>OW051461.1:3778664-5116713 GCA_932521415.1 Oscheius sp. DF5120
GAGCAGCTGTGATTGTCGATTCAGCTGTAGCTAGTGTCTTCTGTAGATCATCAAGAGCATTAGTTGCATTCTTCTCATCAGCTTCAGCAGCTTTCTTCTTATCCAAATTATCAGCTGTCTTTTTCGTAATGTCATCGATCTTTTGACGGGCAGCATCAATTCTCTGTTCATCTGGTACAGGTGTTACAGCCAGAAGACGATCAGAGAGTTCATTAGCCTTGTGAAGTCGATCTTCCAATGTTGGAATTGTTTCCTCATCAATGGACTTCTGTTGTTGTTTCTTTCCTTTCTTGCCCTTCTTTTCAGGAGCAGTAACAGGTTCAAGTTGTCCAATTTCGTTCTCAATAGCTTCAAGTTGACGATTGGCTTCATCGAGAGCACGTTGTTGTTCTTCTTTAGCTTTTCTCAAAGCATCCAACTTTTGACGAAGTCCATCATCAGCAGCAGTAGATGGCAGTTGTTGAATATCATTCTCAACTTGCTGTAGTTGTTCATCAGACAGCTCAGAGAGTGGCATCTCAGCCAGTTGTGTCAGCTTCAATGTCAGAATCATTAGCATTTCATCCTTCTCCAGCTGTTCAACTGCTTTGGCAGCAGTAGCAAGTTGTTCCTTCAATTTGTCAAGAGCATCTTCTACTCCAGTCAACAGATTTGCATCTGGTGCTACATGCTTATGTCCATCTGCAGCTTCAGCATTCTTATTCTTCAACATTTCAACTTGAGCCACAAGAGCAGGTAGTTGATGTTGTTCAATGTTAGCAATTGATTCCTTGCTCAATGGTTGAGTAAGATACTGTTGAAGAGATGCAAGTTCTTGTTTGACATGTTGTGCTGAATCATGAAGAATCTTCTCATCGTCAATTTCAGCAGCCATCTCATTAAGAATATCAGCATATTGCTTTTCTATCTGTTCAGCATCAACATCATAGAATCGAACATCGGCATACGTACTCTCAAGTGGATGAAGTAGCTCAGAGAGTCGTTGTAGATTGCGAATTTTGTCAGCCAAAATATTAGAAGTGCCGTTGGCAGCCGTTAGGCTAAGATCATCTTCAACTTGACTCATTTCACGTCGGGGCATCGCGAGAATATCCTCCAACGGTTGACGAAGTCTTTCCAGCTCGGCATCAGTCTCATTTCGAGCAGTAATAAATTCTTCCCAATAGGCAGCTCTATCCAATAGAATAGGTGCAAGTTGATCAGCTGTTTTGATAATATCTTCCAATGAACGAATTGTTTCATCATCAGCAGCTCCAAATGGTGATTCAGCGATGATATTTTGAGCATGAACAATTTCCATTCGCAATTCATCTCCAAGTGGTTGATATTGTGAAGGAACGCCTTCAGGATCATTCAGGAGTGCATCAGCTTCTTTAATCAAATTGGCTAGACGTGATTGAGCTGGTAGAGTTCGAGAGTGTAGATCATCCAATGCCTTTTGCTTCTTCAGCTCATTTTCAGCAGCAGCACGACGTTGCTAAAATTTCATTATTAATTTTTTTATAAAATTAAAAAACAAACCTTCAAGACATCTTCTGCATTTTGTAGACGTCTAATGAGATCATCGTATTCAGCGGCTTCCGCTTCATCGAGAACATTACGATCCGTCGTCTGTACCTTCTGACGAAGCTTTTCAAGTGCATCCTCGTCTCTCTTCAACTGTTCGATGACTTCTTCAGCTGTTTTGTCGCTTTCTGGTCGTGATGTTATAGCCAGAAGATTATCTTCAGCATCTTTTCGAGCCGTATTAAATGCAGCCAATGCAGCCAGCTTATCACCAACTTTAGCTCCAAGTTGACTGAGGAGATCTTTGAGTCTTGATAAATCCCATTGACTTCTTTCACGAAGTTCATCTCCTTTCTCTCCTTCTGGAATTGTTTGCATAAGAGCTTCGAGACGATCTTTATGACTGACAAGATCCTCCAATGCAGCTTTTTGTTCCTCTAGATTTTCAGGAATTTCATCTGGACGCTGTTGTAGCTGATTGCTAATCTGTTGAATTTCAGGTGCAATCGTATTGACTTGAACTGCTTCATCAAGAGCCTTCTTCTTATCTTCAGCTTGTTTCAAGAGTTCAGGCAAATTATCCGCAAGTCGCTTGTTGAGATCAGCATCGCTAATAAGTGGACTATGTGAATCAATGGCGTCTTGATGTTTAGCGACAGCATCAGTTAGCTGACGAAGTTGACTGACGAGATGTTCAACGACAGGCAGTTGTGTCTCCGGATGAGATCCATCAGCATTGTAGAGAGCATCTGATAGTTGTAGAAGTTGATCTTCTAGCTTCTTATTCTCATCACGTAGTTCCTTCTCTTTTGGTAGAATCTTTTCAAGAGGTGAAGCAAGTTCTTTTGCCTTCTGTCGGATATCAGCTGCATTACGAGCAAGTTGTTGAGGTATTTCCAAGCGAGATAAATCATCAATGATAGCCTTCAGATCGGCTAGTTCGGAATCAACATCAGTAATCGGCTGTTCATTAGCAAGCTTTTCAGCAATGACATCCAGTTGTTTCTTTTTCTCATCCAGCAAAGCAGCCGTATCATCAGTCTTCTTCTTATCTTCCATAGCTTTCTGTAGTTTCTCATCAAGCTGATGATTCAACTCGGACATCTTCTTTGCCAGATCATCTTTACGTTTCTTCTGCTCATCAGATGGTACATCTCCAATTGTTTCAAATTTAGCAGCCAAAACCGGAATGATATCCTTCTTGAGATCAGCCAGATGTTGAACATCGTCAACAGGAGCAGCTGTGATTGTCGATTCAGCTGTAGCTAGTGTCTTCTGTAGATCATCAAGAGCATTAGTTGCATTCTTCTCATCAGCTTCAGCAGCTTTCTTCTTATCCAAATTATCAGCTGTCTTTTTCGTAATGTCATCGATCTTTTGACGGGCAGCATCAATTCTCTGTTCATCTGGTACAGGTGTTACAGCCAGAAGACGATCAGAGAGTTCATTAGCCTTGTGAAGTCGATCTTCCAATGTTGGAATTGTTTCCTCATCAATGGACTTCTGTTGTTGTTTCTTTCCTTTCTTGCCCTTCTTTTCAGGAGCAGTAACAGGTTCAAGTTGTCCAATTTCGTTCTCAATAGCTTCAAGTTGACGATTGGCTTCATCGAGAGCACGTTGTTGTTCTTCTTTAGCTTTTCTCAAAGCATCCAACTTTTGACGAAGTCCATCATCAGCAGCAGTAGATGGCAGTTGTTGAATATCATTCTCAACTTGCTGTAGTTGTTCATCAGACAGCTCAGAGAGTGGCATCTCAGCCAGTTGTGTCAGCTTCAATGTCAGAATCATTAGCATTTCATCCTTCTCCAGCTGTTCAACTGCTTTGGCAGCAGTAGCAAGTTGTTCCTTCAATTTGTCAAGAGCATCTTCTACTCCAGTCAACAGATTTGCATCTGGTGCTACATGCTTATGTCCATCTGCAGCTTCAGCATTCTTATTCTTCAACATTTCAACTTGAGCCACAAGAGCAGGTAGTTGATGTTGTTCAATGTTAGCAATTGATTCCTTGCTCAATGGTTGAGTAAGATACTGTTGAAGAGATGCAAGTTCTTGTTTGACATGTTGTGCTGAATCATGAAGAATCTTCTCATCGTCAATTTCAGCAGCCATCTCATTAAGAATATCAGCATATTGCTTTTCTATCTGTTCAGCATCAACATCATAGAATCGAACATCGGCATAGGTACTCTCAAGTGGATGAAGTAGCTCAGAGAGTCGTTGTAGATTGCGAATTTTGTCAGCCAAAATATTAGAAGTGCCGTTGGCAGCCGTTAGGCTAAGATCATCTTCAACTTGACTCATTTCACGTCGGGGCATCGCGAGAATATCCTCCAACGGTTGACGAAGTCTTTCCAGCTCGGCATCAGTCTCATTTCGAGCAGTAATAAATTCTTCCCAATAGGCAGCTCTATCCAATAGAATAGGTGCAAGTTGATCAGCTGTTTTGATAATATCTTCCAATGAACGAATTGTTTCATCATCAGCAGCTCCAAATGGTGATTCAGCGATGATATTTTGAGCATGAACAATTTCCATTCGCAATTCATCTCCAAGTGGTTGATATTGTGAAGGAACGCCTTCAGGATCATTCAGGAGTGCATCAGCTTCTTTAATCAAATTGGCTAGACGTGATTGAGCTGGTAGAGTTCGAGAGTGTAGATCATCCAATGCCTTTTGCTTCTTCAGCTCATTTTCAGCAGCAGCACGACGTTGCTAAAATTTCATTATTAATTTTTTTATAAAATTAAAAAACAAACCTTCAAGACATCTTCTGCATTTTGTAGACGTCTAATGAGATCATCGTATTCAGCGGCTTCCGCTTCATCGAGAACATTACGATCCGTCGTCTGTACCTTCTGACGAAGCTTTTCAAGTGCATCCTCGTCTCTCTTCAACTGTTCGATGACTTCTTCAGCTGTTTTGTCGCTTTCTGGTCGTGATGTTATAGCCAGAAGATTATCTTCAGCATCTTTTCGAGCCGTATTAAATGCAGCCAATGCAGCCAGCTTATCACCAACTTTAGCTCCAAGTTGACTGAGGAGATCTTTGAGTCTTGATAAATCCCATTGACTTCTTTCACGAAGTTCATCTCCTTTCTCTCCTTCTGGAATTGTTTGCATAAGAGCTTCGAGACGATCTTTATGACTGACAAGATCCTCCAATGCAGCTTTTTGTTCCTCTAGATTTTCAGGAATTTCATCTGGACGCTGTTGTAGCTGATTGCTAATCTGTTGAATTTCAGGTGCAATCGTATTGACTTGAACTGCTTCATCAAGAGCCTTCTTCTTATCTTCAGCTTGTTTCAAGAGTTCAGGCAAATTATCCGCAAGTCGCTTGTTGAGATCAGCATCGCTAATAAGTGGACTATGTGAATCAATGGCGTCTTGATGTTTAGCGACAGCATCAGTTAGCTGACGAAGTTGACTGACGAGATGTTCAACGACAGGCAGTTGTGTCTCCGGATGAGATCCATCAGCATTGTAGAGAGCATCTGATAGTTGTAGAAGTTGATCTTCTAGCTTCTTATTCTCATCACGTAGTTCCTTCTCTTTTGGTAGAATCTTTTCAAGAGGTGAAGCAAGTTCTTTTGCCTTCTGTCGGATATCAGCTGCATTACGAGCAAGTTGTTGAGGTATTTCCAAGCGAGATAAATCATCAATGATAGCCTTCAGATCGGCTAGTTCGGAATCAACATCAGTAATCGGCTGTTCATTAGCAAGCTTTTCAGCAATGACATCCAGTTGTTTCTTTTTCTCATCCAGCAAAGCAGCCGTATCATCAGTCTTCTTCTTATCTTCCATAGCTTTCTGTAGTTTCTCATCAAGCTGATGATTCAACTCGGACATCTTCTTTGCCAGATCATCTTTACGTTTCTTCTGCTCATCAGATGGTACATCTCCAATTGTTTCAAATTTAGCAGCCAAAACCGGAATGATATCCTTCTTGAGATCAGCCAGATGTTGAACATCGTCAACAGGAGCAGCTGTGATTGTCGATTCAGCTGTAGCTAGTGTCTTCTGTAGATCATCAAGAGCATTAGTTGCATTCTTCTCATCAGCTTCAGCAGCTTTCTTCTTATCCAAATTATCAGCTGTCTTTTTCGTAATGTCATCGATCTTTTGACGGGCAGCATCAATTCTCTGTTCATCTGGTACAGGTGTTACAGCCAGAAGACGATCAGAGAGTTCATTAGCCTTGTGAAGTCGATCTTCCAATGTTGGAATTGTTTCCTCATCAATGGACTTCTGTTGTTGTTTCTTTCCTTTCTTGCCCTTCTTTTCAGGAGCAGTAACAGGTTCAAGTTGTCCAATTTCGTTCTCAATAGCTTCAAGTTGACGATTGGCTTCATCGAGAGCACGTTGTTGTTCTTCTTTAGCTTTTCTCAAAGCATCCAACTTTTGACGAAGTCCATCATCAGCAGCAGTAGATGGCAGTTGTTGAATATCATTCTCAACTTGCTGTAGTTGTTCATCAGACAGCTCAGAGAGTGGCATCTCAGCCAGTTGTGTCAGCTTCAATGTCAGAATCATTAGCATTTCATCCTTCTCCAGCTGTTCAACTGCTTTGGCAGCAGTAGCAAGTTGTTCCTTCAATTTGTCAAGAGCATCTTCTACTCCAGTCAACAGATTTGCATCTGGTGCTACATGCTTATGTCCATCTGCAGCTTCAGCATTCTTATTCTTCAACATTTCAACTTGAGCCACAAGAGCAGGTAGTTGATGTTGTTCAATGTTAGCAATTGATTCCTTGCTCAATGGTTGAGTAAGATACTGTTGAAGAGATGCAAGTTCTTGTTTGACATGTTGTGCTGAATCATGAAGAATCTTCTCATCGTCAATTTCAGCAGCCATCTCATTAAGAATATCAGCATATTGCTTTTCTATCTGTTCAGCATCAACATCATAGAATCGAACATCGGCATACGTACTCTCAAGTGGATGAAGTAGCTCAGAGAGTCGTTGTAGATTGCGAATTTTGTCAGCCAAAATATTAGAAGTGCCGTTGGCAGCCGTTAGGCTAAGATCATCTTCAACTTGACTCATTTCACGTCGGGGCATCGCGAGAATATCCTCCAACGGTTGACGAAGTCTTTCCAGCTCGGCATCAGTCTCATTTCGAGCAGTAATAAATTCTTCCCAATAGGCAGCTCTATCCAATAGAATAGGTGCAAGTTGATCAGCTGTTTTGATAATATCTTCCAATGAACGAATTGTTTCATCATCAGCAGCTCCAAATGGTGATTCAGCGATGATATTTTGAGCATGAACAATTTCCATTCGCAATTCATCTCCAAGTGGTTGATATTGTGAAGGAACGCCTTCAGGATCATTCAGGAGTGCATCAGCTTCTTTAATCAAATTGGCTAGACGTGATTGAGCTGGTAGAGTTCGAGAGTGTAGATCATCCAATGCCTTTTGCTTCTTCAGCTCATTTTCAGCAGCAGCACGACGTTGCTAAAATTTCATTATTAATTTTTTTATAAAATTAAAAAACAAACCTTCAAGACATCTTCTGCATTTTGTAGACGTCTAATGAGATCATCGTATTCAGCGGCTTCCGCTTCATCGAGAACATTACGATCCGTCGTCTGTACCTTCTGACGAAGCTTTTCAAGTGCATCCTCGTCTCTCTTCAACTGTTCGATGACTTCTTCAGCTGTTTTGTCGCTTTCTGGTCGTGATGTTATAGCCAGAAGATTATCTTCAGCATCTTTTCGAGCCGTATTAAATGCAGCCAATGCAGCCAGCTTATCACCAACTTTAGCTCCAAGTTGACTGAGGAGATCTTTGAGTCTTGATAAATCCCATTGACTTCTTTCACGAAGTTCATCTCCTTTCTCTCCTTCTGGAATTGTTTGCATAAGAGCTTCGAGACGATCTTTATGACTGACAAGATCCTCCAATGCAGCTTTTTGTTCCTCTAGATTTTCAGGAATTTCATCTGGACGCTGTTGTAGCTGATTGCTAATCTGTTGAATTTCAGGTGCAATCGTATTGACTTGAACTGCTTCATCAAGAGCCTTCTTCTTATCTTCAGCTTGTTTCAAGAGTTCAGGCAAATTATCCGCAAGTCGCTTGTTGAGATCAGCATCGCTAATAAGTGGACTATGTGAATCAATGGCGTCTTGATGTTTAGCGACAGCATCAGTTAGCTGACGAAGTTGACTGACGAGATGTTCAACGACAGGCAGTTGTGTCTCCGGATGAGATCCATCAGCATTGTAGAGAGCATCTGATAGTTGTAGAAGTTGATCTTCTAGCTTCTTATTCTCATCACGTAGTTCCTTCTCTTTTGGTAGAATCTTTTCAAGAGGTGAAGCAAGTTCTTTTGCCTTCTGTCGGATATCAGCTGCATTACGAGCAAGTTGTTGAGGTATTTCCAAGCGAGATAAATCATCAATGATAGCCTTCAGATCGGCTAGTTCGGAATCAACATCAGTAATCGGCTGTTCATTAGCAAGCTTTTCAGCAATGACATCCAGTTGTTTCTTTTTCTCATCCAGCAAAGCAGCCGTATCATCAGTCTTCTTCTTATCTTCCATAGCTTTCTGTAGTTTCTCATCAAGCTGATGATTCAACTCGGACATCTTCTTTGCCAGATCATCTTTACGTTTCTTCTGCTCATCAGATGGTACATCTCCAATTGTTTCAAATTTAGCAGCCAAAACCGGAATGATATCCTTCTTGAGATCAGCCAGATGTTGAACATCGTCAACAGGAGCAGCTGTGATTGTCGATTCAGCTGTAGCTAGTGTCTTCTGTAGATCATCAAGAGCATTAGTTGCATTCTTCTCATCAGCTTCAGCAGCTTTCTTCTTATCCAAATTATCAGCTGTCTTTTTCGTAATGTCATCGATCTTTTGACGGGCAGCATCAATTCTCTGTTCATCTGGTACAGGTGTTACAGCCAGAAGACGATCAGAGAGTTCATTAGCCTTGTGAAGTCGATCTTCCAATGTTGGAATTGTTTCCTCATCAATGGACTTCTGTTGTTGTTTCTTTCCTTTCTTGCCCTTCTTTTCAGGAGCAGTAACAGGTTCAAGTTGTCCAATTTCGTTCTCAATAGCTTCAAGTTGACGATTGGCTTCATCGAGAGCACGTTGTTGTTCTTCTTTAGCTTTTCTCAAAGCATCCAACTTTTGACGAAGTCCATCATCAGCAGCAGTAGATGGCAGTTGTTGAATATCATTCTCAACTTGCTGTAGTTGTTCATCAGACAGCTCAGAGAGTGGCATCTCAGCCAGTTGTGTCAGCTTCAATGTCAGAATCATTAGCATTTCATCCTTCTCCAGCTGTTCAACTGCTTTGGCAGCAGTAGCAAGTTGTTCCTTCAATTTGTCAAGAGCATCTTCTACTCCAGTCAACAGATTTGCATCTGGTGCTACATGCTTATGTCCATCTGCAGCTTCAGCATTCTTATTCTTCAACATTTCAACTTGAGCCACAAGAGCAGGTAGTTGATGTTGTTCAATGTTAGCAATTGATTCCTTGCTCAATGGTTGAGTAAGATACTGTTGAAGAGATGCAAGTTCTTGTTTGACATGTTGTGCTGAATCATGAAGAATCTTCTCATCGTCAATTTCAGCAGCCATCTCATTAAGAATATCAGCATATTGCTTTTCTATCTGTTCAGCATCAACATCATAGAATCGAACATCGGCATACGTACTCTCAAGTGGATGAAGTAGCTCAGAGAGTCGTTGTAGATTGCGAATTTTGTCAGCCAAAATATTAGAAGTGCCGTTGGCAGCCGTTAGGCTAAGATCATCTTCAACTTGACTCATTTCACGTCGGGGCATCGCGAGAATATCCTCCAACGGTTGACGAAGTCTTTCCAGCTCGGCATCAGTCTCATTTCGAGCAGTAATAAATTCTTCCCAATAGGCAGCTCTATCCAATAGAATAGGTGCAAGTTGATCAGCTGTTTTGATAATATCTTCCAATGAACGAATTGTTTCATCATCAGCAGCTCCAAATGGTGATTCAGCGATGATATTTTGAGCATGAACAATTTCCATTCGCAATTCATCTCCAAGTGGTTGATATTGTGAAGGAACGCCTTCAGGATCATTCAGGAGTGCATCAGCTTCTTTAATCAAATTGGCTAGACGTGATTGAGCTGGTAGAGTTCGAGAGTGTAGATCATCCAATGCCTTTTGCTTCTTCAGCTCATTTTCAGCAGCAGCACGACGTTGCTAAAATTTCATTATTAATTTTTTTATAAAATTAAAAAACAAACCTTCAAGACATCTTCTGCATTTTGTAGACGTCTAATGAGATCATCGTATTCAGCGGCTTCCGCTTCATCGAGAACATTACGATCCGTCGTCTGTACCTTCTGACGAAGCTTTTCAAGTGCATCCTCGTCTCTCTTCAACTGTTCGATGACTTCTTCAGCTGTTTTGTCGCTTTCTGGTCGTGATGTTATAGCCAGAAGATTATCTTCAGCATCTTTTCGAGCCGTATTAAATGCAGCCAATGCAGCCAGCTTATCACCAACTTTAGCTCCAAGTTGACTGAGGAGATCTTTGAGTCTTGATAAATCCCATTGACTTCTTTCACGAAGTTCATCTCCTTTCTCTCCTTCTGGAATTGTTTGCATAAGAGCTTCGAGACGATCTTTATGACTGACAAGATCCTCCAATGCAGCTTTTTGTTCCTCTAGATTTTCAGGAATTTCATCTGGACGCTGTTGTAGCTGATTGCTAATCTGTTGAATTTCAGGTGCAATCGTATTGACTTGAACTGCTTCATCAAGAGCCTTCTTCTTATCTTCAGCTTGTTTCAAGAGTTCAGGCAAATTATCCGCAAGTCGCTTGTTGAGATCAGCATCGCTAATAAGTGGACTATGTGAATCAATGGCGTCTTGATGTTTAGCGACAGCATCAGTTAGCTGACGAAGTTGACTGACGAGATGTTCAACGACAGGCAGTTGTGTCTCCGGATGAGATCCATCAGCATTGTAGAGAGCATCTGATAGTTGTAGAAGTTGATCTTCTAGCTTCTTATTCTCATCACGTAGTTCCTTCTCTTTTGGTAGAATCTTTTCAAGAGGTGAAGCAAGTTCTTTTGCCTTCTGTCGGATATCAGCTGCATTACGAGCAAGTTGTTGAGGTATTTCCAAGCGAGATAAATCATCAATGATAGCCTTCAGATCGGCTAGTTCGGAATCAACATCAGTAATCGGCTGTTCATTAGCAAGCTTTTCAGCAATGACATCCAGTTGTTTCTTTTTCTCATCCAGCAAAGCAGCCGTATCATCAGTCTTCTTCTTATCTTCCATAGCTTTCTGTAGTTTCTCATCAAGCTGATGATTCAACTCGGACATCTTCTTTGCCAGATCATCTTTACGTTTCTTCTGCTCATCAGATGGTACATCTCCAATTGTTTCAAATTTAGCAGCCAAAACCGGAATGATATCCTTCTTGAGATCAGCCAGATGTTGAACATCGTCAACAGGAGCAGCTGTGATTGTCGATTCAGCTGTAGCTAGTGTCTTCTGTAGATCATCAAGAGCATTAGTTGCATTCTTCTCATCAGCTTCAGCAGCTTTCTTCTTATCCAAATTATCAGCTGTCTTTTTCGTAATGTCATCGATCTTTTGACGGGCAGCATCAATTCTCTGTTCATCTGGTACAGGTGTTACAGCCAGAAGACGATCAGAGAGTTCATTAGCCTTGTGAAGTCGATCTTCCAATGTTGGAATTGTTTCCTCATCAATGGACTTCTGTTGTTGTTTCTTTCCTTTCTTGCCCTTCTTTTCAGGAGCAGTAACAGGTTCAAGTTGTCCAATTTCGTTCTCAATAGCTTCAAGTTGACGATTGGCTTCATCGAGAGCACGTTGTTGTTCTTCTTTAGCTTTTCTCAAAGCATCCAACTTTTGACGAAGTCCATCATCAGCAGCAGTAGATGGCAGTTGTTGAATATCATTCTCAACTTGCTGTAGTTGTTCATCAGACAGCTCAGAGAGTGGCATCTCAGCCAGTTGTGTCAGCTTCAATGTCAGAATCATTAGCATTTCATCCTTCTCCAGCTGTTCAACTGCTTTGGCAGCAGTAGCAAGTTGTTCCTTCAATTTGTCAAGAGCATCTTCTACTCCAGTCAACAGATTTGCATCTGGTGCTACATGCTTATGTCCATCTGCAGCTTCAGCATTCTTATTCTTCAACATTTCAACTTGAGCCACAAGAGCAGGTAGTTGATGTTGTTCAATGTTAGCAATTGATTCCTTGCTCAATGGTTGAGTAAGATACTGTTGAAGAGATGCAAGTTCTTGTTTGACATGTTGTGCTGAATCATGAAGAATCTTCTCATCGTCAATTTCAGCAGCCATCTCATTAAGAATATCAGCATATTGCTTTTCTATCTGTTCAGCATCAACATCATAGAATCGAACATCGGCATAGGTACTCTCAAGTGGATGAAGTAGCTCAGAGAGTCGTTGTAGATTGCGAATTTTGTCAGCCAAAATATTAGAAGTGCCGTTGGCAGCCGTTAGGCTAAGATCATCTTCAACTTGACTCATTTCACGTCGGGGCATCGCGAGAATATCCTCCAACGGTTGACGAAGTCTTTCCAGCTCGGCATCAGTCTCATTTCGAGCAGTAATAAATTCTTCCCAATAGGCAGCTCTATCCAATAGAATAGGTGCAAGTTGATCAGCTGTTTTGATAATATCTTCCAATGAACGAATTGTTTCATCATCAGCAGCTCCAAATGGTGATTCAGCGATGATATTTTGAGCATGAACAATTTCCATTCGCAATTCATCTCCAAGTGGTTGATATTGTGAAGGAACGCCTTCAGGATCATTCAGGAGTGCATCAGCTTCTTTAATCAAATTGGCTAGACGTGATTGAGCTGGTAGAGTTCGAGAGTGTAGATCATCCAATGCCTTTTGCTTCTTCAGCTCATTTTCAGCAGCAGCACGACGTTGCTAAAATTTCATTATTAATTTTTTTATAAAATTAAAAAACAAACCTTCAAGACATCTTCTGCATTTTGTAGACGTCTAATGAGATCATCGTATTCAGCGGCTTCCGCTTCATCGAGAACATTACGATCCGTCGTCTGTACCTTCTGACGAAGCTTTTCAAGTGCATCCTCGTCTCTCTTCAACTGTTCGATGACTTCTTCAGCTGTTTTGTCGCTTTCTGGTCGTGATGTTATAGCCAGAAGATTATCTTCAGCATCTTTTCGAGCCGTATTAAATGCAGCCAATGCAGCCAGCTTATCACCAACTTTAGCTCCAAGTTGACTGAGGAGATCTTTGAGTCTTGATAAATCCCATTGACTTCTTTCACGAAGTTCATCTCCTTTCTCTCCTTCTGGAATTGTTTGCATAAGAGCTTCGAGACGATCTTTATGACTGACAAGATCCTCCAATGCAGCTTTTTGTTCCTCTAGATTTTCAGGAATTTCATCTGGACGCTGTTGTAGCTGATTGCTAATCTGTTGAATTTCAGGTGCAATCGTATTGACTTGAACTGCTTCATCAAGAGCCTTCTTCTTATCTTCAGCTTGTTTCAAGAGTTCAGGCAAATTATCCGCAAGTCGCTTGTTGAGATCAGCATCGCTAATAAGTGGACTATGTGAATCAATGGCGTCTTGATGTTTAGCGACAGCATCAGTTAGCTGACGAAGTTGACTGACGAGATGTTCAACGACAGGCAGTTGTGTCTCCGGATGAGATCCATCAGCATTGTAGAGAGCATCTGATAGTTGTAGAAGTTGATCTTCTAGCTTCTTATTCTCATCACGTAGTTCCTTCTCTTTTGGTAGAATCTTTTCAAGAGGTGAAGCAAGTTCTTTTGCCTTCTGTCGGATATCAGCTGCATTACGAGCAAGTTGTTGAGGTATTTCCAAGCGAGATAAATCATCAATGATAGCCTTCAGATCGGCTAGTTCGGAATCAACATCAGTAATCGGCTGTTCATTAGCAAGCTTTTCAGCAATGACATCCAGTTGTTTCTTTTTCTCATCCAGCAAAGCAGCCGTATCATCAGTCTTCTTCTTATCTTCCATAGCTTTCTGTAGTTTCTCATCAAGCTGATGATTCAACTCGGACATCTTCTTTGCCAGATCATCTTTACGTTTCTTCTGCTCATCAGATGGTACATCTCCAATTGTTTCAAATTTAGCAGCCAAAACCGGAATGATATCCTTCTTGAGATCAGCCAGATGTTGAACATCGTCAACAGGAGCAGCTGTGATTGTCGATTCAGCTGTAGCTAGTGTCTTCTGTAGATCATCAAGAGCATTAGTTGCATTCTTCTCATCAGCTTCAGCAGCTTTCTTCTTATCCAAATTATCAGCTGTCTTTTTCGTAATGTCATCGATCTTTTGACGGGCAGCATCAATTCTCTGTTCATCTGGTACAGGTGTTACAGCCAGAAGACGATCAGAGAGTTCATTAGCCTTGTGAAGTCGATCTTCCAATGTTGGAATTGTTTCCTCATCAATGGACTTCTGTTGTTGTTTCTTTCCTTTCTTGCCCTTCTTTTCAGGAGCAGTAACAGGTTCAAGTTGTCCAATTTCGTTCTCAATAGCTTCAAGTTGACGATTGGCTTCATCGAGAGCACGTTGTTGTTCTTCTTTAGCTTTTCTCAAAGCATCCAACTTTTGACGAAGTCCATCATCAGCAGCAGTAGATGGCAGTTGTTGAATATCATTCTCAACTTGCTGTAGTTGTTCATCAGACAGCTCAGAGAGTGGCATCTCAGCCAGTTGTGTGAATGTTTCGGTTAGTTGGCTTGTTTGGCTGTCTTTTTGCTTGTGTGATGTTTCTTGTTCTTCACCTTTATTTACTTCATGTTTTGTTTCAGTATATGATTCTTTATCCTGTGTTACTATTTTCTGTTCAGGCACCTGGATTGGTTGAAGCTGGTTTTTTATTTCATTTAGCTTATTTTTTATTTCTTGTGTTTTTTGCATTGGCTCCGTAAATGGAATGCTGTGCTTCACTAGATTCTCCAATCTGTTGACTTCAATAACTGCAGGTACCAATTGTAATGCGATTTCTTCCTTGGTGTTTTTATTAAGTTTTTTCTTCTTTTTAATTTTATTTGTAGCATTGGCTACCTCATCGAGTTTTGATAAGAGAGGATCAGCTGTTGTGTTGAATTCTCGTAATGTTTCTCTTCGCGTCTTCAATTCTTTTTCTGCCGTATCGAGTCGGTGTTCTGCATCTTTCAGTGACTCCATTCGATAGTCAGATGGATCGATATTGACTAGACTGTTTCTGAGTTTTTCTCTCTGTTTGTTTTGTTTCTCAATAAATCTAATTATGTCACTGGTCGAATCCATATTGCTATTTCCACTGCGAACTTCTTTTTCAGCTATCTCGGCTGCTTTTTGAATACTATTCAAAAGAGAAAGTATGTCTTCAAGAGGTTGAACATCAGTCTCCATTGTTCTTTCGTCCTCCAGAGCTTGTAAGGCGTTGGTGATTTCTTGTTGTGCTTCGCATAGTTTATCGAAGGTTGCAACGTCATCGGGATATCGTTGTAGATGGTCGGCAACAATGGTTTCGATTTCGTTTTTTGCTTTTTCCAACTCATCTTCTACTTCTTCCGGCACCTGTTCAGCTGTGTTCTCACTGACCTTATAAACGAGTTCTCTGATGTCGTCAAGTCGTCTATTCAGATCCTCTTTCTCTTGAGCCTCCTCTAATTTTTCATCCAATTTATCCTCAGCTAGACGGAGTTTCTCTTGTGCTTTTGCGACATCTGAACTAGCAGAGGAAGAAGCCAGATCGTCAATGGCTTGTTTCACTCCCTCTAGACTGCTCTTTCTCTCCATGATATTTTTAGAAGTTATCTCTTCTCCAACTGGAATGTCAACAACATTGTCAATTACTTTTCCAATTTCTTCAATGGGAGATTTCTCCTCTATTGATGAATGAGGCGGTAGAATCTCCTTCTCGTGGGAAAGCCTTTCGTCGACTTTATGGAGGACATCTTCGAGATTCTCCTCAACTCCGCTGATTCGGCGAAGAGAGTCGATTTTTCCGGATATTATTTCGGAGTCTTTCTTAACATCTTGTTGTAATTTGTCGATCTCCTTCTTGGCGGATACGAGCATTTCATGAGCAGCTTGTAGATCATCTTTGCTCGAGACTGGAATGACCTCTATGCTTGTCGCCAGATCGATTGTTTGTTGGATCTTATCCAATTCTATATCGGCAATCACTTCAGATTCATCTAGCCGATCTTCCACAGCGCAAAGAACATTTTTCAACTCCTCATGGACATTGTCCAGTTGACGGAGATCGTCCACATTATCCGGTCGTTGTTCAACCCTTACATACAAGTTATCAATGCTAATCTGGGCATTCAACAGCATGTCTTTGGCTGATTGAAGTTTTTCTTTCGGAACATTTGTTGTTGTTTCTATCTCACTGGCGAGATTGATAATGTCTTGAATGTTTCGGAGATCAGAAGTCGTTGATGTCGATGGCAGCATATCGTTGGTCAATTCTAGACGTTCCTCGATGGCGGCCTTCATATTCATTAGTTCTTGTTTAGTTGTCGACAGTTCATCCAGCAACTGGGCATCTCCTGGATGAAGTTTCAAATGATCGATAACGACAGTCTCCACATCGACCAGCTCATCATTGGCCGCAGATAACTTGTCTACCGCTGCTTTCAACTCGTCCGAAGTTGTTTCGGGATGAACTTCGATGGTTTGTTTTACGGTGCATCGAATGCTGTCCAGTTTCGCCTTGGCATTCTCCGTCGCTGCGAAGTCAGACTTCTCTTCTTTGAGTCTTCTTTTCACCTCTACCAAAGCATTATCTAGATTCTCTTCTACGGAACTCAATTTCCTTAATGGCTCTTTCACGTGTTCCGGATATTTTTCTTCCTCATCTCTCATCGTAGAATGGATGTCTTCAATGTCTTTCTTCGCTGCTTCCAACATATCCTTGGCAGCTTGAAGTTCTCCAGGAGTCGATGCCGGTTGTTGATTGATCGCTTTCGCTAGATCGACTGTCTCGTTGATCAAATCCAGAGGATCTCTGACTTCTTCCGCGAGTTTGGCTTCTTTCATGCGATCATCCAATACTGACAGAACAGTATCTAGCTTCTCCTGTACTTCTTGTAGTCTAGTTGAAGTTTCCTCGTTTGGATGTGTTCTTGCGTGTTCCTTGATCAAGGCATTCAAATTGTCGACATCCTTCTTTGCGGCTTGGAGCATATCTTTCGTTGCTTGAAGTTCAGCACTGGTCGTTTCAGGACCTTGGTCGACTTCACTGACCAGGTCACTGATGACATCGATGACGTCGATATGGTCGGTAATGGGGGTTGATTGCTCTTCCTCGAGTTTTTCTTCCACTGCCGCTAGTGTATTCTTCAAGTCCATTTCAACTGCAGTCAATTTATCCAATAGTTGAACATCTTCGGGATGTTCCTTTAGTCTGTCCTCCACTGCTGTTCTTACGTCATCAAGATCTGTCGCTGCGACATCCAACATCGTCTTAGCATCTTCGAGTTCATTCTTCACAGCATCAGGAGTCTCCTCAATGCTTCCAGCCAGATCAACACTTTCCTTGATCTTATCCAAAGTGGAGACGAGGGTAACCAGTTCGGGAAGAGACGTCGTCGAAACTTCTTCCAGCTCTCCTTCTGGCGTCGCGTAATTATCTCTAATTCGATCATCTATGGCAGCCAACACATTCAATATGTCCTGTTCAACATTGCTCAACTGATCGAATAGCTCCACTTCGTTCGGATGTTCTCTTATGAAAGTTTCCACCACGAATCTCATCCTCTTCGTGTCTTTTTTCGTAGAAGACAACATATCCTTCGCTCTCTTCAGTTCTTCCCTTGTTGCTTCAGTAGAACCGACGATGACACTCGCCAAGTCCACACTGGATCGTACCATTTTTAGATCTTCAGCTATTGGATTCTCCATGGATTTAGCTTCCTAAATCATTTCCCTCCTCACTTTTTTATTTTCCCCTACCTGTTTTTGTAGTTCAGCTTCCGTCCTATATTTTGTAGGATTGATTCTATGTTCGACCTTGGCCAGAACAATTAACAAATCCTTCTGTAGATCGATGATGGCATTCCTCGTCGCCAAATCATACTTGTTAGAGTTCTTCCTAATCTCCATCAGTTCTCCATTAGCCACCTGGAGCATATTTTTAGCCGCGTTAAGTTCGTAAGAATTGCTCTCTGGTGTTTTTGATATTCCTTCGGCCAGCATGATAGTCTCCCTAATTTTTTCTAGGTCAGGTCTATTGTCTATGTCTAGCGGTGGAGCACTAGGTTCAGGAATATCTTCTACTGGTTGAACAATCTTCGACTCAACGGATTTTTTCTGTGGTTTCTCGAGAAGTTCTAATGTCCTCTGAAAATTTTAATAAATGAATTTCTCCCTTGATCACCTTTACACTGTTGATCTTTTCCAACACAGCAGGTGGTTGTATTCTAGTTTCAACGGATAAAATCTCTTCCACGACTTTGATTATCGTTGTGACGGTATTAGTGACCATCAGCAGTACCTTCTTTCTCCTCTTGGGAGATTGAGAACCTTCTCGACTGCCGGGTTCACTCATATCTCTCTCGACGTAGGTTCTTGGTTTGTTACTGATAACCTGAAAAGAGGAATGAATAAACAGAAAATATACCTTCAAGAGATCCATCTGCATTTGTACATGATCGAGTTCGCCAGCAATATCGATGTCGTAGGTGTTCCTCTGGCGAACGCGGTCCTCCAGTTGGGCAAGATCCGCCAAGATCTCCTCTTGTTTATTCGTCAGGGCAATCTCTTCATCGATTTCCGCTTGAAGTTTGTCTCTCAAATCCTAAACAACCAACTGATTTAACTATTTAATTAAACTTACAGCGATTTGTCTTTGTAGATGGAGTAGTCGGTGCTTGCTTGCCTCGGCAGTTCGATCGTTGTCGTTCTGCGGCAGCACAGTATTCAAGCAACGATCGAGGTCCTAAAGAGATATAAAAGGAAAGAAAGGAGGAATTACTTGTAGTTTCTGGGCATCCAGAAGAACGAGAGACAGTTGTTTGGGTCCCAGAAGATAGCTTTCTTGGATGGCTTGGAGCTGTCTGGTCATGTCGACCAATGGATTGTCATGTGAAGGGACATCCGAAGAGACAGACATAACAGACGAAGGTCGTTCGAGAGCTTCTGAGGAAGCAATGGATGAAATGGATATCTGAAAAGAGAATAGAAAAAAAAGGAGTGGTACCTGAGATTGAGAAATTCCAGAATTAGGAATATGAAGCGGCAGACCTTCCGCGATGGGAAGGTCGTACTGCCGGAGGCGATCGCGCAGGGCATAGTAACGGGCTATCAGTTGTTGGATGTGCTCTTTGTTTGGCACATTCAGCTTTTCCAATTTGGTGACTAGTCGCTGATAGTTGAGAACGACTCGGAAGACGTTTGCCAACTGTTCCTTCCTCAGATTTATATCCTGAAAAAAGGAATAACAAGGATCAATGAACTAACTGGGATAGTTTCGATGTTATTGACATCTTGTTCAGCCGAATTGAGCCATTGTTCGAATGTGGACAACTTTAATGCCAACTTCTCTCCGTGTTTTTTGATCTTTTGGGAATGGGAGACAGCTCGGAAGATTTTTCCATCGAGGGCGAGGGCCTTCCTCTCCAAGTCGGCCAACTCCTGACGGAACTGTTGTCGAAGCGAGGAAATGAGACTGTTCTCCACCTCGCCGACTTCTTCTTTCCATTGTAGACATTGTGTCTCGGATACTACTCGAAGATCTTCGATTTGACCTTTCTGGATGAGGTGCAGCACCTGTGATTCGAAGTGAAAGAACTTTAAAAAAACCCACTTCCTCCTCCAGATTTTTGAATCGACTGTTGAGATCGTCAATTCGTTTCAGGAGTATCCTTTCGATCAGTTGTTGTCGTTGTTCCTTTTTTCTTTCCAAAAGATTTGTTAATCTGTCGAGTTCCTTCTTGTTTTGTGATTTCACCGGCACATCTTTTAATTCTTCCCATGCGCTTATTTCAGCCTGTGTAAAATATAAAAAGAAAAAGAAACTCCCACCTCTTCTTCAGCTTTCAGTCTTTCGATGGTTTCCAACGGCCGTTCATCGGAAACCAAACGTCGATTTAATAACTGTTCTAATGTTCGTGAAAGCACCTCAAACGATGGCACAGCTTCCTAAAGGAACTGACTAAAACCAAAAAAAGAAAGTGAGCATACCTCTCCCAATTGTCGTCGTCGGAAGTTCCGAATTGCTGCTGCCGTTGACAGATCGGTCACGTCCATCTCGGCAGCATCTTGTAACTGTCGAAGGCGCTGTGCCTGCATTTCGAGTCGTACACACAGGTCGTTGATCTGAATAGGGGTCTAGAACTCATGTGATCAGCTACCAATCGTTGAGGGTCGGTGGGTTGTTCGCTGGAGGTGGCGTGTTGGCTGATGTCTGTAGAGGCGTCGGTGGCAGTGCTGAAGTCTCGGACGGCGATCAAAAATTCTCGTCTTCGTCTCATCAAATCCTTCAGTTTGTCCTTTTCGTGGATAAGCATATTCAATCTAAACCATACTCATCTTTTTTCTTTTCCTTTCCTACTTTTCATTGACTCGATCGAATTCCAATTGGAAAAAGGAACCATGGATGGCTCCCAGTTCGTCTTTTAGCACCTCTGCGTCTCGTTGCCATTCACCTTCGCATCTCTCGATCAAAATTACGAGCTCAGCGTCGACTTGTGGCACCTGGAAATGTTGTGGAGTCTTGTTTCACAATTGCAGCTGTTGCTCTCTCTCTCTCTCTCTTTTTCTTTCTCTTTAACAATCCTTCGACGAAGCAAAATTGCTTTATACCTCTCGTTTTTCGGAACGGAACACCATTTGATGTTTGCATTCAAAATGACACAGCAAATCAGCAAGTTTGCCGTCGACCTTTTCAATTAAACGATCTCAACGAAGGACGCGAAAGAAATCGATGAGAGAGTGAAAGAGAAAGTGAGAAGAGAGAGAGAGAGAGAGAGTAACCAAAAAAAGAAAAGAGTCAAGAGAAGAGACTAACCTGGACGAGGGTTATCGTATTCCATTGCGCGTTTCGCGCCCTAATAGAGCGTACAGCATCATAGAAGTTCTGGAGCCGTTTGAAGAGCTCCATCTTGTTCCGTAAAACACTGCGAGTCTCTCGGAATCTGTCGCTCAGCTCGGGGCAAAACACGGCCAACTCTTCGCCCACCTCCTGCAATCGGATACTTAAACCTCAAGACTATGCAATTGACTTTGTTAGTTTTCTCCATTGTCATGTAATTTGATAAAAGAGAAGTATACAGGTGATGAGAGGAAAAAAATGGAAGTGATGGATGGAAAGCTGACTTACGGAGGATGAAGAGGGAATTGAATGTTTATAGAATATGGACGGAATTTTTAAGGATTCTCAATAGAACACTGATTGTAATCGGGCTAGTTTTGTGGCCAATCTTGTTGACTGAGCAGCGGAGTCGGATGGAACACCGTTAGACAAATGGGCAAAAAGGGGGAATTGAAAATGGCAACCGGTGACTTCCGTCAAATAAACATGCATCTGCAATGATCGATCGCTCGAAATCTGGCGGCTGTTATCTTGCAACTTTTGTGTCGATTGCAACATGACGTAGATGGCGCCGAGAAAAGAAAACTTTCGACAGGAAGGAAACAAACAAGGAAGAGTATAAAAGAAAGAACAACTAATGATAAAAATAGCAACTCGAAGAGTCAAATCAAGAAAGAGAATTACTTTGAGAAAGGTCGGGAATAGTTTTTTTGTTGTTGGTTGAACAGGCTTGTTTTCGATAGAGGTAGACAAGAGAAGAAGAAATATATCAATGACGATTCGCTCTGACAATATTTGTTTATCACATAATTGAAACAAAAAAGATTATTTCGAACTTCTAAAGGCTTCTGCAACCGAGAGAAAGTACTGTTTTGAGCAAACAAACATAAGATTATCGGCTGTTACGTGAGACCGTTAATGAGATAAAAAATGGAGGAAAAAATGGTAATTTGGGATTGTAAAGATGAGATAAAAAAATGGCTATATTTCATAAGGAATTGTATGAAAAAAAGCTCTTTGAAAACAGAAAAAGAAAAGAGTTGAAAAACGATCACTGATCGGCGCGAATACAGCTGACTTTGCACCTCAACTCCGAGAGAAGGTGTTCTTTTTTCGACAAACAAGACAAGAGATAAGGAATCAAAATGTATCAAAAGGAAAGAAGAAAGTGCATTATCTTGAAAGGAGAAGCAAAGAAACATTTCCATATCCATAGAAAAAATTCATGGAAAGAAAGGAAATAAAGACCAAAAGGAAAAGAGTAGGGGACACGAAGGCTAATAAAAAAAATATCACTCTCATCTTGGTACTCTTGGCGCCACGGCCTCCCCCCAGCCGTCGATTGGCGGAGTGTAAAGAAACTCGCGACGGAACAGAACGAACACACCCACAACATGCGTGGAAAGGATGTTTCTGGCAAGGTCAAAAAGTAATTGTTAAAAGGGTATGAGATTAGAAGAGAAGAGAGAATATATAGAATATTAAAAGAGGAAAAAAGTAACTGGTTATGAGATTGATTGGCCCCGATGTCCTTTTCGATCAATCAGTTTCCACATGTTCGTTGCATACCTGTATACGATCATAGGCCACCGAGACATCCTCTTCCCCGGACATTCTCAGTCCGTCCAGTCTTCTCATCAATATCTCGACTATTCGAAGACGGAACTCGACCAGGGTCAATCTTAGAGGAGCTGCCAATCCCGTATTGATGAAGGAGTTGGCGTCTTCATCAATCCTTCGAAGTTCTCGCAACTCGGTTCCCGACACGAAGTGTGATTTCTCCACCTGTCCCATTATGCTCAATAATATCTTCATGTTGCTCTCCCATCTGTCCATTTCTTTTCTCTTCTCTGTCCATTTTTGTCGAAGTCCTTCTATCTTTCGGTTGTTCCATCCCATCAATATTCTCTCGCAATCTTCGACATCTCTTGTTGTCGCAAGTATGTCATCCTCGCAACATTCCCTTCTCTCCAGAATTTGTCGGAACCTCTCCATGACTTCTCGAACATATTCCTGAAGTTAGTCTCGGTTATGTGTTAAGAAGCCATTTTCATAAGAGCCGATTATGGGATATATTCAAGATAGAAAAGGAACAAGACATACCTCTGAGATCGGAGGCTCAGCAGGGACTATAGCAGTGCTGGTTCCTGGCTGTGTTCCGCTCAGATAGCTGGCCATTCTCTCGAGATATTCACTTGGATCAACCAAGAAATGACCGTCACTTTTCTGTAAATGACTGATAGCTGGCTCCAATTCTGATATTACATCTTCCGCCTTCGCCCTCTCCTGAAACATGTTTGATTTTTTATAGGATACTCACATAAGCATCTGGACTGTTTAGACACTGTAATAAGATGACGAGGAGATTCTCTATATTGACCATCTGAGGTCGTAGATTTCTCATTGATGTCAGTTTCCTTTGTCTCTCCATCCTAATCACTCTGTCTTGTAATTCATTGTCTCCCCTTTGTTGTCTTTCTCGAAGGACCATCTTAACATTTGTATTTTATTTGTGACCTTTTACCTCTATCTTGAGTATTTCATTTTCCAATCCGGCTACATTTCTGACCCTTTCATCTTGTGGAACCGAAGTAGATGGATGAATATCGACGACAAGGCGACCTCCCCCATTGAACTGAAAGTTATCATTTCCCCCTTAATATTTTATGTTCCATCCATCAACTGTCAACTGTTTTCGACTACAAACTGGTTGATTAATGACTCGTCTTCCAAGCGGTGCTTAGTTTTGATAAAAACTGGTCGAGCCTAATTAGCAATGACAGTTTGAATAAATTGACCCTTTCCCAGGGAATGTTTTTTCTATCTCAAGCTGACTGTCAGCTGACGGTTATCACCGTTGTCAAGAGTCGAGTATTCATCAAATATTTGTCATCGACGGGCACACATGTAAAAAGAAGACCCGCGGGACTCACCTTGCTTAGGAGTCTCATCTTCTGTTTCAACTGTTCCAATCGATGATGGACAGACAGTCGAGCAGTCGTCGACATCATTGGAGCCATCGTATCGGCAGTTCCTTCGAGGGCAGCTAGAATCGATTCCTGGTCATGAAGAGTGTTGGTGCTAGTATTGAATCCTTCCTTTGCCAGTTCCTCCAACTGCCAGATTTGTTCTTCCCACTCCGTCCAAAGTGTCTTCAATGTCAACAACTCATTGTACAGCTTGTCCAGCTTTCCCAGTGTCTGTTCGACATGTCTCTCACTGGATCGAACGAGATTGTCTCCATCAAGCTTCGTAGCTAAAAGAAAGAGTTAAAAGAAGTAAAAGCACTTACGGGGACTGTGTTCCAGGGTCTTTTTCAACTCGCTGATATACCCGTTACATCTCGCTCGAGGATTCTCCCCGTGGAGTTGCCCATATTCTTTTATCCACCGGTTCAAAAGACACAGCGAGTCAGCGCTTTGCCACAGTTCCACCTTGTCCTCGATTTCCATCAAATAGACCAAAATATGATAATGAGTCAAAAGAATCCTCAAAGTTGCCAAACGGAGCGGGGCTTCGTCTGCCAGTGTGGCCAGTCTTGTTTTCAAAGGTTCTGTAAATTCAGGAGCAACAGGTCGACCGCCGAGTCCTCCCTTCTCGATGGCCGCCTGAAGTTGTTCCTGTTTGGCTGGCATTTCATTAAAGTGTTTCTAAACTGAATAAGTCTACAAGGAGGAACTCACAATGTGTTCGGAGATCATATTCTGTAGTTGTTGGGCACATTTTTTAAAATTCTGAGTATCTAGATTCAATGGTTTGGTTACGAGAAGTTGTCCGTCTGCTATCCAGACAGACAGGGAGGCATACGGCTCCGGAAGACCCTTCTCGGCCGTCGAGGCAGCCGCCTCCAATTGAAGTCTCAACGCATCCCACTTCCTCTCGATATCCGCCAGTTCCTCTACTGTGAAGTTCTTCCGTGTCTCCGTCGCCATGATTGTGTTGAAGACACTTCGATATTCGTGAAATTCTCGTCGGATACGGAAGTAGACCTAAAAAAAAGTAAAAAAAAATGGGAAGAAGGGTCTACCGTCTGCTGTTCTTTTCGAAAATCCATCACATGGGCCACGTTCAACCACTCTAAGAAGGCCGAGTATTGTACATGGCCGTCCTGGAGGGTCTGTCGTTCCCCAAAGGTTCGAACAAACTGAGAGACGTAGGTCATAATAGACCTCTTTTCTGGTTTGTCACATAACATATCCTCCACCTGAAAGACTTGAATCTATCAAAACGAGCATACCTCTAGTAGTTTTCTGATTCCCAAATGATCATGCGCCAACTGGAAGACATTTTCTAGATTCTCCCTCGGTGCCGTCTCCCTCACTCGTTGCATATCGATGATACCTGGTTTCCATCGCTGAACCAATGCATTAAACAGAATTCCATCACTCCATTGTTTATCCATATTGGTTACCCGTTCAGATACGATTCTAAGGAAATAGAAAGAGAAAAAAGAACTCACTCAGAGATCTCTTGATTGACCCATCGAAGCATAACTCCTTCGACAGATGATTTCATCTGTTTTAAACTGACTCGAGGGGATTCTTTGGAGGTAGAAGGAGAGGAAGTGAATAAGGAAACTATCCTCTGTTTCAATGGACTCTTCTGTGGTGTTTGACTCCTCGAATGTTTCGGTGATCCAGGGGGGGTAAGAGTAACTTCTCTTGATATCGTGGCTACCCATCCCCATTCCTTCAGTAGAGCGATGTTAGTCTCGATCTGAAAGATGTCATTGACTATTGACATCCATCTCTCCCCGATACCCGTATCGACGGATTATACTGTCTCTCCCCCTTTGAATTGTTGCAAAAGGCGTGTTGACAGAGCCATAAAGATAAGGAAGGGGGTACCTGGAAGTGAAGGATGATCTGCCAAATGAGTCCGAGCACGATGCGTGGATTGCCGTCTGCAATGTCGGCAGCATTGTTGTTGATTAGTTCGAGTCCTCTCCTTCTCAAAACTGTCAAAGCTGTCGTCAAATTGGCTATGTGATGAACACGCTTTGAGACCTTTGCTTTGTTCACCGGCTGAAATATCTCCTATCAGATTGAGGAAGGTCACTCGCGACGTTTCCTAATTGGTATCCCTGCTGACCGGAACCTCGTTTTTCACGTTTCGTTGGAGGGTTGTTTGACTGTTTGTCGCTTGTGAAAAGAGTCGCGCGTACACACAAAAACCGCAAAGACAGTCCCTCGTCAACAAGTGTCATAGTCGCAAATTTTGAGGGAGAGAAATATCCGGAAGTATCTTGATTCTAGATGAGTCTTATCCTACGGACGAGTTGCTTTTTGTGTGTGCTCGCGTAGCTCTTATCAAAGATATCGATAACAAACACCCGTTTCGTTTGAATTTCATCTAATAATAATGAAGAAATTTTTATATAACTGCGATTTAATCGGTCTCGTTTTTTACCCCCCGAAAAGGTCGAAAGGATCTCATATGTTTCTCATTAGCGTATGGGTCAGCGGATAAACATACCAGAGCCTCTCCCGTGAGTACTTCAATCAAATGGCATAGCAAAACACCGTCCTTTATATCTTCATAAAGGTCTTCCACCTTTCCAGAGGAACTATGCTGAAAAGGAAATGAATAAAGAGAACGGAAGAAGAGACCAACCTCCTCCAGATGATAATTAATCCATTTTGTGAAAGTATTCTTCTGTACCCGCTCATCCTCATCTGTAATTTTCATCATTCGGAACAGTCTGTCTATTGATGGGCCACCCAGCGAGGTGGCCACCCGCACCTGTCGTCATCTCGGGTGGCAATAAACATAAACAACAAAAACAAATAGACTACATGTGGAAGACAAATTTCTTTATCAAATTGAATGTTTTAACCCTAAAAAAACTCTCAAAACATGGATTAGATAAGAAGTAAACAACCCATTTCTCTTAAAAAACCGATGTAATAGAGGAAGTGAAGGTAAAGGAATATGGAGAGATCATCCTAGAAACATTCTAAACATACAGTTTCTGTTTGTGAAGCAGACACAGCACGGTCGAGCCGGCGGGGACCTCGACATTCGGACGACTGGCCAACTCTGCGTCTCTTACGACGAGGTATAGGCGAGAGACAGACATGGGCGGAGGCACCGATTTGGAATATATGAATACACACCAGCAGGCTATTGAGGCACGTGTTGCGGGGAGGTCGAGTCATTTGAGGGACGGAAAACTGGCCCAACTCTCACCTTCTACTTACTTTTCCCTTAATTTCTTTCAAGAAAAAACCCTCTTTTTCATATTATTGTGAGATATTCAATAAAGGAGAAAAGGGGAGAAATACTCACCAGCTGTGGTTAATCGCAATCCGCCGAAGAAGGGCATAGTTTTTCGTTTCTTTTAGATTTCGTAGAGAAAAGAAAAGGAAATTTCCAATTCTTCCCGTTCGTCTTTGTTTTCTAAACAAAATGTAATGAGAGGAAGAGCGTAAGAGGGAAAGGGGACCAATATGGCAACGACTAGCCATTGATGCGAGGCGGCAGCAAGAATGAGAAATCGAAAACACGTAAACAGCTGAAGATGGAAGGGATATGAGGGAGAAAAAAGAATTGTTTATTCTCGAAGATGTTGTAATTCGAAATGTCAGAACAGTCATCGACAGATTAGTCAGCGATTTAAAAGGCAAAAAAGGTTGGGATTGACATAAATTGACAGATGAACTGTTCAGAAAACATATCGATCGGATGACAAACAGAATTTTCAGGAAAATAAGACGGAACTAGAGGAAAACATTTTTTTTATGGGCGTGGAAGATGGAAATAAAAATGGAGAAATGGATGGAGGACAAGGAAAACAAGTTGAAAGAAGAGGAAGTAACAGAAGAAAAAGAGAAAAACAACGGTCTGGAGGGGACGAGCTGGTCAATGGGAACATGGCCGGTCAGCTGAACAGCCGCGTGAAATGAACTACTGAAAGATGATTCAGCCGAATTGAAGTCAAAAACGGGCCTTTCAGCGGCTCGTTAAAATGTTTCACGAGCAACAATAATGTTGCAATTTGATGACCACTCGTTATCAGCAACACCATAGACAAGGATTTCTTGGGTTTCTAGAAAAAGGAAATAACCGTTCGCTTACACGGAAGCCCCGGCGAGAATCAGTCAATCGAAAGCTCTCTTTCGTCTACCGTCCAAGGACGCCATCCCTTCTAATTTACGACTTTCTCTCTTTGTCACTAGACCTCCTTCGACGAAACAGTTTCTTTTAAACTGTTTAAAAAGAATAAAGAGAGAATAAAGTATGTGGAAAGAGAACCACGATCTAAATCGATTTCTTTGAAAGTTCGTATTTGCGCGCCAAAAAGAAACAAAGGCCCTACGGCCGAAAGTTGCTAACAAAGTCATTAACATGTAGAAATGAGAAAAGAAAATGTTGGAGGAAGGGCGAGTTGACAGAACTAGTGGAGATTAAAAGTAGAAGAAATGGAGATCCGATCGACAAATAGACAGAAAAAACACACAAGAACACGCATTTCACGAGGAGGAAAAAGAGAATTTGAGCATCTGAACTACAACGAAAATGCTATTTACCTAAGACAGCCGGATCGCGTTTCCATTCATCTTATACATGTTTATCCTAGAAAATCCTCGAACGATGAGTAAAATGACTTGTTGACACTCTCTCAAAGAAAACACTTGTCTACCTCCCTCGCCACCTACGATCTCCTTCCTTTGGCAGCAAAGGCGAGACAAGCGGCACGCGACCTGTCCGATAGACCGGTCGGGCCGGAGGCGAAGGACACGGAATGGGAGGTTAACCGCGGGAAGAGAGAAAAAAGAATGTTTGAGAGGAATTTATGACGATGGGAAGGACACTATTTTATGATGAGGATGAGAGATGGAGGAACATCTGGAATGATCCATCGAAATGGCGAAGAAAAGGGGCGCGCGAGTTGAAACATCCGGCAAACTATCCAATGCAGATCGATTTGTTCCTATTCAGGCGAGATATGAAAGGGGATACGACTAGTTGAATGGCAGGTCAAAACAAGGAATGAAACAGCCCTCACTTTCACAATTCCTATGATAAATGACAATTTGTCCTTTATATTCTACGAATGTTCATCAGTATGTGCCTCGCATCTATATCTTCACTTTTCAGTCTGGAATATTTTCCTCTCCGACGTATTCTCTACGAGGTGGCAAGAAAGGTCAGCTAAGCAGTGTTATGATGGAAAAGTTCTCTGGCCGACTAGACCCTTAATGGGAAAATATTCAGAAGTGGAGGAGAAGAAAAGACGTCGAATGCAGCGATGAAAGAGGTTCTCACGATGATAACATTCGAACGGATATGCTAGTCAATTCGGATTTTAGGAATATGACATCTGGAGATCCCTCCGAATATGTGGGGTTCTATTTTTCTGTCTATTTTTTGGAAGCTCTGTAGATTTGGAAATTACAAATAACGATAAACATGTTAAGGATGTTGGATGGCGAGTTAATTAGCGGGAAAGCCGAAATGGATGACATTGTCGACTTTTCAACAGGTGGACCACTTAGAAAAGAACTCATCCAAGGCATTACGTACGCCATTGTGGTATGATGGAGCCGCGAGAACGTTCTCGAGAAACTTGGAGTTTAATGAACAGCAAGTCTCTTTTCGGAAATAAAAGTGATAAACTACAACTAGCTCTATCATATGAACAACGAAAATATATCCTGTCGGTGGTGGAAGTGGATTCGAATAACGAAGGCTCTTTTTGGGCTGTCTCGAAAAAAGCCTTGAAACCAGAAGTGATGTTTGCAAGTCTGACGAAGCTCATCGGTTTCTATTCCTCCTCTGACGACTTTTCTCTATTTATGAAACTTTCAAGAAGATAAATAAAATGTCTATCAAAATGTTAATTGATGACGAGTTGCTTCGAGGGGAGGGGCTGTTCTGGCTAATGGACGGGGAGCCAAAGTATGAGGATGATCTCTCTCGTGTTCCAGTCGAATATGAGCCACCAAAGGATCTGTATCGAGAAACTTCCTTCCGCACAGCTTGCAAATGAAATCCTCTGTTCTAAAGGAATCTCTGCCCGAATGAAAAGAGATTACCTATGATGGGGAATAGCCTGGGTTATCAGTAGACTATCGTCAATCGTATCCTGCACGACATCAGCCAATGGATGTAATACTTGAGCTGTCTCGTGATCTTCTGATGCAAAGTGAGCATCACTGATTTCCTTTGTCGGCAGATCAACATCACATACATCACATCTGGGAAATGTCTTGTAGTTGAATAAATATACCTATTGATAAAGTCAATATGATGAGGAGGAAGAAGTTCGACGGAGGATCGAACAGCCGGGTTGTATGGATGGGCACGAAGAACTACTTGTGGAGTGTCTTCCAACGCAGTGAGTACTCCCTTTGCCATCACATTCAGTTGCTGGTTGTCCATCAGTGTCAGTCTCATCGGAATTTCCTGATCGGCGAAATTCTTCAATGTTGTTAAGGCAATAGAAGCAGTTGTGTCGATCTGACAATATCTCTATCTCTCACTTTATTTACCCCTTCTCGGATTGCTGTCGGTGGTTTTCTTGCAACAGTTACCGAGTATTCCGTAATGGATATCCTTCTTGCTGTGATATGAATGCGTTCGACTTCTAGTGGATAGACTGTTTTGGAGAAGGCAGAATCATGAGCGGTGTTTAAAGGAGCCGGATCGACTCGGCTGATCTGTGCAAGAGTATCTATCACCCTTCTAGTTGTCTGCAAGCTAGTGTTTTATGTCTTCAATTCAATTACTATTCTTTTTAGTTGTTGAATGGGATATTGTTGTTGAATAGCCACCGGATAAACGAATCCTTTTTGTGGCACCGGCTGGATTTGTCTCTCGTATGTTACGGGTTGAGATTGATGACGAAGAGATTCGGTCCTCGGCCTATTTGTAACAGAGCTCTTTGCTCCGACCAAATGAGTCAACTTCTCATGACACCTCCTCAAAGCACTCGTTCTGAAAATAATGTGGATAGAGAGAGCATGCCTAAAAGTAGTAGCACAATAGTGGCACTTCAACGGCTTCTCTCCCGTATGAGTTCGAAGATGCAGAGTCAGGGCATTCTTTTTAAAGAATTTCTGAAACAATAATTGAATAAACGAAGTAGCATACATTATGGCAGATGGAACATTCATATTCTGGGTCTCCTTGAGAATGAGTTTGAATGTGGGAGTTGAGGGTGCTTTGAAGACTGAAAGTACTGTGACAAATCTCACACTGATAGGGACGTTCTCCTGAAATGAGTCTTCTATGTTATTCTCCAACCTGTATGGGTTCTCATATGTCGAACAACATCTGATGGTTTATGGAATGCTGTTCCACACACTGTACATTTATGTTTTTTTGAATTATTTGGAAAAGAATTCGACATACACTCTGAGGATTCCATCGGCCCATAAACAGCTAATTGAGCACTGGAAAAAATGAAAAAGAAGATAGAAGATGAACCTCTGGGTGTCGTGAAAGACGTAAGTGTGAATAGATGAAAAATGTTGAAAGGCTGCGACGGATCCTTGCATACTAACATCACAAAGAGGACACGGAACCATTATAAACAGGTGAGCACTCTCGTTTTGAGTACTAAAATATACAGCGGAGGAAGTAAACCTACTTAGAGAAATGTTGAGTTATATGAGCGACGGATGCGAATTCAAGAAGGCAAAAAGGGCAGCGGAGAGAACGATCGGCTACTGTCTCCGAGTTCCCTGAATTGTAATAAAAGTTAAAGCAACCAACCCATCGGAATCCACGAGTTCTCTCCCATTTCTCTTGGTTCCAAGTCGGCTGATTGAGCCCTTGTTCGAAATCCTTCCATTGGCTCTCCCCTGTCTGCAAAATATTCCGATTGAGTCGATGATATTCCAACATCCTATGGATATATAAATCTCGATTTTTCCTTACTCTATTGATCAATAGAGTAGCACTACTAGGAAGTCTATTCTGCTGATGAACTGTTCTCAAGTGAGCCGCATACTGCAGTCTGCCATTCAAAACGTGTGGACAATATTCGCAGTACACGGGCTCTCTATTGTGAATTTCCTTATGGAGAGCCAGGAGGTCTAGAGATATTAAGAGATTACAAGAACTCACCAGAAGTTCGAAATGACTTGTGACACGTCCAGCAGAGGTAGGGCTTTAATCCTAAGTGAAGGGATTTATGCTCTTTGAATGCTTTGAAGGAGTAGAAAGACGACGGACACTGTTTACAGAAGTAAGATCTAAAAAACAGATAGATAGAGAATAGGTGAAAGACTTACTTTGGAGGGGCAAGTCCTGTCCTAATGGTGCTTGGATTGACGAAAATGTCCTGTTGATAGCTTCCGTTCTGGTTTGTAACTGCCCGGTAACACTTGTGTTTATCCAGTCGATGAATACTGTGAAACTTCTGACAACAATCGGGACATTCGTATTGGTTCTGATGAGTCAATAAATGTCGTCGAAGATTGTTCTTTGAAGATAACTGAAATAGGGCATGAGTGGAGGAGAGACATACGTGCTTTAGACAGATGTGACATTTAGGGTCGGTTAATAAGGGGTCGTCGATTTCCTTCCTTGAATGTATATCTTGATGAACTTTCAGAGAGGAACGGTGCTTGAAACTGAAAGGAAAGATTCTCTATCTTTTCTAACAATAATACCTCTTGTCACATTTGTTACATTTATGAGGGTACTTTGACCCTTTCTGACTAGAAATCTTTGAAAGTTGTTCGACTGTCGTTGCCAGTATTGGCTCTATTTGAGTGGATTGTGGAACAACCTTTTCTGAAAGGACCAAACCAAATTAAAGCCCTTCTCTAGACAAACCAGCATTGTGAACACGAAGTAAATGTTTGTTCAAAGCTCCAATATTTTTGAACTGTGATGGACAGAGATGACATTCGGTCATCGGTTTCTTCGAATTCAATGGATGGATCTCCTTCACGTGTCGATCACAATTGCTCTTTTTGTTGAATGAAAGTCCACAAAGGGGACAGCTTATTGTTTTCACCGTCCCGTGGGCAATTTTTCGATGAGAACGCAATCCTGATTGATGAGCGAAGTTTTTTTCACAAATTGCACACGTATTAGTAGTTGTCTCTGAAATATGAAATATATCATGCAGATTTTTACTATTGTGGACACCCATATGTCGTTTCAGTTCTGCTGGTCGGACAAACGCCTTGGAGCATTTATCACATGTATATTTTCGACTGTGTGCTTTGGAGTTCTTTTTCTGTTGCTCCATTCCTCTTTCTTTCGCCTTTGCACTTTTTTCAAGTTTTCTAAACAACTCAATCTAATCGCAAACTACTTACGAATGCGCAGTATGTGCCACTTTATGTACTTCAACCTTCGACTGTTCCATCAAGAGATCACACTGTCGACAGTAGCCGAGTTCACTACAGGCCAAGGCGCTCTTTGTCAGTTCTCCTATTCCATGTTCTATCCTTCGATGTCTATTGAATAGATTCTATAAACAGATTTCATGAAAAAAAAATTAAAAAACAGACCGAATATTCGAACTCGACCCCGCAAGCGGAACATGAGTAATTGTCGTTTCTCGTATGAGTTTTGAGATGAGCAATGAAGGCGGAGAACCGTTGGAACTTTTTCTTGTTTTTGTTTTCACACAACGCACAGCCGGTACCAGGGACAAATTCATCCTGTCGGATATGGGCAGCGATTCGATGAACTTGGATATTCTGTTGATAATTGAATCTCATTCCACATTGGTCACAACTGAAAGAATAGAAGAAAAGGGGGGAATTTGGCCAACCTAAGTCGTCTGAACAGTTCGCAGAGATGTTTTTTCGTTTCCGTCGGCTGACTGATGTCGACAATCTTATCACAGTCAATACATCGAGCGCGGGTTATCTCCTCCTAATCGACTCATTTTGTATTGTAATATAAAACTCACATAAAGGACCGAGTGGTCATCTATACTCGTACTAGGTTCAGAAAAGTAGACTGTGGGAATTGGTGTAGCAGAAGATTCCTCAACCTGACAACTTAGGACCTCGCTCGTAAAAGGCATCAATTCTCCCCGGCCGTAGTCCCAAATGATAGTTGTTCCATTCAGGGGAGCTTCTAAAAATATTAATAAGATAGAGACAAGATTATCACCATTAGGAGAGGGAAACGTCTCGTTGAGAACATCAGCTATTTCATGAGATGGTTCGTATTCCGTCATCTAGAAAACTATGAAAGATGAGTGACAGTTTGCAATATTCACTGGATGATATCCACATTTGACACTATATACAATAAAGGTCAGATTTATTGAAAATATAGACATTATGAATGAGGAAAGACATATAATGGAATGTCAGAATGCATTTTTGAGATTCGATAGACCCGGTAAATCGGGCAGTTTGATGTCTTTCAACTGCTGAGGAAGATTCATATTTTTGACAGCTGAAACGGCTCGAGCAGGGGCGGCTGATATGCCGGCCTCTTGTTTCTGGAGTTTCTCTTGTTCCTGAATCCTTAACAGGATTTCGCTCATATTCGTCTCCAAAACCATCCCTCCCATCACGATTTCACTCAGAATATGATGAACCTGGAAGTATTCTTTTATATATATATATATATATATATAATTACTTTATCTACATGGAAAATGAGATCCAATTCGCAAACATTCTCGAAGCATCTGTCCAATGTTTCGACAAAAACTTGTATCAGATCTAGAATTCCGAGCTCTGACTCGCTGCTGTCGACACAGAATATGAAATAAAGAGTAGCATAGTGTCGATAAATCAACCGATAATCATTTCCATCGATTAACGTTCCTCCTTCCAAGAAGTTACAAACATTATCGTCCCTTTTAGATACGAGTTGAAATGTTTCACGAATTATTTGTTGTTGAGTTTCCTCCGAATAATGCTGATAAAACTTCAGCAATCGTGGTTTTCCATGGTTGTTAATGACCAGAATCGCTTTGATCATAATCGAAGCTGTAGAAGTCAGAAATTAAGAAAAACGCAGATATCGTCGATACTTGTGGAAGGACTAGGCGACATGGGTCCTGAAGCGTCCTGGCTTTGCGCCTAACCGTTCACCAATTCGCTATAATTTTTGGGCCGAAATAACTTCTTTTTCTTATTTTTGATTGTTTTATTTATATTTTGAAGTTCTTTTTATTGAAAATTAGCAAATGTTAGATGCAGATTTCTATAAAGAAAAAAATGATGTTAAAAATGTTATTTTGGCATAAGTCACTACACTTATCATAAAGAGTATTCGCTTATTTATTATCCATTATATTATATGCCCTTCGTGCTTATGTATGGTTTGCATTTCAGGTAACCACCTTGGGGGCAAAATGACAAAGATTCATTACACTCGAAACCCCGAAAACGCCACCAAATCATGCAAGGCTCGCGGATCTGACCTTCGTGTCCATTTCAAGAATACCCACGAGACCGCTATGGCTCTACGTCAGATGCCTCTCCGTCGTGCTCAACGTTTCCTTGAGAACGTAAAAGCCAAAAAGGAAATTGTCCCCTTCCTCCGTTTCAAGGGTGGTGTTGGTCGCAAAGCTCAGTGCAAAAATTGGGGTGTTACTCAAGGACGTTGGCCTGAGAAGTCGGCCGAATTCCTTCTGGACTTGCTAAAGTAAGTATAACTATTTTATTTTTTCATTTCTAATATCTTATATGTAATTTATTTTTCTAGGAATGCCGAGAGTAATGCTGAATATAAAGGTCTTGACGTCGATCACCTTGTTATTGATCACATCAATGTCCAGAGAGCAGCTAAAATGCGCAGAAGGACTTACCGTGCTCATGGAAGAATCAATCGTTAGTTTTTTCTTTCGAATAACTACGATGTATAATACATTAGCAGTTGTTGAAATCTTGTTGCGTTGACAATTTTCAACAATTGTTTCTGATGTACAGGATCGTGAATAATATCAATTTTTCAGCTTACATGTCGTCTCCTTGCCATATTGAGGTTATCCTTACTGAAAAAGAAGACGTTGTTTCCAAGCCTTCCGATGAGGTACTTAAAGCTCCTAAAAAGGAATCTAAGAAGAAGCAAAAGCGTCAGTTGGCCAGGGGAGAGTACTGAACGACATTTTGTTAAATAAATTGTTGGTTGTTTAAGTTTTAAATTATAATAGGCAGTTCCATCTTTGTTAGCAGTATGTAAGGTTGAATTATTTTCATAGATGATCCGTAGATTTTCATTAATTGCTCGAGATGTTAATTTGTATCGATCCTTGGAGAAAACACTATCAAGAGAGCATTTTTTAGCCGATAAATATTATCGAGAGGTTCCCCATTTTTTAAGATTCATTGTTTAGGGTTCTAAGCAAAGCCTTAGAAAACTCTTAACACTTGTTCGTAAATGTAAAGAAGCAAATGAATCTTCATCAAGAATCGCAGCTTATGGCGCGTTTTTAGCTGTAAAACAGGTAAGCATTTGAAGAGTTCGAGAGCTTTTAGGGTTGCATTACGGATTCAATTTGGTGTCTTTCAAAAATTACAAACTCTCCAGTAATACTGAAAAGGAGTTTAAGCATTTATATATTCTTAAAACAAGAGAAAATAGATGATGCTCTTGATGAAATGGAAGCGATTTTAAACGAAGAAGATGCATATTTTAATTCGATTAATAGCAAAATTCCTGATGAAATTGTACGTTATCATTTTAATAACTTACTTTCCTTTAGCTTGATATGGTTCATTCATGTATAAAAGCAAGTACAAATACACAAAATCAGGTAAGTAATCCTTTACATTTTTTTCTAACATATCTAATTTCCCAAAATGATATTCTTGATCTGAGAAAGGACGCGAGAAAAATAGGACGGTGGTGGTGGTTGATAGACTCCCGGTATATTCTTGACCATGTTTGTTAGCTGTTCAAAGGTAGGCCGGATATTTGGATCAAATACTAAGCATCTCTTAAATATTTCGTTCATTTCAAAAGTAATACTTCCTTCATTGATTGTCAATTTCACCTAAACATTGCATTTCGTTTGGCAGCAAAAACCTCGTTCTTTTCTTTAAGTCTTCGTAGCTTAACGTTATCTTGTACTCCTTCGAAGGGTTCTCGACCATTTGAGTAAATTTCAAAAATCAGCACTCCAAAGCTATATACGTCCGATTTTGTACTGTACATGCCTTTTCGAAGAGTCTCAGGAGCCATCCACCTTATTGGTACATTTTTCATTTTCTTAGTACGGAATTCACTTCCGTAGAGTGATAATCCAAAATCGGAAATCTTCAATTCATTTGAGTGAAGAAGGCAATTTCTAGCCGCGATATCTCTAAGAATAGCAGTTTAATTTTTATATTAACCTATGAATTATCTGCTTGCCTTCTAAGTACGCCATGCCTTTCGTTCCACCGTAAACAAAATTCAACTTTTCTGTCATATTCGGCAGATTTGCTTCACTTCTTAGACGTTTGAGCAGGTCACCTCCATCGCAAAATTCGATGACTATCATAATTGGCTCTTTTGCTGTACATACACCGTACATCTTGACGACATTTGGATGATGAAGATCCAACATTAGATTTGCTTCTTTGAGAAATTTGATTCTCTCATCGCCATTTAGACATCCATTGATCAGGGTTTTTATGGCAACCGGTAGACGAGGAAGAAATGGTGATACTTGGAGAGTCCCTCTATATACTTCGCCAAATGCTCCTGAACCTAATATATCCCCTTTTTCAACTTGTTCGTTATTCAGTTGCCATTCTTTCTTAAGTAATGGTTTAACCAGTAAATATCCTTTTTCGCATACAGGCTCCCTATTGCGATAGTGGTGTTGAACGAGATCTCCAACAGTTTTGAATGCATAGTTGTAAACCCAGAACAATCGTTTTTTATTAGTTCGTTTCACAAGAAAATTATGCATTTTTCCTCCTTCAATAACGCTCAAAATGTAATGCATTTGACCTCCCACATCCGTTTTTCTCACTAAATTGTGAGCGATTATGTTAACGGAATACCTAAGAATTCTCCTTCTCGCTTGAGCAGTTTATCTGCTTCTTGGCGAGTCATAAAGCCATGATAATATGGTTCATCTTCAATCGGTCGATTCACTCTGCCAACCTCTTCACAACAAATTTGTTTTAGTTGTCGACGCATTGGATTCGAACTATTAACAGTAGTTTTTATCTTTAATTTTGAGGATTTCTCTTCTGACGATACAGTGCCTGACATATTCTTAGGATAACGTTTTTCCAACTCATTTTGCTGCTTTTTCCTCTGTTTCTTCGCAATCTCCATTTCGTTACCTTGTACTATTTTTCACGCTATGAATTAATTTTAATCTGAAAGTCTACTAATTGGAAAATCTAATACTTGCTTTAAAAATTACTACCTCTTCTATCACAAGCGAAATTGAAATAATAAAACTTTCATAGACAAGTCTTGTTCCGAAGAAATATGTCATTTGACAAAAAATTTTAGTACTCTTAACATATCATGTTTAATCTTTTTTAGATGAAACGATTTCGACGTATACAGAAAGCCATTACTCAGTACGAAAAACGGACTGACGTTACCTTAGAGAATATTCTTAGTTCTCCTGTCTTCATGGAAAGTGTTACTTGTGAGAGAGCAAACGTATCTTCTGAAGATATTTCTAACAAGATCATCGAGCAAATACCTCACTTTATGGTTACCAATGGCAAACAAACGAATGAAAACTATTGATCTAAATTTGCAGATTTCAATAAGGTTCACAATACAGTACTTAATAAACCTCGAAACAGTCATTTTAACAAGCACAGGTAATTATAAATGTAAAAAATGTAGGGTACAATAATAAATCGTAATAAAAATTTCGGCGAGATATCGGCTTTTTTCGAGAAATAATTTTAGGCTCACTGTACAATAAAAAAACTGGGCAGCTTTGCCATTATGAACATACCCATAAATACGACTGGAACGTAGAGACAAGACTTTTAAAAATCTATTGGCTATTGCCATTTAGACTTAGATTAGCGGTACTGCATCCTGTTTGTGCCTTGTCGAAATGGTTAACAATATCAGTGACAAGGGCAGGATGTTGTTTAAGAATATCTTCCCAACCAGGAGTCCCAGTGATCAGTTTCGGCCTTGCCAGAATCAACTTAAATTATACAAGAAAAAAATAAAAGAATATACTTGTACGGCACTCTTTCTCAATTTCTGTGCATTATACATGTCACCAAGAACTAGTAACTGACAAGCCGTTTCTGCAGTAATGTTTTCAACAAGAAATTTTTCACAGTGATTCTATAATATTTAATTTGTTCTTAAGAAAAAGGCTGAAGAAATACCTTTAGTTCTGTAAGAGAATATTTGTCTGCAGCTATCAATAGTTCACTTGCGATTTCACCGATATCCTTTTGACAACGGCCACAATAAATGTAATAGATCATTTCATGAACAACATCATAATCTAAGTCCCATATCTCCAAAACACCCTGAATGTTAATAAATGTTAGTAAAACTTCAAGCTAACCGATTTTGCCTCAGAAGTATCTTCATGCAGCAACATAGCTCCAAAAACTGGAGATCGAGCGGCTAAAATTGCTTTATGACATCGAATTTCTCGTCCATCGGGTCCAACACGAATAGTAAAATCAGTAAGAACATCATCCCTAAACATTTTTTGGTAATCCGCCACAAGTTGCTGTTCACAGTTAGCAGCAACCTAAATGGTATGGATTAGAAATAATGAAAAACAAACTAAAACAGGCTCGGTACTGGTTGTAACTGTATCTACAGCTACATCAATTTCAACATTGACTATAATCATATCGCGTGGAAGAATCTGTGGAAACAGTACATCACGTTTAATATAAGAAACATAGTCAGAATGTGAAGGATTAGGATGAATTCGCATCTAATCAAGCTTTAACAGCAAATTATTTCAAACCTCTATTTCTTTGAATTCTGCTGTCCGTAACATAAAACGAGATTTAAAGCCAATTTTGGAAGATTTGCCATTTCCGACCTTAAAATTATACAGAGATGGTTGAAACTCACTACTCGATTCAAACAAAGGAAAACAAAATCCTTATTATTTTCGCCGTTGCCTTTGGGATAAATTTTTATTGACCAAGTCAGTTGCTCATCACCACGTGTCAAATACACAAAATTTTCCAGATACTCCTGATAACAGTGTGAAAAATTCTTAACAGTCCAGCTGTGATTAACTTTCTGAAGCATATGTAGGGAATTTACAAAATAAATTACCTCCACTTTTATTTCCGTCTGTGATGAATTTGCTGGAGGTGTTCCCAAAATGCTATCAGAAGAATCATTGTGTGGATCCATGATCTATAAAAATTAGGAAAATTGTATATATAAAGTAAAAAGTAAATTGGTATAAAACCAAAAAAAAATATAATACAAATATATTACTGAAATATATTCTTTCAAAATCTTAGATGTCTAATATAGAGACCCATAATTCGCATCAGTTGACTAAAATGCTTAACAATAAAATGTGGAATACCCGAAATCTTGTACATACAGAACAACGGGAAGGACAATACCAGTACAGTGAGTAATAACAAAAAAATCGAAAAAAAAATAAAGGCAAGAACATTTTCAGAGACCCTCTATATACTCTAAGAAACAGTAGAGCTACCGTCTTTTAACAGTAATGAAACCATTATTATCCTGCTCAGAATCAGCTTCAGAACTTAGCGTCTGATTGGTTGAAATGTTTCCATTGGATTTAGGAACATGATTTCTATGACAGCGAGCAGCTGAATTGTAATAAGCGATCTCCGGTCGTTTTTCTGGCTTCTTTGAATCGATGGACTAAATAATACCATTACTAAAAAAATCATAAGAAAGGATAAAGATCATTCCAATTAAGTTTATAGAAACATAAATAATCGAATAACTTTATTTCACTTACCATGTGTTTCATATTTCCATTAGTTATATCGCTGTCGCTCTTTCTTGCAGTAATCAATGGAGAATGAGTTTGACTTTTTTCTGATTTAGATGCAGCCGTTTTCTTAGTGTTTCTAAAACAATTATGTAATAAATAACTAAAACCTATGAACGGCAGAAGAATATGACTCTGGCTGCGAATGGTTCATACTTCTATATTTTCCATCTTTTCTAGGTGAACTATCCTTACGAGGAGATATATTTTTTCGATAGTGAGTGCCAATATTATCATTAATATCATTTTCCTTCTTTAAATGAAAATATGTAAAAATAGAAAAACCTCAATAGGTGTCATCTCAATATCCGTTCGTTGTGAGGCATAGCTGTCGTCCTTATTTCTTTTATCTGTAAGTGAAGTAGTCTCATTTATGATAGAAGCTGAATTTTCATTCTTTTCCAAGGGAGGCATAATAGTCAATGGTTTTGACGTTTTTTGTGGTTGTGGATATTGATTCCACGTAACTGTGTCAAGGTTGATATACTAATAAAAAATATTAGTTAGAACATAAAGCGACTTACAGGAGAAATGCATGTATTGGTTATCAATATGGGTGTACGCATTTTATCCGGTTTGTTCACTTTTTTAATAGATAAACTTTGACTCTAAAATTTCTCATTATTACAGAATTCATAGCGTTCAAACATAAGTACATTAAAACTTCGCATGACCGGCTTACTATTAAAAAAATGTTAGTTGTTTCATATTAACCGGTACAGCGAAACAAATAGATTGAAATCACACGATATTACCAACCACAAGCGTACCTCGGCCCTCACCTTCAGCCAACAGCGATACTCCACTTGCTGTGGGGTAAATGGCATAATTAAAGCCAATATACTGCCACTTTTATAAACCAAGTCGTTGAATTCATTATTCCGTTTACGATCACGTACAAAAACACCTTTCAAAACCTTAAAATATAGCTAAAAACCGAGAATATGAAACCTGTAAAGCCTGAGCAAAAGAATTTTGCACCGCAGCAAAATTAAAAGTTGATCGTCCCACCTCGTTGCCTAAAAAATTTAAAATAAATAAACGAAGTCATACTTCGTAAAAGTGGGTCTTCAAGAGAGAGGACGGGCGATTTGAAATTACTCATTTTTTTACGATATTTAAAATCTTCTACCGAAATGCCAACTTCCAAATAATTAAATTCCTGAAAGACTGATAAAAAAAACTTTACTATTCGAACCTGAGCATAGACTTCAAAAAATCGCATTAACAATTCACCCAAATTAACGTCATCATCATAAAATGATCGTCTCCTAACAGGCATAGCATATATCTAATCCAGGTAAAAAAAACATAATACTTACCTGAAGAAAGCTTATTAACATGAGTATAAGACCATAAGAAGAAAGGCCTCCTGTATAAGTTTGATTCAGATTTCTTTGAATTAAAAATTGTTTCAATATAAGAATGAGCGGCTCTACTACAGGAAATTCCAGTTTCACCTATATTTCTTAATTGTAATTCTTGAAATAAGGTACCTTTTCTATGTAATCGGCTGCTCGGACACCTTGAACAGTGTTGAAAGATATGTCAATAGAAACGTGTGTATCCTTATCTACCATTTTCACTATTGGAACAAACGCATCAGAATATACGGATATAGTTTCAGCCAAATTAGACTCTTTTAATGCTTCTGATGTTTCCTTTATATTAATAGTATATGCAAGGGAATAAAGCTTACAGTGAGAATAGGGAGAACATCTTTCCACTCACTACATTCCACGAGAACATCAATATCTGACGTGGGCAAAAATAATTTTGTTCTAAGGCTTCCAAACACCGAAACTTTAACGTCGTATTCTTTCCATTTTTCTAAGATCACTCTTTTAACCTGAAAAAATAAATGATAAAAATCACAAGAACATACTTTTTCATAAACGTTTTGCCGAAGAGCAGTTTCTACTTGGCTAGGTCGCAACCAATGATAAATATCCAAAATTTCCTCATGTAGGCTAAAAGAACAATACAAATACTTTTGAGCTATGTTTCTTTAAAAATTCCGTAAAGTTTTCCCTCCTACAATTTCCAACGTATTTATAAAATACTTTGCAGGCATAAAACAAACAAGTTTAAAATCAATTTTGGGCAAAAAAAACAAATGATTTAATATAAATCGCAAATCTTTTAAATACTATATTATAGTAAACATAACCAAATTGCGTGAGATATAAATCAATTATTTAAATTTAAAACATACCCATGTAGAGATAATCTGTAGCGCTTCTTTAACCAAGGTGAAACGATTGACTCTGTATAACCAAAAGGAGGATCAACTTGTGGTTTTTCTTCATATGGGGCGTAAGTGCCCTCTCCGGAAGTCGAAGGTTTATCCTCCACGGTCTCCTCTATCTTCATCTGAATTATTTAATAATAAAATAATAAAAGGGGAACAAAACAAAAAGAAAGGTGAAAAATTTAACGAACGAGAGTGAATCCAAAGAGAGAGACAAGAGAGAGCGATGACTGCCGGTCCCGCTAAACGACGGACAGCCTTGGCCTTTCATCTGTTATGGTATTCTATCGTTTTTATGCTGTGGCAGTTTTATAATTGTGAATGAATGACAAAAAGTAAAATGAATTTCAGCAAAAAGAATACAAATCATTGATACGGAATCGATGTTTCACTTTTGTTCTTGATCGCTGTTTACCATCGTTTTTTCGGGGAAAAGCATGTTTAGTCCACAATAATTTTATTTTTATTAGAACTTTTATTAGCGGAATCTATTATCTGATTGATGTGCAACAATTTTATGTTAATTTTAAGGAACATACTTAAAGTGGATTATACAACTTTATATTACAACTGAAAAAATATATGTAATGCTCATATTTATCCTTTTTCCACATTTTTAAAAAGTATTATTACCTATATACATTTTTGTAGATAGACAGATGCTAAGTGCGTTGCGTTCAAACCTTTCAGGTTTGACAACACGCAGTTTAGCTACAAAAGCAATAACTGCTTCCAATGAGGCTCCAAAGGGTATTGGTAAAACAGGTAAGTTCTGAAGTATGGTTATTATTGTTTGGTGGTTCTGGTGAATTGTGTGATTATTTATGTATAACGTTCTTTACAATAAAATCTTTAGGTACACCATTTTTGGAGACTTCTTCAGCTGGTGACTATGCATTAGCTCGACTTGATGATGTTATGAATTTAGCGCAACGTGGCTCATTATGGCCGTTAACTTTTGGTTAGTGTTTATATTATTATTTTTTACTTCACAGGTTTGGCATGTTGTGCCGTTGAAATGATGCACTTTGCTGCTCCCAGGTACGATATGGATCGTTATGGAGTAGTTTTTCGAGCATCTCCGCGCCAGGTAGGGCTTTGGTTGTTTAATTTACTTGGACGCAGGCTGACTTAATTTTTGTTGCTGGAACAGTTACTAATAAAATGGCACCTGCTCTCAGAAGAATCTACGATCAAATGCCCGAAGCCAAGTAAAATTTATGAAACTTTTTATTTTTTTAGATGGGTCATTTCCATGGGATCGTGTGCCAATGGAGGAGGCTATTATCATTATGCTTATTCTGTTCTACGAGGATGTGACAGAGTTATCCCGGTAGACATTTATGTTCCTGGTTGTCCACCTTCTGCTGAGGTTCGCATTTATATTATATTTAATCTTCCTTATAATTTGAGGACCCTGAAGACCAATTTGTATTTAAATATTTTTTTACAGGCACTGCTCTATGGAGTTCTTCAGTTACAGAAAAAAATTAAACGAAAGCGTGAAGCACAGCTGTGGTATCGAAGGTAGAATACAAGTTTTACGAACGCAGGGAATGTAGTTTATTGGTATTCTTTTCTGAAAAAAAAATATTTGTACATCTTATATTTTTAACATCGGTTCTGAAAGACCGCGTCTGATCTACCAGATTAGGTGGAAGCGAGGACGTTCCTATTTATTATTGAAGTGCCATCATTATTCTATGTTTTTTTTGTTGCATATAAAATGATTATCGTTTCGCAGAAGGTACTTTGCCAAGTTCTTTGCGAGCTAAACGATAATGATTTATATTTACCGGTAATTGAGCAGTAGCAGCAACAATTATAATTGTTCCTTATTCAGTTGGGCTGTAACTAACTTTAATAAGGATGCTTACTTTTTTGTGTAAATATTCCTGAAGTTTGTTTTTTGTGATTATAAAATTTAATGTACATTATTCAACATCGTTCAACTTTGGAGAGAGTTTTGGTTGTGCTTCTTTCTGTTTTTACTGCTCTTTTTTCGGTATATCTTACTTTCCAGGATTTTTAATATAGCAATCTTGGGTTATTATAAGATATGTCATTACAACTTGCACAACCCGAGCTGTCTCGTTGGGAGGTATGTTCATTAAATATTTAACCAGTATTATACAATTCTTTTCCGCTGAAATATCGTACTAATAATTTTTTACTATGTTTCAGAACAGTATAAGCTCTTTGCGTGTAAATGAACTTCAATCAATTTTGCAACATTTTAAAATCAATAAGCTTGGGAGGAAGCAAGATCTAGTTAATCGCGTTTTACAACTTTTAAGAACACCTGTACATCAACCAGAAGTTATTCGTCTGGTTAGTTTATTTATTTTCAATTAATGTTTGTTTAGGTAAGCAATATGAGTAATAGACCTCGTCCAGCACCCTATACTATTCCAAATCCGTATGTTTTCAAAAGTACTATTTTCCATTAGGTGGTCCATTTATTTTTTTCTAAATAACAGCAAATGTCATATACGTCAAACCCTCCAAAAATGAAGAAACAAGTGGGCTACCTAAAAAAGTAAACAGTAGCAGTATTTTTTTAAATCTTTGTTATAACTAATTTTTGTTTCAGTATGGCACATCGTCCATATCACGCTTCGTATGGAAATCCAGCCCCAATTTATTCTGGTGGTGCGACGATGGGGGTAAGAAAATGCGATATGTTAATACCTTTAGATGTATCATACTCCAAAGCAAGTTCGTAATTTGAAGCCTGTCGTATTGCCATTTTATGATTCCATAGCAACTATCATGGAACCAGTTGAATTACCAACTATACCATCGGGGTGTAAGACTCAGCAAAAAGTTTGTTCAGTCATTATGTAATATATGGACTATTAAGTTAAATGTCACCTTTACTGTGCCAAGTCAATATCATCCGCAGTTGCAATATCGAGATTCAACAAAGTCTTTACCGCGCCATGAGCTACAGATGAGGTAAATTTGTATTGTTTAGCATTGTTTAGATTTTTTTATCTACCTCCTAATTATGGTCTGCAAGAGCAAGCCGACGATTTCCCTCCTAATTGTAACGTGAAAATAGATGATACTATGGTTATACTACCAGTGAGTGGAATTTTTTATTCAATAATTTTTTCTTCAGAACATTATTCCCACAAATAAGCCAAACGTTGAGCCTAAACGTCCTTCCAGGCCTGTTAATATAACTCAAAATTGTCAACCTCTTAAAGATATAGCTACCGGAAAACCGCCTTATAGGTTTATTTTTTTAACCCAAAAATTATATTTTAGATTAAATATCGACTGGACAGCAGATAGAAGAGCTTGGGCTGTGGGCATCTATATTGTCAACCGTGTTACATCTGATATTTTAAAAGATAGAGCGCAGGCTAATGATAATTGTAAACAAGATGCTCAAATCACACGACAACAAATTATCAGAAGAATGACAATTGGAGATGATGATGGTATAAGAATGGATCAGTGCAAAATTAGTTTATTGTGCCCGGTGCGGCTTTCATCCAAATGTTAATACGAATTTAGCTTGGCAAAACAAGAATGGCTATTCCTGCTAGATGCAAAGATTGTACTCATCTTCAATGTTTTGATCTCGATTTATTTCTTAGAATGAATGAAAAAAAACCTACTTGGAAATGCGGTATCTGCAATAGCAACGCTCCTTACGGAAAATTAATTATCGATACGTAAGTTTATTCTTTATAAGAGTTTTTAATTTCAGTTTGAATTTAATCTGTTTGTCTTATTTTTAAATTCATTTTCAGCTACTTTCAAAATATTCTGCGTGAAGTGACTGATGCTAATGAAGTTGAACTTCTCACAAACGGTGGTTATCAAAAGATTCACGAAGTTTGTTTTTCTACTTTTCCTAGTATTTTCTACGTAGGAAGTACTTGATATTAGCGATAACGATGATGAGTGTGTGGCTTCTGATGCCGGTGGCGATACTGTCAAAAGAACTACTCAAAAAACCAGTGCTCCACAGGAGGAAGATATCATTAGTATGTAGATATAATATCCCCTAATCATAATTTGTTAAGCTCTGGATGATGATGACGATGACGATGATGATTTGCAGCAAGGAATTGCTGCTTCAAGGAAGCAACAAAAAAATACTACACCCAAGAAAAACAAGGAAATAGAAATAATTGATTTGGGTGATGATTCGCCTCCCAGACCCAGTCAATCGAATGAGAAGGATATTGCACAACTACTGCAGCAAACAAATCCTGTTAGTTTTTTCGAATTTTTTCCGTAAATATATTCTTCACGAATATTTTTTGATTGTTATAGGGAAGTGTTCAGTCAACGATCTCAGCTTCATCGATATCTTCACCAACCAGTACTCCAGTAGCTCTAATTCCAACTAGCACCACTATTCAACAAATTATGTCAACTAGCAGTACAATTCAACAAGTCATTCCTACTAGCAGCACGGCTCAGCAAACCAATTGGCGCGACAATTCAATATCTAGCAGTAGTACACAAAATTTCATTAATCGTGGACCGCCGAATATATCATTTCATTCTCAATATTTAGTACGATGTTTTTTATTTTTTTGCAAAATTTTTAGAATCACCAGCAGCAGCATGCAGCGTACAACATGCATTGGAATACAAATATAGGAACCAGAAATCCTAGTTTTCAGAATGCTTTAATTGGTAGCAATATACCAGGTTTTATTCCTGGTGCACCTATTCCTAATGTGTTTTCTGGAGACCAACATTTTCGACAGGCTGCACAGTTTCAACAACAACCTCAAACACTTGCCGAAGTCAGCTTTGTTTTATCAAACCTTTTAATCATATGAGTTGCAGATCCTACCACATAATGGTCGTTCACAGGCCAACCCTCCATTCCAAAACCAAAAATACCATCGTTCATGATTTAATCAAGACGTGTATTTGTTATTATCCGGTAACTTTTTCTTTTTTTTAATGAGCTTGTTTTCATCTTCAAAAAAAGTTTTTTCTATTTATCAGTAGTTGTATATGTTTGCGAACATATAAACTCAAATATGTCTTCATGTAAAATGTCATCGTAAAACTTTATTATGATATTTCTCAAAATCTTTTTTTCACACTCACACAAATAACACAGGGACAGAACAGGAGCCGGGGAAGATAAAACGGCCCCTAGAAGGGCAATTGTATATTTCAAACAGTAGATTATCAAATGAATTATTACATATTTTAGGTTAATTGCGGAGAGCGCCAATCTCCAATCCTTGCACGTTTTTCTGGCGGGGAATGGGGTTCCATCTTAACGTATGGTATAGGTTGCTGTTTGTGCTGTAGCGCGGTAGCCCATAATGGAGGATCAGCACCACAATCAGCATCAGTAGCAGCTTGGGGAATGTTTAATGACGTAGCGGGAGGACATGTAGGGCTAACCTGGAAGGATATTATTATCTGGTAGGAGACTACAACTTACAAGAGGGTGAGGCTGGCCAAGAGTAGGGTCATAATAACTAGAAGTGCTAGGGAATTCCTGAGGTTTGTCTCGATGAATAGGTTGACGGTATTGCGGTTGGAGGAAGAGATTTGTATAGAGAGGATGAAGTGAAGGAGCAGCCTGGGGAGCTACGGTACTCGGTTGTTGTTGCTGTTGGTCATGATGTACACCAGATCCGTTCATTTGGGGGCCATTAACATGATTATTAGGAGCTGGAGTTGATGGTCCAGGACTGTCATCATCGCTGTCACACGCTCCATGCTTCGACTCTTTCCTTTGCAATGTCTCCATGATATCGTTGTTTGTACGCGATTCGTGTGGCTCATTATATTCAGTGTATTTCAAGAGGACCTTATCCATATCCGTTGAGGCATATCTGAAAAATACAAAATGTATTTCTCTCAAGTAGAGACCGCGATTCATGGAAAACGGTCTATCGTCGGAGAATTGTTATTTCGCATCTTTTCCCTTCTACACATAGTCACAGGACCATATGAGTACACATAGATGCATTGACGGGATTCGAACCCTCATCGAACAGACAGCACTACGGGCTACGCGTTGAGCCACAATAATATGCAGGAAAAACTGCAACTAATGCTAGCCTTTTCACCAATCGAAATTGTCAGAATGAAAGTCGAGAGCTATAAACAAATCTCGTCCGTATCAGATTCAAATGAAAACAATGCTTATCGTTAAGTTAGTCTCCGGTCACCTGATACGGGGATCGATTCGATCGGTCGCTTTCATGAGGGTGACGTCACCTATTCTACCAAAAACAAGAGTTGCGACGAAAACACGAAAACACACGAACTCACTGGAAGAGTTTGTTGGTCGAATTGAAGACAATCAGGGCGATCTCGCAGTCGCAGAGGACCGACAGCTCGTAGGCCTTCTTCATCAGACCGAACTTGCGTTTTGTGAAGGTCACCTGAATCAGTCTATTTCCTGATCGCAGAAAGATGTCATGCCGTCCTTCCGGACATTTATCCATCTCTTCGACGTCTAATTATCTCCCCTCACATGTCCTATTTGTGGTGCGCAATAGTTATTTTTAGCCCCCTCGAGCGTATTTTTGTGCCCCCGTGGCTGCGTTTGGCGCTGGCAACGACGGCCGCGGGTGACGTCAGGGGCAGCCCCTGATGTGCCGCCACGAGAATCGATGGGCACAGCTGGCAACGGGCAGCCTGGTCGGCTAATTGCATTCCGTTGTGCACAGATTCTGGCGCGAGGACTGAGAGAGGAGGACGACGTCATCCATGATTCATTGATTCCCCACTGCGCGGATTCTCAAGCCCCTCCGATGAAAAAAAGAGAAGGGAAGGAGAAAAGAGAGATACAGAAGGAGATGGACCTCACCTGTCGATTCCTCTCATCTTGGATTCTTGTTATCTGGATCTTCTTTCGTCCCATACTCAGCGATTTTCTGCAAATTAACTTTGAGAGGACAACGGGAGAAGCGAGAGAATGGCTTGAAGGCGGAGATTAATACCTCGGGGAGGAGGAAATTGTAGAGAAATGGATACGGTAAAAGTTTTTGTTGAGGACAAAAAGGCACGACAAAGTGACATTTCGCGGGACTTTACACCCGAAGAGACGGAGAGAAGATCAATGTCAGTTCAAAGACAAGTATCAAAAGATATCTGTCGAGCAATCGGGCAGGCTGTCTTTTTCGACCGGAAGTCCGTTTTCATTCAACTTTCCACCTGAACGCCTTGCTCGATTTTCCGCCTCTTCGTCTGTAGGAAGTCGAGAGAGGAAAGAAGCACATTGTCGACTGTACAGTTTGGATAAAAAAAGAACGGACGATGAGTCGGATATCAGATAGAAGCTGAGGTGGCGACAACATTACGTCCCTTACAGACAATCAACCCGTTTTCAACCATTGACTTGCATATTTTGTACACAATCGCCTCACCCGCGTCATGTTCAAAATAGTGAGGTGTTTTCGAAGATCGGTTACGAGTAAGGTCAATAAGATCGACGACAGTAACAAAGGAAACAACCTGCTGAATGATAAATTGGAGAAGGGGGACGAGAGGGACGTACAGTCCATCAGAAACGTGATCCATCACGCGCTGATGTCACTGGAGCGTGTTTACTGCCGAAGAAGGGCAGCCTAGGGACAGTCCCAAAGAAGTTTGTGCATTGCTCTATCGAAAAGAGAATTATAGCGCACGGGAGGAGGTTGAAGCGAACTATAGAAACTTCCTTTTTTGAACCTTTTCTTCGGAAAGACACGTGAGAAGACTACCTTCATTCTCGTAAACAAGTTCCCTCGGCCGGTTTGAAGAATGTTCCTCGAATGGCATGGAGCAGCAGGGAGTTTGAAATATCATTGGATCAGAACAAACAAAAATACGTGAACAAAACATCCCCATCGGAGGAAAGAAGAAAGTTCAAGAGTACGCAGCCTATCAAACTGATAGAGACGACGATAAGGATAAAGATGGATGATCGGTGGAATGATAGAATTATATATTCGGATAAGCGGTATTTCGAGCTTTCCATGGAGCGACAGGTGGAAGCGTTTGAGGCGGCCGAAAGGGCAGTCGGCGGGTGTGCCCTGCGGAGCAGAAACTAATCTGAAGCAGCCCCCGCAGGCCGAGAAAGAAACTGATAAGGAACGGGGCACGACGGGAATAGAAGGAGGCACAGATATTAAAGGAATTATTGATCGTCCCCCAGACTCCGGGTAGAGTGCGCGCCGTGAAGATAAGCGCGCTGAAAAGCAACTGACACCCGCAACATTCGATTAGAGGACAGCGTCATGAACCAACTAAGCCCTGCCCCGGACGGACTAATCGCGTTGTGCGCGGGAAAGGTGTTGAGTAGGGCACAGATCGAGAGGAAAGGAGATCAGACATCTCCCGCTATACTCTTTCGTCTGTTAATACAGGGGGTCGAGAGAGGGAGGGAGGACGGCTGAAACGACAAAATGACCAAAACAATAGATCGATCGAAGTCTGATAATCGGGTCAAAAACCTCTGGCTGCGGGAGCCCCACTCCTGGCGACTGTTTGTTTGGCTGCGACGGCCGGTCACGCAAGTTCGACAGGGATGAGAGCAAGCGAGGGGGAGAAGGACTCAAACAGAAGAAGGGGATACGACACGTGAGCGGGTTCAGAAATTCGAGCCAGACGCAGCGACAGGCGACTCTAATGAAAAGGGGAAAGACGTCTCTTACACGGGACATTTTCCATGAGAGCATGACGGCCACGTTGTTTTAAAGTCGCCAGTACACGGATCAATTTTAAAAAAATCATCCAAAGTCACGAGTACATTCAATTAAAAATTCTGTAGATAGGAATTATTGAGGACAAGGGATGACTACACCCGCTAGGCAAGATGGCTCAAAAAGAGATCAGACAGAGTAAAAGTGAACTTAAACGAGTTACAAGAAAATCCTAAAGTAAAGCTGCCGTCCGAGTAATATTTGGTTTGTTCTCGACGAGAAAAGCCCGACTGACTCAGAAAATAGAATCGAGGGAGAGCAGAAAACATGTGTACTGACTGTACTGTGACGAGCTGACGGGGCTCTTTTTTTCACTCAGACAGGCTGTGCTAACAGCCTGCGAAAGAGAGAAGAGAGGGAGGCGACACAGAAAAGGACAACGCCCGGGAATATTTGTATAGAAAGGAAAACGAGGGAAATGAGGACAAGCTCTTCCTCTATTCTCTTCTTGTAAAAGATTATTCTGGACCCTCGTTGAAAGATCAAAAGATACTCTTTTCAACTGAGGTAGCCGTTGTTTCTCAGTTTCCCTTCATAATTAGACTTACAAATTGCTCTATTTAATTACCGCCACCATAATTGCATATGAGTAGGCGTCGCTCCATTTAAAAGAACAAATTGAATACGACGGTCCGGCTAATCCGGGGAAAGGAGTGCGATCGTGCACGACGCGGCTGACTGAGTCACGTCACGAGCACGTAGAAACAACAGAGAAAACAAACAAAACTGCGGAGTATTCGGCGTTGCAACTTTTAACTCGTTGACTACTATTTGCGGCGACACATGGATATAAAAATAGAGGAGAAAAAAGTTTAGAAAGAAAGATAGTACAAGGGAAAAGGGAAGGGATGAGCCGGCCTTGGATTAGGAAGACTGAGCCTTGTCTAGGATTTCCTCTCTGCTTCATAGACATCAAAATGGAGGAAAAAATCAGTTGCAAAATGGCTTTCGTGCCGTTCTTTAAGTAAGAAAATACATTCTTGTCGTCGTGAGTCAGCCCTTCTTCCATCGGACTGAATCGTCGCTTGCGTGTGGAAGGAGTGAGAAAACAGGGAGCCCCGATGAGTTCTACGAAAGACAAAAAAAGTCTTGATGAGTCCCTGATAGATGACATCTCATCTCAATGACTCAACGAATCGAATAAATTAGCAGCAATTTAGTTGTGCCATACGGTAATTCTCGAATTGAGTGGAGTTCGTTATTACCGCAGACCACAAAAAATGATAGATTCAGAAAGATCAGAGCATCATTCAGATAATAAAGAGGGTAGAGTAAAAAACAAGAATTGTAGTAGTCATATTCACCATCGGCTAATATGTATATCATTGAAGTCCTATTGATAAAAAGTCATATTTAACTGCAGAAGGTGCCCAGCACTATTGATCAAGTCCTGAGGCAGACTCGGGAACAAGAAATTTATATATCATAAACGATAATTGCAAAATACGCAAAGAGTTATACGCAAAAGTGCGTAAAATCCAGCCGCGAAATGAAATTTCATTTGAAACGTTTTCTACTTCTCCTATTTTTTAAGATGTTTTTTTCGAATTTTAAGTTTTTCGAACTAATATGCTTATATTTGACATAACATCGTGTATATGTTTTATAAATTTTTTTTAGAGTCAACTTCGGTTGATAGAAATGGGTGATACTAATATGAAAGAAAATATAGATCTTATTTTGTGCAATGATGATTTTGGAACCGAACAGGCAATAAACAATAAGGTAAATCTTTCTAATCACAACTTTTGATATCATTAAATCAGGCAAGTCTCACCCTAACAAAACATTTCTTTTTAATTAAAAATGACTTGTTAAGGATAGTATGCTGGTTAAGTTTTCGATAGTTTCAAAGTGAGATTTCGTCATTTTTCACATAAAATTTCATTCTCCCTTATTTTAAATGTTTTTGTCAATTTCTCTTGTTTTGTCGATCGTGGTCTCATTTTTACTTTATTATTCATTCACAAACAAAATGTTTAGTGGTACATCCGAATTTTGCCTTAACCAAGGTTTTATACATTTGGCATCTGGATTGGGAAAAAATGAAAAAGTAAAACAACGACTTAGTTAGATAGAAAATTTCATTGCGCCTCAAAATATGTTAAAATCTTGCTTCAAGACTATCGAAAACATTATGAAAATGCTCTATTACGCTTTCGAATTTTATCTGCTTAGGAAAACACAAGCGAAGTGAATATTATTGATATCTCAGAAGATGTTGGTGAGCCAGAAGCGAAAAAACAAAAGGTGTTTTTTTTTTGTGTTTTAAATTGTTTTAGACGGATTCCGCAGATGAACTTAAAACTACTGATGAAGGTTCTCCGCATAAAGATTTTATAGGAACGCCTCCAAAAAAACTAAAGCTAACCAAAGTAGGTACATTACTATAAGCATCCATTGTTCAGGAAGAACGAGAGGCGGAGAGAGAGAAACTTCGACAATTACGTATTAAGAAAGCGGAAGAGAAAGAAAAAGCTCGCTTGGAAAAGGAACGTTTAGCTGAAGAGCGAAGACAAGAAAAGGATCGTCGAGAAAAGTGATTTTATCATTTGTTACTAGGCTTGTTTTAGGGAAAAAGAAGAAAAGAAAGAAGAAAAGAGACGCATCGAAGAGGAGCGCAAAGAACAAAAAAGAAAGGAAGAAGAAGAAAGAATAAGAAAGAAAATGGAGAAGGAAGCGGAAAGAGCGCAGAAGAAGCGTGAAGAAGAGGAACGTTTAGAAGCAAAAGCTCAAAAACGAAAGGAAGAAGAAGTTAGTAAACTTTTATTTTGGTTTTGGATTATCAATTGTTTGGGAAACACTTTTTTTCTCTCTTCCTGTTTGTTATTGATATTTTTTATTATAGGCAGAAGAAGAAAAGAAAAAGCGAGCATCTGCCCGATTTCTTGGATTTTTCAAAAAATATGATAAGGATGCAGATGTAAATGATGCCATTGATAGTAATACATATGGAAAACATTGGCATAAACCTCTTCAGGTTTTTACTTTGTTTTCTCTTATTCGACTTTAGTCTAAGCCTGGTAAACTACTTGCTCCCATTCATCGAAGGAAACTTCTTTCGCGCGATGCAGATATTATCACACAACATGATGAGGTTTGTTTTGTTTTCATTACAGCAGCTTCTTATTTTTATAATCAGTATTGAAATTATTTTTAGATTACACTGTTCACATACCTCAGATCCGATGCGGTGAAAAATAGAAAGCTATCTAGTGCCACGAAAAAGTAAGTGATTTTTTTTAGCTATTTTTAATCAATATGTTCAGTGAATTAAAAGCTAAACTTTTTCAATTCCATGATAACTATCGACCACCTTATTATGGTACATGGCGTAAAAAAGATTTGAAAATTAATCCAAGAAAGCCATGCGACGCAACTTCTGTAAACATTGCTTATGAGGTTTTTTTTTTTTAAATCTAAACAGTTACATTTTTGGATGGAAATATATTTTGTATCAATTGTTATAGGTTGATTCTGATGCTGACTGGGAAGACGAACCCTCAGATGCAGAAGAATGTAAATCTGACGAAGAGGTACTTTTATTTAAATGTTTTGATAATCATACTGTGTTACTTTATTGAGTAACTTTTTTCATTTTAGGAGCCTGATTTGGATGAGGTAGATTCTGATGCTGATGAATTCATGGTGGAACATGGTTACCTCTCTGATGGTGAGGGTCAAGAGGACACTGACGAGTCTGCTGAGAGAGACGCAGAGGGCCGTGCGGAGCGGCTTGCAGCGCGTGCTAGCGAGTGGAAGCGAAACGTTCTCAACAAGTCCAAAGTGCTGATCCCGGTCTGTATAGGCCCTACACTTGAGCCTAAACCTCAATTGCTGGCCTATCCGGCCTTCGTCCTTCCCTGAAGCTCTATTAATTTCTTGTTCCGGCTTCTGGCTCTTTTGCCGTCGCCGGGGTTTTCGTTTTGTGGCCGCGGGCGTTGTGCCCGCCGGCATGCGACAACACTCCATGTCTAGTGTCAGAAAGTTAAACGAGGTAAGACTGACCTATTCAATAAATTCTGTGAATTTTTCTGTCCAGTAGCCTGTTTTCCCCAACAAAAACGGCCTAAAATAAGCGTTGATTAGCTTATTCCCTTGTCATTTAACAGAATCGCTATAATCTTGTGTTATGAAATGTTTTAGTTTTTTTTAGATACTGGTTTCGTTTATTCTATTTTTCCTTAGCATCCATACGAAAGACTTAAAAAATTATAGCGATTTTTTCCCGATCTAGTCCTTTCATACCACATTACCTTGATCGTATTTGTTCATTCCAAGAATACCTTGTTTTGTTTATTTTTTTGCAGTTCTTTCGTGATGATATAATGAACTGTCACATTTAGACAATTCTTTCATTTTTTTAAACATACAAGCATTAAGGAGATTGATAGCATATCTATTTTCTTGATTTGTTCTTTATTTTTGAAAGAAAATTCCGTTTTGTCACTTAGAATAATGTGATATAGAAATATGGTGATTTAATCAAAAATCGTTACAAATATGGTGTTATATTTATGTATAGAGGGTCAATATTATTCCATACTTGTTACTAAATGCACGTTATTTTTGTTTTATTCTTGGTTGCCAAAACTGTAATATTCAAATCAGTGTCGTTTGTGCGTATGTGCCCTCGGCGGCTATCGATTCCTGTCGGGTTCCCCCAATTATGGGTGTCCAGCATTAGAGGCGATAGCGAATTCCGTTGGCGGCGCTAAAGGTGCCACAAAGGAGGTACATCTAGTTTCAGGATATCATTGCTTTGCAAATTAAAAAACGAATAGAAAAAAATACATGCTCTTCTAACTTATACGAATAATTTCAGTTAGTGCACGAGTGCCAAGTGCAGTTAGCTCTTTTCCGTCATGCTACTCAAGGCATTGGTACGGCACAGGATGGAGCATCATTACGCAGGTATGTCTTTATTATTATTTTTAACCATTATTTATATTAAGGGAAGTCGAAACAGCGGGTAGAGCGTGTCTGAAGGCATGCGAGGCTGCTCGCAATTGCGTTCTGCCACAACTTCGACATGAAGGTATTTTTAATTATTTAACTTTACCTTTAACTTATAGGTGTGGAATTTACAAGGCATGCTTCACAATTTATTGGCTGTGTAGCTGCTTATGTTGTGGAAATGAAAAGATGTGTCGCATTAGAACGTACCTTTCCAGCTCCTACGGAGCCCTCAATAACCCCTCAAATGGTACGTTGGAGAACACACTCTTCATTTCCATTCTAGATAGCTAATATGGAATCCATGTTGGAAACTTTAGAAAACTTAATTACAGTGCATTTTTCTACTAGCGAATCATCTCCAACAGATAAAGTATGTCTTACAAATATCTTTAATTGTTTAGGTGACTCCGCGGCGGAGAAGGGCGACTTCTTGCCGACCGCAATGTGTATGCTCAAAGCTGAAGACAAGCTACGCTTAATCCTTCTCAAGCCCACTTCTTACTATTAGAGCGGAAAATAAGTCCTTACAATAGTCTGGACCCTGGACGTTTTTCAACCAGACTAGATTATTGTTTCAAAAAGAACATGATTTTTATATTGATTACCTGAAAAGTACTTATGTTCCACTCTAATGTTAGGCACCAATTTCAAGGCATAATCTCTAAAAAAAATACCACTCTAGTCAAATCATTTCCTCATTGTAAATATTCCTGCAAAAAGCTCTATCAGTGTGAGTGTGTTTTCAGCAGAATATAAACATTCTACCTTTATGGGCCTTTTATTACAACAAATATGTTGCATGTACGGAAAAAAGTAAAGAATAACAACGAGATCTTCTCGATCATTGGAAAATAGCCCTACATTGACAACAAGTTAAACGATCTTTGATTGAGGTTCGTAAGAGGTGTTTAGCGGTTTCCGCCTTGACTGTAGTACTTTTGTCCTTGGGCCGATGAACGGACGCTGAAAATACTGATATTCTTTTAGCTAACAGTCTTGCCCCCCAGTGGCGAGTCAATTAAACTCACCACTTGAGCTATCCGCCCTCGCTAGTCAAATAAAACCTACGCTTGTTGAAGAAGATATTGGGCGGCATGAATTTGATTTTCAGTTCCCGAGATAGTGATAACACGTTCAGATTGTCCAGTATGCGGTTCCAATATAATATTAGCACCCGATTCTTCACGAATTCTATTGATACGTTCTCCATTGCGACCAATAATTGTTCCACCAAGATCGGATGGGATTGTCACCTACAATAAATATCAAAAAGAACTAATTTACCTGTTGTGTAGTCGTAATTGATCCATTACCAAAACCTGCTGAAGCATAATTTGGTCGTCCGTACATTTGGTTCCCCATTGGAGGTCCACTAGGTGGTTGCATCGGAGGCATATTACTCATATAACCCTGAGGTGGAGGCACTGGCATTGAAGGAGGTCCCATGCCAATCATATTTTGAGCCCCATAGCTTGTTCCTGCATTACCGCTTCTCCTTAAACAAAAGTAAATGAAAAAGAAATACAAACATCATTTGTGGGCCTCCATAAGATCCTCCGCCTTGATTTCCTGGTGGTCCTCGTCCACCTCGTGGAGGTCCGGGAGTGAAACCATTTGCAGGGAAACCACCATAATCAGGAACTGCATTTGGATCATAATTAAAAGTATTATATGGTGAAGATCCGCCCTTTAAAATTATTGAGTATAAAAACAAACGAACTTTGATAGGCACATCACGTAATTCGTCGATAATACAGCGCACAGCATTAACAATATTAGGATCATCACCGCTAAGCAGGCACACGCGATCTGTTGATTGTGGAGCAGGATTTTGATAAATCTAAAAATAAAAAATTACTCCAATTATCTTACCTTAATGTTAGCACCACTTTTTTCTCGCAACTCTTTTATTTTAGCTCCTGCTCGACCAATTAAAGCTCCAGCATGACTTTGATGTACTAAAAGGCGAACTTCTCTTTTTCCTCGTTCATTTCCCTGAATTAATTTTAAAAAGAACAAAAAAACTAAACAAACATCATCTAAACGAGGAAGCATGTCTTCGACCATACGAACGACATCTTCAGCTGTGCATGTGATGTAGACAATACTGAAAACATTAATATTACCAGAATTCGTCTTTTCCGCAATTGGGTGGTACTCAAGCCAGCTTAAATAGCAGCCTGATCAGGGGCATCACTTAGGTCGGGATCGGTCGGGCGGGGCTTGACAAGAGGCAAAAGGAATTACCGTTCGGGTGAGTTGGAATCGGGGACTGAGACTTGGCCTTCGAACTGAAATAGGACGGGGATTAGAACAGGATATAAAAAAAAGGTGTAGGGAAAGGGCCAGAATGGCAGAAAGTAAAACACTACAAAAAAGTAACTTACTTGGCTGCGTAGACGTTTAATATTTTCACCTCCTTTGCCTATAACAGCTCCGGCACACTTGCTACTAACCAAAATACGAAGCTCATATTTTCCAGCATTGATAGCATCTGTGAATCTAAAATAACAATTAAAATGAAAAATTCATAAAACATGCCCGTCTGCTTTTGGTCTTTTGTTTCTCGCTCCATAATCATCACCTCCGTGTTCTCGCTTCATTATCTTAAGTAACACAAACTGTGAAAAATCGTACAAACCCTGAAAAATGTAAGACATTGTATTGTTGTCAAAAGCAAAGAAAATTTATATACAGAACAGAAGATTTTATATATGGAAGTCTCTTATTTTTACTTTTCCCTGAAAAAAAGAGTCTCTAGATATACCAAATAAACCTTATCAGATAAATTAGTACTTATAAACAATTATATGTGGGTTGGAACAAACTTGTAAATCTATTTGTTATAAAGCCAATATCAGCCCTAATTAAGCATGAAGAGCTACATAAAAACGTTTTATAAAGAATAACAAAAAATATGAGAACGTAGAGAGAAAAGAAAAGGTCGAAGCGAGGACCGCGACTGCGTCGCGTATTATTGATTTGCGAGAGCCGGAGTGGACATAGCGCGAAAAGCATTTACTCGAATGGATTACAAATTTTGCTATTGGATGCAATGTGGATTATTTGGGCTTGTGGGTAGCAATAATACAATAAAGACAATAATAAACATAAAATAAGATCAGAACATAAAAATTAACTTGTTAATGTAACAAAATTCGTTTTTTATTGTACGTTTGGTTAATTAAATACCAGCGTCTCTTGCAGGAATGATCGAAACCAGTACCAATAACAAGCAGAAAATTCTGCCAATCACCTGTCTTCCAAACTAAAGAAACAAGAAGTTAATCAACGTACACGGCAAATAAAAATAATGAATCGTATTCACGATAGCCCAATAAATCTCGTATCAGCGTGAGCAACAATTCAACTGATACTTCTGCATATTTCAACAATGCTGCTAGACAATGAACAAATATCAGCGAATTTAACAACTCGTCGGAATGACACAATCATATAATTGGATAAATAAAGAAGAATTTATCGCGCACTAGTGCGTTATAAGCAACAAAAACAGTTTAAAGATTCATCAACAGTTCACGTAGAGCTTGATTATCTGCTTTTTTCAAGCTTGAAACGGTCCCTGCTTCCATTTCCTTGAGCTCATTGCTAGCCATCTAAAAATATAAAATAATAGAAAACTTTACCTCTACTACTCGATCAGGAAAGCCAACCATCTTTGCTACATGTATACCAAACGATGATTTAGCTACGCCTGGACATATTTCATATAGCATCGTGAGACTACCAGGCTGATCAGTATTAACAGTCATCTAAATCAAGAAATAAACCAACATTTTTTGGATACCTGCATTGCCTTGGCCCCTCCTCTGCTCTCTAGTCCTGCCATTTCATGAAAATGTGTAGCATAGAGACAAAAGCATCTTATTCGAATAAGAAGATCACTGACAATACAATAAATTTAAACATATGAACCTACCTTGCAATAGCCCAGGCTAAACCAAATCCATCAATGGTTGATGTTCCACGGCCTAATTCGTCTACAATTACTAAAGAATTCATTGTTGCTCCCTTAAGATAGTTAAAATTAAAACATTTCTAGCTACTTGTAATATTGAGTTGGAATCTAGCATTTCAGCCATAAACGTAGAAATTCCTTTTGTTTGCTGATCGCTAGCCCCTATTCTTGTGAAAATTCCATCAACAAGCGAAATTGTAGCGTCAGTTGCAGGCACAAATGAACCTACATCCAGTGTAAGACAATACAAAAAATTACCAATTTGAGCTAATAGTACACATAGTGCTGCTGAGCGTAAATATGTACTTTTTCCACCCATGTTAGCACCCGTAAGTATTATCATACGATCATCCTTATTAAGAATTACATCATTAGGAATATACTGGTTACCGAGAGTAATTTCAAGTACTGGATGACGACATCCACGTATATGCAATAAACCACTACCTAAAACTAGGTTAAAGTATTTAGCACACACCTGATGGTTCTAAATTCGGTCTAACATATACATGAGGAGAGTCAGCAGCGACAGTAGCAAGAGATACCAAAACATCGATTGTAGACAGCGCATTACTTAATTGAGTTAGAGAAACAGTGTAACCAGCTAAAGATTAATTTAAATGATACGTAAGGTTTACAGCAAATTTCCACAACTTTTTTCTCCAATTTTTCTTGTGATTTCATATAAATTTTCTTCAAATCTTGGAATCTAAATATAGTAATCTACACTTGCAACATACTGATCATTCAGGTCTGCAAGACTGTCATCCCGAAACAAAACTCCAGAGCCCTTAGTAGTTGCAACAATAGCAAGATTTTTGAACTTCCTGATATTTTTCTCTTCTTTTAAAGTTATTCGATATACATAACCATGTTGTGAATGACAATCCATTTTTATCGAATCAATTTCATAACGGCTACAAGCCTAAGCGGAAAAAATTACTGCTCTAAAAGTTTAACTTTTTTCCGCAAACGTTCAAATTGATCTTCTAAATTGGTCATACTGTTGGAAATTTCTAACAATTCAGGATCAATCGATGGTTTAATTCGAAAAGTCCCGGTTTTGCTATAGTAATCTGAATCAATTGTACTTCGAATAAGGTCAATATATCGTTCAAATTGTGATAATCCAAAACAAATAGGTTCCTGAAAATTCTATATATTAGCTCAATGATACCAGTATCAATTCTCTAACAGCACTTGATTCCTCATTTTCAGTGTATATTTGCTTAAGAGACGCCTCAAAATGTCCAAGAAGAGAAACAGTTTGGTAAATTCGATAACAATCCTATAGTATATTTGAAATAAAATGAACAAATAACTTGGAGTCTTCCTCTTCCTTGCAGAAGCTTTTTTGAAAGCTGAGAAAGGTCAGGAACCCTATGTAACAGTATATCACGTAAGGTTTTTCGTTCACTACTGCTTTCAACGAGAGCAGAAACAACATCTTGTCTTTCTTTAAGGATTCTTAGATCGCAAAGTGGTCGCGCAATCCAATCCCCTGAAACAAACATATACACACATATATACTAACTTAAAAGACGTTGTCCACCAATAGTTTTACATTTGTTAAATATCGCAAATAGTGTTCCACCTGTTGTAGTGTCTAAAAAAGGAACTTTTTTTAAATCTGCAACTACCTTGAAAATAATTTAACGAAAACAGTTCCAAAGCTTGAACTGCAGCAGCGTCCAGATGCATAAAACCGCTAGTTCGATAATCAGTACGGGTGAATTTTTGATAAAATTGTGGCTGGTTTTGCATATTAAAAAATGTATATTGCACTTTGACCATAGGCTTCAATGATTCTGGGACTGGTTCTTCTAACATACAGCTGCATATTTGTAACATAAAATACCTCCTGCTTTGAATATTTTATGTAGTTCATCATCCGATACATTTTCAATTTCTTTGTAATGCGTTAATAAAATATTTGCACGTTTAAGTAATTGAGTAAAAGATTTTTTTTTACCCATATCTGTGCATTCAACAAGTAAACATTCTTTAGGGTTCATCGCAATAAGACATTGCTATAAATCAAAATTAAACTAACGAAATAGCAAACTTCAGTTTGTGAAAAAATAGATGTATCGTTGAAAGCAGTTGTTGTAATACGTAATTCGTCATTATTCCAAAAGCTCATGCGCACATGTGTCTTAAGAAATGCAACAGAAAACAATGAAACCTACGTATTCTTCTCCGCCTATGGAGATTGCCATTACGGTAGAACCACTATTAGCAACATCACCAATAACATCATCGAAATCAGCAGAGTTTCCTACTGTACCCTAGCATAATCTTAAGAGAAATCACAAAAAAAGATACTTTAGCTTTCAAAATCCACTGTCCACCCTCCAATCCATATAATTCGACTCGATATCTCAAAAAAATAATTAACTCGCGGACAACACGTTGATATTGTCCATATCCAAGTGGAATAAAAGCAATTTGGCTACCTATGACTATAAAACAAATTTTAAAAAATACCACCAGGAACATTGAGATGGATTTGTCGTATGCATACATCACTTTTAAAAATTTGATTGGCCAATAAAAATGCATCATCTCCATAACATCCATAATTTTCCTATGATCTAAAATGCAGGGAAAAAATAATTGGCATACTCCTCGATCAAATAATGCAATTGTAGCTTCTCCTTTAGATTTTAAAATCTGTAATAAAGTTTTATCAGCTGTTTTCGATGACATCTGAAATAAGGAGCAGTAAAAAGGTTTATGAAAAAAATTAAGAAAAAGAAAGGCAATATAAATCGAAATATTTGAAAAAATTCTACAATGTTGTTTTTCAAAATTACATGTAGTGATAGACTATATTTCTTGGTAAAATAAGTCGATACATTTTAAAATATACATATACAAAACCAAATAATAATCGTCTGAAACCCATTACAAATTGTTTATCTTTCCAGGTTTCTTCACAATTCATATATAATTGACCATGAGGTACATTTTGTTGCTATGGCAACATGCTGTGGCTGCATCGTCTGTTCATTTCTCAAATTCATAACATATGATCACAAAATTTTAGATTTCCTATTGAGTGGCCTGATGCCATATGGTCTTCAGTTGGTGTTGCAATTCTCGACCCAGTATAGTCCGGTAAGGCAGTTAGAATCAATCAAAAAAGTTACTAGGGAGATAAAATTGGTTTGCGTAGGTATTGACAACGCAGGAAAAACAACTGTATTAAATCTTTTAAAAGGCGGTTTGTCGATCTGTTCACTAATACTGATTTTTAGAAGATCCGACAAATGTTCTAAGTACTAATGGATTTTCAAAAGTGAACATGATATACAGTAAAAACTTCGATCTCTGTGTGTACGATCTTGGTGGAGGGGAACGAATTCGTGATATTTGGGAAAACTACTATGCAGAAGTTCACGGGGTTATTTTTGTCGTGGATACAGACGATGTCCCACGGAAAGAAGAAGCTTACGAGTGTATTAGAAAAATGGTTACAAATAAGGATGTTTATGGAAAACCCTTACTCTTTGTTTTAAATAAAGTAGACCATGGAAGAGTTGATGAAATCGAATTTACTAACGAGGTAATAAAAATAAGCATTTATTACATTTCAGGCGGATTTGCATCGTCTCTGCGCACAGTATCGTCAGCTCCCATACGTTACGCATGTCAACAAATTAAACAAAGAAGTAAATATATTGCAAAACATTATATGAATTTTAGCATTTGCCAAAAAAAAGATATGATTCTGTCCGCATTCTGACGGAAAAGATGAAAGAACCTGTACTTCTAGCATTTTGCTCATTCACGGATAAAATAATTGAGCATTGGGTAGCTCTTCAGGCAGGAGTTGAAAAGGCGGAGACACAATTAAAACAACGACAAGAAGAGGCTCGAGCAGCTAGGAAACTCCGTCTGATGCAAATAGAACACGAAAACAGGCTAAACGGGAATATTCCGATGCAGGCAAAAATATAAAATACATGGAATTTGTAATTTTAGGAACTAACCATTACAAATCAAAACGCTGTTAATGAAAATAATCAAATAGAAATAAGTTCACCATCTCCACCAGAACAAGATTCAAACATTCCATCTGAAGTATTCGAAGAAGATCAAGTTAAAAGCAATGAAAACATATTAAATGATAAAATTATACCACCAAATAGTAAGTCATTTTTTGAATCCATTAATTATAGGTGACATTTTCAATGCTCAAACTTTAAAACCTGATATTTCTTCTACAGGTACACTTTGGATAAATGGTAGGTCTTATGAAAAATCTAAAGTTGTATTCAGTTCGACAGAAAAGACAGAAAACGAGATTTCAACGGGTAACCGAGGAACTTGAGCGCCGAAACAATTCTAATAAAGAATAATACCTAAACAATAAAAATACTTAAACAGGCTTTCTAAATATAAAATAGGAATGTAAAACTAACGTGAGATCAAATCGTACTTGTTTCTTCTTGTAGATCTTTCTTTTAAAGAGTTAAATTATTATTCTGTCGATCGCATTTTACAACTTTTTCTTAGGTAGGTCAATGTCAGCCAATCAATAAGTGCTGATGAAACTCCTAAACGTAAAAAAAAATTTAAAAAAAAAAGTGAAAACCTGATCCGAATGATCGCATAGAACCTCCTATTATAAAATGTGAATAAATAACACAAACGAAAAGAATGAAATATTGCAATGGAATAATATAGGGTTGCCATCCTGAAGCATTAAAAGTGCTCTGAAAAAAAGAAAAGTAAGGAAAAAAATATGGGACGGCCACTAAATGGCCAAGGGAAATAATGGAATACGGTCAAACGCAACTGTGGAAACGGCCCAAAAAGATATTGGCCGTTTTGGAAAATTCCAAAATGGAAAAGACTAATTTCGACCGAATTTGTACGTAATACATATTATTCTTTGAAACACGTAATGACAAATATTCTGTTTTACCCTTTCTTTTCTTTTATTTTTATTTTCGAATTATACTACTTTTCGAAACAAAGAAAACAATAGAAATGAAAGAGTGAAATAGAATCTTTGTCATTCCGCGCCGTGTTTCAAAGAATAATATGTATTACGTACAAATTCGGCCGACATGGGTCGTTTCCATTTTGGAATTTTCCAAAACGGCCAATTCCAAAATTGCTGATTCCTTTTGGAATCATTCTTTTTGCCGTGTCCATTTCGAATCTAATAATAAAATATTACGTACAAGTCCGCAAACGATTAGATGTGATAGAATTGCGACAAATGCCGGGATATATGCAGTAAATCCAGATCGAAAACGATGACAACTGTCCCATATCTAAAATTATTATGTAAAATTACTTCCTGTAAAAAACCAAGATAGTCCAAAGGATATGAAAGATAGAGAGAAGTTGTCCGTTAAGAGCGTAATACAACGGAAGAAGAGGTCCAGCAAGGTTAACATCACGCCTACCGGTCTAAAAGGAAAGTTCTAATTTGCAATCTTTATGTCTACAGAAATAAAGCTACGTACTTTAAGAGATTCAGGAAGACCAAAACTATATGGACCAGCAAATGTGGCGAATATGTTCATTGTACTAAAGAGGCCGGCCATAATACCCATTCCTAAACCGCACACCTTAAAAGAATATGGACATGAAAGACAAAACATACTAAAGCAATCATATGACGAGCATTATGCAAATCAGCAACTCCAGTCATATCTCCTCCATTTTTAACCATTTTATTGAGACCACTGAAAATTGTTTTTAGCCCAAAATGATGACTTACTGTTGAGCTTTTTTCAAGATTACAAAATATCCAATTTTTACTGTTGCTTGTATAAATATCGAGAAACCAACTACAAGATATAGACTAAACCTTATATTAGCCAGGCTAAGATAGATGAGAGATGAAAAAAAAAGTGCCACAAGCCAGAGAAATGCACTAAACCATGATAACAAAAATTGAATTAACCTTACCCTAGAACTGTAAGTATTATGCGCAGAGGATCTGTTGCTACGAAACGATAAAAAATGGCTACTGCTGGTGAAAATGCAATAAGATAACATGCTATAGTTAAAATAAAGCCCATAGCCTCTAAAATTTTAAACTGAATAACAAATTATAGGAAGAAAAATAAAGTAATTTCAAACTGGAAAAAGCCAATAAAAGTCAGAGCAGTTTAATAAATATATTTATATTTTTTGTGAAACTATTATGAAATGAGACAGAATATTGATAAAACTGTACAAGCTCACCACAATACCCGAACGCCCGGGATAATCACAGAAAAAGTTTTAGATACAGCACTCGGGAGAAAATACATAAGGATATAATTAAAGCAAACCGAATGAACAGATAGGACACTTGAAGAACCCGACGCTGAAAAGTAGGGTAGCAATAAAAGAATTAAGGCGAATTGACTTTAGCATAACTTGGAGGTGAAAACTTTCGTCTCAAAGCTTTGATTATGTAGAGTGGTAGACAACTGAGAATAGTGATAGCTGTTGTCTTCAATATAAAAGTCCCTGATAGTACGAATGCACGGTCAAAGTACTGATCAAAAATTACTAATGAGATGGCATAGAGACCCAAAGAAAGAGCCTGAAAAAATAAAAAAATTAGAGACGATATTGATTCATTAAACGAAGAAAAAAAATTTTTTTTAAACAAACCTGAGCTAAAAGCATTGCCCAGTGCCATGTATGTACAGTCATAGCAACCATGATCAACTCCGTTATTATTAATGCAGAGAAGGAAATTGAAACTACATGAATAAAGTCAGAATCGAATACCAAAAGTGCCCCATACATAATAACAGATCCTGCAATATCTGAGATTACTGGAATTAACATACCTTGATATAAGCTGATGAGCACCCATATGCAGAATGTCTTATATGATAAGGATCGCCCTTTTCCCAATTCTTTATACAACTCTGGATATGTCAATGCATTAGTAGCTGTTACGTCTCTATCCACTACCAGAGAAAATACTGGCAGCATTGTATAAGCAGTTGAATAACTAAAAAGATATTTAATAAGACTTATTATATTAAAAACTTACGCGACCATTAGGATACCCTGATATAAAGATACGGAGGCAAAATAAAAAACACACGAAAAAATAGCTTGCATGGTAGAGATTATAAGTCCCCTGAAAAAGAATACAATTTGAATAATCCAAATTCGAACATACCTATGCATTACAAATTGTGACAAAGCACAAGATCTTTTATAACAAAATCTTCCATGAACTAAAAGTAGGCGGCAAACATGTGAGAACTGTGTGATGGAAAAATCGGCAGCTAATGAGGCTTGCTTTCCTAAAAGATAATTTTTAAGTAATTTATAAACAGCGGAGATTACCTTCGTTGGCATCAATTCCTATTCCAGCATGTGCAGCTTGAATCATACTCACATCATTACCACCATCACCAATTGCAGCTACTCGTAAAGGTGCTCGGTATTTGCGTAAAAGCATGACAATTTGGGCCTTCTGTTCAGGTGAACATCGACAACAGACAACTGCAGTGCAAGCGCACACGAGTTCGGCAACTTCTGCTTCATAATATTGAAGGCAAACATTCAGTGCTGAACCTTGCATTACCAATGCAACATCAGTTTTTCTAAAAATAATTACAAATAATAAATGTTATTATACAAACCGTCGCAGGTTGTTTAATTCATTGTGAGCTTCAGTACGATTTTGTACAGCACCGAAAACGTGAACATTATCAGATCTACTAAACAGACCTATAGAACAATTAATTATTGAAAAAATTAATTGCTCACCGCTTGATTTTGCAATACATATAGCAGTTTCCAGCTTATCTCCAGTAAGCATCCAAATTTTAATGCCAGCATTTCTAAGAAGCTCTAAAGAGGTTGTAACTTGGTCTTGCAAGCGATCTTCGACTCCTGTCAAACAAAGCAATTGCAAATCCTTTTCCAATAAACGGTTAACGACACTTTGCATCGTTTGTGTTCGATCAGTTATAGACATCTGAAAACTTTTTTTACTCAAGCACGAGTTACCTTAGCGTTATGGTATGCACGGTCAAACTGTTCCAAATCAGCAGCAGTCATGATTTTCTTAGCTACAACAAGAGTTCTTAAACCTTCTCGAGCCATATTGCTACATTCCTCTTCGAGCCAATCATTGTATTGTACCATTCCTGCCATAACAGTATCTGCTCCTTTAATTAATAGTGAAATTTCATCGGTTGTCTCATCCTATAAGAAAAAAGTACAAAACAAACAACAAAAAAACCACCTTAATTATAATTCCCATCCGTTTAGTTTCGCTGGTAAATGGGAAAATATGAAGAATTTGAAAAGCTTTATTTTGCCCATTAGCGAGAGTAAGCTGCATCGAATGAAGATCTCTGCTTGCTAGACTAACGCCTACAGTTTCAGTCCACTTTACAAGAGCTACCTAAATAAATTTTACAATTAATAATGTATTTCTACCTCATCCGGACTAGCAGCTTGATAGGATACGTTCCCATTTTCTACAATTGGTGTAACATTATGACATAGTGCGATAGCTTCTACAGCTGTTTGCAATTTGCCAGAAAGAGAATGTTTTCCCAATCGTCCACCATAAGCACTTTCCACACGAGTCTTTACTTCTTCAAAAGCATCTGCACTAAATGAGACAGTGCCAAGATGAATCTAAAGGAAAAAATAATAATAAATGGATTCAACAGCAACTTTTTTAAAATGCATTTCATTTTTAGTCAATGTGCCAGTCTTGTCCGAAAGAAGATATGATATCCTTCCTAATTCCTCGGGTATAGTTGATGATCTCACAACTGTTTCCGAAATATTTTTATCTCGACCAATTTGCCACGCATAAAATAACTAAAATACAAACGAATGTTAATGTATTATATAATTACCTTTGCCATATCAAGATTGACCCGCAAAGAAATGGGAATAATGTAGGAAAACAAAAGCACAAATCTCATTAAATATCGATACCAATTGCTGTCAAGTCCTTTCATTACTACCATTACTCCGGCTAGCACCATAACAAATAAAAAAAGAACTTTTGTCAGATTATTTACCTAAATTTTTTAATTCTATAAATAAAACTTACTTCAAGATCCAAGAGGCCAACTTTACTCTCAGGAAGAGTAGTATTCATGACTGAGCGTGTTTCTCTTCCGGTATAAACAACTATACCCGTAGCAGTTCCGCTAGCAACAATTGTATTTGCCCACAAGACATTTTCTACGTTGAGAGAGCCATCTTGCACATTATCATCATTCACAATCTACACAATAATAATAAAAAGCACTATATACCTTTATAGTTCCTACAAAAGCGTGAATATCTTTCTGTGGTTTCTCAGCATAAATTTCGCAATTGACTTCCATTATTTCAGCTTCCGATGGCAAATGCTGGGTAAAAGGAACAGCAATTTTCAACTTCCAGTCTGTTTCACCATCCAATTGATCAGTTCTAATAAAACAAGCTCCCTGACGTTCTGTAGTTCTTAATAGCACAATATCAGCAGGAACACGTCTGTCTTTGTGAACAATAATAACATCTCCAACTTGGATGTCACTACAAGAGTATAACTTAAACAAAAAAACTCACCAGCTTTTAATTTCTACTCGTGTACCATCTCTTGTCAATTTTTCGTATTTTTCACCATTCAATTCTTTATCACGAAGGAACCTAACAAAATCATCTAATGCTTCACGTATCAAAGTAATCGTCAATACAAATCCCTACAAAAACATATTAGAAATGTAAAAATTTTTTTTACCAAAGGTCCCCAATAAGTAATAGGAGCTCCAATTTGTATAGCAGGGATAAATTGACTACATGCCATCAACAGGAAGTATAAATTTAAGAAAAATTTGAATTGTTGGAATAGGACCTAATATGGAATTCAAAATGCAAAAACAAAATCGACTTACCAGTGGAATAAAACTGAAGATATTGTATTTTTGGTTACAAACTGTATTCGGTGGAAATAAAGAAGCATCGCTTCCAAGTGGTCCATATCCTACTCTAACTGTGCGTGAGTGTAAAATCCGTCGCCGTCCAAATAGGCTCCGACAACATCTGTAAACCAATAATGCACTGCTTTAGAGCAATTGTCAAATCATGTTATATTAAGTAAACATTCTAGCTTATATACTTACGATGCGCTAGTTAAATTAACGGTTCGCACCGTAACTGTCGACTTTAGGCTGGCGGTTCGATCATGCAGCTCATCCAAACGGACATCGCTACCCATTCCGAGAATTCACATCGACTTTCTGCGTTCAGTGTTAAGCGAGAACTAAGAGCGTTAGAATGGAAGAAAAATTATAAGGAGAAGATGATAATATTATAGTTGATGTAATGGAATGCGAAAAATGCAGAGCTTAGATGCTCGATAGAAAAAAAGAGATGAGTAATTTCCCGAAATTTTATTCGATTTAAAGGCCACCTGACGGGTTTGCGTGTACAGTGCGCGAATCGATCGTTCATTGTTATGTCCAGCGCCGCGTATATAATCATGCGTTCTGCATAAAGGATTTTAATGGTAGGTGAATATTGAATATCAGAAATGTATAAAATCAATATTAGTAATAAAATAAACCGACTTTTTAGGCTATGACAAATTTAAAACTATTTTCAATATTGAATAGGAGGCAATTTCATTTAGTCACCGCCTTGCAACCTTGACAACGGAGCTTGCCAATAGACGCTTTTTGCTTTGACTATTATTATATACGACTAAACCTGCATGAAATGAGAGCAATCCCAGCTATTAGCCTTTACAACAACTTACTTGGTCATACTAAACGATGAAGAAGATCGAGATGATACTGAAGGTAAAAGGTAGACGTCGTCTGATCCGTCTACCACAATTTGTGACGGCTGAAAAATAAATTAAAAGAAAGAACATTAAAACCATAGAAATCATTCTGTCTATAATAAAAATAATAAATAATACCTCAGAAGAATCAGTCATTGGTAGTAGTCGACTGGCTTCGTCAGCTTCTTCTTCTCGACTTGCCAGCCTTCTGTAGCGCATGCGACCGCTAAACAGCGGCAAAATTCTAAAAAGAAAAGCCATAATTAGACAAAAATTTTAGCAAAGTGGTGAGGAGAAATATCGAAAAGAAACGTGATGGACGCAAAATACAAATTAAAAATTAAATAGCATACAGTGACCGAGTTCTTTTACCAAATATTTTCATTTTTCTTATTTTTTAAAATATACTTTTAACAAGAAATACGTCGGAAAGAACCGAATACAACAAAAAAGAAATAGAAGCAAAAATTGTTTTATAATAAACCTGCCTTATTTTACCAGTATTCAATATGTATAATATATTCTGTACAACAGATGAAAAAAATATCACAGAAAGTTAACAATTAAAACACTGAAAAGAGAACCTATAAGAGCGAAAGTGACACAGAAGACGTTCAATAATGAACCGGCGATTTCTTTGAGTTCAAGTGAGGCATTTCTAAGAAAATCTTTAGAAAGAAAAAGAAAACCGACTTAGCAGTGTTTCCTATAGACTGAGCAGTGGCAACGCCGTGACTCAGAGCAAATAGAACCATAAATAAAAAGAAGACACCGTCATATGGCACCCATGTGGAGGTACGATATCGAGGAACAACATTGCACATTGAAATGAGAGGAACGAGAACTAGTCGACAAGTAAGAAGACAAAGAAGCTGCTGATTGGACTGAAACGATCTTGAGAATTGTGGATGACTCACAAATTCGACTTTGGAACCGAAGACTCGGCCAGTGGCATCTCCAACGTTGAATATCAAAAAACAGACGGCTGAGAAATATTCTGAGAGATAAAAAGGATAGTGGAAAACTCACTCTGCCATATTTCGTGTTGGTTCCTCGTTGATCTGACAAGGCTCGAAACAGCTGGGAAGGCGGAAAGAGTCGTGAAAAGGGTGATAGAGATAGCGATCAGATCAAACTTTGTCTGGGAGATTGTCATCCGTCCATGCCTAACTCACTTCTTGAAATGCCGCATAATATTTTTTCGCTGGACTCGCGCCGCTCATATGGCTTATCTCTTCTGACTCATTATCCAATAATCCACGATCGTCTTCATCATTGTTCAATACGTTCTGCCTTTGTTGACTGTCCTTCATCAAAATAACATAGAAATAGATACTGCTAATGGTCCACGCAACAGCCAAAAAGAAGTAAATCCTGCCATTCATAATATCATCCGATGTAAGAGCCTAGAATCGAAGGGGAGATTGACTATACTCACTTGACAAGCTATGCTAAGAATTGTTGACAAAATACCGGCTCCCGATTGACCGAGTAATACGGCTTGCATCTGAAGAATTGACCGATAGAGAAACACTTACATAGCACGACTCGTAAGTATTGACGAGCCCGAGGACTCCTCCAGCGACGAATCCCATGGAACCAGCACTGGCAGTAGCAGCAAGAAAAAGAGTAATGTAAAAGAATGTGTATTGATCTAGAAGGAATAGAGAAGAATGAAGGGCTTGGTACCTTCATCCGTATCGATATAAGTGTAAACAATTGTAGGGATCAGAGAAAGAAGGACAAGAAGGTATCCAATGACAATACGAAAAGTGTTATTCAAACTGTAAGGCAATAAGTCTTTTTCATCAAACACATACCTGGCTGTAAATGTCAGATTGATTGCTGCTCCCAGGATGCATGCGACTCCTCCGAAGACTGTTAGATATCCTTCGAAGTTTCTTTGCAGATTTGTTTGGTGAATGATGACGGGAGTTGTAGCATTGACTTCAGTAACATTTCGAAGTTTATAAAGGAAATACTAAAAATATTATAAAGAACATGCTATACCTCATGGGCATTCATGAATAGATTATAGGGTAGAAGAGAAGTACATGCGACGATGAAGAAGGAAATGTATATTCGAGGAATCATCTTCAAAAGAAAATATAGACGATGAAAAGTGAGGGTTGCCGGTCACGTAAACATATCAATTGATTCATAGCAATAAAGGGCACCAACGTGAGACGTATTATGAAAACAAATGGAAAACGAAAGAAAATAGCAAAAAACAGAAAGAATAGTTCATATATTAATGGCTAATAAACAGCTGAAACAGTGATGGCCTCTCGCGCTGGGACCCGCGTCTCTCCTTACTCTTCCAATACCTTCATCACTCACCCATGGACTGTTCCAGTTAGCATGGAAAGGGACAAGGCAGACACAATGCAACGAAGGGGAGGCCAATCGAAGATCCTCGATTGAGATAGCGATGACGCGACGAAGAAAAATCGACAAATATTTATTATGGCCAAATGAGATCACTTTTGTATGATTACCGCTCATTTTACATTTTAATTACTTCACACGCTCTTTCTACTGCCTTCGTCGCCATGCCTTTTCTGTTTTCCTTTTCCTTCGTTTTCATTTCTGTTTTGTGTTTTACACACATTTTCAAAAGAGTTCGATCAGAGACGAAGGGAGACGTGTCAAAATACTAAAAATGTGTTAGATTCTTCCCTTCCTACTAGTAATAAATACATCCTCCAAAGAGCCCATTGAAGCGGATCTGTCTTCAGACTCCCGACACTGACTCGTGTCTCTGCCCGTAGCATATCCACTATCAATACAGTCAGCACATCGGCCCATTCTGGCGCCCTTCCAACAATGTCGAAATCCCACCATCCTTCGCTTTTTTTCCTCTCCGAATTACTTCGCCCATATTCTATTTTTGTTGCTCCGTCAAAGAATCTATCAAAATATTTTTTTTTCTTCTTCCTTACCTTCTCATCTTTGTGATATGATTAAATCTGTCTTGAACGAGCTGATCAACAGAACTGATCACCGTGTTTTCCCCTGATTTGACGACTGAGACCCGCTGTTGGAGAATATGTCGACTGGCTCCGAGGGCGATAATACAGATTAGACACAGGAAAAGGGAGGACCAGAACTGGAAGGTGCTTTAACTGTCAATACATACTATGAAATGCTTCGTATTGTATTGTTTATGCTGAGGAGGACGAACTTGTGCAGTTCGGTTGCCAATAACAGTACCAACGAGGGCAGAGACAAGAAGGGTTCGGAAGACACTAGTATCCAGCACTCCCTTTAAAGAAAGATGAATACAGAAGGTAGATTACAAATATAAAAGTAGCTGCCAGAGTAGACATCCATATGTAGAGTAAATCACGAGACTCTACCCCTCTGTTTCCAACGATATAAACACCAGAACAGACGGCAGCCCCCACAGCAGACATCATAACAACACTCCGATGAAGAGGCTGACCGAAGGTCATACTTCCAGCGATAAAACAGAGAAAACCTAGAAATATAAAAAGGAATGCTAAAAAAACAGACCGATCCACATAGCATAGACCACACTAAAGACGAACTTGTCGATGGAGCTGCGAACCATTCTGGACAGTCTTGGCTGTAAACGACCGTTCCTTTAATGAATCGTATCAACGAGGAGACTCTCTTACTTAAACTTCCTCGTCTCTTCCTCATTTCCTTCTATTTTATCATTATATTCCTCGACCATTGAATGAAGGGAAAAAATATCCAAAAGGGATCCGATGCCGAAAACACCAAAAGTGGAGAAATAGATGAAAGCCTCGGGAATCTGTTCGAGGTAAAGACGATGGAGACCGAAGACTCCTCCGAAGGTCAGCAGGGCCCTGAAGAATGGGTATCGAAGAGGGGAGACCCACCTGGCGACAAGAGGATCCTTTGCTTTTTTCTCTCCCATCACCGACACATCTTGACCAATTGAGTAATATTCTAACTAACTATAATTCTTGGTAATTGACCATAATTAATTAGAAGATATAAAAATAAATAAGATTTATGATCTATTCCCCATATGTATAAAATGTAAATGGAGGCACCCGCGGATACCACTCGAAAGAATCACTCATCTACCCATTAGTCGATCTTCACAGCTCCATAGATCTTCCGAAGGAATGTATACGACGCGTAGAAGCCGATAGTTCCTGTCAAGAACCAGAACGTAATGGCCATCAGGGCACTGTAACTGAAGTAGAGAACAGTTGGGACAAAGCCCTCAATGTCTAGTTTTGTGTAATAATAGAAGACGGCATAGAGCATTACTAAAATAGATGAAAGAATAAAGAATAAGAAGGGAAACGAACCATAAATAGCTGATCCACCACTTACAAAGAATGATTTCCACCACCATCTATAGTTCTCTGCACACAACATGAAATAGGTTGCCACAATAGCAATTTGAGCAGTACTGATTACGAGAATAAGACAGACGATGAAAAGAAATCCGAAGAGATAGTAGAACTGATTCTCCCAAATAGCAGAGAAGATAAAGAACAGTTCGATGAACATGGCACCGAAGGGTAGGATGCCGGCCAGTAGAGTACAGGAAATGGTGCGGAGGTACCAAGGCTGATCAGGAACTTGGCGAGGGATTTGGTTGGTTCGAACGGGATGAGTGTATGGCTGAAAAGGTATGTCGAAGCAAAAATAAAATACCTGTTTACGATAACCAAAATAGAATCCGAGGAACGTAAGAGGGAGATCAATACCTAACCACATGAAAAGAAGAGCAATCATTGTTCCAAAGGGAATCTGACAGATGAAGAAAAAGATGTAAAGAGGACTCACAGCTCCAGAGGAGTTTTTGCTGATGAGGAAGAAATTGAGAAGGAAACCACTACCGAGGATGAGGGAAGGGAAAAGAATTCCTGTTTGGACGGCACAACGAATTGGATTCTTTCCTTTCATCGTCTTATAGAGTCTACCAGCATGATATCCACTGATTAAACCGAGGAAACAAAAGAGAAATACGGCAGCAGACATGAGGGAGCCACGACTAGAGGGTGACAACATACCGAGAGCGGCGAATACTGAACAGGTAAAAGAAGAGGGAACTACTTACAGACAACTGTTCCAACCATTCCAAGTAGCTGGATACCTGTTCCAACCATATTGACGAGAATCATTTGATGGGGAGGAGGACGGAATACGTCTCCATGGACCTGTTTCCATCCCCTTTCCTCCAATGTGTCATCCTCTTCGTCTTCTGCATTGTATTGAGCAATGTCACGACGAACTGTTCTGACAATGGAAACACTCAAGAAACCTAGAGGAAGAAGTTGAAAAAAACGGAAAGAATACCTGATAGGGAGATAACGACGACGATTGAATTGAGAATACTGAACCAGTGGATATCATTTCCCTTGGTAGCCAGATAAAGATCCCATCTACTAGCCCATGGGATGGCACTTTCCTCCCAAACGACGCTATAGGTGAAGACTATGTCTTGCTCGCCCTGTTTCACCTCAAATGGTTCACTTTCACTTGAGATTTGAGAACATTCCTAAAGAAAATTGACACTAAGGAAGGATTTTCACTCCGAATCTATTGGATCCCTTGAACGAGACGCTTTTAACTGAGCGAGGAACGACTTCGAATCCTACTACTCTATATGTTCCCGGCATATATTCGTGATATTTCATAATGAAGTCGAGATGATTATTCACGAAAACCTGGAAAAGTTTTTTTTTTTCAAAGAAAGTTAAAATGGCCTACTTTTCCATCCTCCGAATTCCACCCCAGTCTATATCCAACATCATAAAAGGTTTCTCCCGTCTTCGGAACACGAAATTTAGTGGCAACTGGGAGATTATCCACCAAACTGAATGCAAGAATTTATTAACAAGAAAAACAACTCACAGATGGACATGATAGTCTTCTTTGATCCTTTTGATGAGAATTGCTGTCTCTGCCGCAGATATTTTATGGGAATCCGAGCACGAAGAACGACACACGACATTATCCCTCATATTTATCTGAAGAAGAGTTATCTAATGGGTAGAAACGACTCACACGGATGGGAGTATTGACTATTCGATCGCCCCTCATGACCTCTCCCAGATTCTCTGAGTTATACTTGATTTCTCCTTCCGGTTTACAAAAGGGAACCGTGTAATATTCATACGGAACAACGGTTTTCATACTCGTCAGTTTGATAGCCTTTAAATGGGAATAAAAAAAGGAAGAAAGAGGAAGTTACTCGAACTTCGATGGAATCTCCTTTTTTGAATTCGACGGGAGCTACTCCAGGGACGTAGAAACCTTGCTCAACCGGACATATCGATAGAAGAAAGAGAGAAATTAACCAGGAATGAGAAGTCATCTCTGAAATAGTACAATCAAGAGGAAAAGATTAGGATAAAAGATGTCGACCGATTGGAGAAAATAGGTGTAAAAATTAGTGAAATACCAGCAATCAACTGACTAATCGGGGTCAATAAGGGATGGCTGAATTGGCCATGCCACGTCCGCAATCATTGCGTTCACCTGAAAATGCTCTCTCCCTCTCTCTCATCATTTGTTTATCTTTCTTTGTGAACATTGATTGATATATTTATTTCTTCCTTATGTACATATCACTCATTTTATTTACATCCGTTGCCTATAAGGCCATGATTGGGGCTGAAAATTCAGGCTCTGGAGGAAGACGAAGGAATTCGAACAAAATACCTCCGTCTACGGCTATTTCAAAATCTTCAAAATTCTAAAAAAAAATAACATTGTTGATTAAAATGGCTTACTCCAATAAGTTCATCATCTAAAAAGAGAGCAGGAACATCGCCCCGTGCCAACTTGCGATAATGGATGTTCTCGGAAATATCAACGGTGGAATAGGGAATATGCATTGCTGCCAAAACGGTCTCTATCCGTCTTTGTCGGCCTTTAATCTAAATATTGATTGATCTATCAAGAATAAGGGTAGGAAACAAACCTGAGGATTGATTGAAACGGAAGAGGTGACGAGTTTCAGCTGGGTCATTCTTTTGAGAAAAAGGGAAACAAGACTTTTAAGCTAGATGGTGTTTGTCTGTAAACAGCTGGTTGACCACGTGTTGGTACGATTCTCAAAACATGTGATACGAAAAGTACTAGTAGAGGAATCAAATAGAGGACAGAAGATGTCAAGGGTGGTGACAAGGGTCTGATAAAGACCGACTGGTTGGCTAATCGATATCCTTAAATATTGACAGACTCCTTTGACGGCTGTTTGTTTAGAAACGTCCGGTTTGAAAAAGGAAACAACGTTCATCATCGAGCAACAAGACTACAGACAAAAAGGGAAGAAATTAAAGCGAAGAATACCCGTCGATCGACTAGCAGAATTGGCAGGAATAAGCACAGTTCTCTCTCATAAAAATCGGTACCGATCGACACAAATCTTCCCGTTCAGCTACCCATCTCTTACACGCGTGTCTTAGATCATAACAGCTTCCCTCACTCCCATCTCCGAATCGAAATTTCCTTGGTGACTGTGTCGTCGACTCTGAATCATCTTCATCTCATCATTCCTCGTCATCTTACGTATTGTCTGTGTCCTTTGAAGAATGGCATTCGCCACCACCTTGATTCCTTCCCACGTCTCTCTGGCAGTCGGAATCAATTCTTTCTCGTCAAGGATGAAGCCATCCCAGTCTGAACAGTAACACAACATGTTTATGTTTCCTACTCTTCTCGTCTGGTCGAAGCTCCAGTAAATAAACAAATTTGACCTTCGCTACAGATTTTGCCCAATCTTCTGAACCTCCCGACGCGGGGTCTAAAAAAGCTGATAAGCCGATGAAAAGCATGTTTTCAATAAATAAAAACGTCAGATGCTTTTCGAAACTCACATAATGTGTCCGCACCACTACCGACTATGTACTTAGTTCCATAGACTTGCTGAAGAGCCTTAGCCGCCTTTTTCCCAACATCATACTGAAAATAAAAATATTGAAGAAATCGAGAAGAGACTAACAAGATCTTGGATATCGCCTGGATAAGAGTCTTTCTTATGTCCATAAGGATGTATCCATATCTGGGAATACGTGTGGAGAGTGATGTATCCATCAATTCTTCCTTTATATCTCTTACTCAGAATGGCATCTCGAATAGCTTTGGCTTCTGGTTCCGAAAAGGGACCCGTTCCCTGATAGATCTCAGAACAGACATCGTCACTTGATCCACTCTCTAAACTTTCATTTTTCTCTGTCCTTTTTAGATATACCTTTAAAATGGAAGTCAAAGTTTCTGTTTAGATCGACTCCTCGACAGCATCTGTTCCTTCCCCAGGAGTCTTTTCTACAGACCATCTTCGAGCGATTCTTCCGCCACAATCGAATCTAATATCATTTGACAGAAAGAATAACAATTCACATGAGGATTACTGGAGGAACGGGTGAACTCGTAGCCATCAGGGTTGACAGAAGGGACGATGACAAAAGTCAATCCCTCGACCATTCGTTTTATGGCCGGATCTGTTTGATATCGAGAAATTAATTGATGGATGAAGTAGAGGGCTGTATGAGGTGCAGCCCATTCACGGGCATGAATCCCTCCATCGATCCAAAAGATTCTTTTGTTTACTCCTCGGGTTCCTATCTCCAGTCCATCGATGGATCGTCCTTCGTTCGACTTTCCAATGGAAATAAACTGAGCTATGTCAGGATGTTTCCGAGCCAATGCCTTCATCCACGTAACCATTTGTGAATAACTTCCGTAGCTTTTGAAGTCATAAACAGGATTTCCACTATCATCGTGAAGTCGTCGGAACTTTAGTTGTTGTTCCCTCTTCTTTATCAAACTATGGGGAATATAAGATGGTGGGAAGAGCCTACTTCTCTACGTCGTCGATTGTTTGGACGAATGAGACATTGAGGGAACGGAGGCGAAGGAGAAGATTTTCCTTGTTAGCCCCGCTGACCATCACATCAAAGAAACCTCCAACTTGCTTGGCTGACTTCCAAAAGTTTAACTGAAAAGAAAGAATAAAAGAAGAAAGAATTGTACCTCATAGTCAGTTGCCTTGTCATAGAGCTCTTTGACATAATCGAACTGTTTCTGATCAGCTGGGAGAAGACGAAAGACGGAGAAGATGTCGTCGGCGAGTCGTTGAGTTTGATTGCCATCAGAGAGGACGAGACCAACTGCCAAGAGCAGGAGAAGGGGACAGTCAGCGGCTCTTCTCATCGGTCGTCTGCCGCGCGCGATCCAGTTTCGTTTCACCGTAAGGAGCGGGTTCTCCGCCCTATCACAATAAAACATGCGGAAGATAAATCGACGCCCTCCGGCTATATGACCCCTTCACGCCTTTCTCCGCACATCTTTGCAACAAATGTCCGATTGAAGAAAAAAATGGGGGGGGGGGGGGGGGATGAACTGAGATTTTAAAACTGTTAATCTTTTTAGACAGCAAGTATTATCTATTTTTTGAAAGTAGACAATCTTCTTTTGGTAGTGTAATTGTTTCCCCGTATAACTTTCGTTATAACCGGTAGAAGCTTTCGATGGTTGACTATTTTCTTTCTATTGTAATGAGATTATCAACCATTACAGTTGATGTTTCTCCCCTCAATGACCTTACAGACTGTTACATCGAGTGTAGAGAAAAAGACGTTCGGAACCCCCGATGGGGACGGAACCCGATCCGAAAACGAATCATCTCACTTTCATTGACGAAAACAAACTATGAGAGAGATTCTTTCTTTGTTTCACACGTTTTAAACGATTCGGTCCGGTCCGTTTTGTATCGGGTCAAAGGAAACGAGGAACAGATTGAGCTAATCTCACGATTCGGGTACAGGTGGCTGATAATTTGATTAGTTCGGACATATAACCAACAAGCATTTGTTACGTCACAATCAAAATTCAGTCCAGACAGGATGTGGACTGTCACGAGAAAAGAGGACTAAGTCATTCTTAATCATTTGTCCATTTGGGATGGCACTCGAAAAGGTGACTTTCAATCCGCGAGACAGCGTCATCTTCGAGCCGGACTCGACAAAGCAAGAAGTGAAACTACAGATCATCAACCTGGGCACCGAGACAATCACCTACAAAATGAAATCGACTCGTCCCGGTCTCTACAAAATGCGGCCTGTGTTTGGGAAGGTCGCTCCAGGAGATACGACGATAGTTCGACTCATTTTCAAAGGAATTAAAAATCAACAGCCGCCGCCAATGAAAGACCGTTTTAGCATTATCTACACACTGGCACCTTCGACGACAGCCGACATGATGAAAGTTTGGAAACAACACAAATTTCATACGAAACTAGCGGAAAACGGTATAAAGAGACATCAACTGCGAGTTCTGTACAAAGGAGTCAATGACCAGGAGCCAGAGAAGCTAGAAGAGGATGAATCGGAGATAAAGCCGGGACAAATCAAGAAGAGGATGGGTCTTATCGATCAGGAAGACACGAAGGTCACTTCGTCAGAGCCTGCTCGTCCTATTCTACTAATGTATCGCGAACAGCCGCCTATAACCGATTCTGGAAGTGATTCTGACGAAGATAAGGAGAAAGAAACTCTGAAACCAACTTCAAAGATTTCCACGAAACCCATTTTGAAAGATTTTCGATTGATGGTGAAGCCTCCAAATCCAATAGATCTGCCGACAGCCATGCTGACGAATATCAATTCAGCAGCCCCGATAAATTCTCAGTCGAAGGAAGTCAAAACGACTCCGGCGGAACTTCAGTCAAAAGGAAACATGTCGGTTGCACTGGATCAATCTCAATATGGTCAAGGAGGGGGACCTAGGTTTGATGTCGTACAAAACGAAGCCAAGCTCAATCCAACAGTCGCTGTTCAGATGAAAGCACCAAACTCGTTGCCGACTCAAAAGCAATTGGAACCTCATTCAAGACCTGTGTCGCAGTTTCTATATCGAAAGTATTGAATGCCAGGTGGTAATAAACGGCTCTGTGAACTCCTTGTGTTACTCTTCCTTCCTCTCTCAGCATAATCTGGGAATTTTCTTCTATATATGTCTTTTGTTTGCATAGCTGACTCCAAATTGGAGATATGCAAATCTTGTTTGGATACCTCTCTTGATTGGTATCTCTCCGACAAATAGAAGTTTATTGTTAATTTGGAATACAAATAGAAATGAAAGAAGTTGGCAAAAGATTGAGCAAAATATCATATGAGTGAATGGCGTTGTTCTCGAGAATTCGTCGACAGAGACTGAGAATCTGAAAGGCAGAGGAAAGAAGAAAAGACCCGTTGGTCAGTCTCCGACGAGGAAGAGAAGAGCGAAGAAGAAAGGGAAAAGGAGAGAAAGACCCGCAGTTGGACCCGCAATAGTCAGCCTAAGCAAGTGGTTTCGTCGTATCGTAGATGCTCGGTGCCCGAAGGATAATCACTGCTGTTCCGCAGGCACAGGCAAAGGTGAAAAGTAGCAGGAAAATCCTGTCCAACACCACCGAGACGTACTTCCAGTCCTCTACCACCTGAACAGATTCTTTTTCTTCCAATTCCTCCCTACCTGTTTGTCTTCTTCTTCGTTCCGTAAATGGTCTGCTATATACGCGACACTCTCTACTGCTGATCGAATAGGAGAAACATCCCGTTGAAAGGACGAGAAGGACGCATCCTCCCCAGATCCCGTCGCAAATGATGTCCTATAAGTGGGAGAGAGTAGATCTACATTCTAAAAGACATTTTATTGAAAGAGAAGGAGGACACTAACCGGATCGAGGACGGCTCCGAAGTGGTTATTATTGTTTGACAGCGGCCTTTCCGGCGGTTTTCTTGGTGCTGGTGGTGTCGGCCTTCTCATACAAAGATATCGGGGCAATAAGTCGATGAAGAACCATTTAACCCAGTTTGGCATCGTATGCGTTGTAGGTGACCGATAATGAACATTCTAGAGAAGAATAAGAAGAAGACAGAACATACGAGGGTGATGACGGTAACAACGACGGAGAGAGTGACCAGCACCATGGTAAAAAGGAGATACTTGCCAATGAGGGGGATAACCAACGAGGTTGAAGGGATGATCTCGACTGAAAAAAAAGAGTAAAGAGAGAGATTAAAAACGAACCTAACAAGAGAAAAAAGACAGTGAGAGAGATGAGGATAGATATGCAGAGGGAGATCTTCTCGCCTCCGTCAGATGGCAAATAGAAGACGAGGGCGGTGAGGAAAGAAATGCCAACAGAAGGAAAGATGAGATTGACCGTGTAAAACAACGTTTTTCTTCGGAGATGAATCTCGTAGGTGATGTCAATAAATGGACTCTCACAACAGGGATACCTAAACAATCCATTGTTTTTGTCGTTTCAGCTGATCCCCGCTGGACCCTTTCTACGTGACGGAAAAAATGAATTCATGTGGCAGTCGGGAAAATCATAGCCAATCCTCGGAGGAATTCGGCCGAACGGATGCCTGCAACTCGCCTTTTTGAGTGACGTTTGCCGGGCACCGAGAGAATGTCCCATTCAACTGAAGGATAATAGTCACTCAGGTCGATCCCTAAACATTAAATGGAGCAAAATGAGAGGAGTACCTTTCTCGACTATCCAGACCGTCTCACTCGTCGATCCGTCGGCCCCTTCCACTACCTCTTGAACCTCTATCTGTTCATCCTCATCTTTATGGATCAGATCGACCTCCAATCCTCCATATGTCCAAGATCCGAATTTCATTTCACACTGTTGTAGATCGAAAGGGAAAAATTCCACATCGATTTGACACATACTAGGAAGAATAGAAGAAGGTAAAACGAAAAGAATACCTTTTATAGATAGCTGGAGGAGCCCATTCGACTGTCCCGTCATACGTCAATTTGGCTTTTGTCATAATGGTTACCTGGTAGTTACCATCAGCACTAAATACTTCCATTGAAACGAGAGAAGAAAGCCTACTTATTATAGAGGACGATATCTGGTAACCAGATAGTATCCGACGGTACATAAAGGACCTCAACTCCGCCGTAATCCTCCGGTTTCCAACGCAGTTTCTTGTCGGTCCAAGTATGTTGTAGCCAGACATTCGTCGTCATGATTTGGTTCTTCTCGTGCTAAAAGAAGTTATATGGGTAAAGGAGGAATACTCACCACGTCGAGAAGCTGACTGAGTTTCAACTTGAAGTGCACGACGAGCGTGTCTGTGTTGTTGTCAACCGGCCTCACGAGTTTGTTGTAGTCGGCAAGGAGGGTTTCAAACAACCTATTGGCGTCGCGATTCGCGCTGGCTAAAACGACGCCACACGCAAGGAACAGCAACAGCCGGAGCATCCGGCCCCATCAACTGAATCATATATGGTCATAGATCGACTAACCTTAGCTCTGCACGACGGCCGGCTGTCGTCGCAGGGCCATCTACGCCTAGCCTGATCCAACTGAAAGAAGGAAATTAAAAGAGACAAATTGAGAACAAGACAAGAGGGAGGGTAATCGGTCAATATAGCACAGTGATGGGCGAGGGACTTGTCACATCCGGAGCAAATCGGATCATCGAATTGACGTGTTACACAAGGGAGTCCGCACCACAGACTATGACAGCTATTAAATAAGAAGAAATTATAGGAAAAAGGCCGTTACATGAGGAATCAATCAGGCCGTGTCAACTTCTTTCCGTCGGTCTAACAGCCCCCAGGCGGCATGTTGCTCGTCGAGAAAATGCTTTTAACGTAGAAGAAGTGATCGGAGGAAGACCCGAAAGAGCAAAAAGGCGGTCATTTGGCCTACTTATTGGCCTGGTAGTTGGCTTCGGAACTAAGCCCCCGATGGACGGGATTACTTCTGATACCTCTCGAGACGATGAGGGAAAAAAGAACAAAAAGAGGAAACGACTGCCAGATTTGCATACGCCAGAAGGGGTCCATTAACAGCCAGACGGACAACTAATGAAAGGTCGACGCTAAAAATAAGACAGGCCCAGTCGAATAGGAGGAATATACGGGAATAAGAAGGGGAGGGGGAGGGAGAAAGAGAGGATAGAGAAAGATGATGATGAGTAAGGCAAAGGGAGAAGGTGTGTAAATGTGCCAGAAATCAATGGAAGAGGAGGCGAAGTGGTCAATTCAATTAGGGCATCGAATCGTCATCTGGCTCCTTCCTATTGGCAATATCGTGGGCAGCCGGCTATTTGCGTCTTGTTTTCGTCTGTTTTCGAGTGGACCAAAACGATTTTCCTTTTAGAAAGGAAGGAAGGAAATAGTTAAAGATGCGCAGGTATGTTTTGGGGGCGGTCTTTCTCCGGCTGTTGGGATTGCTCTGGTCGGGAGACGCATCGATCGCGAGTTGAGAGAGACCCTCCCCCTACTGGCCCCCGCTATTTTGCACTCGCAAATGGAAAGTGTTGACCCCAACTGATGGACAGGAAGACGTCGAGAGGGGAGGGTGGGGACATCGGGGGAAGAGAACGCAGTCAACTGGAAGGCGACAAGGGACAATCGGAGAAGAGAGGAGACAAGGGGCTCGTAACGGAAGGGGAGAAGGAAGCAATCTGATTCGCGGTCACGGGCGTGAAATTCGGCGTCTGTGGCTTGGGGTTACACTGCCTGAAATTCAAGCTGTGTCGAGAGTGAAGGGCAGTTGTAGGAAGAAGTCTTCGAAGTCGACTAAAGGATGTCTCCACACGACTGCCACTCAATCAAAAAGGCTTAAACAAACACAGGACGTCACTTCCGGAGCCGATGCGATCAATCGATAATTGATGGGAGGTCTGCATGTTGCGTGCCGACGGCTGTAATGCTCGGCAGCCGGCTGTCTTCGCTACAAACCCTTCTTTTTGAGTCCTGTGGTCACTTAGCGCATTTTACAGCAGACGCCAGGTGCTTAACATAAAGAGGGAGTTAAACGGGATAGGAACATCATCGAAGAATATGACAAATTGAAAGAACGAGAGAAAAGTATTGAGAAAGAATGATGGTTCTCAAGGGAGGAGCGCGAACGACATGGTCGACTGACCATGGAGTACGAGAGACAGATACACTTGTCGAGAAAGACATTGTAAGATAACGGCTGTTGAGAAGAGAAATGGCAAGAATGTTCATTACTCTCTGTACATCTCTTTATCATTGAGGTAGTCGGCTGTTACTTCTCTCCGTTCTCCTTTCCATTTTCCTGTCGTTTTCTTTCTTCTTCTTCTAAATTTCTTTCTTCCTTTTCTACTTCTCTTACCTTTGGCTGCTCTTTCCTTCCAATGGGCCTTATTCTCATGTAGGAATCTCATCCACGGATTCGGGATTTCCAGTTTGCCTACGTAGTTCAGCGGCAGTTTCCTGATTGATGTTGGCGTTGTTGATGAGCCTCTTCTCCTAAAATACGAATTCCATTTCCGACATTAACCAACATATCAGGAGGAAGGGGGGACAGAGCGTTCGAAGGACTTGTCGATTCTCCGTGTTCATTGCCAGGTGGGAAGAGAGAGTCTGACGGAGGCAGGCTGACCAATGGTTCTACCATTTTCGTAAGCAACTCTCCACATACAACCATCGTTGGCTCCACAATGAAATCAATAAATCCTAATGATTCATAGTCTCTAATTAGAGATCCCTACCAATTTGACTGTCAGCAACATGAACAGTATGTCTGTCACAGAGAGGAGAATACGGTAATCCCATAGATGCCTCAAGGTCTCCTTGACGAAAGAATTCTTCCAATACTCCGGCCGTCCATCGTTCATGTAATTCCCAAGGCTTCGATGGATGGGAAATATCACAGGCATGAACTATCAAACAAAGAGCCTTGTTCTTGTCAATGCCTTCCGGCAGGCTCAACATGTTTTTCATCGTTTTTATCTGTACAAAATGAGTCGACATATCTGTTGCGAGGACGATCTCAATGACCATATTTCGAAGTTCCCTGAAGACCCAAAGTCATCCCAAATAAAGAAAAAGAGACCTGAATTCGTCTCGTGTCAGATGAGTAAAGATATTTTTATCGTCATCTTTCATCAGCCGGAAGCAAGACGACACGTGATGGTTCTCGAGTACACTTCGGTCATTGTAGAGCAGGGCGAAGTTCGATCTGGAAGGTATCATTCGAAAAAGGGGGAGAGTTACCCCGATTGTATGTGAAAATTATTCGTGTGACCAGTGTGTTCGTAGTCGTGGATCAATGCTCCAAAGAGCACTGCCAACAACTCAAGATCTCCCAAACTATTCTGAAAGAATAAAGAAAATATAATTAATAGGAAAAGACTGACAGCTAGCCCAGTCTGACTGAGCATGAAGTGGGAGGACTGGGTGACGTCGGCCGCATGGACAATGTTGTGATATGGATTGTTGTGCTTTGAGTATCCTTGTTCGAGAGCCAATAAATAGTTTTCCCATTGAGGAAGAGGAATCTAAAGAATTATGAGGAGAAGACACAGTTGAAAACCTTGAACCTGTCCATGAACCCGTATCGATTAAAGAGCTCGAATCCTACATATTTGAGAGCGTGACCTTCTGAGGCCTCGTTCAATTGGAATGGATTAAAAGACCATAAATTAATATCCTGAACAATAAATTAGAATAAATACGGAGATACCCGGAGGAGATCAGCGATTTCTGGAGGAATAGGACATTGAACACTCGTCTGTTTGCGGAAGAGTCTGGAACTGAAGTTCTTGGCCCATGTAAAGGGGGTCTAAGGGTCAGCGGTGCAAGCACACGAGAGGTCCTCAGAGACAGAAACAGGGACAGGATGGTTTGGAACATGGACATGCGAACAGGAAAGGAGAGAAAGAGGAACGTGTGACCTCTCCTCGTGATCTACAGATGCCACACCGAGCATTCCTCCGTCAATTCGACAGAAAACACAAGCAACAGTACAGCTCACTTGTCAAAGAAGATGCCAGTTCGGATGGCATTTGCTACTGATTTGAACTTTGGTTTCTCCCTTTTTTTTCCCGCATTTTGTCGAGTGAAGGTGGCAGCCAGCCATTCTCGGACCTCGTCGGGCACCGTCTCCGGCGTTACTTCCGCCAAATCATCGTCTTCATCGCAAATCCTTCTAAAGAAGGTCTCGCAAGGAAAGAGTTCGAACCTTGTCTCGTCCATATAGGCCGTTTCCAGAACGAGGGCGGCATATTCGATGTTCCTTTTGAGATCTTCCAGGGGCAGTTGCCCACTGTTCAACTGATGAAGAATGTATCGTAATCTGAAAAACACTTCTTCGACTCAAAATTGACCCGAAACGTCACGAGTCGACTACGAAAACATAGCCCATGGGCATCGTTAAGTAGATTATCAACACGCGCGACATTCCAAATTGCCCTCGAAAGTCGTCGATGTGTTACCTGCATGAGTGTTTCCTTAGCACGAGTTGATAGTATCCGAAGGTATCGCCCACCAGCATGGGCAGGGGAAGGGAAGTCTGTCAATTATCAAATCGAAAGAGAAGACAAGAGAGGAAGATGAAGACAAAGACTACTTTGGCCTGTTTTCGAGCCCGGGCACCCTGGCAACGGAGGATGAGCCAGGAAAGGCGAATTATGACGAAAAGAGGTGCTTCCTGCGGAAGACGCACGTCAACAATCAGTAAATGGGCCGCCTTATCCCAGATAAAAATTTAAAAAAATTGGCTAAGGATGAAGAATCGTCGCTATTAATTCCGTGGGGGACAGAATTCCGACCATGCAGATACAAATCGAGTCACGACAGATGTCATTTTCTTTTTCTTCCTATGGGAGCAAGGAGAGAGAAACAGTCTTTTATATACTTCATGACAAAAACGAAGACGCCCTCCCTCGAGCAAGGTGAGCCCGTCGACTCATCTGCCATTCGCACACACGCGAGGATTAGCGACAGCCGGCTGGTCGATTCCCGGTTATCAGACGCCCCGACTTCCTCCGACTCAGGGTCTTCCTTTTACTCCCCGGTCGATTCTCGTCACGAGTGTAATCCCATTCCGTTTTATTCGCTTTTTATCAACTCATTACATTGCCTTGATAAGCCCGACCTGCAACTTACTTTTCGGCAGTTTCAAGTGCCGGCTCCCTGTCGAATAACTTTTCGTCCTCGTCCGTCTTCGGTGAGGATGTGCTTCGACTCCGTCGACGACACAAAGAGACGGGTCTCTGCATCGTCGCATCCACTGAAATAGAAAGGTACAAAAACGAAGAAGGGGTCGGAGTATAATGGAACAACGGAGGAATTGAGAGGGGAAATCTCCGGAAATAGGCAATCACTTCGACTCGAGAGACTTTGCGGGTGTCAATGCTCAAACTATTTGTGTTCTAAACTACGCGTGATCGAACAGCTGACAACAAAGAGGAAAGAACGATACCTGGGGCATGACTTGTCGACTGAACCATCATTGCCGAGAAGACGAGCATACCACGACGAACAGAGACAGCTGGAAAAAGAAATGGGACAGGCTATCAGAAGGAAGAGCGATAAGTGGACGATGAGAGGCTACCCCCTTACAACTTGGGATCATTTGAGGCAGGAATGAATGGCCTCGGGTGAAAAACTCTTTAGACATCGTCGGATAAATTAAAAGGAAGAACAGCCTCCCGAATGACACATGCCTTGTTGGCATATTTCACCCCTGGGACCATGGAAGCGTGTTTTTGTTTTGAGAAGAAAAGAAACCGGAAGGGTTAGAAGGATGAGTCCGTCTAATTGTCTGCAATTTCAGTACCAAAAGCGGTGGATCTTTGGTGTTTTTTCAAAAAAGAAAAGGGATCTGTAGATAAAGAGAAAGAAGACGAAGATTTCATCTAATTGTAGGAAATGGATCATTAGAGACAGTTAGATGGAGAATGGCCATCCTCCGTGAGAGACATCTGGAATTAGAAACGAAAGAAAGGAAAGAGAAGCAGATGGTTGGATATAGAACTGTATAAAGAGATATCGATCATCCAGGAAGCGTCAAGTGTCATGGATTTATCCCACGCGCAGCACAAGCAAACAAAGCATTGACTCTCCCTTACTCACTCTAACACGTTTTTCTAATCATTAAAAGTGATCATCAAAACAAAAGAAGAGTTGTTGACCCGGAGAACTCCTTTCCCAACTGTGGGATCACTGATCAGCGGAATCAGAGGCGCTTCACTGAACGCCCCGGGGGTGCCTTCTGATTGCGCTCCGACGGAAACGAGTAGCAATCGAGCATCTTCCCTCACACGAAAGGCACTTTCACATACCAAACTGTCAAATATTCAATATCTCAAAGGAGAATAAGAATGTGAGAAAGGGATACTGTTACCCTAATAAAGGGAGATGATTAGGAAGAAAATCACAATAACACATGCGTAGTATATATAATTCAGACCGAAAACACATGCTATAGCAGATAGACAAAAAAGTCAAACAACTAAACTGCTTACCACTGACTACATAGCTCTGTTGGCCCAGTCGAAATTTGAGACGTTTATGCAGTGCTGATGTCGTAGCTGAAACGGCGTAATTTGGAAGAGAAGTCACACGGAAGATGGGATCTCAAGTTCATCAAATTTCAACATTCCTCTAGTATAAACGAGAGCGAGATGAGATGAAACTTCCTTAGAGAGGCTCTTAACAGCCAAGCGTGTGACGCAGAGTCCCAGAATCTTGGTCATATCCAATTTACGTTGATGTGAAGGTTCATCAAAACAGCGTTAAAGACATATGAGAAAAGCTTCAATTGAAAGAAACGTTTAATTGTACCTATTCGTGAACGAAAAACTTCAATCAAACAATATATGCATACTTTCAAAAACTATATACATCTACGGAAATATGGAAGAATGCAATTGGAATGAGCAAATTAAACCCGTTACATTTTGATGTTGCTTGCTTTATAAAATGTCTCATTCAAAAAGGCCGAAAGATACAAGATAAAGATAACTTTCTGTCAGAACCGCAATAATTTTTTCTGCCAGATTATTTGGATTCACAAAAGCTTTCATATTGCAAACATTCTCCTTACAGGGAAAAGATAAAACCACCTTAATTAAATGTATAACAAATTAAAAATTTACTTACCGGAGTTCTTAATCCAGACCAATCATGAGCTTCTAACTGACGTTTATCTTCATCAAATACAAGGGAGAAGATCCCTAGAGTTCCTAGAGAAAAAACAGCGTTGTTCCACATGGTAGAGCATTTTGTAGAAGTTGTCTGCCATGAGTTTATCTCGCTTGAAAATACCTATAAAAATAATCACAACTTAACTAAAGTATACCGTTCTCTCATCTATTTCAAGTTTGTATAATTTATGAGAAATTGGCTTGTTGGCACCTCCTACAAACGTAACAACATACGAGAGTGTACGACTATCCCACGTGACACTTCGAATGCTATCAAAACGATCTATACAACATAAGATTAAGGTAATAAAGGTACCTTGAATGTGATCTAGCAGAACATATGCAGTTTCGTTACGATAAGCTACAATTTTTTTAAATGATGAAACAAGCAGAGTTGCCGATTCCGCATCATAGCTGAATTTACACTTAAAAAATACCAAAATATCACCTCATGAAAATTATTGGATATCTATCATTCCCTTTGGTTATATCTCTTTGGAAATCATTTTCAGAAACTGAATATTCATAAACACGTCCGTTTTGTAATCCAACAACAAACTAAAAAAAATTAAAAAAAGATCGTAAATGTGCTCACGTTGGTATCTGAAAGCCAACATCCAGCCCAAACCTGACGATCGTCTGGCATACTCCATGAACGAGAATTCTGGTTAACACCAGATGTATGAACTACGGCTTTTTTATCCTCGCCGGCTAATAATAATATGAATTATAAAAAAATTGCACACCAGACAATATCAAGCTGCTATTGAAAGGGCAAACAGCAATTACCCTATTTCGATTTGTATGCAAAGGAACAGCTGGCTGGACAATAAGGTGAGCTTTTCTCTTCAAAACAAATAATTAATGTATTTACGACTTCAAACCCAATCAAGTGTAATTTTCCTAATTGCATACTGAGGAAAAAGTGACCCAATATTCATAGCAATACCAACAAAAAAGTTCTCACCGCAAAAATCAAAAGCACGAGCGTCTGAAAGTAAAAGTACAGTACAATAAAATAGCAAACTTGGGTTGATATTTGCTTTTTGAAGTAATTGTGTCTTGAGCCATGGCTTTAAAACCATTCGAGATTGTCTAATGACATTCGGAATTGAAACAACTCTAAAGCTATTAATTATTCTTAAAGTATACTTTTTTTTCTCCTCATCTACTTTGATTTTTTCTTGGAGTTCAATTACTAGTCGTTTTGTTTTAGCAAGATCTATTTCTAATCGAGTATTTTCTTTTTCTAATTTCTGATTCTTAACCATAAGATCATCGACAATACTTGTATCAGTCATCTGGTAAAATCAATTATACATTAAAGTAGACAAACCTGTACTGTTTTAGTAAAATGTATTCTAATATCTTTGATATTGGCCTATAGAAAAAAAATTTAGTATTAAATTGAAAAATACCTTGTGCTTGCAATTTGGGCAACCTGCTGTTCTTCCTTCACTTCGAATCCAACGTTCAATACAAGCTTTACCAAAGAAATGACCACACTTTAATGATACAAGTCTGTGTTCTCCACTAGATGTATAGTCCTAAAATAATTTTAACATGAAAATTATAGCTACCTCATAGCAAATAGTGCAGCCATCATCAGTTATATCATCATCCTGCACATTATTTGATGAAGTAGCAGGCCTATAATTCAAAAATGAAACTTCAGCTCACTTACATCGGTGCATCTTCAGAAAGTCTTGGTCTTTTTGGCATAGCTGGTGTTGTCTACAAGCAAAAATTTTAATTTTAAAGAGAAATATCGAACCTCTGTATTACTTTCAGATGTTACAATAGGGATTTGTACAATTATTTCTAGATCATCAGAATCGTCGTTTTGCGCCTGCTGAACACAATGAAAAAAATTACAAACTAAACAAACCTGTTCAGTTTGTAAAACACTACTGCTTGAAGACGAAGTACTTTCGTTATCGCTCTCAGGAGAAAGAGCTTGTACACTTTGGCGATCAGCGCTCGAAGATTCCCAATCGTCTTCCCACTCACTAGGATTCAACGTATCGTGTATAAAACTATCGTCGTAATCGTAATCGTCAGATGATACAGAAATCGGTGATACGGCTCTAGCTCTTCTGTTTCTCACTTGAGGATCAGCAGATCGGCTATTGCTAAAAAAAATTAATAAAAATTGAAAACAATAATTGGTGGAGATAACCATAAGCAAAACTAACATTCCCTGTGATTCCTCCTGTCCACGTCTAGGTAAGTTCCTTCTCGTACTCATTAGTTGCCATAAAAATAGAATAGAAGGCTAGTAATATTGTTTGGTACTCTGTCAAGGTTTCTGCAACATTAGAAATAGAAAGTAGTGAATTTAAAAATTTCACCAGCACGGTACGTAGATGGACGTAAAAAGGCGTTCTTTCATTTAAAAAAAAAAAGAAGTAGACTAAAAGGTATTAATAGAGAATAAACAGAACGTTCAAAAAATGGTAAATGATAAAAACTTTATTTATAGATCTCATTTACAGTATGCTTCAAAGGTCCTAATGAATTCGTTCGCTTCATCGATAGTTTGGAAGCGAGCAGCAAGTTTTTCTGTTGTTTGCATACCATCCTTTAAATCTTCACAAAACCAGAATAGGGCTGCTTGAGATTTTACCATTTTGCAGATAGACATTCCTTTTTTGATAAAAAAACGACTAATTTTATGGCGATCCTATATATGAAATAGATAAAAAAAAACTGACTTGTTCGTCTCTCATAATGCATTCAACCATTCCATCGGTATTAATAAACACACACAAATTGCCAACACCAAGAACATCCCAATCTCGTTTATTGGTGTTAAAGCGATAAAGTTTACAACGAGTACGGAAGACTTCCTGAAATAATCTATTCAAAATAAAAAAATATACCATAACAAGCGTATCCTCATCGTCAAAATCAGCTACTGAACAGGTGTTTGAAGGCTCTTGAGTTATGTCTGAAGTTTCAGTTTCGGAAGACTCAATTTGGGTTTTATCAGTATTCAAATAAATAAAACAATCAACCTAAAAACAATAGTTAGAATCAGATTATTACTTTAGAAGAAGTATCATCTAAAGAATGTTCTTGTTTTTCGCTTGTTGTGGAATTTTGTGCTGCTAAGTAGCAGCTGCAAGAACATTGGGTAGGTTTTAAAGAATAATTAGTATCACAATTTATGCAGTCCCACCTAGAAATTTTTCAGTTCATAACTCTACAAACCCTTCTTCTTCCCTTGTACAATTCACTTCAGATCTGTTGTTTCCATCATCCGAATTAGTCCAAACCGGTACATGGTCAATTTCCGGTTTATCCCATGGATCTCCGTCAGAAGAATCAGATGATATCTGTAATAATAAGTACACTGTCTGCCATAATTATAAGGACAATTATGAGATTTCATATATACTGTATGTAGGGGGAAAATCATTCGCTATTTTAAAGAATGTCCTTAGTTATGACAGGTAGTGTATTAACTACATTAAAAAATGTTTACATCTTTTGAATCCATCGTAGTATTTCTTTGTGTTGCACAAGCATTGGTGCTGAAATAGTTTTCAACAGAATTGAAAGACTGATGGAGACATTCATTACTCGGCATAAAAACTACTCCAGCACTAAGAGGAGGTTCTTTATACGATTCTAATGAATGGAATGATTTCGTTCTGTTATCCGATCTAAAGAAATAAAATAAATGTATTAAAAAGACACCTATTGTCTGCATCAAGTTTTTGTTGATGTTGGTACATTAAATTAGCAGACGTCATTTTCTGAGCAGAAGTATCTTTTGGAAACAAATTACGAGCCTCATAATCAGCATTGTTTGTCTAGACAAATAGAACAGCATAAATTGAAGTACCTGTCGGTCAAGACCAATATCCAAATCCGTTTTCTGTTGAACAGTTGGAGTTATTGGTTTTTGCTTCTGAATTAGAAGTGCTTCAATGTGACGATTAAGACGATTCAACTCTTCCTTTCGACGACCAGACCCACTTCTAATATCATTCTAAACGATACATAATTAGAAAACGGGGAAACCCACGTGAAGAGATTCTATTTCCCAAAAAGTATCATTGCATTGATTTGCATAAACTTCCCATTGATCTACTGCTTGGCTAAGAACCTCGATAAGAATCCTATCATCTTCTTTCTTCGGGTACATCTGCTGCTCCACAAGCGGATTAATATGTTCGTGGAGGCGATTCAATTCTTTATTACGAAGTTTAGTTATCCATTGCATATCACTCTAAATAATACCGTTATTGACAACAAAAATTTACTTGAATAGATTCTAGCTCTGAAATAACGGTACTACACTGAGTCGCGTAAAACTGCCATTGATTGGCTGCTTGGTCTAATATTTCAACAATGATCTCATCTTCTTCATTCGACAAACGTATGTCCATCCTAAGAAGTACGATTTTTAAAAAATTGTAAGAGTAAAAAAAAGATGCAACAAGTTATAACAAATGAAAATTGTTATTGAATAGACTCAAATGTACAATCCCATTTTGGAGTTAATGAAGTATCTATAGATATTTGAATATATACTTGAACAGTGTATCTACTAAAAAATTGTCTAAAAAACTAACAAATGAGTATTTTCCATTAAAAAAAAGTCGCAATATAAGAAAAAATGACAAATTGTATACCACGAGCTACATGCCTGTATATACCGTATTTATTTTCTTTAAATTTTTTTTACCTTTTTTCAGAATTTTATCAGAAATTTTTTGTGTCGTAATGTATATCTAGAGGCTTATCTTACTAAAAAAAGGGAGAAAATAAGTAAAAATAAAATAAATAAGTACGTGTTATAAAATACAGTATACAATATGTGATATACAATTCGTCGGAAATGAATAAATGTTTGGCGTCTATTTGTGAGTAATTGCTTAAATAGCAAATAATTTATATATTTGTCTTTTTTTCTGTTTCTCACTTATTTTTCTTTTTCATTTTGAAATTTATCTAGATGAACCATGAAACTTTAACAAAAACGTTCATTCCGTATCTAACCATCTACTACGCAGACGGTTAATGAAAATCTCGTATATCTCTACATGTTTTCTGATTGCATGGGTATCCTTCAACCATTATATCAAGGGAAATGTGCACTAAAGATGACATTATGAGCTGCTTTTATCAGTAAATTAAGCTAAGCTTGGGAAGCTTGCGAGAGGATAATCTCAATAACATTGGTCAGATGTAAGAACAATCCATATCAAATGATGAATTTCTAAATATCACCCTGTTCAATATGGACATATTGTGTTGCATCTATAATTTACGCTACTACGATTCATACAGTCACAGGATTGCAAAAAATGCTTCAACGAATGTTGACAAACAATGAAGGAGAGAAACATCCTTTTAACTGAAAAGCTGACATTAATTTTCGCTGATTGTGGAGAATAAACAATTTTTCTATGTACTTCATACTTCTATTTCTGGTGATCTCAGTGAAATAGAAGTCCTATCTTTCTGTAAATACTTATGGTCATGGTGCAGAAGTTGTACGCAGCGTATCTACCGTATAATGTTATTGTTCACAGCGTGGCTGTTCAATCAAAACTTTCTCTTTCTGATTTTTCTTCTTCATTCTTTTATTATTATTATTAATCTCAAACATATATAGAAAGAATTAGTTTCATATTATCTTGAAAATTTGCTCCAACAATCACTACGTTTTTTGTCGTTGTGCGATTTGTGTCAATCAAAATGCTTCTTATCTCCGACGTGGTCGTCGTATGATCTAAAGATAATCTTGTTTTTTCAGGCACCTCCAGGTTACATACACATGAAAGGATAATTTTTGCAATGGTTATCAAAATTGCTTTTACAGCACTATTATATTATACACTTTCTATTAGTCTTACTTTTTATCAAAAATGGTTTATCAAAGTATGTTTTAATTATCTAGTTCCACTTTTATTTTCAGAACTATAAATTACCTTTATTTGTCGTTTGTGGACATTATTTAGTGAAATACATTGCTGCTGTAAGTATTCGATATCTTTATGAATGTAGAGCAACAAAAAGAATAAGATTGTCGTTTAGGGATCAAATAAGGTAGATTAAGTTGAAAATTTCTATTCATATTTTTTGTAGATGGCTTGCTCCGATCGGAATATGTGCTTCATTAGATATTGGTCTGTCAAATTGGGCCCTTGAATATGTTACTGTTAGTCTTTATACAATGGCTAAATCTAGTTCTATAATTTTTATTGTAGCTTTTTCATTACTTCTAAAACTTGAGAGGTAGGTATTCTATTATCTACTGTATCAAATTGTTTACAGATGGAGGACGGCTCTCGGTTTGGAAACAGGTTTGATTGCTGCAGGATTATTTTTATTTACTTGGCAAAGTAGTCAGCTTGATTTAACGGGATTATTATTAGTTGAATTAGCAGCATCTTGTACAGGAATCAGGTTTGTTATTATTGTATACGTTGCTAATTTCTCTTAAGATGGACAGTTTCACAATTAGTAATGCAACGGGAAGAGCATGCTATTCGTCACCCTCTAGATATGGTTGCTCATGTGCAACCCTGGATGTTTATTCCGATAATACCTCTTATTATAGTTTTTGAAGGTTTCTTTGTTTTTTATATTTTAAATTTCTTGATTTAGGATCTGAACTTTCTTATAATACTGTGTTTTTTTATAAAAGCAAAGAGAATCCTATTCTAGTAATAATTCTGATACTTGGTGGTGGTCTACTTGCTTTCTGTATGGAAATGTCTGGTTTGTGGTTTTTTATATGATTGGCAATATTTTTTAGAGTACCTTTTACTAGTAAACACTTCAGGGATTACACTTAACATTTTCGGCATTGTAAAGGTCAAACTTATTTTTATATACAAACAAATATTTAGGAAGTCGCTACTCTACTTCTTGCGCATCTAATAAACAATGATCGGCTGAGCCCTGTTAATTCTATTGGTCTAGTATTGTGCTTATCAGGAATGACGCTTCATGCTCTTTCAAGAAGAAGGCAACGGTTGGTTGTGAATTCAAAACGGAGGTTTGTGTGGCGTGGAATCACATTATACTTATCTTTTGTCACTTACACAAATCCTCCTGTTGCCACTTTCCTATCTGTTATAGTCTGTCCCCAAAAACAAGGAAAGGAGGTAGAGTAAATCTCTTTACTCTCCGACATTTTTTCCATTATTTTAGCTATATTAAAAAGTTATCTTTTTTTTTGGAACAGATTATTTAGTTTTATTTTTACATGAATGTTTACTTTTTTAAATATTATTTTCAGAACACGCTCGAGTAGTCCAACAACAGGTGAAGACAGTCGTAAATTACTGAATGAAGACGATGCCTGATATTTGCACTTTTCCCAGTTTTTTTAAATTTGCCCGGTTGGTTTTTTTTTCATTCCAAAACCTCTTGTGCAATTTTTGTAAGACATTTCAAATAAGCAGCCATTGCTATTCGGGTAATTCAGCTGTGATTTTGTATATATTAATTAGATATAATCTATTAATTTTAAAAAATAAAATTTATTTATTTATCAGCATTCATCACAATTATGAATGATTATCCGTAATTAATACAATCATGAGTCTTCCATAAAAGTGTCATGGACTTTTAAATGCTGTTCAGGTGTTGTTGGTACAGTTTCTAGAGCTGATAATATTGTATTGATTCCAAGGATGTATCCTTCATCTGGTCCATCATATCGCGGATCTTGACTGAATTCGGTAAATGTTGAATTGGCAAAATCAATCATATAAACACCGAAAGATCGATCATGTGCGTTGTCCTGGAACTATTTGGAAAATGTTTCAGCTTACTGGTTGAGATGAATCAAAAGCTATGAGTAGTGAAGACGAAAAAAACCGGTATCCATCTGCCATAGTTAGCAAGGTTTCTTTAATCTCCATGAGTCTTAAAAAATGGAAACAAAATGAGGGTTTACCTTTTTCTTAGCCGTGCTGTTCTCAATTTACCACAACACCGAGCGTATCTTTGTAAGTGAGCTCGGAAGTCTGCCTGGGTCATTTTTCTGCCTTCTAACTTGTCAACAAATGAATAGCTCTAAAAGGTTATATTTTAAATATCGTATTGACTCACTTTTGTTTTTGATTCAAAAAGTTGCATTCCAACCATTCGAACTCCTGAAAAAACATAACATTATAAAGTATGTTATGCATACCAAGGGCTGCACTGGTAGATTCCTGACATTTCTTTAGCTGTCTATCTCTTTTTTCTTGTGTTGCATCATCGGCATGTTGTCTAACAAAAGTAAGATCATAGATATATAAACGAATTACCTTGTTCCTAGTTTCAAATCTAAAATACAGGGTTTTTGATAATTATAGACAACGTTTTCTAAGAGGATAAAAGACGAGAATTGACCTTCCAATAGTTTTTGGATTGCCTATTTTAAGATTGATCGAATTTATTTTACCATACCTTACTCTGGCAGGCAGCTGCCCAGTATTGGTACTCCTTGTTGATTTCCACTCGATTATTTTTTCCTACTCGAAATCTCACTTTTTCCACTTCCGTCTTTCTATTCTGAAATTCATATTTTTTTTAATCTTTTTTTGAAGGCATAACTGACTATGAGATCATTATGACAACCCGTTTGAATTTCAGTTACCAGTTTGAGATCATTATCCTCGGAAAGTGTCGCTATCACTCGAACAGGGCCTGAAAAGGTGGGAATAGAAGGTAATCATTTAACAGACCACAGTATTCGGGGGTAAACTGTCGAATTTGGTCGGACATCAGCTCATAAAAAGCCATTTCCCGTGAGTTCAGTGGTTTGGCTACGTGTCCGCCGCATTGGAGAAGTCCGAAATGCCCTCCTACCTGAAATTTGTAATGAGGCACTCTGTGTAATACAATAAGTGCTCTTCCGTCGACGGAATAAACAACCTTTCACCTGGTTTTTGAAGCCATGGAGTTCCATCAGATGAGATCGAAACGGCCTATGGTGGCCTGCAAACGAATTTGTATGAAGGAATAAACAAGAAAGGATGAACATCGAAAATAAATTAGAAAGAAGAGGTCACGTGGAGCATCCCATTCATAACCAAGGGCAACATTAGTGAAAAGAATGGAAAAAACAGCTGTTTAAAACACAGGAATGTATCCTAGGGATTTTTATCCGTCATTGTGAAGAATGAAGATTATGAAAAAAGGGATAAAGAAAGTCACATGACTGAAACAGACTTGACTGGCTCTCGGCTGGCACAAATCGAAGACGACTGCTCGCCAATTCAGCGCGTGTTTGTGTCACCAGCCGATTTAGGAGACATGAACAATGTTCCGGTAGATGACAGTGTCCTGTTTCCGAGGGAGTAATCTCGTTCGAGACGACGGACTTCGTCCGCTAATCGTGCTGTTTAACGTGAGGGAAAAGCCATCGACTCGCCTAGAGGCCTAGTCGGGTCAGAGACGCAGACACTCGCACATGGCAGCCGTCCGAAGTGGTCTCCTCGACGTACTAGTCCAACAACAATGGCATCGAGTCCTCGTCACTCTTGACCCGACGGCCATCACACTCCAGGTGAGCTACTCTTGATCGAACAAACTTTAACAACTAATAGGGAAGTCTTTTCTCTCACTGTTAATTCTCTTCAAATCCTATTGTGACGTCCATATTGAATAATTTTCCATCCGAACGAGGTTCAAGCCTCAGAAACAATCTCATGGGGCGGTGTTGTCTCAATCAAATAAAAGCAAACAAATAGAAAAAATGTCTTCCGGGAGTCCCTCCCCCACTTTTTCGCTTGTCATAAATTTGTCAAAAGAAATATCAAGCAGGGTGCCATTTGTCTCTCGAACAGCTAATAGAATATTCTCCGACGAGAGGCAAACGGGCAATTGGGCAAGAAAGTAATCCAATCAGAGAAAAAGATCTTTGTAGACGGTGGACAATGGAACAACACAGGATTTGGAGTCGGAAAAAAGGACTGTGCGAGTTGTAAAATATGACGGAAATGGACTGGGAATCAGCATAAAGGGAGGACGAGACCATAACATGCCGATTATTATCAGGTTTGTTGACAGACGAGAGGGAAAGAGACATCTCAGCAAGATCTTCAAAGGAATGGCGGCCGATCAGACGGGAGAGCTCTTCGTCGGAGATGCTATTCTAGCTGTCAACGGAGACAGTCTCATAGATGCCTCACACGACGATGCTGTACGAGCACTGAAACGGGCCGGAAGAGTTGTTGATCTTCATGGTGAACAGAAATTACTCGATTTTAATCCCTTCCAGTACAATATCGAAAGGATGAATTGATGAAAAGAGACAATGTGATCGAAAAGATTGACTGGGACGATGACGTAAGAGACAGGATACGGACCATTGGGCTCAAGTTAGCTTATGTAACGAGAGCAGGAATCGATGCAGACGCCGAAGGACGAATATTCAAGGTACATGAGACTCATCTTTATATCTTCTGGCTTCAGATCAGAAGCCCTTCCGGCCGGTTTGATCTTGCCTTTCGATGTTCTTCCGCTGCTGACACCGATTCCTGGTTTGAAGCCGTTCACACATGCACCAACAATCTTCTGACACAGGCCCTCGCTCAAGTAAATAGTAACAGACCAAGAGATATTTCAGGTCAATTTAATGTTAGGAGGACACCCACAGGTTCGTAAAATGGGCTGGATGTCAGAACAGGTGAAAAAAGAAAGGAAAAGGAGACGAGAGTCGGTAGTTTAGATAAACGAAGATGGTCTGATAATGTGGCAGCCACGTTTCGTAACCCTCACCCAGTCCGAGATCTTATTCTATGATGCGGTTCCACAGATTAAAACTGAATGGGCTGAACCACGTCTCACCAGACCATTAGTTGCTACTAGGGTAGTACAGACAACTTCACGAAGTGCTCCAATAATGAAAGGTAAAATCCATGTTTACGATTATTTCTTCAGGCTTATCCGATATCATATCCATGAAAATACGAACAGGAACTCAAGAAGGAGTAAGAACACATACTTTAAAAGTAGAAACACACTCAGACTTGAGTAGATGGGTTCGATCTCTTGTTCTCGGAACTTATGAAGCCTGTGCTGAAACATCACAGGTATGACAAAATATATAAAGGAATAAGTAAAAGATACAGGTTTCCGCTCCTTGTGTGTGGAGAGGAGAAAATTGTGAATTGACTATCAACCTCGACACAGGAATAATGTTATGTACTTCAGAAGGAGAGGTAAGATTATGATTTTCAATAATCTTTGATATAGGTTCTATGGCAGCATCCTTTTGAAGCTATTCGAGCCACAGGAGATGACGGTGGTCGTTATCTCTGGATGGATTTCGGTCCTCCAACAGGAGAGCAAGAAGTTGATTTATTAACTTCAGCAAAGCCGGTGGTATTTATCCTGCATTCCTTTCTGGCAACAAAAGTTTATCGTCTTGGTTTGTATGCCTAATTACTACGGGTATAGTGAATTATATCTGGATCAAATGGTATTCACATTTCTTTCATAAAGATTTTCCTGAAAGCTATTTGTATAGTTCGTTAAAGCAAGACAATAATAAAACAAGATATTAACAACAAAAATAACAACAATTTAACGAGAAAGAATAACATTAGCCTTACTTGTTATTGTGGAGGAGCACCATAAGCATCTGGCATTCTTTCAATTGAGTAACGGTGTCCAGAAAGATACATAATAGGAACTCCTGGAATTTTACGAATCCTTCGTTTCAAATCACGATCACATGTCGCTACAATATAACATTTGTGCTAAAATTATTATGTAGATAATAAACTGCAAAACCTGTGTAACACGTTGAACAAGACAGTCGTCAGCATAAATTCCTTTATGGTCACACTTTAGTCGTTGAAAACGGTTGTCTTTGATAATTTTCAATGCTATTTTGAATCTATTTCCTGCCTTTTCTAATTCTCCAAGAACACAATCAGTAACATAAGGAATAACTGATATTTTAGTTAAATTTATGTGAAAAACTAACCTTTAGCATATAAGCAGTCCATAAATCCGGTCATAACGTCGATTCTATTCTTAATCGAGAAGTTCAAAAAATTGGTATCGATTAAAACATGAAAAGGAGGCCCTAACTGTGTATTATATTTCATATACATGGCCGAAGAAACTTTTGGTCTAAAATGAAGTAAAGGAACGAAAAAGTCTTACGCTTCATTTATTTTTAATGCATTTTCATCTTCCTTCTTCTTTCTAATTACTCTATTTTCTTCTTTTCTGAAAAAACCTTAATCAATAATACTAAAATCTTACATTCTACTATCGGTTGGTTTTACTAACTTTGAACATGCAGTCTTTTTAGCAAACTTGGTTGCCTTTTTCACTTTTCCCATAATCTTAAAGATTAGAGTTATGAACAATAGAAAAAAAATACAGAGTAAAAATGAAAAAAAAAATCAATATATATGATAATCACAGAATGCCGTAGAGAAAACGAGATGGCTTCGCAGCTGTTACCGTTTCCCAAAGTTTCAAAATTTCTTTGTTTCCTTGCATCATTTTTATCTTTCTTTTTTTTCTTAAGCATATTTTTTTTTTCAGAATAATGGTAAGTGTAGGAAGGGTGGCTACATTCCGTCAACTCGTTTTTAATCCAAAGTAAATTTTTTGTTTTGATATTATAAAATGCTTTTAGAATATATAGTTCAGTAAGCAGAATAGAAGTTCGCCATATTCATGCTAATACTATCATAAATTTCGTTCCGCAACAAGAAGCATGGGTGATTGAAAGGATGGGTAAATTTCACAAGATTCTCGACCCTGTGAGTTATTTTTTCTTATTATTTCTTTTGTTTAGGGTCTCAATTTTCTACTGCCGATTGTAGATAAAATCAAATACGTACAAAGTCTAAAGGAAATTGCTATTGAAATACCTCAACAGGGTGCTATAACAATAGACAATGTTCAACTCAACTTAGACGGAGTTCTTTACCTCAGAATAATTGATCCTTATAAGGTTGAATATTCTGTTTTTCTCTTAGTTTTAGGCGTCATATGGAGTTGATGATCCCGAATTTGCAGTAACACAGTTAGCTCAAACGACGATGCGCTCCGAAGTGAATTTCTCAAAATTTTCCAATATGTGGTTTCAGGTTGGAAAGATTAGCCTGGATACAGTGTTCAAAGAGCGAGAACAACTGAATGTTTCAATCGTCAGTGCCATCAATTCTGCATCAGAAGCGTAAGGCATTTTTTGTACTTCTTTTTTTAGCTACTTCTTTTAAGATGGGGTATTACCTGTATGCGATATGAAATCAGTAAGCACTTCTTATTACTTTAAATTACTTGTTTAGGGGATATGAGAATGCCTGAAAAAATCCAAGAAGCAATGCAAATGCAAGTAGAGGCTGAGCGTCGGAAAAGAGCTGCTATTCTCGAATCGGAAGGACATAGGTTTGCACATGTTTTAATTTCTTTAATTTATTATTCAGAGATGCCGCTATTAATCGTGCTGAAGGAGAAAAAAAAGCGAAGATCTTGGCTTCAGAAGCTACACAAGCCGAACAAATTAATGTTGCTAGAGGAGAATCTGAAGCTCTCAAGATAAGCGCAGAAGCTAAAGCCCAAGCTATTTCTAGAATCGCCAATGCTATGGAGCATAAAGTGGGTGTTTAATTTTTTGTTTTTTTCAGGTGTTATTTAGGAATCCAGTGGAGCTCTAGCTTTAACAATTGCTGAACAATATGTGGATGCATTCAAAGAGTTGGCCAAGGAAACAAATACAGTTGTTTTGCCTGCAAACTTGTCTGAACCGAGTTCAATGATTACGCAGGCTCTCTCGGTTTATGAAACGATTAAGGCAAACAAAACTAAATTATGATCTCATATTTATTTTGTTTGTGTATTTAAAACCGGTTATGAGCAGATAAATTATCTTTTTTGATAGGTATCTGAAACCAAGTTATATCCGAATATGGAATGTTCGAATAAAGTCCGGAGAGCGTGATACAACATGCTCAAATTCGGCATAGTTTATTCGATCATCACCATCCAAATCAGCTTCTTCTATAATCTAAAAGAAAAGGGTGTAACAATGGTGAGTACTTACCCTTTCAATTATGAATTCTACTTCCTCATCTGTTAGCTCGTCTCTTGTTAAGCTTCTAATCATTTTAGACAAATCATCATGTCCCAAGTGATCATCTCCATCAAAATCTGAAAACGTTTCTGTTAATATTGTTATTTATTTACCGTATATCCTAAATGCATACTTCAATTTGAGTTGAAGGGGTGCCATTTCCGAAAAAACACTAAACATATCGAGAAAGTCGTCAAATGTTAAATTTCCCCGACCATCCTCCGAAAAAACTTCACAAATTCTTCGACGGAATGGATTCTCCTGAACAATAAAATGTTAAATTTTATGGTATTTGTCTTACTCTCAGTTCTGGCATTTTTTCTATCTCTTCGAACGTCAACGCAACTATGCTTGGTCGGTTTCCTTGCATATTTGTGGGGACTTTCTGCGGATTCAGAGCGTAAAACCTTTTATACAATCGAATGATGTCTTTGCGAGTGAAAAATGTACAATCCTAAAAAATTGATGATAGTCTCTAGGGACCCTACCTGGTACTCATCCAGTTGTTCTCGAGTAAAAACTCCTCCTTTACTGAAAAGATTCAAATCCGACAAAGAACTTCCATTGTTTCCCATGATGGAATTCGAAATATTCTATGGATTGTCGTTGGAGAGATTAGGTAAAATAAGGGACAAAGACTTAACGGCCAATCGATAGCCTGAGGGTTGTGGTGTAATCCCACACCAGCCGAGGGTGGCCACGGCTATTGGAAGTCAGATGACGGCCTATCACTATTCATCATCATGTTTTTCTTTTTCGACTAATTGATGAGATCAAAGCTAATGGAAAATATTGACTGGATGCAGTGATTGACAATCATCTGACACGGAAAAACATTAAATAAAATAAAAAATTGACTGTTATTCGAAAGAGCAGGTCTCCAGCAGTCGTTAAATCAGTCAAGCGTACTCACTTCCTTCGACTTCCGTTGGTTGAAAGCTGGCCACACAGGGGAAATTAACTAGAAGCGGGCTGGAGGTCGAAACCATCGGATGGAGAACAGTAGACCAGAAAGAGAAGAAGGAATCTAATGGACATCGTGACCCACACCCTTTTGGACTTCTGTTTGTCATAAGGATCATACATGCATTTGATTTCTTACAACGGCCGCAATTGCCTGTTTATCAATCTTCGACCGGTCTTTTCACATTTGTCGATCGTCTTTGCATCGGTTATTCCCTTAGGAGAATCCATTATTTACTTCCAGATGGAATTATCCCGCAGGACATGAACTATCTACCAATCATCGCTTTCTTTTCCGTCACCTATTGACTGATTTATTGGGTGTTCTACTGTTACCTATTTTCGTTTGAATGCGAAAGAGATCATCTACTTTTTCAAACAATTTCCATAATCATACGGAGTCTCAGCCATCTAGTGTAGGTTATCTTTGAATCGACCAGATGAACAAGCTCTGTCATTTGTTCGACCAAAAGAATAGTTTATAAACATTAGAAATCCCCTTTAATACTCTTCTCCCACAATATCTTAGCATACACGTGTTCCTTGTTTACAGCCCTTCTTCTCATTTATTCTCTCCTAAGCATGCCTGTGGAGGTCGAGGAGCCATCCACAATCCAGAATAGCTTCTCCTCCGTCTCTTTATCCGTTAGAGCACAAAAAAAACTTGCCTCAAAATTGGCCAACAGGTAGGTCTCACTTTCTTAGTGATTCTTTAAGAAATGTGACAAAATTTTTCCTCCCAAATACAGTCGATATCATCTTTGATAAACTATTTATTCTTTTGAAAGAATTTTATCCGAAGAAGGATGCCGAGAAGGTCTGTTGACACATTATTCATATGGAAGTAGTTATTTAGGTAGTGAAGAACATGATAAAATTGGCTCTAAAAGTGTGTATTATGGGTCGAAATGGTCTTTTGACCCCTGAAGACGAAAAACATCTGGATAATGCCCAGAAACAGCTGCGAACACTTGCCATCACGACCGTATCATTTCAAAAGGTGATTCTCAATTCAACTCTAATCTGTCCAGATAGCCTATTCCTTCGATCGAGGTTACTATTTGACCATTCTGGATTCCGTAAAGAATTCTCTCGAACCGTTGGTCGATCTTCGTTTATCGGACAAGTCACAAAAGAGACTGAAACATGTCTTCGATCACGTGACGAATGAGAAGATGTTGGACGAACTGTTCTCCTCCTTGAGGATAAATATCTTGTTGGACATCTCCCATGCGTTTGAAACTCTTATCGAATCGGGAAACTTGTAACCGGGTGAATAAAAGACTTCTTCTGATCTATCCGGAAATATTATCGCCATTTTTATGGATGGGAGATAAGGCAAAACGATGCATCGAGACGTCTTTTTGATGCTTCTTCTCTTCATCCATCTTTGCTACTTCTTCTCTTTTTCTATCGCTCAACAGACTGTTCATCTCGAGACATCAATCCAGTAAAACAATCAATGAAATTGTTAACATCTTATAGGCCCTGGCAGTCGGCCGAGTCCTTTTGTAATCAACGGGGTGGCCATCTCGCCTCAATCCACAATGCCTTCATCGACAACTTTCTTAATGGTGCTTCCTCTATTTATTAATATTTTATTAATCAGGTCTCGCGTTAAATGCCAACTGTCCATTTTTCTATGTTGGAGGGAATTGTAATCAGGGAAAATGCACTTGGACGGATGGAACTCCGTTCACTTACAGCAACTGGATGGGAGGACAGCCAGATTCAAAAGAAAAGGATGTCTCTGTCGTCACTAATACAGGTTAAGTTCTCTTTCCTTAACAATCTCCATTAGGAATGTGGCAGACAGTCTCTGGTTCAACCGGAGGATGCTTTGTTTGTCAAAGTAGTGTTCCTATGACTGATTGTCTTGACTGGAGGAAGACGGGATTCACCGAGTAACACTTTTTGTTATCTATGAGACTATTTAGTGATGGTGTCTATGCTATTAGCGGAGGAGGAAGCCTTCCCACAAATGTTTATTGTGACATGACGACGGAGGGAGGGGGATGGACTCTGTTCCAACAGTAGGTAGTCGACGTTAATAAAAGGTGGACGATCAGACGAGTCGACGGAAGCGAATCCTTTTGGGATAGGAAATGGACGGATTACAAGAACGGCTTCGGGACTCCCGAAAAGAATTATTGGATGGGAAATGAGCTACTTCATACGATGACGATAAAGGATACGAGTGTGACGATGAGGATCGACATGTGGAAAGACGGAACTCCCGGTTCCTTATTGGCCGGCGACTACTGGTGGAATGACTACGACACCTTCCAGGTTTTTTTCTGGCCTTTTTGCACCTTACCGATTCTCCGTCAGGTGCTCATTTTTTTCGAATGTCTAATACCCGACGAAGAACGAATTAATAATGTGTTAATGTGCTTTCCGGATCAATCAAACCACTGGATGACATGATTTTCATCAAATTAACTGATATTTCAGGTCGGTCCAGAAACGGACAGTTACCGTCTCAAATTGTCGATTGACTGGCAGAATCCGAAGGGAAATGCCTCGGACGGATGGTTAGAAGATAGAGGGGGAATGAGAGTCTCTTTAGGTACGACATAACATACTCATCGGGGGCTCCTTTCTCCACTGTTGATCGCATCAATGATCCTCGTCCTGACTGTATAACCAAATATCAAATGGGGTAAGATACTTTCTTTTCATGACGTCCAATTTATTTTCGAACCACAAATTAAATTGAAAAATATCGAGGATCGTCAGAATTACTGACAACAAAAGTACATGGTATTTACCTCGGCAGAAAACATCTTCTATTTTGAGAAAGAGATTCACATTTAGGGGATGGTGGTTGTACAACTGTGCCTTAGCTACTCTTAATGGAGCGTATACTCCCATAGACTGGTCAACTGGATACGGTATATGGCCTGTCTTTCTTAACTTGATTACAGGGATATTCTTCATTCTTAACGGCGGAGATGTCGTCATCCATCCACGTCAAACTACAATGAAATTCCGAGCAGTCAAGTGATTCGAGTGATAATTAAAGGGATGGGATTCTCTCATAAACTTTGTTCCCATCGTCGTTTGATCTTGTTTGTTAGAAAAATGACTTCTTCGACGAACAGGTGTCAACCTTGCAGCCGGCACATTGAATATGAAATTAGTAGGGGAAGTAAGAGGACTATGATATAAAATGTACTCCGGGTGAATCTCATTCGAAGAAACGAATTGTTTGTCGATCTGGCTATCTATAACTCATCAAGTCGACTCTTTGCCCGATCACATCAACTCAACTTGTGGTAAAAAGAGCTCATTAGATTGCAAACATTGTTGACGATATCTGAATAAGCAAGCAAATTGGATATCTTCATTTTTCTTTTTTTCTCATCTTCCATAGACAGAATTCGTGAACAAGGAACGAGTAATCAGTATAAGAGCCAACATATCCCGTATTCTCTTCATTGATCAATTAAGAAATTTGGGAAAGATGAAAGGAATTCTTAAACTCCACCTTAAGTTAGCTTTAAGTTCAATCTCTGGATGACAAGATTGTAAGATACTCCTACAATCTTGCCAGTCATGTTCCTGATGTTGTTCTTTCGATTAATGGATGTTCCTCAGTCGTTAACGCGTATTAAGAGATAGATTTCCTGTCTGACATCATCATGTTCTCCTGTTTTTGCCTGCCTCGAGTCCCCTCCCACCGTACTACCTGACTCCGCCCCTCGTTTTTATAAGTAGGTTAGATCGCAGTCGGTCAAACTCTCTCAGGGTCTCGTCATGTGAGAGTTGGTAACATTTTTTCATTTATTTCAGGTACCATCAATAGGTAAGATTTAAAAAAAAAAGCGCTAAAAGCTTGCCCACGCAGAAATGAACCATTACTTTTAGTGTAGAGCCATTAGATACCCATTAGGTTTTTTTTAGGAACAAGGCGGGAGCATTAGACTTTTAGAAATTCATGAGAGCCAAATGAAATTCTTGAAACGAATTGATGTCATCCTGGTTTTTGAAATAGACTTGTCATATTAGAGAGGGCCTCGTTTTGTCATTTTCAGATGAATTTGTAGAAGACAGTAGAATACGAAATGAAAAAGAGAACCCTCCCGCCTACCTCATTCCCATTCTCTAAGATTCGCTCTCCCCCCAGGTTAGCTCCTTTAATTTAATTAGCTAGTAGTTAACATGAGTTCCTGAATAGTTGAGATTAGTGAAAAAGAATGTTTGAAGGGGCTTTTCATTAAAAAAAAATGGATTTATATGCTTAGGATAAGTCTTAACCGAGGATTCCATAGTATCAAACAATCGCCTTTTAAACTGCTTGGGATTGGCAGAGAAACGTAAGCTAAAGCTGTTTTAGAGAAAATTTCTATTATCCATTAAGCGTTAACTTTTTTCCCTAGAACTGTGATTCCACCTGCTCCGGTTAATTTCATTGAACATGGAAAAAGATTTATAATAAGACTAACAAACATAGCTAGTGGAAAAAGACTTAATCTATTAGTCGGCCTATGCTAAATTTATTAGATTGGTTAAAGGAAAAAGATTAATTCGGCCTACGGTAGGAGATAAGAGCCACCCCCATATCGCGTGATTCTCAGTCTCACCGTTCGAACATATTTTTTTCATTTTCAGGAACATTCTTTCAATCTCACTTTTGATTAAGACAATAACCATATCTCGTTTTCAGCCAACAATGTTCCGTTTCTTGGGCCTGTTCCTTGTCATCTTCTGCGCTACCTCTGCTGCGAGCTTCATGGTAAGAATAGTTTCTCTTAACAAGCCTAATCTAGTAGTCCCCACGAAATTACTGTAACTGAAACTAGGACTTTCAGCTCGATTCTGATTCCTACCGTGCTCCCACGTGTGGCCCAAAGCAAAGCTGCTCTCAGCAACAGCTTCCCGGAGGAAAGTCTCCCTTCTTCCTTCCCGACTTGGCTATGTGCACTTGCCCTCCTGAACAGCAATGCCGTGATGAATTCGCCATCACAATGCAAGACACCAAGTATATCGTAAGTATTCAGATATAGTCAAATGACTTTTATTAAGTTCTGTGAAGCCGTCGCCCTCCAACGCTGTTCTCATCGTGAGATTGCTGTTGTCCTCCATGGTCTTCAATCGACTATCCGCTGTTACTGTCCTGAGGAAATGACTGTTGTCCGTTCCGACTTCTTTGAGAAGAGAAGTCTCGAGTCTCTCCACCTCTCCGACATCTATTTCGAATGTGTCAATACGGCTTAGAGATCTCTGTCACTGATCTTCACACAACGGTTCGTAGCGAGTTGTATCTTCATTGTTGTGCCACTGTGTCATCCCGTTTTTGATCTATTCACCTCAAAGTTTTGAATAAATAATGAGGGTGCAGACACTCTCTTGTTGATGAAATACATGTTTTTCTTTTAAGATACAGACAGATAGTTAACAAACAAATGAAATAGAATGTTGAGAAACTTTAGCATAAGACAAGAGGGAACAAGATACGAAAAGATAAATTGAAAGAAGGACAGCTCGACAGATCTCAATCTCCGACGAATCATCGAATGTCTTCCTATCGATCTTCACTTTTCCTTTTCTTCTTCTTTCTTCTCCTTCGATTACTTTTCTTCAACCGACAAGTAACTTTATGAAGTTAATCCTGACGTTTGCTTAAGACCCTTAACTATGATGTGGATCTGACTCCTCTTCGGAGTCCAGCCATTCGAAACGAGAGTATCCTTATCGTGGTCATATTGGACAGTAAATCAGATCGAGAGGAATATAGGTGGCCGTCTTTTTATTTCTCCTCATCTACTTAAGATTTTCATTAGAGACTTTAACATGCTACGCGTCACGTCACGGCTACGTTCTTCGAATAGTCGAAGATAGCGTTTTCTCTGCAGAATGTAATCAGATAGATGTGAGCATATTTGAGATGTAATCCCCATTAAGTATATGTTCCGTCGTCATTGCATCTCCGCTGAACTGCTTGTAAAGTCCCCCACAATTGAGTGGCTTCTCTTTCTCGATGCCGATATTGCTGTGGCTAATCCAGACCGATTAATAGAGGAATATCTCGATCGGGATGCCGATCTTATAATGTATGATCGGTTCATCGGATGGGAAATAGCCATGGGATCTTATCTGGCAAGGAATACCCCATGGACCCGTCGATTCCTTAAAAGATTCGCTGCCTATGAAAACAGGTTACCAGATAGTTTTCATGGAACAGACAACGGGGCCATCCATGTAAGTCTATTATTGAACTATATTGAGGTCGGGTCAACACAGACGTCAAAACCTTTCGAGTACTTTGAAAGAACACTCTGACGTTAACGATGACCTGAATTGTAGTTGATGAGGAAAGAGGCCGAGGGTTCAGCTTTTCCTTGGTAAACAGATGGGGATGCCAAATAATTTGATCAAGAAAAATTCTTTAGGCATTTCTTTTGGAGGAACAGCAACCGCATTTCAAGGAAAAAGCTGGTGTCTGTCTTAAGATTTGGAAGGAGTCTCGTGGCTTTGACGACCTCTTTCTTTACGAGGCGTGTATCCGAGCTGTCTTAGGGACTAACAAGAGACTCGGTAAGGTTAAAATAATACCGAAAGTAAGGAAAAATTAAGAAAAATTAATATTCAGGGACGAGGATGGGTAAGGGATGGATGGATAACTCAATCGAAGTGGTGTCCCGAAAGAGATTTCATGCTCCATGGATATAAAACCTCCGACAGAAATCAAAGGATAGGTGTATCCCCTTTTGATTCGTTAAGAGAAACCTTCTCCAGTCGGTTTATGTGGTATTCCTATCTAAAACACGATCTTCATGAGGATAGTAAGTTCTTTTTTTTAGCAAACGATTTTTCAGATTGTAAATGGGAATATGATGAGAGTCTTCTCTTGGAGGAAGACGAGCTACTTGCACAGCTGCTCCCTCTTCATCGTTTCGTTCAACGTCGGTTCTGGCGAACCCTAGCTCTCTTGTCAACTCGGCTCTGAACATTGATTTGCTTAATCCGGAAAGCTTATCCACTCACAGTCCTTGCCCATCAAATGACGGATGTGCGTGTTGACGGGTTTCTTTTACGAGTCTTCGTTTGTAGTTCTCTCGACAAATAAATAGATTGATTCTATTAACGTCGGCCTTCTCTCCCCTCCCCGAAGGAATGTCCTTATCTTTCTCCCACGATTCATTCCGTGAGGTTTATTATAATTCTCCACTCTTTTATTGTGATAAATCACTCTCAAAGTTTCTTTTATTATTCCCTCTCCGTCTCCTTGACAACGATTATCTTCTTCCTCTTATCATCTTATGAAATGCGTCACTCACTGCAAATCATCTCGTTTTTCATTTCCCTCGACGTCAATCATATTCCTATTTTTTGTTCTCAGCCCCTTGAAAACAGTTCAGATATGGACGAGGGATCTGTCGTGGATCTATTAGCAAGCTTAACGGTAGAGGAACAAGCTATTATTCGCCCCGTTCTGGAGAGAGATTTGGAATTTCAACGAAGGGAAAAATTGCGTCTTCAGGAAATAAGGGAGAGAAAGCAATCCTTTCTAAGCAGTAAGAGCCAGGAGAGCTTTGCTTCTTCGCTATCCAATTCTGTCAGGTATTCCTTCTTTCTCTATCTGTTACCATCTCAGCCCATCGTCTCCCTCCTTTCGTGGCTGTTTTACTTGTGGAACAAAGCTAGGTTTCATTCTTCACACTGGTGGAAAGTGTCGAAAATGCGAGCAGTTAATCTGCGATAGCTGTAAATGTTCTACCTCGAAGGATAAGTCATCGTTTCTGTGTCCTCTTTGTTTTCAAGAACGGTAGACTTCGTTTGTAACAAGACACTAGTTCAGGGAATTACAAGCAGCGTCTGGAGAATGGACCGGGGGAGGGGAAGTCTTATCGGAACAACTGCTTACACAAATGACGAAGGTTATAGAGAGAAACAGATCCGTCAGTACGGCCGGCGATCCGCCACAGATACGACATCCAAGGATGAACAGACGAAACATGACCCTCCCATCCCTTCCTGTTATGTCCCTTCTAGCTGTTCCGACTGAAGCAGAGGCCACACAGATCCAACGAAGAGAAGTCACTCGAAGATTTTGGGGAGGCTCTCCGTCTCCTCGAAGCCCGTCACCCCGTCTAATAACAGGTGGACCTGCTGGAATTGTTATCGTTGCTCCCACTCCTCCTCTAACTCATCTTCAACCTGGTCTTCATCCTCGAGAAGTCATCGGCAGTCCATCTCCCAGTTCTGCTCCTCCCTTTATTGGTTCTCCCGTTGTTCCCAAAATGCTTCCCTTAACAGAGGTAATTTCCCTTCCCTTCTCCAACTATTTCAGATCGAGGCTCCTACTCCGACATCAACTGCCCCTTCTCCGACGTCAACTGCTCCTTCTCCGATGGCCGAGTTCCGTCGACAAGCTTTCGGAAGTCAGAAGAGGTCAGGAAAGAGACGGAGGAGTGAGATAGCCGTTCCCACCTTCAATGTTAGCATGTGCTGATCAGCATGGCTTTGGGAATAAAGATTGTTCCTCGTCGCTTGCTTACTGTTTCTTCTACATTTTTTCGAATATTCCCTCTTTCAGTCCTTCCTTTTATCCAGGGAACCATCTTCTTCCTATTGATCCGAGGGAAAGACCTCCAAAACTCATTCGACGTTCTCCACGAATGATGTGTGATTCCCCTATCGAAGAGTGGACTTCCTATCGTTCACCCAGTCCATCTGGATCCCAGGTATACTTTTTCTTTGCTGAAAAGTCTCAACAGTGTTCGTCTGACTTGTTGAATAATAACGAAAGCAGACGATCATCGACCGCCTTGTCGATCGACATTTTCCCGTCGAAGAGAGAAAGAGTGAAAAAGTCTGTAAGCAGAGACACAGAGTCAACCTGTAGCGGATGTGAAAAAGGTAGAGACGCTTCTGTAAGTAGAGTGATGATCTACAAAAAAAAACTTTTTTAGTCTCAGACCAATTGTCAGCCGACGTTCGTGGGAGAAATTTGTTTAACATGTCACTATGAAGCTGCTACAGGCAGCTGCCGAGTTGTCGTTGTCCAAGCAAGATGTCTTCCCCACTTCGGGAAATATAACCCTAATCCCTATGTTAAACTGGAACTGTCTAATGAGGATGGCAATTTTGGCGGAATTTCCTTTAAAACTGCGACGAAGATGGCGACGGCCAATCCGCTGTTCGGCGAAAGATTTCTAGTTCATTTTTATCCCTCATATAAGCCGATTTAGTTTCCGAAACTTTCGAAATCTTCTTTGGAGCAGCGAAAGCTAACAGCCTCCATCTGGCACAGGGAACGGCTCTCGAAGGATTCGATTATCGGAGAGGCGAGTCTATGGCTGAGAGATGTCAGATGGCATCAACCTAGTCCCATATGGGTATCCCTACAGACAGTAACATTGTTTTCTATTTTTAATCTCTGTCCTTTAGGCAGATATACCTAACGAGAATCGATGGAGCACTTTAAATCTTCGACTTTCTTTTAACGAAAGAGACAAGGAAAGGAATATCGGTCTGTTTTCCATTACAGTCGATTCGATCGAACCAAGACTTGCTTTTGATATTCAAATTGAGGTTTATAAACAATTATAGAGGTTGAAGATTATTTTCAGATTACCCTTTTCATAAGAGAAAAGAAGATTTGCCGGAGATATGGTCTTTTGACTCACGGATCCTTTTTCTGTGCCAAATTCCCGGAAGTTAACATTCATGATCTTCATCTACGGTATATTCCGTTTTTTAAATAATTATATTTTCCTTTAGAAGTGCCCGTATTCGATTGTTGAAAAAGACCGGATTCCTCAACATCCGGCGACTAGCTGATGTGTTCCTGAATTCTTGGAATCACAATGTCAATCGCCGAACTAACTATCCGTGTAGATGTACCTGTTGCCAACCATGGCATCTTTTGACAGAGAAACCTTATAATTCTCAGAAATTTGGATGTATTTTAAATGAATGGAAGATATAACGAAAGACTCGGTCTTTAAGAGTTTAGCCTGAATCTCAAGAGTACTACGGTAGCAATATGATTGAATTATTTCATAGCCGGGAATGAGAGGGAGAAACGAACGAATGTCAGAGATTATGGTCACAAAGATTTGACTCATTTTTTTATGTATTTATTAAAAAAAAGAATACATAGGTTTGTTATAACAAGCAGAGACAGGAAAGAACGGGAAAGGATTTATTTTCAGGAATGAAGGGGAGTTCCCCAGCCGTTTGTCCGTTTTAGTTTTCGAAGAATATAGAGATAAGCATCGTACACTTGAAATCGACAATCCAAATGACTGGAAAGCCAAGTGAGAAAGGAAAGAAAAAGGGAGAAAAGCTATCAAACAAAGAACCAGAAAAAACGAAAGAATCGAAACAGCCGCTAACTAGTAATGAGGATATCATAGGAGGAAAAAAAAAGAGGAAGAATGTCGAAAAAAGAAGCAAGATGGCAGAAGGCAATATTTTTCGCAGCAACCTCTTCTCCTGGAAAGTCATCTGTGTTCTCGGATCCGGTGGATTCGGCGATGTTTACAAAGTGATCAAAAATGGCGACAACAACGATATGAAAGAGTACGCGATGAAGACGGAGATGGTGGTGCCAGACGACAAACGACTCAGCCGATTGAAAGTTGAAGTGGAGGTCCTCATCAGATGTAACGAGTTGAAAGGGATGGAGCATTTTGTAAAAATTATCGATCGTGGTAAAACCGACAAGTTTAAATTTATGGTAATGACCCTCGTCGGACAGTCTCTTGAAGATTATCGGAAGATGAACAACACTGATTTTTCTCTTTCAACCGCCATGCAAATCTCAATTCAATCACTTGAAGCTATCCATGGCATACATCTTGCAGGCTGGCTTCATCGAGGTTTCTTTTTCTTCGTCTTTCTTCAATAGTATTCATCAGATATTAAACCACAAAATTTCGCCTTCGGTCTCGGGGAGAATGAATCGATCATCTATATCCTTGATTTTGGCATTGCTAGAAGAATCTTCGACAAGGATGGTAGGAATATAAAGAAGCCGCGAGCAAAGGTCAAATTCCTCGGAACACTCCGTTTCGCCTCTCGTGCCTGTCATCATTGTCTCGAACAGGGAAGAAAGGACGATTACGAGATGTGGGTCTATATGACCTACGATATTTTTGACCGAAAGAAAGGACTGTCATGGAAGAAGGAGAATAACAAGACACAGGTCTTGGCGCAGAAGGAGAGATTTTGTCAAAAGACTAACAGGGGTATCGGATTCTTCTATTTCCTTCGATCATTCAGATTGGTTTGAGAAATATTACCACGAAAACAATCTCATCCTTAAAGAACTAAATATGGTCGTCTTACATATAACCGAAATGAATTACTACGACGAACCACGTTATGAGCAAGTCAAAGATTTTCTCGTCTATGTGGCGAAGATCAAAAACATCGATCTAACACTTGCACTGGATTGGACGTTGAAAACGCCGTCAAGAGAGCAGGTAAAGATCAATGGACCACATATGAAGAACGTATCAATAGATGTGATACAGAAATGAGTGAACGAAAAGGTTAGTAACGAGAACAAAAATGAAGAAACAATTGAGAACAAAAAAGATGTAGTGAGATTCTTTTTTTTTTAATTCAATAAATTTGCTCGATACATTCTTTGTTTTTTTATTTATCCTCAAAAATATCCTCATATAGAAACAGAACTTTAATATAATTTGCTTCGACTAATAGTGATGACTGCCTTCCATCAGTTATCACTATGAGACGACTTTTCTGATTCTGAAAGATACTTCTATTTTTATCCTTCTCTACACTTTATTATGAATTCCATAAAAATACCAATAATTGAAGAAGATAAAGAACTTGTTTTCTTTATTGGAGATTCTATTTTCTTACTTTTTAGCGTTCCTAGTGATCATCGGGTTATTTGGTGTGCAACTGCATTACCTACGTTTCGTTTTGAAAGGGCCACGTGCCGACCTCTTTGACTAAGCCCCTTAGCTCCATTTATGGAGTTTCGGCCACTACACACCTTTTCCGGCGTCTTTTCTTCCTCCAAAGAAAGAGGAAAAAAGACCATAAACCCGTCTTCATTTCCTTTGCCGAAGAGATTTATACATCCGACATCTCTTTTCCTCTCGATTAGCAGTCAGTCTCTGTCCCTCGAACCATCTGTTTCGGACGATTTCCAGCCGGGCGATCGCCTTTCATACTCGTGGTTAATTATAAGAGGCTCGAGTTACTCCTCCGTCCTTCTTACCTATTCAACGGCTTATTCTTCTCACTTTAAACTCCTAGTGTTCGTCTTCTTAAAAGAGAGGCGTCTTGTTCTCTTTGCAACCGAGTCGTTTATGTGATTAGGGATAATCTACTCAGTGTTCACAGCCTCCTAGAAGAACAGCAGGTGTTATCTTACCTTTTTCCAATTGACCACGCATTTCCTGATTAAATAAAGCGATCTTTGTAGTCATCCGTGATCATTAATCCCACCCTCATAATAAAAATAATCTCCAGGTATCGAGGGCAAACTCCGCCCCATTTCATGTGAAGTACCCTCTGTCAATTATTCCTTCTTTTCTGTTTCTAATTGCTCTTCCTTTCTTCAGAATTTGACTCATGATGAGTCCGTCCCTTCTCATAACCGACAATTGCTCATCCTCGTGTCTTTTCGTCTCGAATTTCCTCCCGTACTTTTCATGATATCAGCGTGTTCGTTCGTCGTATCCCTGTCACTTTTCGTTTCCTAATACGTCTCTCGCCTTCTATCTTTTACTGACAGGTGTGGTCTGAGGTCTTCGCAATGCATGAGGTCCTCCGCCATCGCTTACACTCCGTTATTAAAAGTGAGACACATTTACAAATGAAATAACAAATATGAAGATGGGACATGTCCTTTGGCCGGCCAATCGGGCGACTTCTTCTGGTTCTTCCTTCAGTCACTGATCTCTCTTCTTAACGTGGCAGCTATCCTTGCTAATGGTCTCTTCGTTTACATCTGTGCAGTGAGTTCTCATTCGAATTTTTCATCTATCGGCCGATTAAGGAATTAGTCTCTTTGATCTTTTGAAAGAAAATATTTCAGAGGGCAGGGGTCATGCATCGGAACATGCGTCTTATGCTGTGTACGATCTCTTTCTGTTTTGCGATGGAGGCCCTGGCTGGTCTCCTCTATAATTTCTACTTTTTTCATCTGGGCTTCTTCGGCTTCCCGTCTCATCCCGTTCATAGGTCTGTTAGACACAATTATAATTGGCTGTCAATTGCTGATTGCCCCCGCACCCTTTCTATCCTATATTACTCTCTTAATGGCTGTCGTTATCCGCGGGATGTTTTGTAATTTCGGCGTGAAAGTAATTCCCTAATATCTGGGTTCTCGGAGGATATATTGCATGAGAAATCACATAGGGAGTTAAAGTCAGATTTCGCGATATGTTCTATGAAAAGATAAAAAGATCTTTTAGTCGATGGTGTTTGGCTATCAATTCTGCGATGGTACCATGGGATGCGGCTACTTGTCTATTAAATATAGCCATCGGAGCCGAACGTCTTGTGGCCACCAAGTACCGTATCCCTTCTGGAGCCGTCTCCAACTACGTCAAGGTATTCTTTCTCTCTTTCTCTCTCTCTCTCTCTCTTATCAATATATAACACGGGATTTCAAATGATCTTTAGGCGATCTTCTGCCTTGCCTGGTCAGCTGCTATCTGGTTAACGGTCAACTTTGTTCTGAGTCTCACGTGAGTACTCCTAATTACAAAAGATGATTACAGAGATGAGGGACAATGCGTCTGTGACGGAGTCTCCCTCTCTGATCGACAGTCCCAACTCCTTCGGATCTCCATCTGTGCTGTCGTTGAAGCAGCTACCATCAGTCTCTTTGGATATGTTCTTATTATGAGTAGAAGCCAGGCTGATTCACTCGGCATTAACACAGCTAAATACTCATTAAATCAACGATTTCAAGTGAGAAAGGCAGAGGGAATGGACTATTCTTTCAGATCTACGAGGCATATCGATCGACAGAGATGTTGCTACCATCGGCCATCCTCCATGCCATCCTCTATCTCTCCTATCTCTGTCTCATCATCCCCGTTCGTGATCTTCGTGCTCAGCGATTCATCTCCGTCGACCAATACAATCTGTCAACCCTAGTTTTTGTCTTGCCATCATTACATGCTCTTTGTCATCCCATTGTAATGCCTCTCACACAATCCAACCCTCTTTAGATCTGTCTTCGAAAACATTACTATCTCCGTCAACGAGTCAATGAGTTCTTCCTCACCTTCAAAAGTCAGAAGATCATGTTCAAGGAGGAGGGGAAGCCAGAGAAGAATTGTTTGAATGCGACTCCAGACATGAGTTCCAGTCCGAGGTTCGTTTGCCTCCTTAATTTCTAATCAAAAAGAATAGTTTTCGATCTGAAGGAGGAAGAATTGAATTTCGTATTCCGCCGGAGAGAAGTGCTTTGATCATGGAGGCCTTTTGGGGAAAGAAATGAAGATCTCGTTTTTCTATTTGTACATAAAGCATTTCCGATAATTAAAGGCTTTTGCAACCAGCTTGGCCGACTAGTTGACTCGATCCTCCTCGTAATGGAGATGGACGAGTCGGCCATTGACCGGTCTGTCCTCTCGGATGACCTCCTATCTCTTACTGTCTCTTTTATTCTCCCTCTCTACGGCTCTCCCTCTCGTCGGATGGCATCTTAATCCCCCATGGGAAAGTACTACAGTTGCTCTCCTTCCCACCACCCTTCTTCATATTCCAATACTTTTGAAAAACTCTGATGAAATTTTTCTCCTTGCTCAAGGAAGATTCGGATCCGATACAGAAGGCGATGCAATCAGTCCTATTTTTGCTCCATCAAGCTCATCTAGGATACTTACTTTCAAATATGCCAAGGTCTGTTCCCTGGAATTTGATCATCTAATTAGGTCGGGGCTGCAGAGTTGCAGATTTTGCTGAAAGAAGAAAACGTCTTTCGACTCATAGACTTCATCACCGAGCAAACAAGCGGGAAATGGAGGGAAAGGACTACTATAATCCCGGCTGGAAAAGGAGAGCAACAGGTTTGAGTTGCCATTGGTTCATAAAATAAAAATACAGCTATTCTTTCGAGCCAGGGGAATCCTTGATGGTTTTGATGCTGTCACTATCTCTTCTGTCAACATTAAGTCTTCGTCTTCTTCTGTGTTAGCCGTTCCGAATAAAATATCAAAAGGAATCCGTCGAAAGCCGATCTCGAAAAAAGAAGAGCTCTGTGAATCTATCCACTGCTCTTTCTATCAGTCGTCTTGTCAATGGTATTTGCACTTTAAACATTATCCTTTTATAGGACCTTCCAAGGATTTGTACCACTCGATGGGAAGATTATTTCAAAAGAGAATGGTCTTTTAGGGAGTGAAGCTTTTCTTCATTCATCTAATTCACACTTTCAGATGGAGATATTTGTCAGGTATCAATTTTGACATACAGCAAGTATATTTCTAGTGACACGTCCTCTGTCTCTGTCTATCAGAAAATTGGATCAGAAGAGAAGTTGCTATGGACAGCGGGAGTTCCTCTTTCTGGCTGGAATACAATTCGTCTTCCCCTTCATCCTTCTGCTTTTCCTTCCAAGATATCCATCCAATCGACCTCCTTACGAGGTGGTTATATCGCAATTCGAAGCACACAATTAGTGGACGAATTCGGGACTGAACAAGCTTGTGGTAGGTATTCTTATCAATTCTGAAACAATTTCAGGGGGGAATGTACCACCCATCCGACCGAAGAGTGACGGGACAATTCGACTGACAGCCGTTCAAAAAGTGGAACCTGATCGTCCTATTACTCCAATGGTATCTTTGTTTTGCCAGGAAAGAAAATTTGAGTAGATTTCCCGACAGATCCCCTTAATTCATTCTCTCTTTTCAACTACTAGTGTTTCACGATTGACTACAACTAGTAGGCCGCCATCTACGTCTTCGACTAATTTCATGAAAACTATCAATGTGAATGAATGGAAGGATATGGAGATTGTGAGGAAAAAGAAGTTAAAAGATGTTTTAGAAACATGGAGCGACGGACAAAGCAATCCTGCCAGTTAATGAACCAGCAGGGTATCTTTCAAAAACCACGGAACTGTTTTCACCGACTGGGTTAAAGATACCGGCGTCTCTACAGAAGGCATTCGCTGACAAATTATCACAGTTCATAGAGTAGGAATTATTGGTTATAACAAATATTTCAGTATTCCGCCGACAACCCTCAGTCGTGAGACGAGACCTTTCTCGCGACAGAATATAGACTGGGTGGTGCAGCATGCCTTCAACGAATTCATGAACAAGTCACGCCCCTGATTTCAAGAGATTTGATATTCATTTGATCATAAAATCTCGTTCATATAAACAAAAAAGTCTCTCGGTCTAACAAAAAAATTATGGTTGAGCAGATCTATATGAGAATATACAATTCGAGGGACGGCAATATGAATACACGAATGGATGAACCCGTAGATAGGTAAAAGATTGCATCGGATTGGAAAAGAGAAAGGACAGGTCGATTCGACCTTACCCGAATCAGCACCGGGAAAACTATACCGATTATTGGAAAAGGCACTGCTACCCGAAGAGAATACTGCAAGTGAAAGGGAGAGGGACGTCACCGGAACTCTTCTCCGAAATCGGGAATCTCGGTGTCTTTATATCCCTTCAGCCAGTACGTCGTCTGCTTCCCTTTGCCCTTCATTTCCACTTCTCCTCTGAGATCTAAACGGAAGCCAGGCTCCATATCCAGAATACTCTTCGTCACCGAAGAGACATGGATCTTTAATGGAAGACCGTTACTCTCCATTCGACTCGAAGTGTTCACTGTATCTCCAAACAGACAATATCGAGGCATTTTCGATCCAACCACTCCTGCCACCACAGAACCTAAAAGATTGATTAGAAACAGGATAGGTATGAACTAACCAGAATGCATTCCTATCCTTAGTTTCAGCTGTTCCTGTGGTCGATGTCGGATGATAAAGTTTTTCACTTTATGCAGAAGAGCCAATGACATTTGGGCGATTTGCGATGCGTGGTCCTCACGTCTTTCTGGTAGACCAGAGACCACCATGTAGGCATCGCCTAAAGATTAAATAATATTTTTGAAGAAGAGAATGTTTAAAAGTTTAAAGACTTTCAAAAACATTGCTCAGCAGTCTTTTTTACAACATTTTTATGACCGCACCGTGCAATCTTCATGATTAGCATGACACATTTCATCATATGCAATGTTTTTGTTTAAAAGGACAGAACACGACCCGTTTTCGTTTGACTGACGCGAACGCACTACACCACAAGATCATGTAAATTAAACGCTTCCCTGTTTCTCTATTCTACTCACCAATTGTTTCAACTTTGTAGACTTTGAAATTGTCGACAACACCATCAAAGGCAAGATAGAGATCATTGAGAAGGGTAACAACTTGGAGAGGGGTGGAAGCGGAGGAGAGAGCTGTGAATCCGACGATATCAGAGAAGTATATGGTCACCATGTCATATGACTCGGCTTGGACAGCATTACCAGCAATCAGCTGAAAGAAAGAGAGATTGTGAAAGAAAAAGAAAACCGACCTGGTCAGCAACCGATGGAGGAAGAAGTTGATGGAGGAGATCTTCGACTTTCTTCTTCTCTGCCAGATATTCTTGAGTCCTGGCCTCGACTAGTCCTTCTAGATTGTTCGCATATTGTTCCATTCTCTTGAGAAGATTGTCCACGAGATTTGACGTTTCATTGTCTCTGTTCAGTCCTCTGACGACCTTTCGAATCATCGTCATATCCGGTCTTTCAGGTGGATCTTCATACCAACAGGCTCTCATTAATTTCATCAGATCGTCGCTCTTAGGGTCCTTCTTCAGCTGATTCCTATACGGATTATCTGGATGATCCGGCGGGTCATAAGGGCGGAACCCATGTTTATAGCCGTCCTCATCAGCTTCTGGTTTATTCTTCACCCTCTCCACTATTTCTAAAAACAACTAATAAAAGAAGTCGAAAGATAGCAAACCTTTCGGTTCGAGGTCATCCTCACACCAGAAAGCTCCTTGTCTCCACACCATCTCATGTAAGATGATGGCAAAGGAGTATATGTCTCCTTTGGGAGTTCCTTGAGGTGAAGCATTATCCAGTCGAAGAAGTTCTGGAGCTGTCCATAACATCCTTTTGTAATATGCGTGTTCTCCCAGCTCGTCAACAGTCGGAGGCGTCTCGAGAGCGTGAAGTTTGTGAAGACCAAAGTCCGTCACTTTCAACACAAAACGACTATCAACGACACAGTTTGAGGACTTGAGTTTCCCGTGACTTCGAATCTCTGAGTTATGGAGGAAATAGAGACCCTAGAGGAAAGAAATGTGGAAGAAAGAAGAGATTATATACCTTGACAAGATCGTGGATGAGGGAATACTTCATCATACTGTCCAACTCAATCTTCTCGTTCCCCAAGATGTCCTCAAGTGATCCCTTTGGACAGTATTCAGTTACGATACAATAATGAGGAGTATCGAGACAGGCACCCGTAAATCTAGAACGGAACAAATAGAAGAAGAAAGAAAGGATACCTTGTGATATGGTCATGTTGCAGATCCTTCATTTTCTTCAATTCCATCAACTGACTTCTATTCAAATCGAGTTTCGGAAATCTTCTCGGATCGATGTTAAGTGTTTTGTGAGCCACAAGGACTCCTTTATAATACGTGGTTTTAGTGTAGATTTGACCGTTGTTTTGGGCTATCGTCTCGGCTGATCCACCGCTCTAAAAAGAATAAAGAGCAAGACAAGAATATACTCGTATGGACAGAGCTCCGAAGCTGAGTTTCTTCTTTCCCCCGATGGAGATACTCTTCTTGTCTCTAGTATCGTAATCATCCTCCGAACTTGTCTTTTTCTTATAATCTGAACCATCAGACGGGGAACTGACACGTCGATCACCACGAGGAAGATCGAAAGAAACCTCGTTCAGAGGGGAACACTCTCCATCCTATAAAAAACTGTTGAAAGAGAAAAGGGAGACCGAACCTCAACCTCTTTGAGGGTATGTTGATGAGAGGCAATGGCTCCATTTTTGTCGCCATTGGGAGAACTTCTTTTTCGAGTGAATATACTCAACTTTCTGTCAATCATGGCGGAGATCTTCCTCGTAGCTCCACTACTGGATGACCTCTGAAAAAAGAGAATTAAAAGGAGAACGAAGAAACTATGTTAATTAAGCCATATCCAGGTTAAGCCATTTCGGCGAAGCCGAATCTAGAAGGGAGAAGAAAGACAGTGCAAAAGGAAAAAAAATCTACGGCGACTAAAGTGAACTGCGCTCTCTCGGCACAGACTAGAGGGTCGGCCACAAAAGCACGGCACACGTCGAAACGAACCAAAACATACCAAGCGCATTCGCATAGGGCCTAGAATGTCGTCTTCGAACTGAAATCTCCTCCCGTTTTGTGTTAGTAAAAGCCCGAGGAAGAAAACCGAGGAGACATACAGACAACTAACCTTATCGGAACCGACGCTACTGCGAGAATTCGACCGAAGAAGGGCCTCGGACTCTGGCACGTAGCTGTTCTCCTTTCTTGATTTTTTTGCTCGCCGTTTCTCTTTCTGAAATGACATTCACAGAACTCAGTAAATACAACGTGTTAGAAAGCATCGTTATCTTTAAGCGACTAACTACCAGATCTGTTTTCTCCCGAAAAGAACTTACCTTTGCTTGTTCCTGCTCATCCAACTCTTCCCATTTGATCTTCCATGACATTGCTGCCAACTCTTGTTCAAGTTTCCATTTTCTAAAATGACTAATGATCTCGATACTACTCCTACCTCCATACAACAATGAAAACAAGGATGAGAACAATAATGACGAGAGCAGCACCGAAGAGGAGATAGACATGGAGAGGATACCCCTGAAGAGAATGAATGAAACGGGTAAGTGCAATCTCGATTCGTCACTTCTGTGAAACTTTCAGATTATCTCCCTCATTATGCAAGTTATATTCATGTCACCTACCTTCGGACATTTGCTTTGATCAGCTCCGCATATCGGAGAATCTCTCGGAGGTCGACCACCAACCCAATGAAACTTTCCAACCTTGTTGAGTTCATTCGATGCCCCGGAATAGTAGGCGACCTCCTGAAACACAATGAATCAAAAACAGATGAGGGGAAAGCCATTCGGCAAATAACCTAAAGGACACAAAGGAAAAATAAGAACAAAGAACGAGTACTTACAACGAATTTGTCTTGTTCTGGATCGAGGTCTAGGAGGGAGTAGTCGGAGTATCGATCGCCATTTGTGTCGATAGAAACATTACCAGTTATTCCGACGAATGTCCTTCCCCACATCTTACTCGTGATATTGTGTCCATTTCGAGGGTCGAGACCGGCCTCGATTGTCTCGTTCAACGCGATTGCATATAACAGAACGGCGTCGTAGAAAGCACTGATAAAATTATTCATCTAAAATAAAGAAATAGAAAAGAAACAACTCTTACCTCGTATTCTTTGCCCGTTTTTTTTAGATATCCATATTTTTCTTCTGCCCGTGTTTTGACCCGATCTTCAAAGTTTTTATATTCGTCGAGATCACTCCTCCGCAAAGAAATGGTCTTCAATGCTCGATAAGCGACCTTTGCCTTCTCGTTCTCGTCCGTAGAGCTGTCATTTTGTCGTGTCCATGGCTTCTCAGCGTGCGACCTGAAATTGTTCGTTTCCCAGGGGACGATGGCCATATTTGATTCTGAAGCGAGTCTTTCTATTAAGTGAATTGGTTGGTATAAGGGAAAGGGGAGACGAACCCGGTGGAAACGTCGATGTTTATGAAGACGTAATCGCCAGAGGTGGCCATACCGAGATCGTGAGCAGCCAACATGATCTCTCGAACAGTATCCGGCGAGGCACAAAGGATGATCACTGAAATGAAAGAGTTTCTTCCTCGGAAATGAGCTGCCTTTCGCCCAATTTCCTACCCGACCGATGGTGAGTTGCTCATCCTATTTGTCCCGAGACAAACGCCCCCTTTTGCAAGTCCATATGAAATGTTCGGTCGACTTCCCGGAGGCCATGAAGCGCAAAACAGCGCGATTGATTGGTGTCCGGAGAGATTGTGGAAACACGAAACAATTGAAGAGGTTCCTGACTTCAGCCGGCCATGATTCTATTGCCTGAGGCTGGCTCATTACGGGCCGTCACGGGGGGGGGGGGGGGGCAACTTCCTTCCGATGAAACGAATAGCGAATTCTCGATTAACTGTGTCTCCGATTGATTCGAGAAAGTGCACATGACAAAGTCGAGGAGGAGGAAACAGCCCCTGGGGGACGTCGCGTGCAACATACCCGAAGGCAAGAGGAGCAGGTCCAGAGATCATGCTAAGAGCCGACTAGTCCAGGGATAATTGACACAGGTAGTTAATGGGATTACCGGGAACTAGAGGACGGGCGAAGAACGCGGAAGAAGTAGAGAAAACAAGAACAGGCCGGGACAAAACAAGAGAAGACAACCCACTGTTCGACATCATGGATGCGTCGAAGAGCATCTTTCGATACTCCTCTCTTTTCGTCGTAAATTCGCTAAACATTTTCACATTCCAGACAACTTCTTTCTGCTTTTGAATGAGATTTTTGATCGTCGAAAGAGAGAAATAGCACTCGCTGCGACCGACGCCTCCTCCATGAACAGCCTCGTCGTTGAACAGAAAATAGAAATGTTTCCAGCCGAAGGTCTTTGTGATCTCTTTTGTCAAATAGGCCAATGTCTTATAGCTGCCCATCATTCGAGTCAACAGAGGAAACGCGTTCCTATCACCCAACTCGTCAACCAAGGCTGATGTCGTAAAGACAGGCACTCCACTGTACCAATAAGTACTCATCCGGGCAATGGGGGCCAATCCATAAACATAGGCTATCCCCATTACGGCATCGACTGTCCGGTCACAGTAGTGTTGGATGATTCGTTGAGGGCCGAGAGAATCGGACAAGCCCGTATCTTCAAAAGTGATTCGTAGTCCATTTCGAGGTAGAAGATTATGCTTATGATAGACATCCTCCACGGCGACATCGAATACGGGCTGGGCTTTGCTCAGAGTGAGGAGAAAAGGGTTTTTGGCTTTGGAGCCTTCGGAAGTGGGAAGGCCGACAACAATGTCGATGGGAAACGGCCGGCCAAAAGATAGAGCGGATGACAATCGTAGCCAAAGTAGAAGAAGCCAGTGTATCATGCTGGGCTCATGGTGCGAATGCGGCAATGCCCCGCCCCTCCCGGAGAGCGGTTAGGGAGACAACGGAACGCCTTTCATTGCAATCACCAGCGTCTCCAACAACAATCGACTTCGTCCGATTCGTCCTTTCCAGGTCTCATTCGTGGGAAAGACGTCATCTCGAAAACAAACAATTTCCTCCTGCCTCTTCTCCCGTAACTAATTGGCCATAATCCATGCCGTTACCTACATAACTTACAAGTGGCGTGGCTGATTGAAAAGATTAGATGCCATTAAGGAAAAGGTCCCATTTATAAAGAGGAATGTAGCCGATTGCAGTCACCGCCAAAGGATCATAGCCCATTTGACCTTCCTCGTGTTTGCCTGATAAGAGAACTGTTTAATTTTCAAAACAGGAAAGACGAGACGATAAAAAACATCCATAATACCGTCATCTGACGGACATCTCTTACTCTTTCTCTTTTTGTCTCACAATGCAACCTTCTTCTCCCGACAATTAAACCTGTCGGGGGATACGCAACAAATCAGCAACATTGCTCAAATTGAATTCGGTTCCCGCGACTAAAAGCAGTCGAAAGAAGAGTCCTCATCGGGAGGGGATTCATTCCGATTTTTTTAACTCTTAGGTGGACACCTGTCGATTGGGTTCTATTTCAATCTTTCGCTTTCTTCCGTGATCTATTCAGTCAAGTGTCCTCAGAGACGAATTCTCCCGCGGTCGTCTGTGTGAAAATGGCATTCAAACGACTTTTTTCGCGTCTTCCGAGAATCCCAAAAGAACTCTTTGCAAGAAGGAAAAGGACACAATTAGAGAGGAGTGAGATAGTATGATTAAATGACATCAGTCTCCCGAAAATAAACGGAATAAGGTTTATGACCCTTCCCTGTCATCCTCATATTCGATTTTAAATTATTCATTCGGACGTCGGAATCCGTTATCTCAATCGTCTTTTCAACAAATGTCACAAGTGCTAGTGATGTTTGCATGAGAGAGAAAGAGTAATAAGAGCGAGAGGGAGAGAGAGAGAGAGTAAGAGTCGGTTGGCCCCCTTAGATCCTTCTGGATTCATATAAATTCCCGATGGCCTCTGTTTACACGCCGTCAAATGATTGTCACGTCATTGAGGAGGAAGACATCTCTAGCTATATAATCTAATTCTTCGAACATATGAGCCAAGCTAAGAAAGAGAAACAGCCGGAAGGTACTTGATGATGAATCTCTCGAGCCATAAACTTTTAGAGAAACGATTATTTTCCTTGGAAAGAGCTCTTTTCCGAATCATTAAACTGATAACTGCAAGAAAGCGTATTTTAAGCCTCTCTCCAGTTGAAGACTCAATCCCTTCCACCACCCCGTCCTTTGCCTCGTTGACCTCTTCCGGCAATTACTAGACTGCGTTGGAATTCTGACGAATCTCAAAGGCCAACAGTCGCTTCGTGACAAGAGGGGGGGGGAGGGGTCAGTTGCAGAGCCGGCTACAACCCCCCAAAAGAGAGAAGCAATCAGTGTGGTTCCGCTCTGCAGCGTCTTTTGGAGAATGTCATCAAGATAAGGACCAATCATAAAAAAGACAGTCGGGGTACTTTTTGACAGAGACTAGTGTTTTTCTCCCTTCAAATAGACATTATCACGCAATCCATCCTAAAAATGATGGAATACGAGGTGGCGTGTAGTTCGAACAAATTTTACACCTTTTTGCTGCAAACGGGACGGGCAGTCGCTTATCAATGGCTCATCACCTCTGCACGATGTACTGCTTATATGGCGAACGGGAGAGACAAAGAACTGGTTCACTTGGAATTTGCAGTCCGGGCTCTGTCTTAAAAAAGGTCATGTGTCGACTGTCTCAGGAAACAAGGAAGAATCAGCTGACACATCGATTGCTCCCGGCTGTTTTCTTAAGAAAGTTCCCTCCCTCGGCCATCAACTGATGGGTATAATTTAAAAGAGAAGAAAGAGGCGGAAAGAGAGAGAAGGATCGAAATTGGCCGTGTTAGAGGAAGATCGACATTCCCGAGAATGTAAAAACAAAAAAAAAAAGATCTTTTTGCCCTTTCTGTTCTGCCACCCTGCGCTGCTGCTGAACCACTTAATCCGCTTTATCGCCAAAGTTTTCAGCAAACATTGTGCCCTCGCAATATAATTCCGTTCGGTCTCTCTGTTTATAAGCAAACTATGCCGCTGGCCGAATGAGAAAACACCCTGATTGCCGTAGGAATTTCACGCGGCTATTCAATCTGAAAGAATATGAGAAAAGAAAGGAAGAGAACTACTAGTCAATCCAATATTTGTCTGAGAGCGAATGAAAGGGAAGGACACTCACCATTAGTCTTCAATGAGACATCCATCAACCAGCTTTTGAATGTTTCCCTTGTTATTGGTTGTTCTTCGTCGAATCCGAAACTAGGAGTGCTGACTGCCCATTCCGTTTTGAAGACATTACTCTTTTCCATGAAGAAGTTCTTGATTGCATATAGACTGAAATAGCAGTGGCTGGAGATGTCATCCGAGTCCTGATTGTCCTCCTTGACAGCTTTGTTAACAGCCCTTCTCTTATCGTGGTAGAAGAAGAGCATATGCTTGTAGTTGAGGGTAATGGTGCTATTCCTTTCATCCGGCTCATGATAGGCAATCAACTGATACATACTGTCGGCCATCTGTCGATAACTGCCTTGCATTCTGGTCAGAAAGGGATATGCCTTCTTGCTGTTCAAACTACTGGGCATGCCAGCAGTGGTGATGACTGGGATACCTCCATTCAATCCAGCCGTCACCTTTGTTACCGTCGCAAGTCCATAGTTGTCGGCAAAACCCATAATGGCATCGAGTCGATGTTCACAATATGCTTGAACGACACCAACGGCGGAGAATTTCTCGGCAAGGATGACATCGTCCCAGTACCGACTATCCCAATAGGTAAGATTGACCCAACCCGGTGGCATAATGCCAGCATCGGTAACATTCTGGACAGCGATGTCGATGACGGGTCGAGCCTTGTCGATGGTGAGACCGAAGACATCATTTTTACTCTCTTTAGCTGGTAGGATGACCAAGAGATTATATGGAAGACGATGTCCTCTAGTGGAACGGGGCAGAGAATGAAAGGAGTGCTGAGCATGTGTCAAGAGAAGAAATATAGAGCCCAATAGGGCTAGGAGGGGCCAGTACTGGGAAACAGACATGGCCTCATAGGGACATGCGAGCGTAGCACTGCGACGGCACACAACAACACGGCCGTCTCTGCGTGTCTGCCCCATCTCCCCGCCTCTCTCGACCGCGCCCCCAGGTGCATCATGGGCTTATCACCAATTCCATCATTTTCTTCATTAGTCTCCATCTTTCAAATCGTCACACTGTCTTTTAAAATGGTAATTCGTCTGCTCCTCTTCGTGGCTCTGCAATTATTGCCGCAATAGCCCTTTGCCGCAATTGGAAAGGTCATCTAATTATTCAGGAGTTCCCTCATTTCCAACGATTATGATGAGAATTGGTTCTTAATTTTAAATTTTCTTTATGGACAGATCAGCTAAACGGATAAAAAAAGGTCAGAAAATGAGAATCACTGGCGATCAGTCGGTCTTTCTCTGACGGGGGGAGTCCATTTTCCCATGAAGGACAAACAGACCAATGGGAGACTGGCCTTTCCCGGATATTTGGCACTCTACCGAATGGTTTTCTGCTGCTGTCGTAGCTGCAGCCGTTAGTGTAAAATTTCGGGCAAGTTGCAAGGTCTCTTTTTCTCTTTCTCGTCTAGTTCAAAGGACCTCGGGTCTCGTTGATTTTATCTGGTAAAAGGAGGACAAGGACGAAGACGACCGATGAACTTTCTGGGGAAATCGAACCATAGAATCAAAACACGACTAATGAAGAGGCGGGAGAATGATTTACGATTTTTCAACTTGACAAGCAGTCAGTCGTTGAAACATATGTTGAGGGGTGGTATGAAGGGTAAAGGAAAAGAGGCAGAAGGGTTATGATCCATCGAACAAACTCTAATCCCCGAACCAGAAAAATTAAACAAGACACTAAAAGTTCAAACATTTTTAGAGTATAGAAGAGAGAAAAAGGCTTTGAGGACAATCGAAATACTTGAAAAACTATCGATCACAATTTTCATCATGGTTCTTTTTTTCTTTCTAGGTTCTTCCAATCGTTTGATTACTTGGATTACTAGATGAAAAAACTTAGTTCCCCGGGACCTCCCGCCTTCCAATCTGTTGGCGCCATCAAGCGCAGCCTCGGCAATGGATTCGCATGAATAATGCCATATTGGAGGCCTCGTTGCGCTTTGAAAGAACTTTTGGCAAAAAGGGAACGACAAGGGTCAAAATAGGAAGGAGCTCGTCCCCTTCCTTTGTAAACGATCCCAATCTCTCGCAATCTAGACATCTGGCCCAAAGTCAAAGTCATAAATTATTAACATACAAACCTTAACAGAAAAGGCCGACGACTCACCATTCGATATGAAGCTAGCCTCCCGCAGACGGTCCTTTATCTCTTTTCTCTGCAGGCCGTCGTTCTCGTCGAATTGCCAGAAATTATGGTCAGGGTTTTCGGGTTGAAATAGCTGAAAAAATAAAAAGAAGAACAATTCTCACATGTCGGATGGCACTTTTAAGACTGGCCATCAAAAGAAAACATTCTCCGGCAGGACCATTCTGTTGTCGAACATTGTGGAACATGAAGAAATGAGCCTCCCAGGAGAACTCGGAGAACAGTCTTTTGACTACTTTACACGCATTCTGAAAATAATAAAAAGCAAAAGAAAAATAACCTTATAAGGGGAATTGATACGAGTCATGAGTCTATATTCTGACTTGTCATCAAGAGAAGTAGCCAATCCGACGGGGGTGATGATTGGGATACCCTAAAGAGTTACTTATGTCACTGAATACTCACATAGCTGTCAGAATCAGACCAGGTTGGAGACATCCGGGCAACCGGGGCAAGGGCATAGACATATGCATAGCCGATGATTACATCCAGCTCGTTCTAGACAAGAAATAAAGAAGAAAGATGTCTTACCTTGACGAGATGGGAAATAGCCACATTCGGACCGACAGCATCGGAGAGCTCAGTGTCGGCGAAGTGGACTCGAAGACAATGTTCACACACGAGACTGAAGAAAAGAATAAAAGAGGGAGAATAAGACATACCCCTTTTTGGTGACATCTTCAATGGCCATGTTAACGACAGGAATTACTTTTGGAAGAGAAAGATAGAATGGATTTTTCCCTCCACATTTTAGGCAAGCGATTGCTGGAAGAGGAACGAGCATATGGATCGGATTGAGTTCATCAACCTGAAAATGTACTCTTTTCTTCCGGGAGGAATATGTCTCTGTCCCGGACGTCCCCTGTCTTGACTCAATCGCGGGGGACTGACTGTCTCTTTCTTGTTTTCGTCCTCGATTGCAATCACGTCACTTCTTTCCGAACTGTCTAGCCCGGATTACAGTATCCGTTTTTGACCCGGATGTCCAGCTGGGTTACGCAAACAGCATTGCGTGTTTTCTTGGATATTATTCTTTTTCGACTGAGAGAATAACAGTTCGACGTCTTCTCTTCGACCTCCAAAACATGCATTATCCAACGAAACGAGATCCCACGTAAATAACTCACGATTCTCGGCTTGCTGGTCGCCAATCCGACGACAAAAACGAAAAAAAGATTGGGGCATCGCATCATTCGAACATCATTTCGCCCCTATAATTCGAGAGTAAAACGAGAGAGACGAGAGAGAAACAAAGAGCGTGAAATGCGATACGTGACGAGAAATCAAGACTTGGAGTTCGAAATGGCTCGTTGAGGGCGGAGACTGTCGCGTGGGCACCATCTGACCCTGCAGATCCTGCAACGAGTAGGCTGTCAAGGAGAGAGCGAGCGAGGGCCCCGGCAGACGAATCATCACCACGGGTCAAAGTAACCGCCATTTTCAAATAGCCGAAGAGGAAGTATAACATTAGTTTTTAAGAGAGAGGGCAATTTAAGAACATGTGATTTAGGAAACATAAACAAAGGGGAAGAGAGGAGAAGGGGCACCACTCGGACAACACCCTGTTTAAAAAGAGTTTCTTAAAGAAAACAATTCACTAGGGAACTAATGAAGAGGAGGGTAATTAATCAGCCGACGACCAAACACTGCCCCATCTTGTCTGAGAAGGAGGCGATGAGGGGTGATTATTGGATAACGGATTAGGCCGGGAGGAAGATGGCACAAAAAGAGGTATGTTACATCTAAATGATGAAGGAAAAGAGGGTAAATACGTGAGAACGGTTAATGATAGTCTTGAAGATAGCGGTTACATGGTGACAGCCAATTAGGACATAAATGGTTATAGAAGGAAGATAGGAGAGAGAATGGTAGGGAAAGGGCAACTTGAACAGTCCCGAGGGGAGAAGGAGGAGGCTTTTTAAGATCTTCGATTCTCTATTCTTGACGCCAACATTTGCATGCGAGGCGAGATTAGTTCGCTCTACGTAGTTTTAAAAATATATTTTTTTTATAATCGAGTCGAAAGAAAAGAGGGAGAGGCGAGGGAAATCAACCAAGGATATTGAAAGTGGAGGGCAGATATTAACGAGCCTCGAAATGGCTTCCCGGTGGCTGTCCAGTTTTTAAAGAATCGATCAGCTTGACAGGATCCGACACAAAAGGTCTGTTGATCCATGAATTGAAGATGGAAAACACGGGCAAATTGGCTCATACCTCTCGACGAAAGTAGTAATTCGATTATCCAACGGGGATACGAGCTTCCTTCGACGAATCAGGTGAAAGAAGTGCGTTGAGGCTAATGAACCCCATTATGGGAGTGAGACGGGATGGAAACGAAACATCGGGGACGGCGCATGAATACCAAAAAGGGACCCAAATCTCGTTTGTTTTCAACAAGACAAGAGGGAGAGAACAATACTGGAAGAAAGTGGGAAGCTGCCCGAGGGCAATGAATAAGAAGGCTGTTCATTAGTTGGCATTTCAACGACTTTTTCTATAGACTCTGAGTCGAATATGATTAGCGGAAGGCCTGTCCAATCGACCGAAAACCTCGTCGAGAGAGAGAAAGAAAGGAAGAAAGGAAAAAATTGGTCCAGGGTTAAGAGAGTAATAACCGAATCGAATCTTCTTTTAAGAGATATGGCAGAGCCTCGATTGATTTCATCCGGATGGCCAAGACTTCTATGCCGGAAGACGCCCTCTCTACCGGATGTGAGACCTTCGCACTTACCTGCTTCTGCACATCGATTGCGGCTCTATTCGCACTTCGTCTGATTACTTTCGGCGATGAAGGAGGTAAATGTAATCCGTCGCCTTTTGGGTCTAGCGTAGCCCTAACTATTATCCCCTCAAACATACATTAGAAGAGGGAAAAAGATCTAAATGTAACGATGAAATTAGACGGAGCTGATTGAAAAAAACGGCCGATGAAATGACCAATCAGCTGGTGGTCATGAAAAATAGCCAGGTGGTAAGAGATCAATAAAGAGAGTAACTTTAAACTGGGGAGGGAGGGAGAGGGAAGTCGTGCAAAACGAGACCAATTAGGAGAGGAGTCGCATTTATTCACAGGGAATCATAACCTTTTTTTATCTCTTCTGATGAAAGAAGAAGAGTGATCACGACTTCTTCATCTCGTCGTTGAAACAGCATCTCACCCTAAAAATGGGTTCCATTAGAGAAAGGAACTCTACCTCAAAGGAGACCATTTTATGTTTTCGAGCCCGTAATAATATTCCCACGACCTAGAACAGATTGAGAGTGAAGAGACATTAACCTTGTCGGATATAAACTCATATACGTGAAATAGACGACCAAAGGAAATCTGGGTCTCTCCAGTTTGTCTGCTCTTGTACCCGTATTCCTGGATCATCTCACATAAATAAAGCATTTCCTTCGCAATATGTTTCGCTGAATTTATTCTCTTTTGTCTCTTAGCCATCACATACATGCCTTTTTAGCTCTCATCTCTGTCAATGTTCCTGGCTTCGGAGTCCCGTATTCCTCACTCATCTTACTATTTCTCCAATAAATTAATCTATCCGACTAACCTGTACTTCTTCGGGACATAATCGGGGGAGTAGACATTTTCTTTCTTTCCTTCTATCTCCGCTGCCTCCATGTTTCGGAATTTCAGCATGACTCGTCCAATCTCCGAAGCTGAACACCTTGTTTACTTGTCTGAAGAGGAACAGATGAGGGGAACACTTGTTAAAGACGAGGTTAAGAACTTTATGTGATGGATTGAAGTAAACCAGGTGATTTAGGAATGAGGAGAGAACCCTCAAACTAATAAAAGTATTACCATAGGCCGAAGAACGTAGTGGAGCAGGCATGACTAGCGAATAAACGATGGTTCTGGTCAGCTGCTTTTGTTAGCAGTAGAGATTTTAAATGGTTTTCGGTGCGTGGAGAGGGGAGGGAATGGTCGAGCAGTATGTTAGAAGAGGCGAACGAAGAAGCTCTGACTGACAACGGAGTGGCTCCAACCCGCGATTCCACATGAAATGGCCTTCGTTTCGACGGATCAGTGTCACGTGGACTTGAGTGTCTGTTAGCAGTTTTCGTGCGATTGTTTAATCTTTAGAGACTCACCTGTATTCGACTTCGCCAAGGGAACTGAAGATGGAGAGGCGACTGAAGAGGAACACTCCCCTCGCTCGAGCACTTCGGCGGAACTACTGACCTGTGAAAAAGATTCCTCTCTTTCGATAGACGAACCTTACACAATTGATGGATTTTTCGCTCCTTTAGTTTGTGCTTCCTCTTTAGTGTTCTCCAGGCCTTCTCTACCGTGTCACTGAATCCAACCAATGGCTTGTGATTTTTAACTAAACATTCAAAGTAAGATTCTTTCAGAAGAAATATATACCAGAAGCGACAGTCACCATCAGTGTGACAATAGCTGGATCGTTGAGCTTCCGCCATTTTCTAACAATCATGGAGTGTTTTCTGAATGATGGGTAAACAAGAGATAGAGAGTAAAGATGAAAAATGTGAATAAGTTACTTGGCAGCTAACTCAAAGCGAGGAGAAAGCTTATTTGTTCGTGGTAAACACAAAACTTTTTCTTCCGGCAAAAGTAAGAGGCCTCCTCACTGCAAATGTGCGCGAAAATGATCTTTCTGTCGGAGAAATGAGCTAATTTGAAACCAACTTCTATTGGTTCATGCCAGTGACAGATGTTTTGAATCAAGAACTTTGGTTACTGATATATGACAATTTAAAGAATGACGTCCTCTATAGAACGGTTCAAAGTGTCACTTCGTTGACAATTCTGATGGAATCAACGGCGACATAAGATTAATTCAGCTATGCTTGTACAATTATGTTTCGCAGGAAGGGCAATCATTGAAGTTCACATTATTTTTTGTTGTACGGTAGTCAATGACCTGCGTGTTGCGTACGGACCTCCTCGAATCTTGTTTTCGTCATTTCGAAAAGTTATATATTTTTCTTCTTCTTAACTTCAGTTTTTTAACCTTTTTTCAACTTAAAATATACTTTTCGTCATAAGTTATATCGTGCTCGTGTTCCCAAAATATGCGATGCTTTAAAGATTGTAAGCGCTTCGCTTTCTAAACATATTTTATACTACTATGTCTGCTTATTTTTTTTCAGAGTTCTACTTGTTGGTTTTCTTTTTAGCTTTTATACTTAATTTTAAAAATTCTTTTCAGGTAGTTGATTCCAGTTTAATGTCTTCAATACATTACAAATTTCGAGCAACACTTGAATACAAGACACTTGCATTCGAAGGATTGTCAATATTAGCTTCTGAACTCAAAAGAGAAATATGTTTAAAAGAAAACATTAAAGCAGAAGCCTTTGATCTTCTATTACAGGTTTGCTATTTAATCTAAATTTATTATTCGTTGCAGAATACTCATACAAAACGTCATTATGCTCCTGATGAGCAAATTCCAAGAAACTCGTCAATAATCGTTCAACGAGTCCCAAAAGAAGATGGAGAAAAGCTTCCTAAAATACAGTACGTTAATTTGTTATTGTCTCACTCTTATTTAGAGGTGTAAATACGGGTATGGTGCAGCGGGCAGATACATCGGTAGATTCTGGTATTAATGTAACGGGACATATCAACCAGGTAATTTTTCCCAACTTAATTTTTAAATAATATTTTTTTCAGTCAGATTTTGATAAACTCTCAGAAGAAGAAAGGTTGTCACACATTAAAATTGTATCTACTTCTAAATTCGATCCCATCAAGTAAGCCATTTTGTTTAGTTTGATAAGAAAACATTTTTACCCTTTAGCTACCAAGTATTTATTTTCTTTATTGTAACTGTTGTTTCAGTTTTCAAAAACGGCCATCAGGAGCTCTCATAGGACCGCCGCCTCCAACTTATAATTGTAACAGATGCCACCAAACAGGACATTGGTTCAAGAACTGCCCACTGGTAATTAGCTCTTCCGGTTTGAATTATTCTTTGCGCTTTGTTATTGTTTATTCATGTTCTCAAGTTGTTCTTTTCGTCGGGTGCAATTCACGGCTTTCAATTGTGCCGGAATTTACAGATAAACCTGGAGTAATATCCACTCGTATAGTGTTCCATATATTTAAAAAAAACCCTTTTCAGAGAATACCAACAGGATAAGTTTGTTGAATCAATGTTTCCAGGACCTTGTTTTTAAAAGACTTGTGTCTTTTGAAAAACGGGTCGGCTAAAAAGCGCAACATCAACTAAAATTATAAATTTTGTTCATATGTAGTGCATACGCGGGTCTACTTTGCATCTACATTATTTTCAGCTAAATCAAAAGAGGACAACTGGAATACCTTCACAGGAGTTAATGGAAACAACCGCCGATGATCCCCAAGCTATGTTACATCCTTCTGGTAAATATGTCATACCTATAATGCATTGGAAAGCTAGACAACATAAAAAGGTTTGTGGCTAACGCCCTTACAGTTTGTCTTTTAGAATGTAGAAGAAACTCCTGTTCAAGAGAAGGTTCCTCCAAAAGAGCTTATTTGTCCTCTATGTGGACATTTGTTTAAAGATGCTATAGTTACTACATGTTGTGGAATTTCATTTTGCGCAGAATGTATATCTCAAAGACTTCTCGAGTCTGAAGATCGACATTGTCCAGGTGACAACTGCAATAAATCACAGGCAACAGTTTTCCTTTTATTAGTAGGGTTTATATTTAGGTTTCTCTTGATTCTCTTGTACCTAATATAATGTTACGACAAATGGTTTCTAACTGGCAGGCTGGCACATCAAATGAGCCCCATGAGCGCATTAGGTGAGGAAGTTTTCGTATTGTTACTTCTTTCAGAATTGGCTTAGCCCCTTCGAATCCATTATTAAGTACGTCTGCAAGTAGTTCTGGGCTATCGCCTGCTACAACAACTACCCAAGTGACGACTCAAACGGTTAATATCATAATTTAATCAGTTTTTAATCCTTTTTTTTAGAGTGTTCCGATTCTAACATCAGCACCTGTTGTGGTACCACAACTTTCAGTTCCACCTCCTATGATTCCTGTCAGTAAAATTATTTACTATTAACTTTTTTAGACTACCTTCAACCAACCACCACCAAACATGATGGTGATGGCACCGGCTGATCCTCTTGCTCCGCCTGGAACGTCTCCTATGGTTAGTACTCTACAATCAGGCACTGTTCCTTTAATACCTTCCTCCCTTCCTGCTGTCCCAATTATGAATCCTATGTTTGTTTATTATTTTTTCGTGATACAATTGTAGGTATAATAGACCACCAATATCTATGAATAATGGAGCTCAATTTATGGATTATTGGGATGCATTTTTGAAAAGAAATGACAGGCCGTCGAGCAGAGATAGAGATCATAGAAGAAGAAAAAGGTATGCTTTGGATTTTTTAAACTAAATTGTTAATTTAAATGAAGGAAAGAAGTTATCCTATATTATCCATTTAGTTCTCCTTTTAGAAGCAGAGAACGTCGTCGTTCCAGAACACCATCAGAAGATCGAAAACGATCTCGTAGAGGCGGAAGAGACAGAGATGACAGAAAAGATCGTGATCGAGATAGAGATAGAGATAGGAAACGCAGGTACTACTTGAAGTTATTGATATTAGGTTTAGGGAATACGATGCTAAAGAAGCTCCCAGGTCTAGCTATAAAAATGGCGCACGTGATAGTTCTGAAAGTCGAAAGAAACGTAAACGTAGTCGTGATGATAGAAGCCCAGAAAATAAAAAATCTAAAGAATTAGATATCAAAGAGAAAGTGCGTGTGGACGATGAGACTGCTATTGATGATGCTTTGAAAGAAGTTGAAGAGGTTAGTTTATATACATATGATTAGTTCGATTTAGTTGAGTAAACTTAGTGCTTCTGAAGAGTGTGGAACAGCAGATGTTGGTGAGACACACATGTCAAATAGTGATAAAGTAGAAATGGAAACAAGTGAAAAAGTAAACTGTAAATATGATTAATGCATACATATTTAGGAGCATAGTCCTGAGAGGAAAACAAATGAACCTGAATATATGCTGCAGTCAATGAAAGAAATTAGCCCACGAAATAGAAGTTCTGAATCGAGTAGTAGTCATGAAAATAGCGATGATCACGAAAAAAGTGATCTTGAAAAAGTTGAGCAAAAGCTGAATGAAAGTGAAAATGAACAAGATGAAAGAAACAAAAGAAGGTGAGATACTTATAGTATTTTATTGAATTTTTTTTGTAGTGACGAAGATCGTGAAAAACATAAAAAGGAGAAGAAAAACAAAAAACATAAGAAAGAAAAAAAGCATAAAAAAGATAGAGTTGAAACCGAGGAGGAACGAAAGGTACTTTTTAATATTTTTCTGGAGTCTTTTTTACAGGAAAGAAAGCGCTTAAAGAAGGAGAAAAAAGAAAAGAGGAGGAAAGATAAAGAAGAAAAGGATAGAATGATAGATAAAGGACATCGTGAAAAGAAGCGTGAGCGTCGTAATTCAAATAGTGAAGGGGACGATGAGTACAGTAAAAAGGAAAAGTCCAGGGATAAGGTTAGTACTACTTGCTCGTAAATTGTTTTTATCACATCTGCGACGACTGCGCGTTTTTTTTTCGTCTCGGACGACCACCGCGTTTTTTCGATTTTGTTAATCATATTATTAATATTAATAATACCTGCTTTTTTCATTCCATAGTATCGTTGCTTTTGCTATTTATTTTTATAAATATGATTATAGTTGAAATGAGCAGCGATAACAATGAACTAAACGAAAGCTTTGAAAAATTATTTTTGGAATTTGATACAGATATTAATGAAGAGTTCAGAAAATTTTATGTTTTTAGATATAGGAAGTTTTTATCTAGATGAAATCAGTGATGAAGAATCTGCTGAAGAAGATGATGATAATCAAAGAGATTTTAGTCTGAACAAGGGCCATCCTGTCATTAATTATGAATGTATTGTCTGGAAATCATTTGTTTTGAAAAAATTCACTATCTGTATTTTGCCGAAAATAATTACGAAAGGATGAACAGACTATACAAATTTCATTTCTGAATCGAAACCATTTTAAGTTTCGTCCAAGAAAGAAAGGCGTTTAAAAAAACTTCTATCCAGTTCATTGTTATTGTTGTTTGTTTTAACTACAATTACATGTATAAAAATGAATAGCAAAAGTAGCGATACTACGGAATGAAAGCACTAAAAAGATAAATAATGAAAAAAGTAGGTCACCAGGGACCACGTGGCACATATTAGGCTACGATAAAATTGGAATATGTGTTACATTCAGACATATAAAGAGGATAGACGAAAAGAAGGATACAAGAGTCGTGATTATAAAGATAAGGATCGTCATCGCTATCACAATGAAAAAGATAAATCGCGCATATATGATGATGAACGTAAAGGTGATTCTAAAAAAAGGAAACATGAAAAGAACGACGATAGGAATATAGAGGTATTTTTATGACTATAAGTTCGTTATTCTTTTGTTAGAATGCTCATAAGAATAAATCAAGTAAATTAGAGAAGTTGGCTGAGGCTAAAGATATTGTTAGCGACAAGGTTTGTTAGTGATCATTGAAGTTTTATTAATTTAATTTGTAGCCAGCTGTAATTGATGAGAAGCAAATTCGAGACCATTTTTCTCCTCCTCCAAGTCTATTACAGTCGAAGAAAATCACTCTGAATATATAAACAAGAAAAATCCACGGTACGATTCCATTCTGAGATTGTGTTGTCGCATTGTTTCATGATTCATATATTTTATCTATAATAATAAAATGTTGAAAAATTGTTCTCAGTAATTTAAATGTCATTTTCATATATAATACTATTGAACTTACTGATTATCTGTTAATCTTAGCTCCTAGATATTATATAGAATGGAGATTTTTGCGACATCTGAGGGGATGATTACCCAGCTCAAAGTTAGAAATGAAGCTTATGTTCATGAAGAAGCCCATATATTGACTTACAAACAAACCGATGGTATTGAAGTTAATGTGAAAACACCTGCAGAAGGTATTGTTAAATTTGCCAGAGGTGTAAATAAAAATTTGGCTGTTGATGAGGTTTGCTTTTTCCTTGGTCACACATCTTATATTTTTAGGGCACTCTGCTAGCCGTAATAGGTCCTTGTCCCCATGATGTTGTTATGAAAGATATGTGTGCACATTGTGGAAAGGATTTGAGAGAGTGCGCTTAATTGATTTTTCAATTATTTTAAATTTAGAAGAGAAGGAAGAGCTGGACAACGGGTTGAATCTGCTGCTGCTAATGTTTCGATGATTCATCACGTTCCTGAGCTTCATGTCTCAAATTCGGTACTTTTACATGTAAATAATACTAGAACATTTTTCAGCTTGCACAAACAATTGGTTCTGAAGATCAACTGCGTCTGTTGAACTCTAGAAAGCTTGTACTTCTTGTTGATCTAGATCAAACTATTATACACACTACTAATAGACCATTCACTGTTACAAATGAAACGGTAAGATTTTTATATCTTTCAAATAGATAATTTAGGAAGATCCTGACCTTTTTAACTATTATATTGACAGCGTGAAATATACCACAAAACTTAGACCTTATACCCGTAGTTTCTTAGATTCAATGTCAAAGCTCTATGAGTTACATATTGTAACTTATGGGCAGCGTCTGTATGCCCATACAATTGCAGAGGTACTTTTGTAGTTTTTTATTGTAAACAAATCATATTTAGCAAATTCAGAACGGAAAAAGCTACTTTGGTAACCGCATCCTCTCTCGTGATGAACTTTTTTCTGCTCAGCATAAGACGAGCAATTTGAAGGCTATTTTTCCAAGAGGCGAGCAGTTAATTGCAATAATCGATGACCGAGCAGATGTATGGCAATATTCTGAAGCTTTAATCCAGGTAAATTTGCGTTATATTAGTAGTCTCTTGAAAACAAATTGTTCATGTATTTCTGTGTTTAGGTTAAGCCTTATCGTTTTTTCCGTGAAGTTGGAGATATAAATGCACCCCCAAATGCTCAACATAAAGTTCCCGTTGATATCGGTACAATGCAGATTTTCTTATTTGATATTTGAAGAACATGAAGCAGCTGAAGACACCTGTTTAGTTACTTTAGAAAAAGTGCTTACAAATGTTCATACACATTTTTTCAATCATTATGACAAAACAAAGGACGTGAGAGACGTTAAGGTTTGTTAACTAAATGTACTTTACATTTAAAATATTAAGGTAGTTATTAGCTATCTAAAGCAACAAGTTCTTCGTGATTTAATCATTGTTCTTTCTGGGGTTGTACCCATAGGTGTAGAAATGGAAAGATGTGATGCTTATCGTTTGTGTATCCAGTTTGGAGCTAAAGTTGAGAAAAATATTGCTGAACATACAACTCATGTAATTGCTGCCAGATGGGGAACGGAGTAAGTTGATGATCGTTACTTTAAATAAACAATAACAGAAAAGTTCATGTAGCAACACGAAAAGGAATACCCGTGGTAACATGTGCATGGTTATATTCTTCAATAGAACAGTGGAGAAAAGCTGATGAAAAAGAATTTGAACTAACAAAAGATACAATGCTTCCAAAAGGAACACCGAAAGGAGGACATTTAATTCCTGAAATACATTGTATTGATGCAATGAAGAAATCAGATTTGATTGATATGGAACATGAGGTTGCTTTTAATATAGTTTTCAAAAAACTGACTGTAGGTAGATGAAGCCTTATCAGGAGAAGATAGTGATGAAGAGGAAGAAAATCCGATGAAGGATGAAGAAGAAGACTTAGAAGATGTTCCTCAGTCTTCCAGAAAAAGGAAAACTTTTGAAATCGAAGATGTTGAAGTAACATATTTTTCAAATAAACTTTTTAGGACGAGGAAGATTTATTGGAGAAACGTCAATGCTTCCAAGCAGAATACCAGGATGATGACAATATTGACGATAACCAAGATTCCCTTGATGCACCTTCATATGATGTAGATGATGAAGAGGACGATTCTATGGCGGCGGAGTTGGAAAGACAGATGTCAGGCGAAGGCAATGATGATTAACAGGTTGTTTTTTTCTGTATCAAAATTATATATTCTGTGAGTCCTCGTTTGTTTAAATTTTTGTGATTAATGCTCAAATTGTCTGTTTCGGGTAAATAATGGATACTCAATAAACTATCTATTTTAATCTGCTCTATTGTTAAAACGGGCTTTGACCCAATACACATGCCTTTATCGACATGTTTGTTCACGTAGCTTTTGTTGCTTTCTTTTATTTTCATCAATTTGAGATTGCTAAAGTTATCGATTGCTTTTCATGAGTAAGAATTTGCTGACTATTCACTCACTGTTTCATATTTTTCTCTGTTGACGAATGTTTCAGGCCAATATGGATTTTGATCGAGATGGAGGAAATCCTATTGTAGGACAAATCCAACAAAATATTCGAGATTTGAGTCAGCAAGGTATAAAGTTCTTATTTTTCCTACATATTTTAGTTAATACTCTTGATAGTTTTGTCTCTCAATTATCTGGCAGCTCTCACGAGGGGGTAAGAAATCGTGAACAATTCAATGAAGTTGGAAATTGAGTGTAATGATTCTATTTGAGATTTTAGATGGCGCACCGAGCTCAAGAATTATCTAAGAAAACTAATCAGTTAATGCGCCAATTGGTTGATTTAAGCAATACAGATGTAAGAGTAGCATCATTGTTAATTTGTTTTTGTAGCGTTCTCTTAGAATTCATCGAACACGCCTTCAAAACGAATACCTTATTGTTTTGAACAAGTTTCAAGGAGCACAAAAACGAGCAGCCCAAGCCGAAAAAAATAGCATGCAACAGGTATGTTCCATTATTAAAAAAATTTTTTTTTAACTTTTAAATTGTTTGGTTTGTTGCGGGAGTCTCGTCTGTTTAAAAGGTTTGTCGCGGGAGTCTCGCATGGTTAAAAATGAACGCTTAGAGTATTTTTTTCCTATGCATTGAATGGAGTAACACAAGATATCGGGAAAAATAAATTACTCAAATTATAGACATTGGCGATGTTCATTCATTTGTTTTTTTGTCCAAATATTTGAAAACCAATGAAATTTTTTATTTACTTATTTACATCCAAAGTTGACAAGATGACCGTAAAGATTTATAGAAAGTAATTTTACCTCCCAAGGCTCGGAACTTATGAACCAAGAGAAACTAGCTAACTTTGCTTATTGGCTCTAATTGAGCATAGAATCTATTCTATCCGCTTCACTTATGTAGTAAGCCTGATTAACAATTAATCAGATGGGCCGCGGAGAGATATATTAAAAAAAGTCGCTTGAATCTGGTCGCATTTCGCATCAGCGTAGTAATTATAGTTTTTGCATCGTCGGAGGTTGATGATCCTCGGATCTATAGATCTTTACGGCCATCTTGCTAACTTTGGATGTAAATAAGTAAATTCGATGACTTGTTACGGTTGTTTGTTTCCTGCTTGTTTCTTGATTCAAAATTAACTGTCTATTCTATCTCGGGAATGGAAAAATTTAAAATAAAGAAAAAAAAACAGTATTTGATTTTGATTTGAGCATTAATTTATTTCATCAAGGAACGCCAAATGTTGATAGACATATGTTTATATACATAAGCATGTAACTCTGACCCATGCCTGAAAAAAAATTAAAACTTCGAGAAATATTGGCCTTAACGGTGCTCGAGAAGAAGATGTAGTCTATTAAAAAATTACGGATCCAGCCAAAAATAATTATACAGAAATCCTGCAATGGAGCGGATTCCCTTTACTTATTACTTGTACTTTTCTTATTTTCCATATGTTATATTTTTAGTTTGTATTAATTAGTCAGTCATGAGGGATTATGAAGAAAGAAATAACAAAAGATATAGGACAACTACGTTTAGTGATGAAGAAAAGGTACTTGTTGTAGGCCACAATATTGGTGACCTTCATATCAGAAGTTCAGAAGGTATCGCTTAGCTATCATATGAATTATATTGTAGTTCTTGCCTTTTGTTGTCATAATAGCTATCGGGCTGGTATCGTCTCGAAAAAGTTTAAGGAAAAAAACCTTGGACCATTTGGTATTACGGGCCACTATTACAACATAATCTGATTTTTTTCAGTAGAAAAATTACTTTAACCCATTGACGACCGCGCGTTATTTCCATGTTTGGCGTGTGGGACCACTGTTTTTTAGGCTTTTTTTTTAAACTTTCTTTCAAAATGTTTGTTATTTTTTTCATTTTTTATTTTTCATATTGATATTCTTATTATTTCTATTTTTCTCAGTTCTGATGAAGTTCTTGACGAAAACTTTCCAAATTTGCTCTTATATTCTGACAATGACGAAAACGATGCAACTAATGATGATTCTGAAATCGAACCATTAATTGTTCAAGATGTCAGTGATTCCGACTCGAATAATTCAACAATTTCAACTACACACAGTACTGATTCATGGACAAGTGATTGCGAATCTCATAACCCATAGTCATTTACCGAGCAAACTGGGCCTACTGAAGAAGTTTATCTGTGCGAAAAACCAATAGATAGATGATAATCCCGTAGCTGACTCAGTGGTTTTGGAATTAATGGAAAGACTGCTGGATAACGTCGGCTATGTGTAGACAACTGGTACGCCAGTGTTAGACTAGCTAAGAAGTTACTTAAAAGAAGAACAAATATGATTGGTACTATGCGTAAAAATAGAAAGGGTATTCCTAAAAAAGTGAAAGAAATTAAGCTGAAAGGAGGTCAGATAAAGTCGCAGCAGAATCAGCAAGGAATTCTGGTATTGAAATGGAAGGATAAGCGAGATCTTTTTATGCTTTCCACTGTTCATGATGATTCCATAGGTAAAAGCAACAAACCAAAAGTTGTAGAAGATTACAACAATTTGATGGGATTTGTTGATCAAAGCGATCAAATGGCCTCTTATACCCCATTCGTTAGAAAAACGACAAAATGGTACCTAAGAATATTTTTTCACTTAATGATACAGAGTGCAGTCGTCAATGCTTGGAAACTTTACAATGACACAAAAGTTAAAATTAAATTAAATGATTTCAAGCTGTCGCTAATTGAGTCTCTTTTGGAAACTAACCGTCATTCTCCTCTGACGGTTAGTCATAAGTTAGAAGAAGTAAGAGGGTCAAAAGCAATTGTCCGCAAGAGATGCGCTGGCTGCTATCAGAGGCTATCCCGCGAGCAAGGACGCTTTTACGCCACAAGTCACAGTCGAAAAGTATCTACGAGATGTAGTAAATGCTTATCACATTATTGCATTGACTGTTTCCAAACGGTTCACAAAAATTGTAACCCTCATTAGTGTGTGTATGTTAACTTGTTAGCAATAAATTTCCTTTTTCCACTACTTGTACTAATTTTGTTTGAATGTAAATTATAAATTTTCAAAATGGAATAATAAAACGCTATTTGGAGCACTATACGCTTGCGGTCCGGCATATGTTTGATCTTCAGGAAAGACGAACTTAGTGCGTCAAACATTGTTCAAATATAAGTTTATTCTTCTTCATATCGCTCATGAAGTCTTACATAATTCTTAATTAACTTTGATGAAGTTGAAGAGATCGCTCAAGTAGCTGTTCCCTCGATGTCATTATAAGACCCGTGTCTGTAGTAGTCACAAGCTGCAAAAATTAGATTAAAGATGAAGCTACTGTTTCGTTTTGAGAGGCCATTGACGGATATCACCAAGTGGGGGAAAAGCCTGCATCCTGCTCGATATGAACGATTGCGATGCAACGGGTAACACTTATATCAGCTCTTTATAATGTAATCTAACTAAAACATTATGTATCAAAAATAACGAAATAATTTTCATGCTACTGTAGAAATTCTACAAATCGGCGAAAATGATCTGCCTTTCTTAGCCGCGCTATATTCCGTTCCTGATTATGAAGATCTTCAGGGAGAGAAGCAGGAAAAATGTCTACATCTGACGAATGCCGTCGTCTCTTCCACATTCTTTCGATATTTTTTTCCTCGATGTAGGAATTTTCTGAGAATTAGACGATGAAATAATTAAAATCTAACAAAGAATATAAGAGAGTAACTACATTTCTTACTAGAAGGAAAAAGAAATAGCCGCGCATGGAATCGCTCGCTAAATAAAAAAAAATTAAAAAAGGGTAATTATAAAGATGTGACAGTAAATTTGATTAATTAGGAAGGCGCACAAATTGTCGAAAAGTTGTCTTATCGGCTTCAGACAGGTAAATACGGAGGCACTTTAAATGTTAAGATAACATTTTCTCTGTATTTGTAGTGTGTCACATTTCCAAAATAACAAATGACAGCTCTATTCTGTTGTATTCATTATTAAACTTTTTTTCAAGGTTCGTGAAGCAGCTGAAATGCAACCTGATTATCAAGATCAAAGTGACTTTGGACGCCAACATGAGATACAGATGCAGCGACAACAACATATCAATCTACAAGAAATAAAAGAAAGGCAGCAGGTAAACTTTAACGATATTTTCTAATAAGATTTATTTTGAAGTCATTACAACAATTAGAACAAGATATTGGTGATGTAAATCAAATATTTGCGGACCTTGCTCGAATGGTACATGATCAAGGAGAAATGGTAGACAGTATCGAAGCAAATATAGATAACGCTAGGATTCATGTTGATGGAGTAAGTTTTATCTTCTGTATACATATATTTGTCGTTTAGGGTAATGCAAGTGTAGAACAAGCAGTCCATTACAATCAGAAGGCACGTCAAAAAAAGTGCATGTTATGCGCATTTGTCATGATCCTCTTCTTTATTATTGGACTCACTGTGTATTTGGCTCGGTAAACTTCGACGGAACATTGTATGAACATTGTGATATGTAGATATAACAATTTCAGTCTATATCTTTATTTGTCTGTACATTCCAATAAACATTCTAATGTACAGCCAATAAATTGATATTTTGATGAAATCGTTTCTGCGATTTGCATAAACCGCACGTGGAGCCATCATTCCGTCAATGGGCGGATCGCAGTTTCCATACGGCGAGTGATTTTTACAGATTACCACCATACCCTCCGCTATTTCTCTTCATGACATAATGTAATAGCCTAAGAATTTCAGTCATGGAATTGGATGATGATTTAGTTGATGTCGTATTGGTATTAGCAGTTTTACTTATAGGTGTAGCAGGATTGATTATTCTTCTCGCAAAGGTTTTTTGTTTCATGAAAGATTCCTTTTTTCAGTATGTGAAGAAAATACGTAACTACTTCCCATGTTGTAGAGAAAAAGAAGAATTACCTTTCCGACCACAACGGTATTTTATTTTTTTCCTTATTATTTTTTAGGAACACCATAAGGGTAGCAAAGGCGGTTCACCTTGGACCAAAATCTCCAACACGGTAAGTTGAAATCCTAACAGTTGACCACAAATCAGGGGGTTTACTTCACGTAGGCAAGGCAATAAATACAGACTTATGCTATTGATTTGAAGAGACTCGCGTGATGTGCCACAACTGGGTTTTAAGTGGGTCGGAGCCTAAGCGCTGACGGTTATAGTGACGTAGGATCCTTAATATGGAAGATAAATTTTGGTTTGCAGGACAGTGTCACCACCACCCCCTTTAACGCCAACTTCACCTAGTTCTCAGCAGCAATTCGTCTATATTGTTCCAAAAATACCGACGTATAAACAAGAAATACTTCATCAGGCAGGTGAAAGTAAACATAGTCATCTGTTTTTAGACACTAAGTGCTCAAAGTTCCTCAACGTGCAGCAGTTACTTACCATCACAGTTAGCACCACCCACTCAGCGGAGAGTATCCTTTTAAGTTTTTTTTCTCTAAACTCGGGTATTGTTGAATATATGTCGAAAGTAAATGTATCTACAATATAAAATTAAATTAAATCAAATAAATATAAAAAGCCAGCTAAGATCAGCTTTATGAAGATTTCTTCACTGAAAGAATATACAATCTTGAGTTATACAGGATTGGAGACAGGATGGAAAAAAAAGTTAAATTTTGAAGATATAAAAACATTACGGTAGCAAGCAATGTTACGTATCTACGTACTACCGCTGGCTATCTTCCATTTTTCCTGTTAATTATTTTTTCTCGTTTTTACTTTTGTATTAGTAGCATATATTTTAGATGCTTGCTCAAAGGCTGGAAGCCGTATTAAAAACTGATGAATTCCAATATATTCGTAAAAGATTCGTACTGTTTTTCATTCGGATAATAACATGTATCTTGGCTTTTGCCAAAGAAAGTTCAGAAATCCAAGATGGTCTTGAATTTGTCCGATCAGTTGTGACATCTACAAGAAAAAGTATCAGATATGCTTTTGAGACGCAAGCAATCCAAGCTTGCGAAAAACGTCTAATACAATCTCAGAGCTTATTAGAAAAAATGGGAGCAACGTATATGGAAGAGTCTGAAAGGTGTTATAAGGTTAATTTTACTATAATTCCTATAATTACTACATGTTTCAGTTAGAAATGCAATTGATTGATGAACAATGTAAGTTTAAATTATTACTTCAACAAGTGGATGATTTAAATAAAAAATTACAAGAATCACGGGCTTTAATTAAAAAATTAGAGAAGAAGACGAAACAAGAAGAGTTTGTTAATTTAGTTCGAAATGCTCTTTTTTAGTTCAAAGCTGACAGCGTTAGTCGTGGAAAATGCTGATCTAGATGAGAAATTGAAAAACGCAAAGAAAGAAATAGAAGCACTAAAAAAGAAATTAAATGATGATAGACTCACTGCAAGAAAGCAAAAGGAGAGAGATCTAGAGCTAATACGATGTCTTGAAAACGAGAACTTTGAGAAAGATGCTGAGAAGGATCGTATACGAGCAGTGTTTGAGGAAAAACTAAAGGAATTACGCTCTCAAGAAACTAAAGCACAGAAGGATCGAAAACAAGCCATTACTAATGCCTTAGAACGTGGAAGAGTGGCTGAGGCTGCTCAGATAGGTCTCATGTATCGTATTCATCAAATTCAATTTGAAAAATATAGTAAAGAAATTTTATCTAGGATAAGCGAAGCTGAAGCAAGTCTTAAAAGGTAGACAAAATTCTTTTTTAAATCTCCTTTAGGCCTTATAATTGTCGGAATGATAAAGATTCTATAAGACGAAATCTGCTTGAATGGAAGAAAACCTCGGAAATTGTAGAAAAATTAGTTCAGAATACAAAAGCTGAATACGACAAAGCAGCTGATATGGTCCTCAAAGGACAAATACAGTTCTCTCAGTTAAACCTTTCGGTATGATCCTTTATTGTATATTTAATCGTCTTACAGACACCAAACTTACCAGAGTTGCCAAAAGTAGTAAAACCTCCAACTGTTCAAATTGTACCGCCTTCAGCAACTATTCATTTTCCAGCAATCGCTAAACATCCTCCCGGAATTATAGGGCAACGTCAACATCGGCCAGTATCTGAACCTGCTTCTCCAACAGGTAGTAAGTTTTCTGCCTTTTTGTACCAATAATTAGGCAAACATTATCCCGTTTCTTTCAATCCAACGGAAGTAGATATTATTACGCAACCGAGTTCCACATTGTGGAATTGGCCAACTCCATTAGAAGATGTTGCAAATGTTTTTCGCAGTAGTTATAATGAATCATCTTCTAAGGAACACACTTGGTGCTCTAAAGGAGATTTTCCGACAAGGGTTTTTTTTTTTGCAATTTTTTTAATGTTTAGGATACATGTTCCACTGTAAAATCGTCAAACTGGACTCATATGACTACGCCGTCAAATAGGCATAACTTACAGTATTCTTCTTACTATCAATAGTTCGTTTTTTTATTAATTTCTACTGTAATTTTTATGCTTATAGTTAGTTTATTTACATTTACATTCAGATGAGATTGTCTAGGAAAGTTTATCTTCCTTTTACAGTACCTAGAATAAAAAATATTCTGTGAACATTTTTATATCGTTAAACAATATGTCTCGATCTTCACTGCGTATATGTGTACATTTGTTAACGCCATATATTTTCTCTCTCGTGACCATCGAGCGCATTTGTCGTCAGAGTGGAGTTTTTTCATATTTCATCATATGTTTTCCCAAACTACTCTTGAAGATCAATGGAGCCGTCATGTAATTATTCAAGATTATCATACAGAATTATTAAAACAGTAAAATTTTTTTCCAAGTATTATTGCTTTAGATGTTGGCACAAAATGAAATAAAACTTACTTGTGATTCTAAAGATTTCAAAGACTTGCGAAACTGCGTAAAAAACAATCAAGCAACTATTCCCGAATTTGTAAATAATCTTTTCACTTGGTTAGAGGTAATAATACGTTTCGTTCTATATTGTTGTAGAAATGGGAATCAGATACAAGACATGCTGCTTTGTTAGTATGCGACTATTTTTTTCACAGAAGTCATTTATTTAGAGTTGAAATTATTGAAAAACTACCGGTTTGTTTTTATGCTAGTACGTACATCCAAATTTTTTTTTTTTAGGAATTTTTAGAACTAGTCGCGGAAAGTAATCCATTAAAAATGCCTCTTCCTCCTCCAGTAGCAGGTGCAAAGACCTTAAAGACTGTAGCTATCAAGGTAAATTCTTAAACTTGATTTAATGTTTAGACAATACGAATGTGGTATGACAAATTCCAAGCAGGTTATAAAGGATTGGAATTTGTAAATCAGTTTCTTCAACACTCAAAAGTTCTTTGTATACATTCTTTAATCGATTTTAGTCAATTGATTATGAAAGAGCAACTGCAGCTGTAGAAGCAGAACGAACAGCTAAGGAACGACAGCAAGCAAAAGAAGCAATACAGAATTCTAAAGTAAGTGTTTATTTTCAAGTTATTGAATGTTTAGAAAGTGATTAATTGTATGACAAGGATCAATAACGCTTCCGCTGATATTGAGCGAGTTTTATATGAAGTCGAAAATGGCTTAAAAATACTTGTTCCTGTGTTTGTTGATGACACTAGTAATGAAAATATGAGTTCTGATAAAAGCAATGTACGTTTTTTTTAATGACAATGCTTATTTAGGTTCAACTAGATAATTTTATTGATGAAGTTACAGTATTTTTAACAGGAGAAGGGCCAATTGTTACCGTGACAGAAGATAATGAATCTGTAGTTCAAGTAAGTTCATACAGCAATTAAAAAAATCTTCAGGTTATTAAAGATGGTTATATTATGCTAGATCATTATCGAAATAATGTTACGAATGCTCTATCAATCCTCCAAAAATGTGGAGCAAATCAACATGAAATTACAACTGCGCTTGACTTGAAAAATAAAATTACAAAAACAATGGTGAAGATTGATGAGCTAAAACTATCAAATGAATTGAAAAAAACTAGACAACTTAGTATGGAAAGTGATTCAGAAAATAGTGACTTAGAAGATGTTCCTGAAAAGCAATGTATGTATGTCTATTAGTTTAATTTTGCGTGGTTTCAGTAGAAGACTTTGTGACACCTTATGAAGTACCAAAGTACATAATTGATAAAATTGCTGAAGACATAAACAGGCCATGTTGTAGTAAATCTTTGGAATTAGCTGAAAAAAAGAATGAAGAAGGAGAAGTTAAAAAATCAAATATACCGATTCTTCCTTATGGACTAGATTTAAAGTACTGGGGAGAACAGAGAGGACAGGTGGAAGCTCCAATAAATAACTTTAATGGACATCACTTTTGGCGTCCTCCGGATGATGATGGGTATGTTTTTAGCCTAAGTTTACCTTCAATATTATAGGAAATCTGGTAGCAGTGTTGCTTCGGATATATACAAAACAAGAATATTTACTTATGTTGGAGAAGAAATTCGTCCAATGAGAGAATGCCGCTCCAGACTTGCTGATGGTAAACTTTGCCCTAGAAGAGATAAAACGAAGTATTTAATAGCAATAAAGAAGGACTGTTCAGATGTCCGGTTCATGGTCCTATTATTTCCCGTGACGATGAAGGATTTCCAGTATCTGAAATAATTCAAGAAAAGACGATAACAAATATAAATGAAGAAGATGATGAATTAATCAGGTTTTTATATTTTTTTGCTGTACTCATTTTCAGAGATATTGAAATGGCTACTGGAAAAGATCTCTCTTTTCACAAGAAAAAGAAACATCAACGTTATACAGTACATGAAGGAAAAGTGGTACGCGATCGTCTGGAGAAAAAACTGTTAGACAAGCGGTCTCTTAAACGAATAGGAGCAACCCTGGATGCTATACAGAAAGCTCGAATTGAGAAGAAATATGGCAATCAATTTGTTCATGCGTTACATAAATAAATTTATCTATCTGAAGACATAAGATGCTATTGCTTTCGTACACAATTTGTTATGCTTTTAGGGCATCGTGGTTATTCAAATTCGAATTTTATTAAAATTATTTTTCTGTCGTCGATTACATTTCACCCACAAGGAGATCAGGCACCTCCGCTTTTATAATTGGAGGATAGTTAAATTCACAGATTCTATAGTTTGTTCCAGCACTTGTTCAACTTTGATTAACGTCCATTTCTTGTAGTTCAGTTCTCATTGAAAGATGGCTTAGTCAAGCTTTTTATATAAAAGAAATATGTTGGACAAAATCTGACAAAAAAAAGCTGTAGGTAGATGAGTCCCTCATTCTAATGTTTCTTTTTTCGCTGATTGTCGTTTATTTTATTCCTGTTTTTGGCAGAGAACAGTCTCTTATTCCCATTGGTATTTTTTTTTCTTTTCAATCAAAAGTTTAGAATTGGACGGACCTTTAGACGAACGAATCCGCTATGTTCCGCTCGGCCACAATCACATCTTCAGCTGTGAAGCTCGTTCCCTTGTCTCCCATTTGGTCGATACAGATGCTTCTTGGACAGTCATTTATAAAGATGGAAGTCATATAAAAAAGGAGCCGGTCAAGTCCATAAAAGACACTATAAACGATCGTTTTCGTCAATTGGATGACGGTTCTCTTCTGGCTGTAGGACTTCAAAAATGGCATTCCGACGTCGTCTTGGAATGTCGCATCTCCACATTAAATGCCAGTTCTCAGGCTGTTGTTTCAAGATTCAGAATAGGTCTCCTCGACTGCTCTACTAAGCTCAATCCCTGTTTCTATGGGGTCTGTCGCGTCCACGGTGACCCGTCTACCTTCCAAGTTGTCCAATGTCGATGTTCTCCCAAATACTCTGGTGATTTTTGTGAAATCTCCGCAGACGGATATATTTGGAGAGAAGTCTTCTTTCATTCACCAGTCATCTTTATGTTTGTTGGTCTTATCACTCTCTTCTGCTTCCGACACAAGATAGAATGGGGAGGAAAACGACGACCGATGAGCCTCGAAAAACATCTACTTGTCAAGTCGAATCCCGCTCCATCGAATTTGAAGGAACTCTATCCATCAGCCTATATCAGTTCGGATGAGTTGGAAATTTTGATGGCTAAGGCGGAGGTATCATCGAGAGAATTCAAAGAGCAAATCAAGAGTAGTCGAGAGGATCCCAATAAAAACGGAAAAATCGTTGTAAAACAATAAACATTTGCATTAGATTCTTCTCTCAACAAAACAGAAAAATACCCATAATGGAGGGGACCACGCGACACGGACTTGTAGAGAGTCTATTGGATGTCAGCCGACATCAGGTCGACCAGAGAAGAAGGCACGCTGCAAGAGATTTTTAGAGGAGGAAGGAAGAAAGACCTACAACATTTTGAGACCCGCTCCACTGCCGTTTCGTCGAATATTCTTTTCATCTGAATGAAGATCGGGAAGAGAGTCATCGCTTATACGGGCACTCGAAGCTCGTTTCGCGAGGAGCGCTTGGGAAGAATCAGACGTCGAGAGAATAACTCCCGGTTTAACATCCGGCAAACAGTCGAAGATAATACAGCAGAAGAAAGTAGCCCTTTCTGCACAATATGTTACCTTTCTTTATCCCAACTCACCGTTGAAGATCGACATCCAAAGGGGTTTTCTTTTCGGGTAAACAAAGATAAAATAGATTCCGAAACCCACTAAGCAGATTCCGATAGAGAGAGCAGTCACCGCGAATTCTTGAATGATAGGAATGACGACGAGAGCGATGGTGACGAAGAGGAACAGATAGATACACCAGAGAGGAACCCGAACGGCATCCGCATGGACGGGGATTCTCTTGTGACGAATTATAAGTAAGGCAACAAGAGTGAAAATCCGCTGGGCCCAAAAACCGAACATAACATATCCTATGAGGGCATCGAGATCGCCGACAAAAGAGATGGACATGGCGAGAGCGGCCTGGGCGAAGACAGCAACACGGGGAGAGAGAGTCTCCTGGTTGATACACGAAAAACAGGCCGGAAGATGGCCCTCTCGAGCAGCCGCATACATGTACCGACTGCCAGAGAAAAGATTACTGTTAAGGGATCCGACGAGGAGAACACCGATCAGGAAAGGGATTAAATTGGCGAAAGAACCGAGGGTGGCCTGGCTGAATAACTGAAAGTAGGAAAGTGAAAAAGGAAAATAAGGAACAGACCGCGGCGACGGCATTGGAAGACATGAAGGTGTCGACATCCAACACGATGAAATAGGCGATGTTGATGGTCAAATAGACGAGAGTGACAGTTAGGATCCCGCCGAGAAGGGCGAGAGGGACATTTCGTTTTGGATGGGAGATCTCCCCCGTACTGTAGTTTAACACATCCCATCCCGAATACGCCCAGAGCCCTCCATAGAAACCAAGGATGAGATCCCCTATCCGATAGTTGCTTCCCGCCATCGGCTGATCGAGATTTGATGTCCATCCTGAACAATAAAAAGAAAAGAGGAAGGATACCTTTGAAGTAATAAAAATAGAAGCCAGTGAGGATGATGACCCCGCAGGAGACAAGCTTCGCCGCCGTTGCGATTATCTGAAAACGGGCGGCGAATTTGCTGAGACTGAAGAAATTCATCCAGGTCACTAGCACTAAGAAAATTATTATCGGAAGAGAAGGAAACTAACACAGGAGACTGAATCCGAAGAGTTTCTGGCAGAGAGGCTCCCAGTCCTCGTCGATGGTATAGTATTGCTTCAATCCTTCCAACAAATATTGAGCTAAAGGATACAATTCAAAAAGAAAACGATTACTTACCAAAAGTCTCGGCGATTATGGCAATTGTAGCGGGATATGTAATCAAAACAGAGACCCACATGAAAGCGAAGGCTATTGAATACCTAGAAGATCACTATAGAAGAGAGGAACAGACCATTTAACATAACAGATATATGCGAAGTCACATCCAGCTTCTCTTATGGACGTTCCCAATTCTATATAACAAAGAGCCCCTGGAAAGAGTCGACGAGAATTCCCGCTTACCTACCAAGGATGGCAATAAGAGAACAAGCCAGCCAGACTATTAATGACAGACCAACGGAATTTGTACATCGAAGGATGGAGGCTGGGGTAATGAAAATACCGGACCCTATGATATTTCCTATTACATAGGAAGTCGCTCCCACCAAACCCATCTTGTGATTATCCTCCATCTTCTGAAAAAAAAGAATAGAAGAAAGAATCGATGGATCGTCTGTCAGTTGCTCGGAGGAGCAGCGATCAAGCTAAAAGGGGCGGGGTCAAAGGGGCGACAGCCGGAGGAATATGAGCGCGCGGTTTACACTTTCTTGCATGATGGTTGAGGAAGCAGCCTTTGATTGAAATTTGACTCGGAGAGATTTAGATGGAAACATAATTTTCTCATAGGTCCATACAAAACATAAAATAAGTTGAATCTATCCATGAACAAATAAAAACAGCAGATAGATACGAAGTAATGTGAGAAGTCTCCGTCACAAGATCCTTGTAGTGTCCTGTGTTACATTGGTTGATTGATGGGTGAGAGATAGGAGCAGAGCTCACCGAAGGGACTTCCGAAAAGTATCCAACACGTGGGGAGAATGAGCAAGAGGAGGAGGCAACACCTGGACAACTGAACTTTGGTTTTGGAAATAGGAGAGGAACATGTCAAAAATAAATTTTTGCATGGGAGAAAAGTGTTCGAGCAACTGACACGATTTATGAGAGCGGTTATAAGAAGGAAGAGACATTCTAGAGAAAGAGAGAAACCGATCAGGTGAGGAGGGAGACACCCTCCAGAAAGATATATTTGCTCGAACTCTGGCATTATCCGATACTCGCCCCCAGTCAAACAAAAGCCGCCAACTTTCTCACCCGGCGTCTCTTCAACGGCACGCGAAGGTGGAAGACAAAAGATACGTTTTTTAGGAGTTCTTTTTTTGGGGAGTACACGCAAGAGAACGTACTATTCTAGGTTAATAATTTAAATGTTAAGGCATTGATAAAATGTTTTAACATTAAAAAAAAATAATCTGATGCAATTCGAAGAGCATCATTCAAGGGAAAGTGATGAAACTGCCAGGGGAAGCTTATTTGAGATCAACTTGAGGGGTGGGGGAGGGAAGATATCTCTCCTTTGGGATAATCTCTAATGACTTTGGACAAAAAGATGGCGAGGGAAATTTGCTATTCGAAGGTGTTCTCCCCTATTTACTTCAAATTCTGATCTTTCCCAAAAAAGAAAAGGTTAAAGTGGCGGAGTCATAAAAGAATGAGTAATTTGGAAGGGTCTGGATTACACACACGAATCGCCCGAGGGTGGGCAGCTGAATCGATCGCCCTTAAGATAGTATTCTAGCCAAATAACTTCCTTTATTTATATTCCTGCTGATATTTTCTAGTTGTTATTTTTAATAAGTTCTACAGAATCAAAAAGGAACTTTGAAAATCCTCTCATCATCATAATATAAAGATATAGATTTATCAAGGGGAGAATTCAATTAAACTGAGAGGTTGACGAGTGTCAAATAGTCAATGTGTCTTCTTCTCCCTCGAGAGATAGCTCTGTCATCGAGAAGAGGGGTTCTCTCTACAGACATCCCACATCATTTCCTGCTAATTGAAGACTAATGGCCTGCCAACGTGCTCCGGAGAGAAATATTTGAGGATCTCGTAGAGACTTTGTTAAAGCTCCGATTGCAAACCGCAAAATAGTTCCAATTTGCACGCAGGGTGCGAGTTTCTGCACGGTATCACGATAGATTGTCAACAGGATTAGCAAGAGAACGGAAGATCGGTCGAAGGAGCCATCACTTTAATGAATCGGTCAAAAGGGAATCCTTAACGAGGATATGCAGGGTTATTTACAAATTGTATCAGATGTCGCTTCTTGTACACTGTTTACTGCCCATTCCTTAAAGCTTACAGAGAGTGGTCGTTCGATTAACCATGTGGAGTCTTCAAGCAGCGTATGAACTCTTGAATAATAAAGAGATTTATTTGGAAAAGGATTTATGTTGATAGATGGTAATGGTTCATTCCCTTCCTTTTCGATAGCTTTGATCTGTGGATGTTTCCCCCGTTTTCAGAAAATGTTCAGTTGTTCATATAATTACAGAAATCACATTTCTTTGTGATTTTGTTGAGTGTCTACCGTAGTCCAATTCACTGCTTCTTTGTTGATTTCAATCATATTACGAAGACAGCTGTAAGTCCCTGATTGGAAAGGATAACAGCCGAACAAACGTTGCATAATGAGAGTGTCGTGGCTGGCAACAAAGCCCATGAATTCGGATGTAAATGACACCGCCAAGGAGAGACTGTGACGGGAGTCGACGGCCGGACAGTAATGAGGAGGTGATTGATGGGCCGTCAGACGACATTCCGTCAATTTAACGGGTATGAATTTCGAAGCAGAGTGATGGATGTTTTTCGGACTGTTTGCTTTTTATAGCCATCTTCTGCCGGCAGTACAGTCGGGAAGCTCGTTGTTGGTCTTTCGAACAGCTGTCCCAATACTGAAAACGGCCCTCGACTGACCACTATTATTAGATCTGTCTTTGTCTCATTAGTCTACTGTTCATTTCTTTTCCTCTCCCAAAAATCTGACCCAGATTCTTCGTTTTTCTCAGAGGTCGGTCGCGACGGCCTGACTGCCAAATTGGTCGTGAGCACGACTGTAATTGCATCCGTTGCGCAATGTGGAAAAGAGGCGATTGACGGACGATATGGAGACCCACAGGTGTTCCGGGAAGGATGGGAATTAAGAAAGAAATAACCTCAGAGTTCACTCCATCAGATTGTAGTCGGTTAATGAATCTCAACAACAAAAATATTAGTCAGTCTCTTTCTCCTCTTTGTTTCCCTTTTTCTCTCATCTTGACTCATTTCTTCACCGAACACTTTTCCGTCAGTCTCCAGCTTCTCTCGGGTGTGTTCCGCTGGATTCTCCGGACCGCGCGTGACCGAACAGACTTCTCCCAACAGTCTGTTTGCGGTACCCCCGCCCAAGTGTCAATTAGCCTCAGGCGCTCTCCTATCATATCCACAGCTTTTCATTTTATCCACTTCAATCTCATTTACATATCTAATCTTCTGTATCTGTTTTTCCTTTCTTCTCCTCTTTTATTTCCTCCTCTTCCTCTACAGTATCATACAGTATCTATGCTAGACTATACTCTCCCTGTCTAAGAGATGGAATACTCGTCTCTATACATGTATTGTAGTAGTTCTGTTCGAGGCGTGTTGCTGCTCTTGGTGTGCAAATACTACTAAGCGGGGAGAACGGCGCACGCTCCGCACGTGCTGCCAAAAACGGCTATACTTGGAGACTATCAAATAAGCAGGGTAGTTCCCTTCTTTTGATTATCCATCCTATTGAAAACAGTGGTTCCCCTCGACCGAGATTGATGGTCTCCTCGAAAAATGTAGCGTATCCGATTGACATACACCGTAATGAAAATGCAAATTCGACGTTTCGCGCTGCATAAATCGCGTCTCCCAGACGGTGCCTGTAATTTATCACTTGATCCACCAAACTCCCCTCGATGAGAAAAAGAGGAAACATTGCGTCCCTCTCACAAAAACCTGCTTGTTATACTCCGCCGATAAATGAAATGACCCATTCTGATGTGCTAGATTACATGATTCTCTCAGGGTGGCCGATTGCCCACATACATGTTTTTCGATGAAGGACAATGCTTAGATTGTACCGGTGAGCAAGCTCGCTTATCACAAGATATTTTGTTGATGCTCTTTTGATCCGAAAGAGACTACTGTAGTCCCTTCATAAGAAAGAAAGAGTGACCCGATTGACCTGATGAGCATGTCCATATGGTCGATCTGTTTATGTTCCGACATCCTTTCGCGCACTCTTCCAGATGCCGCCGATAACCTGACAGTCAATCGAGTTGGCGACCACCCGCAGAGCGCCCACGGCATCCGAAAAGATAACATCTCCATCGAAAGAAGTCTCATCTTCCTAACCTCTTCTTCTATTTTTATCAGTTCTCTTTTTCGAATACGGTAATGTTGACACAGAACGGCACCGGTGATCAATGAGACGGAAACAATGTCTCACTTCTTCCGACGAAGGAGCGCCAAAAAGGCAAATTGAGGCTGTAACGGTGAAACGGCCGACTCCAAAAGAGCCGACAATTGTTGCCTTCGGTAATTACTGTAGCCGATTTTGGGGCATTTACGATGCGCGGCTGTTACGTTTCCGGACAGGGTTGTATATCTACAGGTTGTATATCTACAGATGGAGTATTTGCTGACAGCTAGTTCTCCTCTCTTGATCCTTTCTCTAAGGAAAAATCTTATTGAATCAAGAGAGGTTCTCTCTGTTGAATGCTTATGAGTATTATTTGCAATATAAACATCTGCCTCTAATTACGTTCTTTCGGTCGAAGAAGATATCCCTTACGGAACATGTCAACAGGCTCATTCGAACGCCTATTTCCCGCCGAACTTGTTCCATGCCATCGATAGCCTACGGTAGACAGCCTAATGGCCATCGATGATGACGGAGGTCGACCACCCAAGTTGCTTTTCGTTTTTCAAAGGGGGTAAAAGACTCGTGAGGGGACGCGCAGTTGGCAGTACTCCAACACCTGTTCAGACTGTCATTAATACGGGCGACACAACCCGTCCTCCTCTCCCTTGATGGCTCCTTTTTGCAGAGGTTATAATAAAACAGCTCACAAATTTCGTTCAAGGCTGATAAGCTGCCCTCCATGGTTTCAGCTGATAACGTCTCGATCTTCTTTCTCTCCATTTTTTACCCGGTGACCTAACCGTTTCTTGTATTGGTCTCCCGTAGAGAGTCGTCTGTTTTTAAGCCACTCCCCCAAGACTCTCTCCTCTTTCACCTGTTCATAGAAGTGACCCCAAAAAAGATCTTTTAGTCTTTCTTCTAATCTCTTTTTTTCTTCCTATCTATCGCGTAATCCATTTCAAAGGGTATACGGCATATATTGTACGATCTTTAATTCCTTTTACTTCTCTTCCTCTTCCTTTTTCTTTTTATTAGTTGAGAGTAGACTCCCAGACTGTTGATATTTTGGAGTAGAGAAGATTCTAAAAATCTGAAAAAGACACGGGTCTCGTTATCTTGTCCCTGCCTAGTTTGTCGTTATTTCTAGTCTTTATTTGCCAGCTGATAAGCGTCTTTTTGAATCGCCCTACGCTTTGCTACTATACGAATCCTTCCCTCAGGCTATATAGTAATTGTAGGTCGATTAGTCTCTTCTTCTCTCCTTTTCTAGGCCCTTCTTCTCTTCTCACCGTCGTCCTCTTCTCTTCAAGTAAGTTCCTTATCCTCAGCGGGATATCCTCGCCGACAAGCGGAACACTGACTCTTTGAGGGATAGCCGTCTTTTTTTATCTCATCGTATTTTTCCGTTGTTGCTTCTATTTCTGGGCATCATAAGGTGTCTTATCTTCTTCTACTAGCTCCCTTTCCCACGATGTTTCGTCATCTCTGTTCTCTCTGAACCTACCAACCAAGAAAAAGACGGTAATCTCTTCGACGTAATGAGTACCCTCGACCGGGCAGCCGCCAAAAGACAGCTCATCCCCCTCCTTATGGACCTTATCCCTCGGGGCTCACAGGTGCTGCCGACGAATATATTTATGCCCGCCTCTTGAACAGTTTTTTATTCATCTCGAGGGAACGGACGCGACCGATACATTAATACATCGAATGATATGCCAATTGGGAGACGGTTCCCCTTTCTGGGGAATACATAATGGCTTCCGCCAATGACTACGGTAAACGATTTGTTTTGGATGTATGTCCTCGCGACATGTGGACACCATGCGGCTCGGACATCCATCGGTGATTAACTGTCGTGCCGATGGATCTCTCGATGGGGAAATCACTTGGGAGAGAGAAAGATGAGCCAGCCGGCTTTGGCGGTATCTTTGGGAAGGGAGTGAAGTGCTTGTAGTGGCAGAGGGTCAAACAAACAGGACTCCCCAGGGTGCTTCTGTCCATACTGTATGACATGACCCGGGTGTCTTCACACTCGCCGACAATGCAGCTGCTGACTCCGAGTAAACACAGTCCCCTGCCATCTCCCTTCTTTCTATATCCTCTAACACTTCCTCTCTTTCGAGATAAGCTCTACTTTTCGCCTTGTTTGGCAGAAACATTAACACCCATAGCTCCCCCAGAGGGACTGTTGACACTGATGAGTCGTGTTAATCCAATAGTCAGAGTAGTCGTTGTTCTTCGAGGACGGCTTAACAACTAGAGACATTCGAGAAGAAGCAAACTGTCCTTACTCTTCGAGATAATCCATTGCAAGTTTCTAAAAGGGCACTGGAAACGGATTAAATCCCGTCAGAAACATCCATTTTTTTAAGTTTGAACGTCGACAGGTAGGCGGGATTAGTCTATCTACGTAGATGTTGTAAACAGTAGCCATCGAATGACATAATGAGAGACAAGACATCCCGCATGGCTGTCACCCCGGGGATTATCACCGGAACAACTGGATAAACACTCGGTTACTGTAGACCTAATTAGAGAGGCTCCTCCCAGGAGGATCTCCTTCTCTTTCCTTGACTTTAGTGGGATCTAATCGTTCTTGGTGCCAGTCTCCTCCCTCAAGTCGAGGGGGCGGAGTCCGCTGGGGGCGTCTCGCCTATACAGTAGGACGTTTTTGTGTGTCCTCCGCGCACATCCTCAGTTTTTTGTGTCTTCTCCCGAATGTATTATATGATGTCTTCGGGACGCGTGCCACCCGAAGATCTCTATCTTGGAAATGTCTCGTCGGCGATACTCTTCAACCTGTACCCTCTCTTCCTTTTTCTCCCTCCCTTCTCTCTATCTTCTTCCTTCAATGAAAATGCGAGTGTCTATCGACACAGGTCTCTTCTTTTTTCATCCGAAAGGTGTCAAGTACAAAATGTTATCAGTCGACCAGTCAGTATAGTTCGCAAAAAAGACTGATAACTCTGGGTTCTGGCCTAGTTGTACAACTCGATAAAGGCTGGATGAATCGCGTGACCCGAGAAGTCTTTTGTCGATGGTTGAAAGAGTTTCCGAAAGGACCCGTTGCGTAGTCTCCCCGTTACGCAATGTTGTTCTTGCGCATCCTGGCCCGCGTAGACAAATTAGGATCAATCAGGTGGAAAGACGAAGGAGCTTCATCGAGTTATTGATTAGATCATGGGAATCGAAAAATGTCCGGGGGTCATAGTCGCGTCTGCACTAGGCGGTGGTGGTTGACCTGCCATGGGGAGTCAGTCGAATCAAACGTCGCGCGGGTGTCCCTGGATGCAGCCGTTCCCTTCTTTTCCGATAAATCCGTTTTTCGGAACCAATCTTCAATATTATCAGGTAAGAGAGTTTCTTCTTTCGACACACGCCACATGGTTGGCCTCGTCGCTGCGGGTGTTCAAAGGATTTATGATGTTCCCGCCTAGAGGGGGAAACTGTTAGTCTTCTTCTTTTCCCCATGTTTTTCCTATATGAGTCAGTTCATTTTGTCATTCGAGGATGTATAATTCATTTGAATACTTCAACAGAGGAAGGGTTGATTCCAAAGGACCGTCTAATCCCCCGATATCTGTCATAGGGACCACCTGCCGAACCCGACCGCAGCGGGACTGCACCCGCCGAGTACTGAACTCGTTTCACCGGGCGGCAAGCCTTTTGCAGATGAGAAAATTAATGAGGAAAAGAGGAAAGGAATGGGCTGGGAAAGTTAGTCTGGGGTCAAAGGGATTTAAAAGAAAACTTCGCCCCACCCAAGAGATAGTCCATCTCGACGATCTCGATGCTTCCCCCGACCGGTCGGTGGCTGTTTCTCGCCGGTGGCACGGCGACCCTTCCGTCGAGAATCGAAATCGCCTTGGGGTCTGAACGGGTTCGCCTCTCTTCGCCGTCCTTGGTTGTTTAAACCTCGGCAGTGCCGTCGTCCGCCTCGAGACCGTAAAGGGAGGGTGGAGTGCCGGGGGAAAGGGGATCCAGTTCACGGAACGAATCTCGTCTCCCGTCTCGGCACTGCCAAAGGCAAGACAACTTGTTCTTTATCACACGGCATGACCCTGCGACCCCCCTTTCTCGCTCTCTAAATGGCCCTTTTTGTCTCTTCATCCCCCCCCCCCCCCCTCCTCCGTCGTGAATCATCCGTGAATATCGACTTGTCTGGCTAACCATTTCGTCATCCAATCAATCCTTTTCCCATTTGAAGCTCTTTTTGATCCTTCGGCTCTCCTGTTGCTCCTCACTTTTCACTTTTCGATGACCCGGTTGCGCAGTCGCTCTCGCCCCAGGGGGGCGCAACTTTCGCTACCGCAAGCCTATGCGCCGATTATCACTCGATCGATTGTCCTTTCTCCATCTCTTGAAATCAACGTCTTCTCTACCCCTCGGGTAATGTCACGCGTACTGTTTACGACCTCCTTCACCCGTTTTAAGCCAAAAACAGACGATCGCTGAACATCAGACTGTATGACGGGTTACAGCGAGAAAGATACTTACCCTTGGGCAGGAATGATGACCCTACTCTCCTTTTCTCTTACCCTTTTTTCTTTCCTTTATCTTATTCTTCTCTTTTCAGTCTTCACCTTGGATGAATTGTCTGGAAAGTAAGCCCTTCGATGGGCCATGTATTAAAGAAGAGCCGGGTCTTTCCGGTTACCAAAGCTCCTATCTTGGAATGTCTCCCATCATGCCTCCCTGGGACGCTGCCTTCGGTTCCATGAAGGTTAGTTTTCTCAAATTTTCCTATTAATAATTCCAGAACTTTCAGGTCCCGAAACAATCGGCCACGCCATATACGGATGCGACGAATTGTAAGAAGAGCAGTAACCATATAAAACGACCGATGAATGCTTTCATGGTTTGGAGTCAGCTGGAGCGAAGAAAGATATGTGAACATCAACCAGACATGCATAATGCGGAGATCAGTAAACAGTTAGGATCAAGATGGAGACAGTTGTCGGATGCGGAGAAGACGCCGTTCATCCAAGAGGCAGAGAGACTTCGTCTCATGCATATGCAGGTACCATTGCCTTCCAACCAGTTCCCTCTGGAACTGCTGTTTTTGTCGGTTCCCTCTCGATGACATGACCCGTGACTAATTACTTTTCCTTTCAGGAGTATCCAGACTACAAATACAAACCGAGAAAGAAGCCCAAGAAGAATCCTGATGGCAGTCTCATTGTGCCCAATCAACAGCCATCCTCACCCCGACCAAAGGCACAAAAACGAGGCATCTCCGTCACAGTAGCCGGCCAAGAGACGTCATATCCGATGGGAAAATCGATGAAGATCGACCGAGATGGGGTACGAACGATGGTTAACACACCGTTGTCCTTTATGTCGCTCGAAGAGCTGAAGAGTCCGACGACGATGGTGAAACAGGTTGGTCTGAAGTGCGCAAGATTCTCGAAACTGACCTGACCTTGACTTTGCCGACGGCAAGCAAAACAAGCTTTGCGTATTAACGCTTCGGGGAAACAGATGTTCAAAATATTTTTAGGAACCGCGGATCTTTCCCTCCTATCCGTCACCCAGTGACTTTTCCGGAGCTGCTCCTCTCACTCCCGAGAGCGGCTTCTATGACGACTTCTATGCCTCTCCTCCACCTGGAGCAACCTTCCCAAATGGACAAAATATCCCTCCTCAAATACTGATGATGCATCGACAGGTAGAGAGAGAAAGAGATGGAATAAAAAAGATTCTTTCAGCCTATAATGGAAGGTGTCTCGATGCAGTTCCCCTCTAATCACCCCTTCTTCATGCAGACATCTCCTAGTCAACCACAACCTCATCAACAACCACAAAACAATCAACCGGGAGAAACACAACAACATGAACAGGTAAGAGTATCTTTATAAAAGAAAGAATATTCAGGATGACATGAGATCGCACTCTTCATCGTCCTCCTCGGGTTATGGTTCCCTCCCCCCCGCCGAGGGAGAAGTAATGCCGTCGTATCCTCCTGGAGATCATATTGACCAGTCATTTTGTCCAACATTGGATCAGATCATCCCAACTTTTTCCGGCCCTTATGATTATAGTCTCTTCTCTGCAATGCAGGGTGGTCCCGAAACGATGATGTGGACCCCATCGACGGATGAAATTTCCATTTAGACTTTCACCTCTAGGTTCTTTCTGACCTCATAATGTTGTTTGTATATTTTTGACCCCGGTCGTCTCAGTATTCCCTTAACAATCCTTTGTTTTCGTCTCGTTCGGACGACTGTCAGTTCCTTTTTTCGAAAAGCTTTACCCCAGTCGAGAGTAGTGACAAATCAACTTTGAATCGTATATAGAGAGTATTATCCCTTGTCGTTTTTCTCTAGCTCATACCAATGTTTTCCTTCGAATTGTACAAAGGAATTCTTTTCTTTCTGTTCTCTTTTTCTTAGAACTCTGACCAAGAAAGAAGACATTCACTGTCCCGCTGTGTCTCGGCGCCAAAATCTGATTAAACAACCTCGCTGGACGTCCTCCAAGTCGATGTTCCAGCTGTCTCATCTGTCAGCTATCACCTCCCACATTTCAAAAAGTCCTTGTCGGCAGTCGTTTTTCGACTCCGATAACATTGATGGCACGCGAGCGACACGCCTCGAGGCCACCCTGTACGAAAAAAAAGTGGAACGTGAAAAAGCAGGGATCGAAACAGTTTGAAGGCTACTAGAACAATTAAGAGATAAAAAGAGGCAGATGAGAACTGTGACGAGAAGAAAAATCTTTGTTCTACCAATAAATATGACTATTTAAAGCTGAGGAGGGAAAGCACGAAACAACTCGTAGGCGGGGAGGAAGTTAGAACTATTTGGGGATAGAATACGGGAAGACGGGCATCTTACTACATGAAGATTCTTCATGTTTGGAGAGATAACTTCGAAGGGCGAATCTCTTTCCACAACGGGAACAGTTGTATGGCTTGACACCTGGGAAGTCTAATTATTAAAAAAAGTCTTCTACCTGAATGTGTTTGGGTATGGGCCCGTAAATTGCTTTTATCGGCGAATGCCTTCCCACACTGTTCACACTTAAAGGGTTTTTCCCCAGCTGCAAGAGATATTCCAAGTTAAAAGAATAACTGACTATGAGTTCGCAAATGTCCCTGTAGCAGCCAGTGGCGAGTGAAATTCTTTCCGCAAACGGGGCACGGACAACTTCTCGGACTCTTCTCCCTATTCATTGGTGATGGCGTTGTCGAAGATCGAGACGAGGAGTCATTCGATCGAATTGAGACATCTTCCTCGCTGTGACACGTACTGTTGGCCAGAGGAGAAATTGGAGAGATGGCTGGTAACATCATCATGTTTTGATAGGTAGTCAACATGTTCGAAGAAAGAACAACAGGAACAGGAAGGCCATACCTTGTCTGAAGGAAGAGGATTTGAAAAATAAATATATGAAATACCTGGAGTTCTCGGACGACGGAGAACATATATGGAGAATGAATGATCATCGGGGGAAGAGACTCCATGAGCTCTGTCTTGCTATAACGTTTATTATGATTACAGCCTGTTTTGGCAGATATGAGGACAACAGACGGGCAGAATTTACAGCGACTACGGTAGGAGGCGGAGGACATGTGTCGAGAGCACATTCGAGAGTTGGAAGGACGGTAATTGTTAACTAATGGTAATGAGGAAGACGGGCGCCATTACATCGTTGGCGCCAGAAGGGAGGACAAGAAAAAGAGCCGGAAAAGACCCTCGAAGGTGTGTATTGAAGACACGACTGGTTACAGTCGAGAGAAACAAAGACAAGTTAACGAGCTGGCTCCAAAAAGTGGAATCGGCAGGTGGCGAGACCGGTAGAACTTCTCATAGGGGTGTGAAGTAGAAAAAGAAGAACAGATGGGAAGAAGAGGAAAAAATCAGTAGAGGGGACACAAAGAAGTTCAAATTTATGGCTGAACCGAATGAAAAAAAGGTAAGTGGCGGCAGAAAACACACAAATGGATTGATGATCCATTTGAAAGAACCGAAGAGATGGATCTTATCGAGTGGAAAGAGTTTGGAGGGATCGGAAGGGGCGGGATCTGAGCTCCCGGAGGTCGGCCTTGTTTCTATCTTATCTGACAATTAGAGAAACGGAGCCGGAAAAGACCAAAGTAAATGACCGAAGAAAGTGACCCGACTATCTGGTGGTAAGGGCTCTCCGTGCCGGAGGGAATCGAAGGGATGGGAAAGCACCTGTCGAGACAGTAAATAGATGTTTGACGACAGGTGGAACAGCCGAATAAAAGACTCTATCATGTAAAAGAAGTTTTGTTTGAGAATCGCTGCCCATGGCTGCGGGTGTCGTCTTTTTCAACTGTTTCGTCCCACCTTAGCCGCTCCAAGGTGGTTCGAGACTGCGCGCGGCAAAAAGAAGACGGGGGAAGGAAGATAGCACGACGATCAACAGCGATTCCTGGAAAGAGAAAAACGATCGAACTAGAGAAAAGAGATATAGCCGATAGTTATAGTTATATAAAAATTTGAAATATTGGAAAAGTAGAATAAATACTGATCGGTCGACGCGAAGTTCTTATTTCCCTGTGGCACGAACATTTCCATTGTCATGGATTATAGTTTCGAATCCATTCTGATCTCCTTTTTACTTTGAAACTGTTTATATGTTCTGTCATTCTTTTCCGTTGTATCTCTTTTCTTGTCTTAAGTCTCTTTATCCCAATGTCTCACCCGTGGGTTGCCATCAGCCTTGGGTCAATTAGCCAACATACTCGCCGCGTAAAGCATTCATAAAGTGTCAGACACGTGGACGGTATCTTTGATGAGGATGGTAAATCCCGTCGGGAGTCGTAAACTCGTCCGAGCAGCAGAATCGAAGAAGCCGGTGGCAATCTAATGGAACTCTGTCGGTCTCCTTTCTCCTTCTAATACATCGTTTGTTTGCAGATTATAGGAACAGTTGTGAGTGATAGAATTGAGTAACTAAACCAGTGGGTCGACGGATTAGGAACAAAGAAGGAGAAAAACATCTTCTTATTGGATATCCACCTCCCCTTCCCTTCAACCATGTCGATTGCCTCGGGGAGTCGAATGAGGAAGATCATCATCGACCTCCGCTGAGGCAAATCGATTCCTGATCTCTTCTTTGTTCCATTGTTCTCCTTCTTGATGACTTTGATGTTCGGGCTCAGCATTCCATCCTGCGACTTGTCTAAAAAAAAGATAGACCGTAAACAATCCCCCCACTTCATGCTGTTACTCTCCGCAATATTACATCTGTCGAAACTGCAGCAACACAGACTGATCGGAATATTTTGGAAGGTGGTTGAAATGCAGCGATCTCGAGCCAACTGGAAGGATAGAGAGATAAAAAGAAAGTAACTGACCATGCACCTCCAAAGAGAGCAGCCAGCTTTCAAAACATCTATTAGCATACCCCCTGTCGCTGTCATGTTGTAGCATTGGGCTCCCGAGTTGCCACATTGGAGAGTTTCTGAACCAACAGATTGACCAGCGATCAATTTGAGACCCTGAACAGATTAATTGAAAAGATCTACAACACTTTAAAGGTTCAAAGGAACTGGTAAAGCGAAGAAAAGAAACTCACGCTGTAACACTCGATGGCGACGAGAGGTCTGACAACCGAAAGAAGAACTGGTAATAAGATGAGAAACATTCTTCCAGGAAACGACAGTGTTGGGGGGGGGGGGGGGGGTGAAAGAAAGGAAGTGGTCGATTGATGGTGTAAAAAGTGAGAGAAGGTTACCTTTGTGACTGTTTATTGGGAACAGTAAACTAAGCAATCGAGCTAGTTCGTTGAAACCAGAGAACCCCCCGAATGAATTGGCCCTATTATATAGAAGACATAAGTTATCGAAATTTATACGGGATATGGCATGGTTAAAAAAAATATCCATCTACTATTAAAAAATCAGAAAAGAAGAAAATATTGTCAGATGGATAGGGTTTGTTCAAGTTCAATAGAACTGGATTAGACTACATAATTTGGCAAATTGAAACCTATTGTTTTTCCTGATCCAATATCGGTAACAGAATAACAAAAATAATCGAAAGTATTCATCTTCGAGTTCTTTTGAAGATGCCTGTATCTATTGCCCATAACATGGAAAAAAAACATAAGTTACATCCAATGATACCTTCTTTCCTCACCCTTCTTTTTAATTTTATACTATATATTTTTTTCGAAACAAATCGAACAACTTTTTTTCTCCTCTTTCTGTCCGATTGCTTCCTTCATATCATACTTTTTTAGTTTCATTACTCTCTTCATTAATACTCCTTCTTTTAGTCTTTTGATCCTCATGGCCAACTATTTTTCCCCTTTTCATATTTTTTTCATTTTCTATTCTTTATTCGCTTCTTCCAGCAGTATATTTTTCAACTTCAGGTCTTTTTTTTTTTCAAACTGTCCATTTCCTCTTCCTTTATTAAACAGGCTCCTTTTACTCCAATTACTCCACATTATTTCCCACCATTTCTTTTTTCGACATTCAAACGAATATGATCTTTCCTTGTTTTTTCAAAAAGATTAAAATAGGTGGATGCGTTTATGTCCCTCCACCTGCATCCTCCTTCCCGTCTTATCTTTTATATTCCAAGGTCGATCCCTCCATAGATGATCGTCCTTCGTCTTACTTCGCTCGAACAGTCTCAAATAATCGAACAGACTCCCCTCATTGATATTCCTCGGGGATTGTGGGAGTCGTGTCGTTCCGGCGTCTGACTTTGTTGTTACTCATAAAGGTGCCCGTGCTCGTCTGTTTTTGTTTGCTTCCCACGTCGTCCGATTCATATCATAAGGCGTATGTCTCAAGACGATTCTTTTGTCAGTTGACAGTATGTGCCACGCGTAGACCTCTATTGTGTCGGAATCCTCATGCAAATTCGCCCTTGGATGGCCGAGATCGCTCGTCGGAGGAGAGAGCGCAGAGAAACGACTGTAGGCCTGTCGAGTAGCCCCGCCCCCGAGGCGGCTTCCATCGATTCTCTGTTAATTCTGACGCAATTCAACGAGGTTTCCTTTTTCCCGAAAAAGTTCATACAACTCAAAAAGGGCATAGCGAGACAGCAGTCGATCAATCATCGTCCTGTCTCGGCCCATTTGAGATCTTTCCCTCCTTTCTCCGTATCGTAAACCATGTTTGGTCTCTCTTCTCACTTCTACCCTCCTTTCGTTTCTTCTCTCTTATTCCCATGTTTGATGTGAGTCCTTTTGATGGTTTTTTCCTTTTCAGATCATGGATATAGTCACCCGGGCCCTGTCGGCCATCTCGCCACAGCCAGATGGGGACTTTTCCGACCGACTCAACTACTGTGTCACTACAGTAGCTCTCATTGCTGCCTCCATGTTTGTAGCTGGTTGGTCCTTCGTTGGCTCTCCTATCCAGTGTTGGTTTCCGGCCTACTATCGAGGATGGTGGATGGAGTATGCTTTGGACTATTGCTATGTCCAAAATACGTATTATGTGCCGATGTTTGAGAAGAGAGATATGCCTCAGACATGGGATATCGGACAGCATATGATGCCTCTTCCGGTCAATGATACTGTTAAGTAAGTCGACCTTTCGATTAGTAAACGAAGATATTTAGAGAGCAACGCCAGATCGGCTATTACCAGTGGGTCCCCTTCATCCTCATCTTCCAGGCCCTTTTCTTCTATCTACCCGTCGTCCTTTGGCGGTTCATGTATGATCAAGGAGGTAGTATTTTTTTCCTGTTTTTTTAACTTTGCTCTCCAGGTCTCAAGATTAACTCCATCCTCAATAACTGTTCTTTATCGGCAAATATGGAAGAAGGATCCCGTCAGTCAAATATGAGGAAAGTCGCCTTCTTTCTTGTCCAAGAGCACTCTGCTCATGAGCATTTCGATCGAAGAAGTCTCAAAAGAATAACTACCGGAAACTACGTCGTTTTTGCTTATCTGGTTTATCTTTCTCTCCATTTTTTTACTCTTCTTCAAGATGCTAAAACTGTTGTTCGCCTTAAATGCTGCCTTCCAATTTGTCCTCCTGAAGAGTATTCTCGGTGTCAACAGTTATGATTGGGGTTGGCAGGTAACAAAGGATCTCTACAATGGAATTGACTGGGAGGAAACCGGCAATTTCCCCCGCATCACCCTCTGTGATTTTTCTGTTCGAGAGTTGAGCAACACTCACAGTCATACTGTCCAATGTGTTCTGATGATCAACATGTTTAATGAGGTCTATCTCTTCTCTTTCTTCATCTCCTTCTAGAAAATCTTCCTTGTCCTCTGGTACTGGCTATCTGTCATCTGTGCTGTTTCCGTCTACTCTCTCATCAGCTGGTGTGTGAGTATCTTCTTCTCTTCTGTTTTATCATTTTCCTTCTAGATCTACGTCTTCTTCCCTAATCAAGGAGCCGATCTCGTCAACCGATATATCCACAAGATCGATCCGGATGTAGCCAGTAGTTCAAGGAAGAAGGAGACTTTGAAGGACTTTGTCCAGAAATATCTCCGTCCTGATGGAACTTTTCTCGTCAAGCTCATTTGTGAGTAAATCTCTTCATCACTTATTCTCTTTTCAGCTTCTAATAATGGAGACATGGTAGCCTGTTCCCTGTTGAAAACACTGTGGGATGAATACCAAAAGAATGGCCGGACAGCCCCTCCCTCCTATTTCGAGCCTCTTCTAGTCAAGAACTCGAAAATCGCCGAAGACGAGCTTTAGATTGCCAGAGATTTTTAATAACTATATGTTCTCAGCCAATAAATCTTTCCTTTTCTGGTTTTTTGGTCTCTGCACCTGCATTCCACGTTTTTGTCGCAACCATTCATGTTCGTCCTTGTAAAAACCGACGAGAGATAGATGACGAGATGGTATGGACATAAGAAGGGTCTTGAAAAGAAGACAGTAAACAGGGGAGAGGTTGGACGGCGAGAGAGGGCGAAAAGAAGACGTCATCGGAAGGGGGAGGAGACTGTTCGAGGAGAAAGAGTATGGGAAAAGAAGAGAAACAGACAACTGGTACAAGACGAGAGAGAAGAGACGAGAGACCGACCACAGTCGGGAGCTGCACGCGCCGCTGACGGTCGTCCTCTACAGGAGATCGATTTACCGAGGTATGTTACTTATGGACTGGTTCGATACTAATCAGGAAATGTCCAGTTGCCTTTTGAAGGGGCTGGAAAGGTTGAGGAGGAACTGGGGGGGGGGGGGGGGGTGATAATAAGCGAAAAGACAGCTAATTAATTGCATATTTTGACTGTTTCAAGCACTCTTTGAGGTTTTTATCCTCATAATTCGCTCCATTTGATTATTTAAGAAGTTATTTGGATAATCAAATCACTTATTATTTATTAAAATCCAAACCTGGTAAATCAATTATATTTTATCATGAATTCCCTTTGTTTTGTCAATAAAGTTGTCAACAAGCATCTGTTTCGAAGCTCGCTAGGCTACCTACCGATCACAAAAATCGATGTCTGTCATCGAATTTACATAACCCGGATGCAAATGACAAAAAAGAACCCCGATCCCTCTTTTTCCTCCTTCTTATCCATCTTTTCATCTATTAACTGTAAATATTCTTTGCTATCGACCGTCTGTTTATATCCAATCGATCGAACACGCCCCGAAGCCGTCTGAAGCTGACTCAGACGTCTCTCTCTTTCGAGTCAGTCGTCGTTGGTCATCCCTTTCGATCACTCTTTTCTTCTCTATTGATTTATTTTTTTTTTCAGAAAGAGATGATCTTTCTCGATGCCTTCCTTAAATCCCTTCGTCCTCAATATGATGACGATGGTATTGATCGTCTCAACTACTACTATACTCCAATGATTATGATCATCTTTGCTCTAACTCTGTCGGCTAAGCAGTGAGTTCTGACAGATATCTCGGGGTCGATCGGAACAGATGCCATCACCCTCACCTTCAAAAGGACCTTGAAACAACTAATTTGATTTATGTGATGAAATCTTTCAAATGAACTAGACCCCTGGGAACTTCTTTGTCCGTTACTTTCCCACCCAAGTATGCCCTTGATCTACCCTTTTGTGACTCTGTCAAATTATATGTCCGACGGACCGGCAATTGACGGCCAAGGGCGATCAGACGGCCGCCGACTGACGAGCTGGCAAAGGGGCGTAAATAGACGAGGGAACAATTTTCAGATACGTCGGCCAGCCTATCCAATGTTGGATCCCTGCTCAATTCACCGGGGCATGGGAGCAATATTCGGAGAACTATTGCTTCGTTCAGAACACATTTTTCGTCAATCCGACAGAACATATCCCTGATTCGATCGAGAAGAGGTCATCTTCCCTTTTTAATCAATGAATTTTTTTAGACAGAGTCAGGAGATCGGCTACTATCAATGGGTTCCCTTCATCCTCGGTCTCCAGGCCATCTTTTTTTATCTTCCTCAACTCATTTACCGTTGTTTGAATTGGCAATCCGGCATCTCCATCAAATCCCTCGTCAAAATGTCCCAAGAAGCAACAACTATGACTTCTTATGACAATAGAAAGGCCTCCGTTAACACCGTCGCCAAGCATATCGCCGACTCTCTGGGTATTCAGCATCGTTTGGAAAGATACAGTGAGTAGTCGTCAATGACAAACTGATTGTAACGGATTATGATGCTGTCATATCTATTTCCATCGGATTATACCCGTCAAAGCGATGAGCGGCGAAAGAATTGACGATTCGTTTTCAGGTAAACTGACCTCCTACAAGCACAAGGGGGCCTATTTGACGACTATCTATCTTCTCGTCAAGATCCTCTACGTTCTTCAAGTTCTAGTTCAATTTTTCGTCCTTAATCAGTTTGTCCCTTTCTTTCCATTTTATTGTTTAGATTCCTCCATACTAACTCGTATTTCTGGGGAGTCGGAATCCTCAGTGATCTTTTAAAGGGACGCGAATGGGAGGAATCGGGTCACTTCCCCAGGTACGTGTTTGATCGTAATACGGAGGGTCATTGTTCGATGCCAATAGCCGATTTGTGTGTTCGAAGGTGACGACAGAAATAAGGGAGAAATTAGGCGTACGCGATTATGACGGAACCAGTTTTAATTGAACTATGAAATTTGACTTCGCTCGGAGGAAGTTTGCCTTTTCAAGGGAAGATTAACACAACAGGGGGTGTTTTCACTCGATCAGGGACTATCCACTCGGGCCGGTTAAGATGATGCTATTAAACGGTCTCAATTAGTGAAAAGGTCGTCGTCGAACAGGAGAGAGACATAAAACAAGGGAAGTTTCAGAGTTACCCTTTGCGATTTCGTTGTCCGTGTTCTTGGAAACAAACACCGTCATACTCTTCAATGTGTCCTTATGATCAACATGTTCAACGAGGTATGACTACCTCTCTCCTTGGAATTTATATTTTCCATTCAGAAAGTGTACTTGTTCCTCTGGTTTTGGCTGCTTGGAGTCTTCTTTGCTACTCTCTTCAACCTTTTCGGATGGGTTTGGAAGATGATCAGCGAAAAGAAGAGGAAGGACTTTATTTGGACCTATCTTCGTGTTGGACAACAAGTCGACGAGAGTAGTGAGTCCCTTTCGTAACCAGACAACATTCTAGATACTCAAATCGTTGACCGCTTCCACCGCCGTCTCCTTCGTGTTGACGGAGTCCTCATCATGATGTTGATCTCGAAGAATGCTGGTGATATCATCACGACCGATTTGATCGTCAAGCTCTGGGAGAACTTCCTTACCGAAGAACAGGTAGCGATACATCTCGAACTGACAAATAAATGTTCAGAATTCTCTCGCCAACCACGGTCACGGATTAGATGACGTTGATGGCTTCAAGGAGAAGGCCCCCTTGACTTAGACGGTTGGCGTATTTCGCCTTCTTGCCGATCTGCTTTCAACTTCGATCTTCCAAACACAGTTCTTTTGTTATAATTTGACAGAGTTAATATCCCATAATCCTAATAAATTCTATTTCGTTTGAAGTATACGTTGACAATTTATTTTACTAGAGATTATATACGAAATAAGCATATCCAAAAACTTTACTTACCACCAAATCGCTTCTTATAAAGAAATTTCTTCTTCAATTTTCGTTTAGCTTCGGCGCTGACTTTTCCACGTGTATAGCTCTTTTTTCGAAGATTAATGCGCACAAAGTTTTCCTTTTCCTTTGGTCGCTTGATTGTTTTTGTTGTAGCGATTTTCGATTTATATGAACGTGTTATTATTTTTCCCGTTGTTGGGTCAAATACTTTAGCAACATCCTTTAATGGTTCTCTGAAATTATCCATTAATGGTTAAAGAGGGAATAAACCTCTTCTTTGTTTTTTCTGGAATAATTTCGGCTTCAAAAGCCTCTGGTTCTTCCTCAACAATTTTTTGCTTTTCTGGAGTTGATGCTAATAAAGCATCCGCATTCTAAAAAATAAAAATATAGAAAAGAAATGAAGCATACCAGTAAGTGAAATGTTTTACGTAAAGGTTTTTGAGGAGAACGTACAGGAGTTCCTTGAACAATTGGAGGCTGCTGTTCTTCAAGAAATTTCTTACAGGGACTAGAGAATTCATGAACAAAGGTCTAAAAATGCATTATATCATTCTTTCGTACCAATGATTTTTTGGGTGATACATGGAATGGCAAATGATTATCTGTACTATTTGAAGTAGACGGTAAAAAAGACAAACCCACTAACTGAAACTATTGAGAATTAAAAATAGATCCAAACCTTTCTTGGTGATGCAGATTTTACTATATTGATTGATTGATTAGAAGTTTCAAAAGTACAGATAGAAAATCTGGCCTGAAATAAATGAAAATATACAAAAAGTTGATTTACTGGGCTTTTTCTAGGAGATGTCCTGATTGGAATCATAGTGTTCTTCTCAACTGAAAACAAATTTCGTGTTGTTCTGCTATGAATAGTTGTTTCCTGAATAAATATGAATAAATACGTATAAAACCAACCACATCTAAATGTTGTCTTTTTGGTAAAGGGCGCATCGGACTGAACTGATCATCTGCTGGTCGTTTTAATCGAATTCTGCTTTTTCTTGCTGATTTCTTCTCCTCCAATTGAATGTTTTCTTGTACACAACCTCCAACAAGTTCAGCTAAACTAAAATTGATGAAATCATTTTGCCTAAGCTGAAAAAAAAGAAGAAATGCTTACTTTTAACAGATTCTGGAGCAAATGCATAGTCTTCTTTCGACGGAGTCTTGCCATGGATCGCTTTAAAAGCTGTCTTCCATTTGCTGGCCATACTTTCTGAAAGAAAAAGCAAATAACTCTAAAACATCCAAAATAGACAGAATAAAGAAGAAAATGACATCGACATTTGAAAATCCGGTGTTACCTCGTCTAGAAAGGGCGCGGAAACTTCGAAAATTATAAGACATATTCATGTTTTATTGCTTTTTTTTATTTTTCTTGCTTTTCTTTCTTTCTTCTAACTTCTAATTTTTTGTCTCAAAAAATGTATTCTTCGACAAACTGGAATAGTTCGCTGGATTGTAATATCAGTTCACCTGTTCTAAATCATTTCTGTAAAAAGAGATTCGTATCTTTCAAAACGTCATTCGACGTCACAACGCCCTCTCTTGCTGTTTCTGGATCCTTATTGGGGGTGCGGTCTCTTTCGTTTTGCTCTTTCCCGTCTGTCTCTGTCTCTCTATCTCTCTAGTCAACCCTCTGCGTCTCTCATTCTGCCAGCCGGCTGCCTACAGGGCAGAGCGTGCAGGCGGGCATCAGCTTCATTTACCAAGCATCCCTCTTACCCTATGAGGACGACTACTGGAGTAGATTGACTGAATGGAAGGTATCGATATGGAGGAGGATACCTTCTATTACTGTACGGAAGTCTCTCCAAGATGTTTCGTCGTCCAACGGGTGTGTTTCTGTTTTTTTTCTTAACTTCCTTGATATTTCTCCGTTTTCTAACATTTCTTCCATTCTTTTTTTATCAAAATGTCGAGAAAACGATCGGGGATTGAATTATTTTTTAATACAATGTCCATTATGCTATCAATTTTTGTTCATTTTTTGTCTTTTCGAAATTCCAATATCACGTCATGTTCATCTGGCTTAGATTGAAAACAAGACTTCACCGACATAACAGCATTTTTCTGGATATCGAAGACAATTTCCATAGTGGCAGTTGTTTTGAAGATGACATTGTGAATGATCCTTTCAAACATTTCCGAACAAACAGCCAAAATAATCAGCAAAGGGGTAAATTCGAGTAAATGAACTCGTTCCTTCGATCTGTTATTGATTTCCTTTTTTTTGGTTATAAATAGACGTTTGAGAATATATGTCCAGAAATAAAAGAGGTCTCTTTCCTTCTCCCTTTTTTCGATGACGTTTTCTTCGCACCCCGCGTGTAATTATCTTTGAACTGATGATTTACGTCGTCAATAAAACATCTGCGGAGTGTGGGTGGTATCCAACATCTCATTGTTTGACTAATTCGCTCGAATTCGTCATAATTTCGGGTGACCCATTCCACCCTCGCTAGTCTTTAAAGGGAAGATGGGAAAATAATCTAGAGCCAGATAACTCGACGTCATCTCTGATGTTTTCCGCTGTCGACATTCACTTCCTTTTGTTGGGATAAGGAGAGGAGAGGGGGCGAAAGCATACTCGAAACGAAACTAATTAGCAGTAGAAAGAGAGTTCTTTCAGGCTATAACATTCGACCGTGGACAGATCGAGCGAATGGTCGGAGAGCTGGAGAAGACAGAGCCGAAAGAGGTTCCTCCACCTCCCCAGATGCCCTATTGGTTTGTCTTTTCTTTCCCTTCCGATTCTTTTCTAGGTTCACAGCCGAGTGTCGAGCCCAATTGATGATGAACAATAGTCTCATGACGAATCCAGTGGCTCCGTCGCCCGTTCCCATCCTCACTCCGAGCGAATTGAAACAACAGCTGAAGGCCCAGCTGGAGTATTATTTTTCCCGGTAGCCGGAAGACGCTTAATTATGCAAATCGCTTTAGAGAGAACCTCGTCACGGACAAATACCTCCGCTGCCAAATGGATGCCGATCAATATGTTCCGATTTCGATAATAGCCGGATTTCGAAAAATAACTCAGTTGACGAATGACTACGGTCTCGTTCTCGAGGCTCTTAGAGGTGTTTTTTTCTTTCCTTTCATTCCCCTTTTTTCAGAATCCAATCAAGTCGAAGTGGATGAAAAAGGAGAAAAAGTTCGGCCGGCCAGTCGTAGATGCACCATTATTCTCAGGGAAATTTCCGAAGAACACAGACACGAAGTACAGAAGATGTTGTCCGACGGCCCTCCTTATGTCGATCTCAAGTATGGATTAAATGACAGCTGGTATGTCATCTATGAGAACGAAGAGACCACCCAAAAGGCCTATCTTCATCTACAGAATCTCGACACGACTTTCAACAACAAACCTATTTGTGTATGTTATCCAAGGTATATCAAAGAAAAGGATTCAGGCAAGAATCAAGGCAGGTGGACCACCGACAGCCGATCTTCCTCCCATAGAACGAGCCCCCACCGCGGTAAGTCTCTTCTTTCTCATCTTTTATTCTTCTAGGCTCCCGATCCATTATCTCCGGAGCCTCCGTCATTCACCCCTCTTCTCGATTTGGGACAACTTTTGGCAAGTTATGGCTATGTTTCTGCTTCTATCTATACTCCTGACGGAACGGGAGGACTGCAGGAAGACGAGCCTGGCCAGCCGGTTTATAATAGAGTACCTGTAAGGAATACCACCAGTCCTAGACGTGAGTCGTGTTTTGAGAATTGCTTCGAGCGATAAATGACACTTGGGTTCGTTGGGAGAATGTTGGTTTCAGCTTTGATTAACGGCGGAACAAACGGATACTCTAGTTATGTGAATGGATACGCAGAAAGAAAGTCGGCGAGAGAGGGACAGAGACGGAACACTGGGCCAAGTTTCTCTGGAACGAATGGTATACGACGAGGAGGCCATCCCGACCGGAATGGTTTCTCAGGTACGACGGCCTTCTCCTTCGGCCGGTTTTCAATGACAGCCAGTCGGACGGGGGAGATGTCACGTGATAGCGAAGGGATGCATGTTTCAAATGGGCTTGGAAGGGTGTCGGGTTAGAGAGACAATTAATCCTAGAGATAGAAACGGACAGAATTCAAATTGTCAATACGGGCGAGTATTATTCTTCCAATGAAAACGAAAGACATTTCTCAGGTCTGTTGGTCGCCTACTTCTTCCTCTATTGATCTGTCTGCCATAGCGTCTAAAATTAAAAAAAACTTCCAGGCCAAAGAAGGAATACAGCCGAGAGTCGTCTCCGTCGATCCGACTTCTGGAATTCTACCCCTCGCGAGGTCTCTAGTCCGAAATTGAGTTCTTCTGCCAATGATCTCAATCGTGTTCCCCCCGAGCGGTTTGTTCATTTTCCTTTCCTTTCCAATTGCCTCCTTTCAGTCCTCGTTACAATAGTTTCCGTCGAGATCAGAGGGAAGAGGGCCCTTCTAATGATTTCTTGACAGTCCCCCATAGACGAAAAGCATGGGATATTCCTGACGAAGTGACAACTCGTAAAAACTCGGAGAACAGCGAGTCGGCATATTCATTCGAGGAGAAAAGTTTTCCCTCGCTGAGTGATCCGAAACCTGTGCCGGAGAAACCCATAGAAAAACCGAGCTTCAGGTAAGGTCGATGACGTTTTCTACTACAGATGGCAGATATGGCAACAACCGTCGTTACAAGACTTTTTATAATAGTTCCTTGGGTAATTTTGACTCGTAGAATCGGCATGTTTCGGGTCCGGGATCCGTTTCTTCTTCCTTTCAAGACATCGTTTTTTTTCAGCTGTGTGGCTGCCGGAAAGCGATATGCGAAGCCTGAGCCAAAGAAGAGTTACGCCGAAAAACTGAAGCAGGGTCGTCACTCGTAGTCCCTGTTTGTATCTATATGTTCATATATGTCGCGGTCTCCCTGTCCCTGTGCTTGCCTTCCGGTTAGATTTCTTTGGGTTCTGTAGAATCGTTCCCGACATATCCTATCGCCTTGCTTCCCTTCCTCCGCATTCTAGTCTTACTCTTCCGGTCATTTCCTACTGGTACCTCATAGAGAGATATTTCTAGAGATCTTTATTTCCCAAGCAAATGCTCTTTTCACTTCAGAGTCTATCAATAAATATTTGGCTGATTCAAATGGATTAAACGACGTCAAGTTAGACATTTATTGAGGCAGTGCATGTGATGATGCCGATTTGAACCTGTATGTACACACAGACATTATTAGATAATCCTCGAATAAATAAAGTGAGCTTCGGAGAGAGGGAGAAATCTCTTGGAGCACCAGGGAGGGCCCGGTCGAACCGGTCAATGGAGATACGTGTATATTGGGAAGGGTAACAAGAAGAAAAAAAGAAAGACTAGGAGGGCTGGAAGAAAAGAAAATGGCGACAACTACTCGCAGAAATACCCGAAGAGGAAAGGTTAGAACGAAGCGAACTCCGGTTTGACGATGTCTTGAAGGGCTTGATGGGTAAGTGTCGTATCCTCATCATCCTCCTCAGCATCCATCTGAATAGGTTGAAATAATAAAACAGATAATATACCTCTTCGAGATCGTCGATCTCGTCAGTATCGGAGTCATGATGGGATGCTCCGAGTGGAGAAGGACCTCCCATGGAGGACGAGGAGGCGAGAGGAGAGGGACCGGATGATTCGGAAGCAGAAACAGAGTATCCAGTGGCTGGATGGAAGGCAACCTCCTGGTTGTCGGTTGTCGTCGGCTCTACCGCCGTCGCCCATTCACACTTCTTTTTCCTTTTACAAAATTTGCACCATCTATCCTGATTTTGTGTCCCGAATCTGGCTCTGCACTTCTTCGTTTCCGTCGTCTCTGAAATATCTCGCTTTGATTGGTCGAGTTGAGTCTCGAGAGGTATACGGTGTCGCTGTCATTGTTCTTATTTGCGGCTGATGGTTCGAAAGACGCAGTTGAAGAGCGCCGGTCGTGTCGGATATTGTGCCAACAAGGAGGGATAAGTGTTGTGATAACAGGGATACGGTATCCAAATAGTACTTTTTGCAACTTACCGTCAGTCCTGTCTCGTCTCTTCTTCTTCTTTTTATGAACAGCGTAATTCTCTCTGGCCGACCAATTCGGGAATTTCTCCTTGTGTGCTTCTCTATCTTTTTTCGCCATTTCAAAATATTTCGCTTGTTCTTCTTTCGGTAGTTCTTGCCATCTTCGCCCCAGTTCCTTATTCAACTCAGCACTCTGTTTTTCTACGAACCCATTCTCCTGTTGGACCTTCGTCCTGTTCTCTTTCATAAACCACATAAAAGCATTCAAAGGCTTCTTGATGTGATCTTCCTTCTTCATCTTTCCGCCTTCTCCTCTTCGTCGATGGTTGTCTGGCATTCCATTGGCGAGTGTTGTAATTGGGGAATTGGCATAGGAGAGTCTCATTTGATTCATCTGAGAATGGTTAGAATAGACTGAGAAGGATACCTGGGAGAGGGGATTCATATGTGGAGGCCGCATATTGACTCCGAGAGGATTACTGGCAGCCATAATGGCATCGTAGACAGGAGAGCCAGGTGCCATCATACAAGCAGCGGCAGCAACGAGAGTTGGACTGTTAGGGACCATGTTAGGTATCATGTAGGCCGGGGAAAGCGGATTCCTCGTCATCATATTCTGAAATTTCTTCCCTTTTTACAATCTTCATCCATCCATTCACACCCGTCAAGTCGTCTGTCTAATTGAGGATGCAATTTGACAAAATAGCTCCGCTGCCGAGCGACACAAACAAAACTCTTGGATGTGTAATTAGGCCTGGCGATGGTGAGAATTGGAGGAGCGTCGTTAATCGTCGTCGCCGACCGGAAGACATCCGGTCAATAGGTGTTATGGACCCCCTTTCTACCGTATCCTCTAACAATCGACCCAGGGGGTCTGATCCCCAAAATATACTTACTGCTAACATAAGATTATAGGAAGGACTATAAGGAGCCATCATCATTGGAAACATTCCTGGAAAGCCGAAGGACGGAGAAGGCATTGGCTTCGAGAAGGCTCCGCCGGGCTTGACCCCTGAAATGAACGGTTGTTGGGTGACAAGACGAGTATCGTTATCCCTCTCGGCGGCACTCTTCAACATATCCTCCTCACATGACAAACATCACTTGAGGCTAATGACGAAGGGAAGACCGTGACTTGTCTATTCGTAGCCCCCGTCTGTTCTTACTATTGTATTTGGTCCTTTTGACACCTTTTGACCCATGTTCTGTCATCTTATCAACTGCCGGAAGGATCGATCTGACTCATGAAGATGCGGGTTTCCCTCGCGGAGATCGTGTGAAGAGAAATGTAACCTCCCTTTTTGGAATGGCAGCTACGCAAACACAGCCGCCACGCAAGGTAAATGAGAGGCTCCGGGGTGCCATAAACGACCCGCGCACGTTTGAATACGTAACACCTGGCGGGGAAAGAAAGGGGGGGGGGAGGACGAGGCGTGTCGACGACTATCTCCCCCGGTCATCTGTCACAACTGTTTCTTCACATCTGAAAGGCCAAACCAAACTGAGATTTTTATCGCGTTGCCGTCGTTTGAATCCACACGCAATGGCTACCGTAAACTGTCATTTCCAAACCCCAAAATTGTCGATTGCTCACAATACGCAATGATCAATCAAGAAAACGAGATCAATAGCGGTGATAAGCGCGTCTTCGCCTTTCATCACGCCGACAGAACTTGGATCCTGAAGACTAGTACGCAACCTCCCGAAGAATATTTCATCGAAGAAAAACCCACCGATATCCTCCGGTCGAGGTGTGACCTCCATCTCTGCTTCCAATACGACATCCTTCTTGTCTTCCGTCAACTGATCTTGAGCATCTTGTTCCTCCGTATCTTGACTGTGGAATACCTTCACTTCTACCTCGTCGTCGTCAGCCATGTGACATCAATCGAGAGTCTAAAGAAAATAATGTTAAAATATTCTGCGTCCCTACCATCTTCCTGTCTCTGTCCATGACCCTCTCTACTTACAAAACACCTGTCCTTTTAGAACAAGATGTTATGTAAATATATGGGAGATGAAGGGATGGACTGAAAAGACAGGAAGAGGTCGAAAAAAGAAAAGGGAGAAAGAGAGAGAAGGTGTGAATCAGATAAGGAGCGGAAGACACGGGAACGCATTAAGGTTGCCAAAACGGTCATTTCGAGAGACAAGACCGGAAGAAACAAACATGGCAGGAAGAAAAAGAAAGAAGAAGCAGAATAAGAAAAGGTTCAAGGAGACAACTACTCGCTTTGAAAAGATTAGATATCGACAAGCGGAAGACAACGCGTTTTTTAGATAGTATCGGATGGAGGGATCTGATCAAATGCTCTGATTACATTCAAAAACGAAAGACATATCAAGGGCCATCAAGGCCACCGAAAACGTCTCGTTCGCAGTTGATTTAGTGCAGACCGAAGCGATTCGAGACCTGTTAATCAGCCGGCGAAAGACGATAGAAGAATCTGAAACAAAAGAGAGAGGGATCACGCCGTCGACTACCCTACGAGGCAATTCGTCAAATGCCGGCTGGGGAGGATGCTGCCAAGGGTGGACACTTACGGAAAATGAAAGGAAGACAATGAGAAATGGGAGAATGACTGACACATTTGCAATCTGTTCCTTCAATGAGTATGTCTCAATTCGAAAAAGAACCCCCATACCCCCCACCGGCCGAGTGTCCCAATTGGGCCATAACCTGAGATGGCATGACGCGTCTTTTGTGCGGAGACACAAAATGAGCGGGAGAGTTTGAATGTGTCCGTTTACAAGAAAAATCAAAACGCGTGAAGGTCGAGGGATTAGTCCCTCTCTATACTAGGAAGGCGAGGAAGCGGCATCTCTCTTTGATCAAGGATATGCTAATTCTTCGAATGAGTAATAAAAAGAACAGAACCATTTACGAGTATCAAAAATGAAAGATCCATAGCGGCTCTGCCAAAAGGTAGACCGACCTGTACCATAGGGGGCGGAGTCTTTCAGACGGGTGAGAGAGGAACAGCTGGGCGGGGTCAGACTCCCCCATTCAGGTGGGTGCCATCGGCAGACGAAGGCTACAGTGCAATTAGTCGTCATTGATTGACTCTACGGGTAATTAGACAAGGAGGTTCAAAAGCGAAGAAGGGCCATCCTCGGCGACAGATAAAAGTCATTATGATGGGAAAGATGCGCAAGGCGTGCTCTCGGGTCATGTTGATGTCCGGAGAGAAGAATCCATCATCCGAGGGTATCGATTACGGGTCAGATCATGTTGCCCCCTTTGGTCGAAGCCATTACCGAGTTCGAATAAACAGAGACAAAACAGTTGGCGCCGTTAGATATACAGTAATACGATCTTTTTGAATAAACTCAAGATTCGAAAAGAGATTGACTCACTCTTGACTCGTGGGAATCGTACCGTCCTCGTTTCTTTGAAGGCGGCCGCACAAGAGTAAGAGAATTTGAATTCCGTGACTCGGCGACGGTCTGCGGTCGGGTTTGAATTCGTCATGTCAAAAGGGTGTCGATCGATCAAAAGACGACGGACCATTGGACCGATTAACGTCTCTCCCGGTCGGTGGGGAGCTGCCAAACAAGGCCGAGCCACTGCCACCAACCCTTGCGCAATGATATCCGTCCTGTTGCCTCACTTTTACGGGCTGGGAGGAACATGCAATGCAAAAAGACGAGTTAGAGGGGGAAGACAGACATGGGAAGATCAGCTGGAGGTCGTAAAAACGGATGGAAAAGCATAGTAATGACCTAATGGAAGGGAAAGGCTAATGGCGTTAGTCATCCTTCTGACGCCTTCCAAAGAAGAAATGTCAAGATGTTGTGTGATGGACAAGACACAACAGAAGAAGGCAAAAAAAAGCAGCTGATTGGCATTTATTCGGCCGATATTCCCGTGCGGGAACAATGAAAATCGAGAGAAAAAGGATATTATGATAGATAGATGGAAAGGAAAAGGACTCGCGAATACGAGGAAAAGACAATTATTGATAGAGAGAAAGGGACCGGAAGGAGATGATAAGAGAGGGAAGAGAGGGCGCTATAAACAACATATGTGGAAGAGAGAGGACTCATTGACGATTCAGATGAGCCAAAGGAGATAATAGACGCAACGAGAAACAGCTATTGGCCAGCTGACAAATTTCGAAGGAAAGCATTATAGATGACGCTAATCCGGGTAATCCGAATGGGCGCCAAACGGTCATGTTCAAATGGAAAGAGGTGTCACTTGAAAAATAAAGAAATAATTTTGATTATTCGAAAGGGGAAGAAGAAGGTAGAATTACTCAAAACGCGGGCTGACCCGAGGGGGACAGTCTCCGTTTTACACTCGCCAAGCACGTGTGTAATCTACGGCTCCCTTGTCTCAACCTTGTTGTTTTATTTTGTCAAGTCATCTTCATTAGTAAGAAGAGATTGAAGAGATCTTAAATGAGAAGGGTCAACCAAGGGGCAGACAGAGGTAGGTTTGAGGGCGGGTGGCTAATTGCGATTCAAACGGCGCGCCATCTGCGCCACTCGACTCGACTGGCTGCGACAATGGCAGCTGCGGCCCGTTTGAAATTTGAATACCCGGAGAGAGAATGCCGGTGGTAGTCGTGATGAAGATCATATAGGACATTTTCTTGATATCCATTTGTTTTCTACAGATTACTGTATCTTTTAAAGTTCTTTCATTCGTGTCATAAGTCGATTAGATGGGATTTGTCACCATCTAATCCTCCATCAGCTGGTCGAATACAAAAATGAGACGACAGATGTCCGAGAGGAAGAGGGCTCATTCAAATTCTCCATCGGATTCGAAATCTCCCTTTTGGAATTATGAGGGAGGAGGAGGGAGACTGATTGGTAACACAATAAGGAGAAAGACGACTGACAGCCGACGATCAGGTAGGTGGTTCCGTGGCAAATCAATGCGCCGCCGACTATTCTCTCGAGATCGAGAAGACAAACGACTCCCTCTAGACATTTGGGTGCTAACAAAAATATCCTGATAAAGGTAGAGGGAGTCGATTGCTTATTTAGAAAACCCTAATGAATTCATAGAATGCATAGTATTGCCCGGGAACATCTTCAATCGTACCTTTACGCTTACAAGGAGTCGAGTAAGGAGGTGTGGGGTCGGTCGATAAGATAAGACAGGGCTGTTTCAGCAGGGGATAGGACTGTTAAGCGACGGAAGAAAATGCCATTCACGTCGACGACAGGACGATGAGAAGATGGCTCTCGAGGCATTGAGGAATGTTACGGTCAGTTTGTAGAATGCCACCGGCTGTTTCGACATCTGGCACACTGCCAATAGTTATTGTTTAAAGCGATTTGCTGATCGTTATCGCCCGTTTATGCCACTCATCGGTCGCCCTGGAGCCTCTCTTTCCTTGGGATTAATACACCTGTGGAAACTGACAGCTGGCGGAAGAGGGGACCATACATAGCACTTAGCCTTTGACCCTTCAATCCATTCGAATCCATTATACAAAGCAGACAATTCATATTTGTATGGCGATCAAACAGCGGAAGGCAGCTTACGCAACGAACCCTACAAACCCATTAATATCCTCTGTTTACAGCCTACTGTATCCTCTTTCTACCACTTCCTTTTTTTAGAAGTTAAAGGTCGCCTTCGCCATCCAAACGCATCTACCGTATGATGGAAGTCTTGAAGATGAGAGTCCCTTTTATCCGAAGACAGTTTCTTTTAAAAAAGACGAGTTTCTTCATATATACCAGGTATCTACTATAATCCTTTGTTAATCCTATTGCATCATATCCTAATTAGCGACTTGACATGTTAGCCCTCTAGATAAGCTACTCAGCCAGGGGGTCAAGGCGTTTTCAGAGGTACAACAAAGACTGGTGGTTGGGAAGGGTTGTCGCCCATAATACGACTATCGGATTCGTCCCGACTGCCAGAAGAATCATTCGATTACTTACCTATGAGAAAGATCCGACCATCGGGGTATGGGAACTCCCTCAGCCATTTACTGTAGTTCCTACAACTCGACCCATCGTCCTCATTGGCCCTTCAAAACAAAACTGTCGATTGACACAATTGATGCATGCAGCTGTGAGGTAAGAAAAAAAGAAAAGACAATTTGAGACAGACACGGATTGGTGAGACATTTTCGATCGAGATTGAGACGACTAACAACGAGTATAGGGGATAAGATGGATCTAGGTAAGAAAAGAAAAAGAGATTAGACAGAATAGGAGGAAACGAAACGGAACAGTGGGTCATCACCTCCCTCGCTCAGCAACATCTCGTCCTCCTCGACACTCCCAATGTTGATGTTCCTTCTGATTTACAGAACATGTGTTTGGCTCCCATCTTCATCCAATTTAAAGTTCTACATCGAAAGGTTGGTTACTGTAACTAGCCACTTGATTAGTAGATTCTGATCAAATTGATGAAGAAATGTGGCTGTAACAATACTGATCTACAAGGAGCAGATATCCTGGCTGCCATACCCTCTGAACAAGTAGAGAATTAATGAAGAATAAAGAGCTTTTAGTTTGACCTGATCATCGATGAAAATGACTTGGATCTGGCTACTCGAAGGATCTGTACATATCTGGAGGAGTACTGGACATCCCTCTTTCCAAACATTCCCCTGATGGAGGAGAAATTTCTCAAAGGACAATAAAGTATGAAAGAATAAAGAGTATTCATCAAAAGAGAAAACAAGTGAGGACTGAAACGAAGTTTTCTTTTTTCTCCAATACAGCGTTTCCCGACTGGCACTTCATTAATAATCCCTCTGTCGGCACTTTTTGTCGACAGAGTTGCGAAGGACGGGCTGGGGGGCGGGTGACCAGCCGATTTTTGGAAAAAAAACAAGGAATATCTGATACAGAGAACAAGTTCTAAATGGATAAATATTTATGGAAGATATATACAAGCAATGAAAAAAAAAGAAACAACACCGGATGACTTGTCTTTTTCCTTTGCAACATCTATACAATAATATAGTCGATTGACATTCTGTCCTCTGGTATCCTCTCCAAGTTGTACACCTTCAACTGGGCCTTTTTCATCTCTTTTGGAGATGCCATTCGACTTCGGTAGACAAAAAGAGAAAGAAGAACGACAAAGAGGAGAAGGAAACAGAAGATGACGAGGGAGATTTCAAGGAAGAATGAAGGAGATGACGACTCGCAGAAAATCCCCTTAAACCCTTTCGGACAGGAACAAGTTAAGTGATGGAGTCCATTTGATTGACATTTTCCTCCATTCTGACAGGGATTTGAAGAACAAGCATCTTTTTCTAAAATCAAGGATTGATCCACGTCGATTGACTTACTCTGATCGCAGTCCATTCCAGTCCAACCGTTTTTACACACTTTGAATCCTTCACTCGTGCAGGTGTAGCTCCTTCCGGGGACATTCAGACACAGTCTATCACAGTTCTCTCCATAGTATCCAGGATTACAGATCATTTTATAGGTCAGTTCATAGATTCTGTCTTGAATGTTGAATCGAACACTCTGACTCTCTCGACTCGGGGCCAACGAAAGACTCGTATGATCCTTCTCGTTGCTGACATCCATCGAATAAGTTGGCTGAACAGCATAAGTCACGAAAGTAGAAGGAGACTTACGGGCATTTGATCCATGGCTATGTAATGTAATCCTTCCAGGTCGTTTCGACTATATTGATTGAGGGGAGGATCTCGGAGACGTATTTCATCCAATGGATAGTTAGAAGAGAACTGAAGACTTAGCGACAGCTTCGGGTGTCGTTTCTCACCAGAAATAATCTAAAAAATGAATGAGATAAAGAGAAAAATAATAATTAGGGAAAAAGGATAATAAACTCACGGTGCAAAGAGTCAGCAGTAAAAGAAGACCGAACATTTAGTAGACAGAAAACGAAGAAGCGTCTGAAAGTGGGAGAGTAAGAAATGAAAAATAAAAGAATTTGAGAGGCCGGATTAACAAAAAGGGTTAATCTTATCTAACCGCCTTTACAGAAGCTCATTTGAATTACAAATTTCGGAAGATCAAAGAGACCGCCGAAGTGAGCTAGAAATATAAAAGCCGTTGGTCATGATTAGGATAAAAGAATAAAGTGTGATACAGAAGCGGATATAATGATCAGATGAAGCTGAAGGGAAAAAGCGAAAGTATCCAGCCAGTAGTTGACGGCCGACGGTCTCTTCGCTTCTCTTAGATGCAACCTCTTTAGAGAAGAAGCGAAAAGAGACTGAGGGGGAGGAGTCAACTCTCTTTGTTGTCCATATCACCTGAAGATACACTTCCAAGAAGAGTATAGTCTTTTCGATTCGACACGCCAAAAGGACCGACATACTTCGGCTGGCGGGTCAAGTATGTCCAGAGGGAACGGTCACAGTTCATAGAGAAGCCGCCATACGAAAGAGTCAATCAGAGAGGAAGAAAGGACAGTGTGGAGGAGAAATGGGAGGGATATGATATGGACATGTGTTGCCCTAGAAGGGAGACTTCTTCACACCTTGTCTGAGAACACAGCAGGATATTCCGGCGGTGACTATGATCCGAACCGGAAGGGATTAGCCATGAGAGACAAGCTGTGGTTAAACAGAAACAAAAGGAGGGAGGAGACAATCAAGATGTCAGATGCTGTCAGATAATGGATGGAACAGTTCTCCCGACGGCAGATCCCACCGCGACGCCAGTCTTATCTTAATAATTAGTTGTCTTATTCTTCTAAATAGGTGTTCATCCTCCTCGATCACACTTGGTCAAATCAATCATAGAAAGGATTCCCTTAGAAAAATAAATTCGATTAATTTATATTAACTATTTTCTGCCGATTGACCGTCGTCGGCAAAATACGGCGCCAACTGCCCTTTCACAACCTCGTACCCCGCAAACACACGTGTATTAGTCGTCCGCCGGTCCTTTCACTCATTGTTATCTCTTTCTTTCAGCTGATTCTCACTATTATCTTATTTTTCTTTTCTTTTTTAACTATAAATTTTTCAGAAGAAAGTAAATAATGAAAGAGATTTTTATATTTCTACTGGTAACTTGTCTTTTTGGAGGTGTTCAAGGTATTTTTTCTTTATATTTATATTTTTACTTTATTTTTAGCCCATAAAAAAGTTCTTTTATCCGATGTAAATACAATAACTTTAAAAGCGGGTGAAATGACGACAGGTGAGTGTCTTGTCTCTCGTTTGACACCCTCTTATAGGCCGTCGATCATCGCCCGTTCCTCAACTAACCTGTGTGGGAGGAAAAGCGGCTAACAAATACAAGCCGAGAGTGGCTCAATGCACGAAGGTCGGTTTCGACGGATTGTCCTATCAATGGAGGTGCACGGCAGAGATGCCGACTGAGTATGAATTCGGAAAGGTGACAGTCAACTGTGAAGGGTATGACTATTCGGACGACAAGTATATCCTTCATGGATCATGTGGGGTTAGTATCTATTTAACTTGGTTACTCTTTCAGTTGGAATATGAACTGGAATATACATCTGATCTGAAGAGATCTACCTCTAATAGTAACAGATATCCTTTTTTCTTTTTATGTTTCTATTTCAGATACCTTTCTCGAATGGTTAGGAACCTTTTTGGTCGTAATTCTTATTGTTATTGTGCTGATTGCCATGTGTAGAAAGAGTGGAGATGGAACAATAGGAGGATTTGGTAAGGAGAAATAAGGCTTATTTTCTTTTTAGGAACAGATAGATACTCAGGTTATCCAGGAGATGGTCCCGGCTATCCTCCAGATGACTATGGTTTTCCAGGAAAATCTCCTGATCCATATCCCTCGGCCCCTCCTACCTATGAAGAATCACAAAGCTATGAGATACCTCGACAACGACAAAGACCGCAACATAGAACGAATATGGGATTCGGAATGGGGGGAGGAGGACAGAGGGAAAATGAAGGACCGGGATTCTGGACGGGAGCCGGCCTAGGAGCTTTGGGAGGATATTTCATGGGAAGAAACATGGGTCAACAACCGACAACCAGTCGATCAGCTGGCAGTTCCTTCGGATTCTCTAATACTCAAAGAACAAGGACTCCGACTCCACCGAGACAAAGCGGGGATCTCCATGAGAGTACTGGTTAGATTAATTGAAAATAAATTATAAAACGATCATTTCAGGGTATGGAGGCACAACACGACGATAAATTTAAAATTTGGAGAAGAAATATACGGGTTTCCATCGAAATGAGCTGTCTATTCTATGTTCAATAAATATTCTTTCCCCCTGTCGGATATTTCCCAAGGTCACAATGACGGCGCTCCATTGCCACTCGCATCTTGGCTCCAAGAGCAAAATCAATATCCGGTATTACACATTCCACTTTCTTCGTCTTTTGTCTAACTTTTTTTTTCATTTTTAAATTCTCTTCTAATAAAAGAAGAATTTCAATGATTTCGTTTCATATAAAGGTTCCTTCTCCTGACCTGATTTAACCTGGCATCTCCTATCGATTCCTCTTTTCAGCCGGGTAAACCTATCGTTGGATGAGGTTGTTCCTCCTTTTCCTTCTTGTTGTCTCTGCTCTCTCCAACTATCCTCAAGATCCATATTCCGAGTTGGGAGTAAAACGAACGGCGTCAGCGAAGGATATCAAACGAGCCTATAAGTCATTGGCTAAGGAATGGTTAGTCTCCTCTTTTTTTCTTATATTTTTCAGGCACCCGGACAAAAATAGCAATCCAGAGGCTCAGGAGAAGTTCGTTGCCATCACGAAAGCGTACGAAATATTGTCGGATCCTTTGAAGAAGGAAAGATTCGACAAGTTCGGCACATTTGACGATTCTCCCCAAGGTGGTGATCATCACGGATTCGGTGGAGGATTTAATTTTGTTAGTCATCTATCTGTTCTTTATTCTTTTTCTTTCAGTTCAATGGATTTGGATTCGGAACAGACGACGAACTGTTTATCAAACAACGGATATCTCTTCGACAGTACACCCACGGCATTCTCGAAAGGTATTCCTTCGTTCTTTCTAATTTGTCAAATTCTTTCAGAAGTCATGAACAACCGTTCATTTTCTACGTCTACTCTAATTACTGTCAGTTTTGTTTCAAATTGAAAGGAGTTTGGAAGGCTGTAACAGAGGATCTCGAGCCATTAGGTAGATAAAAAGAGACAAGGCTATTATTTTTTTAGGATATGGAATTGGAACAGTCAATGCCATGATGGATGGTAATCTTGTTGAGAAATTGAGGATAAATCAACTGCCTTCGATTGTAGCCGTCGTCGAGGGACGGGTCATCCACTTCCGAAACGATATGCGGTCTCTCAGTTCCAGGTAGTAAATGTCTTCTTCTATTCCTTTTTCCAGAGATGTTCGTCTCTTTGCCCGAGATGTTATACCAAAGACATTTCTTCTGCCGATCAATTCATATGATATGTTAAAACGATTCGTCGACAGCTGGAGCTCTTCCAACAAGGTTCTACTTCTCCTCTTTTCTCTATTTCTTTTAGATCTCCGTCCTCATCTTGGGAGCCCTTCCTGATCCGAGAACACGGTATCTCTTGACAGCCATGAAGTTCTCTCACTTTTCTCGATTCGCCTATGTCTATCTGGGACAGAGCAGTCCCGAGGTCAGCTTTTCTTCCTTTCTATTTATTTTTCTTCTTTCAGGTTATCTCCATGAGAAATGCCCTCTCGATCAAATGTACACAATGTGACAATGTTCTTATCTTCAACGACTCTCCCGAATCCGGTCCAATCGCTCGATTCAGTATCTCCAGCGGCAGTCAGTTCTCTGTCGAGTCTCTTTCATCCTTCATTAATCAGAATAAGTTCCTTTCTCTGTCGAGAGTAGGTCTCTTCTTCTTCTTTTTTATTTTCTTTTTCAGCTTTCTTCCCCCAAATTCCTTGAAGAGCTATGTCCCATTAGTTCGAGGGCCTCTCGTCGTCTTTGCTTTATTCTACCCGTCGTCGATCGAAATGAAGATGGTAATCTTCTGGATAAATTCAGGCAATATGCTAAGAAAACAACGAAGACATTGTTGGCTCAGAATGTTAGTTTCTATCCGTGTGTCATACTTGATTTTTAGGTTCAACTGACTTATATCTACGTGAATAAACAGGCCGACTGGTTGCATCCCTTTTTGGAGAAAGTTGTTTCCTCCAGTTCGGTAAGCTCTTCTAATTTCTTTTATTCCTTTCAGAATTCTCGAAATGTCCTGGTTCTCTGGAGATTCGAACATGTTAAGGCCAAGTTTCAATGGTTGTCAGAAGCATGGGATGGAGACGAGGGGAAGATGGACCAACTGATCGGAGATATCATTTCTCAACGGATTCGTTTAGAACACACAGCCGTTGTTGGCGAATTGGTATTTTGTTTCTTCTTATAAGTCTTATAAGTCTGTTTTAGATAGATGAATATGCTCCAACACTTTGGACCCGTTGGTCTCGAGCTGCTTGGCGCCTTTGGGAAAATGCATGGTTCCATCTAACTCGTGAGGAGGCCTATCCTGTTTTGTCCGTCGTCGGAACCTTCTTTATCATTCTTGTTCTCGGATATTTCGTCAATTTCATGAATCAAGAACAATCCGGGAAGAAGAAGATGAAGCAACCATCCATGGACAGCGACTGGCATCCAGAGGATCCTAAGACGAAGGAGTCCAAGGCCAATCCGGAACAAAAGATCAAGAAGTAGGACTGTTTTTCATCAACTAATATGTTAATCAGAATAATGTCGATAATGACTCCGTTAATGCATGAACTGAGAGCCGAGAGCTATTACGGGATGATCCGACTGCTGAAACCAGGTTGCCGATCACTCGTTATACTTGTTGACGAGGAAAGTAAAAATCGTCTCCTCACCCAGTTCGCTCAATATGTTTTCCCTTTACGAAAGTAGATTTTATTTATTTATTTATTTTATCTTTTAGTAACAAAACATTTTCCTTTGGATATTTGATGGTCGACAAAAATCTGCCCTGGTTTCGGAAACTGTTGGAACATACGTTGCCTATCGGAGAAGCTTCAATAAGTGGAAACGAAAGTTTCTGTGAAAAACTCAAGGGTATCAATCCTCGACAAACCGTCGGGACAGTACTAGCACTGTGTGGATGGAAACTGTACTTTTCAATATATCATCCGAAACATACTACAGGCAGCAACAGGCATTTCTTAGGTAGAAAAAGAAGGTCGGAAAACAATTTGTTTAGGATTCGATAGTGACGACGATTTCTCGGAGGAGACAGATTCGGATGAAGAAGACGGAGAGAAAGGAACGAGGGAGGAACACGCGATGTTGAGACGGAGCAATTCGAATATTAACACAGATAACGTGCTGAATAGTTTTCCGAACTGGTTGGATCGACTTCTCGAAGGAACTATCCGCCGATACTATATCCCCGAATGGCCTGATAATCTTCGATGATCCTCACAACGTCTTTCCTATGTCAATTTTCCTTCCAATTCAGTTGTCACAATCTCGATCTATTCATAATAAATATCTATACCTATATTTGGCTTTAATCTACTCCCGGTTTTCCCATTTCATACCGTTCTCACAGACATTTCCAATCCAAATAACAGATGACCCCGTCCTGTATCAAGCGAACATTGTGTGCTGGGAAGGGAAAGGTCCCTGAATACAGAACAGGTTGGTTGATTTCAGCTTAGTCACTTGATTTAGGGACAAAGGCCGTCTTTCACTACGAGGCTCTTCGTCCAATCGATCTCATAACACCTGAGATTGGGATGCCAGAAAGCAGAGAGGCCTATGTTTCGATCGACGATACAAGAAAGAAATGGCCAGAAGGATACGGAAAACCCTTGGAACTTGTATTTGGGAAAAAATTCCAATTGCCGGTCTTCGAGACTTGTCTCCAGTCGATGTTGGTCGACGAGGTATATATTGTTCTCTCTTGCCATAACGCAATCGCAGATATCCCAATTCGACATAGAGGCCAACGAACTGCCGACTTTCCCCCTCGTTTCGAAGAAACTTAGAGACATTTCCCGACCCTGTGACGGACATGATCACGGCCATCCAACTCATATGTGTGCTGCTTCGATAGCCGAAGGGTGGGTGTTCCTTCCTTCGAATCTATCCTTCAAAGAACCGGTTATAAAGCTCTCGATGAGTACATGAAGTCCCCTTCTCCTCTTCGATTCATATTTCATCTTATCAGTGTCACACAACCTGAAGATTATACCCCAGACAGTTGGCAAATGACTAACGAGGAGAAAATGACATCGATCGACATCCTCCGCGAGGAGGGGAACGGCCTATTCAAACAGGTAGAAAAAAAAAGACTGTGAAACCAATATAGAAAGAGTGGAAAGAAGCGGAAAAGAGATATCGAGAGGCATTACATCGAGTGGATCAATTAATGTTGAGGGAAAAACCGGGGGAACCTGAGTGGGTTGAACTGGACAGAAAGGTGATCATTCCGCCATTGAATCATTTTTTTCATAGAACATTCCACTTTATCTCAACCTGGCACAATGTCTTTTTAATTCCGTCGAATATTACGAAGCACAAAATGCGGCGACTGAAGTTCTTCGACGGGAGGAATACAACGAAAAGGCCCTCTTTCGACGGGCGAGAGCCTATATCGAAACATGGAATCTAGATGAAGTATCTTCTTTGTCAATTATTCTATATTTGCATAGGCTGAAGTTGACTTACAAACTCTGTATGAACATTATCCCCACATGGAAAAACTGGTCTCTTTGGAGAAGACAAAGATTCAGAAAAAACGAGATGAAAGAGCCAAAGGAGCAAAACAGACGAGTAAGAAGATGCTCAGAGCACTCGGGGAATAACTTTTGATCTCTCGAATATCTTATGAATTGTGATACCTGTTTTCTTCAACTAACTTAGTCAATACATATGATTTACCTTGTTCTTATCTTTTGTGCATATTGGCTATTAGTTGACAAAATTTCAATGATTGAAATATGGAAAAGAAGACTGGAATACCCTTAAAACCACATTTCCCCAAGAGAAGTAAAACAATTGACTGGATTCTATATCTTCCTATCATCTTTCTTATGGTAGCATCATTTTCATTCAGATCCATAAAAAGTTCTGAAGTGATTGCAAAAAAAATTTTTAAATTTTTGTTTCAAATTTTGAATCTATGGGCGAATGCGATAATATTTTTCATCTTCTCTCTAATAATTTCTTAATATAGAAATTTGGTTTTTATGAAGGATGTACCAAACTACAAAATATTTTTGTAAGAATATTTGCTGAAACCGGAATTTTTGATGGAATATCAATTTGAATCTATATAGGTATTCTATATAGAATTTATTACAGAATGGAAGAACCTATTAAATTATTATATCGTGTACGTCCGCCGCAATGTGAAGGGAAGATTTTTTGGACAGTTTCTCAAAACTCTGTAACAGGAGTAGAAGGAATATTTGTTGCCGGTTAGCACTTTCATTATAGAAATATAGTCTGTCTAGATAAAGTTTTCGATGTTAACTCAACAAATCGAGATGTTTTTCAAAGTATTTTTACATTGATAGAGAAATTGTGTGAAGGATACAATACTGCTATACTCGCTTACGGACAATCAGGTGCAGGTATGCAGACATTTCTTTGTTATATACATATTCTAAATTTTCAAGGTAAAACACATACTTTACTCGGTGATGAACGGGAAGAAGGACTTGTTAATCATATTATTAAACATTTGTTTCGAGAATTAGTGAAGCAACAGGTACCTTAATTTTACTGCTATTATTATAATTTAGAACAATGAGGGTCGTTCGTTTTTAGTTCAGCTTCATGTATGTAAATATTTAAATATATAATGTTTTCGTTATTTTCAAGGTCATGGAAATCTACTGCGAGAAGATTAAAGACTTGCTGTGTGATTCTTCTGGTATTGAGCCCGTTATAATGGTTAGTGTGTAATATTTTTATAGTCTTTTTGCAGGAAGGCAACAATAACATTCCTAGAGTTATAAATATCAGAGATGTTACTATTACATCAGCCGAGCAAGCGTTAAGCATAATACAAGAAGCTCAAAGTAAAGTTCTATTTTGTTGTGCTTCAACCTATTTTAGAACGTAGAGTAACTGGCACAACGGAATTGAATGATAAATCGAGTCGCTCTCATGCTATAATACAACTTGCTGTAGAAACTAGTTTATCAAGTAAGTATAAAACCCTAGTAACTAATAAATTGTCGTTTGGAAACTAATACAGGATTTTAAAATGTATCTAATATATGAGATCATTTTTATTGATACATTTCAGTTGGATCCAAATCAAATATGAAGACAAGAAAATCTGTAATGAGTATAGTGGACTTAGCTGGAAGTGAAAATGCTGAAGCGAATTCAGGAATTCGTGCCAAGGCATATTAAATGAAATGTAGCTACTTTATTTCAGGAAGGTGCTCTTATTAATAAGTCTTTATTGTACCTAACTAAAGTCATTAGTATTTTAACTGAAAAAAGTATACCAGGTCATATACCATATAGAAATTCAAAACTTACACGTCTTTTAAAGCCCTGCCTTGGCGGTAATGCAAGTACTTTAATTATTTGCTGTATACATCCACAGAATAAAGATGAGAGTATCAGGACTTTAAAAGTTTGTTTTAATTTGTTTTAAATGCTTTTTTAGTTCTCGGAAAGACTGAAGCTAGTAAAAAGTCGCGTAACGGTAAATGAAGATGAGGAAGATAGTAAACTAAATGCTTTATTGGAAGAAATTGGCGGATTGAAAGAAAGGGTAAAACTTTCTGTGCTCAAATATATATACTATTAGTTGAATACTTCTTTATGCGACATCGAAGTTTTACGTATAAGAAATGCTAAGTTGGAGGAAAAAAATGAAGTCCTCACAAGCTTGTTAACAGATGCTGAAGTATTCATCACTTTTTAAATACAATAATATTTTAGAATAAAAACAAGGAGATTAAAAAAGCCGTCGTCGTCGAAAGAGCTGTTGATAGAAAAACAATTTGCGAACTTCAAATTGCAATTGAAAAGTTAAGCGTTATACAATATTATGCAATGAAAGAGGTTTACATTTTATATTGTGCAGACGCATTTTCAGGATGAAGATCGTAAAAACAATATAGTGCAGGAAATTCATTTAGACGAAGATTTAGAAGAAAAACTAAAATCTATAAATGATAATAGTGAAATTTATACTGGTGAGATTGTTGAAGTTGAAGCGGCAAATGGGATCTTAAGCGATACCGAGAATGAGGTTTTTAATATATTTTTTTCACTTAATTTTTTTAGGGTGATGGGTTCCCGAAAGAGCTAAGTAATTATGACTCTACTATCAAGACAAGGGAAACTCTAGATTATTCTAACTCGAGTAATGAGGGAAATTTAACATGTTTCTCTCTTGTCGACGAACATCTTGAAATTGAGAAAAATGCGTTAAAGCAGAATGTTATTCTTTTGCAAGAACGACTTAGAAGAGTAGAAATAACACTGTTAAAGGTTGGGAAATAGTTCATAAAAAATGTTTTATTTGTTCAGCAAGACTCGTGCATATTTGAAGCTAATAGAGAGCAGCTTAAAATGCAAGATGAATTAGTGACAAAAAATGAAGAGCTTGTTGAACTGCATCGGCGATTAAGAGACTATGAACTTAATTTTATAGATAAGGTACTATTCGGATGAAATATATCTATATATACATATATATATATATATATATTTCATCAAAAAAATTTCAGATAAACGTTCAAAAGCAGGAACATGAGAAAGATTCTGAAATTGAATGTGTTTTCCTCAGGCAATCTGTAAAAAATTTAGAAGAAAGGCTACAACAATCGGAAGAAAAGCTTCAACAGGCAGAAGAAGCACTGCAAAAGAAAACAAAAGTTTGTTTTTTTATACTTAGTTATATTTATTAGGTATTAGAAGAAGGAATTTTGAAATACAATTCTCTTCTTAAAGAACATAAAGATTTGTATAGTCGATATCAATATTTAAAGAACAATAAAAATGAGTTCTTCTAATATGGTAATACTGCTGTAATAAAGCTTTTTAATCTTGTATAATTTACCCCTATTTTAAATGTACATGTCGTTTTTATCTTTACTTTTTTAAACTAATGTTTAAGTTGATCAACCGTTTTTGAAAAGCGAATATTAATATGTGTAGTTTGGGAAAATTTAAAGGTCTGTAGGATAAAGATAGTGAAGAAAATATCATGGACTTTGCTCTCTTTATTGTTTTTATCCATTTCTTTTTCAGATATGATGCTTTCTGGACGTGGAATATTATCTATCGTAAAAAGTTCGAGCAAGGTTAGTAACATTTTGATGATTTTTTATGCATTCATGTATCCATTTAATTTTAATTTAGGTCCGTTTTAATAGTACATTAGTTTTGGCCGAACATGATGATAATTCATTGGCTCCAATTACTTTAAATGCTATTACGGCTGCTTCTAAGTTAGGAGCTGAGGTTTCTGTACTTGTAACGGGTGCAAACCCGAAAGATATCGCTGAAAAGATTGCTAAAGTAACAGGTGTAAAGAAGGTCCTGATTGCACAAGATGAAAAACTCAAGCATAATCTACCTGGTGAATTTTTTCTCTCTATAAATTGTTTTAGAACGAGTTGAACCTGTGGTAATAGCAGCTCAAAAGAAGTTTAATTTTACAAATATAGTAGCTGGATCATCTGCTTTTAGTAGAGGTGTAATTCCTCGGGTCGCTGCAAAACTAGGTTCCTCTCCAATTTCAGATGTCACAGAAGTAGTTTATTTTATTTACCTCTAATTCTTTAGATCCATTCTCCTGATACCTTTACTAGGAACCAGTACGCTGGAAATGCTGTTACTAAAATCCGGTCGAATGCAGCGGTAAAACTTATTACTTTTCGGGGAACATCTTTTGAACCTGCTGGTATGGATGGTAGCGGTGCTGTTGAAAATGGTAATTTCGATATCATATTAGTTTATTCGTAGCTCCTTCGTTTGATATCAAAGCTAACTCGTCCGAATTTGTTACTCAGGAGCTCAGTAAATCCGAACGTCCCGATCTTGCTTCAGCTAAAATTGTCGTTTCCGGCGGTCGTGGTTTAAAAAGTGGAGAAAATTTCAAGGTAAATTTCATTTTTTTTTAAACGTCGTTTTCAGCTGATTTATGACCTTGCTGACAAATTAGGAGCTGGTGTAGGAGCTTCTCGAGCCGCGGTTGATGCTGGCTATGTACCAAATGACATGCAAGTTGGACAAACGGGAAAAATTGTTGCTCCTCAACTTTACATAGCTGTCGGTATTTCTGGAGCTATTCAACATTTAGCAGGAATGAAAGACAGCAAAGTAATCGTGGCTATCAACAAAGATCCTGACGCTCCGATTTTCCAAGTAAACTACTACTACTATAAGGCTAACCATTTTCAGGTTGCTGACTATGGTTTAAAAGCTGACCTATTCGAAGCTGTTCCAGAACTCACGAAGGCATTATGATCTTTTTTCGTGGACTATTAGTTGTAAATTTCTTCCTAACTGTATGTTTTATTTAAAAAAGAAATTATAGCAACTTTGTGTAATAACATGCACCCGAGAGATCACTTTAAATTAGCAAATAACGTGTATTAGTGTTCAAGTAGTGCAAGTAACAGCAAGTTAAGTTTAAAAAAATTAAAACTGACAATAATACGAGGAAATAAAGAAGGGGACAATGTTACACCCGCTTTTCAGTCAAATCCAACAACGAAAATAGGCTAAGCAACAGCGACGCTGTCTTCTATGGCCTCTTCTTTTTTGGTGTTTTCTAGCGGCTCTTCCTATAAAATTTTATTCAATGCTACATCAAAACTTACTTTTACAACAGGTCGAGGGGAATTGACGCCGTTTGAAGGACCAGATTGCGGAGTTCTGGTACCAGAAAGTGGACCACCGTTCGATGGATTTCTTGATGGAGTTGATACCGACAATCCCATCTAGAAATATATTCAAATCTTTACATAACGCTTACAGGATTGACCATTCCAGCTGGATTGGGTAATGGAGGTAGCATCAATCCATTCATACCCATGCTCTATAACAAGTTCTTATTCAAATGAAGAAACTTACTGCTTGCATAGCTGCCAATTGAGCTTGGTTAAATTGAGACATAGCCTGTGCTTGCATGTTTGCAGAAAATGCTGCCATTGCTTGCAGTTGAGCCATGCTTGACGGCATAGCGGCTGCAAGCATTGGGTTTTGCATAGCAGCCATTTGAGCTCCCAGACCGTTAGCAATGTCTTAAAATTTATAGTGTGTAAAGAAGAGTTTACTTGGTGGCAATCCTGGCATACCATTCGATTTAGGAACTCTGGGTGACGGTGCCGTCATACCAGGTAACATACCCCTTTATATATATATATTAGTTTGACTAATTGAATACCTTCCCAATTGAGCATGTGCTGTTGCTTGTAGTGCCATCATTGCATTAAGAGGCATATTTCCCATGGCAGCCATGTTTCCAGCCATCATGCTCATTTGATGAGGATCTGCGGGTTGTAGTGACTGTTTGACTTTTTCAAATTCTCCAGATAGTTGTACCTGCAATGCTACAATGTCTTCATGTAAAAAAAAGCCACCTGAGCTTCCTGTGGAATCTGTGGTAGATACTGATTCAAAAAATTAGAATACTTTTCAAAAATTTTTTGGTCTTTCAACAGCTCTTGCTGACTTGCTTGATAAGTCTCCATCACAGAATTCCATTGCATCTGTTGTGTTTTCTGTTCCTAAATATGAAACCATTTAGTTATACTTGTTTGTGCCTGTTTGGATCTCTCAAGTTTATCCTTTTCCTGCATTAGAAGATGATTCAGCTGTTGCAATTCATTTTGAATGGCGTTTAAATGTTGTTCAAACGACATGATAATCTGAAAAAGTATAGATTATGGCTTCATAGTAAATTTTCTAACGAAATTACTAAACATTTTTCTTGGTGAAGTGTTAACAGAAAAGACAGCAAATATTGAATCAATTGCCGAAACTCTTGATTACGCGACTTGCTCAAGAGCAAAGAGAATAAAAAATTGTTACTTGCAGGATGATACCCTGGATGAATATTTTCTTTATTAGAAACATATTTTGTAATGTCTTGCCCATAAAAGGATAAAACCTTTTACCTACGTACATTGACATTTTCTGTCTTTGCAGAAAACATTTTTTAATGAAAATCGAACTTGATTCGTGTTCAAATATATTTGTATACATACAAAAACCTTTAACTTTACTATTGAACGTAGATAATAGACTATTGGTTAGAAATCATTAACTTATTGACATGATTAATATTATAATATAAATAAAAAAATTAGAATATAAAAGAACCGTTCAATCATGAAAGACGAAACTTCCTTTAGAACAACAAAGGAACGCATCTGTCAGAGACGCAGAGGCATCCTGCTGCAGCAGTGTATTCCCCTCAAGGAACAACACTTTTAAAAAGATACTACTAGTAAAACTTGTAATAATAACAAAAACCATTTTTCTAGAAATGATAAAAATTTTTATGGAAATGTTTGTAAATACAATCACTAATGTGAAAATATGAAAAAAAAACCCACCTACAATCGTATCTACAAACACAAGAAATAAGATTATACACATTAAAAACATGAGCAGAGAAACCGTGAAACAATGTCTCTGAAATAAAGCATTCATATTTTAAAGCAAGACTAACCTCGCATAAGGAATATATGATAGAGAATACCAGGCCATGGCAGTATATTGCCCTATAACACAGACAATCGCAAGAGGAGTACTTTTAAGCCACAATCCTACAAATAAATTTCAAAAAACATTTATTCCTACCAGAAACTATGGACATCACTATGAAAAATATGTATAGAGACGAGGAAAGCCATCGACTTCTATGAAACATACTCTTCAGTTGTGAAATGGGACCCATGAGAAAGAAGGTTCCCGTCATCGACAATCCTGCACTTATAGAGGTCATTATACAAAAACCATCAAGTTTCAAGAGCATCAATAGGTAACTAGCCTAAAAAATATTTCACTAAAAGTAAAACCTACGCAAATAGAGCTTATAACTGACAATATAAACATTCCAATAAAACATTGAACCTTTATTTCCCAAGAAAGAGAAGATGTTGTTGTCTAAAAATAAAAAAACAATCTTAATGCGTTTAATTTACTGGCTGCGGCGTTGGTACATTGTTTTGTGCATATTCAATATCTGTATTAGACTGCATTGTGCTACCCCACATCTTAATTCTAAAAATTTTATCATTTTGATTCTAACCAGAAAGAGAAAAAAATTAAAAAAAAAGTTTATTAAATGTTATATTTGTGGAAAAGCATTTTGTATATTATTGTATAAAGAAAGTTACAAGCTTAATAGATTGCATAAGGATGCATAAGTCCATGTATATTATCAACAATTAAAAAGAATAGCTACTCTTCCTAATGATTACGAAATCTTTATTACGTAGAATATACACCCTATGTGCGTATTTTCGGCGAACCGCAAATTTTCTACTTTCTTTTACATTTTATCTTATTTTGCATTTTTTTCATTATTATAAACATTTTCAGCAATTAATTGGTGGTGATAATGCCTCCAAAGCAACAAGCTAGTAAAAAAACTGAACAAAAGCGCAAGGAAAAAATTATTGAAGATAAGACCTTTGGATTAAAAAATAAAAAGGGAAATAAAAATCAAAAATATGTCCAGCAGGTCCAAAACCAGGTTTATTATACATTTTGTATTATTATTTCTAAGATGAGGAACCAAGATCCTCGTTCTGCTACAGCTAAACAGGCAGAAGCAAAGAAGATAAAGGAACGAGATGAAATGCTTGATCTAAACAAACTCTTGAAACCTGTTGAACAGAAAGTTTCTAAAGGTGATTTTGGATATTTTTTTTGAATGAACATTTAGATGTTGATCCTAAATCCATGTTATGTTTGTTTTTCAAACAGGGCATGTGTACGAAAGGTAATAAGTGTAAATTCAGCCATGATTTGGCTGTCGAACAAAAAACTGCTAAAAAAAATATGTACGTCGACAGCCGTGATTTAAGGGAAGAAAATGGTTGTTATATTCTAGTGACTATAACTGAGCTCATTTTAGAAAATATGGATGATTGGGATGAAAACAAACTTAAAGAAGTGGTTGATCAAAAACACAGTGATGCTAATCGGAACCAAACATCTATTATTGTCAGTTTACATTTTTTTCTTTATTTAAGTAAATTTAGTGCAAATATTTTATCCAAGCTGTTGAAGATAGCAAATATGGATGGTTTTGGGAATGTCCCAATGGCGGAGACAAATGTCAATATCGTCACTGCTTACCGGAAGGGTTCGTTAATAATAAGATAATACTTTGTTTTAGGTACATTCTTAGAAAGGATAGGAAAAAGATGGAGGATCAAAAGAAAGAAAATGAAATAAGTCTTGAAGAATTGATTGAAAAAGAGGTAACAAGATGTATATTTTACATAATGATTTTATACAGAGAACTGCTCTTTCTTCTAAGAACCTCACGAAAATCAGTCTTCAAACTTTTGTAGCATGGAAGAAAAAAAAATTGCGAGAAAGAAAAGAAAAAGAAGAAGCTGAACTAAAAGCAAAGAAGGAGAAAATAAAGATGGGCAAAGCTGTATGTCCAAGTTTAAGGTTTTTATTTTTGTTTACAGTTGGGAATGACTGGTCGTGATCTATTTACCTACAACGCGGATATGATTGCTGATGATGATGAAGCTGACGATGTTGCCTACGAAAAAGAGGACGATGTTGACGTATATTACTTTCTTGTATCTACCTGTTTCTTTGCAGCCTGATGAAAAAGTTATGGAAATTAACGATGACTTCTTCAAATTTGAAGGCATGGATTATGATGATGTGGATCAGAGTACTGAAGTAGAAGCAGGTAAGCAAACTTTTACTTTTATTTTTTGCTATTGTTTTGTTTATAATGTTTTGCTTTTAGGTGTTTCTAAAATGGACATTAATGAAGAGTTGTTTGACGTTGAAGACATCGATAATCTAGATACTGATACGTCAGATGATGAGTCTTCTAGAGATGATAATTGATATTTGGTTAGATCATGGGTTTGAATATGTTTGTTTTCTTTCAACTCCGGTTTTTTATTGTTGATAAGATTTTTTTTAACCTTTTTTTCTTATTATCACTATGTGGATTACCATTAATTATTTATTATTCTTTACAAGTATAGAGTAATTTCTAATTTCTAGATGGGGTCGCGTTTTCTTTCGGCTATATGGAAATCTCCAATCCAACAATTGAGAACTGCAGCACACTTCACTTATCAACCTTCTTCAGCTCCATCTGGTTTGCCTTACTATTAAAATGTTATTTTTAGGAATGGAAGTTACAAAAATGAATCTTTGTCAAGCTGTTAACAATGCTATGGACATAGCAATGAATACGGACAATAGTGCTGTAAGACTTTTTTCATATTGAAGTTTATTAATTTAAAGGTAGTATTTGGTGAAGATGTTGCTTTTGGGGGCGTTTTTCGATGCACTATAGGATTACAGGAGAAATATGGTAGAATCTTTTTCAAGTAATTATGTTTTTAGGAAAAGATAGAGTATTCAATACACCACTATGTGAGCAAGGTATTGCTGGTTTTGGTATAGGTGTTGCAGTTGGTGGTTCTACAGCCATTGCCGAGATTCAGTTTGGTGATTATATTTTCCCGGCGTATGATCAGGTTTTGTAGTAAAAATTATAATTTTGTTTTAGATAGTTAATGAAGCTGCTAAATACCGCTATCGAAGTGGTGACTTGTTTAATTGCGGTTCTCTAACTATTCGTGCAACATGGGGTGCAGTAGGTCATGGAGCCCTGTATCATTCACAGAGCCCCGAAGCGAATTTTACGCATACGCCTGGATTGAAGGCTAGTGACGTTATATCAAAACAATGAAATTTAGATCGTTGTGCCACGAGGCCCTACCCAGGCAAAAGGACTTCTTCTCAGTTGTATAAGAGATCCTGATCCATGTATTTTTTTTGAACCAAAAATTTTATATCGACTTGCTGTAGAAGATGTTCCTTCTGGAGACTATACTTTACCGCTGGGTAAAGCTGAAACGCTAATAGAAGGTTCTGATGTTACTGTTGTCGCTTGGGGAACTCAAGTTCATGTTGCTTTGGAAGCTGCAGCCCTTGCTAAGGAACAGTTGGGTATATCAGTAGAAGTGATCGACCTAGCCACTATTCAACCCTGGGATGAGGATCATATTGTTGAAGTAGTTTTAATGGCATAGTCCAATGTCGTTTTAGAGTGTTAAAAAAACCGGTAGATTGATAGTAACTCACGAGGCGCCAATAACATCTGGATTTGGAGCGGAAATTGCAGCAACGATTCAGGTATACATGAAAATATTTTAATCATATATTTAGAAACGGTGTTTTCTAAGTTTGGAAGCTCCTATTGATCGTGTCTGCGGGTATGATACACCTTTTCCTCATGTGTATGAACCATTTTATCTTCCTACGAAATGGAAGCTTTTCGATTCACTTAAACGTATTGTTAAATACTAACTGCAGAACTTCACTAACTTGTTTTATTTGACGATTCAAAGAAAAAGATGCATTATTTGTAATAATTGTAGAGATAAACATTTATAAAGCTATTCAAATTCACTTTTTTTTACTGAATACCAAAAACATTGAGCAGCAATATTTATATAACAATAATATAAAACAGTTCGTCATCATGTGTAAGTTAAGGGGGGTTTTCGAAAAATTTCTGACTTGGTATGTTAGATTCCTAATTGTTGAAATGTAATGAATGGAGATGACCTCTGCTACTTAGGAGTATAATATAAAAAAGTTTTTCCTATAACATGCACAAACATTTCACATAATGCAAAGTTGTACAATGTAAAAAATAAAGTTATCTAATTTTCTTCTCGAAGTTTGGAATTTTAATATCTTTGTAACCATGCAACCAGTATGTTGTTTGCCGTCCTTTGCCCTTCATCTCAATATCTCCACGTAATTCCAGATGAAAGCCAGGACACTCATCGAGTAGGCTTTTTGTTACTGCAGAAACATGTATTTTTAGGGCTAAAAATGTATAATATATTTATGCTTAAACTAACGCAATCCATATCGCTCCATCCTACTTGATGTGTTAACCGTATCACCAAAAAGACAATATCTTGGCATCTTTGAACCAACTACACCCGCAACCACAGAACCTAGAAATAGAATTTACTAAGTCACTAACCAGAATGAATTCCAATTCTTAACTTCAACTGCTCCTCTGGTCTATGTCTGATTTTAAAAGTCTTCACCTTATGTAGTATTGCCAGAGATAATTGTGCGATTTGAGAAGCATGATCTTCTCGTCTTTCTGGAAGTCCGGAAACAACCATGTATGCATCTCCTAAACTAATGTATATAAACTTCATAAAAAAAGATAATTCTGACAACGGACCCATAAAAAACCTTACCAATAGTTTCTACTTTGTAGACTTTGAAACAGTCTACTACACTGTCAAAAGCGAGGTATAAATCATTGAGTAGAGTCACAACTTGAAGAGGTGTGGAGGTTGACGATAAAGCTGTAAATCCAACAATATCTGAGAAATAAACAGTGACCATATCGTAGGACTCAGCCTGCACTGTATTCCCTGTGATCAACTGGATTAATCTGAATATATACATATAGAAAGTAATTTACCTGTTCTGCTACAGTAGGTGGAAGTAATCTATGCAATAGGTCTTCAACCTTCTTTTTCTCAGCTAAGTATACTCCTACACTTTCATTTTTGGCTTCTTCCGACTCGGAATTTTGTGAAATTGTGACTACTTTCGGCACAACAGCAGTCATACTGAAAACTACAGAAAAAATTTTTTTAATCACTTCGCATAAAAATGAATTTAAAACAACAAACTATTAAAATTAAATATTCTAGTGACCATATATTTAAAAAAATGTATCTAAAGTTTGTTTATATTTAAATATTAGAACCAATTGTTTAGATACGCTACAACATTTAACATTAAATAATAGATGTGCGTAAATCGCATTAAAAGAACCGACACAAAATTTCTAAACATTTCATGTTCTTAATACAAATACAGAAGCTTTCCGTTTAATATGGATAAACTATTTATTATTATCATCTACTTCTTAGGAAACGGGTTGGTTCCAAGAAGAGCAGTCAGGAGTAATTGAAGAAATATGATGCTGATGATATAGAAAAATTGGTATTCTCCGGTAACAAATGTTTTTTCTTTCTCGGATTGACAAGCAAGCTGAAAAAATGGTTAAGGAAATATAAAAAACCTGGCAGTGAAGAGAAAAGAAAGCAGCATGCAAACCAACTCCTAAAAATATAGAGGGAGAAATATATCCCAATGGAAGAATTCCCGCTAGTAGAGAAATAGCAGTAGAAAAACCAGCTCCTATTGCGAAAAACTGTAAACGGTCAATATTCACTAGAGGAGTCATCACAAATTCGTTATCGATGAGAAGAGCGAATACGAGAGGAGGAAGAAAGTGAACTGCCGGGACCATACTACAGACTGATGGCCATGTATGTCCAACAATAACTCCCATAAACAGTACCATACTGAAAAGGAAAGACCGACGTTCCATATCATCCATTGCTGTAAATAAGAATTATACGAATCAAATTATATAGTAACCTGAATTTTTGCGAATGGTAAAGAATACATATATTGGAATCAAAAACAATAGGAAATGCTCCATGTAGGAGCTGAAAATATTGTCCAAAATACCACTCAGAGCATAGGCACCAATTGTTTGACCGTAAGACAATCCAGTCATAAGAACGCTGATACCAAGGTATGTTTCGACAAGTGTATAACGCCAGTCCTTGCTCATTGTAGAAATGGGTTCTGTTTGAGCGAAAGCCAAATACACATGATCACGGAGATCATAGCTTGCCGGTTCGAAAGCTTCTTTCGCCCTTTCTGATACTTGGATTACATGCTGACCAGCATAGAACATTAAATCGTAATAAGAAATAAAACGGCGTCGAAGTGTTTCTGCTGTAGTATAGAGTTGTTCGACATAGCGTTCAGCAATATCGGCCATCTAAAATTTTTATGTTCCAGTAATATAAAATATAAACGGTTCACCTTACTATACTGTTAGCAGTGAAGAAAATAGATGAAGTAATAAATCTGGTAAAGAGAATAACTTGTCTAACCACGTAACAACAAGCAAAGAGAATCTAAAATTTAGGAATAGCGTCCCTTGCGCATATTCCTAATTTAAAGGAAAGGAAAAGCGCCACTAATGTGGCTGAGATGACTGAAGGCGTACTCAAAAAAGTCGATGCGCAGCGATATTTTATGTTTATATGGCATATATATAGTCTATTTCCAACGGAAAAGTCAGGCTTAAAGGTTAATTCCTCGGTCCGTTTTTTTTAGGCGCGCTTTCGCTACGGGACCTTTTGACTTGAAAGTAATATTTTTTCATGATTTACTCGACTTTTTTAAGTTTATCCCTTGTATTTATGCTGAATTTTTAAAAAAAGAAATTTAAACGATGAACGTGAATCCAAAAAGTAGTGAAATGCCATTCTTTATAAATTACAATGATATTAGGCTAAACCCTATTTCCTGAATAAAAATGATAAAAGTAAGTTTCGAGGCTATTGAAAATGTAATTAGATTGCTTTATTATCCCTAAATAGTCGATTTCTAGAAAGAAAAATTTTTGGATCTAGGGTCAGGTGGGGTCCTCAGGATCATCTAGTACTAAATATGTTGTTGTTTAATTAGGTAAAAGAAAAGAAAAAAACCTCCGTATTTCGGAAAATATTTATGTAATCACGTTATTATTATTTTTTATTCTCTTTTCATGAAATTTTTTAAATTTTATTCTTTGTTTGTGTCTATTTTTATTTTGTCTGAAACCGTCCCTTTAAAACAGACATTGAGTATGATTCCTTGGTTGACAAAGACAAAATGAATTTCTCTGAAGAAAAGAAGAATTACTAACTTCTTCATCTGTCTGTGCCAGGGATGAATTCTTTGGCACCTTTGATGGTGGTGAAATAATAAAGAGGGCGATAACGACTAATAACGAACTAATGATGAATTATTATTGTTTATCTAAAAAACGATTTGAAATTACGCAACTATATTGCTGTACTAGATCGTTGTTTAAATAAACAACTAATTCGTCATTAGTTCGTCGTCGTTATCGCCCTTTTTATTATCCCACCGTACTTGGTTACCTAAGTATTTTTCGAAATACGATCATATCTAATTGTTTTGCTTATAAATTTCATTTCTTCAATTGCAAACATATTTTTAAGTCTCATTTTATATTACTTTTTTTCGTAGTTTTATTAATTCTTTGTACCATAGAATATATCTAGGAGCTTATCAATGTGAAAAAAGATGCTACCGTAAGCCGTCACACCATCTTAGCCATATTTAAAATTCTGACAGTTCTTTTCAAATATATTATAAATTCTTCCCCCCCCCCCCCCCCTTCAATACAACCTAGGTTTCTATGCAAAAAAATATGTTGCTTTGAATTATTTTTATTTAAATACAATACGTGTCTTGAAAAATACTTTCATTAACTCGTTTTATGGTAAAAATATAAAGACTTGAAAATATACATACATGAACATTTTTGTGAAAACCCTCAAAGTTCATTGTGCTGTTTATGAAGCAGTGCTTCACCATAGTTTGTTACTTCAGAAGATGTGAATAGTTTATAAGCATTGATTACCTCATCAATAGAAAGTTTCCCATCCTAAAAATTGATTTTATCTCTTTAAATGTTTCACCTTGTTGCTATCGGCGTTTTCAATCAAGTGCGCAGCCTCGTTAGCAGAAATCTGATTGGTGTCGGGGATGAGCCAGTTTCTTATTTCTTCCCCACGTAAAAAACCATCACCGTCAGTGTCAAACTCCGATAAAAATCTGTATCTCCATGGGAAAATTTCGAATAATTACCTATTTTTTTCGACAGCATGCCATTCACTTTGCGGATTTTCCGCCATTTCTCCCAAATATTCGTTAACATCAATTGCACCATCCAGATTAACATCTTTTTCTACCATGGTATTCTCAATAATAGTAGTATGCATATGTGCAAAATTTTCAGGTGTGATAAACGCAGATAATTCTGTTCTGTTTAATTTCCCATCATTGTCTGTATCAGCCACTAGGTTTACATGTTTGTTGTTCTTTGTTTATAACTCACTCTCAAAATATTTCTTATCTTCTTCCATAGATTTTCTATCGTCTGCGTCAAGTTTGGAAATATCTTGTTCTGCAAATGTTTCTTCCAAGTACTCATCCCATGTAACCTAAGTTTATGATAATTTATTTGGTTGAACTCACTAGACCATCATTATTGGAATCCATTTCTTTCTTCCTTTCGTCAGTTTCTTCATCGTCAACCGAACGTATTGATCTCTCAACCCAAGTACGCAGTTCCTCCAAATCTAATATAATCGTATCTTTTTACAACCTTTACCTATAAAACCATCTTTATTACTATCTGCTGAGTTTGCAATAGCTCTAAGTCTTGACAGTGCCTCTTCTTTTGGCAGATCTTCGAAATTGTCGGCATCTTTTTTCGAACCTAAAAAGCAAAGACTATTGAATTTGTTTCAAAACCATGATTTTATATTAGACTTTTTTCTTACCTAAAAGGGCTTCTAAATCAGCATGCTTGCTAATAGAATCTTCATGACGAGCGAAACGTGAAGCCGCTCCATGTTCAACTCTTTCTCTATCACAAGAAATTACATGGAATTGCATAATGATTAAGAGCAAAATACATTTCATAATCTGAAATTTATTTTTCAAATAAAAATTCAATATTTTCAAAAGCTGCATTAATAAATTGCATGCTAGTTACCATGGCAGGAACCCCGCCTAGAATCTCATGTAGCAGCGTCGAATGTTTCTTTTTACAAAATTGTATCCTTATGTTTCTCTTTTGTATTTTTCCAACTAGATTTTTTTTAGAAAAATCATGGAAGGTCCTTTATCGAAGTGGACAAATATGGTTCATGGCTGGCAGTATCGTTGGTTCAAACTTGAAGGAGATGCTTTAATATACTTTACTTCGCGTGAAAAAATGCTAAAAAGTCAGCAAAGAGGTCAGGATAGATATTTGTTCATTTTGTTTTATTTAGGTTGTATGAGGCTGAAGGGTGCTATAGTTGGAATTGACGGAGAAAATAATAGTCTTTTCACATTAACTTCAGAAGGAAAAGTGTTCCATTTACAGGTGTTTCTTCTAACAACATGTTTATGAAAATAGGGGCGCGATGAAAAGGAAAGAAATCAATGGTTAAGAGCTTTGGAGACAGCGATCAGAGATTGTGGAGGTTTTCGCGGTAAAGAGATAAAAAGCAAAGAAGCTACAGTTGATAATTTGAAAATAAAAATTGTGGAAGCTGATCAGCATTTAACAAATATAATTGCTCAGGTTTTTATTTACAGGTGTTCTACGGATTGTTAAGGTAAAAGAATTAGAGTCTATTCGTGAATACGTCAGTGAAAAGGATCAAAAAAATTTAGAAAACTTAATTACTTCCAGTAATGCTCTATTGGATACAGTTAAACATGCTATTATTCTACTACAGGTTTATTTTAAATTTTAAATTTATATTTTTAGATGGCTCGGAATAAAATTGACATTCCTCCTGAGAGTTCTTCAGATGTACATAATAATCTTGAACAAACCTCTACAAATTTGCTTGGTGCCGAAAATCAAAGGGCTTTTATCAATGAGGATTCCAAATTAGCTATAAATTCGCCTCGGCCAGCGATTTCATATGCATCGTAAGTCTTTTTGAAAATTATTGAGATGTTACAGTAATACTGTTATTATTGTTTTTTTCATTTTTAGCTATTACTCTTGCAGAAGCGACGACGAAGAATTTTTCGACGCGGATGAAGATCTTCTAGATTTAGATACTGTCCAAGAAGAAGTAGATAATCAGGGCGGAGGTGCAAGAACTGCTCCAGTGGTATCATATGAAGAGGTGAACTTTCTTTTTTGACATTCTTTTTTATGTTTTAGGAGGAGAGTTTTGACTTTGGAGACTCGAATGAAAATTTCGATGAAATTTATGATAACGCAGAAGAACATGATATCGGTAATGTTCAACAGGAGCATGGCAGTATTCTTATGCACCTGTTAAGTCAAGTATGTGTCAACTAATATAATTTCAGCAGTATCTTTTTTACAGGTCAGTGTAGGAATGGATTTAACTAAAGTTACTCTTCCTACTTTCATCTTGGAACGTAGATCACTCCTCGAAATGTATGCCGATTTTTTCGCACATCCTGATGCCTTTGTCGCTACTGTTGATCTGGATACTCCCGAAAAACGATTTGTGTACGCCTTCATTTGAAAATTGAATATAGATTATTTAGTTCTGTTGTACGATATTATTTGAATGCTTTCTATGCTGCTCGGAAAAGTGGGGTAGCTAAGAAGCCTTACAATCCAATTCTTGGTGAAACATTTCGTTGTAGATACAATGTACCTGGTCTTGAAATTTCTGGAAAAAAAACTCAAACTGGACCTTTCCCTGGTTCTGATGAAAATCAACTTACTTTTATTGCTGAACAGGTCAGTTTGGTTTTACTTATTTTCTACATTTTTAGGTCAGTCATCATCCACCGGTTTCCGCTTTTTATGCGGAACATCCAGGAAAGAAAATATCTTTTCATGCGCATATTTATACCAAATCCTCGTTTCTTGGCTTGTCTATCGGTAGGTGTTTCATTTCTATTTTGAATTTAAAGGTGTTGCCAATATTGGCTGTGGAACAGTGATTCTTCATGATTTTGATGAAAAGTATACCGTTACATTTCCAAGCGGATATGGTCGGTCTATAATGAGTACACCATGGGTTGAACTTGGAGGAAAGGTCAAGGTCACATGTGAACAAACTGGGTATTATGCGGATATTGAATTTCTCACGAAACCTTTTTTCGGTGGTAAACCTCATAAGATTCAGGGTAACGTATTTAAGTCGGTTAATCTTATTTCTTTTTAAATCTTTCTTTTAGAGAAGGTGCTAAAAAGCCGCTTTTAACTATCCGAGGTGAGTGGAATGGAGTGATGTATGCTAAACCTCAAAATGGAGAAGAGTATGTGTTTATTAATGTCAAAGCAAATAGAGAAATGAAAAAAGAATGTGTTCCGGTTCTGCAGCAAGATGAACGAGAGAGTAGAAGGTATGTCAACCGTCTTTTTAAAATTTACTTTATCTAGACTTTGGCGCCACGTTACATGTGCCTTATTGCGAGATCGAATTCAAGTTGCTACTACATCTAAACGAATGATCGAACAACGGCAAAGGGCTGAGGCTAAAGAACGATTAGAGCGTGGAGAAAAGTGGAACACAAAATATTTCTCTCTTTCTACCGATGAACGATGGTTGTACGATGACAGTTTAGAACGGCGGCCTAAGTAATTTCTTTTTTTTTTTAGTTTTCACACCTTTTCGTTTGGGCTGTAATCAATTATTGACAATTTATGTGGTCTGTTTACCAAATATGGTATATATTTACGGTGTTCACGTACACAGATTCGTAGAAGGTTGTCATTTAGTAACTTTCCATCAAAAACTACACTATGTTGATGTATATTGTTTGTAAAATGTATGAAAATCAGACTTTCTTATGTATATTTCGAATACGGTGCAAAAATTATTTCTTCACACCATTTTAATGTTACTTTGTGTATTGCAGTGGGTACGAGCCCAATATTTTATTACAGACATATTAATATTAATTTTTAAGCCTTATTGTTGTACAAGAAATGTATTTCCCTTTTGCTGTAAACGTTTGTAACAACGTATTAAATGGATACGTGTTGTCTCTTGACGGGTGTGTTTTTTTATGGATAGGTGAATGGTATGTCATTTGTTCTCATAATAGTTTGTTTAGTAACATTAGGACTATAGGATTATCGCACTTTCCGACATCAAGTTTGATTTTAGAACACAATGCTAATCAAAGTATTTGTTTTAAAGGTTTCACTACAATGGTAGCAAAACTTTTTCCAGACAAACAGGTGATTCATCTGTTCATTTTTTATTCTCAGGTTTTTGTTACTTCTGATATTGACGGCCTGAGTTCTGATGAAGACGGTCGTTTTTGGCACCAACTTTTTTTCGAAATTAAACCAATTTTACAGAAATTGCTTCAAGAAAACTTAATATCAGATAAATTGAAAGGTGTGTCTTTGTTATAAATCATAGGCTTATTTTTTGTATATGTTATATGCTTATATTGCGGTTAATTACCTAGTAATCTTTGTTTTCTTTTTGTAAAATCAATTATCATTCAGATGAAACTTGTCATGCTAATACGCACGAGTGTATTTCAAACTGTTCGTGCACATTCGAAGTTACCTCGAACAACGGCCGAAGAAATTATGAGAGATAAAACACCGAAAGGAACGTTAGATCGAAACTCAGAGGTAGTTACGCCTTGTATTACAGCAGCCATTAAAATTTATTTATATTTTATAGGTTGAAGATAAAGGTTATATCGATCCAGCACTTCCGAAGCATCCAAATAGTATTAATCCTGATACCGGAGAGATTGGTGGACCTTCAGGACCTGAACCTACTCGTTTTGGAGATTGGGAACGAAAAGGCCGTGTGACAGATTTTTAAGTTTTGTTATGATACTTTGCATTTTAAATTGTGCTGCTTTTTGCATTTTATATCAATGTTTTTACTAATAAGTATCTGATTAATTCATACTGCAGATTTAACTTAACTTTTTAGACATTATGCAGTCAATACAATTAGATGAACTTCCTTCATCTGTATGTGCATTACAAGCCGCTATTGGTTGCCCTGGTTTGTTTTTTATGGCATTTCTATTTTTAGGTACCGTGCACATATCTGCGCTACTTAATAACGCTGACATTCAGGTATTACATTAACATCTAACTCTTTGCTTCATTATAGGCGCTCACAATGGAAAACCCTGCTCTTTTCAAATTAGCTCATATTTTTTCATATGGAACAGTCGAAGACCTAGATAGTGAAATACCACCAGCTTGGTTACACAAATTACGTCAGCTTTCTCTCATTACTTATGCTACGAAGAGTCGTCAACTTTCTTATGAAGATCTTATGCGAAAGTATTTTTTCAATTGTATTATTGTTACATTCATATATAGGTTGAAGTTAACTTCACAACGCGACCTAGAAGATGTCGTTATTGATGCTATGTACAATGGCATGATAAAAGGTCGTTTGAACTCTAACAGTGGTATTGTTATGATCGATGATTGGACAGCTCGAGATGTTCAAAATTCGAATGACTTATTACCCCAAATGACAAATGTATTGAACAGTTGGCTAGATCATGCTTCGAAAACTCAAAATGAAGCTTTAGAATTAGCAGAAAGGTATTTAATTTTTATTATTTTTATATTTTAGAGATAACCTGGAGATGAATTTAAAACAGGAAAATAAGCTTAGAGCTGATTGTGAAATACAAGAAGCACGTCAAGTGAGTTAACTCTATCGTTTAATTTGAAGTTATACTTTAGAATATAGAAGATATGATGAATCGCACACATGATATGACTCCTACAACAAGTGAAACTACTCCACGTAATAAACGCAGAGGGATTCTTACTAATCGTACAAAGAAATAATTACAATCTTAACGAGCATTTTTTTCGGTTTGTACATTCCTATTGGGTATTACTTTTAGTTATATGTATACTACATTCTTTTAATTGAGTGTATAAGTGAATATGCTGTTAATTTTCATTAGAGCTACATATTGTTGTCAATAACTGATGAATCCTTGTTGTGGCTGAAATTAGGAAACACAATGTATCTGTTTTCAGAAACTGGATCTCGAAAACGTGCCAATATACACATATACTGCATTCAGTCAAATTTCTTCCTTTTAGCTTTTCAGGCTTAATATACTGCAGGGCAAACAATATGATTATTGTAACGCCATAGAGAAATTGCAATTGTGTTGATGTTTCTGCATAGTGTTTTTTCTTTGCGATGCGACTCGAGGGCATGCATTACATTTCTTCTTTCACTGCTCTTTCAAGTAGGCGGGGCGAAGCGAGGCGGCTCGCGAAGCGTGTGTCTCCGTTTTCAGAGCTTTCAGACATGCCAGCTCTCGGAGAGGCCCTCATCATCATGCTCATCTGCACAGCCTTCTATATCTTTTCGATTGAAGCAGCTCCAACAGTAGGTTTTCTTTAAAAACCTTTGTTTTAATTGATCGCTAACAAGTTATTTTTTAGCATGAGAAGGCAGTTCGAAGAGCATCCAATACCATCGAGCGGGATCATGCACAAAAGACAGACGAAGGCCGAAGGCGGTCAAAAAGACAGGTCTGTCTTAGAATTATGAACAGCAATATTTCTTTACAATTCCTTTTAAATGTACCGAAAAAAATCATCACTGACATGATTAATTTATAATCTAATAGAAAATTAACAATACAACACTTCAGATAGTTTTTGAAGACGCACCGCTGGACGAGGACGATGAGATCAGGCAGGAATTATCTGGTGAAGGACCCCATCTGCGGACTTATTAATCTCGTTTTCAGAGCTTTCAGACACACAACTCCGTGTTCTCGCAGATATCGTGCAGAATGAAATTGAAAAATTTGATGAGGAAGAACCAACAGAATATGAGATAATTGAGATTCCAGATGAGCTGATTACATCAGGTGAGAGTTTTAAAAGGATTAGAGGGTTGTTTCTGGAAGATTAGAGGAATCACGTGAACTTTGTTAAAATTTCTCGATATCCCTCATCCCTCCCACAGACTGAATGAAGTATGACAGTATATTTAGTTCGTTGTTTGTGTTCGATCATTTGTAAAAGAAACATAATTAGATGCCTTCAACCAAACTAGATCAATTATTTCAAATAACCTTGTTTACAAGCGACATGTTGCGCTATTCAAATAGATGAGTTCAGGTCGAATGAGACGGAGCGACCCCAGTTTCGAAACACCAAGTTTAATCGTCGTACCAGATGAGGTAATAGAAGATACCCTCGATGAACAGGAAGAGGATCTGGAGTTACGAATGCGAATAGCAGAAATTGCCCAAATTCTCAATGAGCGAGCTAATCGTTATCGTTCCTAAGTTTCAAATATAATTGTTGCAACTTTTCTTTAGTCAATAGCCATATCCTATCCCGCTATACTGGTTTAGTATCTCATTTATTAAACTATCTTTCCCTGTTTTCATCCCATCTGTCCGTTCAAAGATCGAGATGCAATAGAATTAGCTCTTCTCGAAAGATTGAAATGCAATAAACGGACGACCAGGAGAAAAGTTTGAAAATATGCCGAAAGAAATCCTTTTAAAACAATATCTATATAGAATGTCCTTTGCTGAATGTCACAAAACAAAATTATGTTAGACATCCCATCGATCTTACTCCTGGCACCAACCGAGCAGTGAGGCATGGCTAATTGGCTATGTTCAGCCGTCGCTCCCAAGAGGAGAAAAAAATCGAAAGCCCTTTTGAGTTACCAAATTACTTGAATAGAAGAAAAAACTTCACAAGAAAGTAATTGTCCTCAACTAACATGGGCTATAAATGGCTACGTGCATAAAGAAGCATTTGAACGAAGAGTCAAGTAACGATAGCTACAATTATTAATATGTGGAGAGAAACACAAATAACAACTGGGATCTCACTTTTCTTTCTTATGACACCATTATATCGGTTGACATTAGTCATACGAAGAAGTTCGTCCTTTTTGTGGAAACTGCTTTTTTTTCATTTCTTTCAAATTTTTCTTTTTATATTCTTATTTAATTTGTAAGCAAAAATAATTTCAAAAATAGAAAATAAAATAAAAAAGACCACATATGCAGTTAAACAAGTCATTTAAAAGTACCAAAATTACCATTTTTTATTGCGAAAATTTGTTGAAAAAAACTGAGTTTTTCTTTTCTTAAAACGACCTAATTTTTCATTTACATTTGATTTTTGATTCATAATACTTTTTTACGGTTTAAAAAGTAGAAGTAATAAAAGCGTTTTACGCAAGAAGGTCAAAATTTAAAAAAATTACTTTCATTAGAAAATATGATAGACAGGTTGTTTTATTTTCTAATATTGACTTATACTTTTTTCATTTGCAGTAAAAAAGTTTATTCTTTACTATAGTTGCATGCCTTTCGTATGTATCTAAAATCCGGATGTAAGAAACAGCCTGACGTATACGCAACAGAATTTTTGAATTACATTATGGTCGGATTTTATCTGTACTTTATAAAAAAAAGGTTTACCTTTTTGTGTAATAGAGACATAATTTAGTTTTACTATTTATTTAGATTTCTAGTAAATGGCAAGCACCCAGCTGTTACCTTCAGATGATCGTAGATTTCCTTCATTCTTTCGCCTTTTTTGGAATGAAATTAAAAATATGATCGATCCTAATAAGTCGAAACTATATAAAGAGCTAGGCAAATTACTCAGTTAGTCTTTTCAAAGGCGAAGCGTGATCGTTTTAGGGAATGATACAGGGGATGAATGGTTCAGCTTTGCGATTGAAGTTTTAGAAGATTCGAGAAAAGCCTATATGAAGTATGTTGAAAACAACGAACAATTACTTTCAAAGAAGTATTATATTTTGATGACTTTTCATTATTTTTCTTTAGAGATTTTTTGAATGAAGAACAACATTTAGCTTTAATTAAGAAAAGAGCAGATATCGTATACAAAAAAGTTTCAAGTACTTTCTTGTATGAGGTTATGTTCAACAAAACTACTATTAAATATCTGGATGATTTAATTGGAAAACGTTTGAAAGGCATACTTTGCTTTTAATATTTTTAGATAAGGATACTAAATTTTGGGAACATATTCATCTTTGTGTTCCTTCCAAGTATCGACAATCAACAACAACTTTTTTGAAGCATTTCTTTTCTGAAGAAGATGACAAATTATTAGACAGGTTGGTTTCTTTTCTTAAATAGTGTATATTTAGACTTGTTGTTTCTTTTCAAAATATGGATAAACTGGTGGATTTACATACTAAATTCAAAAGTTGCATAACTACAAAACCAGGTTATCTATCTTTTTTTTGTTATGCTTGATTTCATTTTTTTTCAGACATGAGCTTAGATATGAGAATAAGATATTTTATGAGAAATCTCCCTTTTATCGAGTCGTTCAATGATGACATGTTAGATTCTTAGCTAATTATTAAATTTTCAGGTTTTATGATCTTGTTAGCTGTATGGTGGATGGAGGTCATATGGTTGCTGTTAATATTTTACTACCAGACTATGATGTGGTTTTGAGTTAGTATTTTTTTTCGTTTTGTTGTTAGCTTATAGAACTTAAACAGGAAGAGAAAAATAGACTTCGTGATGAACAGCGAAATATTCGCCACGATGATGAAGCAGATACTCAAATTCGTTTGGAAATACGTTCTCCAAGTCATTATCGTTCGGATCATGAGAACAAGAAATGTGAATTTTTTTTGCTATTTTAAGTCGATATAGTCTTTTATGATGATGAGCCGAGCCGTACCTTAATCCTTCGAGATTATCAAGAAGAACTTGTAGAATATCCACGTTTAGGAAGAAATACCATTGTAGTTGCCCCAACAGGCGCAGGAAAAACTGAAGTTTGTATTTATGTTGCTAAAGAACATATAGAAAAACGTGAATTAGAAGGAAAAGCTTCTCGGGTAAGTTGCATGATGATATTAATATTGTATAGGTTGTCATGCTTGTTCCTAAAGTACCTCTTGTGGAGCAGCAAGAAATTCGTTTCCGTGATTATCTTAAACATCGTCGATATATAAGCGGCTTTCATGGTGCTATGAATCTTGCGGGTAAACAAAGACATGACGAGTTTTTGAAAAGTGACATTATCATTATGACTCCTGAAATACTATGGTAAGTTGGTCAATTGTATATATCAATGTGATCAAGGAACATGTTCCGTTCAGTCCGCAAAGATGAGCGTATTTACTTAGCAGATGTAACTCTACTCATTTTTGATGAAATTCATCATTGTGGTGGAAGCCATATCTACAAAAGACTTTGTAACTTTATTGTCGACTATAGTAGTTGCGATGTTCAGCCACAAGTAGGATCTATTTAAAACGAAATTATTATAAATTAAACTTTACAGATACTTGGTTTGACGGCAACACCATTGCCAAAAAATGAAGACAATGAAACAAGAGCAATGCAGCATATTTTTGAATTAATGGCAAATACAGATTGTCACTATCTAAGCACAGTGGTAAAAAATATTGAAAGTCTAGAACGTCATGTCTCCAAACCTGATGAAGGTAAGTTGAAGTAAAAATGGGATATAGTTAAGAATTCGCCAAATGCGAGAAACCGAATGACAACAAATTTCAAACTGCTATAGTAAATGTAATTACAAATATTAGAAAAGAAATTAACAAAGATTTATTAGCCCTTGTGAAAGAAACGCAAACCTCGGGATTTTACTTAACTCAGGTTTGGTTTCAGGGAAAGCAAATGTCTTTTCAGCAAGAAATTACATTGAATTGCGAGTCACCTTCTAAATTTATTGCACAGCTAAATGGTCTTCGAGACAAGCTTAACAAACTGGCAGGTGGTCAGATAGAGAAAATGCATATTTTGGTCGCTGTTGAGTATCTCATAGTAAGGGCTCATTTAATTTGTAGTTTTTTTTAGATATTGGGTCGTGGTCTTATGGTGAATGAATTAATGCCTTGTTATTATGCACATGATTTTCTTAAAAAAGAGATGTCTTTGATATTAGAAAGATATGGAACTCTTATAGCTAAGAAGTTTTATGACTCTTACAATAGTAAGGTGTTTAAGTTAGCAAGTACTTATATCCAGTATATCGAAATGATATGGAACGTCTTGCTGAACAAGCAGAACCTATGAATGGCCAAATTGCACCCGTCGAAAATAAACCGATAGTAGCGAAACTTTTGGTTTCAAATCTTATATGTGCATTGATAAAATTTAGGAAAAAATCCAAGAAAATTTTAAGAGGAAGCCAGAATCAAGATGTATAATATTTGTACAAGAACGAGCAATGGCTCGCCGTTTAATGCATTATCTTAATTCTATTGGTATTGTCGGAGCACATGAAAATGTAGCATATGTAACAAGTGAGTTAGACAATATTTTTAATGACCGTCTTTAGGTACAAAAGGAGGGACTAGCGGAGATGGAATGACTGCTGAAGAACAAAGGAGAACACTAAACAGATTCCACAGTGGTGATATTAAGGTATTATTTATTTTAAAAATTTGAGTTTTTTCTTAGATAATTGTTGCCACTTCTGTTTTAGACGAAGGCATTGATGTCACCGCTTGCAATCTTATTATCAAATATAACACTAGTTCTAGTGCTGTAGCTAAAATCCAAAGAGCAGGTGTTTTTTTTACGTTAGATGAAGATCATAATGCTTTAGGTCGTGTACGTGCTCGCGATGGAAAATCTATATTTATATGTCTTAACGCTGGAGTAGCAGAAACAGAATATCAAGCTATATTAACAGGAAATATAATGAAAAAATGTGTTAAAATAATGATGGGTATGGGACCAACGCAAATAAAAGCCTACGTAACATTTTAATAAGAAATCATTTTTGTAGGTCGAACAACGTAAAAAAAGATTATGTGAAGAGAGAAAATATTCAAAGGAGCAAAAACAAATAGAACAACAAAAACTTCAAGGAAAACAGTGAGACTGTAAGATGCTAAATAAGGTTTTTTTAGTTACAATGTTTTATGCAAGACTTGCGATAAGATTATTTGTGACAGTGACTATATTAGAGCTGATGGCTCTCATCATTGTATAGTTGATGAAAGAATTTGGGATATTCTTGGTATTTCGGTATCTTCCGGAACTAAGGTGCTAAATATTATGTTCTATGTACTATTTTCAGAGTTCAAAAAGTAAATCTAGGTATGTTGATAATGAACACCTGTTGCTCGGAAGTATCTTTTGCCTTGGAAAGCTATTAATCGAAGATCTCGGAGACTATGCAATTTCTGATGTAAAACCTAACTTGCCAGAAGGAGGTTGTGGAGCATGCTTAGGTGATGTATACAAAATAGCGTAAGCAATTTTCACCTCATCTAGTTGGATTTTAGCGGAACCTTTTTCCCGGTTCTTAAATTGGGAGAGGTGAAGTTTCATGAAAACAAATTAGGATTCAGCGACGATACAGATATACAAAGTAGAACTAAATGGCAAAGTGTGGGTGAAGAATTATTTTATATTCCAGAGTTACAAGATCGTGATATGGTATGCTATTATATGAGCAAACAGTATATTTTAGCGAATTATGCTCAATGCTTTAAATAATAGCAAACCTAACCAAGCCAAAATGCAAATTAAGCTTGAACTTGCTGTGACTAGAATATCTACTGTATTTCAAAAAGAATTATCAAGACGAAAGACAGAAAATGTAAGCTTTTAATAATAACCGTCTATGTGTTAATTTGTAGGATAGAAAAGAACGTATTCGGAATTCTGCCAAAATTCATTACACAGAAGTTACTTTCGACAATGTGGACCAGAGTGTTATTTCAGGTTTTGGAGCTGACGAGTCAGATGAAGAAGAGAATTATGTGGAAAGTGACTAGTTTTATTGTCCTTTCCAAGATTAGTCTTGTTTACAAAGATTGAGTAATGAATTTTCTTCTTCTACACATCATCGACTTCGTCTTCATTATCTTCTCTTTCATCCAAAGCTTCATTGCTCTCATGGAAGTCATTACCATTTTCATTTTTTTCATCCATAACTTCATCATATTCTGCGTTTTCATCACACCCATTGAAATCTTCATTCTCATTGGGGCTATTCGAGATACCATTTTCCCTTTCTTGTAGTTCAATAGGCTCACCTATTCTAATTATTCTTTAGTGTTATAAATTTACCTCCTTGTGGGACTTTGTAACAAACTAGACGTCTATCATCTCCGCCAGAAAAAAGATGATGTCCATTCAATGAGAAAACTATGCTGTTAATCTGGAAGATATTGGTAGCTTTCAAACTTACAATGCCATCATGAGGTGTTTTTATCGAGTGTGTTGGACTTGGATTGTTAATATCCCACATGAAAAGTTCTCCACTCATACTACATGATGCAAATCTACCACCTCCCGATGTCGGATCTATTGACAAGCTCAGTATCGGTGAATTATGTCCGCAATACTGTCGTACTAAAGTTCCATTTTTGTCTGTCTCACTGAAAAAATAAGGAAAAAATATGAACATACATTTGCGTGAGACGGAGTGTTTTATCATCAGATGCCGTAAGGAGATATTCATCTTCTTCATCACCTGTGAACACCATGGCACGAATTTTCATTGCGTGGACTAGAAAGCTGTTCTATGATGAAAAAGAATGTACCTTCCATTGGAAATTTGACTTTGAAAGTATCATAGTCAAACAGTGTAACTATCCCATCATTATTAGCAATAGCAAATATTTTCTCATTTGTACTCTAAATGTAGAACTACAAAATTATTATGTTTACAGCTGTTATGCAAGAAATAGACTTCACATTTTGAAATGCTTCTTTTCGCATGATTTTTCCATTCGTAGCATCTACTTCTGAGATAAAACCAGAGTAACTAGCTAAAAACGAATAAATGAGTATGAATCAGCCAACTGGTTAAAAATTTTTCTTCAATAGGATGCAAAATGCTATTCCAAGCCTCCATGTAACCAAGATCAAATGATAGTACCTTCATATTGCGAGTACTACATTGGGGATCAACTGTTATTACTCTGTATACAACTGAATCAAGTCCCGTTACAAGAATTTCTGAAAAAAAAAGTTGATAAGCGAGATGAAATAAATACCTGAAGACAACCACCGCATGTCAGCTGATTGTACACCTAATACAGAAAAGTTAAAAAAATTAAGAAAAGATTACCACAACGCCATTCAGAAGTTTCAGATATTAACTCAAAATGAGCTCCATTTTCATTATCAATTCTAAAAATACATAATTGGAAATTACAGTAAACTTACACATTCCAAATTTTTACTGAATCATGTGCAACCGTCACTAGACTATAGTCTACATATGACCCAAAAAAAAACATTTTCACAATGGCTCGTTTATGGGCTATAAGTAATTACATACAAAACAGGGACAAACCTTCATCGAACTTAATAGTAACTGAGCAATCTTCGCTGTCAAAATTTTCTTTCTCAACGTTGTGCATAGTTTTCTGAAAGAATCATTAAAGATAAAGTTGTACACATAAACTATTACGACAGAACGTTTTCAAAATAAAACGGTATTATACCAAATATTTACTATACCGACCACCATATACATTAAGAATTATATATCACAATTTAGTAATTTAACAACCTAAATACTCTTATTTCAAATGGTAAGTAGATGGGAAATATGATTGGTCATTGGTCCAACATTCCTCAAGCTCATCGATGCATCTATCATCGTACCTAAGTTTAGAATAAAAAATATTATACAGAAAGAAAATACCTTTCAATAAACGATTGAATGACACCTTCATAGGATGTAGAATAAGTTACGAGGTCAACAGTGCCTGTTACAGAGAAATAATTAAAAAAAGAATTTACCATTTTGTCTTAAAATAGTGTTTCCACATACAAACAAACGGCGAGGCTAATATAAATAAGTTGAAAAAAGAAAAAATTACCTTTCTCCGCGCTACTACTATATCTCTCCATTTCAACACTTCATCTGGAACTGCCCCATAGGATTCAAATAATGCTTTTCCCCCAGCAACATTTCCCGTTGACTTGTAAACCTGTGAAAATAAGCTCACAGAAGTTGATTCTGACCTGCAACTTCATTAGAAAGTTTAAAACAGCAGGTTTTCCAATATCGTCAATCTTATTACGATCAAGTGAAAATTTCAAGTCAGATTGGTTGTCTTCACCATTAACCTCATCAATTGTGACAAAGCCCTTTGAAGCCTCTAAACAAACCCGCATCAATACATATCTAGCATAGCAATGCGCCTTAAATAAGTATTTATATCACTTCATTTTACCTGTCCCCATTTCTTTTGTTCTGGGTTATAAAACTCCAACGCCAAAAGCCCAGCTCGGATTTCATTAAGCCAGTTTACATACTTAACAAGTAAGGCCGTTTCGCCAGCATATCCAAAAATTCTAGAACAAAATAGACATAATAGAAATCATTACCCCAAAATATCTTCGTCACATGATAACACATAGCCAACTGCTTCTGCTCTGAAAAAAGTAAAGTTAAAAAATCATAACATACCGACACTCTTCATAAGCTGATGAGAGCTGTCCAAATTTAGATCCCCAGGTTTCGCCAGGTTCATACCACGAATCTACCTATAGATTTAAATGTAAATAATAATTATAATTTGATATAAAGATTTTCGTTAACTATATTAAAAGATTTACCGGGTTACCAGTAATCAAATCAATTGTTTTTCTGTCGAAATTAAATGTTCCATCTTTGTTTCTTTGGAAGAGTTTACCACTTCCATGTCCTGAAAATTATTTGATTCAACCGAGACAAGGAAACTGATAAATCTTTAATTTACCTAGCAATTCATGTAGACCAACTTGGACTTCAAATGACTCTTTAAAATATTGAAACATGAGTGACTTAACAATAATGATAAATTATGAGAAAAAGAGACAAACTTCGTCTTCTTCGCTAAGGAAAATCATTTTTTGCTTTGGGGTTGCAGAAATAACATTACTTAGTGATACATTTTTGAATCCTTCGTTTTGTCGAATGTCATCATCTATAAATCATAAGTCGAAATATAAAAATGAAGCATACAATTCGGTATATTAATTCCAGATGGTATCCCACTACTGGCAAAAGCGATAACGTCCAGAGCAGTAAAGTCTGGCTTTAAAAATTTATCTTTCTCATATGCCGGACCCCATGGAAGACGAGGCAATATATTTTCAGCTTGTTCAACCAATTTTTGAAATTTCTTAGAAGTTTCCCTATTAACACATGAAACAAATCCTTAAAAATAATTAGAAAAAACAAAAATCAAACCCTCAAATTCACTTCTTGTCCCTGCTGGATCTCTGTAATTTTCAATAAATCCAATGTAGCTTTCCACAGCCGGTCCCACGTCCTTTATCCAATATCGTGAGCCATCTTTGTGATCATCCACTAGTCCTTCATTGAAATGCTTGATAAACTTTTCCAACATCATACGTTGATTCTCGTTTGCTGCTGATGGAAGAGCCTAAAAATATATGTTTAAGTATGTACGTACTTTTTGTAAATTATCGGCAACACGTCCCATAAGGGGAGCGTAATCTCCGTTTTGAAGAATAAAAATGGAGCCTTCGAACTCCTGCTCTTTGATGGAATCTTACAAAAAATGTAAACATGGAAAAAAAAAACCCTTTTGTGAGCTTGCAGATAAAATCCGGTACACCACTTTTCCATCACGATGTTGAAAATCTTTAACAAGTCTAGTATTCCAAGCTTCTATTCCAAAATTCTATCAAAACAGTAAACAATATGAAAAAAAAAACCTTTAAGAACTTGGCAGCAAAATCGGCATCTTGCGGAGTAATATTTGCACTATGATATGTAGTTACTGCCTTAAATTCAAACATCGTATAAAAAATTTATAGAAACAAGCCTTATCTGGAAATCCCAACTGTAATTCTTTTTGTTCCAAGGAACAAATTTTATTGGCCACGATTTCCCAAGTATTAAGAAAAGTAGGATACTTATTAGCAGCATTTGCAATCTTCATCAAATCTGAGAGTTTGTTGCTCGATACATCAGGAATAATTTTTGAATCGCCAAATCCTTTATAATTTCCGCTATTATTATAGAATCCTGCAACATATACTAGGAAACAAATCCATTCAGTCTCAGTAAAACCGACTTTTAATGCTTTTTCTAAAATCATATGTATTATTCACATAAAACAAAGCCTACCCTTTATGCTATTGACATCTTCACACTTGAACAAACGGTAAATAGTTACAAAAATACCTGCGGATTCAGGTGAAACCTAAAAACCTTTAGTTAGATTGAGAAAGTACACCTGTAGGAAAACAGAAAGGGCTCCTTCGTATGACGCTCGGGAAATATAATGCGCATATTGTTGCTCCTGATTAGTCAAAGCTGAAAGAAATATATAATAAATTAACGGTTACAGTTGAAGGCTTGTTCAAAATCAAGTAGTGTCACTGGAGTATCATTGGGTAGTAAGTGGAGTTTTCGATCGACGCTCATAACGTTGTTTACACTTGTTCGATTATTCCTAAATGTATGTAATATGAGAGACAAATGTTAAGCTAACGAGGAAAATCGAAACGACGCAATATAATGACATCCTTGTATAACTAGACGCAATTTGCGTAATTTTTGTAAAAACAACATTAGTCCCACTATACTATCTATTTTATGTATGCAGTAGCTAGAAGCATAGAAGAAAGATACTTTAGAAATCTAAATAAATTGACTGAAATGGAAAACTATATAATAAAAAGATGCCGAATCGGTTCAAATAGAAAATATACGCAAGTATTTTCTAGTCGACGCAACCTTGCTAGATCATGTTTGTTCGCATCTGTTGTGTTTTCTTGTTACATAGTTTTTTTTAGCTATAATGGACGAAGGTGTAACAAGAAGTGCTAATGATGCAGAAGCAGCTGCAAAAAAGCAAGCAGAAGTACGGGAAGATGCGAAAAATTCGATGATCTCCAGGGTAAGAACATTATTTTTACATTAACAACTTATATTTTTAGTTTTTGGAACAGGATGCAATTGTTCGATTAAGCAATCTTGCCGCAGTAAAACCAGAAAAGGCTAAAGTAGTTGAAGCAACAATAATAAACATGGCTCAGTTTGTTTCATCACATCTGGAGACGTATTTTTTCCTTTAGACGTGGACAAATTGCGGGCAAAATGAATGATGATGGTCTTAAGAAACTGATGGAGAGAGTTTCTCAGCAAACTGAAAAGAGTACAACTGTAAAGGTAGGTTTTTAATAATTAAAGATCAGACATGTGATAATTCCAGCCTGATTACATTTTTGGTTTTTGAATTATATTTTCTTATCTTACAGTTTGATCGACGACGTAATCGAGTTGATTCCGACGAAGATGATGATTAGATGTTTCTGTTTTCCTATCAGTTTGCTTTTTTTATTATATACTTTTTGAAACATCCAGCTATATAAATGTCAACAAATATTCATTTGCACAGTTGATTGCCAAAATGGGTCATTTGCCTAGATTCTCGATATGACAAATATACAAATAAGCAGAAATTGTTGAGAACATATTGTCAGAGATCAAGTAAAAATCTTATCCATTCGCATATTCTGGTCTAGTCCTAAATCGTTTCGAGAACTACCAGAGGCTCTCGAACTGTCATTTCTTCTTCTCTTATCCGTTTCAGTGCCAGTATAGACTCAGCTAATTCGGCAATTAATTCCTCTGAAATTCTTTTTATTAAATTATCCTGAAAAATGCTTCATAAAAAGTAATTTTCTTGGTCTGGAAAGTGGTTTAATTAGCCCTTCACCCAACAGGAAGTAATTGATTTCCCGAACTATTGTCCCTAATTAACTATACTTTTTCTCTTAGCTGTATAAAGCTAAAAAACAAACCTCTCGGTTCATCGATTGATCTTTTGTTGAGACCAAAACTGTTTGGGGATATTCTATCAAAAGAGCGCTTTCTCCGGAAGCCAAAATCGGTTCTTGCTATCCTGTCGAAAGCTCTTTTTTTACGAAAACCGAAGTCGGTGCCATCCAATCTAAAACTTTTTTTTAGATTAAGAGGTACTAACCGATCGAAGGCTCTCTTCAGAATTGCTCGTTTACTCCAGAAACCAAAATCGGCCCCATCAAGACGATCGAAGGCCCTCTTGTGGACAGCCACGGGCTTATCTTCAGAAGGTACTATCATGAAAGAAGGAGAAGGATATGAATACACAGTTGACAGGAAGATGATCTGCAGAAAATATTCATTCTCAGTAAGTTGTTTATGATTTTCGGCCCTACGTCATCTGGCTGTTTGTTTGTTGTCTGTTCGTGCGAAACATGCTAAATATTGCTGTTTGTGTCAGCTATGATAGTTATTTGTATCAGATAGCCATTTTGTTGAATCGCAATTTCGCTTACAAATAGCCAGCTGTCAAGGAAAACAGTTGCACAGCATGCAAAAGGCCATTCTCAATGACGTGTTCAATTATTACTGTTTTGTTGTGTCACCAATATTTTTTTCGATCTCTTAAACTTACTTGGATAACAAGTAGCCGTAGTAGAATAGAGAACGGCCAGGTAGTCATTGTATATTACCTGAAGGACTGGTAATTAAAAGAGATATATATGTAGAAAAGGAGAGTATTATGGGCAATAATGTTGTCAATCAGACAACCTACGGTAAGTGAATTCATCGGAAATAAGGAAGGACCAGAATAGAAGGATTACTTGAAACATTACTCGCATTCTTTCTTTATACGAGGCGGAGCGTACCGCCCCTTTTCGATCGGAAATGATCATTCATAACAGAAGACATGACGAGCGGGGGCGTGGCTTAGACCTTATTTCGGACGGAGTTTCCAAAAGAGGCAAAGTTGTGACGCAGGTGTCGTCACGAGGTCATTTAATTCGAAAAGACAAGTCAACATTTCAACCATTCTCTAATAATTGACAATTTGACAAAGGAAGTTGTTGACACGAAGATGAGAAAAGGTATTTTTCTTGGAAGCCACCCTTTTCATTCCATTAAATACTAATCATCTTAAATTAGAAAACATTCCTTTTTAGATTAAAACTGACATAGTAGGAAGAGGAAAAGAAAATTGGGAGAAAAGAGGTGGGAGTGACAGCCTCAAGTGGAGCAGAAGCACTCGTCTAATAAGACAAGCAGGTGTTTTATGCAATTTTATCAAAGAGCACTTCTGACGTTGAAATTTTTGACTGAGCAAAGAGATCAAGAAGACTTGCTGAAGGATTTCTAGGGATTAAATTGATAGTTAAAAGTCCTAGAGTTTCCTTTTTTTGGGAAGTAGACCTTTCAGTCATCTCGGAACCTACAGAAACGGCTATTATTTTTTTTTCGAGTATTCTGATTAATTTGTTACCCCGCAGTCTGAACTTTTCTATTATTCTGACCAAACTAGCTCAGTCACCTACAAAAGGTCGAAACATGTCATTTTCCAAAGAACAAGCCGGTTTCAGTAGTGCGTGAGAACGTTTCCCCACTGTGGAATACTATGTACAATAAACGGCAGATGGCTGTTATAAATTTACAGTAATCCCCATAGGATCCTTTATTACCTAATTGTACCTTTTTCTCTCAAAACACTGAAATTTACTCGTCAATATGAGGATTACAAAGGTATCAATTATGACTTAGTTATGGTATAAGTTTTACATCTGATCACTATTTTTATACGAGGGTGACAGCTGAACGATTAGTAAATCATTGAACCAATTTCAATTTTAAAAAAACAACAAAAATAATTGAAAACAAGAGAGGGAGAGTCGTCTTAATAAAAATTGAGGAAATGTCTAAAATATGATTTCTGCTTCGATGGACATGCATCGGCGAAACATACATCGATCTGTGAAATGCCTTAAAAATATTCGAAAGAAATCTTCCTTGTTGTTTTCTAAAACAGGAAACCCTACGATTCATCCTCCGTTACGTTTTTCCGCGTGGGTGGTGAAGTAGTGGAGCGAATTAAATTAAATTAACATAACCGATCGATGACCCAGAAAGAATTCAATTATATGAGGATAAAGAAGAGCACACTCGAACCGAACTGATTAAACGATATTGGTCCCCGGAGAACCAACATGATACATCACGCAGTACCACGTGAGGGTGGGTTGAAAAGTTTGAGAGATAAATTTGACTACGCTCTATGGACCAGCTGCGCACATAAAACGACTATCTGAAACAGCTCAACTTATATGGCCCTTCCCCCAAGAAACAAACCGGCTATGACCTTTCGACGCGGTTCCTCGTTGTCCGGTTTCAAAGGAATGTACTCGAAACTAGTAAGACAATTATCTCATCTCATACATTCACGACTGCCCTGATATTAAAAGAATAATTGTACTAGGGTTCGATAAATACAATTATACGAGAGATAAACAATGTCAGATCGAGGCTTTCGACGTCCAAAGATTATGAAAAAGATGGCACAAAAGTCTGTTTCAAGAGGAGAATGTTATTATTTTGGATATTATTTTAATCCTGTTCGCCTGTTTGTCTTATTTCGTCATGTTATTGTCTTCGGAAGTCACATAGTGGGTGTCGGAAATGTGTCATTCTCGCTAACATGATAAATTTCTTCGGATATGTATAGGAATATTGCCCGTAATGTACCAAATAAATGGCTTTAATGATACCACGCTAAATACGACACAGCCGCTTCATTGTTGACAGCGAAATACCAAAATCTCTGTAAAATGACGTAAACACAGTACCCATGGGACACGTTAAATTGATGCGTAGCTTCGATGATTGAAAGAGGATGAAATGGGTAGCGAGAGCTGAATCCATTTTGAAGCAATTACGTCAACCTCATGAAGCAAATATTAGCTCAAATGATAAATACGATTAGAAAATCCAAAAACGTCTTTGATCCCACTTGAGAGGATGAAATTTAATAAATAAGTGGTGGCCTTTAAAGGATTCAAATACGATTGAATTAGTATTAAATAAGGACGTCATCACTTATTTTTGGGGTTAGCGTCATTTTCCTTCAAATAGAGAAACATTTTGTGAACTACCCATCACATTCTAGAGCCCAGTTAAAACCACAAATACTAATAGACAAGTAATCAAATTAGACAGATGCCTTCATAAGGACCAAATGAGTCTCCAAAAAACTAAAAGTTCACATAGTGTATGTAAAATGCAAATTTATCACTTGGTCAAATTCTCAATGAAACCCTTTTTCCTCAGTATGAATGGAACTACAAGAAAAGTATTACAAGTAATAATAGTCAAAACATGTAGAAATAGTACTAGACAGAGGCTAACATTTTCAAGTGATGAAGAAAATGGTCCTCTAAAAAAGTTGCAATAAAGTAATATGAATGATCATATTTCTCTTGGAATCGCACCAGACAGTTCACTTCCAGTGTAGACGTTAATGTTTCTGGCTGAAGTTGACCATCTATTAAAAAAGAGTCGGCAGTACCCTAACAAAATAAAGATGCAATAAATATCAAAGTACTAACTTGATCTATCAAAATAGTTCTCTTAGGGCCTTTATATTCTTTAATAAGGAGAGAAGAATCATATTTTGCCCATTCACCATCATCCTTACCAAGATATCCAGAAAACGCTTTTTTACCCCATGGACAATTCGTAGGATGACTAATTGGTGCGAAAGCAGAAATTGATCGAAAAATGTTCGAATTTCGAAGGCCAATAACAATAGCTCCATGACCACCCATCGAATGCCCAAGAATTCCTACAACCATCATAAAACATAAAACCATACCTATTTTCTCCATGTTGATAGGTAAGAGTACAGAAAGGAGATCCAAAAGTTCTTTAGACACATAGCTATACATGTTGTAATGATCCGACCACGGTGATACAGAAGCATCAACATAAAATCCAGCCCCTGGAATAAGTTACAAATGTAAAAGTTGGATATTAAAACCTTTTCCAAAATCCCAACTTGCGTTATCGCCAGGTATATCAATACCACGAGGAGAAGTATCAGGATGTATAAAAATAGCTCGATACTTACTGGCAAGGCGCTGCATTCCTGACTTTTCCATTACATTAGCATGAGTACACGTTAGCCCTCAACCATAGCCTAAGGTTATAAAAACAAAAAACCTGATAAATACAAAAGGGCTGGCAATTTTTCTCCATCAGAATGGTCTGGTATATAAACACCAAAAGTCATCTCGCATTTCAATACAGTGCTAAAGGCAACATAAAACTCATTATCAACAACGACAACCTCTTATGTTTAAAAACTTGCTGTTGTCCATTAAAACATCGAATGTTTTGTATTATTTCTGCCATTTTCTGGAAAAAATGATTAGTATTAAAATAAAACAGAATCGTAACCACGCATCTTTAATGTGATATTGAAGCAAGATACGATAAGATAACAGAATTGATAACTACTACATACATTCTTTCTAAAGACAATAATTAATTAAATATTTTATCTTGTATCCATGCATGTTTAAGTCACAAGCAAAATTACAGAAGTCGTTAGACTGACAATGGATCTAAAAATACCCCATTATTCAGCAACATGGTTTTATATAAGATGAGATAAGGACAATAACGTTAAAATTTGCAATGTAAGCAACTTCTTAGGCTGTAAGTTTGCCAAAGAACGAGAATAATAGTTACAGATGAGACCAATACAACGAGCGATATACAAAAAATCAAACGAAAAGAGGTTGAAGATGAACAGTTATAACATAAACTAAAACGACTAAGCGAACGACCAAATAATGTTGAGATATGATGATATACAAATATATGTCCATGCTCGACGAAGAAAGATATTGGGACCGGTTAATACTGTGGTTTATGAGCAAATATGACCCGTTGAATGTTATCAGGCACAGATGGGATATATTGTTTAGAACCTGAAGATAAAGCAATGTACATGAAATGGCAAGCTATTGCTAGCCAGTCATATGGCAGATGATGAGATTGAGAATTAATCTAAAGCAATGTTATAATATGGAGCGAAACTTACTAATGGCAAAACTGGAGTAGACAATGGAAGTTCATCGAAAAAATTCCGTAAGGTTTTTATATGTTCAAAGTCATCTTGATCTACCATTTTTGAGCAAACTGAGTTTGCTACGGCTTGGACTCCTTTTGCAATAGTATGTCCTATGGGATAACCTATAAATGCTAATTTCATAAATAATTTATTTAGTTTACCTGCATACTTAGCTAGTAAAATAGGGTTTGCGAATCTGAGAATTAAAACAGAACTCAATGCCCGTCGAACTACATGACTTTCCTCAGGAAAGCGTTTCATAGTGACTTTTTTGACAATAGATAATACTTGTGCAACTAAATCCACTGTTTTACATAATTTAGTAATGCAGTTAACAACAGCAGCAATATCATGGGCCTAAACATACTTATATTTACAAATAATTTACGTCAGCTATTTTAAGAGAGAGCAAGCCTTTTTCATTTAGTGATCTTTCCATATTTGATTTTGCTGATGTTCGGAGAGTTTGAGTAAGAAGGCTAGTTACCAACGAGTCTTGTCTAAGAATATTTTCAGATAAAGAATTAGACATTAATTGCATAAGTAATGCTCTGAAAATTGAACATCTAGTTTGATATAAAAACTCACTCCAAAATATCTACGAGTTTTTGTGGCTGAGGTAAGAAATGGCACACGAGAGCAAGACTAAACGAGCTACGTTCTTGTGTAGAAAGACAATCTGATACAAACTCAAGAAATGCTACTGGACAGCTTCTGAATTACCCCACTAAAAAAATAAAATAAAAACTGACTCAATCCACTCTTGAACAATAAAGTATTCCTTTTCCGGGAGAACAGTGATATTATTTCTGGACATTCTCATCGACACGCCAGTTTCGAAATTGAAATGAGTTAAAGTTGAAGGTGGCATTTGCATTATGGGAGATATGCCAAAAGGTCTAACTACAATAATTAAATGAAGATAATATAAAGCAAAATTACCTTGTTTTCCTTTTGGATGAGACACTATGGTGACTTGTACAGAAGCATTTGTACAAGGTGCAAAAGGAATAATGAATGAAGCATCAAAAACAACAGAAGGAGATGAGCGTCCAGCAGTGGGTAAGATTAGTGATGTAGAGCAAACCTAATTTTTAAAAATGCTTCGATAAAGCGTACTTACCTTTACAGCATTTATACTCAATTGGGCAGAATAAGCATGTTCTCCTTTTAATGCATCCGAACTACAAAAAATAGAATTATGTTAAGAAATACCGATATTTATCAATATAAATCCGAAAAATGGATATTTTTGGTTGTTCTGGCAAATTAAAGCGGAATCCATTAAAAATAGGTACATCATTTGGCTGAAGAGCTAGTATTCGAGGTCTTGAAAAATAGATTAAATTTAAATACAAAACTACCTTAAAAGACATAGCCATTCTGCAAACATATGGAAAGGCTGGATGCAAATAAATACTCCTGGGCAATTTTGATCACTTTGGGAAAGAAAAAAACATCCATCTTGATTAAAAATTGATTCATCAAGGTTATAGAAAATGGAAAAAGGTAGTCGAAATACGCCTCTTAACCGCCGCACCTTTAAAAAATAAAAATAAAAATATCCTAAAAACCTCGTAATCGTCTGATATTAATAATTCGCAGCATCCTTGTGAATCATCACAAAGTGTTAGAAAACAAGATTTCCAAGATTTATCTTCGCGTGCTAAAAAAATGTAATAATTAAAAAAAAAAACATACTTTTTCGAAGAGCGCTCACTTTAGCTATCAATTGTGTTACCCCATTTTCGGATCCATGTAGATTATTAGTCTCGTCTAACTCTTCATCAGGACTTAGATCAGATACAGGCGATGGTGTTTGATGACCACATACGTCATTTGGATTTGAAACAATTGCATGACACAGACGGACATTGTCAAAAATAGGAAAGTTGCAATATCTAAATAAATTATGGAAAATAAAATATATAAAGCAAAAAATAATTACTCAAACAAACCTTTCTATTACGTTCTGAATTGACTTAAATCTTCGTCCTGCTAATATCCATCCACCCTCTGTGTCATTGGCTTTTCGAAGAAGAAATTTTTTCACTTTATCTTTGCCTATGTTCACTAAAATCGCCCAATCATTAGGTCCATGAGATGAAGGTCGAACTAAGAAGCTTCCAATTGTTATTCTCATTCGGATAAGAGCCTCTGATACATTGCAACTATGTGCGTACAATTCGTTGCAAACATTATCAGACCCAGTAACCTAAAAATATTTATACCAAATTATAAAATAATGGTTAATTCTTTTACAAGAACAAGGTACAGAAGTTTGAAAGACATACCAGAGGCGAAAGAACTGTAGTTGGAATATAACCAAGAAACCCTGTACGTTTATTCTTAGCCAATACCCATTCACTATCTGATTTATCTAATATTGTCAATATATCTCCAATAATAGCACTAAAACGCATAATAACGATATGACAAATATACCTTAATTCTGAGCACGATGAATCTCCATCAAACATAGAGCAAGCGATATAATATGTTGTATCATACTTATTATTCTAAAAACTAATAAGATGGCAAAAAACTAACAGTAGAAAGCTTTGAATAGATTGGATTGAAGATAATAGGTTCTCCTCCTTGTTCTATAAATATCGATACAAGGTCGCTCAGCGACGAAAAGCTTTTTCCAGTAAAAAAGAACTGCTTTCCTAGTTTTTTAATGCTATAAAACAAGAAATTATAGATAAATTGTGTATACGGATGATGCTGGATGCCCTCTAAAGACGTCACAGAAATATAATATCGTGAGTCGTCATGCTGCCTGACCAAGAACGAACCAGGTGTGCTTTGCTGGAAAGTGACTATAGGAAAAAAAATTTACCTGCAGCAATTTATCAGCTTCTTTTTTACCCATTTGTCCATGAAACCAGCTCAAGTCGGATGATGATGAAGATGACGGAAGACATGCAATTGACTTTAAAGAAATAAGGAAAAAAGTGTAATTTACATGGCGATGTAATCGAATATTGCTTCTTGAAGAGGAGCTCTCACATATATTATCATCTAAGAAAAGAAAGTTAAAAACAATAAGAAAATAATAATAATATTCAAAGAGGCAAATTCCTTACCCAAATAAGAGTCGCTTGCGGCATTGTTGAATGACACCATACGTGGAAGCATTATACATTATGATCTGTACAATTCCATATATACCCTGAAATCTGAAAGATAAAAAGAGAAAAAATAGTGTTTTAATGATTATGTGAAAGATAATGAACATTGATTATTCACTTTCTAAAAAAAAATTTCCAAAACTAGAGTCATTTGTTCTTCAAAATTTTGAAAACGCACTGAGGGTATGCTATTTTAATTCAACAAAAAAATGATAAAAACTGAAAATTAAAAAAAAAAATCGAATGATGAAAAAAATGTTTGAAAAATGCACAATTATATGAGCGTCATTTTTACTCGTCCTTCCATTTTTTATAGACAACGAAAAATCATAAGTTATAGAAAGACATAAGCCGATTATCCCCCACCTCTGATCAATCGATTGTCAGGGGTGGCTCCTCCTACTTCCGGTGAATGATTGGCCAGATTCCAATAAACAGGGGGCCACATTACTACACTATCTAAACCATGAAATATTATATTTTTAAAAGTCGAATTCTCAATTATTTTGACACTAGAAACAACACTAAAGATGATTTTATTGATTTTATATTCGGTTTGTATCTGATATAATTTAGTATTCTTCCTAGAAGAATGGTTACACATCCCAGATGAAAAAATTCTTAACCCCTCCTTTTTCTTCCAATTATTCTTGATTTTCCACCACCGTAATCTGAACGTGTCAGGAGCCTTGCTTGCAACGCGACGCGGCTGGAGCGGACGACTATACTAGTGCAGATTGCTATATTCGCGCACCCGACTGGTTGGATGAAGTGAGGTCTGTCGACATCAGTAGCTGTCCAAAATGGCAAGCAGTACTCCAAGGAAGTTCAGTGAGAAGATCGCAATTATGGAGAGGAAGCAGAATGAGGATGTTAATACTTTCGAGGACATCATGCGAGAGGTTTGTATTGTTTATTTCTATCTATCCATGAAATCGCTTAAAGATGGATGTCAAAAAAACCAATTGACATTCATCTATACTTTTCAAGGCTTCTCATTACTTCGGATCACCTTATTTTTTTATTTCCTTTTGCCCGTCCCAACTCTTCCTTCCTTTTATCTTCTAGATTTTTTCAAATCCTTGTGGAAATTATGTCCAGATCATTCTTTTTGTCGGTCTATTTTTTCTACATTTTTGATTAAGATGATTTTTTCATAACAACATATTTTAGGTTCGTTCCATCACCAATACAAACGAGGCTCCTGGAGGAGTCCCGATTCCTGGTCAGCTTCAGCCTCCTTCATGGCCACATCCTCATCTTGGTGGATCCCTTCCCAATGTTGCTCAACTACACAATTACGGACCGCCAAATTGGCAGCAATGGGAGCATCAGAGAGCTCAAAGAAGTCGTAGTCCTGAGGCTCATTTCCATCCCTATCGAGCGACTGGTCGAAGTCCTGATCGTGTTCCTCCATTGCATCCACACTATGCTCCATACCCTCCTCAACATACTCTTCATCCGCCAGACAGTTGGCATCAGTAAGTTCTTTTGTGTTCATTTGCTTCCTACCCCTCTGTCAGTATTGGTCATAGCTCCAATATCCATTCGAATCTTCTACGCTGTTTACTGACCTAGCGTATCATCTTTCCCTTGAGTTTCGTCTCATTTTTTATAGTTTCTTATGCGATCAATTATTCTCCGGTGGGTGATAAGCCCCATTGATTTGAAAACTACGGCGATAGTGGGGGAGGAGATGATCCTCAATCTGCTGAAAGTAGCTATCAGGATATGTTATCCGCCTAAGGAAAGACAGCCTAATCTTCTAGGTGAAGCAGAGGAAATAATGAAATGGAAAACGGATTAGAACATTCGAAATGTATTCGTATGCGGATTCGATATCCAGAATTTGGCGAATAAAATTTACGGGGGAATACATCGCAGGCGATTGGGGCGTGAAGTGCAGATCAAACACGGCTACATCGTTTTATTGGACAAACATCTGTGGTCGATATCGCTGGAGACATTGCTAGTGGTTCAAGAGATCTTTCAATGAAGGGACTTGGTGTCCCGTCTCGAAAGAAGAATTGCACCTGTCGAGCTCTAGTCTAATAAAAAATATTAATCTGCGTTATTGGCCGCAGCGACAGCTGCGAATGACAGCCAGTGAGAAGCTGGAATAACGGGGATTGGTAGTTGAGGAAGTATTTCAGAATCAATCGAGCCCGTTCTGATCCCAACATTCACCAGTCGGCTCCGATTGCTCCTATGCATCCAATGTACGGAATGATTCATCAAAATCACTTCATGCATCAGATGCAGGTTAGTTGCAATCCAAAAGAGAATAAGCATTTTAGCCTGGGCCGAGTGGAATACATCCTGGGGCCCTACAAATGCCTCCACATATGACCTCGAATTCCTTACCCACGGGTCATCTTCCTCCTCAAATGACTCATCCAATGCAGTCTCCGATGCAAAGTCCAGTTCAGCACATGATGCCAGGAGCTTTTCCGTATGTCTTGAACTACATATAGAACAAAAAAACAGATTTACCAATGGCAGCCCGATGCAAAGCCCGATGGGTTCGCCGATGGGCTCAACAATAATGTTGGATGAGACACGAACGACACCGATGATGGAACTCAGCCCACCCGGAATGATGCAGGACTCGGATGTAAGTCAACTTCTTCTTTCTTAAAAATTGTTTTCAGCAAGGAAATAGTATGTCAAATCTACCGAACCTACCTCAAATTCCTCCAAATTGTTATCACGCTACTGTTGGACAAAGGTAAGTTATTGAGAAAAAAAATGAAATCTTCGATTTAGACACAGTACTGGACAGTGCGGTCGTCTCGTCCCAGGACCTCCATTAACACCAGAATCTCAATCAGCTCCCACTTCACCAGCTAATGTTTCGGACCCTTCTGCCGCGCCACAATGGCCTTCTAGTCGAACATTTTCAAACTCGCCTGAATCGATGGATATTCCTCGTGTTGTACTTACCAATCCTGATGGAGCTCATGGACAACATTTTGATTGTTATAACGATTTGCAGGTAAATTACTTCAAACACATGTGTCAAAAGCACGGAAAAAAATGTCATAAAAGTTAAATAAGACATTGGTTTCAGCATCTGACACTCGATTCAAATGAAATGGCGTCGTTGTGTAATGGTTCCGGCAATGTTTCCGAGCACCCGATCTTATAGTCTTGCCAGTTATTACGGCAATACCTTACCGTACCTCATACTCAGTTAATATAAAGCTCAAATATTGCCCTTCCCTACTGCGACAATCTCAGGCTGCTCCGTTGATCTAAATTATAGTCACTGGCAGCAAATATTTGCCGTTTTCCTCATTGTCTTGTCACAGAGCTATTTTAACAATAAAAATTATTAATAAAGCCTCTATAATTATGGTAAAACTCCATATTTTCAACAAAGAGGTCAAAACTTGTAATAACAATAACTGATAACAATAAACCAAACTAATCAAACGTTAAGAAGATTCAACAACATCGTGTGGTAGAGATACATTCGTTACAACGACATCTCCGAAGATATCTGTTGTACTATTTTCAAATTCACTCTTAAAATTAAATTATAAAAAACGTTCCTCTTCTTTAAAATACCTTAATTTCTTTACTACCATTAATAATCATTTCGAGAATACCTATAGTTTGAGATATCTGAAAACGTCTTAAAGTAATAATTTATTCTTACTTGTTTTTGTATGGTAAGTTCTCTTGATATAGAATCACGAATCTTTAAAACATGTTTAACCAGGTATTCATCCAATTGATCTTCCGCATAAATTTCACAAATTGCTTCAACAACATGTCTTAGAATGTCGAAATAATTGTTATGCATTAAATTCTTGTATAAAAAACTAAAAAATATGAAAAAAAACTGAGTAGGCTACCCTAATATTCTGTGTATTGTTTCTGTCTCTTGTCCTGCTAAAGCAGCATGTAAAGCTTTTCTGTGAATAATAGTTTGAAGCCAACCAACGATCTGCTCACGTCTTTGAGCTAGATAAAATTCTGAAACAAGAAGTTGCCTACAATATAAACTAACGAGAAAACATTGTCTTGATTGCTGCTGCATGTTTATAACTTTTAAGCATTTTATCTATCCGTTCTAATTTAACCTGGAAAATATCTAACATTGATAAACAAATATACCAATGGTTTCTCTTTTGCTGAAATTTCTTGGCTGCGAGAGTCTTCTCCTTTTTGTTTTATTTCTACAGTGCTCGAAGGATTGGTAATAATACTGGATTTAGGCTTGTACGACACCGCATTCAAAATCTAGATTCGATATAATTAACAAAAATGATTAAAACAGACCTCTTTCAAAGGAGCTCTTTTGTGGATTGCTAACAAATTACCCATTCCTACAGCTAATGTATTATCATCAGCTGATACAGCTAAGCCTAGAACTGGAGCAGCCATAGACATGGAATATGTCTAAAACTATACAAGTAAACAAATCAATTACAATTGTGAAATTGGAAATATTGACAACATTAATTCTTCTGTCGATAGCACCGGACAGTAAATATTTACCATCTCCATCGAGTGCTAAAGAAGTAATCGTTTTGTGATGTTGCTGAATAGAAGCTAGAAGACGACCTCCAGCCGACAAATCCCATATCCTTAAACAAGAAGATTCATACAAACAATCCTTTACTTAATGATGTTTGTTGATGCCGAGGCTAATAAACTTTCGGAACGAAGAAATACTAGTTTTTCCACAGGAGCTCCAACATCAATTTCAACAGAAGGACCAGTCGGCAAGTTTCGTAAGTCCCACAGTTTAATCTAAAAAATAAAAAAAAACAAAGTAATTCTCACCTTGTGATCATAGCCACCACTGACAACTATATTATTATTGTAATTTGACACAATACCGGCGCGAATTGAGTCACAGTGCGCATTAACATCCACAATCGGCGTTGTTCTAAATAAAATTATAACGATTTCAAATTACGAATACCCTGTGTCTGATAAATCCCATTGTTTAATTTTACCATCATCCGCCATGGAGAATATAGTCCTACCGTTTTGTGAAAAATCGGCTACTCTAATACTTTCAGCACTCGCTTTTACACTTCTAAGCGGAGCTTTTCCTGTTCCTGTGCCACTTTCGACATCAAACACCCGAAGTTTTCCTTCTTCTCCACCCACAGCTATAAGGTTACCATCTTTCCGAAATCGAGCACCAAAAACAGCTTGTTTAAATCTATAAATTAGAAATTTTTTTTTTTCGAAATATCCAAACCTGCTAAACATATTAATAGGTTCATAGAGGACTGTATCATAAAGTGTAAGACGTACAGAGCTTGTAGTGGCTATTGTATAGGGCCTTTCTGGACGTATCGCGACTGAAGTAACAGGTCCAGGTTCTTGAAAAACAGCTAATTGCTAGATATATAAGATATACAAACATGTTTTGCAACACCTGTAATCTTTTCCAATAAAATGCCTCGTCGTCATCTTTAATATTAGTTTCATAAGCAGAAATTCTACCAGCAGGTACATATGTCAACGCCATATGCTGAAAATAATAAGTTATACGAAAAAAAAGATATATCAATAAAGGAAAACTTTTGGAAGAAATAATGCTTGTGAGCATAGAATTTTAAAGAGAATAACAACAACAGCAATCAATAAAAAAAATTAATCAATTAATATCTTGAAAGGGCATTAACATAGCCAATGTAGTTTCTTCTGTATTCCGAAGATCTTCTTGCTTTTTCTTTTTATTTCTCGGTTTCTGTATCTCATTATAATCAGTTATTTCCAAATCATCTTAAACAATTAAGTTAATTTGACACAATACTACGCCGTTTACCTATATTCCTTTTCTTTACTTCATCAGGATCTGGTAGCCAGTCGAAATCGGTGCTGTCAGGGTTTACCGAATCGTATTGCGTCAAATCAAGATCATCATTTCTAAAAAAAAACAATCATCATACAATATTGCTAATATCCCACTCTGTAGTTTTCCTTTTCTTTTTTTTTTCACTAACTAACTGCTTTTTTTGTTTTAAAAGCTGCTTACATTCCTGAAAAAAATATAAAGATTTTAATTGTTACAAACTTTATCTACTTTCTGCAACTGTAACTTTGCTTCAGCTATATCCAAACCTTCTGCTGGTTCTACTTGTTTCAGATTATTGTACTAAATGAAGTAAGTAAGCAAATTATATCTAACCTCTATAACTCCACCTTCATCATTAAAAACAGTTTTCCGGCTATGACTAATGTCTTTATGCAATATTTTCTTTGCCGCTTTAATCTTTGTAACAACAACTGGCTTCTTTCTTATGCTCTCATTTACCGACTAAATGATCAAACAAAGTATAAATGATTAGTTTCTGAACTAACGTATCCGTCACTCTCCAAATTGCTTTGTACGTTAAAAACGTCACTTTTTTTCAAAGTTAAAAGGCCATTTTCATCATCCGACTGCGAATTATCATCATGCTCTTCGTCCTAGATGCAAAGGAATAAAAAATCCAATATCAATACCTTGACTTTAACATTATAATCATTGCTGACTTCTGCTTGACCATCAGATGTGGTCTAGAAAAAACGGTAAAAAACCTGCAGCAATAAAAAACAACAAAAAAACCAGTAATTTTTGCAACAGTAATAGGAAAAAGATATTAACTAAATAATAATTATAGCAAACCTTTACAGAAATTCCTTTCCTAGAAAGAAATCTTAGTTTTGGAACGGAAGAAAGACCGTAGGAAGTTGAGAGTGCTTCGATATTAATCTTTTTTACATTAAAAAGTGCCTTTTCTTTCATAAGATATACACTTCTAACATAAGATAATAATGCCTATTAAAATATATGTATAAAATAATAAATAAAACAAACTTTTTGTGCGAACTGATTCAATTCTGTAAACTGTGCTAAAATTGATTGCATTTTTATTTTGATATTAGACATAGCGGCGGGATCAACTCTAAAAAAACTTGAAAAATCGTATTTTATAAAACATACACAAGTTGTTTAATATCAATATTTCTTGTTTGCAGCATATTAATCATAGGTTCTTCTTGAATAGGTGTAAGGAACATGACAGCGTTACCTTTTCTTCTCATTCGAGCGGTTCGACCAACTCTGCAATAATATTTTTATACTATATTTCTAACCTATGAATATAGTCGTCAACACATGCAGGAGCATCCATTTGTATTACCCAATCCACATCAGAAAAATCTAGCCCACGACTTGCAATATCTGTTGCTATAAGAACTGCATTCTATTAACACAAGAATATAATTATATTCAAATTACCTTAGCATGCTCAAATTTTTGAAAAAATTCAACACGTTTTGTTTGATTCATTCCACCCCACAATCCGATCACGGAAAGACCTGGTCGTAAATGGCAGAAAGCATCAGTAAAGAAGCGAGCCTAGAACGTAATATCATATTGATATTAAATAAGCGGACACACCTGCCTACAACTGGCGACAAAAATTATGGTTTTCTTCTTTTTATGCATTTGGATAAATGACCACAAAATATTAAGCTTTTCTTCTTCATCACAAACAAGATATGCTTGTTGTAACTGATCTGGTGTAGCACTAATGGAATTCTCATGAACAGAAATAAAAATTGGATCCTAAAACGTAATTGCAATAATTTAAAACGATTACCTTTGTACATACACGTGATAAATCTTTAATATTTTTAGTCTGTGTAGCGGAAAATAGTAATGTTTGCCTTTCATCAGGTAAATTAGTTATTATAGCATTTAACTAAATAATATGAGTTTTGAGAAAAAATATACCTGCTTCCTAAATCCCATATCTAATAGACGATCAGCCTCGTCAATTATAAGCATTTGCACTTGATCTGCAATTAAATTTTCGTTTTCATCCATATGCTAAATAGAAAAAAAATTTAGTCATTTGGAATCAAACCTGTAAAAGACGGCCAGGTGTACATACGATAATATTGACGGTTCCTAATCTGTTTCTTTCATAAGCTACATCGGTTCCACCAATCAACAAGGCACAAGAAAAGTTATGATATTTTCCAACATCATTTAAGCAGGTGAACGTTTGTAGAGCAAGTTCACGAGTAGGGGAAATTACTAAGGCTCCTAAGCCATAACTTCGAAGCCATCGAGCCTTCCATAAGCATTCCAATAACTATCAAAGAATTCTTATAAAACATCAAAACCAACCGGAATAACTAAAGCTAATGTCTTCCCACTACCTGTTTTCGCAGCACCAACAATGTCATATCCCGTTAGGGAGTAAGGCAGCGAATCTCGTTGTATCTTTGTTGGTTTTACATATTCAAACGCTTCCAGGCCCTAAGAACGGTAAAAAAAATATATATATGTATATATAAGCAACCTTTTGTGTTTCTTCCGATAGTGGGAGATCTTTAAAGGTTTTAAAATCTGATGAATTTTTCTGAAATAAACAAAAAATTATTTGAAAACGAAATAAACTTACTTGTTCTAATCCTTCACACTTCTTTTGAACACTCTCTATAGATAATAACTCTTTTGATTTCATCTTATTAAAATGTTTGGAAAATTTCTTTCGTCCATTATTGGCACTATTCTTTTTATATGACATATTCTTGTAAACCTAAAAAGAGAATTACCTATAAAAGCACATACTTATAAATACGTCTAAAGAGTGAGTTTCAAAGTAAGGTAGAGCAAGGCTTAGCAAGGGAGCGCACTGTTGCACTATAATTTATTATATGTAAAAAAAACTATTTATATCTTTAATTTTTTATTCTTTTCTACCCATCAATTTTTCCTTGCAAAACGACAAAATTATAAAAACTCATTTCTGAAGAAAAATTAAGAAAAAAAAAATGTTTGAAAAATAACGAATTTCCTTTTTGCAAGCAGTTCGTAACCAACTTGTTGACCTTTTTCGTTTGTTACATAATATTGAAGTATATTTATTTTTCTGCAGGCTTTTTTTTGTTGGATTTTATACCTTTTTCCACAGAAATTGTAATATATATTTTGTTTAATCTTATTTTAGTAAAATATATCATTTTATAACAGTTCTTTTTTTTTAGCATCAGAAAGAGCAATAATGGATAATAAAGAAAGACTTATTGATAATTATAATGAAACAATCACGAAATTACGAAAGTTTATTGATAACCTTCGAGAGGTTTGTTTTTTCTTATTTTCGTTAGTGACTTTTAAGACTGAAATTCGTATAATAAATGAAAAGGAGTCCCTTATGTGGCCTTTAGACAGTACTCCTATAAATTTTATCAAATCAAATAATAGTTTACTAAATCTTTCGGAATCTATTCATACGTTTGAACAAAATATCAACAGAACACCAGCCAAGTAGGCATAATTTTTGGTATATAGCCTCTCATGCAGTGATAGCAAAGATCTTCCTGAGACCAGTACACAAAATACATCGCAAATAAATAAAGAAGGATTGGGAACTTTATTTGAATCAGCAAATGATCAAAACAAGAATAAATGCCGTCTTTTGAATATAGATGTATCGAGAAGTTCAGCATTAAGATTTTCTAAAAATAAAAATGAGGTATATCACTTTACCGGGATTAAATGTTTTTCTAGATATCTGAAAGTAACATACAGGTTGATGACAGTGCTAGTAGCCAGAATTATACAGATGAAACTAACTTTCAAAATGATGATGACTCTGCTGAAAATTCCGACTCTTCTGAAGTTATCTGGATGGAAGATCCTTCTTCAGTTACTCCTATGCTTACGAAAAAACGTGGTAGACCAAAGAGGTTTCGTAAAATAAAAAAAGAACTTGAGGATGTTACATTAAAGGTGCGTTTGCTTTTTTCTTATTTATTGAAAATCTTTGTTCTATAATTTCTGCAAATTCATTCGAATAGTAGTTCATATTCATGCAACCCTACTTTTTGTAAGGGTCTATTCTTCTGCGTCTCTAACATCCACTGCCTGGCCTCTCCCTCTTTTAATTCTCTATAGTGACCATCTCAATACGTCTAATTCTAAACAAATTTCTCTTTTTATTCTAAGCATACTTTTATCTTAATTAAAGGAGGCATAGTTAGATATAGAGATCCAGTTTTATAATAATTTGTTTTAGGGTAATAAGTGTGAGGTGAACCATACGGAAGTGGAAACGTCGTTAAAACACCAAACAGCACTCTCACCCTGTAGCAGTACTTCCATCATCGTTAGTTATACTGTTTTATTAATTATGTTCAGGAAAGCATGCCACGAATTGTTGATAGTAGTGATGAAAATGAAGATGATGAAATTAGCGAGTAAGTATTTTAAATTTTGTTTCTGTTTATTATGGGCTTGGTTGAGGGTTTAATTTTTTCATTGACATTAACTGCTTACTTTTATAATAGATTAAAACGTTGTAGCGATAGTGTTGTTGATGACGAAGATCTCCAACTACAAGCTGCGATTCGTGCAGAAAAAGCTAAAAATAAGAAGACTTCTACACCAGAAGTATGTCATTTTTTATTTTTACAATTTCATTAGAAAACTTCCAAGCGAAGTCGTGATGCGAAGGAAAAAGATAGTGATGATGAATTGGAAAAACTTCTGAGAAAAACCAGTTCGGTCATCAAAGGAGCTTCTTCCCGATGTAAAAAAGCTATTGATATGGAATCTGACGATGACTCCACAAATAAGGAGTTTATTGATAATGACAATGATCTCGTGTGTAATCGGTCAATCGAAAATGAATCTGATAAAGTAAATATTTAATTTTAATTATAAATTGAAATTTTAGAATGTGCTGTCATCTTCTGAGCGGAAAAATAAAAATGGATTAAAGAAGAAATTAAGTAGTGAACCAGTTTTTAGCCGAAATAATAAGCATTTATCGGAGGCAATGTCAGATAAAAGGTTGGTTCTTGTATAATTGTAATTAAATAAATTTCAGAAGCACTAGACATACAGGTGAGAAAATAAAGTTAGAATCAGATGATCTGAGTCACCATTCGGACAATGAATTGGATGCTCCTAACGTTTTAAAACGTGTAAAAAATGTTAGATTTATTTTTAAGTAAATCGCGTTTTAGAAATCAATTGATAAATTGCTTAAAAAGACACGAGCTTTGTTGTCTGATAGCGAAGAAGAGCAGGAAATAGTGGAAGTAATAAAAAAAGCTGATTCTACTTCCTTACGAAAGTGAATTATATATTTTTTTAACGCAATCTATCATTTTTAGACGCCGAAGAAAAAGCCCCAAACAAAAGGAGGAAAGTGAGGCTGAAAATGATAGTGAAAATAGTCTGATTGTATCAAAAAAGAATAGAAAAGTAATTAATATTATTTTTACAAAGTTCATAGGTTACCATTGACTCTTCTGATGAGGAGGGAGACGAACACAAAGAAAGGAAAAAAACAGCAGGAACTGTTAAGCAAATAATGAGCAAAGACAAGCTAGCCCGAGAAACTCTGAATGCAGAAAAAGCAGAAAAAGAAAGGAGGAAGCGATTAGAAATAAAACAAAAGGAATTCAATGGTATTGAACTGGCTGATGAAGGTGATTTGGAAGTTGCATTGACGGGAAGTCAAAAAACAGTTAAGCTGAAGGTTAAATTACTTTTTTCGTGTCTTAAAAGTTATTTATAGTCAGTTATATTAGATCCAGATCAACAAAGCGCTTCTCCTGTTCCTGTTGCAGTACATAGAGATCTGGTAGATCAAAAGTTTATTTCTATCACTTTTTAGGTAACTATTCTGAAACCTCATCAAGCCAAGGGTATTCAATTTATGTATGATAGTGCATTTGAATCTATTGAACGATTAGATGAAGATGGCGGAGGTGGAATTTTAGCTCATTGTATGGGTCTTGGTAAAACTCTCCAGGTTTTATAGTTAATATTAGAATTTTAATATGATTTAGGTTATCGCTTTTCTTCATACAGTTTTGATGCATGTTAAAGTTGGAGAAAAAGTTAAACGAGCTCTTATTGTTGTTCCCAAAAATGTAGTTTTAAATTGGTTCAAGGAATTTTCGAAATGGTTGAATAGAGAAGGGTCTTTGCTGGCTAATGATCTTGAAATTCTGGAATTAGACTCTGTTAAAACATACAAAGATCGGATTCAAGTTCTTAAATTGTGGCATGCGTGTAAATGTAAGTTTTTTTTAATAATAAAAGTTTTAGATCCGTCTATTCTAATAATTGGGTATGATTTGTTTCGAATTCTGACACATGATGAAGACGACATGAAAAAGAAGCGTGGACCACCAAAGAAAAAACCATTGAAAAACAAAAAATTAGAGACCTTAAAAGAAGAGTTTCGTCAATACTTACAGGATCCAGGTAGGTCTTTTTTGCTTTTAATAAACCTTTTAAGGCCCTGATATTGTCATTTGTGATGAGGCTCATAAACTGAAGAATGACGAATCAGCTCTTTCCAAAGCTATGGTCAAAATTCGTACTAAGCGGCGTCTTTGTCTTACAGGAACTCCTCTCCAAAATAATCTCATGGAATGTAACGTTTGCCTTATTCTCGATTATTGTTTTTCCTGTTTAGATCATTGCATGGTAAATTTTGTAAAACCAGGACTATTAGGAACTAAACCGGAATTTGCTAATCGTTTTGCAAATATCATCAACAGGTAAATATTCTATTTGATTAAAACTATTTGAGTTTAATTTTAGAGGTCGATTAAAAGATGCAACACCTTTGGAAGTAAAATTTATGAAACGCAGATGTCATGTACTATTTGAACATCTGAAGAAATGTGTAGATGTATTTTTAGAAACTTTTTTTCAAAAATTGCTTTTAGAGAAAGGACTATACAGTGCTTAAAGAAGCAATTCCTCCTAAGCAAGAGTATGTGATAAATGTTAGGTTAACATCAAGACAATGTCAATTATACAGGTTTGTGAAGTAATTTTGAATAATGTTTTGTTTGTTGTAGAGCTTTCTTAGAAGATGTTGTAAATGCTGACGGACTCGGACTTTCAAAGAGATTACTTCCTGATTATCATGTGCTTTCTAGAGTTTGGACTCATCCATATCAGTTAGTACTGCATGAGCAAAAAAAAGATAATGAGGTTTGTAGTTGTACTTGATTTTATTTTTTTTCAGAAACTTCTTAAAGAAGAAGCAGATGAAGACAACGATTTTATCAATGATGGCAGTAGTGACGATGGCTCTGATTCAGATATTGAAATCTTGTCAGATAAGGATTCTGATATTCTTCCCGGGTTTGTGTTTTTAGTTTCTAAAACATTGTATTGCAGAGATTCAGACGATGATGTTCCGAAAAAAAAAGACCAAACTGGAACAAGCTCTAGAAAATCACGTCGATTAGTAGGAGAACAGCCAGAAATGGAGGGAAGAGATACAGAAACACCTCCAGAATATAATGGCTGGTATTCTCGCGCTGGCTTAGTATCTTTCTCTGATCAAGAAAATTGGGAACTTAGTAATAAACTTATACTTCTTGCGGCTATTTTGAAAAAATGCGAAGAAATTGGTGATAAAACGTAAGTTTTTTTTAACATTTGTTTAAAAAAATTATTTTAGATTGGTTTTCTCACAGTCTTTGGAATCATTATCACTTATTCGACGTATGCTAGAGTCTTCTGATCACAACAAACAATGGTTTGCTGATGGTCATGAAGCTTGTAAAGCATCTGGTGAAAATTGGGGTTGGAAGCAGGGAAAAGATTACATGGTGATTGATGGTTCAGTGCAATCTGTGAAACGTGATGATGTACAGACTAAGTTTAATAATTCTGCTAATCTTCGTGCTAGGTATAATTCATTTAGTATGTTACAATTTTAAGACTTATGCTCATTTCTACACGAGCTGGCTCCCTTGGGACTAATCTGGTTGCTGCTAATCGTGTTATTATATTCGACGCATGTTGGAATCCCTCGCATGATACTCAATCCTTATTCCGTGTTTATCGTTTTGGTCAAACCAAACCTGTATATATTTATCGATTCATTGCGCAGGTTAGCTCAACTATGTTTGATCACTACAATTTAAGGGCACTATGGAAGAAAGAATCTACAAGCGACAAGTTACTAAAGAGTCAACATCCATGCGGGTTGTGGATGAAGCACAAATTCAAAGACATTATGAAGGTCATGATTTAGATGAACTTTATAGGTATTTCTTTTTTTTTTATTTCTACTTTTAGATTTGATCCAAATGAATTGACAAGCACATCGTCGGAGCAATTACCAGCATTCGCTCCTCCAAAAGATAGGCTTCTAGCTGATGTTCTACTTTCAAACAGAGATGCTGTAGTAGATTACTTCCAGCACGATACCTTATTTGCACATGTAGAAGAGGAAAAATTAAGCGAGGAGGAATTAAAAGATGCTTGGGATGAGTATGAACGAGAAAAAGTAAATTCATTTATACCTGCTTACGATATTTTTAGACAAATCCACGGGCTGCATTCACTCAAAATAATTATAACAACATAATCAGCCATCAGCAGTTAAATATTAGGCAGTCACAACCATATCTCATGACGGTATATGCAAATTTTTTTTTAAAAACTTAGAATTTTAGCAGAAGCAAATACTTTCAAAAGATCCTATTTTCCTTACATCTTTTACAATCCCTGGTATGGATGAAAATGTTGCTATGCAAGTTACGTATTTAAAACGAGCTTTAGAAGATCTTTTAGTGAGTGAGATTTTTTTAATATTAAACTATTTCACGTTCAATTCATCGATTTATACTTTCAGCCTACTATTCCCGAACAAATGAGAGGAGGAATAAGTGAATTTCAATCGTTTTTCATTAATTTTATTAGCGTATGTTTTCCTTTTGCGTGTCAAATTAAAAAACATTTTCAGCAGGCTAATTCAAGCGGACAAAATTCACAATGGCTACTAAGCAAAGCTGTAGGCACTTTTCGCACTGTTATTAAAATGATACGTGTTGTACCGCAATGCCAAGAACTACTTCGTAGGTATTATATTAGTACCCCGTTTTATTTTGATCCTACTGAACCTCCCCTTGCATGATCATGATAATTTATTGTATTTATTATGGATACCGGTCTAGATCCATGCTTTCGGTGTTTTTCTTATTAACTGATTCATTGATCTCATTGCTTCAGTGATAATTAAATTACTTTTTCTTTTTTATCCAATCGATTATTGCCTCATTGTTTCATTTACTGCTAATGGAGATGACAGGTTGTTTAGATTACTTCGAATAACTTATGTATCATATGAGCGGCTTCCTGTTCCATAGGCTCCTTCTAAGAACATGCATTTCAAACTTACAAGCATAGTTAACGTTATCGTATGTAAAAAGACTCATTCGATACAAAATAGTTATTTCACATATATGAGTTGTAGGACGATTATACACATCATCTGTGCATTATTTATAAGTAATTATTTAGCTACGACGTCTTCATTTTTCATCACGCGTGTGCATTTGAAATTCTTCATCTCTTTGTTTCTAAAGAATTTTTTCCATAGTCAGTTTACACTTACATCCGCCAGTACATAAAGACGATCATTCTCCTTCAGTAACTGATGTTTCCGCTGATTTAAGGATAACAGAATGGTCTGCAAAGCAGTCTCTTCCTAATACAGTAGTTAAGAGTGAAGTTTATTTACTTACCAGCTTGAGTGCTCGTAATTGTACTTCTGGGTTAGCCACATCAAGGGTAGAAGTTGATAGATTTTCTTCTAACGAATGTTCCATAAGCTATAAATTTTGTTTCTTCCAAGAAATGCACATGCATTTCAAACTTACAAGCATAGTTAACGTTATCGTATGTAAAAAGACTCATTCGATACAAAATAGTCGTTTATTTCACATATATGAGTTGTAGGAACGATTATACACATCATCTGCAGTGCATTATTTTTAAGTAATTATTTAGCTACGGCTTCTTCGTCTTTCATCCCGTCTGTGAGTTCTTCTTCGTTGTTCTTCTCGATTATGTTTTCTTTCATCATACCTTTCTCTCGAATGATATTCGTCGTCACTCAATGGTTCGGATTTGACTATTGCTTTACCTAGAAGAAATTTTAACAGGGCATAAATAAAGCTTACCATGTCGTTTTGAACTTTCTTCATGCTTATCTCGATAAGAATCTTGATCTTTAGAAGAGTAGTGCCGATTTTTATGTGCAGATCGTGAAGGAACGTCTAAACAACAAGCTATATTATATTAAAAAATATATTTTCTATTCTATTGCTGTAAAAATTACCTGGTTCGGAGTCTGATGAAATTTCTTTTTTCATAGTAACTTTCTTCTTATCCTTCTTTTTATTTTTCTTTTTATCTTTCTTGGATTTTTTAGGCTTTTCATTACTCATGAGTTTCCTAAATTATTATCTATGATTTAAAAAGGGACAAACTTCATAAGACTTTTTTTTTCTTTTTCTGACAAGGAAGATAAAAAGTTTTTCATTTCCTCTACTTCACCAATCGGTTGCACTTTATTCATAGTTTGCAACTGCTGATCTATCTGTATACCTACAACAAAAAATATTATTACTAAACTAAAATACCGCTTAGAACATGTCCTTTGAATTTAAATCCATGTTCTTCCGTCATGTCTTCAGCTAATTGTGCTTTATCAATCCATTCTTCATCCATCAAGTCTTTCTTAACATCAGAAGGACCTGCCTTCATTCTGTCCTTACGGTATTCTTTGATTAAATCAGAAGGATTATTACGATCTAATTTTTCTTTTTGAAAAACATTCACTTACATCCGGCATCTTCGAAATTGCCACTCATTCCGAAAAGCGGACATTCACTATCAGTGTTTAGATGCCCCCATTTATGACATTTGCAACATCTTACGTGACGTACCTTAAATAATAAAAATTATTGCTTTTGTTTACTTGAATTCCAAAAGGCTGATCTTGAATAAGCTCATTGTTTTTAGCCCACTCTTCACGTGGTGCTTGATATTTTCGTTGCCATTCAAACTTGGGTTCTGCTTTAGGTTCTTCTTTCTTAGCCATTCCTTGAGGAGCATCATACATGAAAGAAAGACCTAATTTAGCTTTCTCATCTCCTAGCAAAGCTCTAAAAATACACATGTAGGTATATAAGCGAAAAGTTCTTACTTATTGTTGAGCATCTCTTGTTCTTTCTCATATTGAACTCGAAGCTCTTCTTCACGAGCCTTTTTTTGTTGTTCAACCTGTTTTGCTTCCCAAACCTAAAAAAATTCTATTAACTTTTGACTAAAAAAACTTCACCTTTTTCAAATTCCACCATGCACTCGGATGAAAATCCTTTTTGGACATAAAATTTTGAAATCCTTTCCCCATCTTGACTTCTTGGAGTTATGAACTGGACTAAAATTAAATTAAGTAAAAAGAAAAAGAGAAGAGGATAGGTACTAACATGTGAAAGGAACAAATATACACATTATTAAAAGTGTCTTCAAAACGTTATATTCATAGAAAAATAACAAGAAAAATAACAATCAACAATATAACAAAAACAACTTGACCGTAACTGGCCTATGATTGGAAAACCTTGATTGTGCAGTCTACAGAACCAGACGCAATCAATCCATTGCACCAGTCTACACAAAGGGCTCGGTCTTCGTGACCATGAATATCAAAAAGAGATGTTTTGGCAGATCTAAAATCATATAAATATCCAAGCTGACTAAATATTTTACCTAATGTCCCACATTTTTATAACTTTATCATAAGAAGAGGAGACGAAACAACGATCATCAGAAGGGCTCCAAGAAACCGAAGAAATCCATCCTTTATGACCGATAAAAGCTTGCTTTACTACGCTTCCTTCTAAAACCCAAAAATAGCATTTAAAAAAGAAATAATTAACAATTAGAAGTTAACAAAGTAGAAATATAAGGTACATACCATTGCTGCGTGGGTCAAATAAGCGTGGAATATCATCAGTAGATCCAGCTATTATCATTCCGTTTTTGTTAACATCAATACTTGTGAATGCTCTTTGATTTCGCAGTTTCGATACTTCTCCAGCTAAAAAAATAATAATGAAATGTTATCAAATTATATGGTCAGTTTTACTAATATGAAAAAATTAACTATTTTGTATTATAAAACGTAAAGTATACCAAGATCAACATCCCAGACAATTATAGAATGATCCCATGAAGCTGATATAGCTTGATTAGGATTCCAAGTAGACCAAGAGACAGCAACAACTGCATCTTTATGCCCACCTAATGTTACAATTGGTGTCTAAAAAATGAAAAAAAAAAAAAACCAAACCTTGGTTATAAAAGTTTCTTTTCTTTTTTTTGGTTTGTCAGCATCAATCTTTTCGAAAATAGTAGATTCATCATTTTCTAAAATCATTTTCGAAGAAATAAAAAAATCACCTTGTATATTCCATAGTTTTATACGAGAATCAAAGCTTCCAGAAATAAACTTATCCTTTTCTGAATTTACAGAAATTGATTCCACACTCCTCTCATGGCCACGAAATAGTACTTTTTCTACTGCACTATTTCCATCAATTTGCAATAATGTTATTGTCTGATTGTCGCCACCGACCAGATATTCTGTGCCATTGAGATTAACATCTTCAAAAGAATCACTAAAAAGAGAAAAACAACTAACTCTTAGACTCTTTCAAAATAGCACCACATTTAAATGCAACTCCTTTATCACGTTGAACAGATAACAACTTAGAACCAGCTTTTTTATCCCAAAACACGGCTTCTCCACTGTAAGTAGTGCAAAAAATCCTGAATAAATACTTAAAAGAAAAACATGAAAACTAACGTATTCGAGAGACATTTAACAAATGAAACCCAGTCTGGTGCGGCTAAATCATGCAAAGGTTTGGGAGCTTCTTGTCCCAAAATACATTCAACTTTTATAACATTTTCCTGAAAGATTAAGATAAAAAAGCGGATAGACAAACTGTTAAAATATTAAATTCCTCTATATATTCTTCAAGAGAAGTGCGTATAAATGTATCACCTATTAAAAATTCAAACCGTTTATCGATCCAATCCGCTGAAAATGGTAATAAATTAATATAATGCTTACTATTAACATTAGAAATCGTTTTATTCAATAGATCATTTAAATTTTCTGGTTCGGCAAACACAGGAACATCAAAAATTAGCTCAGGAATATCAGTCAATCTGGAATGTGATAATTAATAATTAATTTCAAACATACTGTTTTTCTTTCGAGTAAAAGGTTAATTGGACATGACGGTCAATTTCGGTGGAAGGAGAAGCGTCTAAATCTTCACCCATCTGAAAAGCAAATAATGCGAAAATAATTATCAACAGAGCAATCTTAGCGCAACAGCAGATCGGCACCTAGTCGATTTCGACAAAGTAATTTAAATACAATAGACATACTTAAAACCCTTTATTAATTCAATACATACACATAAAACCACAAGTATGAAAAATCACCACCAGATAAATATATGTAATTTTATAAATAATAAATATTCTTAGCCAATTCTATATTTATTTTTGAAGTGTCGAAATTCTGAGACCGATGACATCCTTGCCTATTTCCGCAACCAAACAAACGTCACAAAGAGTTCCTTTGCAGTCTTCAGAATACGAAGCTCCACAGAAAGAACACTTAGTAATTGGCTTTCCCCGATACAATGGAACATAATGTCGAGAACAAACAACGAAAGGATTAAATTCATCGTATGCCAGCTAAAAACATAAATATGACTTATGAGCTTAATACTTACCTTTACAGCATCAGAATCAGAAGCTTCAGCAGCATTCAGAACTTTTCTTATTGGCCCAGCGATATCTGGCTTAGGTCCTTAAACAAATTAGTTTTTTTTAAAAACTAACCAAGCTCGAGGAGTCGTCGGCAGAATGAAGCGCAAGTCTTCATGTTCTTGAGTTTGTAAAATGTATTTGCTGCAGCACGCAAAGTAAGAATTCTGTGCACAGGTTGCATTTCGAAATGAGTAAAATATGCTGTTAATTCAGCATTACGCTGAGCGTAATTTGCAGAGTCCTTGGGTAATTCCTTTCGTGCTGTATCTAAAAGTAGTGCTGCCAAATATTCACGACAAATGCTAATCAACTGCTCGGCTTCAGCAACCTAAAATATTTCATATAAAGCACAAGAAAAAAAACCTCTTGCTTTGAATCTACAATTAACATTGGAATATAATAAAGTATTTTTCGCAACTTTACAATAACTTCAGTGAATTTTCCAGCTGTTGTCAGAACATAACATTGTTGTAGTTTTGAAGCTAAATCAGAAAGCCGAACATTTACAGCTGGCAAGCCAGTTCTATATACAATTTATAATCACTGAAAAATAATTTACTTACTTTCCAACTGACGATTCCCAGTTGCGAAGAGGATATCCAAAATAAGGACCGCCTGCAGGTAATGCTTCAGAAACAGTCTTCGATCTAAAACACTATTAAAAATGAAAAATAAAACTACCTAGCATAAAGTGATAAGAAAATATTTCGGAATGGTTCAATGTTTGAAATTGCTAATTGGTCATGTAGGAGACGGGCTGCAACTGCAAACTCTCCTGCTGCTACTTGGTCAGCAGCCAGACGACTATTGTTCGACCAAAAACTAGTAGGAGCCTGTCCTCTGTTTGGAATAATCGCTTCTTCATCGGCTGCTCCTTTGGGAAGTTCGGGAATATCCAAGTCATCATCAACATCCCAACCACCTTCGCCATCGTCAGCCCCACCAGGAACTTCACCTTCGTCAAGCTATGTACAACTGTGCAAAAAATGATGATAATTACCTCTATATTTCCATCGGCATCAACCAGATATTCGTCATCACCTCCCCATGCATCGCCTTCTTCAATATCGATATCTTCAGTTGCTGCGAATGCTGCCCCAGCTTGTTTAGTAACACCAGTGGAACCAGATGATTTAGAAGCAGTGCTCATTCCAAGAAGATGAGCATCAAAAGGTCCTCGTGACTTTGCTAATAGGGGCCAATTTTCATCCAACTAAAAATCGAAATCATTGAAGACATAAAAACGATAAGTACTTATTTTAGAGTAAAAAGTAAAAAAAAAAACTTACATGGCAGCAAGGAGGGGGAGGAGCGAGCAGACGTGTATGCTCCTTGTCAACAGGAGGAAGAGAATGACCTTTCGCTTGAAGTTCAGCTCCAATTTGTTCTGCTAGTTCATCATAGCCATGAGTTGAGGCAGTGAGATACGCTAACGAATCTTGTCCACAATTCTTTAGTACTGAAAATAAATATTCAAGTCATACAGCAAAAAAAAACTAGATAAATACATAACAAAAAAATTTTTCAGCCTCAGATTCTCGTATATCACAGTTAATTCGAATAAGATCACATGTGTAGTCGCTTAGAAAACATCACGGGCTATTGAAGTTTTGAACTTTATGCATTAAGTTTTGTAAACAAACGCTGTAGCCATTCGACTACGGAAGCTATTAAATTTACCTGCGATACGCGCTTCTACATCACCAAGGAGAAGAGCCGTTTGGTATTGACCGGCAGCATCATTTCTCGCAGCTGCAATCTTCATCATTCTTCCCAATTTTTCAGTATTTCCTGTGATTAGATAAAGGAATGATAATTTTTCGAAGTCTTTAGTTCTTTGATATGCCATTTCCACAATTTGATGATTTCCCTGAACAAGAGCAGCTTCACCAAGCGCTTCCCACACAGGCCTTTCATCAAGAACCTAGAAGGTATGTTAGGAGTAAAAAAAGAATATACCTTAGCAGCTTCGAGAGCAACATCAAGATTTCCACATTCTAAAGCAAGTCCAAAGCGAGTCTTTTCATCTTTGACAAAGTAAAGAGCAATTTCAGGATATCCTTTCTTTTCTAAATATCCTATAATTGACTGTCCGACAAGATTTGCTCCTTTTACCATATTTAGAACCTGTGAAATTAAATTAAACTATATACAAAATACGGACCTCATCAACTCTTCGGTTAATTAAAGCTAGTTTAAATCTATATTCTGTACAATCAATAGGAACTTCGACAGGTGTAGCTTCTCGGTTTAGACAATAGAGAATATTACCCCTAATAGCAAGGAGGTACAGCGGAACATCTAATGTACGTATTATACCACAATCACCAGCGGTTAAAGCGTATCTGATGAAAAAGATTATAAAAACCAAAAGCACTTACTTGATATGATTACTAGTAGTATACAAGAAGACTTGGTCATTTTCCCAAGCTCCACTTTTGACTCTTGTAGATTCCTGTTGGGAGCAAATGATTTCCAGTTTTCGATTGACAAGAGTAAGGGATTTTTTTGCAATTAATGCAGCATACTCCATATTTTTTGACCACACCACATATCGTACCTGACAAACAATAAAAGAAAATCAAAAGTTATACTTTTGAAACTTTGACTTGAGCCATTATTCTCTTCTGTTGAACATCGAACAGTTGCAATCCCTCATCATTTCTAAGTAAAAGAATGCCTGTCCCGGCATAAAAAAGATCATCAATTGGAATATTCATCTCAATTTTTCTAACTTCCTTATTTGATAAATCCCGGAGGGTGATCTATGGAAAAGGTACAAGAAACAGTGTGCTAAACCTGCTGATTTTTGTCTAGCACTGCATAACGATTTCTTGCAACCCATACTGCAGCAACACCGGCCGAACGTTGACTAACTGCATCAGCATTAGGATCAGCCTCTTTAGTAAGCTGGGAAGACATAAAATTAATTTCAGAACATACCTTATAAGTGTCAAATGCACAAGCTTCACGATTATGGCTTCTTGAGGTCAATAAGAAAGAATTTTCAGCTGGGTTAAAACCAAGCGCATAATATGGTTGCATAAAAGCTGCGGCAGCTCTCAATTTGCAAACAGCGACATCTTTGCTAAAAAGATAAATTATAAAGATTAAAAAATAACAAAAAAAAATTAAAGATATATTTACCTAGTCGTAAGGTCCAGTCTACGGAGCTGCTTATCTTTTACATAAAATACAAGGTTTTCAGCAATTGTATAAGCAGGTCGTTCTCTTTGAATTTTAAAAACAACCATTCCATTATCATGACCAGCAGCGAAGATGTTTAAACTCGGATGAGCACTCAAAACCCAAAATCTCTCATTCTCGTGTCTGTCATAATTGCTTAAATTTAAAAAAAAAGAAATACCTAAATACGTGAAGACTGGTCCTTTTAGTCATATCCCATACACGGATAGATTTATCTTCAGAGTTAGAGAGAATCAATTCAGCATTAGGATGAAAAAGTACGGAAGAAACATTATTATAATGTCCACGACAGCTGTCTACTTCCCAGGCTTTTGATTCATTATATCTCCACATTTTTACTTGTCGATCATCAGATCCAGATACCAAAACGGGCATTGTATGATGGAAAGCTACCCAGTTAACACCTAAACTACGTCAATAAAAACATGCAAACAGACCTCTATCATGGCCTTCAAGAACGTGCTTTACAACCACATCGGGTTGGCCAAAGAGATCAGCTTGACCTTGTCCACGAGCACCTCCAGGGGCACCACCTCCAGGCATTTGTTTCTTTCTTAGACCAGAAATATCCCATATTCTAACAGTCTGGTCAAGTGATGCTGAAGCAACCAAATCTTCAGATGGATGAAATTGAGCGCACATTACGTAATGGTTATGACCTTAAACAAGAGATTTAAATTAAACTCTTTAATGAATTTGTACAAACCAGTAAGAATTGCAATAGAGCTACGGCTCTGCCAATTCCAAATACGAACAGTTTGATCATCGGATGCAGAAATTATCCAAGGATATTTATTATGAAAGAAAGTTGAACGAATATAATCAAGATGACCGAGCAATGTGAAAATGCATCGCCGCTGTTTGTAATTCCACACCTGTAAATATTTGAAAGATCTAAATATAGATATTACTTTAATTTTATAGTCATCGCCTCCAGATACAAATATGGGTTGTTCACCATGAAAATCAATTCCTCTAACTGGTCCATCGTGCTCATCAAATTTTTCTAATAGTACACGCATACGATAATCCCATAATTGAATAACTCCCGAATGAAGAGAAGCTAAGATCCATGGGCGTGTACTATGAAACGACAACCCTGAAGTTACAAAATAGAAATTAAACACAAAAAATACCTTTAACCCTTGCCGATTTCGATTCGAATGAGACCAACAACGACATGGTCTCGTTCCTCTATCTGGAATAGATTATATTACAGTTGTATATCAAATTCAAAAAAGAGTAACACAATAAATCCAGCAAGAAAAAAGTTTAGACGTCAACCAGACACAACGTAGTGTTGGCAAGGAAGCATAGTAACTTCCACTTCATGCGCATCTTTCTATAAATCGACGCATTGGAGCAGGTTTACTTTTGGCTTGAAATTTTTCTGAACTTTGTTTTTTCAACATTTCAACTGCTTTGGGGATCTTTTTGTTTGTTCCATGAATGAAGTAGAAAACAGACACAATGTGTATTTTCAAACAATTTAAGCACATGTGAGAGAGAAATTATAATTTATTCCGTAAAACATAACGAAGCAGCAACCACGCTGAGGACGCTATGAAAAGAGTACCAATAACGACACCAGATGTTCTTAGACGAAGTCCTGGTAAGTATTTATGAAGAAAAAAGATCAAACCATAACGAAATAAATCCAAAGCGAAAATTCTTCTATGTCCGCACGCAGGGCACCAACGATCCTGTATTCGTAGAGTTGCTGAACATTCTAAACACTCCAGCGCTAATTGATTGCCACAACTTCGACAAAATTTGTCCTAAAACAGTAATATGAATTTAGAAAAACATACATTTCCATAAGGCGGTACTGTTTCACACACGCCACAAGGCATAATTGCGCGGCTAGAGTCCGCTGGTACACGAGCAGCCATTATTAGTCACTGTGTGATAATAATCCTCATAAAAAACTTATTTAATAGAAATCGTAAAATTACGAGAAAAAAAGAACAAATGTGTAAAAATAGAATGCTTTATTTAGTAATACCTGCTGTGAAGTAGATTTTAAAAGATTCACTTTGGACACTCGTTACTGACTGAGCTCTACAAAGATTCGACTCGGAGACCCGTGAAGCACCGAGAACGAAAAAAGATGATGACTAGAGGACTCTTCTGACAATTCCGTTAATAGACAAATCCATCGAAGACGGGAGAAGACTAGCCAATCCGGAAGGAAAAGAAGAAGTCATTCGAATTGGAGATGAATGAGGAGAAGACATCTGAAGAAAGGATGAATAGGGCACGGATACTGACCTCCGCCCTAGTAAGGACTCCTTGGGAGTTCTCGATCCTCGCCAATCCCGCAACACATCCTACGAGCTTAGTGGACAGTGAGTATCTGTGTTGTTCCAGTCCAAGCGTGACACTCCAGTCGACGTTTGGCTCGTCGCCTCGCGAAGATTGCCGCGACAACTGAAATATCTCCCTTATTTCAAATATTCTGTTAAAAGCTAAACCATATTGGCGAAAAAGGATTTAGGGGGAAGACCTCTTCTTCTAAGGAATGTCGCGTAGTCCTTTTCTACCTGAAATAAAAAATTTAACTACAGACCTGGATTTCACGCAGGTTTCGGACTAGAACACGACGGACAAGGCATGCGGGGGTGCTGTTCTGAACAGCCGAGGTCAGTCAAAGTCACGGCAAGATGGAAAGAACACAAGACTTACCTGTCGTCTGGCATGAAGTCTCTTTAATGAGAAATCGAGATCTCTTGTCCCCGGAACTCCCGGTTCCCCCATTCGAGGAGCAATGTAATTCTCCAAAGACTCCGGTGACACATCATCTAACGATGGTGTTCCTTGTAATAAAGCACTTCTGGCTGCGATGGCAGCCAATCCTAATGGTCTAACAGGAGTCAAAGGTGAACAACTCGTCGAATGAGGCAGGGAAAACTAGATATTATTCATGTTTTAGGGGAGTTCTCACCTCTAAAACAGTCGGTGGTTTCTTAGGAACAGGGGAGAAACTGGCGGGCTCTGAAGACAGAATGCCACTGTCCAATTCGATTACGGAAGTCGAGGTGCTGACATCACACGTCAGAGGGGCCTTAATCCTCGAAGTACACGGTGTTTCGGGGATTTCTACACATAAAGGAGTCTCCATAGACGGAGCCTTCGATATTTCAGTGATTGGAGATAGTTCGAGAGCGGCCAACTCAAGATGAAGACTCTTTTGGGAACGGGCCGACGGACCGGGGGTCGAGGAGAATCCACTATCGCTGTTTTCCATCTCAGAGAGCAACGAATCATACAACGAGTCGTTGGATCGACTCCTCGGAGGAGCTGTACGGAATCTGACTAACTCCTCCTCCGCCGCCGCGAACAGTCCTCGCAGTTCTGTGTATTGTTCCTGTAGTACTCCCATATCGGTGATCAGCTTCGTCTGGCCGCCGATAGCTGTCTCCAGTTGCCGGTTCAGATCCTCATTCTCTCCAACCATCTAATCAAAAGATAAAAGAAAGAAAGAAAATCAAACCTCATTCTGTCGGCCGTGATAATGAGATATTTGATCGAGCAATCTTTCGATAGTGCTCGTCTGTCTCGTACATTCATCCGCCTTGTTTGTTATGGCTATCTGCAGTTGATGTACCTTCCCATTGGCCACATCCAGCTGTTTCGACAGTTCCTCGCAATGTTCTCTCTCTTTCTGGACACTCATCGACACCGACAGTTTTAATGCTTCCGTCTGTTGTCGAAGCTGTTCATTCTCACTCGTTAATCGTTCTATTCGAAGACATTTCGAGTCAGTCGAGGAATCTCTGAAAAGAATAAAAAGGACATGAGAATAAAACATACACATCGGGGAGGTCGTCGTCGTAATGGGAATAGACTCTGAGCAACTCGATATGTGCTTTTAATTCGTGTTGCAACTGAACGACGGTGTCGGCACTGGCCACTAACTTCTCTTCCAAATATTCATTCCTAAAGAACATTCAGTATCAAAGGATCAAAAGAACTAACTTTACGTTGAGCTCCTTGTTTTGTTCGAGCAGTTGTTGTCCTATTTTGGCAGCTAATTCAAGGTCCCGTTCACGATCAGCGAGGAGGGCGGCCAGTCCATTTGGGTCGACCGGCCGCTCCGCCATAAAACGACGGGTAGCTCTTTCTAAAAGAAAATAAAAAGTAGACAAGTAGTGGTTGAATGATAGAGAAAGACAAATATTGACTTGTTCAGAACGAACACCTTAAGAATTGTTAGTCTTTTAAGAGAGGCTCGTCTGATATAAACGTGGCAGGGCAAGAAGAGATAACAGCTGTCATAAATATTGGAGGAAGCCGTCAATACTCAGGGGTTAAAGGACGGCTGAGGATCATGTTACTGAAGAGAAGAAAGATTTATATCTAAGGAGAAGCGAGAAAGAGGAATCAAATGTATAACGACGGGAAATGCCCACAAATCATTGATATTAACATATGTTTTGAAGGTAAGGAAAAATAAAAAGAGAGACCGTTCAACCGGAAAATGGCCTTCATTTCAAATTCAGTGACAGGAATTTGGCGCCCGTTATCGATTCAAATTCAAAACTGGGAAAGTTAAGAGATCAAAGACACGGCGATCGATACAACGAACAAGCAGACCGCCGTTGTGTAAAGAGCGCCGACGGCGAAGAATAACCGTCATTTCATCAGTTTATTCTAATCGCAGAAGGCTGTCAAAAGTGGCAGTCGTTCCTCCAAAGGGACCAATTATGTCAGGGGTGACTCGTCCGTATGTCTAAAAACCATCGTCAATGGGCGGAACTCGTTCCATACCCTCGCTTCTCAAATCACGAGGTCAAAGGACTAAATACGCGAAAGACTTAGTTCGTTTAGAAGAATTGAGATCGAGGAAAGATGAGGCAATCGTAGGAAACCGCTAGACGGCCATCTATGGCGGGTCCCATCGATCGTCCACCGGCGTCGACTCGAATGTCTCCTACCCTTTCAATCTTTTTATAAAACCCGGAAACTCGTCGATGGAACGAAAAACGAAATGACGACTCATAAAGCGAGCGACTCGCTGGATTAAAAGATTATCGACAGAGGAAACACGGTCGATGTTTACAAGACTCACCGAGATTATGTAGATGGTCAAGAAGGCGTTCTTCGTTTTTATCGAGCTCCAGGTTTACGTAATAGAAGTAAGCCGAAGAAGGAAAAATGAGGTCGAGAACCCTAGTCTAACATTACTGAAAACATCAATTGACGAGGAAATGAGGCTAAGAAGAGAGGAAAGAAGATGATAAGAAGAGAGACCAAGTGGGAGATCAATATTCTCGAACAGCTGGCAATTGGTTTGATGAGATTGCAAGGTGTTTAGAGGAAACACGAAACGGAGCATAGAACATTCAAAATGATCGGAAAAAAGGCCAATCCGCCGTCAAGGGATGATAAATTTCGTGGGGGACCGAAGAGCGGTTCGTTAACCTACAGCCATCATTACAGTCGCAAGCCGTTCGAGTTTGACGGAGAAAAAGCAGTCTCCTGTATATCTGGATATTCAGGGAGATAGTTCTGCCGCTTCATTGCCCCTACATTTCCGGAAGGGTATAGATATCCCACAAATCTCCAAAAAAGACATGAGGATATCTCTTTTCAACCCTGGTCACGTAAGAAGACAGGTTTCAACGTCATTCGAGGGAAAAGAGACGGAAAAGGGTAAATATTCGCGTGAGTTTCGTGAAGACGGCAGGAGTCATGGAAACGCGGGGAGAAAGAAATCTAGAAACGAAAGTAGTCGTCTTGTAGGCTAAGATGAAAAAGAAAGTAATCGGCGGGAGCAAACACCTCAACAAGTTACGTCCCGACGCATTATGACGGGCAAACGGATCATAGTCAACGATTTTCAGTGAAATTTGGCACCCAACAGCTGGCTGAGTTTTTCGGTTGATGAGTTACCTAACAACTGCAAACGTGACAAAATGTTTGAATGATTCTCTATTGAGGAAGGGATACCTTTGAAATGAAGGAGACATCGCTCAACGTGTAGTTCAGTCAGTGTCACTCGACCGGCAAACGTCAAGATAGATATCTCCTTTGTCTTCTTCTGTTTTCCTTCTTGATCTACCTAAAAGTTTCTTTTTTTCCGAGAGGATCAACTCCGATGAAAAACTCGTTTTGAGAGCTAAACTAACAGAATTTTGATAGAGTGTGTGTAAATACCAGAGCAAAAGGGCAATACCTGGACATCATGTAACAGCTGAAGAATCTTGTCGTTCATCAGTTCGATGGGTAGATATTATGACTATCGGCGGAGCTTTCAAGAGAAGGCAAACACATTGCCTGACCGTTCACACCCGTCACTTATGATGTGCAAAGGCTCCGACGGATTTCACATATACACATAGACCATGTCAATTATTATGTCTTTATATCGCAGTTGAGCAAGATGGTAGGCAATCGGCCTCCCGTATAAATCTACCCGTAATTTAAGAATGAGATCTGTCTAAATATGAGTCGAGGGCACTGTGAAATTGAACTGAGGCGGTCGTATCAAAATGGGTGGTTTACTAGGAGCTGGAGTTTTGGGTAAAAAAGCAGAGGTTGGAGACTCATAAGCAGAGTCAGAGGGAGAGCCGAAACTTCTTTCGTAGACATATTCACGAGATACGTAGTCTCTCGAAGTGTAATCCTTGTGAACTAATGGAGGCAAGAGACGTTGCTGGCGACGGCAAACGGCCATTTTTTGTCGAGGACGACGGAGTGCCAGGATGAGGACGATGACGGCAAGAAAAAGGAGAATGACACCCAGAAGGAGTGGCCAGAACATTCCCTAAAAGAGATTGATGGAAAAGTGGATTAACATACCTGGAGAGCTGAACATTCATCGAGTTCATTCAATTCGAATCCTTTCACTTTCGAAGGAGAAACACAAATAGCAGAGGAAGTTAGCTTGAGGTCTCTCAAGGAACAGTCACAATGCCATGGATTCCCCTCTAGATACAGTTGCGGAATTCGGTTGAAATTGGCGAAGGCGGAGAGAAAGGATAATTGATTGTCACGGAGATCCAAGAAACGAAGCGGGGATAGAGAAGCAAAGGCATTCGGGGATATTGTAGAAAGAGAGCAAGAAGCCAAAGAGAGCCAGGTCAAAGAAGAAAGTGACACGAAGGCAGACATCTTCAAAAGAATAAAAATGGGGGATAGAGAAACTTACGTGAATTCCTCGAAGATTTCTCGATCTGCTAATATTCAAGTATTGAAGATTGGGAAGGGAGTCAAAAGAGGCGGTATCCAACACGACGAGAAGATTGTCGGATAGATCGAGAAGACGGAGACGAGGGAGGGGCCAAGCATTTCCTGGCAATGCACTAATCTGAACAAATTATTGTGGCACATGGATCTCGCAACCTGGTTGCTCGTCAGGTTGAGCATAGTAAGATTCTCCAGTCCAAAAAAAGCACCATCCTCCAAATCAGAGAGGAGATTCTCAGACAAATCGAGCGATCGAAGAGACTTTTGGGCAGAGAACATTCCCGAATCAAGCTAGAATCGAATAAAAAAGGAAACGAGACATACTGTGGAGAGAAGATTTTGTCGAATAATCAAGTGTTCCAAATGAGGAAGAGTTGAAAGAAGACTGGCTGGCATAGAGAGCAGCTTATTCTCCGACAAATCGAGTTTTTTCAATCTCAGTGGACGAAAGACAGTTGGAGGTAGATAGGACATCTTGTTATTGAAGAGGAAGAGTTCTTCGAGTCCAGAGAGACCAGAGAAAGTGGAAGGAGTCAACTGGAGCTCGTTGTTGGCCATGTTCAGTGTCTATAATTATAATGATTCGATTATTGAGAAAGACAAAAAGACAGATGGATTGGACAGCTGTCAAGTGACGAACCTTGAGATTCTTCTGTGATCGGAAGATACTGTTTGGCAGAGAAAGAAATCGATTATTGCTTAGATCTAGATGACGAAGAGAAGGGAGAGAGGAGAATACATCCACGGGGAGTAGAGTCAGCGAATTATTAGAAAGGGAGAGCCATTCCAGATCTGAAATTTCGCAGTTTACCCAAACAAAGCCATAACTCGACGGGGGTCTTGTCACCGACAAAGAGACCGGCAGGTGCCCGTTGCGTGTTCTAATTGCGAGACTCCTCCCTGTCTTTCTTGGACACAATCTCATCCCTCCACTTGTCAGCTCATCCCGGGGTCAATGGCCGGATTGATGTGAACAAAAGGCGGCGACTTTTACCCTTTTCCGTAATTATTATGGTCCAGAGCAGAAGGATTCTCGCCCTCTACGGCAGCCGATGGCTCCTCCGATACGCCGCAAATTGCGTGTCTTACGACGATCGTAAATCGGTTGCAGATAAGGACAACTACTGTTTCGATAAACACTCACTCGGATAGACACTCAATTCGTCTGCTGTTAGACGAGTTAGAGCGTTCGACGAAAGATCCAGACGGACTGTCCTCGGATCCAGAAGGATAGGAAAGGAACGGAAACCAGCGTTGGAGCAAACGACGGTGTCCGAGGTAGAACAGACACAGCCAGTTTGACAGGCGAGGGAGAGACGAAAGACGAGCAGGAACAAGACAACCCACATCTGAAGAAGAACCGTTTGGAGGTCTCGGCCGGTAATTGAGGAGGTGGACTCTAAGCCGTCTCATTTGGATATCAAGGACAGACAGAGAAAGGACAAAACAGCACAATCAGACTGACTCGTCATATTTTTTGAAAATGTCATCGGAAGGGGGGGGGGGGGGGGGAGAGACATTATGCAACACGGATTGTCAAACTGTCAGTTAATGAATGAAACAGGGGGGAGACAGCAGCTGCCTGAGTGAATGCGATGCATATTAATGAAGAGGAATGCGGACAGTGCTCTAAAGATTTACGGAGGCGTTAATCCGTCGAAAGAAGGCCATCCAAATGGTTGCCACTCAACCTGAGAAATGATGAATGGACACGCGGATTGGAACGGTAGACAAACAAAAGAACGAGGAAGTGAAAAGAGAGAGGGAGAGAATGTTCGAAAGACGTTCCCTGCGGATAGGTGACGGGGAGAATGGAAGATGGAAAAAGAAAAAGCCCCAAGAGGATTCCAAGGGGACAGCCAACTGTCAAAAAAGAAAAGATAGAGACGCCATAATTGACATGTGTGCTCATTAGAAGAAATAATTAGCCAGTCTGTCTAGATCGAATTAGCGAAATTGGGCGCGAAAGAATGAGAAGTCTGCAGATGTTTTCTGTTTGTCGTCCAGTAGAGGAGTCAGTGACGGATGATCCGTCCTCAAATAGACCAATGAAGGCGAGAAATAGAAGAACCGGTGATAAGGGTCGATAAATTAGACGGGGACGAATAGAAAACACTCGAAGCGAGTAATGAATTCGCCCCCGATTAGTTTACTTAAGGAAGAGACAAACAAATTAGACGGGTAAGCTGGCGAAGAGGATCTAAACGAAGGGGAAAGACAGTCCGGAGGAGGGTCGAATGACGGACTCCAGCAGGGTAGCCAACGACAATTAACAGACGGCCACCGATGACAGATACCTTCCCCGCTGTGCAAACAGTCGACAGATCATCCGAAGACGTCTATTTGAATATGGAGATGTTCAAAAGGGGAAGGAAAAGGGCGGGGCGGATGATAGCGAGAGACAGAAAGAGAGAGACAACCGGTTGCTAAACATAGAAGGAGAGTAGTCCTCGAATGACTGCCTGGATTAGAGTTATCGAGGTCCGATCTCGTCCGAGACCGATGGTAATGGCCGCTCCGCCTCGATCTCATCAGACCAGTTAACGACTACCTGTGACTGACGAGGGGGAGGGGAGGGCTGCTTCTTAATAACTCCCTCCCACTATCCATAAATAACCGTCTGTGAAGGGTCGTCGCCACTCAAAGAAGCCGAAAACATTGCGTAGAAGCCGTCCGCTCGACATAATTGATAAAAGGAACATATGGACGGTCTGCAGACCAACATCAAGGACGACTGTCGCTGTAATGAATTGACACAGGTCGTGGGAAGGAAACTACAAAATTAAAGGGAAAGGCTGCTGACAAATGCATGTTTATGGGGATAATGAGAAAATGGAACGACTTCTTTTTGGAAAGGAGAGAAAGGAATAGATAATATGGTTAAAAACCAATACTTATATAACATTTCTTATGAAATGTCAAAAAAAGTATAAATTGTTAAATACAATGCATTAAAAGCCTTTGTATTAGTGAATGGAACACGAGCATCGTCGGAAAGGAGCTCCGACGCCGTCGTGTTCTTAATTGAAACAGTCATCAGATATTTCAACTGAAAAGTATCCTGATATCTATTAAGATACCTCAGAATCCATTTAAATGAGTAGAAGATGGCTAGGATTGAGAGAAACTAGAAACTGACGATCATTGTGATGGAGAAAAAGAGAATGCGTGAGCATAGGCGGATGCTCAAAGAGATCTCCATCTCCTGTTCCGTCTCTCCCACGAGATCCCACCGTATTCTCCTTCATCGTTTACAGCCATAGGCTCCTACAAAACAATGGGATAACATCTTCAAAGCTTCCGATTCGTCGTCAATCAGTAGTCGAGGAAAAACTCGAATCGGAAGAGAATGAGAGGAAGAGTACGTAATGTGATCAGACGACGATGGCGACATTGTTTCGGGGTAATGACCAGCTATTCTGTTACGCAATCGAGGCATAAAAGAATACTGTAGATTAGATGGACAGGTGGTTCGATATAAGGGAATTCGGTCAGAGGAGGAGGAGACGGGAGATTAGCAATTAGGGACCGAATCCACTCAATTTTGATGATGAGAAGAAGAATGATTAACCGGGAAAGGTTTCAACGAGATATGAGACGGGAAGAAGGACTTCTCTTCTGGAATATTTTAAGTGGGCGATGTGAACGTTAAATTAGAATAGTATTTGATTAATTGAGAAATTTTCCTGAGCCATATGGGGGGAGGGGAGTAAAAGACTATTCAAAAATACCCAAAAAAGGATAGAAAACTAAAACGTAAAGCTGCGATCCGAAAAGAACTTCTGGTGATTCAACTTTATATCCTCAGTCTACATTAGGAAATTTTCCCCTAGTTACATGACTAGTGTTGTTTAATGTTTAAAACCCCAAAAATTTTAAATATTTTTTTTGCCAAAGATATCGGAATAATAAACCCTACTCTTCAATCTTTATTTCTCTCAAAAATATGATTTCAAAAAAAAGAAGAAAAGTTGTCGTCAAAACATGAATAGTCACTGTCTGTTATATCTTGTTACTAGGGTAAGATGCATTCTTCTTCATTCTAATCGCTTTCATAAAATCATCCTGCTTTTTTCAAATATGGACGTCAACGACTTGTCTCCGCTGGTGCCATCGGTGACCGAAGAAGACAAGAAAGTGATTGAAGCAATGCAAAAGGAGACTACCAACCAATTCCCGCCAGTCCACGAACATCCTTTGGCGGATCGTGTGGAAGAACTGAAGATGATGGCTGGTATCGAAGATGATCCGAATTTCTACGAGGATCTCAAGACGAAAGACATCTATTTCTATAGCAATAAGAAACAGACACCGAATGCCATAGCAAAAAAGTACCATCCAGATCTCTGTCGTCGATTCATCGCCTGCGAACGACGCATCAAAAAGCTGGAGGATAGACTATGGGCATTACCGAAAGAGGATCGTAGTTTGGAGGAGGATCGGTTCGAGATTCTGACAGAACTGTTGGACAAAGCATGCCAAGGGCTGGAGATCTGGGATGAACACGCGGAAAAGAACATACTCTGGGGTCATCGTCTCGTTCTTGAAGCCCGTCTCGTTGGTCTTATTGATTACAAATTCGACATCATCGACAAGATCTGTGACGAATTCCACAAGCTGAAAGGCGATCGCGACGGTGTGAACAACGAGAGGGAATGGCTTCGATATGAGATACGCCAATGCGACATGATGTTCTACGACATCAACGAGAAGTTTCTACTTTCTTATCTCGATATGGATTGGTAAGCGCATCAAAACGCCAAATAAAAATGTGCCCTGTTTCTTGTTTTTCTGCCTGTCTCCTCGACAAGTACTTGAGATATGCAAAAAACGATAACAGATCAAACAAACTTCTGAAGAGGCATTATAATGTGATTTGTGTTCGTAATATTCCATAAATCAAAGAATTGTTTTCTTTTTACAAATTCCTCAATAAGGCTGTAGAAGAGGAAATTTAAACGTTTTAAATTGGTTCATGTGCATCACTTCAACAGACTTGGGTTGTTCTGTCCTAAAATAGAATCCATAAGTATCTCCTTCCCTGTAGTACTAGTGACATCTCCCTTTCCGGATTCTCAGGATGTAAGTCGAGCCCTTTCTATTGCGTGTTTCTATATCTTTCAGTTGAATGTCCTCTTTCTCTGAACACCTCTCCATTCACTAATGTTCCCCCTCCAGCCGGCTGCTAATGTCCTCATACCTAATGGCGTCATCGATCGCTAGCACCTTCACCGGTCATTATCCCTCTCTGCCGACCGCCTCTCGCCTTTTTATTTAGTCGAAACAGATGTTCCCTGCTTTTCTTTCCATCGCCCAAAGCAATCTCTTCTCGGATCGCAACCCTACATTCATAAATATGGTCGTCTGTCGGGATTATACTCCATCGATCGCCGTCCTTGGTCCTCCTCTCTTCCGCTAATGAATGTGTGTTCTGCCTTCTGTTGCCATTTTGAGCCCCGCTTACTCATCTCCTCGTGTCGATCGATTTGTCGCTCTTTTCCCCCTCGATATCCGTCTAATTAAATCTCTTATCTGCCTCGAGGGATGGCCGTTGTTCCTCGCTAATTGCCACAAGCTGTCACCCCCTCTGCTCGTATCAAATATCTCGCGTAATCCGATTTCATTATTCACCTCTCTAACCTGCCGAATGCAATTTCCTTCGTTGGCCGTTCGTCTGCCGGCCTTCAGCCACTTCTCGCCACTTCAAATCTGGCTCATCCCAGCGGCGACACTCTAAGAGGCACCATATAGGGACAGCTCCTCGCTTTTTATCTCGTCCTTCGCTCCCGATTCAATTTGTGGCACGACCTCTATTTCAAGGGATACTTTTACCACGAGTATTTTCGCCAGATGGTAGTCCTTCTCTTGTCGTTTACGATCCTCGACGTCTTTACAGCCTCCTTTCACCTTCTCTGACTCACTATTTACTTCTTTCCTTTCCGTTTCTATCCGTTCCTGACCTATCCTTCTACTTCCTCCATCATTATGGGTGTTAATCTTCTCCTTTCGAATCCGTTTCACGGGAGTCGAGAGCACAAACACGACAACTGGATTAGCAGGGGGGTCACAGGCATTTTTCGTGGCCGGCTGGTCAGTTTGTTTGGAGAGAATGTTCGAAAAGAAGAGACAACAGACATTGTCCATTAGAGAGAGAGAGAGAGAGGGCGGAGATCTTCCAGAGGAACGGGAATCCATCACCTCCCCGTCGGGACGAGCTGTCAGTTAGTAAGCAGTTCGAAAGAGTCTTTGTTTATTTTGAAAGACAGCCGTCTTCCCTTTGATCGTCCTTGATGAACTCGTACAGTATCGGATATCATATATCGCTCTCTTTCTCGACCGATCCCTCCTCCACTTTGTTTATGCCTTCATTACAGCAGAGAAGCCGGAGAGAACGCGTTGATCGCGGAGATCCAGAGTGCGCAAGGTGGTCACTTTTGGGATGTGATTTCGGACATCTCCGCCGGCCGCCACTACTGATAGCAACTGTCGACTATAGCCACCAATCAGTAGGGCGATGACGACGGCGTCGGAGCTCCTTTCCGACGATGCTCGTGTTCGATTTACTAATACAAAGGCTTTGTTCGAACAACTTGAACGTCAACATGAGGTTAGTCTGTTCCATTCTCCTTCTACTCTTTTTCAGGTGCCCTCCTTCTATTCCCCTCGTCCTATTCGCCAACCTCCCCCGGTTGCTCCGAAGCCTCAACGGCCTGTCAGTCCGTTGTCCCAGGTTTGTTTATCTCCGTATGTTTCTTTTCGTAGTATTCCCCTTTCCCCTTGGGACTCGATCAGACGGCTTCTCTCGCCGACAATCAAGTATTTAGAGCTGTTGACTAGCTGTCCGGATATCTTTTTCCCTCCAACTCATGAGTACACTCCTCCTTTGCAACCAGAAAAAACAATGAGGAACAGAGCCCGAATGGCGACCACTCCTGTTTTGTCATCAGTTCTTCATTGATCATGTCGATTATGCCGCCCTCGTAGCACTCGTTGTTTCACCTGAAACAAGCCTTTCGTCGCTTCTCCTCGTCTGCTATAGAAAGAATTTCGCGTATTTACGGAGGAGGAATGAAGGCAGGCGATAATAATGTGACATTCCGCTGTTTTTTGTCGAATTCGAGACGAATTGCGGCCAGTTTTGACCGTTGTTTTCGAAACAAACCGTCACTTCCTTCGTCTACTTCGATTATTAGTAGTATCCTTTTCCCTCGGGAATAATTCGTTCTCCACTCCCCCACGCTTATTGACTTTTGTTTTCAGGTAGCTCGCAACTTCAGTGACCTCCAGTCCGATCTGGACCGTCTCCAGTCCCCTCGTCCGCCACCCAAGTGAGTTTCAATCGATATGCAAAAACCGCCGATCGGGGAGTTCTACTTTCGACTAACTCCCTCCCGAATCCCCTCCCTCTCTTCCAGCATGTGCATGCCGCTTTCAGGTTCTTCCGTCCACCTCAACAGACTCAAAACTTCGAACCTTATTGGAGGGATTCTGCCTTCTATCGTCGCAGGTCCGCATGTCGCTCTCTTTTCCTCTGTCTTTTCGACGGATTCCATTTCATCTAATATGAAAATTTCAGATTGGGCGAGGACGAGGAACATGACGAGATGAAAACGACGACATACGCATTGGTGAAGAGTCGTCGAGATGAAGGACTGATGGAAATGAGGAGAGGACTCAGTCCCGATCGGGAGGTCATCGAAAACCGCAAGGTCTCTTTTTCCACTGCACAAATCCCGGTATGTCATGTTCGGTGAAGGGTCTAACTGCTGCTAACTGTTGTCTTTTTTTGCTGTTTCTAATACTCTTCCACCGACTCCTTTCCAGGTTTATTCTGCTCATTCTATCGATGATTATGACAGGAAGAACGAGGATATCGATCCTGTCGGCAGTTGTGCTGAATACGAATTAGAAAGAAGGCTCGAAAAAATGCAGCTGTTCGATGTAACACTTCAGAAAGGGGCTGAGGGACTCGGGGTCAGCATCATCGGAATGGGAGTAGGAGCGGACTCCGGTCTCGAAAAACTTGGTATTTTCGTTAAGAGCATCACTCCTGGAGGGGCTGTTCATAGGTATCCTCATTTATATAATTAACTATTTCTTTCAGAGATGGACGTATTCAGGTCTGTGATCAGATAGTTTCTGTCGACGGAAAGAGTCTTGTTGGTGTCTCCCAGCTCTATGCAGCTGAAACTCTTCGGGCCACCTCCAACACTGTCACCTTCACTATTGGTAGTTTTCTTTTTTACTTTATTCTTCAAATTCCAGGAAGGGAAGAAAATCTGGACGAATCGGAGGTCGCTCAATTGATTCGTCAATCACTAGAGATGGATCGACTTCGAATGGCAGCTGAGGACGACGATGAAACAGAGGAGGAATTATCGGCCCCTCCGATGAAGCAGTCGCCAATCTTCGAAGACACGGAAATCCGAGCAAGGATAGGAGCCCTCGAGTCTGAACTGGAGATGTCTCAACGGAAAGCAGAAGAGATGTGTGAAGTATTGGAGGGAACGAAGAGTCATTACGAACAGCTGGAGAAGAAATTCGAGCAGGCGAATCATTTGCTTCGAACATATCAAGAGAGGGAGAAAGAACTGCTGAATAGAGAAGAGAGCCATGTGGAACAATTGAGAGATAAGGATAGTCACTACGCGATGTTGGTGACCCAGTTGAGGGACAGAATAGAGGAATTGGAAGGACGGCTAGAGGATCTAGATATCAGAAAACAACAGAGTCTGTTGATGACGAATGAAGGACCAGCCAGCTACAAACCGACAGAATTACCGCACGAGGACAAAGCCGTTATGGCCGATATTCCCACGGCCGTGGCCAAAAAAGACGAAGCTGTTGGGTGCAGTATCCACGAGGATATGGACAAGTACAGCAGTAGCTGTGATTCCCCCATTCCGAGGATATCCGAACCAGCCTCTCCCGCGATGCCACATCGATTCGTCCATCGGAAACTTCTCTTTCCTCTTAGGAAACGATACATGACTTGTAAGTTTTTCTCATATCTTACAATTTGTTCAGCCGAGAACGAATTCTGGAGAGCGTCGGTGGAGGTGGCTGGTCTTCAGGTTCTTCACTGGACTGTCGACGATGTCTGTCAGTTGTTGGTGTCGATGGGGCTCGACAAATACGTTCCGGAGTTCACAATCAACAAGATGACTGGGGCGAAGTTCCTCGAACTCGACGGTGCGAAGCTGAAGGTTTGTTTTTGAGAGAGAAGAGACTTCAATTTACAGACGATGGGCATCCAAAATCATTCGGATCGATCGTTGATAAAAAAGAAGGTAAAGATGATCAAAACACGGATCGAACGAGAGAGAAAATTGTTGGAGAAGGAGTCTCGAACGAGGATTCTGATGCCCATCCACATGTAGCATCACCCCATCCTCGTCATATCCGCCTCTCTCTGCCATTGTGATTCCGTTGTGATATTCTATATTTTGTACAGCCGAGATAAAGATATTATGACTGCCTATGGCCACTCGAATTAGAGAATTAACGGGACCAATTAGCATAGAGCTGACACCTCGACCACGTAATTGATACGAGATTTCCCGGAGGCAAACTTCCGATCGACAGATTCGACGAAAATTTATTAAACCGGAAGGAAAAGAAAAGAATAAAAGACTTCTTACTTCCCACAAAGACACGGAGTAAATCCTGCCAACGGGAGAAAAGTCTTTCGAGACGCATGCCGAACAACAAAGGTAATCCGTTGATCTGAGTCAACGGAGTCTTTTGAGTGGCCGGCAGAAGAGGAGCCATTCCCAGACTGTGTTGCGACACTTATACAACGACTACGTGTTATTTATGATGACCATTCCTCCATAACCTGGCGTAAATGGTCTCCCTTTTCTCCCGTCTGTCGCTTTTTTTTCTCACCTATCGTCGGCTGTTTTCCCACCAGTCTTCTTCCTAATTACTCTCGCTTTCAGCACGTGTTGCCAGGTCCACAGAGGTTAGATGACCGTCGGATACGGTACATTCGGGGCGGGGCGATCACTTTGTGAGAAGCGAGTCAGACACACTTTGAGTAATCTTCAAACAGGTGGTTTCGCTTTTCTTCTTTTTCATCTTCGCTTCTCCATCAACCTTTCTATTGTTTTCTATTGATCCCTCAAGTAACAAAGCCATCAGTCGAGTGCTCTATCCGTTGACCTTGTCCATTTTACAGTCCCTTCGCTTTTTCATCCTTATTGGTTCTTTTTCCCTATTGTTCTAATTGATTTCTTCAGATGTTATGGTCTCTCTTTCTCCTCCTTCCCATTGTCCTTTCCGAAGTTCTTCCGAACCCTCTCAAAGACTTTCGAACATTTTGTAAAGATAGGAATGGAGATGGATTTTGTGATCTGTCGTGCCGAAACTTTCTTCCTTCTTTCGAAGTCTCTGACTGTTCTGACCTTCAACTCGTAAGTCAATGGCAATCCATCTAGATCCTTCCCGGCGGGTAGAAGGGTCTCATTGTTCTAGGATAACTCGCGGTCAAAATCAAAAAGAAGAGTCATAGATGGACGATTGATGACCGATTAGGGTCATTGTCCTCCACTGCTTCGAGCACTCAAACTCTTTTTCAGATATCTTACAATGTTTCCCTACCTTTCTTTGTCTATCCAGCGCCTTTAACATGTAAGAATATAACTCATACAAACATACCCTCTCAGTTGTCGTCAACTCTCTCTCAAATCGAAGTTATCATTGTCGGGAATGGAGGGATAAGCTGGATATGGAACTTCGGAAAATGATGAATGTAATGGTTAAATTGCTACTTACAGATGAAGAAGTATACAAAATAGGCGTCGAATGCTATGTAAGTAGATGAAAAAGAAGAAGTAAAGCCTTTTCAGGAATCCAATGAAGGATATAAACACTTTGACTTGCCATTTACTATCACCATACCTGCTAACCTTATAATTGACGATGTCATCGCTCTACTTTATGGCTGGTCAGGGGTATGTATCTTTATTTGTTTATGATCTCTTCTAAAGATTCCGAGAGAATACGTTTATAAACCTCCGAAGACGAAATTCACTGTGTGGCAGATCATCTGTCTGGGCATCACTGCAATTGGACTCCTTGGAATTGGGTTCATTACTATTTTGGTCCCTACAACAAGGAAGAGAAGAGTTCACAACCATCCGATCTGGCAGATTCCGACAGATTCGTCTCCGAAATGCCAGAAGTACGGCTGGAATCAGTACAACGCTCTCAATTCAAGTCCTTCTTCCTCCATTTCATCTATACAATTCACAAATTACTTCCAACATCCTCACATGGTAAAAATACTTGTTGGGAAAAATATGGTTAAGACACTGGATATGGATCCCATTTTGAAGAGCCCGTATATTACGGAAACAGTAGAAGAAGATACAGAACTTCATTTATTGTCTGGAAAACATATAAGCGAAGAGGAAATGATTAGACAGGCAGATATCTTTCTTCAAAGAATCGATATAAATGCTGTCACTCCTGGTCAGTTGTTTTATTATTTTCATCTATTTTTTTAAAGAAAAGAGCACTGCCGTCAGCTTAGCTGTTCGACGAGGGAAAAGGAAGTTAGCTGATTATCTTCTAACGAAGGGAGCGGATGGAAACTTTCCTGACCGCAATGGCTATTCCATCCTCCACCACGCTGTTTCCCTTGGAGATCTCCCGATGGTTGAGATGCTGCTCGAACATCGATTCCATACGTTAATGGAAGATCCGGAAACGAGAAGAGTCTTCATAGACACGTTTTCCTTCAGTGGAAACACGCCACTAATGGAATGTGCCTTCTTGAGACAAAAGACAAGCGAAGATGATATGGAAGGAGTGGGAGTACAGATGGCCAGACGATTGGTAGAGAAGGGAGCCAGATTGGATGCTCAGCTGGACAAGGGATATGAGTTGGAAACCGCCCATAGGACGGGAAAAACAGCCCTTCATCATGCGGCAGAAACCGGGTATATAGAATTTGTTCACTTCCTTCTCGAGCAAGCGAATACCAAAGGAATCCAGATTATCGATATCATTGATTACAGCGTAAGCTTTTCTTTGCTTTTTTGTAATCCAAGAATATCTTTAGTTCCGACCAGCTCTCTACTATGCCTGTGAACAGGGGCATATTGATATTGTTCGCCTGTTGATGGAAGCCGGGGCTAATCAACATTTACCAATACTTGAGCCCCATTTGTTCCCAATCGAAGCTGCCCGAGGCAACGGATTTATAGAAATCGTGAAAGTTCTCGAAGGAGCAAAAGAAAAGAAAAGGGATGAATCATTTGCAACGAAACTTAACAAATATGGATCGGTACGGGATTCAAAAAAATCTATGTTTTTCCAGAGAAAGGCGAACGAAAAGAAGAGAGGGACTGCGACGCCTTCGAGTACAGAATCGAGTCCTGCACCCTCCATCCGATCTCCGGCGACGGATGCGAACAGTTCCCCAGAGACATCTCCCTATTCCTTCAAACAGATGAATACCCATCATTATCAGCCTATTCAATACACGACGGCCGTCATCTGAAGAGAGTATCTATCTATCCTTATATGTATATATCAGCCTCTAATAAATGTGCAATCGTATCATCAACATTCATTTTGTGGATATAGAAGTCTGTGATATCCCGTTTGATTCACTCCTGGTCGGCAAGGGAGATCTTCACAATCTGATTCGGATGCATTTGTCCCATAAAGACATCTCCTGCGTCCGAGATTGCCAGCGAGTGGACATTCTCGATTCCTTCGACGAAAGTATTGGCACGTCCACTGTTCATGTCCATGACGAAAAGAGCCGGCTCCAGTTGTTCTTCCAGATCGCGACCCGTTGCTCCAACGAGGTAATGGTCTGAACTCTTTTTTCCCTATTTCCTGTCTACTCACGTTTCTCCCTGATGGCATAGACTCGTCCAATATTATCAGCATTGGTGATAGGGATTCCAGCAGGAATTGTACGATGTCCCTCAGCCAATCCTGCAGAGAAACATTGAACTCGTTCGTTTTCTCGATCAGCAACGCAGAGAAGATTGAGATCCTCAATAAGGGAAAGGGAGTGTGGGATGGCGAAGTCAGCTACACCTTGGTCGTCTGAAGGAATCGACTGCCCCGTAAAAAAGATGACTCACCTCCCGCGGCTCCAAAGATGTCGACAAGTTTCCCGTTGGGATCGAATTTCAAAACACGACTGTTACAGTATCCATCGGCGACGAAGAAGAATCCATTGGAAGCCACGGCCACGTCTGTCGGTTTGCAGAAATGACTGTTATCGTTTCCAGGAACAAGTTTTTCTCCAAGAGAAAAGATTGTTTTGAAGGTGGAATCCAGCTTGTGTACTTGGTGGGATCCGACATCCGTCACCCAGTAGTTCCCCTGACTGTCAACTGTCATTCCATGTGGCATGAAGAACTGATGAGAGCCGTGTTCCTCAAGAACCTATCAAATAGTCAGAAAAAGAATGAGTCACCTTTCCGGTATCAGATTCTATTACGGCAATCGTGCAATTTGGGATGGTTCCGTAACTGTTGTTGAGTTTCTCATTTTTATCGAAGGAATACTCGTCCCATACACGATCTGCTCGGTGGAAAGCGACCAATTGTCCCTTCGGGTTGATAGTCAGACCACTGATTTCACCTAGGGGCTTCGATAAGGGGAGGATCTGTGGTTCAGATGCATCTGTAAACTGAAAGGGAAAAATTGTAAAAAACGAGAACTCTTACAGTGAAGTCTTCCTGCGCTTGACAGAAACAGAAGAAGGCGGCGAGCAGGAGCGCTGCCATGTCAAATGAGGGCTCCGATCGATGCGAGTCTCACGTCATTTTAAGCAGAAGAAAGAAGGAACGCCAGAGGCAAAGATTGAAAAACAAGGATAGAGATAAACAAAGGAGATCGTTAAGTTGGTCTTTTATAATGCGTTACCGTACTCACAGATAAGTTTCTTTATTGCAAAAAATCCATAATTAATAAAAAAAATTTTCCCAAAATCATAACAGAATCGATGTATTTGGTTATTTTTAAGCGGTTTATAACATGCTAACATCATTTATGATATTAACAACACTCTTATACCTAGCATAAAACACTAATGTTTTACATCTGTTTTTTTAAAACTAACCTTCGAATTTCCTTTTTTATTCAAAATATTTCAGTCTTCTTCATATCAACGGATTTGCTAGTGATATGACCACATATCTGCGGTATCCCTTGTATCTATCTTCGTCAGATTTTATCATCCAAAAAACAGTACGAACATCAAAGGAAAGAACAACTGTTAAAAATAGAGATAGTATAATAGTTAAAATAAGTTCTGAAGAATGAACTTATACAGTCTTGAAATAGAAGAGCTAGAACTATTTACAACATTTTGATCTTGATTTTTCTGGAAAACAATCGAAGAGAAGTTATTACTGAATTGCATAATTGGCGTTAAACATAAGAAAGGAAAAAATAAACTGGTATTTCAAAGAAAATATAAAAAGATTTGAAGAGAAAAGACCAGACGAACGACGTCATCGAAGATAATCAGCAAAGGAGGAGTCTAATGATTAGGGCGTTGACAAAATGACCTGAAAATTAAATAAAACCTCAACTTTCTGATGTGGAAGTTTATTGTGCTCAACTTCTAGCGAATCCTGAGCGCTATTCTAAAGTGGCAAAATGTGCAGTGATCAGCTAGCAATTAATTCATCAGACAATATTGACTCTTTTATATCAAAACGTATATAACTTCTATGCTCAAAAAGTATATAACCTATCAGACTACGTAGAAAAAATTTTCTTCTTAGTACTGATGTTTATTAAGTAGTCTTCAGATTTCATCAACATGCTCCCAGTGTTTAAGATATTTTTGTTCAGAAAACAAGGCTAATCTATTCTCAAATTGCAGAACAATACAGAACAGTCATTTCTGTCCATACGACTCTTTTTGCTTGGATTCCGTCATGCTCTCCCACATACATCCCATTAGTGAACGAAATCCCAATGCTAATGTGATTGTTGTCGGAGACGATCCCGTAGATTGCTTCGTCGTGGCAGCAAATGTCGAGAATTGCGCCAGCCGACTGTCCAGGTGGTCAAGCTGTTGGTTGGATAACACGAACCACTTGAGTTGATCCCTTGTTCAGTTAGACAATGAGAGACGACTATTAATATATCAAGAAAGAAATATAAAGAAGAGTTGAGAATGAGAGACTTCGACTATCATCTCAATTAAAAAATGGAAATTTAGTTAGCCTTAGACTTAAGACAAGTCCAATAGAAATGACTCTTTTCTGCATTTCATAATCAAAACCTTCTATAGACTCATCATCATCTTGTCAATTTTTACAAGTCTCCACATTTCCGCAATTCCTCTTGACCATCCGTTGTGTCAGCCTTGTTGTCCTACTGTAGATGTCCAATTAGGTTGGCCACGCCCCGCCGGCTCTCCTGTAATTCAGTGATCGTCAGGATATCCGTTTAGTCCAGTTCGTAATCCATTCCCTTCGTTTTATTTTAAAATGTTTAGTCAATGGATTATTGCGGCTACTTCGGCCAGAGCAGTCTTGCTGAAGGGGTTCCTTTTCATCTGAATGGCAACTTCACAGCAGCTGGATACGGTACAGCTGCCGTTTCAGGAGCCCCTGCAGCTACCAATGTTTACGGCAACTATACAAATTCCTATCTCTCAACAGGGAGGTCAGTTTTCCCCTTTTATTTCATCTTCATGCCAGGAATTCCCACACCTCCACCTCCCAAACTGCCCCATATCGTCCTGACTCCCTTCAAGCCTTCTTTAATAGCAACCTCCAGTACCAGCTGTATAACAAGTCGTCATTGGACGGTCTGAGCAGGACTGGAGGGGTTATGGCTGGCCTCCCAGGGTCCTCATTGGTCGGAGCACTCTGTGGTAATCCGTCGGAAAGAAGAAAGCAGCGACGGATACGAACAACATTTACATCAGGACAGTTGAAGGTAGGAGAAGATAAGAGTAGAAGAAGATTTCAGGAATTGGAAAGAGCATTCATGGAGACTCATTATCCGGATATCTATACGAGAGAGGACATTGCGATGAGAATCGATTTGACAGAGGCACGAGTACAGGTAACGATGAATTGAGGATCATGAGGGGAGTTAAGGTCTGGTTCCAAAACAGAAGGGCTAAGTATCGAAAGCAAGAAAAACTCAAGAGGAACAAGGACGATGAGACAAAGGAGACCGAAACAAAGGAGGAGTCAGATGGGGAGAAGCCCTTTATATTGGCAGATACCAGCAGTTAGGTCGGTTTCGATCGAATGAATAACTGTTCGCTAATAAAAATAGTCGCTTTTCTCCTCTTGATCTAGCCAAAACTCTTCTTTCACCGTACTGCTCTTACTTCCTTGTGTTTAGATTGGGTAGTGTATGAAACTGAATGTTTTTTGTTTTTAAATGTGATGGTTCTCTCCTTCTTCACTGTACTAAAACAGACCCTCTGACCCATACGATGAATTCTCGTCCCATTCAAATTTTCCATTTTTTTTTCATGCAGATATTGCTTCGGGATAGTTTGATTGCAACAAAAGTTTATGCTCAACATGTTCATTGACGCATATATATTCTCTGCTCCATTCTTCATTTCCTCAGTCGAGATGATGCCATTGGGCGACCTGTCTTCCGGGATTCTCCATCACTTCTACCACATGAGGATCCTCCATATTGAGCAGAGCTCGTCCGATTATGTCGTTCCTGTTCGATTTGTCATGATTGATGACCTAAAAGAATACAACGTCATCATGAGTAGTCATGGCGACCGATTGATTACCGGTCGGTGTTTGTTAGAGGACTACGGTAATCCCACCTGAAGGTCGATTACGGCTTTATCCAGTCGTTCGTCGCCGAGTTCGAAGACGAAAGATTCGTTGTAGACGGGATTCATCGTGTTCCTCCTGACATGCGTCTTTTTCTTGATTATTCGTTCTCCGCTTTCCTTTCGTAGATACAGTTTAATGTAAGGATCGGCCGATCCCCGATCATTCTTGCTCAAACCACGAGCCTTAAGAACGACAACGGTCAGGTTATTGAAGGCAGCCTGATAGGTCAGTGAGAGGAGGATTTCTCCTCGAGCCGCATAACAATTGGCAGCTCGTGGTTGAAGAGGCAATTCAACACGACGTTCCGAAACATGAAGCAGTTCTCCATCTCCAAGACGATAGACACATTCTCCGACTACCGTATCTCGACTGTATCGATCAAAGGCGACAACCTGAAGAGGGTCATTAAGAATATTGAGATATACCTGTAGATGAAGGGTTCCCATCGAGACCTGTTCATTCGTCACTCCATACATAGTGAATTGTTCATCATAGTGGGGAGAGGTCGTAGCTCGAACAATCCGAGTCTTCACACGATGATCCCTTTCTATAAATCATCTTCCTCTTTATCTATCCTTTCCCAAATCCCTCAGCTAAGGACACCGTACCTGGCAGCAGCTGGAGCTTAACATATGGATCGAGAAGACATTGGCCGTCACGTGAGACTACGAGTTCACACAGTTCACGGCAATTGATAACATGGACCTGAAGAAGGATTAGACAATAGAGGAAGATACTTGGAGAGCGAGGGAGACGGGATCATAGCAAAGGTTGAAGGCGATGAATCCTCGTTTGGCAGGAAGTTCCGAGGGAGACAACTTGCGAGTCCTTTCTTCGAGGAGGGAATGGAAGGGAACGACAGGAGATGGACTGCAACTGAAAAGGAAAACTTTCCTTATCTTTTAGATAAATTACCTTGAGTCAGTGGAAAGAGGGCTCTGGAGAGGAGAAGGACTTTGTTTGAGACCACAAGGGCCGGAAGGAAATCCGTTTCGGACGGCGATAACTTGTTTTGGTGGAGTCAGAAGACTCGGGTACTGACGTCTACGGCGCATAGCCAAAAGGGCGGCAACGGCCACAAGGCCAAGAAGACCGACGGCTCCCACTAGGCCAACGACGAGCCATTCTGAAATAGAAGTCATCATCACGTCAGATCAAATTGGAGGGTCTTCACCGAAGAGAATATGTTCGAAAGCAGATAAAAAAAAGGAGGATTGATGACAAGGGACAGTTAACGCTTTCGGTGAATCCTCCCGTAAGACAGCCTTTCTATGAATATTTTAGAATCCTATTCATTTTTAACTAAAACAAGACCATTACATGTGAAAGAAGTATGAAAATGTCGCAATCCCCCTGCTTAATTTTCTCATCAAAAGTCAGAAGATGAGAATAGGATCCCTTTCCCTTTATTGTAACTATTTCTTCAACAGGGTAAAATATATTCAAAAGAAGGGTTCAAGGAATACCGGAAATGACGTCGAAATTTTTTAAAAGAGGTCTACATATAGAGGCTACGAATCTGTTCCCGTTATTAAAGAAGTTTTCCGACTCACCGTGTCCGGGGGCCCGGTTGGTGACCCCCGAGTGAACGCTGGGCATTCAGTAGAACTGAAGAAAGACTGCCCTAGGAGGAGGGATCGATGTTGCCTCGCGGCCGCGGTGCGTGCTGAGTCTCGGCCAATCAGAATAACTCAGAAAAACACTGAACACCCTCCGTTTTTTAGGAGAATCGAAGGTGAACAGACAACTTTTCTTAGATGAGCTCGAATGGGAAGGAAAATGAGCAGAATGTTGAAGAAGAATTATGCTTCTACTTGTTTTCTAAATTTAGAATACATCAGCTGACATTCGTCATCCGAAGTAGGAAACATCCGTCGATCAATATATTCCACTTCGAAAACTACTTTCATTTTGAAAACACTTTGTTCCGCTCGATTACATGTCTAAATTTGTAGGACATTGACCTTTGAAGAGAAAAAAAAGTAATAGATACGAATGAATATTATGATATTAGAACAAAACAATAAATAGGAGGATGTATACAATCACAGTGTACATGACAGAGAGAAATAAGGGGATTTCATCCGAAATGCTTCATGGCTTCTTGAAGACGTTTCCTGGCATCAATGACCCTCTTCTCCTGAGAAGAAATATCGTCGCAAGTGATTGTTATTTTCTAAATGTTGTCACCTTCGCCAAATATCCCTACTGAAATGAAAGGTTGACTCGAATCACATCCGGTGATGAACCCTTTTCTATGCTGGGATTCCTTGACTTCATTCTGTCCGAATACTCTAAAACAAGAAGTCATTTCAAATTTTAATATCACCCTGGCTGTTGAGGATTGTGAAGAGTATGAACAACCATTGCTGCTGTGGCTACTTCGTCAAGAACTCCACACAACGGCTTAGTATTGCCTACGAGACGAAGAGAATCACAATTGAATTTATCATTCTCGAGATCAATACGGTCATGGACAGAATTTTGAGGAGAATACGCCTTCAATCCGGTGAGAGCCTTCGCCCAAAAGACCTGAAACTTATTTGTTGCATAAATATGAAATCTACAGGGTACGGCTTGGGAGGAGCATTCGCAGTCAACTTTTTAGCCGTTGCCTCCGGCATTCTATTCCTGTTTTCTGTTTTTCTTCCGGTTGATGTTGTCGTCACAGCCTGTGTTATCACAGGAACAGTCTTTCGCCTGCAGAATTCAAGAGAGCATGAAACAGTTTACCATGGAGCAACGGGATTTCCATCAAAGCCGGTCCTTTGGAGGATCTCTTCCTTCTTATTTTTAGTCGGTCTTCCCCGCTTCTTTACACTTTCGTCACAGGCTTTTGGACGACCCATTCTCGAGAACTAAATGTTTAGTCATAGAAAATAAAAAGAGATAGTGGAAGAAACCAGATTAGATGATCAGATATGGAAATACAGGGTTTATTGAATAACAAAATGTGGAGAGATGAGACCATATAAAACCGGCTACACAAAGTGTTCGGGGAATAGTTATTGGGTTATCGGATGAATAAATTAGGCTCTCTTAGCCGCTGGTTCTCCGTTTTCTTGTTCATCACCTTCTTCATCGGCCCCTCCTTCGGATGCCGATCTCTTTCTTTTCGTACGACGTTCTGGATCGTAATCTTCGTCTTCTCCCGAATCTCCATCGCTCTAAAGAATCATCTTCGATCGAGGGAAACTCACGACTTCAGTTCGGTCGAGATAACTAAGACCCGGTCCATCATCCGTGTCATCCGAAAGATCGTCACCCTCTGAATCTTCCCCAGCAAGCGAATCGTCCTCGTCGACTTCTTCTCCACTAGCATCACATCCATCAAGAATTTGGAGTCCCGGAATGACTTGAAAGATCTTCTGACTGAAGGAAACATAGAAAAGGAGAATGACTGACTTACCGATGCTCGTCGTCAGCACTAACAGGATTCGAGAAGATGTCGATCTCGGCGATTATGGTCTTGGCCAAAGGCTCTAATGCATTCGCTGATTCAATGCTATTTCCAGAAAGATTTAGATGGAGCAACTGAGGACAGTTAGCAGCTATAATCTCGAGGTCACCAGTCAGAAGATTGTTGCTCAAATCGAGTTTAAGCAGTGCTGGAAGATGAGGAAGACCTTTGAGAGTATCCAGTCCGGCGTTGATGATACTCAATGACTAAAAATATTAAAATTGGAATTGTATTACCTGGAGATTGGTAAGATTGTCGGGAAGACCAGTAATCTTAGAAGCAGTACAATTATCCAGGATGAGATCGATAAGGGTAGTTGGATCACGACCACTAAGTTCCTGTTTGTAACGAGCCTCCATGGAAGTAACAGCATCACCGTTCTCTGTGGGAGACATCTGAAGATAACGAAAAGAAAATGTGGTACGATTATGAACAACAGTCAATAAAATAGATGGCAACGCTGCTTGAAAAAGCTACTCCTCGCTTCTTCTACTTTCGCTTTAAAATACAACTTGAAAACATTTTCCAATCTCGAAGATTGAGAAGATATTCTAGTGATGAAGGAGAGGAAGATGTTGAGAAGGAAGGTGTGAGAAATTCCTAAGAGTATAAACACGATTGAATCCATCAGGTATTCTAATCAAAAATTGAACTCGAAAAATCGATAGATTCATAGGGAAATTTTATTAGACGAGACTTTTCTACTGAATTATAATGTGTTCAAGAACTCTATTAACGAAAAAGTGGAAGTCTCAAAGGGTTGTGAACTGGTTCAACCTATTAAATGGAATGATCGATACTAGACAAGGGCGGTAAAATAGACGAAGGAAAAATAAATCAAATGAAAAGCAAAGAAATAAAAATCAGAGCGACGCCAAAATTTTACTCGCGCCCAGCGCCAAGATCGTCGCAGGACCCATTACCTATACATTCTCGTCGAACATTTTCAAATAAAGAGTATTATGACCATGGATCGACTGATGAAAGGAAATGACTCAGAGATTAACTTCTTTCTTTCTGTCAATATTTTGATATTCTAATCCATTAATAAGAACAAACCAAACGTCAAGCTAAAAATTGAAGAAGAAACAAAACAAGTTACTTCTGAAGAACTCTACATTCTTCATCGATTATGCTAAAAAAGATGCTGATTTCGTCGTTGCATTTTCTGTCATATAAAGTTTCTCCATTTTCTTGTGATCCCATTGGAATCTCACAATAAGACTAAAATAGTCTAAAAATCAGAAAAGTTAATAACATCCTTACCAAACTCAAGGGATATTATAATCTATCACATATATAATATTCCAATTTTTGGAGGATTGTGGTAATCTCGCTGTAAAAATTGAATATCTTTGTGTATAATTGCTTTTTAAATTTTTTTCTAGTAATATTTTCGCCTTTACACTATTAGTTCTTTTTTACAATTATTTCTCCTCTGTCTATCATTGTGTTAAACAATTTTCTTTTTGTTGGGAAATGAAAGCGATCGAAATAAAATAATCAGCCCTTCAAAAATTTGAAAACATCGAGTCTAGTGATGTATCCATCGCAAACCATGATAACGCAATTGAACGTCATCCAGGGAAACCTGTAAAATTTTTCAACTATTTAGATAAAACGAAAGAAAAATTTCTATTGGACCACTTGTTTTCTTACTGTTCCTATAGATTCAAAAACTGGAAGCATCTTCAGGGATGGGTCTCAAAGCGAAAATGGATCAAAAAAATCGTCAAGTATTCAATATTGACGATGGACCACTTCCTCTTCTTCGTTTCCTTACAAACTAAATGTTTATTCGTTGTTTTTATCTGTAAACGATGTAATAGATGCATTTAGATATTATAAATTACATATATAAGTGTAAATTAGTAATACAGAACGTTTTACACCGGTTTTATTTGTTACATTTGCTAACTTATATTTCATCCATTTTATTGCTTTCAGATAAAAGTATTTTCTTCTACTGAAAACAGCCGACGAGAATGGCATCGGCGGTTGTTACTTTTAAAGCTACAGCAGGAGATGAAACAGGGCGAGAAATGCCGACTGGAGAAAAACAGAAGCTAGGACATCGAAGAATAGATGAACAAGGAGAAGTATTATTAATTTTTTTTATTTCTATTTTCTTATATAGGTTAGCTACAAGAAGGTGCCGACTAATGCGCTTATGAGTGCTATTCAACTTGGTATTGCAAACAGTATAGGAAGTCTGGCTTCAATGCCCAATAGAGATTTATTGCTACAAGATTTCGAGAAAATAGAATCAGTAACATTTCCAGCGTAGGTTTTTATTTATTTAATATGTTTTTTTTCAGGCAAGGTTCGACAGTTACTCCTTCTCATTCCTTTGGTGACTTTCGATTTAAAACATATGCGCCAATTGCTTTTCGTTATTTTCGAGAATTATTCAATATCAAACCAGCTGATTTTTTGGTAATTTTACATTCTGAATTAATGTTTTTTTTTCTTTTAGCGATCAATATGTACAGAACCTCTTCGTGAATTGTCTAATGCTGGTGCTTCAGGATCTATTTTTTACGTTTCATCAGATGATCAATTTATTATAAAAACAGTTCAACACAAAGAAGCTGAATTTTTACAGAAACTTTTACCTGGCTATTATATGGTAGGTTATTATCTTGTGCCCTTAGTCGTCTTTTGCAGAATCTTCAGCAAAACAAAAATACTTTTTTACCTAAATTTTATGGACTTTTTTGCTATCAGGTTAGTGCTATCATCTATTGATTATCTTTTTAGAGTTTGGGTAAAAATATTCGCTTATTAGTAATGAATAACCTCTTACCACAAACTGTGACTATGCACGAGAAATATGATATAAAGGGATCCACTTATAAACGATACGCTTCGAAATCTGAAAGAGCCAAGGTTTGTCGTTTTCATTTCATAATATGTTTATGTTTAGTCACATCCTACATTAAAAGATCTTGACTTTCTGGAGAATCATAAAGATGGTCTTGCCATAGATCCTGGAACATTTGACTGGCTTATTAAAACAATTAGTCGTGATTGTTTGGTGCTTGAATCATTCAAGATTATGGACTATTCTCTTCTTGTTGGAATTCATAACGTTGAAGTATCTGGAGGAGGAAAAACAATAGTAAAAATTGAAAGTGAAGATGATGAAATACTTGATGAACCCGGCACAAGTAGAGACAGTGAAAAAGTTGGTCTTTTTTTGTATAATCATTCCTTTCTAGCGCAGAGCGACAAATGGATTTGATGAAGACAGCCAACATCTTGGTAGAGTTGTTGCACGTAATGCCAACGGTGACCGACTAATCCTATATCTCGGTTTGTGGCTTAAACATATATTTGATGGCTTTAGGTATTATTGACATTTTACAAAACTACCGATTATTTAAAAAAATGGAGCATACATGGAAGGCAATTTTACATGATGGGGTAGTTATTTTTATTAGTCTAAATTTATAATTTTAGGACTCAATTTCTGTACACAATCCCACTTTTTATGCCCAACGCTTTCTAAGTTTTATAACTAATTCTGCATTCCGTAAAGGCCCTGGTAAGTAATTTACTTTTTTTATTATTGTTAACATTAACTAGCTCTTTCAATATTTTTTAATATATGCTTATCACTTTTTTTTTTACAAAAAATCCTTTTTGCTAATATTCTGCCTTTTCTGCGAAAGATGCATGATTTACGAGGGAATATAATGCATATGTCAATTTCACCACAGTATGCTTTCACTTAACGAAGTCTCGGAAATTTTTCCTTTAGTATTGCTAAGACACTCAGATGTAAACTTTATTGAAAGATGTCTCATTATGCTCGAAATAGACCGATTGTTTCTTTTGTTTCCAGCAGATCGCAAGGCCAATGGTAAATTCCGCACGCTCGTCCATTCTTATCTCGGTATCATCTTTTTTAAGTTTATTTTTGTTGTGGATATGTTTGTTTTGCACGTTAGCGTTGTCGGGTCGTAGGTTTTTGAGGCGTACTTTGAAGTTAAAGATTATTAGATTTCTTGTATAAACGCACCAAAATGCTGTATTTTGTGTTGCTTCTTGTTTTTCTTTCAGCTTGCTTTGTATTTTTTTAAATAACCCTCGAGTTACTGTCAAATATTGCATGCTTACTAACAGCATCCTAAGCTCATAACTATAATATCTTTTCAGCTTTAAAGTCCTCTCCGTCACGACGTCGCCTGCGGAAGAGTCTTGGTGAGGATGAAGCACCAGTGTCTGCTCGCGACGTTAATCCGATTGTGCCTGGAGCAGGACGTGTATCAGGAAGAAGAACATATAGAGCTGATACAGTGACTAGTGACAAGGAAAAGAAAAAAGTCCGTTTTGTTTTTAACAAAATTTACTTTCATTTATAGACGGAACGTCTTTTTGCAACATCTAAACCTGAGGAACGTGGAGAACTTTTACAAGAAGATGAAGAGATAGTTGTGAGTCCTACTCCTGGCCAATTGTAATCTTCTCTTCGGTTTCCCCTTCCTATCTCTGTTTACATTTTCCGGTACTACTAAGCCTGTACAGTCCCACCTGGGTCAAATCTTTTTTCTCTAGGAAGTCAATTTTTAGGATAATAAACCATGCTGATTACGTTTTCGAAATTCTCGAAGCGTAATTTTATCATATTTTAGCTTATTGGTTTAAAATAATTAGACTCATAGCTGATAATGTATCATGTAGATTTATCTGGTTGCCTAACAGATTCGACGAAACAGTTGACACCAAAATGTGGACATTGAGTTAGTTTTTATTTACTTTTTAATTAATTCTAGAGTTTATCTTGCTTTCAAACAAGTAAACTGCCGCTAGAAATTGTCTTTCAAATGTCAGGTTTAAAACTGGCTTGTATGTCGTTACCGTAGTGCAATTGACTCAATAGTTTAACGGTATATTTTCATGGTAATTTTCAAACATATTCAATGATATAGACCGAAATGTAAAAAATTTTGTGGGGCTGTACAGATTTAGAAGCACCTATTTTCCTTTATTATCACTGTATTATATTATTCAGACGCGGCTTTGAGCCCTAACATTCATGCTTCAGTATGCTTGCCTTCCGGTGACTTTACAGCAATAAGGTCTGTCTTACTTCAATCGCTTTACTGTCCTAATTTGTGTGTATGCATGTTTCTGAAATGTAAGTTTTGTATGTATACTAGTTTGTAACTTTCTGTACGATATCCCTACGTTTATAACTATAACGTACAGGCACACAAATAGGATTTTTAGGAACTGATTATTGTACTTCTAGTCATATTTAATAGCCTTGTTAGTAGGCTAGACTTTCATCCCAGCATTCCATTTGCAAGAGGTGTATTGCAATAATATAATAATTTAAATGAATTTAATGCTTATATTAAATATCTCTAATATCGTTTGGATGTTTTGCTACGTAAGATCTTTAGATGTCTCGTTGACATTTGAGCCAATTGTTACCTTTTCACCAATATCGGTCCAGAATTAGATAGTTGAACATATTTATATCGTAACTAGCACAATGATGGTTGAAGTGACACGGAATAAAGGAGAGACCGTTCATCAGGGCGGTCCCCGGCGACTTTGTCCTTGGTTGAGATGAACAAAGCACATAATTACAATACATCAAATTGGGAACTTACAATATGGAATCGAGGGTATTACAGTTTTGATCTTGTATATGTTTTAATCCGTTTTCATTGATCTTGGCTACATTTATTTTGTCGATGAGGTCTTGAATTTCATGTACAAGATGAGAGGTATCTACTCCGGCCAGACGAATTTGTTCCATAACGTTGGTAATGTGAAGTTTTTGCAACTCCCTTTGGATATTTTGAAAATGTCCAGTTACTTCTGAAAGGACCTAGGAGATTTCTTTTTTTTTCTCGAAAATTTTCAAATTACCTTATCTAATCGATCTGCTTTAGCTGCTTTGATCGTAAGACGGTCTCTACTCTTCTTCGTTGCTATTCTGTTCCTTGCCCGTCTTCTCTCTAATTTGGCTGCTTCTTTAGAATTCTCTGGAAGTGGTAGCTTCGCCGTTGACCAGCTTCTTCTTGATGTTCGACTACTGTTGTTCTTTGTACTTATATAGCCGCTTTCATCGCTTTCTTTCTGTTTTGAAATTTTCGATTTTGCTGAAAAAATATATTTTCCATGAAACTAACTTCGTATGGATAGCTTTGAGGATACAGCACTTGTCGCTATAGATCGATTGTCAGGTGTATCATCAGGAGATGGATAGCTAGTCAATGAGACTTCACTAGACAGATCGTGAGGATCGTGGAAGTAAGGAGGTTCCATGGGTGGATATGGATAATGGCTTGGAGGATAAAAGTGAGAGGGAGCAACCGGAGGAGGACCGTAGTAACCCTGAAATCTGTCATTGCTGAAGAAAAATTCTCAAATATAATTTGGAAAAAGAAACATACCGGTGGAGGAGGCAATCGATTCGGAGGTGGCATGTCATAGTGATAACCCTGAGGATGATGAGATGGACCCATTGGTGGAGGTCCATATTGCTGATACATGCCGTGATGCTTCTAATCGAAGATACACTGAACTTTCTTATCAGTAAAAGGAGAAATTCATGCGGATACCATTAAAACAATAGTATAAAGTATAAATCCTTGTAGTGAAAAGTAATCTTAAATCTATATTTCAGAATGCATCAGAAGACATCGAGTCCAGCGAATAGTTGATGACTACGACTGTATCGTTATTTACTTTGTTTCGTAACTGATTAGTATATCGCTTATTTCTGAGCTTAGTATGCACATCCGGGAGTTAAAATTGTCTAATCATAGACCGGAAACTGACTGTCTTCCTTCGAAACGTTGATAATGGCGCAAGCAGTCTTCATTTTTATCTAAAAACGTTATCCAAGTATAGCATATGGATCAGGTTCCTTACTATCCCTCCTCAAACAATTATCCGTCTTACTATTCGCAAGAAAGATATCAATGGAATCCAATGGTATATTACAATATTTCATAGTTTACTGAAAATTAAAGTACAATTACCATCAACCCTATTCTCATGATCAACGTCAAAGCTTCCCAACGCCACCAGCATCTATTGTCAAACAGAAGGTTGCCCAAAACGTACGCTCTGTCGAAGCTTATCAAAGAATACCTGTTGTTGACACCGAGCCGACTTATTTAGGTTTTACAATGAATGAAAAAAAAACCAATTTAGAACGAAATGCATTTTATCCTAGTATGCAATCAAGTTCTTCTCCAATTACTGAGATTGAGAATGAGGAAATGTTTTCTGTAAACTCTTATTCAATGACGGCATCTCCGCATCACTATGCTGATAAGGAAAGTGATGAATCACTATTTTCAAACACAGCTGGTAAGTTCGTACATAAATATTATCATTTTTCTTCAGTGAGGACGATTCAACGAACATCTCGTACGACTTACTCTGAGAATAATGGAGCAAAAAAAACAATAATTAAAAAAATGTTGAATAAAAAACATCAACGCGTCACAAGAGCTATACAAGCAGCGGAAAAGGAGTCTTCTAAAAGGAGACAAAATCATTTTCTTACGATGTATCATGCTGTTCGTCAAATAGAAAATGAAAGAAGAGAGAAAAATGGGCTTTCAAGACTTCATGAGCTCAACCTTTCCTATGTCAGGATAATAGAAAAAGAGAAAGAACCGAATGAACAAATGCGACTTACGGAGCTTGACTTTATTTATTCCAGAGGAATAGAAGAAAAAGAGAGAGAAGTAGAAAGAAAGAAAGAATTGCGCGAACAAATGGAACTATTGACGCTAGTATATCAGATGGAAACAGACTTCCAAAAACTAATTAACTTAGTAGAGAACTATGCAAATCAAATACAAAGTGAAGATGATCGATTGATGAATACAAAAAGAATGATAAAAAACATGGAAAATGAGAAAATCGAGAAAGAAAAGGAAGAAACATTAGGAAATGCTGAATAAACAGTTAAATAAAAAAATAAAACTGATATTTTTTGGTATTACTCCTCATAAAGTTTGAAGTTGTCTATTTTCTTTTAACTCTTACATTTATGTTACTGTAATTTACAAGTTCTTTCTTCGTTCAAACCGCTTTATCAAATCATATACTATAAAATAAGTAAAGTTTGAAGTGAAAACAGAATTATCTTCTTTTTCTCGAAAATATATCCATCACTACTTCTTTGTGACACTGTAAAAGATATTAGCTTTTGAGTGTCGACACATTTCTTCGTAACGAGACGCCTTCTCCTAACAGATTTCCGTAATTTTTGAAAATTTATTTTGTTAAAAGTTCATTTTCTTTCCGTAATTTTTTTTTGGAAATATTCAAATTGTTTTTTAATTCTTCTTTCTTTCTGTTCATGTGTTTTACATTTATTTACTATTTGTAGATGGGAGATGACGTGATAGAAGCTGGTAAATATGTAGTTGTTCAAAAAGTTGGAGGTGAACACTGTCGAGTTGTCCAATTTACAAAAAGTCAAAAAGTTGTAGTAGAAAAACTACGATTTCTTAGTGATGGGTACGTTTTTTTACTATTTTAAGTTGCTTATCATTGTTTTAGATGCATAGGGCAACGTTTTGGTATGTTTGAAATCTCTGGAATGAGGGCAGCCCCAATAACAAGTGAGCAACGTCTAAATGAATTAAAATCAAATTCTGGAGAAAACGGTAAACTGTTTTTTAATCTATTGAGCATTTTATAGTTATTTCTAGGAAAAATGGATCTAATACTGATGACAACAGTACAGAGAAGGTATCGGAATCTAAAGAACTTAACAAGGAATTTGTTGAACAGTGTGATGTAGAAGTATGTATTTTTTGAATTATAAATGTAACGTTTTTAGACTGGTCAGTTAGTGACACAAGACGAAGTTTTAGAGATGAAAAGCGATGGTACTACTGCTAAAGCATTAGTTTGTTACAATCTTTTTGGCTAATTGAATTTTTAGGTTGAAAAGCTTGTTAAAGGAAACAAAGGCTTTGTAAATAGGACGGATTATGCACAAAGTAAATATATTCGAAGAAAAATGAAGAAACATTCGGATAGGTATTATATTTTCTTTTTTAATTGATTTTTTTTAAAGAATTTTTGTAATGAAACCAACAATTAGACTACTTGCTAATTCATACTATACGAAGGATACTGAAAAGTTTGGTATGCTCAGGTAGGTATTTTTATTATTCATTTTTATATGTTTGTTAGGATTGATCAACTTGGTCTTCTTTTACAGATGGGACATGTTGTTCATAACAGAAACGTGCTTGTTGTCGATCAAGTGTGTTTTTAAATTTAACACTATCTCTTAGATTCTTGGAATTGTAATAGCGGCTGTGCTTGAAAGACTTTCTGGAAATGGATCATGTATTCATGTTCATAGGGGAATTGTATCACAAAGCATTCCATGCCTCCATTCAATGAATTTTGATGATGAGGTTAACTGATTTTGTAACTTATCTTGTTGAATTTCAGATTCTAGCATCATATCATCCAGTTCGAATACGAAAACTTCTTGGTCAAGAAGGAGTAAAAGAAGGTATGGTCGATGTTTCTGAAATTTGTGATGGTGATGACTCGGTAAATAATTTTCTCCTTATATTATTTTAATATTTTAGCTTCCATTAGCTCCTGCGGAAGATGTGAATGTGAAAAGGGCCGAACGACTAGCCCGTGAACAGAGAGGATTAGGATTTATAGCTGCTGGAGTTGACTCTCTAGTAATAGCATGTAGATCTGTTAGTTAATTTTTCTTGCTACATTTGTGTTTATTTGTGGCTCAATCACTAGATCTTTCTTAAAGGGTATTATGTTTATGCCACGTTCACAGGGATGACTTTAATTAGACCGCTTGTCCTGGGACACCTGCCAGAGAAGCCTTTCTAATATGCAAATGAAGTCAAATGATGTAAACATAATTTCAGATCGAAGTAGTTGATATATTACGGATACTATTTCCAAAATTAAAGCCATCTGGAGCAGTATCAATTTATCATCCTGATCTTCAAGTTAGTTCATTTCTACTAATTTCTTTTTTTCAGGCATTAATACGGGCGCAAGCATGGTTAATGGAAAATCATTGTTTGAATGTGGCTCTTAGTGAACAAATGTATCGAGTACATCAGGTATACTTTTGTTTATATTTTCTGTAATTTAAAGGTTTTACATGACAGAACGCATCCTTTGATGGCTCAATATATTGCTGGTGGATACATCCTATCAGGAATTAAAGTTCTTCCTCCTACAGTTTCTTAAGCTTGTACTTTTGTTACTATTCCATGTTTCTTTCTGTTAATATTTTGTTGTTAAAGATATTTACGTATTCGTACAACTACTTGTGAAATACTTGAAATCTGACCCCCTACTTATCAAGAAAACAATTATCCCTTGAGTTGGTCGGTATCCAAACAAAGGTCCGCCCAGGTTGCGCAATTGCCCACTCTGTTAGCATGTATCCTGGTGACCACTAGCCATTAGCTGTCATGTGGACTTCAATATGCAACGTCGCAGTATTTATAGCCTTGCTGGCTGCTTGCACTTCCCTTTTTGTTCTACACAGTCTCTACTTCATATTCCGATATGCTGAGAACTCCTCGAAAACAGAAATCAAATAGTAGGATGTTTTTAGGAAACAGCTTGTTTTTATTCAGCATACTTAGTGAGCAATTGGAAGTTCCTGCTTTAGTTATTTGCAACCAAATGCCATTTAGTCAGGATGGAATCAATTCCGTGAATCAAAATATTCGACAAGATAGTAGTATAAGGTAAGATAAATTTTTTTGTTGAGACAGTAGTAGTAACCACAGGATTTTATTCTTTCAGATACCTTTTAGAGTGGACAAATCCTAGTATAAGAGAGGATGCGACGTTTTTTGCGCCTCCTCTCTCTTTTTATCAACGTGGTGCTGATATTCTGGCTTCGCTTATTCCTAGTGAGTAGAAAACAGCAATTTGAATGCTCTTCCTAGGCTCAGGGCGAAATTCTACAATTTCAAAAATGCAATATGATTGCCAAAGTGTCATATCAATGTGTAGTTTTCAAGGAGTTCAATTATCTTCCTATGATTGCTGTAAAAATCTTATTTCAACCTCGCTGGTTGGGCCTCTGGGGATATGTTGGCTTCTGCATGACCGTAGTATGATTCAAAACAGTACTTCTTTGGATAAAGAGTTTGTGGTTCTGTTCCAGGTATGTTCAATCGTTCTTTATCGAAACAAAAAGATTCCCCGAAACTCGTGGTATGCTCCATATATGACTGTCCATCCGGGCATTGACATTTATTTGGTTGATGGTAGAGTAGACCTCTCTAATATTCAGCAATATCTGGCTAACCCCATTCGACTTCGGGATAAGACAGGGGTTCGACTGAAAATGCACAAAGAGGTTAATAGTAGTTACTCTGAAAAATAGAAGTATTCAGAGTAGAGCTTTTACTCGTCGACCATCATGTGGCCAAGAACTTGGGGATGCTCGAAGAGCTGATAGAAGACATATCAACAATAATAATACAGCCCTACTAATTTGTCATTTAGCCATTTCTGTAAAGTATTGTGGATGTCATCCTGTGATGGGTGATTTACTAGTAAGTTAACAGACCAGTAAAATACTAATTTTCAGGCGTATAACCAACTACAATTCAGGTTGGCTTGTTCAGATGTCTAATTATTGTTTAGTGAATTTTATCGGTTAATGGATAGATCAAATGTTTGCGGAGTCGAACAATATGAAAGTTGTTCAAGAAGATACATTGATTTAGCCAGAGGAGACCAAGTGGATATTCCAGAGAACATTATGGGTTACGAAGACTTGAAAAAATGTCAAGAAGATAATCCAAGACGATGTGTAATGACATCATATCCAGGAACTTTAGAAACGTTTAATCTACCATCAGATTATCAAAATAATCAAGATTTCGTTGCTCGTCTTAGCCTAGTATATGACACTATGCGTGTCACCGAAGTGAGAGAGATGCAAAATTACAAATTTCCAGGTGTTGGAAACCAAAGACCCATCGTTATATGACATGCTCTCATTTATAGGCTACAACATAGCATGTTGGTTTAGTATTGGACACATCCTTTGGTCTCTCTATCGTTTTGGAATAGCTAGCTGTCATGGCCCAAAAAATTCCAATAAAGTAGCACCGGCCGAAATACTAGAAGAAACAGTTGAAGACCGACCGTGAACTCGCTAATATTTATAAAAATTTATCGTCACATAGCTACATCTACTTAAATAACAAGGAACATTGTTTATATTATTTACTTCTCGCTCTAAACAAAACAAAGCTACAAATAGTACAACCATCTCAAGGCTTGAAAGTGGCGAGGAAGTTGGTAACGGTCTCCTTCAACTTAGCATCTGTAGCGGGAGAAATCTGTCCTTCTTCACGGATAGTCTTAAGAAGTTCTTGTTGACTTGACAAAATGTGGGCAAGGTATTCCTTCTCGAATTTGGTAATAGCGGATGGGTCCAATTTATCAAGATGCCCTTTAACTCCGGCGTAGATGACAGCGACCTGAAAGAACACGAGTTAAAGTTAAAAAAAAAAGGAAGAGTACCTGGGATTCGATCGACATAGGAACGTATTGTCCCTGCTTCAACAACTCGGTAAGACGAACACCACGGTTCAATAGCTGTTGAGTAGCAGCATCAAGATCCGATCCGAACTGGGCAAAGGCAGCAACCTAAATAAATAAAATGATGAAATTTAAATAAGAAAAACAACAAACCTCACGATATTGAGCAAGCTCAAGCTTCATAGAACCAGCGACTTGCTTCATTGCTTTGGTTTGAGCAGCGGATCCTACACGTGATACAGACAAACCGACATTGATGGCTGGGCGAACTCCTTTGTAGAATAATTCAGTCTCGAGGAAAATTTGTCCATCAGTGATGGAAATGACATTTGTTGGAATGTATGCAGATACATCTCCAGCTTGTGTTTCAATAACTGGCAAAGCAGTGAGCGATCCTCCTCCAAGAGAATCATTCATCTTAGCAGCACGTTCAAGAAGACGGGAGTGAAGGTAGAAGACATCTCCAGGGTAAGCTTCACGTCCTGGAGGACGACGAAGAAGCAGAGACATCTGACGATAGGCAACAGCTTGCTTGGAAAGATCGTCATAGATGATAAGAGCATGCTTTCCATTATCACGGAAAAATTCGCCCATAGCACATCCAGAATAAGGAGCCAAGAACTGGAGAGGTGCAGCGTCCGAAGCAGTAGCCTATAAACAATAAAATGATAAAGGAAATTATGAATCAAAAGCCATTAAAATTTAAAACTTGTGGCTTACCGAAACGACAATAGTGTAATCCATAGCACCTGCATCAGTGAGACGTTTCACGATTTGAGCCACAGTAGATCTCTTTTGGCCAACAGCAACGTAGATACAGTACAGCTTCTTCTTCTCATCACCGGCGTCGTTGAACCTCTTCTGGTTGATAATCGTATCGATAGCGATAGCAGTTTTGCTATTAACAAAATAAAATAAACCAGAATTTGACTTACCCAGTTTGACGGTCACCAATAATCAGCTCACGTTGTCCACGGCCAATAGGGACAAGAGAGTCGACAGCTTTGACTCCAGTAAGCATAGGTTCACGAACTGATTGACGAGGGATAATTCCAGGAGCTTTCACTTCGACACGAGTTCTTTTGTCCGCCTTGATAGGTCCTTTACCGTCAATAGGATTTCCAAGAGCATCAACTACACGTCCTAGTAGAGCAGTTCCGACAGGAACATCGACAATAGCGCCAGTTCTCTTGACAATATCTCCTTCGCGAATGACCTTATCATTACCGAAAACTACAACACCAACGTTGTCGGCTTCCAAGTTGAGGGCCATTCCCTGAAAAATGTTAATATATATAGCACGTATTATTTGCTCATTGAGAAATTTTCCAAGAACAATCTCCTAAAGTTACTTCTAAACCATTCAACGTCTTTTTAACAACTCTCAAATATTTAAAAAAAAAAATTACCTTGATTCCCGAATCGAACTCCACCATTTCTTCGACTTGGATATTCTTCAAACCATAGACGCGAGCAATACCGTCTCCAATAGAGAGAACCTAAAATAAATAATTACAAGTCTATCATTAGAAAAAAAATTAGAAAGTGATAAGCAAACCTTTCCCGTCTCCTCAAGATTGATGTTAGTTTCAGTTCCAAGAATGCGATCTTCTAAAATCTTGGACACTTCAGATCCAGATGCGGCAGCTGCGCGGGCTGTAGTACTGAGTCCAGCATTTGACGCCTGAAAATAAAAATTTGCAGTTATTTTGAACATTGGTCAACATTTTTTAGTTAATAAAATGCGAATTGTATTCTGAACAAAAAACATATTTATAAAATTGACATACCTTAGCGGTAGAAACAACGGCGTTGAGGATTCTCCTGGGAAGCATTGTTGAGAAGGGAAAAACCCTAATAGCAAAGGCTTTCCTAGGTTTACGGGCCGCGCGGAATCCTGCCGCGTTAATTTTCGCTTTGAGACGCAAAGCGTCGAATATACGGTAGTGCCAAGAATTTGAAGTAACAATAAATCTTTTATTTTTTTTTCACACTTGGTGTATTATATAAGGAGTTTTCTTGCATTTATTGAGAGCTCTTTTAAATATGAGGAAGAATGTAAATCACTTGTTGGCATCTTTTTTTAAACCAATAAGTGACATATATGTCATTGAAACCAATTATGAAGCCGATCTCAATTGATAAAAGGTAAAAGCCAAAATAGCAACATTTTCGTTTTAAATTTTGTATATATATACGGAAGAAAAAAAGTTTGTATTAACCTATCAGAGAGATTAGTATATTTAGCTTTTTATAAGTTTTAATTGTTTGTTTTCTATCAATTTAATTTTTTGAAAATGCGTTAAAAACATAACTGAGGCTTGTTCTTGTCAATTTTATATCCATTTTTTTTTTACTTTTCTTTTGTAAAAATAGTTTAAACAAACAGTTTCAGTATGGATGAACAGGCTGAAAATATACCGCAAACTAAGAATTCAAATGAATACCAAGAAATAGAGCAAAGTGCTCAAACAACTACTAAAAACATGGAAAAAAATATCAATCCAGTGATGTCTACTCTAACTGCCACTGCAGCGGCTAGTTTGGAACCTGATGATCCAATACAAAAAAAAGAGGAATCTTCCATTCTAATGAAAGAAGAAATAGTCTCAAATGAAGAAATGCTTTCAGTGAGGTACAAGCCACAATTTATGTACGACTACCTTCCATTTTTTAGTGTTGATAGTGAGACTGATACTAAAGTGAGAAGAAGTACCCGGGACATAAAAAGACCTAAGTTTGACGATGAACTTGTGGATAGTGGAATCAGTTTTCATTCCCATAAGGTGAACCCCTAATTCTTCACAACCATTTCAGAGAAGACTCAGTGATAGATCTACTCCTTCCATAGCCGATGGTATTGGTCCTCCATCTGCAAAGCATTCTATTGCCTTGTAAATGACTCATATAGTTCATATAATGTTCTTCAGAGCAATTGATACCAATTTGACACCTCCTAATCCAAATGTCCACCCTGGAATCTCCCCGGGCGATTCCTTCGAGGCTTCTTCCTCGTCTTGGGTATGCCATAATCGTTTTTTAAAGTCATATTTTAGGTGGAAAAATATGGTTTTGAAGGAGAATCAATGGAGAGTAAGCCAACGGGCAAAAAACACGATCTGAGACAGAGAACGAATATGATAAGTCTGAAAGAAAGGATGGTAATTATTAAATATTTATGAAAGACATTGTTAGGCCCTTGATGATGCTCTGCTACAAGAAGAAGAAGCTGCTAGATTGGAAAGGAAAAGAAGAGACAGTCGAATAGCTAGCAAAGACATTAGAGCAAAGGTTAAAGATCATTCCTGACATTTCTAAGAAATTGTTTAGGAAATTGCTGAAGCAACCGAGGCTGCCGAGATCAGCAATTTAGAATTACAAGATTGGACGACGGAGGATGATGTTGCTTTAATTACGGCCGTAGCCCACGTAATTTGAGTTTTCTATGAACATCTTCGTAGATTGGAGACATCGAAGCCGTTCATAGAAGTGTCGTTCTCAGCAGAGAGTATAGCGTGAGCGAGATGGAGGAACGATGGTATCAACTGATGTATGATGATGGACTCTCGAGGCAGGCGAAGAAGAGAATGCAGGAACTTCATCCGGAACTCATTTTGAAGATACAAGTAAGTCAGAGGTTGGATATAACAACATCCCTTTCAGTCGAAAACAGTGTTCTCAGAGAGAGAGGAGGAGCTTCTTCATGAAGTAGAAACTTCTCAAAACCCTTGTCTGGAATTGATGGGTGAACTTCTCAGGTAGTTCTTTCCTTCACTATAAACTTTTTCAGTAAACATCCAGAAGAGTTTCATTCAGCCAGAACTCCTCAAATCCTTCTGGATCATTGGCATATGATGATAAGGTTAGCTTTATATCCATTTATTATGTTCTTCACGTAAAGAACAAGACAACCACGTTTACATTTCATCTGGGTTTGGTAGAGAATACAATAATTGAGCAAATAAAAAGGGGCTGATAACAATTAGAAAAAAAAAATGATGGAATTGGTTATAATCTACCCTAATACACACTCACACATCGCTATCAAAGTTAAAGCATGAGGTATTTATGACTCGGACTGACTAGGTTTTCTGCCCGAAATATACGGATTATGCCAACGTTATGCGGTATATAGAGTCGAATGTTCCCTGTCTTGGCCAACATTTTAAAAAGAAATTTCAGGAATCAAATAACGTCGAAACAGCCGTCTAATGTTATTCCCGTAAGTTTTGAGCGATTAGAACGTAATACGAATCTCTCTGGCCGAAATGCCATATCGAACCCGCTGAAGGTAGCCAATGAGTATTACGAACTGGAGGATAAACTTGGGAAAGTAAGTGACACCTAGACAACTGACAGTATTTTAGATTGGAGTATTACCCGTGGCTGGAATCGTCGGTGATTTGCAGCTAGGGCCAGGAGCTGTGGCTACTTTGATAGGAAAAGTTGTCAGATTTGTTCTACGAAGAGATTATCTCCCAGTCATTTTGGGAAGGAATACTCCAGAAAGTATTGTCGACGTTAATCTGGCTCTCGAGGTAAAAAAAAAAGATTTTAAAATGTTGGCTGTTCAGGGTCCAGCATCAAAAATATCCCGTAAACAAGCGCAAATTACAATGGAACCGACCGGTGATTTTTGGCTGAAGAATTTGTCTTCTTGCTCGGTAATCGTTGATGGAAAGAAAGTGGAGGAAGGACTGAAGACACGATTGAACAACAATGTGATCATCGAATTCGGAATAATCAAGCTGACATTTCGAGTGGTCAACACTCCCGTCATCTCCGTCACTCCGAAGGTTCAGACCTATAAACATTGACCTTTTTTCGATCTCACTTACTTTACATGTTGTCGAACGGGTAATGAATCTGATGATAATTGTTTCGGAAGAGCATTCCCTGCCACCTCCTCTCTTACTACTTTCTGTTGTTTTGTGGCTACTGGCTTTTTTCCAGCTCCCGCGAAGACAAAATTCCTCCACCCCAGTCGTCGTGTTCCCTGTTGTTGTGCTGCCGAAAGTACTCCTTTGTAAATTTGCGACCGAACGAAGCGGGGATAGCTGTCCTTGGCCATAAGGGTAAATACATGTTCTTCGGCACAGGTGAAAGCATGTCGTCTTGCTGTATCGGTATTCGCTTTTCGGATGCATTCCACAGTCTGATCATATGTTTTGGAATCCACATTAACCTAAAATTGGTGTTCGAAGGCGAATACTACTTACTTGAGAAGCAGCGCTGGGACCAAGGAACTCGTCGTAGATCTGTTGAGATTTCTTCTCGATCTCCCGGTTGGCGGACAGCTTTAAATCCTGAACACACTGCCAGAATCGGATATTTTCTTGAGAGAATTCAGTCTCCAAAAAGGTTTCCATTACTTGTCGACCGATTTTATCCCCAACGAGTTCTTGAACAGATAATCCCCATCTTTTTACTCTTCTTTCCGTGGGTATTTCCACTCTGAAATGGATACTTCCATAAAACGATCATAACTTACTGATCGGTGTTGAGAACCCATAGACTCGTATCATCTGTAATCCATGGATTCGACGGTTGTGGTGTAGTGAGGAAAGGATCATAATCTACCCGTTGCTCGACCCAAGAGACCATGCTGAAATAAATAGATGCCATAAAGAAGAGAAACTCACGTATCAGATGCTTTTAATGCCTTCAGCCACGGTTTCGTTTTTATGGAAAACTTTAACCTATCTATAATATCCCTATATCCTTGAGCTGTTTGTTTCCGTAATCGTTTTTCAGTCTAAACAATTGATCATCCCTTTCCTAACAAACCTTCTGGACCGGCTGCTCCAAGCAGTTAGAGTGACCAGGCCGTCTCATCCGCCAGAAGGCTCTTTCTTCCGAATCGTAGACCACCTTAAACTGGAAATAGGTTATATTTGTCTTTTAAAATTCGGCAAACAACTATTTAATATTAAAAGTCATTCGAATACTTCCAAAAGACTAACCTTGTCTGCTTTTTTCTTCTCTTTCTGTTGTTTCAGTTGCATCTCCGCCTGTTGGGTAATAAACCCCCACATATGAGCCAACAACTCGGCCAATCTGTTGTATGCTTCCGCCTCATCCTCTTCTAATCCATGTTTCTGTTCATTTCGAAGAAGACGTTTGTTTAGGTAAATAGCTGAAAAAGAAAGTTATTCTCCTATTCTGTTCCATATCGGATAATCCTCGCCCCCCCCCCCCCCCCCACCAGGCCCTCGAAATAATCTTTGGCCCTATATTTGTTTCATCTCGAGCCCTATAGAGTCTCGCATTCACTACATTTAAGTGTGTGTAAATTAAACTGAGTGCGCGGGAATCGATAGTCAGGCACAAGGCGGGCAGACCAACACCCGCGCACACAGCGAGCTGTGAGGAATAATGGAAATAGTAATGAATGATAGACTATCTGATCGATCTATAATTTAAGAAAAAAATTTTAAAAACTAGAGAAAAAAATGGAATAGTGAGAATTTGAAAAAGAATAAAAAACGATTTAAAAAGGGATAGAAACGATGAAATCAAGTGTGAAAAAGGAAATAAGACGAGACTCACCATACTCGACGTTATCCGTTTGAGTGGCGTGGGAGGGCCAAAAATACGGCCGTTGAAGTCGGTAGAGAGTTCCGTCGTCTCTCACACAAATGGCTTGTTCAATGACCGGAAAAAGATATCCATGTTGGAGAAGGAGAGTCGCTAAATGAACAGCCTCGGCTTCGTCTTCGGCGGAACCCTGAAGATATCACGTAGACTCGATTTTAAAAAAGAATAAAAGAAAAAAGTTGGCTTACCCTCTCGGAGATCAATGCTACCAATGACTGTCCTGTCAGCGCTTGTGGAACCGCTACCCGGAAATATTTATGAGTCTTCAATTGGGCGCCTTCCACTATACGTCGAGTGAGAACGTCCAGCTTAAAAAAATGTCATTTTATTAAATTTACTTATAAGATTGTTTTTTTTTAGTTTTGTAGAAAAAATGCTCATCTAACAAGTTACTGGCGTGATAAATCATTGAAAACTTTTATTTTCTTTTATTAAGATTATGGTATATTTTTTAATAATACAGCTTTATATTTGCGGATGATAGTTTTCTACAAGACACTTTTTATTTATTTTTGTTGCTTTTCTTTGTTTTGGTTTAGTTTTGTTTTTTTTAAACATTTTCTAAAAAGTTTCTCCTTTAAAGAAAACTAGCAAGCTGATTAACTTAAGTCCTGTTAGCTGAATGAAATGTAAGTGCGAATAAAATTTTAACTTTTCCACTAAAATTGTAGTAGTCTTGCGAAATCTACTTTATAGGCAACATCTAAAACACGGGAATATGATGTGTCTGTCATGATGAGCTATTTCATGATTTTCAATTAGATGTGCTGCAGCTCAAACCCACCTTGGCCAACGGAGTGGTCATGCGAAAGCGCGACGGGGACGGGCAGGCGCTAGTTCGATTTTTCGTTCGATTTTCGGGCTCTCTGCGTGTCTAACACACCCTCGCTCTACAGCTGAATTGTTACGGGGGACGCTGAGAAACGATAACTGAGCAGAGACAAAATGCATAATTCATTTTTTTTTTCGTTTTTATAAGGTCTTGTGATAATTTTTTGCTTTTCTTCAATAGTTTGCTCATTTCTTTATTAGTATAATACACAATACTCTGATTTCAGATATGGTTAAAAATTTAGTCATAAAATGCCGTGGTTTACCTTTTTCTTGCACAGAAGATGATCTTCGAAAGTTTCTTGGCGGTTAGTTTCAATTATTCCTGTTTACATTTATAGATTCTGGTATTGAAAATTTGGACCTTCCTATTCGTGATGGAAAAGCAGTGGGTGAAGCTACAATTACGTATAACAATGACAGAGACTATACCGAAGCTTTGAAAAAGGATCACGAATATATGGGACACAGGTATTATTCTCATTTAGTTGTACTACTTCATTTAGATGGATAGAAGTATTTCCTGCTGATGAAGATGGTTCTCGTAAACCTAGACCACCCCGAGGAGCTGATCGTGAAAGAGAGCGCTCTGATAGACGTCCTGGTCGCTATTTTAATAATGGTCCAGAAGAACGTTTTGGGCCATATGGAGAAGCCTGTATACGCATAAGAGGATTACCATATAGCGCAACACCAACAGATGTTTTTGATTTTTTTCATGGTATTTCTATGTTACCTGTATGTTTTTATATTTTTCTGTTAAATATTTTTAGGATGGTGTATTGATTGGGGATGATCCCAAAAAAGGAAATGGCGAAGCTTTCATTGTCTTTGACGATGAACGTGGAGCTCGGTCTGCCAAAGCACTTCATATGAAGAGTATGGGTCGCAGGTACGTCAAATTTTATTGTATACTTGGGGCAATGGAATGGTGCGGAATAGCTTTCCAACGGTTTGACAGCGGTTGATGCGGAAGGAGTTAGAACATTTTGGCTGGTACACACGGGTTTTGTTATAATGCACTGGGTTGTCTTTTATATTAATGGCTAATAGTGGCACTTTTATTTATTATGGTTGGAAAGGGTTATTGTTCAGGTACATCGAAATCTTCGATGCGTCATATACAGAAATGGTTCGGTTCTGTCAAGATAATCGTCTGAGGGTTCCCAGGCCACCACCCACAGGTGGTAGCGGTAGTTACGGCTACGATTCTCCTTTTTCGCGAACTGAATATTCGAGCCGGCGTCCACCTGCTCCTGGACATGCTCCATTCGATACTTATAGAGCACCACCACTACCAGCATCAGACCAGTATTATGCTGGCTCGTCAGCTTATGGCGTGAGATCTGAAAGTCGCCCGGATCCTTATGCTCGGCCTGATCACTATGCTTCTCGAGATGATCCTTATAGTAGATCTGTGAATTCGGAAGTTTATCCACAAGTTGATCCATACAGACCAGAAGATTTATACACCAGAAGAGGTTACGATGATCCATATGGACGTCCTAGTTATCCTCCTGGTCCATCCGGTGATCCTTATGCACGTCCTACAGTACCCACCTGGAGAGATGAACATGCTCCACCTGCAGGATACGCACCTCCGCCACCTTCCATGGAGGGGTATGGATATGGTGAATATGGTCAACAAACGACCGGAGGCGGTCCAATGAAACGGGAAACAGCTGGTCCAGCTTGGAGACCATCGGAATATGATAGGCCTGTGGACGTACCTAGGGGAAGAGAAAGACCTGGCCAGCGTTATGTGTTGAAGATGAGAGGAGTTCCGTTCCGGACGGTTGAGACAGATGTCTATGAGGTGGGTGGTTTTATTGTTTCTAAAATCGGCTTAATGCCTATAATTTTTTTCACTATTATTTATTTGGAAAGCATTATTTGATTTGTATAAAACCCGGACTCGCTTGATTATTTGGTGGGATGAATTGGAATATTTTAATTTTTTTTATTTGGCGGTATGGATAAAACAGGAGAATTGGAAATGTTGGTTGTTATAAATGGGTTCATAATTTTCTAGTCTGCCAAACTTTTTCTTGTATCTATATTTTTTTTATCTTTCAGTTTTTTGAACCAATACGTCCTTCACGTGTTGAGATAGTTCGAGAGCCAGGAGGTCGTCCATCAGGAGAAGTTCGTGTGGAATTTGAATCGAGAAAAGACTACGATGAAGCGTTGCTTAAGGATAAAAAGTACATGGGTAAGTCTTTTTATTATATTGTAGATATAACAAATTTATTATGGATTGAAATAGTAGAGTTGTGTAAAATCAGTCAAACTATGACGGTCCTGCCTTTTGTTTACTTTTCCTCATCATATGTGTTCGATTTCAGGCCCGAGATACGTGGAACTTTTCCCAGACTTTGGAGGTCGCTATTAGCAGTCAATTTATTTTGTTTTACATATTCTCTTGTGTATACTTTCTAATAAGTTAATAACAGCTGATATTCGTTAAATAAACATGTATGTATTCTTTTTACATCACTCAAATGTTAAACTTGTTGCATTCTTGTACTTCCGTACTAGATTATGGATTGATAAAACCAAATTGAGTTTAGCCACGATGACGTTTTATATGAACGATCGCCGAAAATTAGGATACGTTCCTGGTAGAGATCCGCTAGTGGATGAGGTTATGCGAGGCTGGCAAAAAAAGTGCGTTTCCTTTATGTTTCATGTTTTTTTAGGTATTGTACATTTAACAATATGTCTCTTTGTGTTTCTACATTCAACGTTAATGGAAAAAGTCCTCCAGAACAGATATCAGAATGGTTTCCTTCAGAAAAAGTGTCCGACCTCTATGCAATAGGGTATTTTACTTTATTTTTTTAATATTTGTAGCTTACAAGAAATGGATCTTTCTGTGGGAACCTATATAATGGATAATAATAAAAAATTAAATGAATGGATGCGTGTTATTCACAATAATTTGCCTGGCGGTCAAAGTAAATTTAAAATTGTAAGTTATATGTTTCTTGAATGTTTACAGATGAACTTAGATTGCAACATCCCGGTTAATTGGAATTTTTATTGTTCTCTTCATAAGGGCGGATTCTAAGGTCCGAATTTCTCAAACTCAAGCTACATATACACCAACTGGTTTTTCAGTTTTAGGAAGCAAACTAGGAAATAAGGCACTCATTCCATATTCACTTTATAATTCTATATTAGGGTGGTACTGCTATATCTGTAAAGTTAAATGATACTTTACTTTGTTTTATAAATAGTCATTTTGCTGCGGGAAACAATGAATTGGATAGAAGAAATCAAGATTATCGGTTAGTTATTTTTTCTTTTCGATTTTGAATTTAGAGAAATTTCACAAGCACAATTTGAAAATGGATTGTCGATATACGATCATGATGCAGTTTTTTGGTTTGGAGATTTAAATTATAGAATTAATACTGACGACATCGGCTTTTCTGGTGATAAAGTTAGAGAAATTGCAAGCGGAAATGAATTTCAAACTCTCCTAGCTTTTGATCAGGTATTTGTGTTGCCCACCTTTTTTTATATGTAGCTTCGCGAACAACAAGATAAAGGAAGAATTTTTGTTGGATTTCAAGAAGCTTCTGTTTTAAACTTTAGACCAACGTATAAATATGACGCTGGAAGTGTTGATATATGGGACACCAGTGAAAAAGTAATTTACTGTTTTTACAATAGATTTTCTTAGGCTCGTATTCCCGCATGGTGCGATAGAATATTGTTTTGGAGTCGAGAACATGATGTTAATATACGGACGCATATTTATGAGAGGTTTTTTTTTAAAATATTTTTTAATTAATTTTGTTTTTAAGCGTTCCGTCCATTACACTAAGTGACCATAAGCCCGTCCGTGCCATATTCTCTGTTGTTGTCAAGAACATCGATAAGGTAAAAATAAATTTAAAACAATTGTTTTGTAGCAAAAGGCTGAAGACTTTCACGAAGCAGCTATTCGAGAAGCTGACAAACGTGCAAATGACCTTCTTCCTCAGGTGAAATTAAGTGAACACGAGGTATTTGTGCTAAAAATTATTGATCGTGTAATTTTTATATCGACTTTGGAGAAGTCAAGTATTTGCAACCAGTAACGCGAACTATAACTATAACAAACATAGGAAAATCAACAGTAATTCAATTATTATATTTATAAATATATTATTAGGTTCGTTTCAAATTCCTTGTACGTCCTACGGGTGGTGCTTCGGCAAAATGGCTACAGGTTACACCACCACATTTTGCCATAAATGTTGGCTGTGGCACACAAGTATGTAATTTATTTCATTAAAAAAATTACTAGATTTCTCTAACTGTAACAATTGATAAGGATATTGTTGGAACGCTCGAAGAAACTAATCTACAGGATATTCTTGTGATGAATTTAGAGAATGGACGCGATCATTTTATTCCTGTTACTGCCAAATACTTCCCAAAGTAATAGTCGAACTTTGCTTACCTTATTTTAGATGCTTTGGCGTGACTTTAAAAGCTCTTTTGAGCAATAAGAAGAAAAAATCTGAAAATCTTATTGACTTTGTTTGTTTCTTTAATAGTTTTGTATATTTATAGGGGGATAGCAACGACTGCATTGATAATTGTCCTGAATTCCTTCCTAGAGAAATTTACCGCCTTGTTATGGCACTTCATGAACGTGGTATTCAAGCTCTACATCATATCAATTTGAACAATACTTCTTTGAGTAGTTCAGATTTTTATCTAGTAAGAAATGCAATAGAAGAAGATTTTCCAAAAAATCTAAGTGAGTTTCTTTAGCAATATAACATATCACCTATAGCTGAACTGCGAGTTCCAACCTTTGCTTTATATAACACATTAATACGATTAATTGAGTCACTAAAGGACCCAATTATCCCTAAAAATAAACAAGCAGATTTCAAGCAGACATCTGATCCTGGAAGGTTTCTAAGTTTTTATCAGTATCAATTATTGTTAAAGGTTATGGGCTCTTGTCAATACGTTACCGTCTGTCAATGCTGCTACTTTAGAATATCTTCTGGGTTTATTAACCGCAATAGTTCGTTCTAATAATTTAGCTGAAGGTATTTTATTACTTTCATATTTATTTTAATTTTTTTCTAGAATTTTTGATGTCTTGGGCAGATATTCTGTTTGGTGACGTACAACGGAAAGATCAGTTTAATCTTATCAGTACAGATCCGCGAATTCTCGCTCTACGAAGTATGTGCGATTACAGTAAAGACGTAAGTATTTGTCATGCTTATTCCACGTCGCGTCTATATCCTTAATATTATCTCATAACCAGAAGAGTTACCATTTCAATTAGCCATTTTAGTCGTGATCTCTTTTTATTTATTGTACTTCAGATGCCTTTATCCTTTACTATAGACAAATTTTATTTTATATATGTTGGCGCTACTAATGCCTTTTTCAGAGCTTGTAAATTTAACTGTGGTATATGTTGTGTATCCGGTCAGTTTTTATGATTGAAATTACATAAAGTTTTAAATTCTTATGATAAAATTGAAGGACTGGTATTCCACCTGTTAATTTTTTTTAAAAAAAGTTATTTGTTTTCCATTAGTTTTTTTTTTGCATGGTGTTCCACCTTTTTTGTTATACGCAATCAGCTGATTCTCGTTCATCGATTGCCACGTACCGCTCTTTTCTTGCGCTATTTTCGTCACTAATATTTCACACATGGCTTGGCTTTTGAATGATTTGAAGAAACGAGCCCAAGAAACATTGGCTCAATTTGATTCGGCTTCACAACATAGTGTTAGTTTTGTTTTCATTAAAAGCTCATTTTATTTATTTTTAGGACCAAAATAGTGAAAAAATAGCAAGTAAAATTCCGGAATCTTCTGAAAAAGATCAAACTGAAAATGAAAAAATGGAAAATGAAAATGTAAATAAGATTAATGAAGGGTCAATTACTTCAAAGCTTCAGTATGCTGGATGTAGGTTGATTCTTGTTATTTTACTTCATTTTTATAGCAAAGTTTCTCAGTTATGCCAGAGAGTCAACTGTATATGCGGGAAAGGGCTTTGAAGTTGTGAAGAATGCTGTTGAAAAACACGTAACTATTATTTTCTTATATTTAAAAATCGGTTAGACTCCTATTGGTGAACTGAATGCGGAACAAAAAGCTTTTGAGAAACAACTGGATGGTTCACAGATGACGAAGGTATCCGCTCCATGGATTGGTGTAGTTGATGAAACACTGGCAAAGAAAAAAATTTTAGCTTTATCTCTGGTTAGCTTTTTTAACCTGATTCGTATCTATTTATTTCCTAGGACACACGTAATTTTCTTCGCGATTCTGCTGGAGAAAGTGAGTTTTCCGCTGATGAACAACAAGCTATGGCAACTATTTTGCTTGAACTTGATCCTAATTTGCAGAAAATCCGTTTTCAACTTGTTCCTAAACAGTCAGTTAATTTTACAATTGTTATTAAATTTCAGATTGACTGAGAAAAAATTTTGGAGCAACTATTTTTATCGCGTAAGTTTGATTCGCCAGTCTCTTCGTAACACTTCATCCTCTCCCGAGGTGTCTTCGGAAATCAATACAGAAGTTGTAACACCGAAAGAAGAAATAACATCAAATGAGCCTCTTGATGCTAAAAACAATGTTGAAGCTACAGAGAGTCGTGAAGTTAGCGATACGGAAAAAACAGAAACAACACAAGCGGAATCGCCACAGAAGGCACTCTCGTTAGGTTAGTTATATAGATTTTTATCAGTACTTTCAGAAGAAGACTGGGAACGTGATTTGCTCTCGGATATTGAAAGCTATGATTTGGTTTGCGAAACAACTGGAAAATCGGAAGATCAGTGGGAGGCGGAAATTCAAGATCTTCTAAATTCAGAAGATTCTTAGATACATTGGAAAGATTGTTTTATACGTGCATATCGGGTCATAGTATTTATTGATAATACAGTTTGCTATCTAAGAATATCGGTATCTTTTATATAAATGGTGACTTCGGGATATTCGTGCTCCCAGTTGTTGACTTTCTCGACGAATATCTGGATCTCCTGCTTGAGTCCTATACTTTCTTGGCGAAATCCTCCTCCAATTGCATTCAAAGGTTTCAATGTGACCATCAATTGGCCGAGAAAATCATTTACTTCAGTCATCATTCGATCGAGTCCTTCACTAATTTCTTGTATTTTTTTTTGTTCTCTTATCTTTTTTCCAGCTTTTTCAACACTAAACGATTTCTTTCTTGAAATGACAAAGAATCAGTCAAAGAAACCATCCAAAATGTTAAATATTCATCGTAATAAAATATAATATAAGATATATCTGGCCAAATCTTAAAACTTCACCAAACATAATAGGCTGAAAATTGTCGAAATTTACACCTTCATTTTACCTACAACTGTCTGAAGCAACCAGTGTGAAGTCTTAAGCAATAACTACTGAAGAAGAAGGTCGCTCAACTGAAGGAACAGAAGAAATAGAGTTTGGTGTTATTCTTTACAACTGCATTCGTTCGAAAATTTCAACTCAGGAATCTATCGTATTCTAACAGGTCTATGCCAACTCCCAATTGATAAAGCATAAATCCTGAATTAAAACGGGTTCCGATATCTATAGCACTCTTTGGCTTATGAAATTGTACCAAAGTGTTTTTCTTATCCTGATCCTGAGTTATCTCTAAAGTACGTTGAAACCTCCATCCTTCTTCCGTCTTACATTTCATCCAGTACAGTCTGGGACTCGTTTTTCTCCGGTCCTCGCTCTCTAGCACACTGTCTCGTCTGTTTTCACGTCTGTTCTTATTCGCCCCGCCCCTCAGGCTGTTTTGCTACGAGCCTCACTCTTCATGTTTCGACTATTCCACTACTAGTATGGATTCTTTCCGTGATAGAAAGAAGTCAAACGGTTGGTATCATTTTAAATATAACCATTTGGGAGGAAGTCTCTAGTCGAACAAGTACTGTATTGAGGAGGTTCCCTCACTGTATGATCGTTCTAGCAATTCTTTTTATTTGTCAAAGGAAATCGAAACTTCCAGTCACAAGCTGTTATCTTTCCTGACGTGATTGCATTTTGTTTGCGTTCTCGCTCAGCTGTTTTTGCCGCAGTTCGCGGAGGTCATCCACTCATCAGACTCGTGAATATCCATTTTTTTCAAGCGGGAAATATTTTCCTTTATTTGATGTATATCAAAGAAGCAAAAGATTGGAAGAGTCTTCCCTATAAATAGCCGAGTTGATTCGAGTGTTCTCCCCCTCTGCCACCCCTAAACAACGAGTCCTTCCACGTGTTATTCGTCCTGTTTACCAACTGCCTCATTTCATAATGTTTACGTGGCAGAGAGGGGAGGGATCAACATCTGAGAAGGGCTCATCCGGCTGTAAACGATAACTGCTCATCCTCCGTTCGACGGAACGAGGTCTGACCAGGTCGAAGGGAGAGTCATTGTCCCACAAATGGGGCGTCCAAGTCGTGTTTTCCACACAGCAAAACAACCGTCGACGGGGCAGATCCGAAAACATAGCTGTTTTTGTGAAATTGTTTGATTACAGATTCGGGTGGAGAAGAGTTTCGAAAACGATCAGGGACTCAAGGATCGAAAGATAAAAAATGGCGGAAGGACACAGGTATTGACTAGGAGGCAGTCAACGACCCATTTAGCTCAATTGGAGCTCCGTTGCTGCATCAATTCCGACATTCTTCGCAATAATGTCGAAAAACATTGGTTCTTCGAAGACGATCAGGTTCGACGGAATGGCTCCGTTTTCACCAAAAGAGAGAATTTCGACAGATTGCTGGCAATTATTCCACGGAGCAAATTCAACGGCATTCATATAAAAGTACGTTAGTAGTCCTCGATGTTTACAGTACGAATGTACTCGGCTAAATCCGAAGAGCGAGCAGAGAGAGGGGGTGTGACAGGGGAGAAAGAACAGACTACATGTTCATGGAAGAGAAAATGTACCAGGTTGTATTGAAGGAAGTTTTTCAGATGGAAGACGATTGTCCACAGGGAGGGGATGATGTTCGTCTCTGTCTTCTCAAGACCCTCGGGGCCCATAACCAGCGATCTGTTCCCTGCGTGGCTTGCCATCGACTTCTGGCTGTCTATGATCGATATCCCCTCATCGATGGGACTTTTTTTCTTTCTCCTATCTGTCATTATGGCCCCCAAATCGAATTGATGTACGATGCTAGGCGTTTCTTCCTTCAACAAATGTGTGCCGAATGTCTCTGGTCCGATTGGAAGTGTTGTATTTGCGGGAATGGTAAGAAACCATTTTCCTCCAAAAGAATTTTTCAGAAAGTTGGTTCAATGGTAAGGCCATCATCCTCGGAACACTCTACTACTACGATATAAGTAAGTATCCTTACTAAGTTTTTTATCTTCAGTCTCCTCCGTTTGCTGCCCTCCGTCATGTTCTCTCTGTCGATCTCCTCTCCTCGCTCCGGAGACTGTCATGTCCCAAATCGTAAATGTGAGATAGCTAGCTCTCTCCCCGTCCCCTCCTCTAACTTCCCTCTTTCAGGGTAATCATCATCTCCTTCATGAATTGATAACTTGTTCCGCCTGTGGCTGTAAAGACTTCCATTGCATTCGCCGTATCGGCGATTGTGCTTTCCGTTCTCGTAAATTCTAGTCCCCTTTGTCTAGTCTCTTCGCCCATTTACCTCTCATGGCCTACCTCTTTTCTTAGGCTTTAACTCCCACAGTCCGTCTAGAGTTCCTTGTTGATTGTTAGGATCGTCTTGTTGTTTCCTAGGGTATTTTTGTTTTGTTCTTCTTCCTATGCACCGGATTCTATGAACCATTCCATGTATATGTAATCAGCATAAAAAAACTTTTAAAAAAGGTAGCCTCAGAGATAGTGACTAAGAAGCAATCACAGACAATCATCCAAACATTTGGTTTTCCACCATCATCGGCACAGGGATCGAACCTGTTTCGATCAACTGGAGATCCGCACTACGCACTGCGCTATGCGACACTAAAACCAATCGCGACAACAATAAAGTAAAGTGTAGAGAAGCTGTATCAATACGGCAAAAGAATGATAGGGCAGACATGTTACGACGGAGAAGAACAACCCGCCGACGGTCATAGATCAAATAGCGGCCATCCTTCAAGTTCCTTCCTCTATTGGAAATGTTGTCTATTTTCATTTGTGTTCACCTGGTCAGTATTTTTCTACTCTTTTTTAAAATGCTATTTAGATTATTTTTGTGTCCAGCGAGATTTGTCAGCCATACGAACGACTCGAAGAAAAATATAAATGTGGAAAGGATGGATATCTGCTGAGTTATGGTCTGAAAAATTGTCGTCTTTTTAATAGTAAGGGTACAATTTTCGTTTCTTTCTTTTTTTCAATTTCTTTTAAGCTGAGTCGACTATTTTTTCACCAGTCGGTAAAGATTTCATTGCGTGTACTACAAGCTGTCTCCTTCGTCATCTCGATCTGTTAGATAAGGTGGATTAACTCTTTTTCTTTTCTATGTTTAGAATCCGAAAAGTACGTGTATATCCATCTCGAGGGACGCATTCGACTCTCACACAGATTGTTACATTGAATGTAAATTCTGCCGTATTTGTAAAACGGAAAAAAGAGCCTTGCTGAGTACATACGACCTGACGGACTTCTTCTCCTTCCGCGCCTTCAAACAAGTTGTCAAAGTTGCATCCAGTTGTAGTTTCTTCGGATTCAGTTGTTTATTTTGATACTCGTATGACTATAAATATACACTTTCAAATGGCGAATCACAGGCCCTCCAACAGCTCCTGGACGATGGATGATAAGTTACGAGCCAGAGTGAGAACATCTGATGATGAGGCCTAGAAGATGTAACTTTTCCAAGATATCGTGCTTACCTGTTGAGCTGTCTGCTGTAATTTTTGGATAATTTGAGGATTGACTCCTCCCAATTGTTTGCCGTTTATTTGATTAGATTTCCCCTGAGAGGACATTGTCCCGTCGTATCCCTCAATCACCCCGTTGGTTCCTACATTTCCAAAACTGAAATGGGTGAAGGTACTGGTGGCAAGAGGGGCCTCCGTCGATGGATATTGAGTGGATGTTCGATAGACGAACTGTCTATTCTCAATCGAATTCTTCTCGTTCGAAGGAGCAGCTATCATATTGGCAGGTTCTTCTTCGTCTAAGTTTCCAAAACTGAAATGTTTGAACGTCGTCGACTTCTCTCTCTCTGGCTTTTCGGTTGATGGGTACATTGTTGATGTGCGATAAATAAATTGAGACTGGGGAGAATTCTGCTGAACGGCGGCGTCTTCTAAAAAAGATAAACGATGTAGTATCTATACCGTTGACAGAGTTTTCAAAAACAGAGGGAGGATAATGAGTGGAAGTACTGTAACGGTATGTGGTGGAAGAAAAAGGAGAATCTCTAGAGAGGGCAGGGGCTAACATAATGTGTATATTCTAAAGGGAATTTAATAGAAAAAAAAGAACGAACATCATCCATAGGAGGATAGTGGGTGGAAGTGCTGTAGACGAATCCTGGGACAGGAGAATCCCTGTACATAGCTCCTCCCTCGAACGCCTTCATAATCATTTCAGCTGCCATCTCCCCCGATACGATGGCTCCGTTCATCAGTCCAGTCGATATTTGACTGAATTCAGCTGCAGCAAAAATGACTTGACCCTGTTGAATGGCTCCTGTCAAGAAATTAAGCCATTCCAAGGGAAAACCAGGAGGAAGAACTCCAATAGAACCGAGGGCGACGGGATCAGAGGCGAGTTGCATATCTCTGAAAGATATGGGTCTTCTTGTTGCTCTAACTTGATATCAAGGGGGTCAATCGCCATTCCTAGTCCCTTCTTCACTATTGTACTATATGTCGCGAGCCTCTCCTGTTCGGGTACATCTTCCATGAAATGAGCAATGCCCCAAAGAATTCCGGTTGTTCCAGCAGCGGAGACTGAAATAGATAAAAAAAGAAAGAACACCCACCACAATGGGTGTCAGTCGTTAAATCAAAAGTTGTTAGCCACGCCAATGGTCCTTTCGAAGTCGTGTGAATAATCTGTCCACTCTTGTTCATAGCCCTCCAGAAGGCTGTGGGAAATGTCATCGTAAAGTAGAAGGCGTCTCCTTGGGGTTTGTAGTGTTCTACAATATTGATATTCCCAAGATACAAGATATTCCCATTAGTTACCTAGGAAACGCTGGAAGTTCTGCTCGACAGGAGGATTGAAAACGATGGAAGAAGCGATAGCAGGAGGTACTGCAACGACGACCTGTTTAGCTAGAAAAGAGGAGGAAGTAGTCATCACAACGGCAGGAGATGATTCTAGAAATGCTAATGAAAGGAAGGTATAGACCAACGTCGATTAATTCCTATGACCCTCTGATTATATTCGATTCGATGTCCATCAGCCAATGCTCTCGCAAAATCATAGGCTCCCTTCTCAAAGAGTAGACTCTGTCCATGTCCTGTGTTCAGAAGAAGCTCTGTCACCGTAGCATTATCACTGGCAGCTGTTAGAGCCACTTGAAGAGCCGATACTTTTTGTTCCGGGGCGTCGAAAAAAGTCTGAAGATGGTTCCCTTTCTCTGTTTAAAAGCAGGCGGCGTTGAACGCCGTCCTCTTATCTTCCATTTCTATCTGAACCTACTAGAAAAAAGAGCCTCGAAACCGGTGTTTCTGAGGCGGGACTAATCTGTGGCAAATGAATAGCCAATTCCTACCTGAAGAAGACGGTTCGTGGCAGCTGCGTCGGCTATGGGAAGATTCTTCGACTGAACAAAGTCGGCGACAGATTGACGAGCGAGGACTGTAGCATCAGGAGATGCAATAAGTTCACGAAAAGACGGACGAACAGAGAGTTCAGGAGACCAGGAGACTTCTCTGAAAAGACAGTTATGGGCCAAACAAAACTATTGCGGCAGCAAGAATTCCTCGAATTCCTTCTTCATATGACGTCGCGAGGAAAGAACAGTCGAACCTTTTTCTTCGTCTAACTCCCTCCAACAAAAGAGTACGCTCTCCACAAGTCGACTGAGGAACGAGTTTCACTCCGACATCATTGGCGATCCGTTGGATAGCATGATGATCATGCGAAACGAACTGTGACCCGAGATCCAGCCAGTCGTCTCCCATGGCGGTCGCCATGCTTCTTGCCCGAACTCGTCCTCCTACCTGAAGAAGAGTGTAATACCTCGATTCGTCTTTTCACCTGTCCCCTAGCCTCCAATAAAAGTATCGTTGCATCTGGTCTCATTTGTTTCATTCTCCTCGCAAAGGATAGTCCCGAAAGACCAGCTCCGATTACTACTACGTCGTATACCTGGAATACGTAAAAGTGTTTGCAGCTGCTTTTTCGAGCTTCAGTAAACAAGTCAAAAAGTAAACAGGGACCGACAAAGGGACTACGAACTCACCTGTCTCGGCTGGCGATCCTCGGTTTCAATAGGGAAAGAGGTTTCTTGACAGAAGACGAGAAGAAATGGGAAAAAAAGAAGAAAAAAGGACTTCATTCTGAAAGGAAAGTAGTAATGAGAGAAAACAAGAGAAAGCTTTGAATGGATGGGCGAAGAAACGGGGACATACGTAGTAAAGGGAAGAAATTGAAAAAGGAAATAGTTAGGACAGATTGGCCCGTGACCTCTCCGTAGCCGTTGCCATTGGCCGCGACCAGTTTAGGTTTTGCGATTAGAAGACTCAACCGACACAAATTGGCAAGCCAAACAGCGGCGGCAGTAAAATGGGTTGAATTACAAGTAGAACTGGAGGTGACCTCCCTCGAAGCAGGAGAATGACCTGTGTAGAAGGGAGATACCAGTACTCTTTTTAGAGTTTAAGCTCCCAGGCAAACCGTAAACCAGTCGAAGGCGTATTTTCCGCCTCCGGAAAGGCGGCTGCCTGATGTCGGTCGACTCCGCCCCGGATGAAAAATATATAACAATTCTCATGTTCTAATTGATAGGTTGATAGAAGTTGTTCAAATCTTTAAAAACGTGAACAAATACGAGAGACCATAGGTAGAACAGGCGGGAGACCGAGCAAGGGACACTTCAAAAATGGCGAAGAACAAGTGGACAGCTTGCGAGGAAATGTTTCGAGAGAGCTTTACTCGCATTGATCAAGTGAGGAAAAGGGACAAGACGACTAGAATTGGTCACAATGGCAGACATGACCACTAGCTTCGCCCCGTATTTACCCAGAGAGATCCAGGTACAAAGGGATCTCTTTGCCAACCGGTCATTCGTTTCAAATGCCGCCTCAGTTTTTTTTACGTTGCTCACTGATTGCTCAGCAGCCGTGTTAACACTGGGACAAATAAAATAAACACAACTGAATGTAGTTGGGAATGGCGAGAGTCTGATAGCTTAAGATTTGTTTTTTTCTTATTTGCAGTAGCTCTCGAGTATTCCATCGTAATAAATAAGACCGGCTCATTGGTGCATTCTTGATTATCTTGTGGAATGGTAGACAATCGAATAATTTCGAGGACCCGTCGACCATTTCGACATATTGATGGCATTCCGACCACATTCCTCTCCCTTTTGACTAACTTGGAGATGTGCTGCTGGTGCTGCTTTCTGTTGCTTTACACCTCTTCCATTGTCTTCGCGTGACCATTCCTTTTTGCCGTCTTCCTCTCCATTGACCATCACTCTTCCCATCTTTCAGATGACATCGTTTTATTCCCTTCTTTTCTTTTCGTTCATTTTAACAAGCTTTGCTAAAGAAGAAAAATACTGTGATATGTGCGAGGTGAGTCTTCTTAAAGTATATAAATATTATTTTTCTTTTCTCTTCTTTCAGTTATTGATGGACGACACGAAACAGATAATTGGGAAGAATTTCAACATTAGTGAAATGTCTTTGGTGACGATGACTAGTTCACTCTGTGGGAAATATTTCGTCGGTTTCGAAGAGGTCATCTGTAGAATACTCTGTCAGGTAGTTCTTTTGTTACAATGTCGTTTACATTTTTACATGAGTCGGCGGGTCATGTGTTCCAGAATTTGCCCGTCTTTAAATCGAAACTAGTCGAGATGATGAAAAATGTTTAGGTCAATTCCTCCGATCTGTTGAAGGCGCTTCAGGATGGAGTACCGAATCGAACAATTTGCCAGAAGGGAGGAGTATGTAGCGACGGATTTAGGTGACACCAAATGAAGAGATATTTATGAGATCGTTCATTAGCAAAGGGGCGGAGATATCGTCAGACAGATGAAATACGCCGTGTGGCCCTGTTGCAAGTTGTAGAGGATTGTATTCACGTTATTTGCTACTATCATATGACATTGTTCGTTGACTATCTATATCCTTTTCTTTTACTAACCATTCTACTCACCCCACCAAAATTCTTGTCACATTCCGAATCTAAAGACAACTTCAATTGTTCGGGAGTCACGTGTTTGAAATTGTTATGATAGTCTCCCTTGACATCGTTGATTATCATCTGAACAGTTAACTTTGGGAGGGGAGAAATACCTCGCACGAATGACAATATGGCCCGTCAAGAACAATCTTTGGAACGACGGTGAACTTTTGAACAGTGAAAGAATAGACAGAGGAGGCTGCGAGAAAAAGTGACAGAAGACGAAGCATCTGGAAAAACGACAAACTACAGAAGAAGAGACTGTTTTATTATGTTTTATGGAAAAGATAAAGCAAATGGATGCCACATGATTTTTGATATCTGCCTCTGAAAATGACCAGAGGGAAAATGGAAAAGGACCCATCCCGTTAAGAAGAAAGACATAAAAGACTTCGAAGAGTGATAAGAACAGCCGATGACGTAGAGAAAGGAGAGAGCTCTTCCCCAACAAGTCACCATCAATCCCTCTATCAGAATCGTCTTTACAGATAATATCCCCTACATACACATCAGAAGCTCCAAGATATCACTGAACCAATGCGTCTTCTTCAAAAACCCGTTTAGAGAGGACATGTTTCAACCAGCTGTTTTGTCCTCTCCGGCTGACCCCGATCCATTTTCCGTCTGCTTTTAAAACTGCAAAGTACCCGGATCTATGCCGCAACACGTTTCCTTTCATTTCCCGTTCCATCTCCTTAGCTGTCTTTTTCTTTTTACCAAGTTTTGGGGAATCTTTTTTACGCTCGCGTGGTTCATTACGAATCCGGTATAAAAGTATTTCCCGTTTCAAAACCAGCTGCCTATTCCACGCGCCTGCGGGGCCTCATTTTTGGACAACTAGGTCGTTCGCCGCCGATTATTCTGAAATCTAGTTCGTCTGTCGCCCACACTACAATAACAGATGAACGAAGCTCTGAAAGAAGCCTTTACTGCTACGGTATCTCGAGATTATGAAAAGTAAGCCTCTTTCCAAGACTTTTACTTTATAATCAGGGCTGTGTCAGTTATTCGGGTTGCCGTAGCCACATCTCCTGAACCTTTTTCAACAGAAGATCTCGAGCTTATGGATCATGTGTACTCTTGTATTCTGAACACGTCTCACTACGATGAAAGCGTTATGGAAGTGAGTCATACAAGAAAAAACTGATAAAATATTCAGGTCTGTTGGGAATGGATTGACGCAATAGAGAGACATCCCAGAATTCGAGATCCACGAATAATTGCGAGTACACAACTGAGTATTTACTATGCTTATCATACGGTACTTGTACAGAAGGATCTTTTACCAGTTTAGATTTGTCGAGTTCAAGAAAGAATTCCAAGAAAAACAAATCATCAACAGATGAGGATAGAAACATGGAAGAAATGTTCAGCGAGTTTTCAGTAAGCAGCAGAAAATTAGTTGTTTTCAATCATCCAGATATCTCTGGTCAGCTGCCCTTCAGTTCTGGAAAGCAGCTGAGTTAGATCGGCTCGATATCTTAGTTAGTTGGTCATACTTGGCTTTGCAGTTTGCTGACGTTTGTGATGAGCAAACTTTAAATATTTTAGAGGTAAACAACAAGCATATTTGCATATCCTTTCCAGGAAGCTCGAGAACATTCATCACATGTACTTGCTAACACCATAATTATTGAAAATGGCCACCAATCTGCTCAACGTGTAGCTACTGTAGCGCGAAATATAGAAAATACCAGGACTCTTAGTGAAAAAATTGGAAGATCTCCTGAAAGTCAACACGTAACAGATGAAACCCCTCCGGTGAAAAGGACTAGAGAAGAAATATAACGAGATTTATGGGTAGCCGAATTTATCTCTATTAAATTGTACAGTACCCGTTGCTGAGAAAATCAAACACAAAGGTAAATTTAAAAAAAAATTAAATCAGGTACATCTCATACCAGCAATTCCTAGTATGTTGAGAGAATTCATTTCTTCCAAAGTAACATGTCTAGAAAAATTCAGAAAACTATAAAACTTACTTAATCCTTCTACGATTGTTTGGTTTATCCTTTCTGTATTGACGCATATCTTTGAAATTAATAATGTACATAGATCCACACATGCATAGTTCAAAACTTGTAGCACCGCCAGCAAAAGCATCTTCTATATTTCTTTCATGGCTGGGCTCGTATCTCCACCAACAATTAACGCCCTGAAAGTTATTTTAAAATCTTAAGTTAGTCTCGCTTGATATAACCAGAATTTTTTTGGTCGAGCATTTTCTGTTTTCTCGTCATTACTACATTTAGCATTCTGGTCTCCCATTTCATCTTTAAAAAATAATTATAATTAATACAATTACCAAAAGTATTTTCAAGCAAAAGATCAAGTCCAACTAACTTTGGACGATCAAAAATAGAAACGTCGATGCTTCTTCTACAAATTGGGCAAAGAGGATCAGCTTTGTCCACACATGCTCCTGAAACAAAAACTTGCAAAAGAAACAAAATTTACCTTTTAGACAACAGAAGCAAAATTTGTGTTTGCAGATTGGTACTTCAATTGGGATAGATATTTTTGTATAACAAATTGGACAATCATCGTCGCTCATTTTTTTTCCTATGATATAGATCATTTCCAGTGGAAAAAGATGACGCTACGAAACCCTTGTACGTCTTCCTTTAATATTTCGAGAAAAAGACTGGTAGTACTGAAGCACATGTCTACAACCGCGCTGGTAGCAAAGAGCCAAGAGCTTTAACAGAAAAAAAAATTAAAATGCTACACGCAATGGATCTATCTCCGATGATATTCAATGCGGTACTAGAGGAAATATGCAGAACAATCGATTGGAAAGATCATATTATACATATTAATGTAAAACAACTGACCTATCTATAATAAGCTGATGATCTATTACTAATTGAAAAATCAGATGAAGAAGTCCAAATTATGCTAGAGACCTTGGCGTCAAAAGTAAAGAAGGCGAATTAACAATAAATAAAACGAAGATCAATATCCATCTTGGAAAAAATGAGATACTATTTGTGGATACGTATGTATACCTTGGGGTCGCTATTACGTTCGAAGAAGAAAACAAGAAACTAAAGCGATGAATCAACTCCTACATTATCGTCAATGTGTTAATACACAACAGAGACAAATACCGAATGTCTCTAAATGCCTAAGCGGTTAGTGAAATTTTCGAACATAGTAGCAGAACGATGGCCTAAAGTCATAACAGTGAACCCTTAGAGACAGAAAAAGAGTAGGACGTCCTCGTACAATACAGTAAAATCAATAATATCGAAAAAAACGTGGCCTAGACGCGAAAGATTCGACTCCGTGGGATGTTTAAAATAAATGACGACATAAGAACCATCAGAATACCTGATATCGTAATAATAATAGATCTTACCATTCTCGTTGGACGTGTCCTTTACAAGAAGTTAATCTTCAAGTCAGATAAAACGACTGGAAAGTAAACCAATAAAAACCGGTTGAAAAATAACATTTATACGAATGAATACATCTCTGCATCCAAAGCATAACAAATCTTTAACGGCGGACAATAGTGAACATGTCGCTCGAGAAGTCGAGGAACCCGTTCATCTCAATCAGCTTGAGTAACCTCAACGTCAACTCCTGGTTCGATGGAGATAGATGTGATCTGCTGAAGGAGATCTGGAGGAGTGTGCATGTTGATAAGGCGCTTGTGAATACGCATCTGAAACACAAAATATTTAAAATAACAGACCGCAGAATAAGTATTTAAAAACAAATATGACTATCAATAAAATGATTTAAAAGAAATATTCTGCAAAAAAAAAAGAAAAAAAAATTACTTGGAAACGATCCCAAGTCTTGGATCCTTCTCCGCAAGGAGTTTTGCGTGTGGTGATACGGAGGGTCTTGGTAGGAAGACGAATTGGTCCTTTGACGGCAAGTTCAAGGGTCTTAGCTCCATCAATGAGCTGAGTGCAGACTATAATAAACAATAGACTATAAAAACGGAAAACATTAACTTACCCTTTTCAAGGGACTTCACATTTTGAGAAGTTAGGGTAATGCGAATGCGATGCTTAGTGCCATCGGCAACAGGCTTTTCACTCTTGTAAACTCCGGCCTGAAAAATTACGTTAGAAAAATAATAATACGCCTACCATTGTTAGATTTGATTGGTTGCGCTCAAGGAAGTTATGTGCTATCTTTTATTTCTAACTTTCCTGTGAGGCTCTGTTTCCAGTTTGAGAACTGAAAATAAGTTATAAAATTAGAAATATCAATCATTTTGATCACGAAAAAATCCAAAAAAATAAAAGAAAATAAAAAATGGAAATAACGCACAACACGAAAAATACAAAATTTTAGGAATTGACTCGCAGCCAATGCGGTGTGTTCTAAAACATTGGATACTCAGTCTTATACGAATACAGAATCGTGTGAACCTGCGTATCTAAACCTCCTGCGCCGTGTTCAAACTTTTCTTTTGCGGTTATTTCATTATTGAAAACGTTTTATTCATATTACATAAAAGAAATATATAACTTATTTGAAAGAAAAGCGAATTTATGTTTTGGTTGCGGAAAATAAATAAAGGGGTTTCATTTTATATAAAGTTTAATCGATTTTTTTTGTTTCAAGCGTACATAATTCTATTTCAGAAAACATGATCAGCGATGTACAGTCTATTATCGGGGCTGAGTCGACTCCGAAGTCTGAAGCTGCATTTAATGTTGGTTCAGCAGTATCACAAACTGGACAGAAAAAAGTTAGTTCCTGTTTATTTATTTTTCCACTACGGTTTTATAGACGAAGGTTTTTAAAAAACCTGAAGGAATGGCAAGAGAAGTCTTCAATTTGCTCAGTTTGAGTGAAAATAAAGATATTCAGTCTATGATGCCTGCTCCGATTAAATCCGGCTACAGAAAGCATAAAGCTCAGGTAATGTTTTAGTAAATCTTATGACATATTTTTTTAGATTGGTTTGAGAGCAGTTCGAAGATATAAATGGGTAGCTTTTGAAAATCAAGCACGGCCGGATGGACTGAAACTATTTCACTGGGAACGAGAGGATAAGATGAACACTGGCGAGCCATATATATTTGCACGATTTAATAAAGTAAGTCTCTTCTTTTAGATCACCTTTTATAGGTCATATGTATTCCCTCATACACAGAAGATGAATATAACAAATATTTAAAATCAACAAACAGCAAATGGTCTAAAGAGGAGACTGATGACTTATTTGAGCTATGTAGAAGATTCGATCTTAGGTTGTTTTGTTTTGTTTTTAATTATTTTTTAAGATGGCCAGTTATTCACGATCGTTATGATAAAACCAAATATGGGACTAGATCGATTGAAGATTTAAAAGAAAGGTATTATGCAATTGTTCATGAACTCGCTACTTTAGCTGTAAGTATTTTTGTAGTTTTACTATTAATAGGATCCTAATGCTGAGCCAATTTGTTTCGACGCTGAACATGAACGACGGAGGAAGGAACAGTTAAATAAACTATGGGACAGAACCCCTGAAGAAGTATGAAGTATTCTAAGTAACATTTTTTTAAGATTGAAGAGGAAGAAGAATTGATAAAACAAATGAAAATAATAGAATCAAGAAAAAGAGAAAGGGAACGAAAAGCCCAAGACCTTCAAAAACTTATTAGCATGGGTGAAAGCCCGCATAGCCCTAGCCCGTAAGAAATATTTTACATACAATTTTATATGATTTAGTGGTGGAATTTCTCCGGCTATTACAAAAAAGAAAACGGGCTTTCGTTCAAAACTTACGACTGCAAATGGTGCTAATGGAACTGTTTTTACACCGGGAGATGTTGCAGTTGTGCCTCTGCGGTTTTCAGATTTCCGTACTGCTGGAGCACATCTTCGTAGTCACGAGATGAAACTTCCAACAAACGTCGGCCAGAAAAAGTTAAAAAATATCGAAGTAGTCCTGGATAAGTGCAAAATGGGTTAGTGATTTTAATCTTAGTATTTTTTTTAAAGAGATGAATCCTATGGGAACTGAGGCTATCGTGCAAGTCTATAATGATTTTCGTACACAAGTAATGCTACTCCAAGAACTTAAATCAACTCTTGCAACAGCAGAATTTGAACTGGAATCGCTTAAAAATAAAATGGCCACCGAAGGAAGGGTGGGATTTTTTATGACTTTCTTATCAAGTTGTTTAGCATTTTGACATTGAACCTCGCATGCGAATATCCACTATTCCTGAAGGGGGTTATGACGAGTCTATGATAACAGGTGAAGAAGAGGCGCCAACTACAATAAGGCGTTTAACTTCATACATCGATATAAGCAGTTCTGCAGGAAATCCAGGATTAGTAAGTCGACGGTTTTCTTTCACTATTTATTAAAGGCACGTAAAAGGAAAAATACTGTTCTTCCACCAGCTTCAATGGATACCAGGCGAATACGCAAGACTTGATATTTTTTATTGTCGAAAAGACATATATTGATGAATTATTTTCGATTCAGTGTTTTGTCTTACATAATCATTAATTTTAAATGTCTAGGTATAGTTTATTTTTATTTATTTCATCATTGTCTACACTTCTCGATGAATCGGATCATAAGATGTTGATGAAAAGACTGGATAATTATTGTGTTGTTTCTGTACTATCGGTTACGAGATTTATTCGAGGTAATGAATCACAAGAAAGCGTTGAAAAATATTGAAATTATATCTCGCTATTTATGGCTACTACTACCCTTTTTTACAGAAATAACTGATTAAAAGCTGTTTATATCGTAGATGAACTAATTGAAGACATGATTTTTTTTCGTTTTTTCACTTTTCTACTTTGACTATTTTTTTTCACATTATTGTTCAAACATGTTTACTCAGCTAAAGTAAATATTAACAATTGTCTTTCAAAGGACATGAATTTTTTAACAGCACATTTTTCCTTCTTTGTAAAGCTTTCATAAGCTCACGTGCCATCACGTACTACGATTTTATTGTAACGGTGATATGTCTTCCCGCCAGTTTTCATACCTTGTTTTTTTCTCAAAGTGTTATTATTTACTTCACTAGTTTAGCCAAAATCAAAACATGTCGGAGGAGCAGGAAAAGGTCTACGAACATGAAGAAGAGGAAGAGGATGAAAGTATGTATCAAAGTTTCTGTCCATATTTGTTTATCAAAATTTCCAGTTATCACCGGGAAAGAAATTGCTGAAGCCATAGAATCAAGAACAGATGTTGAAAGAAGGCTTTATGGATCATCCGATGAGACTGTCTGCACATGGCCGGAGGTTAGGATTAATTTTATATTTATAAATATTAGGGATACAAACCACGTCAGTCACTATTTTCGTGCCTTACATGTGTACCGGATAAAGATACTTTTGCTGGTGTATGCCTTGGATGCTCAACGCACTGCCATGCTGGACATGATCTTGTCGAACTTTATACGAAGCGTAAATTCAGGTATTTAATAAATGTGCTATTTTCTAATTCCAGATGTGATTGTGGCAATGAGAAATTTGGATCTAAAAACAAATGTCAACTATATGAAGAAAAGTCGATAATAAATGAAGACAACATATACAATCACAATTTTTCTGGCAAGTATTGCACATGTGGAGATACGTTTCCGGGTAAATTAACTGAGACTATGTATCAATGTCTGATGTGTGAGGATTGGTTCCATCTTTCGGTATTTGCTGTAATACTTTCATATTTAAATTTAGCATTTAAATATAAAGGCTGATTCTGTTGAATGGAAAAGATTCCATGAAGATGATTTTGTTTTGGTAAATTTCATGTATTTTTATTTTTTTTTATAGGTCTGCTCAGAGTGCACAACTAAATATCCATTCTTATCGCCTTTTGAATCTGCTGTGGGAGACGTTTGCTTTAGTTCCATTCAAAAGTCCGATGATTTTACTACAAATACGATATTGGCTTTGAAGTCCGATTGGAGGACCAGATTATGCAAATGTTCCAAGTGCCAGGTATCCTATATTTTTCTGTTATTATTTTCAGTCTTTAATCGAAGAAAAAGATTGCACTTTTCTATATGATGAGGAAGACGATTTAGAGAAGTTTGAGAAGGAAAATTTGGAATGTTCTAAGCCTCCCACGGATACAGAAGTTGTAAATGAAATGGTTAATATTGCAGGGCGAGATGCTACTATACAAGTTCTTAAAGGTTGCATTTACAATTTACATGATAATTCTATTTTATTCAGGTTTTAATGAACTCAAGCAAGGACTTCGTCAGTTCTTTGCGGAGAAAAGAGATAATGAAGTTATCACAGTTGATGATATCAATTCATTCTTTTCACAAATTAAGCGTCCTCGCCTTGATCCTGATACTCAAGAATAATTCCTTTTTTGATCTCCCACCTTGCTGTTGTATATTAACTTTTGAAATAAAAGTGTTATAATTTTATTTTTCATATTTATGTTTATCGATATTCGAAAATTATCCAGAAGCTTTGTAAATTTTAGCATTTTGTTTCAGATGACAGACTTAAAGGCTTCTAAAAGCTTTTCTTCCTTTCTTTCACTTAACAACATGTAAGCTTTTTGTGTAAAAATGTATTTTTTTAGTTATGCTACAGGTCTCGCTTTAAGAGCGATATGTTTCATTTATGGTGGAGTATCACTTGTGGATCGTGTTGAATTATCATCACCTTTAGTTTCCTACAAACTACTTCAAGATGGGATAGCTATGATAAAACAAGGAATATCCCCTTACTCTGGTGATTCTGTTCATGTGGTATAGTTTTTCCCTTTTTATTAACTTTTCAGCAACCAATTCTTTTAAATTTTTTTGGAATATTTTCTGATCTTCCGCGAAGTTATTCATTTTTATTTTTTGTGTTGTGCGATATTATAGCGACCTATTTACTATATAGAGCATCAGAAAAGCTTGAAACGGATACTTATAAATATGTTTCCAATACTGTTGCAGCATGGTATTTTTCTAGTTCTATAACTTTTTTTTTAGCTATTTTCTAAATCCAGTGACAGTTGCTTCTTGTTCTGCCTGTAGCCTATCTGCTTTTTATAATGTGCTTCTTGCATCGTTTACGTTGTTTTTTACTCAAGGTAATTTATTTTGTATTTTCCATATATTTTAGGAAACGCTGTGAAAAGTTCGCTAGTGCTAGGCTTATTAAGTCAATTTACTCTATATCATTTAATTTTAATCGGATCGTTGTTTTTACGATTCAAGGATTTTGGACAACGTGTATATATCCTTGGAAGTTTCTTCGCCTCGTTTATTATTATGCTGCTGATTAATTTTGCAGCAAATAATTTCAGATGGGATTTTATTGAAGATACTTATTGTTTCATGTAAGCTTTAGATTGTCCATATTACGTCTTTTAGGTATTATGTTGATGATCTTACACCTAATGTTGGTGTTTTTTGGTACTTTTTCACACAAGTCTTCGAGCATTTTCGATTTTTCTACATATCCGTTTTTCAAATTAATCTTCTGGTCTATTTGGTACCACTATACCTTACAGTTCGGTTAGCTTGCTTTTTTTCCTTAAAAAACTTTAGAAATGATACGAATCTTCATTTCATCATATCAATGTTGCTTATTACCGTATTTTCACCGTATCCATGCTTGAATGATGCCGCAGTTTATATGGCATTTTTACCAACGATAGACAAATACTGGAAACGTAAAAAGTTTCACTTCTTTAAATCTTCTTATTCCAGAACCAATGCGATTCATATTGCCTATAACATGTGCGATTGTTACGTGTGTAGTTCTAATGCCAATAATGTGGCACATGTGGATAATCGCTGGTTCAGGAAATGCAAACTTCTACTTTGCAGTAACATTAATTTATAATCTTGCTCAGGTTGGTGATAATGAAAAATTTTATCTGAAATATTTCAGGTCTACTTATTAGGAGATCTTTTGTATGCTTACTTTCGAAAAGAAGCTATCGATATTGCTGGTGACTTTATCAATGACAAAACAAATTTTATGTTTTACTGATGGGTATATTTCGAATAATAATAAATATTTATTTTCACATTTCTACATCCCCTTTTTAGTTACGATTGGCTTAGGTCTGTTTTTGAAAATAATCTTTCTGCTTACAATTCCTTCTACTATCAATTTGCGTTCATTTTGCTCTTCAGAGGGACGGGTGACAAGAAACGGCTTGTCTAATGTAGTAACCTAAAAATGGGAACAGAAGATAATAGCAAACCTTTCCCTCCAGTAAATGATGTCCAACAAGAAGTACAGCTTCAGTATCGTCTTTTCTCCAAGCTAAGTTTCCTTATAAAAATGAGTGAATATAAATCTCAAACCTGCAAGTTGTCCTTCAAGAGAAGATCCTTCTATATTTCCTTGCATATCTAATACCATCCACTCTTCAATACCTTTTCTGAAAAATTCTAAGATCACAAATCAAACAAACAAACTCATTTCTAATTACACGAATTTGCATTTCAGAGTAGTAAAACAGCTATATAGTTGGAAAGTAAGGAAAATGACTAGATTTTTGAACTTCGCGCTGGGAACCACTATTTTTGAAGAGACAAGAAAAATGTCTGTCTATTTATTTTTTGTGATATATATAATCTTCATATTAATAGTTACGTATAACTAAGTGGTTTTTTTGGCTTTCGCTTTTATAATATATATAATCTTTATACTGGCTTCGTTGGTGAAAAAGAGTTTCTACACCTTTATTGCTGCTGAAGTTGCCATTGCTGGCAGTGCATATATAGGATTCTGTCATCTTCGTCGAAGTGAGAAATCTCGAGAATATCTCTACAAGAATTTCCCCTCAATAGCGAATCTTTACTATTTTGCTGAAGATTCAATAAGTTTTGGACAGTTAATAGTTAGCTCCTTTCTAATCTTTTTTCCATTTCTAGGGAACACGATTAAAAATAACTGACGTTCGTCGGTGGACACAGTCGTCTACAAATTTATCTTTAGAAACTGACTGAATACAAGTAAGTTTTATTATGCTAGGTTTAAAATACATACATATGTACATACAAAAAAAGTATATAAAGACTCAATATAAATACTGAACAAAATACATACGAACATTACAAATAAAATTATATCAAAAAAAGAAATTTTACAAATTACGACACAATAAGGCTAATAAATTACTGGAAAAAAAAAGAAAAAAAATGGCAAATTGTATATATACAGTATACAGTATGTGATATACAATTCGCCGATAAAATTAGCAATGGTCTCCAATAAGTATAGAATACATACGTTGTTTTTATATATTTGGCATATGTAGTCCAAAGTACGTGCATAAATATAACGCAAAATGGCATGATTTTACAGGAGATTTTTTTTGGCAAGATGCATTGTTTTTAAAAATATGGTATGTATACATATATTTTGATCTGTCGCCTCAGTACGAAAGATTGACATAATTTATATATATTACACTTTGTCAGCTTATATATGTACGTATGTTTGTATTTTGGACATTTTTTTAAATAATTTATTTATATATAGGGATGGTCTCTAAGGTACAATTGCAACAATTTATTTTGGCAACCAGTGCTGCGCTTTCAATCCTTACATATGGTGCATATGAAATGTACAACAAAAGAAAACCATTGCCGGATATTCCAGTACAAGCTTGGAATAAGTATGTCGCTCAACAAAAAAGTGCCAATAAGGATACCTAGTAATTGAAACATAAATTGACAAAACTGTTAGCTATTGTTGTTGTTTCTTTAGAGCGTGAAGTATGAAAAATAAACCATTCAAATAGTTTTTGTAGACGAAAAAAGGTTTTTTTTCCTAAATTTGTAAAAGTCGTTTTTTATTTAGACAATGTATTTCAGATGTCTCAAACAGGCCCTTTCATCCGAGTCCAATCTATTTCTGCACCCTTGAAAGGATCATTTCCTTTAGATCACGAAGGAACTTGTAAGCTGGAAATGTTAAAGTATGTTTTTCTTTAAACTTTAGCACTTTTTTAGGTATATGTGTTGCTTACATGAACATAAACATCAAAATACAGAATGTAGAGATAGAGCTAAAGAATACTTTCAATGTCGAATGCAAAATGGTCTTATGGACAAAGACGAGTGGTCAAAGTTAGGATATAATGAAGAAAATAATAATAAAGAAACACAGTTGCGGTAATTGTTATAATAAATTTAGCTAATAAATTCAGTAGTTTTCTTTTCCTTTTTTAAGGACCCTCTTGTCATTTTTGATTTTTTTTCGCTGGAACCACTACGTGGGTTGAGATAAGATGAGTGCAGTACCAGGCACCCCCTGGCACTCTCCAATTTATCATTAACGTTTGATAACAAGACAATGCTTCACAGTGACCAATGATAACGTAATGGCTACTCCAGGTGTTTAGAATACTCCGATTTCTAAGAAGTTTTACGTAAAGATCACTTGTAGTTGCTTGAAAAAATCAGATTCCTTTAATTAAGGAGGGACTACGAAAGCTTATGTTATCGATGGTTAGTTCCACTAATGTATTATAGTTTATATCAATACAGTAATATAGAATGCCTGGCAGTTACACGAATATGTATGATACCGGTTTTGAAGGAACATTGACAAATGAGGATCATGGAGTTTTAGTCTCGTAAGGGAGACTGGTGAAATGTGTTTGACTGGGTACAGGAATGTGTTGAGGAACGGGAACAGGATGATAGAAGTCGGTAAGGGAGAAACCTGGCTCGTAGTAGAGGAGTCTTGTTTGAACATCTTGTAATGCCTGACGGAGATATCGAATCTGAGGGCGTTGTCATAAATAGGAAGAAAACACTCACGTGGTCCCTCAACATCACATTGTCTGCTTCAAGCTGCATCTGATTCTGTACTCTCTTCACTCGACAGTTGAGGGCGTATCCCCTGTTCTTCAGAGTTCTTCTCTTCTGTTTCAACATCGTTACAACTTCCCTATCTTGTCCCTGAGGAAGAAAATCAGTAATTTTTTCCCTTCTTACCTGCAGCCGTTGATTCAGTTGTCGAACGGAAAGTCGTGCCAATTCATCGTCAGGCATTTCAAGAACCCTTGAATCAGAGGTAGGAGAACTGGATGAAGAGAAGGAGGGAGAGACTGAGGGAGGACTCAATTTGTATAAATTGTAGAGAGAAGTGTCGGAAGCCATCATCAAAGGGGAGTTGCCTGACTGAGTTGAAGCGGTTGGACCCCTCGACTCCGCAGTAACTGAAATAACAGTAGAACCTGGATCTGACTCCGCCCCTTGATAAGGCCTCGACGAAAATCGAGCCGCGTTCAACACCTGGAACCAAAATCAAACAGAGCCGGATAGTTTTTCTCAAAGGACTCAAGAGAGCGATGGCAAGGAATTCAACTGGGAGAATGTTAATCTTTTCAAAGAGTATTAGGAGATCCGGTTAATACCATTCCCGTGCCATCTTCCGTTCTTGTTTTCGAATTCCTTATCTTGAAAGACAGGTATCATGAAAATCGGAGAACTCCGGCTCTGTTCGGTAGAAAAAAAACTAAGGGAACCAAGCAACCAAAGAGAAAGCGAAAGGGAAAAGAAAGAAACAAGCGAACTCAAGCATTACGGAATTCGGGGAGAACAGATGGTCGTCCTGGAAAAGTTAGAAATGTAGACGAAGGAAGTAGACACTCAAGGCACTCACCTCCTCGAATACGTCAGCGGCCGGAACATCCACTAGAGGTGGACGAGCAGCAACTGTGGCCAAAGCAGTACGCACACCACGTTCGATGGTGTCAGCTAGAAGAGAGAGATTCCCTACCTCATCCTCTGCCTCTTCCAACAAAAGATTTGCCGACGATCCCATCAGTTTTTCGTCCTGTTTGTTTTCTTGTTAATATGATTAATTACCTGATACCTCCGACACGCTTCCACCAATTGAGCAACGTCTTCGTCAAGTCCCGCCTGCTTTTTCCGTCCCACAATCGAGAAACTTCGCGCAAATCGACTTCCACCACTGCCGACGTCAGTCTGTGTGGAGGAGTCGGCATGGCTAACTTTCGGATGAGGGACGGCCGGGACATGGACACTCGATGTTCGAGTAACCCCAACTCCTCCGAGGGAAGACGACTTTGACGATGATGCCCTATGGAGACTGAATCGATATGAAAGGGAGAGAAAGGAAGAGTATCCAAGAAAAAAAGGGACACTCACCGAACACTCTCCGACTGCATCGAGGTCCTTGTTGTCTTCGATGAAAGATGTTGTTTTGTACTCTCATATGCAGCTTGTGAATTACCAAAGTGACACCTATATCTGTTTTCTGCCTGAAACTGTCTTACCGTATCAACTTAGTTGTCGTGTAACTGGCTCGCACATTTTTTTCTGGATGAAAAATGATAATGAAAAGCTTAGGAAAGAATAGAAGAACAAGGGCGATGGAGGCACTGAGGGAAAATGAGAGAGACATTGTGAGAGCCTTGTTAGAAGTACCCGTGAACAAAACAAGGAAGGCTATCCACACCACCAGAGTACAATACCTGAGGAAGTTGATAAAAGCAAGGATTCTGCCTACATAGTGAATCCAATGAACTTGGCTTCGTTGAAGTTTTCTGGGAGATTTCTGGTCTTCACCGCGTAGGCTGTACACGCAGAAATGAGGAAAAGATTCCAGATGAAGGGCCAGAGGACGGCTCCCGATGGATTACTACAAACCAGGACAACTCTAAAAAAATAATAAAAGGAAGAGATGGTACCGGCTGGGGAGGAGATGTTCGGCGAAGGCAGAAGACGGCCATTCGTTCATTATTCCAACGGCTACAATAACACATTGGATGCCCACCAGAATCCACGTGATGATAACCTGAACAATCGATGGAAAAGGGGTGGGGGAGATTACCTGGGAAAAAGTGGATAGGAACCGAGGTTTCTTCGTTAGTATTCGCTTCTTACTCCCTGCCAATATCCTCGCAATCCTATTTGTCTTTGTTAATAAAGCAGAGTACACAATGGAGAAGGCGACAGGAGGAAGGACCCTGAAAAGTATATTTGAAGATGGAAAATATACCTGGTAAGAAAACAAGTCATCGATGAAGGAGTGGCCAAGATGGCAAAAGTGACGGCATAGCAGATGATGAGACCAGAGAGGATTATGTAGGACAGTTCGCGGGTGGTACTTTTGACGACCGGAGTCGAATTATATTTGAGAAAGATGGCGACGGTCATCAGAGTAGTGGCGATGCCAAGGACGGCGAAAATGAGAGCGAGAAGCGGACCGAAGGATGACCAAGAAAGAGTTTCTCTCGGCAGAGGGAGACATGAAGTACGAGCAGTATCTGGCCACATTCCGATGGAGCAATTGACACATTGATTAGTAGTATGGTTGACAATCTGATGATTAAGACAGTTCTCACAGATCCAACAACAAGCGATGGTTTCCCGTTGCTAGATTCAAGATGAAAGAAGAGGTAAAAGCCATACCCGTTGACCGGGAGAACATGGTCGACTGCAGACACTTTCCGGAAGTTGATTTGACTTATCGTAAAACATTATATTCCTATAAAAGATTAGAATAAAAGAGAAAAGCTGATACCGTGTCTCTGTCAGATTCAGTTCCTCTTTTCCTTGAAAATTTTGTGACTGAAAACTGCCGACCTCCGCGTATGGATTGTCCCGGTTTTTCTTTCCAACAAAGTTTAAGATATCATACCATGCGGGTGGATCTCCGTTGGTATCGAAGTAGATCGGTTGACGGAACTGGTCTTCGTAGGTTACATTCAACAAATACTGATAGAGAAGAGTTCCATTCCTTGACAACATCTCCGTGCATAATGTCGAGTTGTCTCTGAATTTCCTTCTTCCTCCTACTCATCCTCTCACCTGCATCTGTCTTGATACATTGCTTTTAATCCAAGAGCGACAGTTCTAATCGAATTGATTACTTGAGATATTTTTGGGTCTTCCTTGTAACCCGCATTCAAATCCTCGTTTCCTGTACATATTCGAATGCTTTCATTGTTTTTGTCTTCCTTTGAAACAGCGAATTGACAGGTGAACTTATGTTGCCAGAACTCTCGAAACCACGGATTGACAGTGTTGTTTTCCGGATTCAAAGAGGTATAATATTGCCGAAATGAATCCACCTGAAGTGTCAAGATAGAAGAACCTTTCTCCTACTTTTGGAGAATGAATTCGTATACTAAATGCTCCTTCAGCTTCGTCTTCAAGTCCATCGACAACATCGTTTCTATCCGCCCAGCTGTCGGATCCTATCCATTGAAACCGTCGAAACAGCGGATTGTTCCTCGACAATTCCCGTTGGGCTCGGAAGAAATTTCGAATGGTCTGCCCTTCACAGAAGCAAACGATAACTTGAGGACGAGACTTCTGCGAGTTGAGATTATGAAGAACCTGGAAGAAATGGAGTAAATAAGGAAGAAAACAGACCTGTCTATATTCGGCCTCCCCCGCGAGACTCTTGATCTTTTCCGAATAGGCTACACAGACATCGGAGTGTTTCTGACCGAGGACCCTTTCTAGAGCTTCGAATCCTTTTTCTCCATAGTTTCCAGCAGAGTAGAGGACAGCTATATATGTCCAATTATAGTGATTCAAGAGTCGAGCAATAGCGGCGGCCTGCCATGTATCAGAGGGAACGACTCGGAGGAAGTAGCCAAACTGTTCTTTGTCAGAGAGATCGGGAGTGGTAGAAGAGTAGCCGATCTGAGGAATTCGAAAAACCTGGAGAGTAGAAGAAAGAGACAAAACACACTTGGAGGAGATTCTGAACGGCGATAGTTGAAGAACTCTTGCCGGGTCCGACGATGGCCACGACGGGAACAGACTTCTTGTTGCAACCTGGGGTCTGACAACAAGAACACTGAGCGACACCCTCTCGAAGAAAGGCAATAGTTTGTTCCATGGCTATTCTCTCTGTCCAACAGGAATCTCTGCAAACGACAATTAACCGACGGATTGGGTTACCTGACAGAGATACCTAGTCGAAAGGGCAACTCTTGGTTCATTTCCCTCACTGTCTGAAGAGCTATTTCTGTTCGTTGGATGCCATATTGTTCCCATATTTCTCCACAACTTTCAGAACCGGCAATCTGTCGATGGAGGGGAAAAAGGGCTCCAATCTGTAAAGAACGTTTTCCGACCCCTCGACATTTCATTCCGGAATTAAATGAGTCTCCAAGAGATAACGGTTTTCATTTTCATTGGAACGTTCCCCGGGGACACGCGATCCCTAATTGGCCGGCGACAACGCGCGGATTCGAGGCGCTGATGAGCTGACGGATGTCGTCGTTTCGAGAATAGTAGTGAGTATGGATAACGGACCTGAATTTCGCCGGGAATCTCGGCTACAAGCATTCTCGCCGACTGTTGAACCGTTGTCTTTGCCACGACATCCACAACCCTTAACATGAGTAACGTGACATGGCTGTAAAGCATGGCGACTGGCGCCTGAGACGGCGCAGAGCCGCTCTCTGGAACTCAGGGCAGAGACGGGGCTGAAAGAATAATTTCGAAGTCTGAGTCATGAAAGGAAATAGAGAATCTCTAGGGAGAAAGACGAAGTTCCCTATGTAAAGACCATCTCTTGAGTGGATGTCTTGCCTGATGAGAGGTTGAGGGTGAGAGTGGATTGGAGTGGTCGGAGGGGGAAGAGGATTCAGAAGGGGGCGGCACAACTTCGTTTAGATTTGCACGGAAAAACACCTTGGATGGAGAGGGATTAATAGCGAAAGGGGAGGAGGAGACATCCATCAGGGCAAGCGACACAAATGGCATAGCCGAAAGGGACAACTCTCTTCTTGACTGCCGTAAAAGGAAAGAGACACCTCTTCTCATTCATGCATGGACGAGTCAAACAAAACAAAGTTCTAAAAGTAGAGAAGCTGACGTCCAAATATGCCGCGCAGTCGTGGACTCACACACAACATAACAAGCACCCAAAAATTGGATTTCGTGGCCCGAATTTTGTCGCTGCCGTCGCCTGAGGGGCTATGTGTCGGCTCGATGAGATTATCGCGAGTTCTGTGCTGTCAAGATGCCACAAATTGAATCAATCCATAAGGAGACGGCGATTCGATTAGGAGACATCCTTTTTAGAAGAAAACGACAGTACGACGGATAAAGCTGGGGGTTCGAGCCAGCCGGGCAAACAACTTATGCATTTCTGAATACAGGGGCGGCCAATCACTCCCGAGAGAAGCTCTCTTTTGACAATTCAATCAGTCGCCTCCAAACGGAATAAATCGAAAATTCAAAACATGAAAGAACATCCGATGAGAATATTTATAAAATGACGAAACTAATCAGTTTACTCAGTTTAGTCAGTTTAGTCAGTTTAGTCAGTTTAGTCAGTTTAATCAGTATAGCTATAGGTCTCTTTACAACTCGATATATTTGAAAAGAAAAGACGAGTGTTCAAAGCGGCCACCGGTGAGATAAAACCATGTTTCTCCATCCACTCTTCCACCTCTTTCAGATATTTCCTATTAAATGTCTCATGATTCCTCGCCAACACCATCGTCGGATATTTCAACGGAGTACTCCAGATGATATATTCAAATTCTCCCTGCATATTCAGTCCTCCCAGTTTCACAGGAAAATCTAGAAATCGAGAGAAACGAAGCAGACTTACAGGGACATTGATCAGCAGGATGGCCAGTATGAAGAAGAGTCTCACCTGGATCTGGTCCTTTTACCCGTCCGAAGCCATGGTAGGAAACGATCTGTTGTTTTTGTAATGAGTGGAGGCTAGAAGAGAAAGTCGCATCGTACTCTGCTTTTGCTAGCAAATTGACTGAGAAAATGAATAGAAGGAAAAAAAACATACAGTTGAAGACACCACAGTCATCCAAATGAAGACTTTTCGAGTCGGCCACTCGATACCAACGACCTGCAATTGTTTCTACTCGGAAGTCTCCCATTGAATGAAACAGACTTCCATACACTTTTTGGGCAACTTCTTCCGCTCGTAATGATCTCATTAGCTAAACGACTGAATGAAGAGAAAGGAGACAGACCTCAGCCAGCTGGTCCATTCCAAAATCATCTCGACTTCTCGGTCGACAACTGGCCACATAACTATCGAAGAGACGGAGGACAGGGACTGTTCGACCAGGGACGGGAATTCCTCCAAAATGAGGAAGAGTAACTGATTCAATCAGAGGGAAAAGGAGAGACAGAAGAGGGAGCATCGGGGAGACTGACCTGTTGACATTGACCTAGTGACATCCATACGCGGTAGATTCAATCGGGCATATGCCAGAAGCATTAGAGCGTTTTTACCCGTCCGTAATGTGGCTTTTGATCTATTTGATGTTTGCCGAGATATCACAACTCGTTCTCTTTGTTTCTTTCGTTTTTTTTCTCATACTCCCCCATTTCCTTCGTATAGTCGACCCATTCCATACTTATCGATCGAGGTTGGGTCCATGTCACATGAACCATTCTATTTCTTCTCACTTTTCAGTTTTTTTTTCAAATAAAAAATCCTTTTGTTTATCTATCTACGTTTTGTCTGCCCCTCTGCATTGTTTTTCCACGAAAAGCTCAGCTGTTGACTAGCAATCGATATTTGTCCATTAGCTCGCCCGAGATCTTCTTTTTGCTATTTCTCTCCTATTTCTTTCAATTTACATTTATATTTTAATTAAAATTTTTTAGATGCATGATAGAGAAGGATCAGAAGAGGTCGATATTGATGAGATGGCTCTCCAACGACTTGCTCTCGTCAATTCAGGAGCCGGTCCCTCTCAGGTTTGTGTTATTTTTTATCAGAATTGAAGATTTCAGGGAACCCGTTCGCAGAATTCGAGTCCCACTCGTTCTCAGCCGTCGACAAGTCAAGTTACTCCTCCAAAACGTCTCTTTTCGAGTGAGGTTCCTTCATCCTTTTGATTTTTCAGATGTCGGAACATCTCTTTTCAACTCGAAGACAGCACAGAACCAAGAATGTGGGAGTTCAATGGAGGAGTACTCTCGTTCTTTCGACGAAATCAACAGCTCTGCTCGGATCGAAAGCAAGGCGGAGGGAACGATACAACTTAACATTGCTCACTTCTCGACTTTGAAGGCCAAAGTCAGCACTTCCTATCACTATATCGCCAATCTCCCCTGGTAAGAATACCGTCTTCTATTCGATAATTTATAGGCGATTGGCTGCCAAGACGGAATCGACGAAGAGGACTTCGAATGTTCGTTTCTTCTCAGTCTACATCGACTGTAATCCGGAAAGCGAGAGCACTCTTTGGTCTTGTGACGCCGTTGTCGAGTTTCGTTTAATTTCTCAACGGCCTGACTCCGTCGCCCATTTCTCTCGTCAGGTATTTTATCCACATTATCTTACATTTTTTCAGTTTACAAACAAATTCAATTTTAATTCGAATAACTGGGGATTTCCATCATTTATGGAATGGAGCGAGGTATTGATATTATTCAATTATTATCATTGGATAACAGATAAACAATCAAGAAAAAGGATACATAAAGAACGACAAAGTTGTCGTCGAAGCTCATATTATTGTCCAAAAGGTAGTCGGGGTCAGGAAGAATCCACGATTCGACTTTTTCTCCTATCATCCTCATACTTGTGATGCCATTTTGGTAATCGAAGGAAAGCGACTTCATGTCAGCAAAACGGTGAAAATGGCCCTTTCCCCTAACTTTTTCCTTCAGTATCTGGCCCTTTATTCGCCCGTCTTCAATGCTCTTTTCTTCTCAAAATTTAAAGAATCTGAGAAGAAGGAAATCGCCCTCGAAGATGTCATCTTTGAAGAATTCACAGAGCTGCTGAATGTCGTCTATCCTAGTCATAAACCCATTACAGGTGTGTTCTCTTCTCTTTTCTATCCTCTTTCAGGTGACAACGTTGAGTTTCTTCTCGAACTAGGAGATAAATTTGAGATTCAATATGTCATCGACGAGTGTGAAAGATTTCTTATGGGTAAGTTTCATAGAAGTAATTAGATTCTTTTAGAAAACGGGGAAATTGCCGTAGTCACTAAGCTTGTCTGGGCCGATCAATACTGTCTCGCCAAATTACAGGTTTTTCTTCGAATATTATAACCAACTGATTTTCAGGATAATTGTATTCGAACTTTCAAATCTGTAGTTGACATAAAGAATTTGAAGATGACAGAGGAATACAAGAATTTGAGTGACACGACTAAGGCCGCTCTCCTCGAAAAGATATTCAAAATTCTTAAGGATTGATTGTTAATTTGAAAATGAGCTTATGGTGGTGAGAATAAAGTGTTTCTTGTCCTCAGATATGCTTTTCTTCGACCATGGCTCCATTGCACTTTGGTACTTTGTTCTTATCATCAATTTCTCTCTCGAACAAATAACATGCTAGACCCCGTTTCCAGGCAACTCTGTCCCCTTTCCATCTCGTTCGATGGCGTCTCCCTTATTCAGTTATTGATTTTTTGTTTGGGGTAACGCACAACAAATACAAAAATTGAGCCTTTTAAAATTTGAATTTATTGGGACAATTTTGATATAATTATTTTCTTTCTTCCATCGCATTTTTTCAGATGTCTCTTCCTCCTTTTCTCCTTCGATTTCTTAACAAAATCATCATATATGTGATGAGTATTTATTTCTTTTTCGTCCATATTGGATACTGGTTTTTCAATCTTTTTACGACAAGAATCTATGTGACAAAACCGACGGACGATCTCCTTCAAATCAGTACCACACAGGCACATAGAATGATTGCCAAGAGAACGGTATGATGCTTTTTCTAAATTAACTAGTGAGTTTAGCTTACTTCGACAGAATTGATAGAGGCATATATCTATAGAATAGAACAGGTGAATCCGATCATCAACGCCGTCGTCGTCAAAAATTTCGAAGAAGCCAGGTAGAGAGATAACTCATTGGTTGTTATGTGGTTTTTAGGGCAGAGGCTCGAGATTTGGATACTAGAATATTGGATATGGATGACGACGAACTGGCTGAGTACATGGAGAAACACCCCCTGGCCGGAGTGCCTTTTTCAATGAAAGATGCTTTCGAAGTAGAGGGAAAAATTATCACCTGTGGCATATGGAACAGACGAGACACAGTCTGTACACGAACGGCAGAGGTCGTCAGACGGATGAGAGAGGCTGGAGGCATCCTGTTGGCCATCACAAATGTTCCGTTAGGTTAAAATAGAGATAGACTTTTTTTAGAGAAGTCTGTATGTGGGTGGAAAGTTCAAATACAGTTTATGGAAGGACAAATAATCCATACGATGCGAGAAGGATGTGCGGAGGAAGCAGTGGAGGCGAAGGAGCTCTCATTGGAGCAGCCGCCAGTATAGTCAGTTCTCTTTCCCCTACTTCTTTCATTTTCATTTTCAGGTTGGAATTGGCAGTGATATTGGGGGAAGCATCCGAATGCCTTCGTTCTTCAACGGTATCTTCGGTCTTAAACCGACTCCCGGTATCGTTTCTCTCGACGGAGCTGTTCCCTCTGTTTCTGGCTATAAGACCCAAATGCTTAGGGTTGGACCGATGTGTCGATTCGCCGAAGATCTTACCCTAATTCTGAAGGTTATGGGTGGTCCAAATGTGGAGAACCTCCGATTGGACGAACCTTTCTCTCTTAGGAAACTTCGTATCTTTTATATGGAGGGAATCCGAGAAAATGCCTTCGTTCAACCACTTGACTGGCAGATGAGATCCGCCTTGAGAAAGGTATAGATCCTTCCTTTTTTATTCTTTTAGGCTGTTCGATATCTCGAGAATAAATATGACATCGTCTCCCATCGGATGGATCTTCCTCTTGTTAGACACGCCATGGAATTTTTCATCACTAGCATGGAAGTCAAAGGAGATCCCATCATGTGTCAATACATGCTCTGTTCGGAGGTTTCTTTCTGTGTCTTTTCCGATTCCTTTATTTAGGGTAAAAAAGGTAGTGTCAACTGTTTGATGGAACTGCCAAAGTTCTTCCTTGGTCAGTCAAAACACACTCTGGCCGGAATTGTCGCCGGAATCATCGACGGTGCACCAACGATGTCGGACGAGATGAAGAAAGATTTCTTTTCAAAGAGGGATAGACTCATCCGGGAGATGAAAGAACTTCTTGGAAACGATGGCGTCTTTCTCTTCCCCTCCTGGCCATGTACGGCCCTCTTCCACAATCAACCTCTCCTTACTCCCATTAACTTCACCTATACGGCACTCTTTAATTCTCTTGCCGTTCCTGTCGTTCAGTGTCCAATGGGTCTCGATCGACACGGGCTTCCTCTTGGAATACAAGTCGTTGGAGCTCCTTATTCTGATGGAATTCTCATCCAAGTGGCAAAGGATTTGGAAGAAGGATTCGGCGGATATATCAGTCCCCAACCGACATCGTAATCCGAATAAATATATACTTTATTGTTGCAAGGGAAACAAGAACTATTTTATATAAAAAAAAGTCTTTATTAGAAACATATTAGATAAGTGAATAGCAATAGAGAACAGTCTTGATTTTGAAGTATATTTGAACATGAACTGTTCACTTTCTGTTTGACTTTATAATTTTGATTTAAGGAAGATTGACGTGTTCGCGTCATTCTTATTTTCTCATATTTTGTATCTGAATATTGAGACGAACACCCCTTTAGATCGATACAGAAAGATATCTCATCAGTTTATTGTGTAGTATTGCTACGCTGAGTCGAATTTAGGGTCATGTTGATTTGACTGCTGGTGATTGATGTTGGATTCCAGTCATTGCTTTGTTCCCAGAGAAGTTTACCGTCAACAAGAAAACGCTTCGGAATAAGTTCCGACGTGGTCGGTCCGTCATAGGTGATGTTGCCAACGAACTCGTAGGGCTCTCCACCGATCTCCGTCGCCAGAGTCAACACATGTTTGTGCGGTACATGTTCGGCCTTTTTCGTTACTTCCACAGTCATTCTTGGCTGGATTGAATCCACTGCCTGTGTCACATTGACCGAGGAAGGGGTTTTCTTTTTTGGACTTGGAGAGAGTTGAAGACGAGGTGGTGGACGATTCTCTAAAGCAAAAAAAAAATTTAAGAAAAGGAAATTAACTAGAAAGCGACTGCGGTCCAGGAATAGCGATAGGATGAACCGACTCGGGAGTTTCGAAAGAGGATGGAGAAGGGAATTCCGAGGATTCCAATGGAGCCATGAAGACCAGTTTGCTACTCTTCTGAAAAACCGTCGGGGTGCCGTAGATGGAATTTTCAGAAGTCTTTTTGTTTTTAACTTGTGGAGTCTCAGCCTGAGGTGTCTCATAGATGGAAGTGCTCTGTCCGGAAGTGTCCATGGATCTGTTGCTCCTCCATGTCTTATCAGAATTTCCGACGAAGTTCTTCTCTGGATTGTAGATGTATTGCCTGGTTTCTTCAACATAGGATCCAGTTTTTTGGAGAAATTCAGCTGGAAGGATAATATTGTTGATCATCTGAAGAGACCCGGCATCTGCCATGATCTCCTCTGCTATTTCGACCCCCTCATCATATGGATGTTCCTCTCGCATTTTGTAATCGCATTTCATCAACTTCAGAGCCAACTCCATCTTCTCTTCCTCATCGTAGCTGATCGCCATTCTCGTCACACAAGAGTATTTTCCGTCACGCATCTCCGACTTGCTTCTTGTCTCAATCGACGTCTCCGTTGGCCCCAAATCATCGATTCGGCTGCGGAAGCCACTGACAGTTCCACGGGTGTCGGTTCCCGTCCATTCATTGAGAAGAGCAGTTTTGTTCAAAACGACATCTCTGACCATCCGGATCATCTTCCGACTGTAGAAGTATGTCTGGCTGATGGTCTCCCTGGAATTCCTTCTATCTGGCCAATACATCTTTTCATGTTTCACTGCCACCTGCATCTCTAGTTCTTTTGAATATAGTTCCCCTTCGAGAGACTGATGATAGATGTAGAGAGTCGTGTAAATGGCTACCTTCTCAATTTCGACATGAACAATTTTCTTTACACGAATGATCATCGAATCCGTTAGATAAAAGATCGGCAGATTTGTGGGGCTCTTAATCAAATATAACAATAACAATGAAAAAAAAGGGTATACCGGAAGTTGAAAAGAGTCGACCATTCTTTGCATGGCATTCTTTTTTAGAACTTTTCTCCTTAAGTCGTGGGAGGTTCCTCCATTCCGACGACTTCCACGATGACTACGATCAGATGAATTCGAGTAGGTACAGCTGCGCCTGCTTGAAGAGCGAGACGGAGCCATAGATCAGTGGACCTTCTCCTAGAAGGCTAACGAGTGAAATGAGCTGTCCATCAGGATCCAGCTAGCCATTTTTACACCTTACATGTCCCGACATCTTTGCGTGTCGTAATGTCTTCCTTCCGAATCGATCTCCTTCTAATGAGTCTTATGACAGATGGAGACTCCTTCAAATCAACAACGAACCGACTTTTTTTCTATCGTCAAGACTGTCAATGTGAGTCTCGTCTTATAGAACATTCTTCAGATCATCCGTCGATGGCTTCGTCGGTCTCGAAGGGAAACCGACGATATGCAGGGAGACGAGAATGTTTGTTGTCTTCCCCTTCTTATAAAATGTTTTTAGGTCAAAAGAGTCTTCAGTTTTTCGAGTAATTTCAATGATTTCGAGGAGATAAAGCCATTTTGGAAGTCAGTTAATGAGCGACATATAGGGAAAAGATTCCAGACGACTGTTGGACTGGTCATTCGAGGAGACATCGTCCTTCTTCTACTATTGGACCCTTCTAGTCTTTCTCTCCTGTCTCTACAATCTCATTATGATCGTCGTGATGGTCTTCGAAGAAGTCTCGAAACAGTTCTACCGTCAATGGATTCTTTGTAATCTCTCTTTCGATATCATCTTCCTCTTCGATCTCCTCATTTTGACCAGAAAAGAGTTCATCGCCGACGGGGTCAGGATTCGTTCCCCATTGAAGATGTTGAAAAACCGTCTCCAATCGTTAGCTCTTCTTCTATTCTATTCATTTTTAGACGTTACTTCCTCTTCGATCTCCTAGCCATCCTCCCTACTGATCTCCTTCTTCTTCTGCGTCATAATTTCTCTCTCTTTCGGTTCAATCGACTCTTCAAATGCTATCGTATTTCCGATTTTGACGCTCTCACCCAAATTCGAACTAATTTTCCGAATGTTTTTCGAATCACGAAACTCATTCTCATTTGTTTTATAATCTTTCATTGGAATGGCTGCCTCTATTTCATCTTCGCCCTTGTCTATGACTTCAAAAGTGAGATTGCTCTAACAGTACTCTTTTTTTTCAGCTGCTTTAATCGATGACTGGATATTCTCCTATGACAAGATTCCGAATCCAATTGTGGTCACCTGTAATATTTTCGAACCGACGGAGGAGAATTACTGCAGTAGCGATGTCATCGTTCCGTTGCGTGTCTATTCGGAATACGAAAATATGACGATAGAAGCCGAATACGCAATGAGATACTGGGCGAACAGGTGGGATGAACGGGAAAAAGAAAGAAAGAACCCAGGTCTAGAGAGATTGTGTTCAGTAATTTTACCAAACAATACGGACTCAGCTTCTACTGGTCAGCATTGACTTTGGTCACTTTGGGAGAACAACCACCTCCTAATAGGACCCTCCAAAATGCTTTCGAGATAGCCGATACTCTATTGGGTCTTGTTCTGTTTGCCACCATAGTGGGAGATGTTGGCAATATGGTCTACAATATGAATCTAAAAAGGAGTCAATTCGAGGAAGTCCTCGATGGATGCAAGAGGTTCATGATATATAAGTAGGCCCCTTCCTCTTCTTTTTCTGTTTTATAGACATGTAAATATTATTCTCCAGCGAAAGGCCATTGAATATTTCTCGTATCTCTGGTCACACGGGGGAGGACAGATGGAGGAGGAGGAGATTGTCGATTTTCTTCCGCCTCGCCTCTATGGTCAATTGGCTGTTCATATCCATATGGAAACATTAAGAAGGGTCAAGTTATTTGAGGTAAGGAAGCAGAAGAAAGAAACAAGAAAGTGATAGGACTGTGAACCGAATCTCCTGTTTGAGCTAATTCTTCGACTTGACCCAAGGGTCTATAGTCCGATGGATTATATTTGCAAGAAGGGAGAAGTCGGGACGGAGATGTATGTGGTTCGGACGGGAGCAGTCGAAGTAGTCAACGAAGAAGGAACTGTCGTCTTCGTCAGACTCGGAGAAGGAACTGTTTTTGGTGAACTGGCCATTCTCAACATCCCTGGAAACAAAAACGGCAATAGAAGAACGGCTAATGTCCGGGCAGTTGGATATTCTGAATTATATGTACTTAACAAAGAGGCTCTTTGGGACGCATTAAGACAATATCCGGAGGCGACGAAGTCCTTAATGGAAAAGGGTAAAAAGAGAATAGAATGAATGACTGTTCAGGCAAACTATTATTACAAAAGGACAATCTCTATGAAGAGATTTTGATAGAAGACGAGTTAGATCTAGAGGCACCTGTGGAACAACAATTGGAGGCCATTGAGAAAATAATTGGGAAGATAAACGAGCAGTTGACAAACGCAGAGGAAGAATTCAAAGTAAGAGGAAGAAATTGTGAGAGGAGTCGGTTTAGACATACAGTCAACAATGGAAACAAAAGGTATTTATATTGGAGAAGGAAATAAAAGAAGAAATAACTGAGCTACAAAGGGAGATCCATCGACAGATCCATATTGACAGTTCTGATGAGCCGTAACACTTCAAAAAGGAATAAAAGGGATAAGTGAAGTTTATATTGTAAGGGAGCACATGTAAACAGCGTATGGCAAGTGAAAGAAAGGTAAAAAAATCTCAACAAGAATGCCTAAGTGAAGAAAACCATCACCAGAAAACTTCGTTCATAGTCCTTTTTTTAAGGATCCGATCCCCATTAAATTTGGACATATTCTCAACACAAAGGACGATCAGACGACTGTCACACGACATAGGACGGGCATCCGCAAACATCTTCGACACCGGATTCTTGATGTCTCCAGCCAGAGCAATCATATCCGGACCGTTCTTTCTCCATCCATCACAATAGTCGCCTCCACGAATTCCGCCAGTCTGCGACCCGTGCCACACCCGCTTGTCTGGCCTAAATGAAGAAAGTAGAGGAAAAGATTAGAACTGACCATCCATCGTTGACCAGGACATCACGACGGTCGAAGGAATAAATTGGAGCAGCGCTTCGTTGACCGTCATTAAGAAGAGCTCTCCACGAGGACCAGAGTCTCTCTCCTCGCAGATTAACCAAAGGAGTATCGAAGTCAGATTGGTGAACAATACGGAAGGCATCCTGTTCATATCCTTTTAAAAGGGTTAAATTACCTGAACATGACTGGAGACCATGGCCCTGAATGTTGTCGTGAATCCGGCGATTCTGCTTTGTCGATAGCATTGAAGATCAGCTCCTCTCATCCCGTGCATGTTCCCACCAACCGGCTCGTTCAAAGCGATTACATGAATAACTTTGTCCTTATGATGAACGGATTCAGTATACGGAGGAGGGGACGGATGTTGAGGAAGAACCTGATTCTGAGGAATGAGAGCCTGTGTGACGGGGGCTTCCTGAAATAGACGATGAGAAAAGATAAGGGAAAGAGAGAAAGGGTGGAGCACAGCACGGTGCAGCTCACTACGACGACCACTATACGGCCCGCAGGCCCAAAACTGATCTGGTCGCGCTATCTAACCAAAAAAGGGGAGATTGTTACCGTAACTGCGCGTCGTGCACAGGGTCGACGTGGTGACATGACGTCTTTTGAACGCTGAGAAAGCGGAATTAGGGAGGGAAAGAGGAAAAAAATGATGAAGAAAAACGACACGACGGAGAGCTCACCCAGAATTCTAGATTTTTAGAACGAAGACTCGAATCAGAGACGATAGACTGGAAGGGAGAAATTGGAAAAAGAGAGGAGAGAGACAGACAGACAGAAAAAAAGGAACTTACCATCGATCGACGAGGTTCTGTTATAGGATGAAATGGACCCAGCTGAAAAAAGGATCAAATGAAGAAAGAAGGAACAAACTGACCAGCACTTCCTTCCAGCCATTGTTTACTTTGACAAACAATTGTTGAGATGAGGTGGCAAAAGCTAGTGATCCCACGATTGCGTCTCTTCCAGATGCAAAGAGTTCCATTGTTGTCGCGAACAGACGGACTTCATTTCCATCTCGACCAGGGGATCCTCTTTCTCCCTTCTCTCCTTTCGATGGTTTTGAGTGAAAAGTCGGATTGTAGGGAGGGAGCTCTTCCGACCTGGGTGTCGTCTGATAAAATGAACCGTCGCCTTGATCTCCCTTGTCTCCCTAGATATTTTATTTAACAAGAAAATTAAAAACATACTTTGAGAGCTGGATGCCGAACAATCCTGTCAATGTCGTCCTCAGATAGTCCTTCAAAGTTTCTTCCCGGAAGACCGGGTTCTCCGCGAGGTCCTTGAATTCCTTGGGGGCCAGGTGGCCCCATAGGACCAGAAGGACCGGGAATCATCTGGTGAGCACCTGAATCAGTTAGGTTGTTCCCTAGCAAGAGATCGAACCATTGTTGTCAGCCATAGAAGAAGTTCCTGATGGTCCAGCTGGCCCCGGGGGTCCGGATGGTCCGGGAGGTCCTTGAACTCCTGGAGCTCCATCCCTTCCGTCTCGACACTGTTGTACACATACCCCAGGTTCTCCGCGATCTCCTTTTGGTCCGACTAAAATCTTACTTTGTGTTCATTTTCGCCGCTGGGGACTAAAGACTATTCGAATGGCACACGGCCCGTCCTCTACTCCCCCGGACCAAACAGTCATGCTGCGGCAAAACATGCCCTCTATTAGTCACTCTTTTAACCTATTACGCCGGATTGGCGATAATAAGAGGGATGGGACTGTTTGTGATAGGGAAGAAGGAGACTATCGGACCAAGGATCGGATAAAGCTCGTTCATCTCGATCTGAAGGAATCTTATGATGATATATAAGACACATAGAGAAAGATAAAGGGATTACCATTCTGGAGCATAAGAGGAAGAGGGGGAGGAGGAGCGGGAGTGGGAGGCAACTCGACGATTGGAGCTTCGTCCTTCTGTCCACGATCAAAACCAGATCCTTCACCCTGAAAAGAACAGGTCATCAAGGTAAAGAAATTCATCATTCCCAAGGAAACATCACGAACGAGGGAAGAGGCGCGGGATAAGCTGTACAGCACAATAGGTGGGTCTTACCTGTCGCAGTTTCTGGGCCTTTCGACGGCGCCACTGTTTTAAAAATGAGTCAAAAGAAAAGGATAAATAAAGTTACCCAAAGTTCGTCGCATTGTTTGGTGGCCTCATCGGGGTCGTCGACGATTTTCAGCTCCTGGACAGCCCCCTGAAACAAACCTCTTCATTAGCTTCCTCGACTTCGACAGTCTCAATCGGCGGCAGACTCGACGGTTCTTGACCGTCCTCATTCGACTCTCTCGCCAGTCTGACCGATGCCTCGGCCGTCACTCCGAACTGCATTATCTGCGGCTCTTCGTCCATCTCGCGTTTCTTTCGAATAGAGAACTCTGGCGCCGACGTGAGAAAGACGTCATCCTCCTCGGAGGAAATATTAGCAGAGGGGGCAGGGGGACCCGGATGGAATAATCCTTCCTCCCAAAGCTGACTATCCACGACTTTAGGAACTGCCGTCATCATCGGAAGAAGAAGAAGGAAAAGGAGCCAAGATGGCATGGTGGCTAAAGATTGGCGGGATTAATAGACGAAGAACAGAATAAACTATGGCGAGACGAAAAAACATAAGGCGGGGTAAGTGACAAAAAAAACATTTATCTTGTCGTATTTTCCTGAAGAAGAATACGACAAGAAGGGGGGTGGATATCGGAAATAGACAAGGAGGGGCGGAGAGAGACGTTACACCTAACAGACGGTGACTAACAGACCGACCGACACAGAAAGAGACGACCTTTTGAGGGAGGGAACGATGACCAGAAGGATATGAAGAGTAAGCATTATATGAAGGGAAGAGCGACATCTGGGAGAAAACAATAAAGCAGAGAGGAATAAGCAGAGTGAGACATGCGGAGAGCAGCCGACGACAGACCAAATTGACGAAATTAAAGAATTTGTTTACGAGAAAAAGATACTGTAAACATATGGGATGACAAAGAGATCTGACGAATTTCTAACCGATGTTTTGAATGGATAGATAGACGGACGAGAGACATGAATAGACAGTGAAAGGTTATGGTTGGGAAAGACATCGCGGTAGCTATGAGTAGCAAGGACTGAAAAGAAGAGAGGAGAAGGAGGAAAGTATCAAAAGATCGATCAAAGAGACGGTCCAGCTGGGCATGATGTTTCTTACTTCGAAATATATTCGCGGTCTGTTTTACAAAGGCGTTTGCAGACAGACCGCAGGCAATTTGAAGACGGCCAGAAAGGCGAGAGTAACAGTTGCCAAGATATTTCTTTTTTCAGCGATTGAGTCATGGATGCATAGTTGGTGCAGGAGCGTCGCTTGATAGATGACTCACCTCGAATCCCGATCCGATGATTGGCCCTGCTCCTCCAATGTATAGTTTGTGAGCATCTCCCATTATTAGATCCGGCAACAAAGGTATCTATAATTGTTTTTTTTTTCTAAATGACCTACTGCTTTCTGTCCGAATTGGGAACATTTGTAAAAAAGAGTTACACTTCCCCTCCTCACGGAAAAAGCCAGTTGCGTCCATTGTTGTGTGAACTGAGGAACGACGAAGGATGCAGCAGCTGCACTGATCTCTCTCTTTGCATCGGATAGAATCAATGAAACATTAGTATAAGAGCTGCCGGCTGGTTCGAGGAGAACACCGACATCGACAGAAGAGTCAAAAGGATTAACGACGGCGAACAGATACCCACCACGATGGTCCATCGGTTTAGCCTGGAAGAAATAAAAAGGGGAAAGGAGACTCACAGCTATGAGAATTGAAAACTCGGGAAAGAACTTTCGAGGTAGGTAAAGACGATAGGGGACGGCTATTTCCACTCCTCTCTGAATCTTTTAGTAATGAACGAAGAGATAGCACCTGGATGCCAATGGCGGGTAGACTGTCAATTCCTTTTGCTCGGAACACCCTCGGATCACTGTTAAGAGCTCCCTCGACGGGAATGAGAAGGTCGATTTCCGTTTCATCGTCTGAAAAATCTCATTTCTTCCGGCAAAAGAACGTTTTTCGACCTTCATCGCTGTATAAAGCAAACCGCCGCAAACATGAGTCTAATTATACAGAAAACGATGGTCGTCTGAGGCTTTTTTGGTCGCCTCCCCGGAGACTCTTTATCGGACATGATCGGCACTAAACAACAAGTATTCCTTCCGGACCAGCGGATTTCTTCAAACTTTTTAAATTGACCATGTTTCCCTTTACACCCAAGTCCCTCTACTGTGGATTTGTCAGGATCATTTCTTCAGACGGGCCAAGGATTAATGGGAAGTTTTAGAACAATCACAAACGCCAAGTTACCTCCAGGCAACTCGAGGGAATCGGATCGGATGAAGGATATCAGAGATAGGATGATGATGATCTTCATGATACGTCGACTACGAGGGAAATGGGGCGGGGCCCATAGAGGAGACGTCCCTCGAGAATCTGGACAAGATAGCTGAAAAAAGAGGAGATGAAGGGAAGGAAAGAGAGAAGGGATGGGCTGTAAAAGAAGGGTCACTCGTCAAACATGAAACGGAGTACGAGGGGAGGAATTGAACATCCATCACATTAGCATATATGCGGAGACAAAATATGCCCCCAAACGATGGGCGACAATCATATTTGACCAGTTTGCAGTCGACGATTAGCAGGGAAGAAGGGGTGGAGGAATCTGAGAGACAACTTGATCCCCGGCTTTTGACGGGCGGGAGATGGTGTCGTCTGATAAGCAGAGAGCAGGAGAAGTATAACAGAAATCGCAGGAGGACTGGCCCTGACTGCCGACAAAAGGACCTCAATCTGATGAGTAAAGCCAACACTATTCTCCGGCGGACAATGGTCAGGGACACTAGCAAAAACGGCACGGAGACCGACTAGTCTCTCCGTCGTCAAGACGCATTAAAATTCGGCAATGTGGTTGCCAACGGAAGACGAGAATAGGCGGCAGGATTACGGATGATGGCTGTAAAGAAGAAGACGGGGTTAATCCCTTTACAATCTGGAAAAAAAGAAAACGGGTAGAAAGGTCAATAAAAAGGAGGATAGCTGAATGATATGAAAGACGAGACGGAGAGAGAACACTGGTCTTTGAAAACAAAGGATGAGGTCGAATTGGAAATGAGGTACTCGAAATGGAAGGTTAAGAAGGATAATTGAGGGGATAAAGAGGAATCCTGGGGGAAGGGAGTCCGTCCTATTATGGACCGATGGAGGAGCCCTTGAGACGCACGCGACATGCGAAAGCCCCGTAGCAATTGACGTGATTCATTGTTCCAGATAACTTTCTAAATTATACCTGGAAGACCCTCAAACCTCTCTCCTTTAACACCACAGACACCACTTTCTACCGAGAGGACTGACAACGAGAACCACGGAGCCTCCTTTCCCCAAAAGACATCCAGCATGGCCTGGAAGAATATTTTTCTATCATCGAAGACTCACCTTGAAGACGTGTTTCTGTCTCGGAATAGGGATACTAATATTGTTCCATTTGTCGCTCAGTAATCCAGCCAAAGGAATTTGAGCTACAACTGAGGAAGACCTTTTCTTCTCGTCAAAAATGCCGATAGATATCAATCCGTCGTCCGTTTGTTTCAAAAAATATGTGAATCTCATACATATAAATAGACTGGTCTGAAGGAAAAGAGACGGGGAAGAGAGTCGTGCCCTTCCCCCTCCCTCAGCTGAGTTGACGACCAGTGATGTTGTATAAGGTGGAGGAGATCGAGGCAACTGCTGCCAGCCATCGATCTCAAATTTATCATTACTGAAGTCTTTTGTGAAATCGATAACCCAATCAAATCGTGAGACTGTCGATACAGGATCTAAAAAAAGAAATAAAAAAAAGGTAGACGCTGACCGATTGGAATGACTATGACATCTCTAATGCTCCATGGACTTTCCCGTCCATCCTCGGCGACTACTTTGACAGCAATCTCATATTCCTTTCCAGGATGAAGACCGGTCAACTTAACATGTTTCGAATTCGATTGAGCTTTCTGGAGATGATCAGACTGATATGGTCCGTATCTGAAAGGTAAAATTACCTATGGATATTTTCCTCACTGTATTACGTAGTGTCGAAGACGAGAGATGACGGAATTCTCCTCGGGGTTCGGATCCTTCCACGAGACATCGACGATTCCTCCACCTTTTGCAACCCCTCTAACTGTCGTTGGAGGCCAGAGAGACGGGATCGTTGGTTCATCTCCCGGCAAAGTCGTCGCGGTGACGAAGATCTTCTCTCCATCTTCTCCTTCTGCTTCGTTGTATGCATTTAATGCGAAGACGTAAGCCGTGTTTGGAACTGAAAAAAAACCTATCCACTGAAAGGACGATCTACTGAGTTCATTGATAGTGAAGGACGTTGTATCTGCTCCTTCGATGACAATCCTCCTCGATGGAGCTCCGATTCCATACTCGACTGTGTAGCCTCGGACGAGAATATCCTTTGAAGAGACAGGCGGATCCCACCAGAGGGTGGCTGACGTCGAAGTCGTCTTCACCCGAACGGCCTCAGGGGCATCTGGTACTCGATACTCTGAAGACGATTCGTCCTTCGATCGTCCGTAATATGCCAGTTGAAATCGCCCTATTTGTTGGTTCGCGCGAAATTACGCTTCCGCCACTGAACCCGACCACACGCGTTGGCTTCCGACAGCTTCCGTTGTCCACCTGCGACTAATTGTCATTAGGAGACAAGTGAGGCTAATTGGAAAGGAAGGACCTACCAGTCGGGACGGCGACGACGGAGGAAACCGTCAACAGGAGCAGAAAAAGAGCCAGTTCGACGGCTGTCGAGAAGAAATCGACCGATTATCGTGAAATCTTAGAAAATGAGATTGGATGATGAACAATTAGAGAGCAGGTGGAGGGTCAAGTGGATCGAGGCTGACACCAGGAGAGGCCGTTTTTGGAGAAGAGAAAGATGATATTTGATAAAGGAAAGGATGGACAAACAGACGATTTATGATGTGACAACTGATACGTCGAAAAAGGAGGAAGGCTATCTAATCAGCTGAAAGTAGGAAAACGAGGCCATTTTCTGGCAATCAGGACTGAGGTGCCACCCGGCTAAAAATTGAATTGGATGGGTGAAGAAACGTTGGCTCGAACGGTGAGTCGATTCAATTATCGGATAAAAAAGGCAGCCGGTTGGTACGACTTTCGAGGGCAATTCGAGGGCGACAACGAGAGCAAATCAGCATCGCAAATCGTCGCGGATGGACACGCCTTCCGGAAGTCGGAGCTGACAGCAGGTGCCGCGACCTCCTCATTCTTTCGAAGGGAATGAAGTTGACCTCGAAAAGAAAATGGAATTGCTTTTATTAGAGGTAATATAGAGGGTATAAATACTAAAAACTGATATAAGATTCTTGAAAAAAGAGCTGACTAACAACAACCACGTAGTACACGAGGAAGGGAAAAAGTGTCACAATACATATTCACCAGGCGTGTAGATCTGTCGAAGGGCGTCGGCGAGAGAATAAATACAAAAACACCGAGGACCGAGAGATCGAATACGAGCAATATGAGGAGTACCTACGATGATGAGATGACGGAGGGGAAGGATACCCGTCCGGGGAACACCGGCCGATTGGATATGACGGGGAAGACGAAGTTATTTCTTATCCGACTTCTTTGAAGTCGATGGCTGATTCGACATCGACATCAATTGGGCAGCCACCATCGGATCAGCCATCATCATGGCCTGTAAAGCCATTGGATTTGACATCATAGCTTGCAGAACCAGCGGATTGACCTCCTCATTCTGAACATTCTGATTGATAAATGGCAACCAAATACCTTTGATGACGAAGTGCCTGGCATCATGGTCGCGTACGGATTTCCCATTCCGGCCAGAAGAGCCTGCTGCATCATCAACTGTTGGAGGGCTGCCTGTTGAACTAACATCTGTTGAGCCATCTCGATTTCTTTCTGAGCAGCCGAAGAAGAAGAACTCGCTGTGCTCGTGGATGCTTTCACCGTGGTAGAAGTCGCAACCGAGGTAGGGGGCGGGGTAGATGACTTGGCTCCCTCCGTTTTCAATGTCGCTGTCGCCGGTTCGTTTCCACATCTATTAGCATATTGGCCGGCTGCCAGCTGAACACCATATTTTGTTATTTACTCCCCAAAATATACCTTGACTTCGGGTGTGACGGCTGAAGAATGGATTCCATAGTCTGGATTGTTCTTCAAGAAGTCGTAAACAGTTTCGCTTGTAGGCCATAGATCAACGGACAACATCTGACCCGTTATTCTGAAACGGCATTTCTTGCCTATCACATTACTTACGAGTTATAGGCCGCAAGAAGAGTTCCACTATCTTTGGCTGTTATTTCCACCGAAGCACTGATTCCTTTCTTGATCTCTCCCGGTTCCAATCTAAATACAAATTAGGCATCCGACCTCAAAATATACTTGTTAGGTGTTGAAGATGGCGAATGCGGAGCCGGAGTCGCAGAAGAGGGTGTATCGGTCTTACTGGCTGGAAGAGAGTTCTTTGGAGAAGAAGGAGGAGTCTCCTTCGCACTGGCTGGAGTCGACAAATCAGCAGCGACGGGAGTAATGGAGGGAGCAGGAGTAGAATTTCCTCTGGTTGTTCCACTGACGAGGTCCACTCGATAGTCCGGGTTTTCCTTAACGAATTGGGCAAGATTCTTGACTCTCTGTTCGACGACTTTCTCTGTTTTCCTGTTACGTAGAGGGATCTTTGTATCTGGATGAAGCGATCCAAGAGTTACAATGTCAGCCGCTGTGAGTCCGATACTCTTCGAGATCGTCTCCAATTGCATCATTACGATCATCTTCTGGATGTCTGTCTGGTTACTTTGTTGACTCGATGCGGCACTCATCAAAGCAGCAAGTGCTTGTATCTGCTGTTGTTGGGCAACTTGAGCCTCTTTCTCTGCCTTCTCGGCTGCTGCTTTCTCTGCTGCTGCCTTTTCTGCTGCTGCCTTTTCAGCAGCTGCCTTACTGGCACTCGTACTGGATGAAGCCTTCTTGCTACCTCCTCCCATTCCAAACATCTCCGGATCGAACTGTCCACTTTGGATAAGCATCATTAGAAGAGCCAACTGTTGCTGTTGTTGTTGAGCAGCCGCCGATGAACTGGACGAGGCCTGTGTTCCCAGAAGGGCTCCGAGCATTTGTAGAGCAGCTTGAGCCTGTGCTCCACCAGCTGTTCCAGCTTGTTGAAGGAGAAGGGGAAGAAGGAGTTGAAGCTGTGCCATGGCAACATCATTACCCATTGAGAGCATTGATTGTTGGAGGAGAGCAGCTCTCATTTTTGAGTCATCCGTTCTTCCTTTCCTTCCACTCGATGTTGATCCTCGACTTCTTACAGAAGATACAGGAGTTCCTCTGTTAGGAGTATTCGCCTCGTCGTCGCTTTCCTCGATCGTGGCCACATTGAATGTTCCTGTCCAAGCACCTGATTCGAAACAGGTAATGATGTCGAAGACTCTTTTGATCAATGTCTTCTCCGGTGGTCGAATAACCTGAAAAACATATTGGATGGATTGAAAAGCCACGAACCTTCTGGAAGTCTGGTTTTGATAGAAGATTCGTAGACAGATTGTCGAGTCCGTGTTCATGAACCGTCTCTAGCAATTGCTTGTCCAACTCGTTTGTCCATCCAGTCGGCATATTCTCTGTCGAGCAAAGAGCCCATTTATCCTCGAATCTACTGAGATCATCAGCCATTTTATGGAGCTAAACATTATGCTTTTGAAGGAGTAGAGGAGATAGCAAACCTTTCTCAAATGAGTAATTCTATGAAGTACTCTCTGGGCTCTTCTAGATGACATATGTTCCGTTACACAGAGAGCTTTCTTGGTGTCCATAGCTGATAATTCTCCTCCAGTAACTTTTGTTATGTAAGCAAGGAGACACATGAAGTACTCTTCCAACTCGTCTTCTGATTTGTCAGCCAATACAGAAGATAATGAACGGAATTTGACCCAATCCATGGAGTACTTTGGGGGTCGGGGACCAACAAAATCCGTAATTCCGAAGCTCTTGAAAACTCGGATGAACTCCTGTTCGTCCTTTCGGTTGAATCTGAAAAGTCTATTAAAAGAAAAGATTGATGACATACTTTGGTTTCTTTGTGTAAACAGGATCGAGATATTCCTTTTGGCTGACTGAGATGAGACGACGGAATCTATTGGAGATATCGTTGGCGCTCGGGAATGGTTCGAATTGTTTTTCTGCAAAGACGAGACAGGGATCTGTTCTCATCGCCTCAATTCCTTCGATTCCTAAACAAATCTATCTATCTATTAATCTTGCTTACCATGTTTATATGCTCCTAAATAAATACACTTGTCACAGTCGGCATCCCATCCTTCACAGAGAGGATCAGGAAGAGAAGGCACTTTGATATCTATTTCGTCGTATTTTTTTTCTCCATCTATTTCCTCTGCCTTTGATCCGATGATTTCCTTTTTCAAATGATAGAGTTGATCAATTCTGACAAGAAGCTTGTTGGCATTTCGATGGACATGTCGTTGGAAGGAATTGTCGATGGCAAAATTGGGAGGATTGTATTCGGGAGCGACGGACCATCCCTCTGTATATATGTTGATGCCCTTTCCTCCCTTTCCACCAGATGGAGTGATCAGATTCCAGACGGTTCGACGGATTCTTTCGTCTCCTCTGAACTCTCGACAACAATGAATCAACATCGTCCTGGCCATGTGAATGATGTCGTTTTCCGACAGATCCAACTCTCCATACTTTTGCATTTCACTCCATCGTGCCCATCCCCAACTGCCGAGAACTTTCTGAACTTTGAAGTATTCGCTCTTATTGAAGGACAGTTCATCCGGTCTATAATAGTCCTGGTCTTCGTCGTCTCTCTTCCTTTTCCTGCTCGACAACTGTCCTCTTTTTCTCTTTCCTCCATCTTCACTTCCATCACTTTCTTCTCCTTCTTTCAATGAATTCTCCTCAAATCTCTTTGTTCTTTTTCTCGGTTCCTGGAGGATTAGTTCCTTTCCATCCGGAGTGGCTAATGCCTTTTGTACATCGACCTCGGCCTTCTCTGCCCATTTTGTCCAGAATTCGGGATCATCAATATCGATGTCGTCTCCTGTGTTCGTCTGGCTGTTGAAGGTGGCTTTGCTAAAGAGGCTGCCCTTCTGCCCGGCTTCGAGGGTAATTGTCGTGGCTCGTCGTTGGAGAATAGTCTCGATATCTTCCTCATTGAACTTCGAACTGTCATTATTCTCATCCATGATACTTCCATATGCTCCTTTCTTCAACAACTCCTCGATCTCCTTTTTGTTCAGAGCTGTCGAGCTGTCTCTCAAAGCAGTCGTCGACTGGAGAACGGCCTTATCCAGTCCAAGTTTTAACGATGCTCGATCAAACATCTCCCTCTCGTACGTGTTAGCAGTGATCAATCGATAAACTTTGACCATCTTAGTTTGTCCAATACGATGGCATCTGGAAAGTTCATAATAATTTAACAATTTACTTACCTGGCTTGAGCTTGAAGATCGTTCTGTGGGTTCCAATCCGAATCGAAGATTATGACAGTGTCGGCAGCAGTTAAGTTAATACCCAATCCTCCAGCCTTTGTACAAAGGAGGAAAACAAACCGATCGGAGTCTGGTCGACTGAATCGATCGATCGATGCCTGTCGGATGTCTCCTCTAACATTTCCGTCGATCCTCTCGTATGGATAATTGTTATATTGAAGGTAATCTTCGAGAATATTAAGCAATTTGACCATCTGGGAGAAGATCAATACCTAAATAACCCATAACACTCTGTCTTCCTTTAATTATTACCTTATGACCGTCCTTCCTCAGCTTGGGTAATAATTTATCAATGAGAATGAGTTTACCGGATGATTGAAGAGCCGCCTGGTGCCAGAGTTGATCATCATCAAACTCGGGATGCATCATCTTGGCATCTTGTAGGACCATAGCCTCTGCTCCTTGAATGAGGAAGGGATGATTACAACATTTTCTTAATTCCATCATAACGTTCATCAGACTCGGTGCGGAGGTCCCTTTGCACAGATGGCTGAAGTTTCTCTCCAAAATGGCTCGATAGTATTTCTTCTGGACATCTGATAGCTGGACTTCGATGATTGTCTCCTGTTTCGGCTGTAGACTCTTCTCTACGTCCTCTTTCAATCGACGGAGCATCATCGGCTTGAGAATCTCTTGAAGCGCCGTCACTTGAGCCTCTGTCTCACATTGTCCATAAGCGGCAAGGAATTCGGCATTGCTATGGAATTGCTCGGGGTGAAGGAAATTGAGAAGAGAAAACAATTCGTCGATATTGTTCTGGAGGGGAGTTCCTGTCAGAAGGACTCGATGATCTAGTCGAAAGAGGGACAGGCCACTTTGTAACAGCTTACAGTTCCTGTTTTTCAGTCGATGAGCTTCGTCAATAACGCAATTTTTCCACGGGATCTTCTTTAAGAACTCGCAGTCAGACACAACAACCTCGAATGTCGTAATCAAGACATCCAATTTGATTAAATTCTTCTTCCATTGTTTTCCGCTGTGTTCTTTCTGATAGAAGACTTCAAACTGCTGGATGACATCCCTCGCATGTTGACTGCCATGGTAGACGACGGCATTCATATCGGTCCATGCTTCGAATTCTCTCACCCAATGTTGAATAGTCGAAAGCGGAACAACGACAAGGAAAGGTCCATGGATACCATATCTAAATGGTTAATATAAAAAATATATGGAGGACTGACTCGTAGACATGATTAAGAAAAGTAATAGACTGTACTGTCTTTCCGAGACCCATTTCATCTGCGAGAATACAGTTTTGTCCCTTGTACCAACAATAACAGAGCCAGTCAACTCCCTCGAACTGATATTCCCTCAGTTTGTTATTATTCTTCCAGACTTTCTTCGGACTCATATACTTGAATTCCGATTCATCCGGCCTCGGTTTCTCTTTCTAAACAGGCTTTCTATCAACTCTTTTTGCCTACCAGCTTGGCTTTGTCGATGATCTGTCTCTCTCTCCATAGCTCAATCTTCTCCGGCCACTCTTTACTCACTTCCGCTAATGGTTCGTATGTCACTTCATCATATCCGAGACTCTTCCATTTGACGAGAGCATATTCTATTCCTTCCTCTCCTGTTGTCACATCGACCACACGATCGACAAGCGTATAATCTGGATTGAAGTTTTCGTCGTCCTCATTGACCACATTTTTCTGTTTGTATCTTTTCACTTTGGCTGCCACACGTTTGTCGATTTCTTCCAATTCCTTCATTGTCTTCCAATCGCAATGTTTATACGCCTTGTTCTTCCATTTGATCAGGAATTGTTCGTCTCCCTCCAGTCCTTCTCGATTGTTCAAAATCTTTTCGACAACCAACTGGTCACTCATCGTATCCTGCGAGTCCGTCGTCATAATAGTATCTTCTACATCGTCTTCCCCAACGGCCTCTGCCCATTTCGAAGCCGGCCTCTCTTCGGGGATCTCGATATTCTTCTTTGCTTGTTTCTTTTGTTTCTTGCTTACATAGAATTCCTCATCATCATCCTCATCTTCATCGTATGTCTTCCTTTTCCTCTGTCTTTGGACAACTGGACGTCGAGCTATTTTCTTTGGAACAGCAGCAGGAGTCGATGGCTCAGTGAATGTTCCATCGAAAGATTCGGCCATTTCACTGACCTCTGGAGCGAGATCTATCTTAATTGAATCGGATACAGCCGGATCATCAGAGGTAGTCGGCTCAGATTCGGCCGACTGGGCAATGCTGTTGGGTTCCTCCTCCATGTTGTCAAACTGACTCTCCGAATCTTTCACACTCTCCTGTGTGGCATCTTCCTCGTTTATCGTCGACTCGTCTCCTCTTTCCTCGCTTGAGTCCTTCGATCCTGATGCTTTCTCCTCGTCCACCGTCGTTTCAACATTCTCATTCGACTCCGAAACTGTCGAATCGGCCTCTGATGTTGATGGTTTTTCCTCTTCTATAGGTTCTTTTTCATCAAAAGTATTCTCGTCTTGATTTGTTTCTCCTTGCATCATGGGAGGGGTGGCATCGTCTCTATAAATCATAGTGTGCATTACTATTTCTTCTACCTGTTATCATCCATCTCGTCCATATCCATGTTACTATTAGCGGGAAGGGGAGCAGGAGGCGGAATATCTGGATCCGGAGCATCATCCTCGACTGTCGGCTTCATGTCGTCAGCCGGCTCCGGTTTGATTGGGATCTGTTGTTGCTCAGGAGCATTCCCTCCATAGCCGTTGTATATATTATTCTGATGCTGAAAGAAAAGTCTAGATAACGATGAAAAAAACTTACATGATTAGAAAATCCGTTTCCAATGCCATTAGTTGTTTGAGACATATGTATTTGAGAGGACTGAGGAGGATATGAAGCGTAGGGATTACTCACAGACGATTGAGATCGATCCTAAAAAAATAAGAAGAATGAAAAGGAAACATACCATGGAAGGATAGGAATTAGTCGGAATGGGTTCTGGAGGGATGGAGTCCTTTGAATCTTGTGGCTGCTGTGTCTGTTCTCCTGATCCAGAAGGTTCTCCGAATTGATGAATAACATTGATAGTCGTATGCCCGACATCGGGAGGTTTAATATTCACCTGAAAGACCGTTGAATAATGATTATCTTGGCTGAAAGAACCTGTACTTGTGCTCCGCTTTGTGTCACATGAACGGGAGCGTTGGTTGTCATTGAGTTCTGATGTTGGATGCTGACCGTCGCCTGTGGTTGCTGCTGTGGATTGGATGACGGGGGCATTCCCATCTGGAAAAATAGGAAAAAGAGATAAAGCGATACCTGACTAGACATAGGATCAACAGAATGATTACCAGGAACTGGATAGCCAGACTGACCAGCCATCCCCATAAGTCGGTTATATTCTGTCTGACACTGCATCAACTGATTCCTTAAATATTCTCGATTGCTTGGATTCGCCTGTCCATTGTCTATCAGATATACTTGATATCTCAGCTGTTCAATATGTTCTCGTAATTGATTAATTCGATGCTAAAGGTAAAATTTAAAGAAAACAGATTACTCTACCTCTTGACTGGCCATGTATTGTTCCCTTGACATTCTATTCTGAAATTGATCATGATGTTGTTGAGGCCAATAGCCATTATTGGGCATGGAACTGTTGGGCATTTGCTGGCCAGGAGGATATCCCTGAGCCATACCCGGATACTGTTGAGATGGAGGATAGCCCTGATGATAGGGTCCGCCACCAGGAGGATATCCCGGATAGCCTGCAATCATTTTGTTTTCAAGAGAGTTTTCATCGATCATCCTAATTAGTCGTCGACTCACCTCCATTCGGCGGATAAGAGCCATGTTGGGGATATGGACTGACGGCGCCTGGATAGGCATTCGAATGTTGAGGTGGCTGACGAGGAGGTTGGCCATAACCGGGAGGATATCCTTGCATCTGTTGGGGAGGATATTGACCCATCTGAGGATGTCCAGCCTAAAAGAAACAGTCAAAGGCCGATGGAAGAAGAACAAACCTGAGGTGGATACATGGAGCCGTGTATAGAGGGACGCATCATAGGATTGTTCGACATAGCCGCCATACTCTGCATCGGATCCATCGACTCTTTTTTCTTCCCTCGACCTTTCGTCGAAGATTTCGCAGGCTGTTGGGCTGGCTGCTGACCCATCATCATCATCTGTTGCTGTTGATCGTAAGGGTTGTTCATGGCCGGCATTCCACTGTTGCCCATATACGGAGCAGCCGGCATTTCTCCTATACCGAATTGACCAACCATTTGGTTGCATTGGGGAACGTATTCATCCCCGTCTGCCATATCTTTATTAACTCTTTCTTCGTCTCTTCTTTCTCCTTCTTTTCAATCTTTTCGCATCTGAAAAAAATGAAGAAAGTTGGATGCGGGAAAGGTGTTCGAGGTAAAAGATCAATGTATAAGGATGGTAAAGGAAGTTGTCAATGAAACAAATAAAAAAAAGAGAAGATATCGATTCTGTAGCTTTCAATTGAATAAAAAAATAAAAAGAAAGGAGAAAAATAGCTTTTCAAAAGATTGTTATAGATTTTTCAACCGTCTATGTACTTATTCGCTTGTTATGGATACCAAATGGTGATGCTTTTCTCTAATTTTTAACTCAAACAAATTTATAAAGTCTCAAAGCATAAAACTAAAACAAAAACAAAGCGAAAAAAAATCTCTATTCCAATTTTTCGTTTATACAAAATTCAAATAACAAATGCGCGGCAAAACCGCAATTAGAACGGCCGTCGGAAGATATTCCCGATAATCCTGACTATCCTGAGATATCATTAAGGGAATTCGAATAGGAAAATAAAGATAAAAAGAGAAATTGAGGAAGTTGTGAGGTTATTTGTAAATAAGGTATAGGTCGCTGTTCGAGTAGGAAATAGTACTCGGAGAAGGGAGGGGACAGAGATGAGTGACGCGTGCGCGTGCGGTCAACGCGTTGCGGCTAACGTCCAAAATGGACCTCACAACCTCCATCTGCCACATTGGACGGGACCTGGTTACTTTAAGAAAAACTTCTTTTGATCGTCCCTCTTTCTTCTATCTGTCTGATCTCTCCACCTCTATTTCTTCTTCCTATTTCCCTTCTAAAGATAACTTTATTATATGGAGGATATCTGTGAGCGCCCTTCGCACTCGTCTAATTGATTGTCGCTTCAGTTCATAACTCGAGTCATGTTTAGCAGGCCGGCCCCCACACCACGGAGAGAGGCCACGATCGATACTCCACGTGTGTTCTTTCCGCCCGCCATGCTATCTCTCATTCTCAAAAAGCATCTGCCGAGGCGACCACTACCAGACGGGGCGCCACCCGATCGGTTTCTTTCACTGAAAATAACGGGGGACAAGGGGATGTTGATAAAAAAAAGAAGAACTGATTTAAAAAAAAACAAAAAAGGGAAAGAAAATAATACGGGATAGAAAAAGAAGATGTAGAAAGGCCAATTAGACAGACAGCTGGGTCAACAATCGTAATACTCGAATTGTAACGAGAGAATATGGTGACGGTGGTGTTCGAAGGACGGCATGCGGCGCCGGACAACCTGCCAATTGATGTGGGAAAAGCAGCGTGTGATACTCCGAATATACGAGACAACAGGAGGAGAAGGAGGAGGGACCCAGCTTATCTGACGACCAACGTCACACTCCAAAATCGAGTCATTTTCCTGATTAAAGATGTCTCTTTTCCGACTCATCTTCATAATTGAGGATTTCGAGTTGGCTGTTGATCAGGAGACTAATGAGGAGGGAGAGAAAGCGGTCAATAGCCACCGGCTAGACACGTGATATTAATCCACAAATTGAAGTGGCAGCCAATTGTAATAAGAAGGGACTGACAGAAGATATTCTTCTATGATTTGAAGGAAGAAGATCGAATTCAATAACAGCCTTTATTTGAAGGGATTTCATTCACTATCACTTGTCAACATAAAGGCGTCGATCTTTTGCTGACCTTTTCTGTCAAGTCGAGTAAAGAACTGAGTGTGGTAGAAACGGATGAGATGAGCCAACGAGGGATGAGATGGTGCATTCATCTTTCCGTATTCGACGGAATACGTCTTCACTTCATTCGTCGTCTGACATCTAACTCGAAAGTGTCTGAAATGAACTATCAAGAGAAGATGAAAAAAGACTAACTGATACTTTCCGGCGGCTGTTTTATAAACGATAAAAAGAGGCAAAGAGGGTTCCAACTCGGAGAGAAGCGATCCGCCGATACGATGATAGAGACGGAAATCGGTGGGGCCAGAGACAATATCCTCTGCCTCCTTCGGCGTCTTCATTCCAATATAGGCAGTTTTAACGACTTTGTCTTTGACGCCTGCCGATAGAGTGTCGAACTTATTCTCCTTCCTCCTCTGACTCTTGTTCTGACTCCCTTCTGGACTACTTTTCTCTTGTTTATTCGTCTCTTTCGGCATCAATGGCGGTTCTCCTAATTGAACCGCTTCCATTTCTCGCATCACTCGACGTAGATCTCGCTGTTTTCTTTCGCTTAGTTCTTCCATTGGCAACGGCTTAGTTTTTGTTTTATTTTTTTTCGGGATCAGATTCACATAAGTGTTTGTCTCATCGTCGTCCGATTGACTACAGTCCTTCTCATGGATACAACATGGTCTTTTCTTCTTCGGTTGCGGCATCTGCGAAGAATTCAAACTGCTATAGGGAGTTGGAGCGTTGTTCTTCTCGAGCATCGACTATTCTTTTCGGATCAAACAATAAAGAATGAGGGGAAAAAGTAGGGCAGTCAACAATTATGACAAATCATGTAAGGTTTATTTTTGTCGAAATAAATGACAGCACCGAAAGGAAAAAAGTTAAAGGAACCGATATGAAGAAAGTGTGTACAGAATAATCACAACCTAGTATGAGAGGAAGAATATATCACAGATTATGGCCAAGGGAGAATACAAGGAGAGAATTCAATTAAACTATTCGCTATCACTGGCGTCGCTGATAAATGCCTTCTCCTCCGTCTGAAGAGGTTTAAAACCCTGTAAAATGTTTTTCTATTCGATTCAACTCACCTTCCGGTCAAATCCTTTTATATTACTTTCACTCCTTAATTTTTTTTTGATTAAATAAAAGAATAAAAAGAGAAGAAGAATGAAGAAAAGAATGAGAAGCCAGGGTGTCCCCCGAGTATTGTTGTGATAATTTAGATTAATCGAGGGAAGATATTCAATAAAACTGGAGGAATGGGAAGACAAGTTCATTTCATCCTCGTGAGAAATCTGAATGTTATTCTTCTCTCAATAGATCTTACATTGAACTTCCATAAGGTTCCCTTTCCGTTAGCGATGTCTCCAATGAAGACAGAGTCACCCGACGGACTGACTCTCAAAATATGAGGCGCTCCGAAAGGAGAACTCGTCGATCCGAAGCCGAATTCGAGAATACCAGCTCCAATACGGCCGGCGTAGACTTCGATGTTCAACTGGGCCTCATTGACAGAGAAGGATACTCTGCCTGGGACCATATAGACGTAATCGCCGAAGACATCGGCCGAGTAGACATTCGAGAAGAGACTAGTGGAAAACGCCTCTAGAAAGTCTCCTCTTGTCGTTAATACTTGTACTCTTCCGTTCTCCCGATCCGTCACATAGAGTTTACCCTAAAAACGAACTATTAAAATAAGGAGAACATCTTTTACATCTGAACCGGCGACGATATCGTGAGGGAGCTGAAATTGGACGGGTCCATTGCCAGGAAGACCGAATTCATTTGTCCGTTTTCCATCGAGAGACAACTCAACGACTCGACTGTTACAATATCCATCGGCTACATAAATATGATCCCCTGATCGGGTGATTCCTGCAGGTTTGCAAAAATGTTTTCTGTCCGAGTCAGGTACTAGTTTCTCTCCGTGTTCCCAGATTTGTTCCAGTGCTAAACAAATTAAAATAAAGACTACAAGACCTACTGTCTGCATTTATTCTCCATTTGGCAACAGTATGAGATCCAACATCCGTTGTGTAGAGGAATCCCTCCTTGTCCATGTAAATTCCATGAGGGAGATAGAATCTGAATAGTGAAAGAGATACTGATTTAAAATACTTGTTTGCTCCGAGTTTCTTCACAATCTGGGACTGATTGCCGTTGAATTTTACGAAGAGAATTGTGTCCTCTTTGATTGGAGTCTTGTCCAGAAGAATATTATACTGGTCGAATGTCCTAAAGAGATTATTTTGATAGAGAGAAAGTTACCTGGCATCCCACACTTTACTTCCCCTGTGAAAAATGATGAGATTTCCCTCGAGATCGAAGGATAACCCCGAGACCTGTCCCAAGACGATGTCGCCAATTCGATTGAGGGAGAGAGACTCAACTATTCCAAACGGTTTCTACAAAATTAAGCATTTTCTTTTAACCTTACAGCACTCTGATGGGCATGATGTTCAAGTTCTGGATGACTAGGAAGAAGATTTGTTCCTTCCTCTGGATACGTCGCTACCATTTCCTTCAAAAATTAATTGATCTCTTTTCCTTTCTCCATACCGGACTGTCCATTTGGCCACAGACTGCTCCATATGGAAAAGGATCCTCTTTCTGGGCGTCCCAATAAAACATCATGTAGAAATTACACATCTCATTCGTGCCCATCGCTCTATAAATGGCCGTTCGATGAAGTGACACGGAGGCAAACAAAGACTGTCAAATGACGTACCCCATCGGGGTGGCCTCCGTCTTGTCGTGCGAGTCGAATCGACACGTAGCAGCCATCAGATCCCCTTTACGAATGAGTGGCTCTGTTGTGATAGTCTCGAATAGCTGAAATGGTTTATGGAAAAGAATAGAAGGAACATACCTGAGGCCATTGCGGATTCCTGACACCGATCTTGTTCCACTGTCCAGCATGATTATAGTAGGCACTGACAACTTGCCCCATTGCATGGGTATGAGTTCGAAAGGCGAATGGATGGAGTTCCGTATCACCAGAATAGATACAGCTCATATTATTCTGGAAGGAATGAAAGGAAAGGGAAATTAAATACCTGGTGTTGAGCCTTCCCGGGAGGAATAGATTGTCCCGACACGAAGAGCATCACGGCTGCCAAATTGGCTGGAACCTGCTGGCTGATATGAAGGGATACTCCAGAGAAATCTTTGACATTTCCATCAAAGGGATGAGCATAGTGAACCTGGAGCTAGTCAAAGAATAGAAAAACTAACTTGGAGGACAAAGTATCGGATGGAATCTGCCTGATGTCCAACACTGAATCCGACATTTTTGGGAAGAACAAGATTCGGAGCTGAAAAAGAAGATATTCGATATATTCCCCTCACCATTTCGTGCCCATGCATAGAGAATATGGGTACCACCATATCCGCATGTCCCCATTCCTCTCCAGAAGCCGGTGTTCTTAAAAGGCTGGCTACATCCATAGAGGAGCATATGGTGGACGCGATCAGCGTTGGCAACTGGCTCGAAACCGACTGGAAGAAAAGATAATAGAATTGGATAGAGATAGATATACCGATGTAACCAGGAATGGCGTCAACGGAAACGGCCACATAGTCGTCGACCTTGAAATGGGAGTTTGAACTAGAGCATCAAACCTGGGCAGGGGAGTATCCTGTCATCTGAATAGAGTATCTTTTTACCGTCGAATCAGTCTCGCCAATACTCTTCGAGTTGATACTCCAGCAGCTGCTCAAAAGCAGAACTGCTACGAGCATCTCGCTGAAAATGTAACGTGTCATTCGAAAAAAGACGAGAAAAATAACAAGCATGGAGAGAAGTATTGATATCAGCGCACTGTTCCCCAAACATGGAACAGCGCTCGCCAAATTTCTCTCATTTTGTTAAGAATCCTTGGAGACTACATGGTAAAATGAAAATAGGGACGGCTAAATAACTAATAAGAAGTCCCGTCAGAAAATGCCCCTAATAGCTTCTTCGAAATGTTTTCGCCATCATTCCATTTTCATCTTTTGTTTACATCCTGCATACCATTTCCAAGAATAGAATAGCCCTTCTCTAACTGATTGACTCTTTCGAAAGAGCAGTAATGTCAAGGAAAGAAAAGGAAGTGAAAGAAAAATGTAGAACAGACGATGAAAAGGTTCAGAACAGAAACGTGCTTTCGACGTGTGAAAGTTGTGCGTTGAATAACAGACTTTGTGCGGTGTGTTTGAATTGCTGCGCTGCGTTCCAAATTTTCCATTTTTCTGTTTATAATTTTTTATTTTTTTATATTTCGTAAAAGCATTCATTTTTTTAATCAATTTCAATTAGTCAATGTGAGTAATCACCTGTTTCAGATTCAATCATCTTCTAAGAACAATTAAAAAATGCCGTGTGAAACATGTAAGTCTTTTATTCTATTTATTGATTTTCCATTTAGGTGAGAAGAAGCTTACCAAAATAATCGGAGTTGATCCTTATCGCAATAAATCTCATAACAAAACTTTAAATGGTGGTGTTAATAAAGCGAATCCGTCGGGTAAAAAGAATAAATGGCTAGGAGTCGAGAAAAAGTAAGCTAAGACTATTCAGTAATATTTCAGACAATTTCAAACAGACGTTCGCTGTAAGCTCTGTAAAATGTCTGTTCATCAGTTTGGTGCTCATTACTGCCAAAATTGCGCTTATCAGAAAGGAATATGTGGAATGTGCGGAAAACGATTGATAAAAACTGCAAATTTGAAGCAAACAAACGTGTAAAACATGATACTGACAATAAATTACTGTCCATATAAATTCATGAATGAAATTAATTTATAAAATTTCAAAAATAACCAGTGATATCAATAATCGGAAGGAGCCCATAATTTAAAAGTACGATCAAATGCAGATGACATTATCCATTTACCGTCTGGACTTATGTCTACGCACATAATTTTAGTATCATGACCTGTTAATTGGCGGAGTGGCTGCCATCCTGGTGTCGACCACAACTAGAACATATAATTCAAAATATTGAAACAAACCTTCAACGAGCAATCGAACCCGCTTGATATTAAATACAATCCTGTTCTATCTACCTTCACCTTGCTCACAACACTGCCATGAGCAGGCATGGTATATGTATGTTTTCTCATGCGAAGATCCCAAACTTTAATTGTATTGTCTGCGCTACCAGTCACCATTTCATACCTAAAATAAAATAACTTGCCATAGAAAAGCTAACCCATTCGGTAACCAGTCACCGGTATATACTTCTTTAGTATGACCATCTAAAAACATTATGCATCGTCCAGTCCGTAAATCCCATACACGCCCATAACAATCCAAACCACATGTAAGTGCAACAGATCCATCGGGATGAATAGATATATCCGTTACCGACTAAAATATTATTAATTAAAATTAACAATAGCTTACTTTGGCATGTCCTTCTTGAAACAGCACCTCTTCACCAACTTCAAGATCAAACATCCGCCAAGAAGCATCATAGCAAGAAGTAGCAAGATGACGACCATTTGGATGAAATACCATAGAGGATATACGGGCTTGATGGTTTTCTAATTCATGTAAAGGTGTTTCCTTATCCAGGGACCATAAGAATAGGCTGCCTAAAATGTAAAATATATCGAAACCTTATATTGTTACCGTCATGTCCACCACTAGCAACATTCATCGTAGAAGAATCATTTGTTAAAAAAGCTCCTGGATGAAACCGAGCAGTTCCACACTGTGTGCTATGTCCATTGTATTTTATCAATCTTTCGCAATTTTCTCTTGTCCATACGCTTACATTACCTGACCATCCCGCAGTAACTGAAAAATAAATGCAAATATAAATTAAAGAATAACAATACCAATATGATTGGAATCCATTGAGAACTCTGCTTGAGGTACAGGTCTTGTATCTGCTACTTGTGAAGCATGTAAATTCAATTGCTGAGCCCACTTTTGGACATCTTGACGAGCTAAAGCTTTTTCATGTGATGGCCTATTCAATTCTTCTCTAGCTTTTACCAGCCTACAATTACTTTTGTTAAGTTCTGATCATGTCTACCTTGCTTTAGCTTTTCTTAATGAATAATCAGCGATAGCAACACGAGCAGTCCGTAAAGACGCTGGTCCTCTATGATACCATGTAGTCATTTCTTCATCTTTGTTTTCGGCAACCTATCAACATACATACTGTAATGAAAAAATAGAAAAATCTACATCGTCACTATGCAAAACTGTGGCTACTTCATCTTCCGACATCGTTGAAAGAATTGCTCTTAAACGTTCTCTTCGATCCAAAATATCTTCACCAAACAAACAAATTGGCTGGTTTAGTTTTCTCAACTTCAATTTTACCTAGAAAGGAAAACTTCTTTTTACAAGAAAAAATTACTAACTTGTGTATCATCTGTTGGCAGAGTAAGAGTTCTTGCTTTCCTTCTTCTTTCAAATTCTGCCATAACTTGAACATCATGTTTAGCTGGAGCAGGAGCAGATAAGGTTTGCAAAGGCACTACATTTCCTTGTGCAGGTTGAGATGCCTATAAATAATAGCAATATATAAAATAAATAATTGACCATTATCTGATGTAAACCTTCTGCAGAGGCTAGAGATCCAAACTTCGGTCTACCGTCACCCATCTAAACAAAAATTAGAAACATTAAATTTGACAAAAGTATGAAGAGTATAAACAAGTCATATTACAAAGTCTTGAAAAAAAGACTTTATTGATAGTAGAATAAGAGATCAGTGAAAGTCTACGACTAATTACCCATTCCATGTTGTTGTAATTCAATACTAAGCTGGTTTTGAAGTTCCTGAAAAATAATAAATACTATTATTAGCTGTCCTACAATCAGTTTTGTTTTCAACTGATTTATCCCATAAGTAACAATGCGCTCAGCTTTCAATGCACCAGTGCTTTCAACTGAAATAATCAATATAGTAAAAAAATTATTTACCATTGAACCAAAATTTGTTCGGCTTTCCATCTGGATCATATGGAGCCTCGGTTTCACCATCTTCGAGTTGTGAATGCTCACTACGAGGCCATTCCAGGGGGTTCGGATAAACAGTGTGACGTAAAGCATTATCAGGATCATATTCAAATCCTACTCCACATGTGGGATTCCATTTTGCATGTTCTTTGCCAAATCCCTATTGTCGAAATTAAAAAGAATAAATAAAGTCAAACCTTTTTGGCATAACATTTTAAGTTCACTTCCTGTCCTTTTCGTAATTTTACTATGAGAATATCATCTCGTTGTGAATAATCATCTCCATAAGAACTTGCTCGATGTTTTAAATGCTGTCCACAAGCTGGATAAACTGGTACTAACTAAAAGAGAAACTACACAAAACATCAATACAAGAACTTACATCACCCGTTTCATTTAAAGTTTTGCATTCCAAATCCGCAGTCGTTACTGATCTTGTCGCTTCATCACGGCATTTTACCTTCAACTCGAACATGACAGAACAATTATTACAAAATTCGGTGCAATCGCAATCCTGTAAAAAAAAATTCTGAAAAAAAAGAACAAACTCTAGTGTACTGCATGGGTTCAACACGAAAATCGGAAACTAAAGGAATCAAGCCCATGCGATGAGCTAAAAATTCATCATGAAGTACGCTTGTATTCGCCTCAATCTGCACCCAGTCAATGGCAATAGTGGGTACCTGAAATGTAATATTCGATAAAGAAGATATTTTCACCTCAGCAATAAAAACTCGTCGTAAAGCGTTCGCCACACTAAGATCTGTATCTTCCAAAGAGAATTTAACACAAATGTTACTTAGTTCGGAAATATGGACAATAGGTTGATTTGCATACGGCATCTAAAAAAAAAGAAGAAAATTGAAGACATTCTAAAGGTATTTTGGTTATGTTTTACAGTTTATTTTGCATGTTCCTACTACAACTGTTAAATAAATTTTGACATTTGACATGAAAATAGAAATAAAGAAAGTCGAAATTTAACTAGAAATTCGAATAAAAATACGTAAGATACCGTGCCCCATATTTTCGTCTGTCAAATCACGCAGACCTTTCTTTGAATGCTGATTTTCTTTCTTATTCGTTTAACGTATATTGTCAGTATTTCTTTTTTAAATTATTTTATATATATACTCAAATTGTTCTAACAAATGTGTATATCATAACGATTTAAAGGATATCTGCTTATGATGTCTTTCTATTACCAACAAATTTCATTTGATATTTTTCTTTCTTCTTTTCTTTTCTGTTTTTTGCTGTTTTAGCATTTTTTATAAGCAAATTTTTTTTAGACAAGATGGAACGTTATGATCGTGCCATCACGATTTTCTCGCCTGACGGACATCTCTTTCAAGTGGAGTATGCACAAGAAGCAGTGAAAAAAGGTTCTACCGCCGTATGTCTAGCTTATTTTCTCATATATTTTTCTTTTTAGGTTGGAGTTCGTGGAAAAGACTGTGTAGTAATTGGAGTAGAGAAAAAATCGATACCCGATTTACAAGATGATCGTACAATTAGAAAGATACATTCTATTGATGATCATGTTATGCTTGCGTTTGCAGGTAAATGGTTTGATTTGACTATAATAATCTTATAGGATTATCCGCTGATGCTCGCGTTTTGGTAGATCGAGCTCGAGTTGAATGTCAATCTTATAAACTGACACTCGAAGACCCCGTCACTGTCGCACACATTTCTCGTTATTTAGCTAATACAAAGCAGGTGAGGCGATTGTTATTTTTCTATAATAAATTAATTTTAGAAGTTTACTCAATCTCCGGGTAGACGGCCTTTCGGCGTTTCCATGCTAATAGGTGGTTTCGATTTTGATGGCACTGCACGACTTTTTAAGACGGAACCTTCTGGGGCATATTATGAATATCTTGCAAGTTAATTTAACGCACACATTTATTTAATCTTTAGGCTAATGCTACTGGTCGTGGTGAAAAATCTGTTCGCGAGTATCTTGAAGAACATTATGGTGATGATACAACTAAAGACGAAACTGTTGTACTGAAATTTGTCGTGAAGGCCCTTTCACAAGTAATATTTTTATGAACTTGCTTATTTGTTCATTTAGGTAGTGCAGTCGGGCGCTCAAAATATTGAAATAGCCGTTATGAAAAGGGGAGAGAAACATGGTGAATTCACCCAGCGCGTCTTAACAGTCGAGGAAGTAGGAACTTTGCTAAAAGAGGTTGAAGCAGAGCGTGCTGCTGCCGAAGCTGATGAACCAGAAAAGAAGAAGTAAGTTATTCCCAACTTTATACATCCTTTTTTAATCTACCGGTTCATTGTAATATTTTAAAGATAAAATGCTTTCTAAATTCTTGTATTGTCTAATTTCTTTGCTTTATCCATTTATTAGCAGAAATCCCCAATACTCTATTCTACCGATTTGAAAGACTGATAGAGTGAGATGTTGATGAGGCGTAGATCCCCGGAGGCCTATTTGCGGCAGCGTTGGACACTTCTTCGAAATGTCCGAAGAGTCTAGGCGTCCATCAAAAACGTTAAGAACAGTTCGAACAGCTCCACAACCTGTTCGAGTGGATGGAAGTCATGTTTTAATTTCTGTCGGCCGGTTAGTGTTTCTTTTAAAGATGTTACTATTGATATAGAGCTGTGTTTGCTAGAGTTCTTTTTATTTTCTATTCACTGATTACAATAGCTCAAACAGTTTCAATTTCAGAACGGTAAGTTAATCTATAAAAGTATTTATTTCAGTGATGCTATCTGGGGATTTGCTTTAATTTCTCTTTTAATTGTATTTGAAGGTTCATATTCCATTATAATGAGAGCAGGGGATGAGAGAAAGTGGTGGGTTCTCTGAAAGAATGCAGCCACCTAGGTTTTCAACCTCTGTCCTTCTTTATATTCTAGCTACTGCTCCATCGATTTGGATTTTAGAAAGTGAAATGTGCGCGAAAAGAGCAGCGGGCACTATTGGTAAGTTTCGTTTGAAACGTTTATAGTGTGATGTTGCACCCGAGGGAATAAACTCTATTCTTGATGCGTGCCAATGTTTTGTGTGAATGCTTGTACACATAAGGGTATGGAATTCAGAAAATGATACTACTGAATCGTCTGAATTACGTTTACAAATCCTGGAGCAACTTTTGCTGGTCACGTTGATTATTGGTAAGAAATTCTAAGCCAAATATAAAATTAGGTCGTTGGATCCTCCCTAAAGGTGATATAAGTCGGGAACAGCTTTCTCAAATTTTATTGGCTTATCTGGTATGATTTGTATCGACCTAATACGGTATACTATCAGGCTATTTCATCAGATATTGTGGAATTTTTCGATGTTTTTAAGGAGAAAGTTGTATATTCAGATCCTGGACTGCAGCGGCTAGTACTTGCCGCATGGACGGTCCAATTATCTAAGTTATCATCATATTATTATTTTAGCTCAGTCTACTTCAATTCCCTTTTGTATTGACAGTAAGTAGAGCTCGAAAAATGCGAGTAGCTATCACAAAAACTTACGAGGAACTTATAGTACCTGCCAAGGGAAGAAATCTTTGGCAAGTAAGTGAATGCTAACTACAGAATACAAGAATTCAGGCAATTCACGATGTCGATTTATGGGCAATCCTGCTTGCTAATGGTTTACAAGATATTCCTTTCCTTCTTGTACGTCTACATCTTATGTCACGAAACGTGGCATCATATACAATGATCTTCTTTACTTGCAAAAATGCTTTGATTATCATTTTACAAACTTATAGGTTCAGATTGCCAAGTCAATTAGTTATATTTTAGGGCGGCCATTCTACTCAATGATCGATACATTCATCCACAACCAGATTTAGGAATATTGAATATGCCCCTTATGGAGCACCATGATCACCATAAACCATCGCCAAACAGACACCGTAAAAAGCGAGTCAAAGACTCTGAAAAAGAGCACTTATATCCAAAACGCAATCACAGAAAACATCGGAGGCCTATGGATATTCTGGAAGAAAACCCGTAACCTACAAATAAAAATTATTTAGTAACAAAACAATTTATATGGATAACAACAAACTTAATGTTGCTTCTTGCGGAAAGAGCATCCTTCAGTAAGACGAGCCTTTCCACCTGTAGGCTGACAAAGCACAGTATTACATCCAACGCAGACGACAACAGTTGTAGCATGAGAAAAGACTGTTGTGATCTGAAAATAACTAATATAAAAATCCGACTAGTGAGTTTTGATATTTTAAGCAACATATTTTTTGTATGAAAAATATCTTCACTTCTTTCAGTTTAAAAAATCATTCCCAAGACAAAAGCCCTAAAATAGTAAAAGACTAAAAAGAGCATACCTTGAAGCATCCAGGGCATTTGACGTCCATAAAGAATGAATTAGGGTGCTGTACAAGACGCTTCAACTTATGGCGGCTTCGTTCAGTTTCCGCATCAGGATGAAGTAAATCAATAGCCAAAGGCATTTTTCTTCCTAGTCGAGCTGGCTGCTGAAACTGTTTATAAGTCATGTGTACAACGATGTGAAATATTTCACAAGATGTTGGAAATGAGCTTTCGAAACTCAGATTTTTGATACTTCCCAGCAATATGGAGAACGAATCCTATTTTTAAAAAAAAATACATTTAACCTTTCACTTTGCGATATATGCAATAAAACCTAAATTTCAAAAAATTCATGATAAACTTCATGATAGATTAAGACTTTTCTCCTTTCCAAAGCGAATAGAATAACCTGCTGTCGTATACAATCCGAAAAACTATAAAAAAACAACTCCCAGCCTCACGAATATGACACTATACAGATAGAAAAATGGATAAATGTATTGGCCTAGAGGTGCTGCGTATCGATACGGTGCGCCCGAATCGCGTTGAGACCACGGGAAGTTCTTAGCACGAAGTATGGAAAATGAACGGGCTGTTCAGATGGCTTTTAGCTTTTTAATATAATTTTTATTATAATGTAATGTTTATTGGAAGATATTGTTCTTAATTTTTAAGAAGAATCAAATAGAAGCGTTACGTTTAGAATAAGTATACAATTTAGCGTGATTTGGTTTTTTTTTTTGCCTTTTTTATAACTTTGTTAATAGATTTTAGAATGGCAACTATGCTCAAGAGATCTTTCTCTATGAGCGCCATAACTCGCTCGGGACAGCTTGTGAAGACTCCTATTCAAGTATGTTCCTTCTTATCCTGTTACATAGCTTTTCAGGTTCACGGTGTTGAAGGAAGATATGCGGCAGCTTTGTATTCTGCAGCTCACAAACAAAAGAAACTTGATCAAGTGGAAAAAGATCTGAAGAATATCAGAGATGTTTATCAAAACAATTCCAAGTTCAGAGTGCGTTTTTTACCTTACTTTTCTTTCCTTTTTTTACAATATCGGTTGAACATATTTGTTTCTCATGTTTTTTTAGGATTTTGTTCTTGATCCGACTCACAAAGCCTTGAAGAAGAAGTCCGCTATTCAAGCGGTTGCTGAAAAGGTGGGACTTTCTTCGGAATCTAAAAACTTCCTCGGTAGGTGTTTTTTCTTTATTATCTATCCGTTTTACAGGTTTACTGGCCGAAAATGGACGGTTGAACAAATTGGACGCTGTTGTATCTTCTTTTGAATCTATCATGCGTGCCCATCGTGGAGAGCTTTTTGTTCAGGTATTTTCTATTTTATTTTTCTAAATTTATTTTAAATACTTATCCCTTCAGTCTTTAGGTTTTAACATTTTGAAAGGTTTTTTTTCACTAGTTTTCAACACTATTTTTGTCTTTAGGTTACATCTGCTGAACCTCTCAGCAAACAGCACGAGAACGCCTTAAATGATGCTCTGAACAAGGTAACTTTTTTGTGCCACTAATGTTTTTTATTAGATGGCCAAATCTGGACAAAAATTAAATGTAACTTACAATGTGAAACCATCTATTCTCGGAGGTCTTGTTGTTACTATCGGTGATAAGTAAGTAATTCTTCACTATTGTTTACCTTGTTTTCGAAATACCCTTTGATAATTTAAAATTAATACTTAAACATACAACTTTTAGGTATGTCGACCTGTCTATTGCTTCACGTATTAAGAAGTATAAGGAAGCTCTCACCGCCGCTGTTTAACTGTTTTATAGTATGTAGATGGTGAATGAATAGTATATGCTCCATCTATTACATTTGTCACCTCTTCTAATCACTGTTATCGGTTATAATCTTCTTTTGTCGACTCTTCACACATCACTTCCAGTTCTATATTTCCTTCGATTTAAATGAGAATCGTCATTTTTTTGGTACTATTTTTTGTAAGAAGCCATAGCTATGGAATATCGATGATGTGCCCATGTAGGATTTTCTTAGGACACTAATTGTGTTTTTAGTGGGGCAAACATTCAATCAAAGTTGTAGTAGTTGGTCTGTTTTAGCAGTTATCTTGTTTGATTCAGTGAAGCCAACAGAAACAAGTGATGCTATCACTTTTCTTCGAAATGTTACTTGTGATTGTAATTCTAACAGTTCTATGAAAGTCTTCTTACCGGCATGGAGTGACACTAATAATACTGACGGTCGAATGTTTCCAATTGGCGATAAATCCAACGAGATGCTCAATAGCATCCAGCCTGGAATGGCAGCTGCAAACGTATCAGCTAACTCAACTTTTGAAACTTTGTTGTATCAAATGGTATTTGTGTTTTTATTTTGCATGTTTTAGATGAATCAATCTAATCAATGGACTATGGCTGGTGCTGTTTATATTTTCACAAATCTTGGTTGTGATATATTCAATTTTACAATCTTGTCTAATATCGCCAACAATCTAGCAAGTCAATCTTATAATGTTCAATACTTTGTCGAAACAAGTAACTTTTCGCGCTCGGATTATTTTTTCAGACGTTAGCTGTAATGTTAGCTGCTATCAATGTTATCATCCTTTTCTACCAAATTCTTCCGATGGATATACTACTTGTGCTAATTTAATAGATCCTACTACCCTATCCCCACCACCCAATACTACCAAACATATGAATAATCCGAATAATCCTTTCACACCTTTGGGTAGGTGTTTTTTTCTGACTTTACAATTGTAATTAGAACTTGGTCTCATAATTGGAATCCCCAGTTTTTCTGTTGTACTCCTTTGTGCCATTTGTGCATGTTGCTGCTGTAAATGCCTTCAACTTCAAAAGATGAAAATGATGCTGTTCTCACAAACAGCGGAAGATAGAGATCGTTGGTTCAATATGCGGAGAGGCTTCTTTGGAAATAAGAAAGACGTCGAAAAAGAGATGAATCATATGGATCCCTGTACCGGAACCAGTGTTCCTAACTTTGCCGTTTCCAATCATTACATGGATCTAAATCAACTGGCTAACAGAAATAAGTGAGTTTGACCGAATGACAAGAAAAGATATTCAGAGAAGATGAATGGGAGTTCAAAAGTAAGAATGTCCTAGTTCACGAGAATGAAGTCCTGGGCGCCGGAGCATTCGCTACAGTATACCGATGTACTATTATTGGAAAAATTCCACTGCTCCGAGTAGTCAGTGGAGCATCAACAGCATTGGAAAATCAAGATGGACGGACAGAAGGAGCTGTAAAACGATTGCCACCCCATGCGGATGAACAGAATCGAAAGGATTTTTTTCACGAAATGGAGTTTATGAAGAAGCTAGGCTTCCATGTACATATTATATCGTAGGTTGTTCTCTTATATAATTTTCTTTAGAATGTTGGGCTGTGTTTCCGATATGTATGATCCTTTGATCGTCGTGGAATACTGTCACTACGGAGATCTACTTCGATTTGTTCGATCTCATCGAAGTGATTTCTTCGGGAATGGGAGTAGTAGTAGTAGTGAAAAGTCCATCCGGATCAATATAAAGCAACTTGTTTCTTTTGCCTGGCAGATCAGTGATGGTATGAGTTATCTAGCAAGCAAGGGATGGATTCATAGGGATCTTTCGGCTAGAAACTGTCTCTTGACAAAGAACATGACAGTGAAGGTAAGAAGAACTCTGAAAAATGAAGATATTACTAGGTGAGCGACTTTGGTTTATGTAGATACTCCGATGAAGCTCTCTACACAACACGCGGAGGCAAGCTTCCAATCAAATGGATGTCGATAGAGTGAGGAAGCAGATAACTAAATAGATGATTCAGATCCTTAAAATTCGGAGAATTTTCGTCTATGTCGGATGTCTGGTCTTTTGGAATTCTAGTATGGGAGGTGAGTTTAATTATCTTGGAGTAACCTCTCGTTTTAGATTTTTGCATTGGGAGAGACTCCATACAATGCTGTTCAGCCAACGGATATGCTGATCTATTTGGAGGAGGGTAATAGACTCCCTCAACCTCAATTCTGTCCGAATGAAATGTCGGTTGTTCCCTTATCGTACGGTGTTGTTAAGGTATAAAATAGCACAGGATACCTGGGCAGAAAGGAAGGAAGACAGGCCAACATTTGATGAATTACGGTCGAGATTGACACTGTTGCTGAATTTGAATGATGAGTCATACGGTTATTTGAGAGTGGAGAAGGTAAGCAAAAGATAGGGAAAAAGATAAATTATTCAGAAACAACCGGATAACTCGACGTGTTCAATCGTCGAGATAATCTCAGAGAAATTTTAAATAAATTTATTTGATTATTGTCATCGTCGATCGACTTTCTGCTCCTTCCACACGACAAAACAAATCCCTTGAGGCCATTGAAACCAATTCATAGAAGCTCCACGCTGCAGAATCGAATATGTGTCTCGCGTATTACTCATAAGTAGTGAGCCCTTCCCGGGAACAATTCCTTTCCCGCGCGCTACTCGCTCCACACCTTGGCCACTCCTCCATCGAAAATCAATGTCAGCTGCGAGCTCGTCAGTGGCAAGTACGCTTCAAATTTGAGCCCATCCGAATTCCACCCGTCAACTTTGTCATTTCTCGTCGCCCAGCAACCAGTTACCCGTTGCGCCTCCGTTTCCGAGACGAAACTTATTACACTATCTCGAGCTATTGTTAATTAGACTCCCTGTATCTTTTTCTAAATAGCTTTTCAAAATGAACCTCCTTGGATAGCCAGAGGACATTATGCAGCTCTGCCAGATTGAATCTCGCCATTCTAGCCATTCTATTCTACATAATCTTTCGTCTTGGAATACGCAATTAGGATGAGCACAATGGCTTTCATCTCCTGTTTTGTCTCTTTTCCTTTACCACTTCGAAAACAACAATTACCTCCAGATGGCATTTCTCAGTCAACTCAGTGGTCGTCTTCAGTCAATGAAGGAGAAGACATTGAATCTCGCAGCCGAAGCCCCGGCTCTCGGCCAACAACTGCAATCTCTCAAGGTCCGTCCCTTCTCTTTTTGGGTAATCGGCAGAAGCACTCAAAGGATTATATTTCTCGGGTGCGAAAAGATCAAATGCCCCCCGGGATTCACATTTAATGAGCTGAGAATTCTTCGAATTATTTCAGGACGGCGCCCCACGACTTATTGACAGCGCCATCAATGCGAAGAACGGTCTATTAAACAAGGTAAATAGATTGAAGAAATAAGCACAGACATTGCAGGTAAAGCTTGACAGTATTGGAAAAGTTCTAAACATTCCGACACTCGGCAGGAACCAAAGTCCGATTGACATTGTGCCGGTCATTACGGCCTTCGGAGAACATCTTCAGAATGCAGAGTTTCGTGTCGAATATCACAATACAGGCGACTTCAAGATCGTTAATACCGGTTCAACTGTGTCGATTATTCGAGAAGGTAGGTTAATGAAGCAGAAGAGTCTCTCGATTGAAAGACTAAGGAGATGTTTATAGATCTCTTCGGGACCGCCGTCGGTAATTCTTTAGTATCTGTAGTGACATCCTCTAGTTGATGCCGTGACACAGATTATTCTTTTTTTCTAAAAAAAATACCTTCGTTTCAGGAAATGATAGTGAGCTGGCCATCTCTTTCATGGCAGAGGAGCAGTTCCACCTGGATGCCGTCCATTTTCATTGGGGGACCGAGCCGATGAATGGATCTGAACACACTATCGGAGGGGTCGGATATGCAGGAGAACTCCATCTAGTTCACCGCAATACTCGCTTTTCTTCAATGGATCTCGCTCTCAAACAACCTAATGGAGTATTGACCATTGCGGTTTTCCTGAATGAGTCTCACGACGACAATCCGGCCATTTCGCCCGTCATAGACTTCCTTAAAAGTGTCACATACAAGGGAAACGAGGCCAAGGTGAGCTCCACTCTTCTCAATGATCAGTTTAGATTCACAACTTCAATTTTAATGTCCTGTTCCCTTCGCCCGAGAAAACGAAAGAATTCTGGATCTACGACGGCAGCGAGACGACAGATCCCTTCCGTGAGACCGTCAAATGGCTCGTCTTCCGCTCTGCTCTTCCAATCAGTTCCCATCAACTGGAGAAGCTGAGAGAAGTCCGTGCTGGTGGATACGATGAGGAACAAGAACGGCCTCTCGTGCCTATTAGAGCCACACAGGCTCCTAATTCACGGACCATTATCTGCAGTTTTCGAGCAGCTGCTGGAGCTCCAGATCTAGGGTTATCGTCTGTGTAATATATATCTTTTTCCATGATTGTGAATTTCCATTATCCAGCCGATTTGGTCTACTGTATCATCATCGGTATTCCTTGCCATTTTTGACAAGACAATGACCTTTTCCCTTCTATCCTTCCTTTCCAATTCCTTCCTCTTACATAATATTTTTTCCCATCACCGACACATCTTTATATAAATAAATATTTATAATCTCTTCTCCACATGTGTAATCTGTAAATAGGAGCACGCCCGGAAAATTGCTCAAAAAAATTCTCCGCCCATTAAGCGATCTTCACAGCTATATAAATTTTTTTGAAGGAATAACGAGTAAAAAACCGATCGATTTTCAAAGATTTTCCAAAGTCAATTCCTTTTTTTCCGCGCGGGCAAGGCAATTTTGGATAAAAAAAATCTTTTTTATTGTCGATTTTTTAATCGGGAAACTCCTTGAGACGAGCGATGATACTATCAGCCAGTTCAAGGATATTGACGGCCTCGAAAGATGAGAGTGGTTGATTCTAAAAAAGGAATATAGGAATAAAAGAGACTGACCTCTGTTTTCTTAACGACACCAACAGTATATGACATTTCCTGAACCCGACTTATCAAATCATCGGTATCGAACTTCTTTTCAAAATGATAATACTTGTGAGTGTCCATCACCTGATCGAATAGCTTGTCTACTTTTGCCTTCAACCTATCGAGATCGTCTTTCTGTTGGGGATCCGCTTCCAGAAACTGACAAAGCTTTTTCATTGTTTGCATGTTTTGTTCTCTATTTTGTGCATTTGTTAATCGATCCGTGTGAACAGCTTCTTCTAATCGTTTCACTAACATAATCAACAGCTCTAATCGCCTGTTTTGTTCTTCTGGCAGATGACTCTTTTCTGAGAAACTTTTCGCTTCGGTTCTCAATGCGTTGCAACGCCTGCTCTGACGTCCTATAAAGGAGTTTTACAAGGGGCACTTCTTCGGTTGATACAGTATGACCGGTCACAAAAGAGTGGACCGAAAAATCGGATGGAGACAACATGTATCCCCTACTATATACTATTCGTAGTTATCCCTTATTTGACAAGAAAAGTGTCCGTCTGTCTGCCTATCAATCTGTCAGGCATACATATCTTTCGGAATCAACAGGTCAAGATAAGCGTACTCTGCTAGATAATCCTTTTTTTGGTTTGTTGTCGAATACTATTATTTTTCATCCTACCTGTCGGTCGAGCCTCAGTGCTCTATTTATTAGACAGTTATAGCCTCTCTGTTCATTATTTTCAATGGAAAACGAATCCAAAGAAGAGGAACGTCGAAGAAAGAAGAGAGAACGTGAGTGGGAACGATATGCGAATCGAACGGAAGAACAACGGATAGAACGCAATCGAAAAATCAGAGAAAATTATCAAAAGAGAAAAATTTCAAATGCGTCAAGTTCAACTTCTAATACAACTCAAACAAGGTTAGTTTTATCATTTCTAGGATCCATTTTCAATAGCAATGTTCAAAATAGGAACCAAGAGTTGCCTTCACTCTCAGCCGACGTCTCACTGTATTCGTTATTCTTGCAGCATACAAGGAATATAGTAGCTTCTATTTCTAATTATCAACCTGAATCTTCACTGCCTCTACACGATGAGAACTTAATGACACTAGCATCAGATTTTTCCAGCTCTATCACTTCAATGGAAAGCGAATCCAAAGACGAGGAACGTCAAAGAAAAAAGCGAGAACGTGATCGGAAACGTTATGCAAATATGACGGAAGAACAGCGTATAGAACGTAATAGAAAAATCAGAGAAAGTCGACAAAGAAAGAAAAATGAAGGAAATCTCTATGAAATGAGCTCAGCTTTGAATGAGATCGTACAAAATAGAACTACGAATAACGTAAGATGAGTCTTATATATTTTCAGTAGCAATTCATAATAGAAATCAAGGACTAAGTGCTGTCCTCGCTTCAAGCTCAAATAATGCATCTCTCTATTCGTTGTACCTGCAACACGTGGGGAACAATTCTATGGCTATCTCTCCAAATGAAGATTCAATGCCGGACTATCGACCTAAAAGAAAAAGTCGACCGGATTATTCGAGCCCAGCTGCCAGACAAGCAACATGAATCCGATTTGTGGGCGATTGTCATCAAGCATATGATCCATCGAGATTGTGTATCGTCTGGAGATTTGTCATCCCCTTGCAATAAGGACGGAAAATGCTCAAAGAAGTTCCCGAAGAGCTACTGCAATGAAACAAATATAGATAATAATGGCTTTCCTGAATATGAAAGACCTGACAATGGAAGAACTTTCGTTTTCTCCTCAAATTCCTCCTCTTTACCTCAGGTTTGCTCTTTTTTTCCTGATTACACACAATAATAGGTGTACGACAACAGGCACATTGTTCCATACTCTCCTTTCCTTTTACTTAAATTCAACTGCCATATCAACGTAGAAGTTTGTACCTTGATCGCGGCCGTTAAGTACATCTACAAGTACGTTCACAAAGGTTCGGACAGAGCAGCTTTGAGACTAAAAAATGGCTTCGACGAAACTGAACAGTATCTAGATTGCCGCTACCTCTGTCCACCGGAAGCCATACATCGGCTTTTGGGCCTTCCCTTCCACGGTAAATCAAAGTCTATTCTACGACTTCCTGTCAGTTTGTCCATCTTGGCTGCAACAGTTGTTGTTCAGGTACATCTTCCCAGCCAACAGTCAGTTCTGTTCGAGCCTGGCAAAGAAGCAATAGCTCTTCAAATTTTTCTTCACATTCTGGGTTCTTGAAGTGATCGACAGTGTACTCAAGGATGTTCACAACAGTCAAGAGCTATTTGGAGGAAAATCTATTCTCCTTGGCGGAGATTTCCGTCAACTTCTCCCCATTCCTCTCAAGGGAAGTGGACTTCGTCCTCAAGAGACATGTCTTAAAAATAGTCGGCTGTTCAACAGCTTCACCATTTACAAGTTAGTAGATAACTTACGAGTACAAGGAAATGCGGCTGAATGGAAAGAATTTTTGTTGGAGGTCGGTGAAGGACAGAGGAACCAGGACGAAGAAGAACGAACTTTTTCCGCTATTCAGCTCTCCCCATAGCAATAATGAAGACAAGAGATTTGATAGACGAAGTGTTCCAAGGAATCTACGACCAGCCGAATCACTTGAACCAAAGAGCCATTTTGTGCCCGAAGAATAAGGATGTGAATTTCATTAACAACACGGTTCTTGATCGGATGACGACGGAAGAGAGGATCTACTTTAGAATCGACTCGCTCGAAAATGATAGCCCGACAGACGATCTACGTTTCCCTGATGAATTTCTCCATTCTCTGGAACCTTCTGGATTTCCTCCACATCGTCTTCGGCTTAAGGTGGCCTATATTCCTATTTATTCGAACTATCTATTTTTAGCTTGGAACCTTAGTCATTCTCTTGCGCAACTTGAACGTAAGTCAAGGGTTGTGTAATGGGATGCGTCTTCAAGTTGTCGGATTTAGCCGAAAATTAATAGTATGTGAATTTATCAGTGGAGCCAAGAATGGACAGTGAGTATTAATTCCTAGAATTTCGCTGAATAGCGGAAAAAGTTCGTTCATTGAACTATTATTCAACCATGATTTTTAGATATAGGAGTTCCCCTTTCTCGGCGCCAGTTTCCAGTTAAACTAGCATTCGCTATGTTCATTACAAAATCACAAGGACAATCGCTGGAAAAAGTTGGAATATCCCTCAAAGACCCAGTTTTTTCACACGGAATGCTCTATGTTGCCCTATCGCGTTGCACCTCCATTGATGGAGTTCGTGTTGAAACACCAGTTTCCGATGGACCAAAAGCCGTCAATATTGTGGAAAAATCCAGATTATCTTATATGTAAAATTGTCAATAAGTCAAAAATAATAAAGTTTCATAAAAAAATTGATTAAACCTAGCGGAAACTGCCGCGAAGCGGCGGTGAGACTACTTGTATGTGAATGAGAAAATGTAAGTTTGTTTATGTAAGTCTTGTTATGACATGTTAAGTTTTGACAATAAATTATGCATCACAGAGTAAATGACTTGATATGACTTAACCTGAAACAACCTCACAAGATGATACCAGCGTCAAAAATGGTGAATATCTACAGTTTTTGGAGATCGAACAAGTCGTCCTCATCCTCATCATCACTTTTATAAAGAGGAAGACGTTCGAAACCATTCCGACTGCCCGTAAAGAATCCACGACGGTTGATCACCGATGATACTCTCGTACGGCAGGCGAACATCTAAACTTTCTTTTTTTGATCACCTTGCTACTTACTAGTGCTAATAACAACAATCCAGATACTATCACAATTAGGAGAATATTTTGACCACCCTTTCCACTTTTTGGCCCCCTCCACGATTGAGGAACAGATTCAGATATTTGCAGACTAAATGTCGAATACCCATCTCGTCGTTTATGTTTCACTTGAAAGACACCATCTCCTAAGGCGACAAAGTTCTCTCCCTTATGAAGAGAAATTGTTCGATTTGCTATTTCTATCTTTTCTGAGTCATCATCAGCCACAATAATCAGTCCCTTTATCCTGAGACAGGTTTTCTTTTCATTTATCGCCTTACCTTTCTTTGAATGCGGAGACAATGCTGTCTTTATTCTCCTCGTAAAGATGACCAACTCCGTTTTCATGGCAACATCCTCCTTGAACAAGCAATGCATCCGGTCGGGACCAAACGGGAGGAGGAGGAATCTTACTGGCAATGTTGGGTGGCAAGGGATGGGTGTCATTCCACGTGAACTCCCTTATGACTTCCCTTTCCGTGGGGATTCCTCCATTACAGGTGTCCGCCGTAGCTGACAACATCTGGAGATGTTTCGACTGGTAGACTCTGGCTAATCTTTCTCCGAAACCTCCATTCTCTTTTATGTATCGGATCTGAATTATTGATTTGAAGAAAAGGGAGGAAAAACCTTTAGTCCTCCTAGAGTGAACAACATCAAAAAATCCACATTCGGGACGTTTTTGACGACGTCGGCGAAGAGTCTTTGGAAGGGGGCTATGGTGTCGTAGTCATGACAACTCAGCTGGAGAAAAAATAAGTCAGAACGATGAGAAAGGGGAACCTGAGTATTGGGTATTTCTGGCATAAATATAACAGTTGACATCTTCAGAACATCCTCCACTCCTTCTGTCGTCGTATTTTCACACCATCTCGACATCATCTCATAGACCATTCCTTCCGTTCTCTAGACATATCTTCTTTTTGATAGATCCATACCTTTTCTATGGAAATGACTAGAGAGTAAGGAGGATGGCCACTGCCCATCTGGTAAAGTTTAAATCCTTGGGGAGTCTTGATTTCCGTCAGACATTGCTCTCTTTCCAGTTGAGGGATTGTCGCGCTGGTCACCATTACAGCTTGCTTTGGAGTGAAATGATCCACGGGATTAGCCGAGGGAACGACCGAGAATTCTTGAACAGAGTCCTTTGTCATCGTCTCTCGAAGCATCTAAATATGTTTTTTACAGGGAAAAAAGAGGAATGACATTTAATGTAGATCCGACTGTAGCGGCTGCTTTTTCCGATGTCTCGTTGGAACATCCGATGGCGATTCCCAGTTGGAAGGAAGAATCCAATTGAAGTTCATCCATCGCCATAGCCAGATTCCTTTCTCTCAAAGGTCTATTCCTCCTCGATCGATAAGAAAAGAGCATACTTGTCACAGTCCGACTGATATCCTAGTGCTTTCACTAAACTCTGGTCTAATTTGCTCTTGTCAAACAATTTGGGAGTATTTTTCAAAGGACTGAATGTGATAGACTCGACCATTCCATCAGAAACAACCAAAATGGCTCGAGGGCCGAACTTCCTGACAACCTAAAAAAATTGAGTTGTGTTTGAAATAGGGACAAACGTCGACGGGTTCTCCTCCTTTGAAATTTGGAACAATAAGGATTCGAAGCTGGGAATCGAGATCGAAGTTACCGTTACATGTGATCTTCGCCAATTGGAAGAGAGTCTCCTCGGCTCTAAAACAGTTCTGTAATAGAAGATCTTTTACTTTGGAGAAGTTCCTATAACAGCCAGAGATATTGGGCCGTTTTCTCGATAGATGTATGCATTGTCAGTCGATCCGCACTTTCCCATTTTTATATCATGTCGTTGTGCTTCCTCTCCTGCCTCGACTTTTACTTTTATTTCCCTTGATTCGATTCCTTTTCCTTCCACATGAACCTTAAAATTAGAATTAAAATTAGGCTTCTCAATCTCCCTTACAGTGTGTTCTCCAGGTGGTAAAAGTCTCCAATATTCACCATCCTTCGTCGTTTGAATTGACTTTCCCTGTTCAACAGAGACAGTCACATTGGCAATGGGATTTCCGTCTGCTCCAGTCACAATCCCATAGATTCCAGTTCTTCCAAAATCCAAGAAGGAAATAAGAGCCATCTTATGTTGTGCCCAGAAAGTGGGGACCATTTCTTTTGTTGGAAACTTAAAGCAGCCCATTTCAATGGTTATTTCCATACAATTTGTGTTTAAATACTGCCAGTCCTGCATTCCACCAGCAAGATGATACCTGAACAATAGACTCGATGAATAATACTCACCATCCAGCCCCATTAGTGATTCCATTGATGAAAGTGTCCCCGTCTTGAGAAAGACCACACCGTCTACCCGTCTGCCACATTGTTGGATGGGCTCTAGCATATCGATAGGACATTTCGACAAAGAGAATGTCATCGGGACTCTGTGAAAGAAAAAATCTTCGATATGAAAGTGATTACGGGAGTGTATATGCCGTCCTCTCCGGTGACGGAATCATCATAAGGATAGTTGGCCACTAAGGAACCTCCATGAAGATTTGCACTAATGACGAAGGGAAGGCTCTTTATCCAAGTAATGACGGCCTTTGTCTCTGGTTCCAGAGACGTGCCTCCACTTGGCTCAACATGTGCCGGATAAAGAGTCGGAAAGTTTCGATTCAAATCAATTCCATTTGCGTTCGATCGCCCCTACAATATCTCTTTTATTTAACCATAACTCACGCTGTATCCCAGTTGGTCTCCCGGCCATCCTTGCTCGTATCCATCAGGATTCATTGAGGGCATTAAGTGAATTCGTGTCGTATTCACAAGCTTGGTAATGTACTCATTCGTTCCGTAGTTTTTACAAATCAGTTCTATCAGAAATAAGAGTGTTTCACGACCGACGACCTATTAATTAAGAAAATAATAAAAAAATAAAAAAATAAATACCTCATTGCCATGCATATTTCCAACAAGCTTCAATTCCGGTTCGAGTAATTCATGTTCCTTTGGATTGTCTGATATCGCAATAACCCATAAATCTCTTTTTTGAACGGATTTCCCAATCGAATATAGATGTGTGATATGTGGATATTGAAGCGAAATCTGTTCCAAATACGCCGTCATATCATTGTAGTTATGATTAGTCAATCTTTCTTTGTCTAGGTCTTGTAGTTTTCCAATTCGTCGTTCCATTTCCTCTTGTGATGGAAAGAAAGTAACATTTTTCTTGAATTGACCAAAGTATTGGGACAGATGATCTTGCTGAAATATTTCCTTAGCATTTAGCATTGAAAATTACCTCTTCAGCTATCCGCAGCTGGTCATTGCTAATTATGGGACTATCCCATTGTAGAGCTGTACATATTGATACAACGGCCAAAAACGGCCAGATTCCCATTCGAAAAAAACTAAATTAACAACATACATTCAAGCCACAATACAACATGGAACATGTAACCATAAGACAAAAAAACAGCTTTTGCTTAACATTTATTTTCGAGAATATTTTCTCGGATTATAAAAGACTCTGCACATAACAACAGCAACAAAAAGGTATTTTATAAATTTAAGAAATTGGTACTCCTTTAATTTGTCCAACACGAGCTTTAGTAACCTAAAAAAAGGTTTTAAGCCAAAAATAACAGCTATCACCTTGCGATATTCTTCGGCGAAAGCCTCTTTGTTTGCTTTCTTTTCTACACGACGAGCTCTCCGAGCCTCTTTGACAGCTTGTTTTCTTAGCTTTCTCTGCTCTGCAGTTTCACCTTTTGGTCTAAAAAAATATTATAAGAGGGAAAACATTTTTTACCTGAAGGTTGATACTGTGCTAACTTCATCGTCGCTACAAGCATCCATTTCTTCATTATCAGCTTCAGGAATTGATAATTTTGCAGACTCGCGCTCTAATCGTTTCAATGCTTTTCTTGACAGAGAATCTGAAAATGATGACATTTAAAAAAAATGTAAACCTTTAATAAGCGTAGGGTGATTGTAAATATTTGTATATTGGGAAGCAAATGATTCACAATCCCATTTCATGCGCTTACTACTACATTCATCAACCTGTAATAAAATTAAACTAGCGAGAAGACAAGAAAACCTCGACAACTTCCTCTTCCTCTGTTTCCTTGATTACACCAGCTTCGATCAAAGCTTGTCTACGTCTTACATAGTCTTTACTAAGCTTTTCTTCGTATTCGGGATCTTTAGGAATTTCTGCAGCTAATTTTTTCAGACGACCGTCATCAGGTTCAAGAAAACCAGCAACATTCTCATCATCTGCATCTAATTCACCCATCTAAAGTTTAAAAAATGCTATTTGAAAATACATACCTGATCATCATTGTAATCCGCCTCAAGAAGTTTGTCAAAGGCATTATCAATATCTCTTTGTTCCCCTTTACGCACAGGACGTTCTTCAACTTCGTCATTTTCTTCTTCATCAAAACCATATTCTTCCAAATCGCTCTCTTCTTTCTCATCCTAAAGGTATCAGAAATTTAAAAAGGTTAGCTACATTCAAACCTCTTCTTCGTCACTATCAAAAATATCTTTACGAGGGGCACGATACATCATACTGACGCCATCAGGCATAGCACCACCAGCTAATTCAATAAAATTATCATCTATATCTCCTTCAACATCACCAAATTCTCCCTAAAAATAAAAATTAAAAAAAAAACTCTTACTTCCAAAACTTTACTCAAGTCATTATCAAAGAAAGTAATATTTCCCGAATCATAAGACTCGGTACTAGATTGATTTGGAGCTCTAGAAATGAATAAAAAAATAAAATAACACTGACCGAATAATGAAACTTTCTAAAATTTCTTCATCATCATTCATCGACTGAAGTGTGAAACCCTACAATAATTACATTGGAAATATCACTTTTTTCCAATAAAAAAAAACACTTACTGTTCTAACATCTCTCAAATGTTGCATATAATCATAATCGTCGTCAAAGTAAATTCCACTTTTATGTTGCTCTTCCAGATGTTCTTTCGTTGGGACAAATTTTTCATTTCCCTAAAAATAAAAATAGAAAGAGTATAAAAAACTAACTTGTTGTTCTTGATTATTAGAAGAAGGGACCAGTTTGTAGCTTTTTGCACTCTTTTTGTCAATGAATGCCTTCTTTTTACCCTGAAAACTGCATACCAACACAACTTATTTATACCATTTTTTTACTGCTTGAAGTTTTGATGTTGTTTACCTACAAATCCAAATATCAGTAATGAATGAATAAATCCGAAAGAAAAATGGAAAGAAAAAATAAGAAAAGTATATTAGTGAAAATACAGACTGAAGGTCTATGCTGTCGAATAGAGCGAAGATTCGTTTCTCGTATTTTCGCTCACTTTTATCAAGGAGTAAAAAAATAAAAACTTGTTTGATATGAACAATTATGTGATAATTATTATAAAAATTTAATGATATAAATAATAAATAAGAAAGATTTTTAAAAAATTAGTAAAAAAAAGTCCTCATGGAGAAGTCGTGGAATTGCTGAGCGTCCTTTGGAATAAGGAAAGAAGCTTTGAAAAAAAATTACAGATGTTTTGGAACCGTCAAGTGAAGATAAAGGTAAAAAAGGAGAGGGAAAACAAGAAACACATTGTGGAGAAGAGACAAAGAAAATATGGAATGAATAAAGATAAAATAATAAAATATACAATTTGCCCTCGTTCAAAGACGAGTAAGACAAAGTTGATCGAAGTTGAATGGCATAAAACAAGTAATCATTATAACGATCTAACTGCTGATAGCCTTGATTCTTTAAAGCTTATAACGTTTTCTTCTGATGCTACCTAGACAAATGGAGGCTCTAACGACTGCTATTGAAGGATTTTTCAATATTATGGTCCAAGCTAATAAACAGAATTTTTATGAGGAATTCCATTTCTTTACAAGTAGGTGTACATATGCTGCATTTTACTTCATAGCTTACAGTAGTTTTGTTCTACAATATCGGTATTAGAAATTCTGTAATATGAATTTTCTTTATTATTCTTTAGAGGAGCATTCATAGGGGCCGTTGAGGAAGAGGGTCTGGTCGATTTGGTCGGATTGATGTGTCTTCGTAACCTTCTTTAGCCCAAGGTGCTGATTCATCACTTGCAAACAAGCAGAATATAATGTTTGTTACTAAAAGGAGTGCCCCATGAAGTACAAAAACAACGGACCATCTCGCTGAAAAGATGTTTTTTTTATGACATACTCACTGTATTCGTTCTGTTTTGCTATCAGCACGTTGAATAACGAAGTCAATGCCATACTGGCCATACAGATTGCGAAAAGATTCAAGAGAAGAAATAGATGATACTGGCGACCACGCAGTTGGATGGCGTAGAAAAATCCGCAGGAACAGAATCCTAGCAATGAACAGGCCGTCACATATAACGTTGTGACTGATATTGGTTGGTTGTCGGCATCAAATAGACCAATCAACATGAAGAGTATTCCAGGAAGAACTGTTCCCAAGCTGTTGAAAACCCTCATTTTATTTGGAACGGTATTTCTGAAATCTATAAGAGAATGAAAAACAAACGCATACGCTAAATGAGGAAAGATGGCATAAACCATGAAGGACAGAAGAAGGTTGAAGAAAGGAGGAACAAGGGAGAGCACTCCCGTTGGCAGAATACCCACTCCTACTACTTTGTGAAGGAAAGTCGGTCCAAACTGGAGATATAGATGCATTGCTGTGAAATAACCGAACGCGGCGATGAAACAAGACCAAATTGTGGCATCTTGATAGATAGAAAGATAGGGAAGTCGGAAGTTGAGTGCTGTTGATCTCGTTCTCTGGTAGACACATAAAGCCTGAAAAATGTATAAAACGCTGAAGATACTTACACTTATCAAACCACTTTGGCCAACTTTATCTTTGAATTCATCGTCAAAATTGATAGAAACGAAAATAAGAGTAATGAAGAAAGTGATAACGGCCGGGATATAATGAGCAGAATGCCAGCCGAGAGAAGACCAGGAGAGAAGACCGGAAATGGGGAAGACACATGCAGCGGCTATCTGAACATAGGCGAAAGCGATCGAGGGAATGGAGATATGGTTGAAGGGGAGAAAGACAGCCAATTTGCAGACATAAGGAACAAAGGAGGCAAGGGCAAAACCTGAAAAAAATAGAAGAGAAAGAAGAAAGTTACCCTGGATGATTCGAATGAAGATAGCCAATGTGAAAGTTTTTGCAGTTGTCAGAAGAGGTATCAAAATAGAAGGAACGATTGAAATGACGGCACAGACGACCAGACAACGTCTAAACTTTTTATATTCATTATATATTATTGTCATTCGCTTCATCTACCTAAATCCTAGACTGTTATACAATGCTCCTACGGGAAAAAGGGCTAGTACTCCACCAATTGGAACGACCATTATTAACGATTCCTGAATATATATCTTTTGTTTTTTGATCATGTGATATTTTCCGGCCATAATACGACCGAAACGATAATCATGGAGGCAAAGTGAACCTTTTGAGGATTGCTGAGGTATTTATGGCGAAGGACGGTAAAGTTTGTAACGGAATCATTCTCCCGTCGATAGTCTTCTACTCCATAGACTGAAAAGAAATAAGTTAGAGGATTAGAAGAAAGAATACAATCGGATTCGGAGCCGTTTCCAAAAGAATGAACCATGTTGACAGTGATGTGATAGGTGAGAACATTGGCATAGATGGAAGAAACAAGAAAAGTGCTGAGAAGGAGAAAAAAGACAGGAACCTGAAAAGGATGAGAAGGATAGCAAGTTACTGACTGAAGAAGGTTTTTCCTTGGACGACGAAGGAGCTTCGGAAGGAGCGACAATTTGAGCGGACATGATGAAAGGGATGGGGAAAAGACAGAGAACGAGGGCGTTTATGTAAATCCGATGGATCGAACCGGCCGTAAAACGAGACACGCCATTTATGGCAAAAGTTGAAAATGTCCTAAAAAAAAATCCCCCCCCCCCCCCCCCCCAAATATTCTCCTCGGTGACCCCAAACAATAGAATAGTCATCTTCGATTCCGTAATTAAAGATTCATCCATCCGTATCGGGTTCCTTTCCCATCAGAAGATATATCTGCAAAAAAGGAGAGAGTGGATCACGTTTCTTCGTTCGTCATCCATCCGGGGAAAATCGCTTCTCATAAAGGAACTCTCTTTAATAATTGGCCCATTCATTCAATCTCCCGTGATTGCCTCGAATCGTCTTTTTCCCGTGTGGAAGCCTGCTGACGGCCGTCTCGTTATTCCAAAATTATGGCAAATCTACACTTCAAGTGCGAATCCACCAACAATTTCGATGTCTGTTGACGTTGTTCATCAGAACGGCAAAACTGTTTTGGCAACGACAAAACGAGCACATATGTAGGCTGGGCTATGATCTATTTTATTCATCTAGAATAAACCCACAAGAAAGGAAAGGCAGAGAAGGACTTCCTGGTTTCGAATTCCCTCTTTCCCACATACATTCGGAGAAATGTGTTTTCGTCAACGTCAATCCGAGAGTGCTCTTTTTGTGGTGAAAAGTGAGGAGGAGCCGCGCGTATTCCCCAGCCACTCTTCACGTATCGCATGTCATCCTATCGACTGGCCATACATCCAAAAACACAGATTTCGAAGCTTTCTATCCCATAGGAATTAGCACCTGCCCAAAGGATCAGAGTCCAGACTGTGGGTGTTTTTCCATAGTCTGAACTCGGAATCCGTTCTCCCGATCTGCCCTGCCACAATCGTATTCAAGGAATTCTCCAGTTCAAAGAGCATGAAGACTTCGTCATGAAGAGCATATTTTATGCCAGATTCAAGCAATGACCCTCTCGCAACATGGGCTAGTATCCAGGACACCACTTCTCTCCTTCTTCGAGGACTTTTCTCCTTTCTTAATTATCCTTCCAATATCATTCGCCCAATCAACAGAACTCCGCCCCTTCGGCGGGGGAGGAGACATCGTTGAAAAATTCAGAAAGCCTTTCCTGTTGGTTGGAGGAAGGCCATCTTCCCCCGGATGACGTCAACACTCAACTTCTCTTCTCAATCACAACATCTTTCCCAGAAGGGGCTTTTCCAATTAATTGTCGACTCACTCACTACAGCCTTCAAAATAATTACTGGTTTCCCGGTTGAGAGAAAATTTCGACGGTCAATCAGTGGGTGAGAAAATATAGGAGGAAGGGTATGTTTTGCAACGAAATTAGGCAGTCGAAGTTCCGCCTCGAAGGGCGGAGTCATCCCAGTCTTCTGCCTTTGTTCGGAGAAGCTTCTCCCCTCAAGAGATACCTTTCCCTATTCGAGGGCTGGTGGCATGTCTCCATGGGACGAGAGACGTCCTTGCCGACCGGCTTCATCTCCCCTTCGACCTCTGCCATTTACCTCTAATGTTTACCGGTAGGATCTTCGTCGCTCGCGTCAGCCGTCGTTTGTTCCCCTCCATTGTCAGTTCCTTATTCTTTCTTTCTTCTTTCCGCCTCTTCTCAAGTCTCTTTTGCAGATGGCGACTACAAACGGCGGAGTCAAACTCGTAATCTTCGACAAAGACGGCACTCTCGTTGACTTCCATCGAATGTGGCTTCCATGGGCGTCGACGACTGTTCAGCTGTGAGTCTATCTTTCTCTTTTTCTGACGACATAACAATTTATTCTGGTGACTCCCTGGAGACACCGCGGGTCCTTCTTTTTACGTAGACACGCTCGAATTTGATTTCCGTAGAACTGCCCTCAAATAGACTACCGTAGACCTCCCACCTCCGCTTATTGTCAGTCAGCTGACATTTGAAGAAACTCTCGGGAATCGAGTCAAAAAAGGACGGACAAGGTCTCCGGGGAGAATCGAAAGAAAGACATTTGAGTAATTTCAGACTGGAAGAGGCTACAAATCTACCCGTTGGACCAGCTGTTTACCGTACTCTCGGAGTCGACCCTCATCGTGGAAAGGTTCGTTTTCTTTTTTTTATTAGATTACTTACCCGGAAGACATGGGATCCAGCCAGAAATTGACCCCGTTTGGCACGTGCACTGCCTAAGATTGAATTTCGTTGTTGAAAACCTGATGTCAATCATAGTTTTAGGTCTCGATGGGTGCGTTGGCTGAAAAAAATCTAGCCGGTATCCGGGCTGACGTCTCGATGACTCTCCAGATGCATCATGGAATAGCTAGCCATGTAGCTGACAAAATGGTTGAACATGGAGTTCCGGAAGCAGCAAACGGAGAGACTCATCCGGTGTGTGATCTACGCGAACTTCTTCTAGAACTACGCTCCATGGGAATCAAGAGTGCCCTTTGCACGGCCGATAGCAGGTACGACACACGCCAATTGGAACTCCACGGGTCATTGACCGGCCCAACAGAGACGACAACACATTCGTTTTTCTTTCAGACGTGCTACTGTCCAACAAATGCTCGACTTGGGTATCCACGACCTTCTCGATGACATCGTATGTGGCAACGATACTGGCATCATCCCCAAGCCATCTCCCCACTGTGCCATGCAGATTTGTAAACGTCTGAATGTCGATGTTTCGGTGAGTTCTTTTCATGTAAACATCGGACGGGACAATGACGTTAGTCACGGGAAAATTGAGGCGAATCTGTGACGAAGACGTCACTCCCGGGGGAAACAGATACCTTAACTATCTCATAATACAATTTTAGAATGTAATCTGTGTCGGAGACACCATTGCCGATCTCAAGATGGCCAAAGTAGCCGGTCTGAAGGCCAGTGTAGCTGTTCTCAGTGGTGTTGGATGTAGAATGACTCTGGCAGAATACTCAGATTACTTTGTAAGACTTCTTTATTTCTTTGAATGTCTCGATTAAGATCGACGATGCCAGTCACCTCCCACAGCTGATTCGTGACCATATGAACGAGGATACGAAACGCGGCTAGAAGAATCCCTTTCCTCCCTTTCGTTCAACTGATCTCAACTTCGAGATCTCAATTGATAGATATTTATTCCACTTTACTAATCCCGCTTGCGACTAGAAACGTGTGACCGAGTGTGCCAATACGAATAAAAACGGTGAACTCTGTCTTTTTTAACTGAGGAAGAGAGCAACGGAAGCTACTCTCCATTGAAGAGGAGAATCGACGGGAATTGAGACAGGGGCGATCAGTTGTGATCGGGAGGAATCGACGTAGAGCGGTACCTGAAAATCTCAGAATTATACATGGACCACGTGACATTTGCATTTCAAGGAGAGAACGCGACTCGGGAATATGCTAGATGACCACCATAAACATTTTTGACGTGACTGATCATTCACCTCGATCGAACTGTCGACTGGATATGGTAATGGCGTTTCTTGAGGAACCCAAGCCAGATGGAGAAGTGGGGCATTCGAGAGAGGAGGGTGGGAACTGGAAGTCGGTCGAAGTTGGCCATCTAGAATGGCTCCCTCGATCATCAACCCTTGAACAGACAGCTTGACCACGACATTTTGTAACTTAGAAGAGTCCCATGTCGATATGAGACGGAGTTCATCCATTCCTGTCTCATTCTTCCTTGCACTTATTTGACGAACAGCGTTCAAAAAGACAGTTGGGCGAAGAAGTTTTGAAAGAAAAACAGGGGAATCCAATAGGCGAGCAGAGTTAGAAGACATTTCCATCATGGCCTTGGTTGACTCGACGACCGCTGTCATGTATTCGAGAGGATCCTTCGGTCCATCCCACAAATCTATCCACACATCTGAAGTCTGTTGAAGACGGAAAGAGTCGACGATTGAAGTGGTGATGGGGTCGAGGACATCTGTTCCCTTCAAGTATCTGTTGATCTTCGACAGATCTCGATGGATGGTTGCTATGAGACCGAGTCCGTTGTTCGTCTCTAACACGAGAACTTCCATCAAAGGATCTTCTATGTCCGGGATGTCGATCGGCCTCTTATTTGTCAAGTCCGTACCAGAACACAGTCGTCTCCACAGTTGAAGAGCTGGGCCCATGACTACCGACCAGTCGACCGTCGAGGACTTTTTCGCAGTTCCAGCTCTTCTAAGCTGGGTTAGAGTATTCTGTGCTTCGCTCAGTTGCCAGGAGAATCGAATATTTGCTGGTAGACCAAAAAGAGATGGTTCATCTTCCCCTGGTACTTGCTTCTCTATGAGTGAGACATAGTCCTTGACATCTTGACTGGCTATTATATCTATTCTCTCTGCCAGTTGTTGTCCATCTCTTCCTGTTATTCGCCTATCATTAAAGAACATCTCCAGATATGCCAATAAAACAGTCATATCGAAGTCATTCTCAATCCGTCCTCCATAGATGACGTATCGAAGGAGACCTTTGACGAATTCCCAATCGGCCCCTGGATAACGAGTTCTCTCATTAGACGGGAATTACCTCCATCAGCGGTGAGATGCTCGATGAACAGACGGGCCACGCGCACGTCTCCTGTCCCAAACTCGTAGAACTTTGTCCATGCTTGGGGGATGAAGGTTCGTCTCTCTTGGAGAAGAGCATGGAGCCAAGCGGCGACAAAAATTGCTTGAGTTGTGAGGACACGGCGAGTTGAAGACGGAATTTGACTATATGTTCGGAGGAGATTGTTCTTCAATCCTGAAATAAAATACGTTTCGAGGCTCAAGAAGTTTACCCGGAGGAGATTCGAAGGTAACTTTGAAGCATCGTTGAAGGAGAGTGACAGGGAATCTGTCGTCTGCCTCGCTGGTCAGCCAGAGACGGAAAGAATTGTTGTTTATCGGAGTAGTCAGTTCTTTCTCAATCAGAGGAACGACATGGAGAGCTAGATGGACATTCCCCAGACAGACCCATCCTCCTTCTTCTTTCGCTTGCCGAATCGCTTCCACTGCTGCTGTCTCCTGTCCTTGTCCCATAGAAATCGATCGCCATGGTTGTCTATGTTCTAAAGCGAGTGTCTCCAATTCAAGAGTAGGGTCGACAGCTCCTGCCAAAATGAGAAGAATCGGTTCTTCCATATGAGATTCTTTGAAAATATCACTGAGCGAGAAAGGTGGAGGATTGACAGAAGTCACATCCAAAGCAGAGAGGACAAATCGTTGCATAGCAGCGTAAAGACGTTCTGGACGAGTTGCTTGTATCAGAAGTACCTGGAAAATCTTCCATTATCACCATATTTCTACCTTCTGAAATGGAGTAATCCGTTTGTCGACCATAGAAGGAACATTCATCTCTGCCTCGACACTTTTGGAGTAGTCATTCCATGTTCCTTGATCAGACAGTTGAAGATTCTGAAAGAGGGAAGGTAGGGCAGCTCGAAGACGAGCAACGGCTGGTTTTCTAGAGTCATCCAGCCATCCGATATGACCGATGTCGCCACCTTCATCAATTAAAGAACCCGTAAGCAATTCCCATTCCTAGAAGAAGATTACTAAGTGAGATAATCTTACATTTATTTGGAAGAGACTAGGCATACTCGAATGAACAAACGAAAGTGCAAATCCGAGACGATCAGACTTGAAGATGGCTCGTGATACATAGAAGAAGAGAGAAAGACGGAGTTCTCTTTGAAGAACTTCCACTCGATTGTTTCTTTCTTGACACTCCCGAAGACATTTCGTAAATAAATGCATGATGGTGTTCACGTTGAAATTGTACATATGATTCCTGAGACTGAGATCGATAAAAGAAAAATGAAGAACACTGGCTGCATCGGCTATCGGGAGATAGACCTCCCTCTCCGTCAACAACTGCTTCGTTAACTTTTCTGCTTCCACTATACTTGACGACAATGTCTCTGCCGAGGCCTTCGATCGATTGAGACTCTCGAGGAGGTCGTTGTCATCCAACAAATTCCCCTGGGCATTTGCCAGTTGTTGAAGAAGTTCCTGTTCTAGCTTCTCCAACTCGGTCTTTTTCTCGTCCGAATCTCTCGCTAGTTCTCTGCTTCTGACTTGAAGCTCTGGTTTCTCTGCTTCTATTGCCACATCCAACAATTGAGAGGACAGTCCTCCCCTAGTGGTGAAGAAGGTGACTTCAGAGACAAGAGATCTCATCCCACTAGTTTCACTTCTCGCACAGAGAAACATCCGAAAATCTGGGTGGAAATCGACTTGTTTGTCTCCGAGATTGACCATCATTCGAGGTCCCTGACTACTCAAATCTTTTCGAAGAAGAGGAACTAGCTGAGCTGGAATAATGGAGACGTCGTCGATGATAAGTGTCTTTCCGAATCGTACTCCAAGTTCCACTTGAGTATAGAAGTCATCCTGATTAGCTCGAAGTAAAACGGCGTTTGGATAGAGTTTTTGAAGGAAAGAGGAAACTCGACCAGAAGGATCCAATGCTAGTGGGGTTTGACTTCCTCTTATCATTGCTACTGCATTCTCGATAGAAAGTGAGTCAGCAGGAAGTCCCATGTTCTTCCATAACATCTAAAAGATTTCTACTAAGGTAAAGAAGATACACCTGTTCTGTTTCGTTGACACAGAAATGGACGGGGTCGAAGTTATCTAGACGGAGGAGCTTCAATACATTTTTCAGAATATCTCTTCGTTGATCCTCAGGAACGGCCGCCATGAATGTGACAAGGGTAGCTCCGACAAGGCAACATCGTTCGACCTAAGAACATTGCAGGTCACTAGACATTTGAACCTGGGCCAACTCGGCAGTTAATGTTTCCATTTGACTGTTCCATCGTTGAAATTCTCCTCCAAGTCGATCAACAAGTGTTCCGGCCACGGAAATGGTCGCCTGTTCCCTTTCCAAATCGATTTTTATCTGTGCTGCATCTTTCATTAGAACTTCAAAGTTTTTTTTCAATTCGGCCACTCGGCTGTCGACCGTTGCCAGCCCTGCAGACAACTTCGACATCTGTTTCTCGGCCTTCGCTAGATTTCTATAAATCGTAGGGGTTAGTACATTAAATGCCATACTTTGCAAGCTCATTCTTTTCATTTTCCAATGGAGATATTTTCTCTAGTATCTCCGAATATTGCAAGTTGGCCAATACCCAAGCTGCCAATGGAGCAGCCGCTACCGAGGCTCTTTTGGCTGTCTTCGGATCAAAGGAGTTTTGTTTACTAGCGACAAGGGCTGACACCTTCTTATGGACATCTTTCGTGATCCTTCGGGCATCGAAGCCAATTATTTGTTCTTTCACTCCACTGGACGAGAGAAATTTCCTCATTGCTTCCCAAGAAGTATCTAGTATGCCCATGAAAAGTAATACGGCCTGGAGAATATCTCGAATAGCCTCTGGAGGAGCACGAAGGGAACGAATCTCACTGAGAGACTCGGCCTTGATACTCCCAACAGCACTTCTGGCTTCCTAAAGAAGGATAAAGTAAGGCAAGTGGTTAACCTGAATAAGTGGCTCGACCTCTTTCAATTGTTCTTCAATAACCTTCTTCTGCTTCTCAATCTTCTCATTCTCCTTCTCTGTTTCCGCTCTCAACTGTTCCATCGAAGTTCTTTGGTCTTCCGCACCCTATAAAACATTCAATGAATGAGAGAGCACCCTTACTGTCATACTATCGGTGATGGCGGCAAGAGCAGCATCTGCTTCCGATTGTTTTTCAGCCAGAAGTCGGCTTTTCTTCCCCGCCGCTGCTTGCATTTTGGTAACTTGTTCCCTCGCTTCTGTCAACTTTGATATACCTGCCTTCAGTCTGTTCAGTCTTCCTGCGATAGCTGTTTTTTTGTCATTTATAAGTAGCTCGAAATTTTCGCTGAAAGAGATGAAGGATTGTGGGGAAGTCAATCGAGGAGGAAGCACGGAAAAAATCTCACTAAAGTTTCAGTTGAACGTCCAAGGAATAGATACCTAAAAGCAGAAGAAGTGTCTTCATTGACATCGACATCTTTCTTCTTCAACAGCATTGACGGCATTAATCGAAGACTGTCAGTCGTCCATTGTTCTCTCCAAAACACATTACATTGCTTGAAGAGAGCCGGATTGGCTGCTGTCAAAATATCAAAGTCTTCCGCGTCAATGTTCAGCAAAACTACGACGTGCAGCTGAGCTCGGATACCTGAAAACATGGTCCTTTTTGAAGAAAAATAGCTTACGTGCAGCGAGAAAGATTCTCAAATCCCCTTGAAATCCAGTCTGACTGGCCTGATCTCTAACTTGAGCCAGTAGCCCATCCAATTCTTGAGGAGTGAATAAGCCCGGAACAAGTCCACTGGAGACGAGACTGTTGACAGTTTGAAGGAAAATCGGCTTTACAAGCTGCCAGTGTTCGACTAACAGGACAACATGCTCGCCGCTCACGACTGCGTTGATAGCTGCTCTGACTTCAGAGTCGAAGTTCTTCTGGGCTGCACTGGTGACGACTTTTGAAGTAAAGACTTGCATCTGGTGCATGTTGGCCACTACTCGAATAGTGTGTCGTCTTCCCAATCCCGCTCGTCCAATGAGAAGAGCAGTTCCCCCAGATCCTAATTTATTTCCTTGTTTTCAGATATCCTACCTGTCAAAGCTTCATCCAGTCTGGCACAGACTTCTACTAACTCGTCAGTCAGGACATGAGGGAAGAGAGCCACTTCAAATTCATATCGGGTGACAGCTTTCTGTAGAATGGAAGCATAGTCTGCTTTCGAGATGGAAGCCACGGTGAGACCAGAACCAAGAGGTGGAACGGGCAGTTGAGCAGGAACGAAAAGAACATCTCTCCCTCCCCGACGAGGGAATATCTCGGCTACCATATCATCGAAATTAGATCGGTCATCTGGAGAGGCAAGACGGTCACGGAAAACACGGTCGGCCTCATAGGCGACAGCTTGTATAAGTGCATTAGAGTCTGAACTATAGAACTATTGACATGCGAAACATTACCTGGAAGAGGCATTCTAAGAAGTGAAAGTGTCCATCGAGTGAGGTCTCTCGGAGTGAAGACATAATGTCGTCGTTGGGAAGGACGAAAAGCCGTTCGAACACGGTCGAAAAGTTGAACCATTGATGATGAAACGGCCTCCGCTCTCGATCCTGCTCCCATTTGAGCCTGAATCATTTTCTTCATAAATGAGCAGCTCACCTCGAGGATCGGATTCAAATAAGTGGTATAGATAGCCGACAGTTCATTGGCAGATGGATATTCGATGGAACAAACACAAAGTAGACGAAGAAGACGAGGTGGAAGAGGGGCAGAGGAAGGAGCCATTGAGGCCACCAGCTGGACTTTCTCTATCCCAATCCATTCAAGGTTGTCATCGTGAAACCCGCCGTATACCAGAAGTTGTTGAACAAAAGCTAGAAGCTGACTCGTTCCGTATTTGTCTGGAGCAGGGAGATTGATGTTTTTCAAATAGAGAATAAGATTGGGTCGTTCTTTTGGTCGAAGGACTCGACCTCCTCCTCCGCTTACCTAAATCTATTTTTGATAGAAACATACTTTACCTGAACACAATACAGTTGCAGTGCCTGGAGGACAGCACTGGCTGTACTCTGAGCTGTACAATGGACCACTGTCAGTTGACTATCTCCGTCCTCTTCGAAACATGTCTTCAATAATTCCTCTTTTCCACATCCATCGGGTCCAACCACGATAAAAGATGCCCTATTTTGTGGACGAAGCCAGGAAGAGACAGTATGGATGGCGCTCTGGGCAGAAGCCGTTCGAACATATGGTCTGTTGTCTCCAGAAAGAGATTCAAGAGAGACGATGGGAGCGAGATCGTCATAGAAAGAGGTGAGAGAGCCTGTTCTTTGATCGAAATAAACAATGTCCGGACGATCCATATCAGGAATGGAATGTCCCTGAAAGACTGTCGAGGCCAGCTCCTTCTTCGATGTATTCGGAACAAGGGAGACAAGTCCACGGAAGAGAGAGGCCAAGAATTGAACCTCGGAACTGCTATTAGCCACATGACTCAAGGCTGTTTTTATAGCTCCTGCTCGTGTCACACCTTCCAATGAATACCCTATTTTTTCTACCCAATTAAAACATCTAAAGGATTGAATATGAAGATAGAGTTCTACCTTTCAAAGTGTCTCTGCAGCCACTCCTTCAGTTCTCCTGTATCCTCCTCATTCATTCCTTTCAACCATTGTTCTACCAGCTGTAAAGGAGAGAGAGAATTACCACTGATGAATATCATTCCCATCCGGGATACGGTAGCTGGAGAGGCATATTGAAGGGAATCAGTTTCGAAAAGAAAGTTCACATTGTTACCAAACTGGATTCTTTCTCCCGAAGGCATTGTCATCTAAAAAAAGTATTTAAACGAATAGGAATTCTACCAGTCGGTTGTCATCAAGGACGGAGTTAAGTGCCTCGATCCATTCGGGATCGATGTCTCCATCACAGACTATCCAAAAATGTACAGATGTGTCTTTAATGACTGCCCTTGCGGCCATCGTCAACACCCCGTCTGCCCATTCTCTCGTGTCCATGTCCATGTGTCCCAATAACTTAAGAAAATGCTGTCTAGAAAATTTTTCCTCACCTTATTCCTCGAGATAGCTTTTGGATTAAATGTCACAACACGCAGATTATTTCCGATTGCCTTCTGAAGGAGTCTCCATGTCGTCGTCTTTCCCGATCCAGCTGGTCCCAATAAAACACATCCCATTCTCTGTCGAAGTTGTTCATGTAGTTGGAATATCTTATGAAGTTGTGCGTCTGTTAAATCTATTTTCATCTCCTTCGCCGCCTCTCCCAAAGGTTCTAATAACTCTCCGAACTTAACAAATTAATCTTTAACTAAAATTCACCTACCATCGCTGTATGCCTATCTCCCTTTCCGAAGATGTCATCGACCAAGACAGAAAACCTTTTCGAGTCGGAGGATGTCAACTTGGACAAAGTGTTGAGAAGGAGGGCCTGAACAACAATGTCCTTCTCCCGTTGATCTGCCGTCTTCAACTTTGCACATCCTCGAAGAACTGTCTTCAATGCCCGCAGTCCCCAATCATAATGTTGTTGAGAGGATAGCATTTCCTTGCTTAAACGGAAGACGGCCACAAGTTTTCTAGCTAAAGAATCGGCTTCCTGGAATCCTTCGGATTGAAGAAGGGCGGCGGCGATAAGTTGATTATCGGGAGCGGACATCACGACAGGTCGAAAGAGCTGCTTCAGATTGTCCGGCAGTCTCTGTCGTCCTCCGTATCCTCTTCCAGCCGGATTGAGGGTTATAAAGACAGCGGCATTAGGGTTTACTGCGACAGACGCCGTACCCAGTTGAAGTTTCGGTAACTTCGTTTTGATAGCATCTTGGATAGCTTGGATTTGCATTGAAACAGCAGACAAGACAGTCGAATCAAGACGATTAAATTCGTCAAAACAACCCCAGGCTCCGCATTGAACAAGACCAACGAAGATACGACTCATCGAGTGGACATCGATTCCTTCGTCGCAATTGAAGACAAGAACTTGTCGACCCATCAACTGGGCAAGAGCTTTAACTGATTCCGTTTTTCCTGTTCCTGCTGGACCATATGGATTGCCTCCAAGACCGACAAACATGGCTTGCGTTAAAGTGAGATAACATTTGTCTGTCAACGGAGTGTGTACTAGCTTTGGGGCATTCCCCTGATACTCGAAAGTGTATTCCAGCTGGCTGTTGACTTGTCTGACCACCACTCGTTCGTTCTCCAAATAAAATCGAAGCTGTCTCTGCCATGTCCAGCAACTGATTGACGTCGCTTTCTCTTTTATCAGTTGTTTCATGACATCAACTCGATGAATCAGATCCAGAACGAGGGCCTTCAACTTTAAAGACAATACGACGTCCTCCACATGGCTCTCTGTAAAAGTCTTTAGTTGATCTTTTTGGCTATTGAGGAGTCCTTCGAGTTTTGAACCTCCTCCATTCGACAGGACTGCTTCAACGTCAGTACAGAAACGAATATCTTCTGCAAGACAAAGTATCTGCGATGGAAACCTCGATGGATCGATATTCGGTTCTCTGATGGCATTCACCGCCAAAGCTTTTAGGGTCGCTCTCATTTCGTCAGAGAGTTGTTGAAGCCAAGTCTTTAATAGAAAAGATTAAACTATTCGAAAAGATACCTCAACTTGAGGGACGATCCTCACAGGTCGAATTAGCGGAACCTGCTCTCCTTCGGCCGATACCATGGCGGCTATCGACTCTTGATTCCCGCTGAAGACGACTCGCTCAATGCCCTGAAGAATTGTAAAAAAGGGCAGTCAAACCTGGAAGAGTTTCTTGAGATGACTTTGGATAACATTAGGATTTGTCGATTGGCCAAGAATCTCCAGTAGGTCGTCATCTCCAAGAAAGTAGAATCGAGGGAAGGCTGATCTCTTTTCCTCGAGAAATTGGTTGAGAGCTCGCTGACAACGAGCCAGTTGATCTGTGCATTGCTCGAGACTTCGAGCAAGAGAGGAACGCCCGCAGAGGGAGATGACTCGGGGATCACGAGCAATGTCTAGAATATATTAAATGAGAAGATATGTATAACATACCCGCAAGAACAGCACGAAATTCGGCATCTACACGGGCGAAACGACCAGCCTCAGACGGAAGAGCTCCTCGGCCAAAGATAGGCTCTAAGTAGACCCATTTCCTTTGGATTTCGTTCATTTGATGAAGATGGACATCCAAGTCACCCAATCTGATTTGTGCCTTCAACGAGAAATAGCTTACTTAATCTCCCATACGGATGTTTTGTCAGAGAACAGAGCATAAAAGGGAGAATTCTTCAGAGATTGGAGTAGAGCACTGCTGTCTTTCACCTGCATCTACGTTTCCCGACTCCCTTTCAACTGACCGAATTTATTGTTTCCTTCCATTCCCTAATTAGCTTGATAATAGTTCCGTTTGAATGTTGATATTCCGTTAGATGAAATTCAGTCCCCGCCGCCCACATCTCCAGTTCCACGAGCGCCTCACGTATCGTTACTTCTCCCTGTGCTCGTGCATTTAGTGCTTTAATGGCATCAGCATTAATCACGATGGCAGAAGACACTGAGAGGAGATCACCGAAGGTCAACTTCTCCAAGACTGTTCCTCGCGGCAGTTTCAATAGACGGAACAGCTCGAGCCAGTGTTCCGGACTGAGTAGTTCACCTCGACAGAACTTGAGAAACGGAGACATCTCTCTCAAGGAGTCAATGTCTTTTAGAAGACGGATGCTCATCGGAGTCTGTTGACCAACTTTTAATTTGGTCGTCCATGAGGAAAGAAGCTCATCGAACAGATAGGTCTTCCCTCGAAAAACGATCCATTCCTGCAGTCCCAGCTCCGCAAGCTCTGTAGCAAACTGTTCGTAAATAACCCAGTTGGTCTCGTATTCCTTCAGTTCTTCGTCCAGTTTTTCCATTTCCCCGAATTCGGGTGATCCAACTCCAAACTGTTCACATTCTAACAAAAGTTGCCCCTTCTTCTCCAACAAATCATTCAACTCTGTTCGTTTTTCCTTGATGAACTCCACGGCTTTCAACATTCCCTCTCTGGAATCTGATGAAGAGAAATAAACCACTTACCTGTCTCCCTGAAGTACGTCGTTCTTCGGTTTGAATTGATCCCACCTGGCTCGGAACTTCTCTCCTTCATCCGACAGGGTTTTCAACCTCTGATTGACATTTCCTCGAAGAACTTCGACCTGTTCCTTGATCATCTCCTGATGATTTTCCAACATTTGGGTAAATTTGTTCCATTCTGTCATTGTTGTGTTCATTGCCTCAACCTGTTTTCCGGCCACTGATCGAAGGAGAGTATGCTTCTCCTCTAACTCGATGAAAGTCGCCATGATCTCCTTGCTCCGTCGACCGTATTCAGAATGTTTTTGATTTGCTTTGGCGACTTCATCGATGGATTGCGGACGACTCGATAGTTCTGTTATAGCTTCTGTCAAAAAAGAGCTGCTGATGGCAAATAGTTGTGCTTTGATATCAGTCTCTAGTGTTTCGGAAAGAATTTGGAAAAGACGGCTGACGAGCTCTTCAACTGCTATCTTCGCTGAGGATGTGTTGACAACGACACAGTCTATCTTGACCTCTGATGGCAAAGAAGAGGCTTCTCTTCCCTTTGATTTTACAGTTTTTAGGGCATTCTCCCAGTCAACTGCCTTCTTGAACTTTTCCAAGATGAGTTCTTCGAGATCCAATTGACCGATGACCAGCCATTCTGCGAATTGTTTGTCGACTTCCGACAACTTTTTCATGACTTCTTCTGCTCGATTAAAAACAGATGTCAGTCGGAAAGAGTTCCTGGCGAGAATGATCGAGAATATCCGGACGGCTTGTTCTCCCTCCTGGACTCCTTTGAATTTCTCCGGAATCCCAAGAAACTTCTTCATCTCTCGATAATATTTTGCCCTCGTTTCTTCCAAATTGGGTCGAAGTTGCAGTTCTCGATTCCTACATTACTCTTACTATTTTTCCTAACTTCTTACATGAATACGAGTTGAACATGGATGGGAGCTATTTGTGTATGAAGACTCTCAAGTCCCCATTGAAATTGTAATTGAAGAGCCTTGAAGAGTTGTCTGTCCCAATGGATCAGCCATGGTCGAAGATTCGTCTTCGATGCCCCGTATACCAGTTCCTCCTCAGCTATTTTTGATCTCATTGCAGTCAGAATCTCCTTCCACAGATTTACCTGAAATCTTCCTTTTTCCTCTCTTCAAACCTCTTTCAATATATCAATTCCACAGAGATTTATGACCATTTGAATAATTTCCTGATGTTTATTCCTGATTCTCCGATTGTGTTCTGCCAATTTATCTCCAGTCGACTGTAATTTTTGAATAAAGTTCTCCAACTCTTTTGGATCTTCCCAGGTCACTTTGCTGGTTTCTCCCTTCTTTGCCACGATCAATTTTTCAAAAGCCATGGCTTCTTCAAGCATCAGTGCCTATGGGGAGGATAAAAAAGGAAGGAAGAGGATACCTGTTGACAGGGTAACATTTGGGTGTCAATTGTATTGTAGAAATGGGCTATTTGTTTAAGAGTAACTCCATAACGGTAGAACTTTTCTCCTTGGTTGGCACAAACAACGATCTTAGCAGGAATCATGAGTCCCAAGGAGGCTAATTGACGGACCTGAACATTTTTTTCTAGCCGGAACACCCACTTCCTTTAGTAATCGTAACAATCGATCGCTGTAGTTGACAGTGAGAAGACCTTTCTTCTGATCGAGGACCATAATCTGTCCTCTTGTTTCAAGAGTCAACGAATCATGAGAGTCGTCGATGGCCAGTACCGTTTCCCGACACCATTGATCAAATTGTTCCTGCTCAGCTGATTTCAATTTTTCCGCGAATTGTTCCATTCGAATAAACAGTTCCCTATATCCCGATAAATCGTCGAGAAAATTTGAGCAGATAGATCGAAGATTCTCTAACTGAATGGACTGCTGACGAATCCAGACGACCTTCGCAGCCACCTCAGTCAAAAAGGCCCCAGTAGGGACTCCACCATTGATCTTTTCGAAACATGTCTGTTCCTTCGTGGATATCAGGGTGGACAGTCGACCCAATAACATTTGTCTAGAAGTTTAGATATGGTGAAAGGAGGTTACCTCTCGCTCTGAAGTTTGTCTTTGATCTTTTCTCGACATAAGAAGTTTTTGTATTTCGACAATTCGACCGTCATCTGACATTTATATCATCATGGTAAATCCCTACCTGATTGGATTCCATCTTTTCTGGCTGTAAACGATTCCGAAGTAATGGAATAGCTCTGTCAATTAAGGGATCTAGAGCTCTTTCGGTGGCCGCCAGTCGACTCTTCCAGGCGGATTCGGCAAAGGGGCTGTAAATGAGGGGATCAATTCCTCTCATGACCGTTTCGATCAGGGTAGATGCTTCCTTTTCAGCTGTTTCATCTTCTAAAAGCCGACCCAGCTGCCCCGGCAAGAGGATCAAAGAATAGACATCCTCCAGCTTATTTTTGAATCCTAATAGAAATTTCAACTCGACTGGTGGCCCCTTCCATTGTTCTTCTGGATTCCGTTTCCACATCTGTGTTGTAAGAAGAGAACAGGATATCTCCCATTGTTCACAGAGGGAAATGGCTACAAGTGAATTCTTTCTTCTCTCCTCCTACCTGTTTTCAACTGTTCGGTTGTTCCTTTAGATTTCCAAAGCTGTTCTCCATCGATCCTCGATGTTATTTGATCACACAAATAACTTGCTAAACATTCTCTTGCTTCATTGCCCCTTCCCCATTACCCATTGCTTGGAATAAACTCCTCATCCGTGTTTCTTCATATCGTGAATCCCACAACTCGTCACAGACATCCTCAAAAGTCTCAACGATATTGGTTAGTTCATGTAGAGGACGGTCCTGAACGTTCGAATTAAATGAAACACATCATGGTCATGAACGGCAAGATTTTTATGCTGACCGTACAGGTGCCAATGACTTCTTCCAAAGGGAGAAGTGCTTCTGAGAATGTTTTCGATTTTGTATCACTCCTGTCTTTCCATAGTCGAATTTCATCTTCAAGTGAAGAAACACCTGAAATTTAATTTAACCGTTTATGTCGAAAAAAGAGTCACCTATTTTTTAATCATTTTTATTTTTATTTTTTTTTAATTAGAAAATCCTACAAATATACAATGCTAAAGATAAAGCTGAAAAATATTCCGTCTAATTAAAAATAGTAACCGTTGCTTTGGTACGTATAGATACATTTGATTTAGTTTTAATTTATTTTTCTTCTTGCTTACCACTGCCATCATGCTGCCCTTTATGTATTGTTGCCAGTAGATTTTCCTCTAATTCAGTCACAGCAGACGCTAATTGTCTATTTGTATTATTATTCGTCGTTATATTGCTACTAAACACCTATAATTGATCAATTTATTTTTCAATCAGTTTCTTACGTTTTGAACAGATTTTAGAAAAGCTTCCTCAGGTGGTCCACTCATAGTTATGACGTTGACTATTGTTTTTACATTTTCAGCAGTTAGGGGAACTGCTTGCGTTTTGTAGAATACTACCCGATATGTCGCTATATTGTCATTGCTAACTTGATTAGTAAGTTGAATCCCTCTCTGAAACGTTCATGTTTCGTATATGAAAACTTACCTCATTTCGCAAAACAACTAAAATACTCGTTTTTGTATCACAAAATTTGTCGATTGGAGCTATCTGTTTAATTTTATCTTCTTCAATTTTTAGTCCAAAAACCGCCGAGGCTAATCGAAGAATATATGTTCGTCGTGGGTCTCGTTCGGCTTCCATCCTGTCTAAACTGAAATGTGATATTGTTTATCATTGATGGATTTGTATTTCTACAAAACGTTTCATCACAAACAAATACTATATTGTAAGAGTAATTAAGAAATATGGTAAAAAGAGTGAGTTTAATTATACAACCATCGCAACGGTTGCCATAGAAGCGACCCCCGCTATTCAACAAAAAAATTGAAAAGAGGAATTTTAAGTATTAGATTAGATTCTGAAAAAACACTTTCAGGAATCTAAAATATTCAAAGATGACAAAAAAATTCAACATACTTTTTTGTTTTATATTTTATACAACTTCTGGAGAACATTGTTTTCAATATTTTGATTCTACTATTGCTATATTTTTATATGTCATTTTTTGAAACTCTTTTCAATGTTTTATAACTGATCTGGTTTTTGATATGCTTCTTTTACTGAAACCTGTTCATATCTGTCAATTATTTTATTTTGAAATGTATTGATCACTACATAGCACGATTACCGATGAATAAACCTGCTGGTCACCCATTCCGGATGTTGCATTCTCTCGCTTTTTCTGTTTCACTGTTTTATAATATAAATCTTCAGGGATATAAACTGACGGCTAATTGAAATCTCTGGTTTATTGGAATCTTCTACTTTTGCTGAATAGCCGAAATGGCTCATTTTCTACCAGATAATCGGGATTTGCATTGCTATTTAGTTATTAAGCACTCTTGGAAAGGAAAGTATGTTTTTTTTTTAAATTTGTTTTTTATATTATTTATCTTATTTAACATATCTTTCAGGTATAAGAGAATTTTTTCTATTGGAACACTAGCTATTTCAACATATAATCCACAGACGCTTGAAATTACTAATCAGGTATACTTTTCATTGTTCTAGTAATGTTACAGTGGCAATATGGAGAATTCTGCGGTGTTAAACCATGTTCTAAAACTTCAGTTGGAATTGAAGGAGGAATGTTTGAAATTACATTCAAATCTAAGCAAGGGAAAAGGGTATAGAATTCTTTTTTTCATAAGTTTTTAGGATAATATGAAATTTTCATCTGAATTTTCCGCAGATATTCTGACGGATTGTTTACTTTATAATTCGAAATTTGCTGAAAAAAATTTCCAGCCATTTGTAAGACATTGCTTTTTAAACAATTTAGTTTTTAGGCTGTGAATGCCAATAAATATCGCTGGAATGGACAGAAAACTCCAGTTATTTTGAGAGCTGGAGCTGCATCATTAGAACAATTAAATGCAAGTGGAGTAGTTGTGAAAAAATATCCCTATAAATCTATTAGATGTATTGGAAAAGTTGGTCATCTTTTTCTTTAATACTGATATGTATAGGTTTCGGATTGTCCAGGCGGTTTTATGCTGGAAATTGGAGAACACAGAAGAAGGGTTTGTACCTTATGTTTTTCGTTATTGTTCTAGCATGTTTTCTCGTCTGGAAATGCTGACGAGTTATTTAAAAACGTGAAACAAATGGCTTATGAGAACATAGGCATACTCATTTCTTTTGAAAAAGAAATGATTTCCTTGGAAGCTTTTGAAATGACCCGCTTTGGTCTTCGCAGGTTAGTATAAGATTTGTTTAAAACCTTTACAGTCGTGATGACTGCCTTACTTCCTATGTTGAATTTCGTGTACAAAAGTTCACAAACAGAGAAGAATTTCCCGTTCGTCGACTGTTATGTTTGAGTGAAACATGTGTTATTGAGAGAGATCCACAAAGTTATCTGGTTATTTGTGTGACTCCACTTCAACAGGTGCTTTTTTTTCAAAGTATTATTATTTATTTAGATTGTATGCTTGTCCAGATTAGAAAAGGATCCGCAACAATTTTATATTGAATACAATAATGGAGAAAGGAGAACGTATTCTTCAAACGAAAGAGATCTTATTTTAGCATCGTTATTAGATGGAATAAGAGCATCAGGAAATGATCAAGTTAGTGCAGATCAAGCTACTTATTTTTTAAAAAAGGTATTTGTTTCTGGTCATGGGTTTGATAAATCGTTACGTCTGATTCCGTTCACAAAGGAAATGGACATGGAAGGAGAATCACAGTGTTTGCGACATGTAATTGCTCCTCCACGTTAGTTTTAGTTTTAAATTTAGTGTTAATTATTTTCAGCTGGACTAAAGCGTTCTGATTTGATCCGAAGATTTAATGCTAACATTCCGTACAGTGGTTTGAAATATACGAAATCCGAAGGCATATTTACTGAAAAGAAGGAAAATGTTATTGTTGCCACATTAGAAGCAGTTCTGGATGAAAACTATGAAAAAGACGACCTAAATCATATACATAAAAGTGAAGCACAATTACAATGCTTGCGGAGGTTATTTGCTTCTAAATGGGGTTTCCAATCGTTTACTCATGACTTGTCAGTTTTTTTTTCTAATTTTTCACTTTTATAGACGTCGGCAAGACAATTCACAATCTATTCGGGAAAAACTGGGAATTCTGGTAATGAAATGTTTGGCTAAAAAGAATGAGGCAGTTGACCACGCTGTCATCGAGGTTTTCTCCTTTTTTTTTTATCATTTTTTAAGGTTTTAAATGCTTTAATGCACCCTATGCATCATGAATATGAAATAAGAATCGAGCAAACTAATAAAGCAAGCCTTTTATCATCTCCTAAGTTTATAGAAGACCTTTTGGATCTTGTAGTAAATCATGTTGTAAGTTGTGATGGATTCAATTATTTTTTTTATTTAGAGCAGGAATTCGGGTTGGCTTGTTATCACTTCAATGCTTGATTTTCTAACGTACGCAATTTGTGCCCCTTATAGTGAAACTACGGGTGGATCAGCATTTGATAGTATTATAAAAATGGTTGCTGATAGAGGAAGAAGTTTTTATAGATTGTTTCATTCTCCTAGTATGACAATAGTAAAAGGTTCGTGATCTTTTACATTAACATACCGTCTATTTTGTAGGTGCTGGAATGGTCATGCGAGCTATAATCGAAGAAGCAAATTCTGAAATATCAAAGCAAATGCAAGTTTTATCTTTAACAGAAGGGGCTTTCCTTTCCCATCTGCAATCAGCACTTCTATATAAAGGAAAAGATCTTAGGGTAAGAATAGTTTTTACATAAATTTGACGGTTTAAGGCACTTACCAATAAGCAATTAAGTGGTCATCTTATTAGCTTATGGATTGTAGAGAATGAACCAGCGATGGACTTGCTTGCACGATGTCTAGTTAGTTGGAATTCTATTTTTATCCGTTATTTTTAGCCTAGAGGTTTAATAGAGTTTTTATCTTCGAATGATAAAGTACCAATAAATGAAACTGATCTTTTGACACCGAGAAACAATCTGGAAGCTGCAACGAATGAAGCAAAGCAACATGTTCTTCAAGAGAAAATAAATACTCTTGTAGTAACTGCCGAAGCAGGGTTAGATCGTTTCATACAACATTGGGATCTTGAACAAAAACTTAATTTCAAAGTTAATCGAGACGTAAGTACAACGTTGTTTTTCTTTAAATTTTCTTCAGCCACGTCAAAATATGCAGCAGCAGCCTGTGGTTCTCCGAAGAAGGCGTCAACATGTTCGACCAGCTGTTAATTGGAAATTATTTGCTTATGAGTTCAACCGTGATCATGCAAAAGCCGATTTGATTTGGAATGAACGAACAAGAACAGAATTCAGGTTTCAACATTTTGCTATTGTTGTGAAGTTATTTATTCAGTAAATGTATTGAAGCAGAACAAGCAACCTTATTAGCCGAAAAAGATCGCGCTGGTGATCTTCAAATTTCATGGAATCATACTGAATTTGTTGTAAGTCTTGTTGTTACAATTTTACTTTTTAGGTACCATATCCTTCTTTGGAAGAAGAAATAAAAATCGGTGATTATTATCTTCGTCTGTTGCAACAAGAAAATGATGAAAGTGCTACTCCAATTCATAATCCGTAGGAAGCTGTATTTTTAGTATTGGTTTAGAACAATATTTTTCAATGACGTATATCATCGGTTCCTTCTTGAAATTCGTAAGGAAATGAGATGTCAATGTTTGACAGCTATGGCTATTACTTATGGACGTCATTTTGATCAAATTGGACCGTTCCATGATGCTAAATATTTTGCCTCAATGCTCATGAAATGTAAGGATCCGTTGGAAAGAGATAGATATGTATGTTTTTTTTTTGTTTTTTTTTAATATTGTATTTTAAGCTGTTTTTGATTTCTAAACTTGTCAGTAACAAGGCGAATGCTCGAGATCTTATCGCAGCCGGAATTCTTCCGTTATTAGTGGACTTCTGTACTCTTTCTCACCTTCATGTTCAACGCGCAACAATTCAAAATCAAACAAATGTTATAGAAGCGTCTGCCGACCAACTTAACGCCGGTGGCGCCTCTGAATGGTATTATACAGATCAAACAAATACAAGACAAGGACCATTTCCTTTTGAAAAAATGAAGGAACTTTACGTTGAGAAAGTTATTTTTGAAAAAACTGCCGTTTGGGCTTATGGTCTGGCTAACTGGCAACCGCTCCATTTGGTTCCACAGTTTCGATGGACATTTTGTGTTCCTGAAGGTGTTACAAATGACTATAATTTTACTCAGATGTGTTCTCTTTGTCTTGATATTCTGATTCATTTATGTGAATTTTTTCCTACTAGGTAAGTTATTACAAAATTTTGGATTTCCTTTAGAGACGAATATGATAGTGTTGTTCGACCAATGCCTGCAATTAAACAACGTCTTACCGATGCGAATCTTCTTTATCATATAGTTCAGCTGCTTCTCACATATGAGCCATCAATAGTTCAAAGAGTTGCAGTTTTACTTCTTCACATTATGCAGGTTGATCATATCAATACAAATATATTCGTTTAGGATAATCCATTCTTACCCAGGTTATATTTATCAGGAGTGTTCTATTTCATATTGATGTACAATGGCTCTAATGTTTTGCCGATTGCTCGTTTTCTATATTATACTCATAAGAAGCAAGCATTTCGCTCGGCCATGGTATGTTATTTTATAGTTATCATACTACATATTTCTAGTTTGATGAAGCTAATCAATCTGTTCTTGCACCATTATTACCCGAAGCTGCAACATTCTATTTAGAAGAATATGGACCTGAAAAATATGCTGAAGTATTCCTTGGAGAATTTGACAATCCTGAAATTATTTGGAATACAGCAATGCGAAGAAATTTAATTGAAAAGATTGCTATACATGTTGCAGATTTTACGCGTCGTCTTACTTCGAACGTCAAGGTAGAGTTATTATTTTCAGCATTATTTTTTTTAGGCTATTTATCAATTTTGCCCTATTCCGGTAATAACATATCCAGAATTAGAGAATGAACTCTTCTGCCATGTGTATTATCTTCGCCACCTCTGTGACAAACAACGTTTTCCCGATTGGCCTATCAGAGATCCGGTATTTACTTTTTGTTCAACTTATCGAATTTTAGATACCATTTCTTCGAGCTTGTTTAGCAGCTTGGTATGAAGAATTAGACAAGAAGCCTCCCTCGATGTCGTTCGAACAAGCGTGTGAAACTTTAAAACTTACACCGAAGGATACTACTGTTGATCCCGGAGTTGTCCGAAGAGCATATTTTAAACTGGCTGCTATTTATCACCCTGATAAATTACCTGAAGATAAGAGAGATAAAGAGAAAGAATATAGAGAAACTTTTGAGAAGGTAATAATCTTGCTTCTACTATTTTTATCATTAGATCAATGCTGCATATGAACTATTAACAAGTAGCCTTGCTGGTCAGTCTAAAACACATGATACCTATAGAATTGTTCTATGTTTGCAAGCGCAATCTATTATATATTCCCGCTATAGTGAAGGTACTTTTTTTTTATTACTTCTAATTTTTTTACTTCTAATTTGTTTTCATTTACAGATCTGTCCGTTTATAAATATGCAGGGTATGATCGATTAATACGGACCATTGATATTGAAGCCAAAGATTCTACTCTCTTCCAAAAGTATTTTTTTTTTATAAAATACATTTTCAGGGGTGGTGGATTATTATTGAGTGCAGCTATCGAACTGTGTCATTATACTTTGAAAAGTAGTGCTTTGAATGCTGAGCAATTACGGCGAGATCAAGGATTGGAAGTATGATAATGAAATTGATCTATATCATGGTTCAGGCCTTACAAACGGCATTTGATCGCTGTTGTCCAATGATTACAGAAGGATCAAAAGCAACAGATATGGCTGTCCAAGTGTGTGAACATATTTGCAACTGTTTTGCTACAGCTGCTGTTTTCGAAGGTTGTCGTGAAAGGATGGCCGAGTTGCCTACTTTGTTTGGAAATCTTTGCCGCCTACTTCAGCTACCAGTTTGTTTTTTATTATAAAAAATTGTTAAAAAATTACTATTTAGCATTTGGCAAAGTTGTCTTCAGCTGCTGCAGAATGCATTTGCGCTATGGCCGTATGTACTCTACTTCAAACACAATTGTTCCAAACTGGTATTCTTTGGCAGATGATCCCTCATCTCTTTCATTACGATTATACACTTGACGAAGGAGGTTTTTCACTTAGCAAATGATGAATAACCTTTTTAACTTAGGTGTTGTACATAGTGAAGAAACGAACAAACAGTCTCTAGCTAACAGATTAGCAAGATCATCATGCGAAGCTTTGGCCTGTTTAGCAGGATTTCGAGAAAATACTCCGGATAATGATGGAGTACAAAATAGTCTTCGTGCTCTTTTAACACCTTATGTTTGCAAGCTAATGAAATCAGGAACGTCAAATGATGAGGCTTGTTTTGCGAAAAGTCCAAACGGAATTTAGATTTTAAAAATATTGAATAGCAATGCTCAAAATCCATATCTTATATGGGACAATGGTACAAGAGCAGAACTACTTGAATTTGTTGAAAGACACAGAACCTCTTCAGTACAGACCAGCGAACTGTTTGGAGCAGAATTTAAGCTTTCCGTTTATGCTAAAGAACTAATTGTTGGCGACGTTTTCATTCGCATATACAACGAACAATCCGATTTTATCTTCGCTGAACCGAAATCTGTTGCTGTCGATCTATTGGATTTCCTGAAAAAATATCAAAATGATATTACTGGTGGTAAACAAATGTCAAATGGAGTAGCGGAGATCAATTGGACATCTAATGCTAATAAGTTATCATCGGACGAAAAAGTACTTATGTGCTTAATTGCATTGACAAATTTGTTGAGCAGTCATCAAGGTTAGTTTATTCAATTGTTTGATGCAATACTAATTTTTAGTTCAGTCACTACTTAACGGTACGTTATGTGTCGTTCGGTAGTTTTTTGTTTCGATTGTTATGCGTCATAATTTTTTAATTTTTTTTCTCAATATTACATTTCAGGTGTAGAAATTATTTTGATTGGTCATTTCAATATTCTAATCTCTTACCTTCGTGCAGTCAAATATCCTAAAATCCAGATCGCATCTTTGCGAGTTAGTATTATCGATATTTTGAACTCTGTTGTAGGTACTCTGCATTGCTGCTGGAAGTAAAGAATGCCTTTCGGACATAGCTACTTGTAAACCGTGTTCAACACTATTTATAATGCTTCACCAGCAACCAGAAAGCACATCATCTGTTTTAAACAATTTAATAGCTTTGGCTTCAAATGGACAAATAGTTAGGGAAATGTTAGAATATGGTTGTTTATCTTTCTCTTCTGTTAAATTTGTCTTTAGGTGGACTTATCTATCTTCTAAATGTTTTCTGTAATCCTGATCGCGATCCTGCTGAAAGATTACAAACTGCCGAACTACTTGCAAAACTTCAAGCAGAAAAGCAAACAGGCACAGGACCTCGTTGGGAACGTTTTCTTAATAAGTACCTTCCACCCATATTTTCTGACGCTTTGAGGGACAATCCCAGTAAAGCGTAAGGAAATTAAAAAAAATTTTCACTTTTTTATAGTATATCAATGATAGATTCAACGACGGAACACCCAGAGCTTATATGGAATGAAGCTACTAGAAATACTGTTTATAATCTTGTGAAAAAGAACGCTGAAGAATTAGCTGCTGGTCAAGTTGTGGATTCTGAAAAGAAATGGAATGCTGTAACTTTTCCTTTTTTAACATTTGATATTTCTAGACTCCATTGACAGATGATTGGTGCGCATATGCATGCTCTCTTCAAGGTGAACTTATCGTTGGAGGAGTTTTTCTTCGCTTATTTATTGCAACTCCTGGGTGGACTTTGAGCCAACCTACCAAGTTCGCTACTGAACTATTAGAAAGGTTTAATAATTTTTTATTTCTAACATTCTTATTTCAGAGTTTTAACAGTGATGTATAAGCCAACTCCTGAATTAACGGTCCTTACCAGCGCTTTTGTAGAACTACTTCGTCATCATTCACACATAGCTGATCAAATTCCTCGTCAGGGTTATTTACCGCAATTCTGCCAAGCAATGATCTCCAAAAATTCTGATACATCAAGAGCAGCAATTCTTATACTTCAACAATTAGCTGAAAATAATTACTGTGCAGATGCGCTTTCTAAAACGAATTGTATTGCTGGTATTATGGAATCCATGAGAAATCAACCAAGTAAGCGGTAAGCTCATCTGAAATATTCTTTTAGCATTGATGAGAGAATCAGCACATGCTTTAAAATGTCTGATGCAGCATACTAGCGGTGATCTTGCTTCTCAAATGTTACAATGTGGAATGATTGAATATCTGTTGGATGTTTTGAAGGGCTCTATGGCAGGTATAGGTGGATTATGTTCTTGAAAATTTTTAGGCGTGTCTAATGCCGCTGCTGCTCGAGCCGAAATCGTAGATACACTCAAAGCTGCCAGTATGGATCTCAAAGCTGGTGAACAGATTTTGTCTATTTTGAATGCAAGTCCTATTTGGGCTCAATACAAAGATCAACGTCACGACCTTTTTTTACCGGCGAGCCGAACTCAAGCGATTACAGGTGGAACTACCGGTATTGCCGGTTATTTAACAGATGGACAGCACTTTTCCCTACCCACTCAACCACCCCCGCCTCCTGTATAGTAATATCATAATTTTAAATTTTTTGTTTATATTTTTACTGAAACGGTGTTCTAGCTGTGTAATAATTTTAGTCTGTGATTATTATAATATAGTCTCAATAACGCGCCTTATTTATTGCCTTCCCCCTTACTGTGATAGAGCTTTTTACACGTTGTTAAAAGGGTTATGTGTCCTAATCTCTCGCATATTGATATGTTTTATTGTAATAAATTTTATATTTTTAATACCTTCTTGCTTAATCGATTTTCTAAATTTTATTTATATACTTTTGGTATTATTACTATGGTAAGCAGGAAGTACCAAAATCAGAATATTTACAGCGAAATCTAACAAGGGATATCCTGAGGTGTTGTGGTGACTACTGGTTTAAAGAAGTCCCTACTCGTATAAGGAATGACATTTAATGGAATAGACGAAGGTATAGTTTTCTGTCAGATTGGGGTGGGCATCCTAAGAAAGCTTGTGAGTTGTCAACAACTAGCATGTCTGATGGCTGAAGGAGCAGGGTAGTAGTGTGGTCGCAGATCAGCTTATTAAGTGTTTTGAGACTAAGATACAGCAGATCAAGTCGATCTGTTAAAATTTCACTGCTTCGGAGATCATTATTGAAAACAGCCTGAAAACCAGTGATCTTTGGGTGAAAGTCTTTCTTACCGAGACGACTTGTTCCTTCTCTATTGCTATCGTTGTGTGTCTTGCTTTGAAGAAGCCATCTTCGTACTCTACTGGGTTTTCAACAAGAAAATGAAATTGTTCGGGGAATTGTTTAGCCATCGCTGTGCATGCTGCGATGGCATCTACTACATAAATTTGTGCATTTGGCTGGTTTGTTTCAACGGTGATCATGCTTGGAACACGCTCGAAATGTGGCCAAACAGTTCCACATTCAACTGCTCGATCGGCCCAAATCATCGAAGCCATATGACCGCTATCATTTTCTTTAGGTCTCGCTTGTAGTCTCCAGGGCACTTTCATAACCTGAAACCTTTCGATGATCTCGTGATAGGCTTTTTTTGCATTCTCCCGACGTGCTGTGCCAGGCGGGAAACCCCAACAATCAATCAATCCGGCTCGTATCGGGTGCAAACGTACCCAGATTGATGCCGTGAACTCTGCCCCTTCCCCGAAACTGTTAATTTTACCTATTTCGGTAGACGTGTTTTGCTTATGAAACGGAAAAGCTTACCCTCTGACTTGCGGGACAGACAATTCCTCGAGGCTTCACAATAGCATGTTCCCTTAAGAATTGAGACGAATACTGTGCTTGGAGAAATGGAGGCCATACAACAGAAAGGTTTTCGTCCGTATTCTTCACCACCTGAAAGGAAAACAAATAATCTGGAGAGATTTGCCCTTTCGTACTTTTAAAATATTGACCGAGATTTGTTTTTGTCCTTTTCGCAACTGTTTTCATCGTTCAAGTCACGGGAATCGAATGACCTGATGTTAGAAGAAACAGAACGGAAGCGATCACATTCCGCGAAACTTGAACGAACAGCTAATAGTATTGGAACACTGTTCACGCCAGAGAAAGGTTTTTTGTGGCCAGAAGAAACCTGTCTGAAAAGAAAAACGAACCTCAGGTTTAGCGTACAAGTCGAGATGCAGCAGAGACGGTCGTTTATACCCGTTATCCCTCAGCCAGACATACGTAAATTGTGCTGTCATCCCGTCCTCCCACTCTACTCGAACTGCCCGTGACAGACGCTGTGCTGACTTCAAAGCATACATCCTGAAACAATTAAAACATAGAAAAAATAAAGACAGTGAAAGAATGACCGAGGTAGACCTGGGGGTCTGCTATCAGTTTTGCTTTCTATTGTGGAGGCTTGCATGGGAGGCGGGGCCGGGGAATTCGCCCTCGAAGGAGCAGAGAACGGCGGAAGTTCATTGGGTTTGTATGATAAAGGAACCATTTGAAAGGAGGGAAACAATATAGCTCGAGTGTCATCACGAGACTTGACCTCTAGTAGGTTTCTGTTTATTGAATGGAGAAGAGTCTCGAGCAGCCCGACTGACCGGCAGCTGCTTATTAAACCGGTTCTCCTACTCCTCTTTTGTTTCCAACCTCAGTAAAGGCGTCTCATAAAAGTCACGGGACTATGCCGTATCAACTTACACGTGCGGTACACGTGTGGAAGAGGGGAAGTCTGAGGAACAGCTGCGATAGACAACACCATAGAATCTCTATTAAGATCGGGAACCCTCTCAATATCGAAATAAAGAGACAGTCGGTGATGCACTATCTAATCAAGGCGGCTGAAAGGAGGGAAGACACTAGTCTGTTGGAGGGACAGGTCTCATATAGTCTATTTGTTATGTTTATGTGACAGCGTGACTTTTCAAAATGTAAAAGAAACAACGAGTCATGAAACACATGTGAAAGGATTCCCCCAACAAACGGATTGTGGATAATAGGAGGAACAGACGACGACTGCCGACAGGGAAGACCCGTACACGTGGGCGGGACAAGGTCGTCCCGAAACAGTCTGATGATTCAATAGATTTCCAAGGGGGACTGTATCCAGAAGGAACAATGCTATCTAACGGGACATGTGCCAGCTTATTCTTATTAGATAGGACCTTATCGAAAGAAAAAATAGTCTGGATGGAAAGATTCATGAATAGTCGAGTGTTTTGGCGCCAAACGGGTTAGGCTAGGCGAGCATTCCACAGCGAAAATGTTCCGTTTGCTCCTTTGGAAGTGTAAACAGCTAAAGAATTTCGTCGGAAACAGGCCGGGTTCTCCGTCCTTCGCGTAGCTCCTTGTAATCGTTGAACAGTCTTATCGCTGTGTAACTTACTGTAAATGGTCATGTGCTGTCGAATGGCCGAAGGAAAACGGCTAACACCGGCGGGGTCAACTGAGGTCGAACGAGGTAATCTGTCTGCTCTTTCTTCATATCTCGTGCTCTCTCCTATGAAATCTGAATACACGTGTCATTCACGTGGGACATCCCCGTTTTGTCTAGTTGATAGGGAAGGAGAGAGCTCTGGCTGATGACCGAATGGAAAACAAACAGCCCCCTCATGACAACAAGGAAGGGAAGACCCAAAACAATCAAATATGGCGATGGCAAAACGGAGGTCATCCTCCCATACCGCTCTTCATGCCATTGACAGTATGAGAGGACTTTGTCCCGAACCACGTGTCCTTAAACACAGCTGATCTACGCTTTATAATGTGCGGAGCAGCTGGACAACTTATTTTCGACTTCGGTTGTAACTTCCAAAAACTTTACTGTAAAATGTATGTTCTTCACTGGAAACGGGAGATAGATCTAGCGGTCGCTTAACGGAAGAGATACACGTAGGGAAGACATCACTGGCCACGAACAATCAGGGCCTCTCTATCTTGTCCGACACCGATGTAGACGACGGGAGTCTGAATGATCTCATGGAAGAAGGGAATGTCATCTACCTCGACAAAGTCTTCGATAAACTTAATGTAATTCTTGCAGTTGATGGGGAGATCGTCGAAAGCACGAACATCGGAGGTAGACGTCTCCCATCCAGGGAATGTCTTGTAGACGACCTCGATCTTCTTCCAAGCCGAAGCCTGTGCTGTAGAAAAAAAAATGATTGAGAAGAAGGGGAAACCGAACCGGGAGGGGAATCGAGTTCTTTTCCATCCAATTTATATCCAACAGCTACTTTGAGTTCCTTGAAAGTGTCAAGGACGTCGACCTTTGTTAGGGCAAGGCCAGTGAATCCGTTGATCTGAGCAGAACGACGAAGAAGAAAAAGGTCCAGCCATCCACAACGCCTCCTTCTTCCTGTTGTCACTCCGAACTCAGCTCCAATGGACTGCAATTGATCCCCGATATGGTCAGGAGTTCCATCACTATTCAAACACTCGGTGGGGAAAGGACCGGCTCCGACACGGGTCTGATATGCCTTGACAATGCCGATGACGGTGTTGATGGCAGTCGGAGGAACGCCGAGACCCGTACAGGCTCCACCGACAGTAGCATTTGATGAAGTGACGTAAGGGTAGGTACCTACAAATATAAAGGAAAGGCAATGACTAACCAAAATCAATATCTAGAAGGGCACCATTAGCTCCCTCGATCAGGAGAACTTTTTTCTCTTTTCTCATTTGATGAAGATATGCAGCCACATCATGGACCAAATTCAGACTGGCCAGCTTATTTCGATAGTCTTTGAACTTGATCAATTCACCCTCCATATCAACCGGAAGATCCGGATACATTGACTTGTAATGAGCGGCCAGACTTCTGTATCTCTCTGAAAATTCCTCAAAATCTCCCATCAGGTCAGCCACTCGTATTCCGTTACGAAAACATTTCGAGGCATAAGTCGGGCCGATTCCACGGTTTGTTGTTCCAATTTTGCTAAAAACAGATTGAAGAAAAAAGAAAAGAAACTAACTGTTCAGCGGCCAAAGACTGTTCGCGAGATCCGTCAACTAGAGCCTGGAGGGAAAAGACCAGATGGGCTTCGGCAGAGATCATCAATCGTTTCTCCCAATTCGGCTCCGAGGTCACCTGATTCTTCTCCAATTCACTGAAGAAGGAATCCAGGTTTACGACGACTCCATTTCCGATGATATTCAAGCACTTAAAAAATAAGAAACAAAGAAATAAACCTTTTTAGAGATAATCCCGGAAGGGAGGATATGAAAATCGTACTTCCTCCCGTTAGCCACAACTGTATGTCCCGCATTGTTTCCTCCCTGACAGCGGGCAACAACGTCGACCTGAATAAGATAATTAAAATCAGAAAATAGCTTACAGCGTATCTATCAATCATGTAGTCGAGAATCTTCCCCTTTCCCTCGTCTCCCCATTGTGCGCCGAGAACGACGCCAACCTTTCCACCCTCCAGTACTGTCATTACCTGAAAATTATTTATACAAACAGAAGAAAGAAATCGATAGGAGAAGCATAATTTATAGACGCACGTATCAAATGGCCAAGAGGGAAGTAATGTTTCGAAAGAGTGATGTATGCTTCTCACAGAAAGCTATGGATCAAGTGAAATCAATAGCAGATGTTCCACAAAAACTCCGAGATAAAAAAATTTACTCAGACACAGGTTAGGTTAAAAATAAAGGATATGATGAAATAGGAAATAATGAAAGGACAGTCTCGCTCCTCCCAGCGCCATCTGCGCAGACAACGAGACATTTGTCGTCGTTGAATGACTCAAAAAAAGCCAAGTGATTTTCGCCATTGCATAGACAAAAGGGATGAATAATGTTGTTTATCATCAGTATCGTGAATGACTATTTGAATGAATAAAGGGATGAACTATAGAAGAACTTAACAACTGAATTGGAGGTATTAAGATACCAACACTACTTTGTAGATAAGAAAAGGCTGATTGCATGACGCTTCTTGTGGGCGGCCAAAATTTCAAAACGTTTTTGCAAGTGGTTTTTGATCAAGTAAATCACAAAGTCAAACGGATATTCGTATAGGGAAAATAAAACTTTGGTTTCTCATGAAATTGAAAATAATGAAAAAATCAAACATCTCATGAACTTCAGAATAAAATGAACATGCTTTATTATGGTAGAATTGGAAGCGGAGTTTAGAAACCAATAGAAACGCAAGGAGTAGACGCAGAAAAACGTGACTTCCTGTTCCTATCTGCTGTAATAACAAGGGTAAGGCGATAAGAAGTGAATGACAAGCAATGTACTTAACAATTACTCGAAAATAACTGGGAAAGCAGAAAATAAACATCTCGGTTTATTTTATCTAACTCGACTAACTTGCTAATTAGAGGATTATATGTTCATAAACTCATATTTTCAACTATACAACTCGAAAATAATCGATTCATTAGTTTTGATGCTACGCTTCGAAAACTTCATTATCTACATTACTTATAGAAAAAAATAGAGAACAATAAAAATAAAAAGTTGATGCAAATTGCTTCTATAATTTGAATTTTGCGCCAAACCGTTTCATCGGGCGGTGGGCATGCGTATTTACGACTCATTTTACTTCAAACGCTTATATTTTTGTAGGCAACCCTCTAGATTGTCTTAGGTCACCTGTGTCTTTTTTCGTTATTATTTCATTCGATTTGAAAGGTTTTCAATATATTAATGTACAAAACATAAAAAAATGTTATTATCGGATTTTGAACTAATCCTTGGATTATAATATATTATTTCTTCTGATCATTCGTTTTTTACTTTTATATAAATTTCATTTTCAGAAGATGGCTCCTCCTGCTGCCATGCGTGGAATGATCCATTCTTTCGGCCGCAAGGTTTGTTTTTGTTTTTTAATTACATTTTAGAATTATTGCATACGTCATTATTTATATTTTATAACAATTCAATTCAATTCAATTAAAAAATTGTTTTCCTTTTCTTTTCGGTAATTTTTCATAATTAGGCTATCGGCATTTCTATGGCAGCTGGTGTCGGTGGAACCCTCCTTTTCTTCTTTGGATATGTACAGCCTCGTCATGAAAAATACGAAGAGTTCTTCAAGTGAGTTTTTTTAATTAATATTTCTATACTACTTGTAGAAACTATGATCCTTACACTCGCATGAAGGAAATCTGTGCCAGCAATAAGGGATACATGCATACCTGCCCTCAGGATCTCGCCAGGGCCTATGAAGAGAAGGGCAAAGCTGTTTCTCCTCTCAAGTAAATATGCGTAGTGTTTAGCTGAAATGAAGATGTGAAGATTTTCTCCAATTGTTTTCAACTTTATTTTCTCTACTTTTTATCCGCTTAAAAAACGAAAGGTTTTTAAACGCAATATGCGTCTTGGTATGATTAGAACTTGCTTTTTCTGCTCTCAGTATCGATTATCTATGTTTCCTCAACTGGAGGTTCCTAGATGTCCGTCATGCAACAATGAATTCAACACTTCCGACCATCGACCATTGGTAACTCTGGCGTACCATATTCCTCTTTGTGAACAATGTAAACATACATTGTCAGTTGATTTTCCTTTAATTATCCCTTTAGAAACGGAGATTCAAGCTGTGCAGCACCGACTCATTCTCATTATTTACTCCAATGTAAGTTTACTGTTTTCTATTTTATATTCTTAGCTATTGTTGGATACATCGAGCAAAAAACGAAAAATATCCAAGAATTTGTTTATCGACGACAGCTAAGCGAACAAAATATAGCTAACCTTGCTGCAGACAAAGCAACATTGGATCAGAGAAAAGAAGATTTAATAGTTAAAGTACAAGAGTTAAGGAAAAAGAAAGAAGTATTAGATGAAATGGAAACACGAAAGAGGAAATGGGTGAATTGTTCAACCTGTGGTAAGTTGAGAAAAGGCTATTGGTGTGATACCTGCAAAGAAAAAGAAATGAATGAAGTGGGTTCTGTCATTCTTTTTATTCTTTCCACAGCTTTTCTGTTTCATATGTGTTCGCCAATTTCATGCGCATCCTCCGTCACCGGTTTGTTTTTATCATTAAAAAAATTTTGTTTTAGCCGCCTTCAGAAATTTCGGTCATTGTTCTCGACGATTCTGTCATCACCATTGATTAAATTGTTTATTATGCTTTTCAATACTTGTCGTTTACTGCTTGAGAATACGCAGGGGGAGCATCATAATGAGCATTTGGTCTAAGTTGATCGGAAGATGAGGAGGGATAGACGGGAGCCGTTGGACCTCGGATCGTTGGATATGGCTGATACGATGGGTTGTACGCGTGTTGAGGCATATGTATTGGAGCAGACACTTCTTCTGGTTGTATTGGCTGTGGCTGGTAGGGATTTCCCGGGGAGTAGATCGTGTTGTGTGTTCGATCTCTGAAAACTCTTCTGTTTATGCTCCCAAAAACATGTTTTCCTGTCCGTTATCACCCTACCAACCTGAATGTCTGTCTTTCGACTGAAGAAGGTTGATCGACAACGTGCACGGTCGGACTGAATGAAATACATTTTCTAGAAGAATCAAACCTTCTTTTGGCGGTATCGATGTAGAAACGAAAACGGAAGCAGACATCAAGAACAAAGATGTTTAATAGAGCACAAGCGAAGAAAACGGCGATGTTGATCCCGGCCAGTATACGAGTATCTGAGAAGAAATCCAGGGAAGTAGGGAAAGGGTTTACGCTGTTTACAATTGTATTGATCTGGATCGTCTGCAAAACATTTTTGAAAGATGCGGCTTTGTGCTTGGCTAAATAGATCAACAGTCAACCAAACGATACAACCAATCATCAAAATAATGAATAAGACCTGTAAAAAAAAACTCATAAACGTCATTTTCCTCACACCTGATAGATCATTATCGGATAGAAAAGAATACTTTTCCGACTGTAGATAGCCCAGAACAAAATGGCATGGGCTATGAGCGTAATGGCTAAACAGATGAACCAGTACCATTCCTGTTGAATAAGAAAGAAGATAATTGAGTAATATTGAGTGGCAAATGCAATGAAAACAGCAAGGCCGAGGGCGATCTTAAGCATTTCGAGAAGGAATGAGGAAGATAGACCTGAATCGGAACACAACCGAAGTATCGGTAACGCTCCTCGCGGAAACAAAAGATGTTGAGCATGGACGAGTCGTGCGAATAGGTAGAGGGAATTATCTTATCGCCCTCCGGACGTGATTCACACAGACAACACGGATTCTTTTCGAATAATATTTGAAGGAAGTTTTTTTCTCCCTCATGTTATTAGAATATTGTATAGAAATCTTTATGACTCGCCCTCATCTATTTCCGTCTTTACTTGGGTAACATGACTTGCCATCAATGTTTCGAACTTCATATAGTCGAGGTTAGGATGAGATCGCATGTGGCTTCTGAGTCATATATATATATACATTTTTTTAAAATTCTTGTACCTTATCCCTCTCAAAGAGAAGCCTCTGTAGCCGCAGACTTTACAAACATACGCCTGGACATCCGTATGACTGCGCATATGAGCCGTCAACTGGGAATGCGACTGCGGCTCAAAATCACATTGAGAACAACGAGAGGGGACCTAAAACAATCTGGACTTGTTGGAGGCGAACATCGATCGGGCGAACCTTTCTCTGTGGTTCGCGGGGCTCTTCACTCCTCTCCACGTCTTTACAATAGAACTGTTGATGGGCTTTCAGGGTACTCTCGGCAGAAAAGGCAACGCCACATGAACAGACAAATGGTTTTTCGACTTCCGAGGAGGATCCTGCCTGGAACGAACAGTAAAGTAAATTGAAAATATACCTTTGGGATGGAAATAGGAGGAGTCGAGTCGAGTCGAACTTTCTTCGATAGATCCAGTGGTGGTGAAGGACCTAGCGGTCTTTTTTGAGCGGATATAGTTGAAGTAGTCGGGTCAACCGTAGCGATGGGAATTGTCACACTGGTTCCGCTGATGGAATAATTCAAGGAAGGCGGGATAGTCACGGCTGCACAGAGATTCTTCTGAATGACCAATGGACACTGAATGAGAGGAAGGGCTGATCGACCGATGGCAACAGGGACTACGGTCTGAGGAGGACCGAGGAGCTGAAAGACTTTTGTTTGGATAAAGAAGGCGAGGGATACCTGAACGACATCACCTTGTGGCTGATCGTGGAAAGCCATTGGAAGAAGGATAACATTTGGAAGACTAGGGATGGTGCCTGAAGGAGGCAAGACAGTCGGACCAGCTGGGAGTGAAGCCGTTTGGAGGATAGGTACAGAAACATTTGAGAAGGAGGGAAGAGAAGTGGTGGCCAAGGAGGACACGGCGGCTGAAAATCCCTCGTATGAGATTACTGCGCGCCTCTTCCCCGAGGGCTGTTATCAAAAGAAAAATCTTCAGAGGGGGTGAGTGCAGACGAGATGAAAAAGAGATAAAAGACACTTACACTTGGAGCAGTAAAGACTCTGATGTGCCAGAAGCCGGTCTCGACTACTGAATTTGGCATTGTTACACAGAATACAGGGGAATTCTAAAGAGATCTATAGAAATCAAAAGAATTACTTCGTTCAGTATCTTCATTGGCAGTCGAGGGAAGAAATTGAGGTAAAAAAGCGGCCAACAACTCGTCACCCTTGGTGATGTCTTTGGTAACAATCAACTGGAGCTTTGTAAGGCTTTTATCATCTGAAATACGTCCTCTATAATAAGCATTGAGTTGTGCAAAATAGCCCTATCAACTGATAAGTGAACACACGCCTGTGCCCTGCGACGCCGTCGTTGATAAAGCAGCCCTATCGGGTGCTATCAATACCGTTACGCAACACGGCCGGATATTACCAGAAGGATTCTTTAAATATGTGTTGTACCTATAGTTGTGTGAACGACGCAGTTAGCTATTCTAGCATCAGAGACGGCCTTGATTCGTTTTAACAACGGGTCTTGACTGTCAATTTCGAAATGATAAGCCTGTCCGAGTTGGTCCAGCAGCTGAATCACTATCCTCTGAATCATTTGCAACTCACTGTAATCTGATTCTCCCCTTCACTGGCTTCTGCTCCCAACTCCTTGATGGCGAATGGTCCTCGGCTTTCTCCACATTGTAGTTCGATCTCTGGTTGACGTCGTTCCATCTGAGAGAGAATCATGGCTCGAAGGATATGCCCTAGTTGTTCTTGTGTTGAGAGACTGCCCATTTGGCCTGGAAAGAGAAATGACAATGACAAGATAGTTGTTTTCATGTTTAAATGGATGATAAGGAAGGAGTTGGAGAGAAGGAGGAGGAGCCATCTGATCACTTTTCTCTCGCTTAACTTATCTCTCAGTTATCGGAGGAGGGGACAAGAGGACGGGCCAAGACCAAGGCCCAGATAGGCAGTTTCAGATGGGAAGTGTTATTGCGGGGTCGATAAGAGACTAGATAACATCTTCGCATCACTATACGAACATGACATCTTTCTATACGAAACACGAAGACGAAAGTCAATTCCCTTCTCCAATAAAACAACTACAGGAAGAAGAAGAGTATATTTCATTCATTGAAGTGAAGTAATGAGAAGAATTTTATCAGCATGTTGGAATGGCACTGTTATTTGCTTATCAGCCGGTCTCTTGGAACGTCTTCCAAATGTTGAAATGAGCCAAGGAAAGGAACGACATGACAACAAGAAGAAGGGTATGTCGTGAGACGACAAGAGGCATAAATCTGCGGCGCCATTCCTCCACACTCATGAGATAGCATCTGCGGGCGGAAATGAAGCCGCAATCGCGATCCAAAGTCTTTTTGTAAAGAGACAAATAAACGTTTATATATATAAAATTATATATAAGATAAGTTTTATTACAACTGGGAGCGGGCGAGATTAAGGATTTTCTCGTACAAACAGGGCTGGTACTTCATTACTAGCTGACGAAGAGTATTGTCTTTTGCCATTCGGCAGAACAAATTTAAATTTTCTTTCTTCGATCGACTGTAAGAACTGTCACGACTGGACTCATCAGTAAGATACTTTTTCGATCCACCTCGTCTACGATGGCGACGTCGATGAGAACGTTCTGAAAAGAATAAGAAAAAGAAAAAAGACACACTGCGTGTATTTTGGGTTGATTCAGGTGGCGAAACATCGAGATCCAACAAGCGGGGAATAACGACAGAAGAATTGACGTCGAGGAAAAGACACGAGTTGGAAATCTTCTTGAAAACGGAATAGAGAGAATCGTCGACACACAATGACCCAAACACTACACGGGATGTAGCATCTAAGGAAAAGAAAAGAATAAAACGATGAAAAAAGACGAACCGGAATGAATATAAAAAGAATGGACATAATCAATATCTTCAAGCTGAAGGGGCTTCATTAGATAACGTGTGATCAGTCGAATCGGTTAAAGGAAAGGGAATGACAGTATCCTTCGACATTGACAGGACTTTACAAAGCGCGAGAAGCCTTGTCGAGGTTATTGACCTGTCCGGCTTGAACTTCTTAAATGAGTGACAGCTTCTACCTTCTCCTACTTTTTCTTTTTCTGTGTACCAGATGTTCCATTCTTCCCGGTCGATTATCAGTCGTCTCCGTAATGCCAAATCATGACTTCAAAGTGCCTCCGAATACCCCGTGGTCGTTCTCCTTCTATGGCACGAATCTCCCCGTTGAAGGCTATGTTCTCGCTTCCCATAGCAGCTGCAAGGACGTTTACGTACAGAACGATGATGAGTTAACCATCAATCTAACGACCATCTGGCCGAAAAAACAGACTAGTCCAGCCCTTAGAATAAAAAATGTCGGCATGGTGACAGTTCGAGCAAGAGTGCCGTTTGTTGAGGGAAAACGAGAGAAGTTCATTCTTTGCCACCCAAATATAACTATAAGTATCGTTAGTCGTCTCTCCCTACGTTTATTCATTTCCAGACTGTCATCATCCGCTCGTCGGCTGTTTCAGTCCCCTGGTATACATTTCTTCTGACGCTGCTCTTTCTCGCAGGATCTGCTTATTGTTCCGGTATCGGCGTCGCCTTCTTCATTTACAGTCCTGACGAATTGTCGAGTATTGTCGAGGCGAATCTCGACTCCATAGAAGTAGTATGTCGCTATTTTCTTCTTTTTGTATTCTTCAGACATATGCTGAACAGATTCTGAAGTATCGAAAAAAGTCTAATTATTTAATCTGTTGCTTTGCATCGGCCAATTGTTTCTGTAATGTGATGTTGGCGAAATATGTCCAGGATATCTTTGTTAATTATTACGACACTTGGTTCGTTAGTATGGTCGTCTGTACCTCCATTACTGTCATCCTGGCCGAGATTCTTCCTCAAGGAATCTGTACTCGTCATGCCCTTTATTGTTGTGCCAAGACCCGCTACATGACTCTTGCTCTCTTTATAGTGATGGCTCCATTCGCCTGGCCATTAAGTAAGATTATAGATTTATTGTTGGGAAGAGAGGCGAGAGAGGTCGTTTCGTGGAATCAACTGAAAACTTTGATGATCCACCATGCAAATAGTGTGGCATTGGAGGAAGAAAGAGACATTATCCAGCGATCGACCCAGTTCCAGGAACTTGTCATTCGGGGAGTTATGAAGCCGTTGAACGAAGTATTCGCTCTGTCCGACCAGTGTGAATACACTCCTCAGCTGGCTCTTCTCCTAGTCGAACGAGGCTGTTACAGTCGGATTCCAATCTATTCAGGAGAAAACAAATGCATCTATGGCTGTATTAATATGACGGATCTTTTGAATATTCCGAAGGATGGTCGAACCATTGGGCAGATCATGACCGAGGAGAAAAGCCACATACGGTTTGCCCCCATCGAGATGCCTCTCGTTGCTCTTAGTGCTGAAATGCAAACCGGAGTGGGTATCCTTTTTCTACTGCCTGATACTTTTCTAGGCCCATCACATGTGTGCCGTATTCGAATATCGTTTCAATCAGAATGAAGTTGTCGGCATCGTGACATCGGAAGATGTTTGGGAACAACTCTTTGGTGATATCCAAGACGATCTTGATCTCTCGTTTGGGAACAAAAGAACGGGATTTCGAAAAGATCAGTCGACCATCAACTGGTACAAAGACAAACAACGTCCCATCAAGTGTAATGTTCAGCTGGCTATCATCCAACAGATCTATAATGTATGTCCCCAACTTTGTTGGATGGGAATGACTGTCCACGCGATGCATCGTCTCATGCCGGAATCACAGAACGAAATTCTGCATTTTACTCCGAGGGCTAAGAATAATGAAAATGAGATAAAGGAAGACTTAATATTCGAAAAAGGGTCAGTCCATTTCACTTACTAAAAAGTCTCAGAAAATTGTATGTCATCTGTTGTGGAGAATTCGAAGCTGAAGTTAATGTTTTCGAACCGTCGATCTCTGAGACGAAAAAATTGAAGAAATTTCATTGTGACGTGCAGAAGCATGAACGAGTTTACGTGTTGAACATTGGGATTGCCGAGCAGATAGCGGCCACATACGTAAAGAATTTTCCGTGTTTTTCATCAAAGCCGCTGAAGATGCACGACAATTACGAGCTAGCGACAGTAACGAAAATTACAGCGAGAAAGACTATCCACTACTTCACTATCTCGATGAACATGATCTTGACCATTGTTCGACATGGATCCGACGAGGACCCTATCGGTCATTTCGGATAGAAAAAAACAACTCTCATTAAACAATAAAATCTTCTTTTAAATTAAAATAGTTTATTTACAATTGTCTTATGACCGTAAGCTCTGTCCTCGAAGAGATTCCCGATCCTCCTCGCTTCCGTGACACTGTGATCCAGGACGAGAACCTGGACGGATGACCTCTTCCACGATGATTGAGTCATCCGCTTTATTTATCGAACTCGTACTTCCATATCTGATTCGAGACGTTGCTGTCATCATCGAAACACGTCGCTCAGCATTGATTCGACTCTAAAAGAATTATTACATTAAATATAAATACCTTGAGTGTTTGGTTCTCCTTCTGTAGAACCTCTACCCGTTCCTCAGCGTCCTCGTACTTCCTTCTGAGTTCTTTGTTCTTTGATGCCTCTTTCTGCAGATCGTCCTCCCTCTCCTGGAGATCTCTCTTTGCCTGTCTGTACAGTCTTGTCATCCTCTCTGTGTTATCCGTCTCCTGTTGTGTCGTCATCTTCATCGCCTCCATCTCCTCGTTCAGTTGAGCCATCTTGTTCTCCATTCGAGTATACTGAAATCCACATATATATCATTAGATAACACTTACTTTGGTCCTCATTCTGTTTCTCTCGCTGAGAATATCAGACACCTCGTGTTCCATCTGGCTTCGTCGTTCTTCGGCCGTTGCCAATTGAGCTCTGAATCTAGCCGCGATGTTATTCTCAGCATTGGACAGCTTTTCCTTCGCCTCTGCCAAATATCTCTCGAGGGTCGTTTTATCTGCTTCGAGTCTCTCGCAACAAGCTCTTTCCGATGTCAGTTCGAGTGTGAATGTCTCCACTTGTCTCTGAGTGGCAACCAATTTCTGTTGATGGCTGTCGGCGGCTGCTCTCTCCTCATCCAAGTCTTCTTCTAGTTCCTGGATTTTCCTCTCAAGTCGCCTTTTTTCTTCCATTCCGATTCCTCCTTTCTTCGCCACTTCCAGTTGATAATCTATTTCGTCCCTCTCCATTTCGGCCTTCTTCTTGGCTATTTGTATCAGAGACACTTCTTCTTCTAATCGAGCAACCTCCGCTTCCAACTGTTTTGCCCTACAAACTATTTATTTTCTATTATTCTCCTTACCTTCTTTCAGCCTCTCTGCTGGCCAGCAGTGCTTCATCGAGAGCGATTCTTGCATCTGCTCCTTCAGCTATGACTTCTTTGTTGCTCTGTTGTAGCTTTCTGTTTTGTTTCGAGAGTTCATCATATTGTTTTTGAACATGTTCTATTTCTTCTTTTAATTTCTGATACTCGGTATCATGCTTCTTCCTCGCATTGACAGCCGTTGTCCGAGCATGTTTTTCCTCTTCCAATTTTTCTTCCAAGTCTCTCAACTGTTTCGTCAACAGTCTTCTTCTTTCGTCTTCTTCCTGATCTCTAGCTGCTAACGTTCTTTCCCATTCATTCCTGGCTGCCTGATATTTGATCTCCTCTCTTGTCTTGTTGTCTTCTGCTAATTGAACCGCATCTTCCAATTCAATGATCATTTCTCTGGCTTTTTCCAATTCGTCTTCCAATCTTCTTTTTGTTTTCTCCAGTTCAAAAACATTCCTTCCAACGTCGTCTTTGTTCGATGCTAAACTATCGACCTCTAGTCGAAGAATCTTTCTTTCTTTCTCCAGTTGTTCGATTGTTTCTCTCAATGAATGAACCTCGTTTTGATTGTTCAACATCTTCGTCTCCATGTCTCGAATCTAAGAAGCTCATTTGGTAGAAAGAAAATCTTACTTGTTGTTGGCAGACATAGACAGCTTGCTGGGCGACGGCTGTATTATTTTTTTCTTCAGCCAGTGCTTGGTCATGCTTCCTCTGCTTTCTCTCAGCTTCTCTTAATTGTATAGATAATTCCTCTAACGAACGGGACATATCATCATACTAAATAAAATTTAAAAGAAGAGAAACAGTATCACTTCTTGTATGGCTTTATTTTTTGCTTTTTCCGCCTTGTCTCTGGCTGCTTCAATGTCCTCCGTCCTTTCAAGAGCCTCCTGTAAATCTCTAGTCAATTTCTTCCTCTGTTCCTCCATCTTCTCTGCCGTCTCACTATTCATCTTTTCCATTTCTTTCGAAAGTTGTGTCTTTAGAGTGACATTCTCCTAAAAAAGAACATTTCTATTCATCTAAGGACAAACCTTGTTGAGTTTGTCGTTATTGAAATTAAGATCGTCGATCTTGTCGAGCATCTCGGTGTGTTCTTCCTCCGTTTGTCGAAGTTTCGCCATCAATGTAGCCTTCGCGTTGTTTGCTTCATTTCTGGCTTCGTTCGCTTCCAATAACTCGATTTCCAACGCAGTGATCTTTTTCTGAAGGACGGTGTTGGTGTTTGAGTCCTGTTCCCGGGTTTTCATAAGATTATCTAATTCAGAGTCGAGCTGAAAGGAATAGATTAAAGAGAAGAAATAGAAGTACCTTTTCGACGCGGTTAGTCAGTTGTTCGCATTCCTGATTCAGCTGGGAGTTCTGTCGGATCTGTTCGTTCAGATCATTCTCTAGTACTTTTCTTCGCCTGTCTGCTTCCGCCTTCGTTTGCCGTAAACTGTCCAACTCTGCCCTCTGGTTCTCTAACTCCGTCTCCAAATGGAGGCGACTTTTCTCAAACTGAAATCTCTTGTCCCCTTTCTTTTTTCCACCTACCTCTGTTTTCTGTCTTTTCAGAATGTCTATCTCCTCACTGATTTCTTCGATCTGTCTTTGAAATTTGATTCTCTGCTGATCGACCCGTTCATTCGACTGTTTCGTCACATCCTCCAATTGTTTCTTCAATTTGGCATTTTCCTCTTCCCTCTTATTCGCAATTAATGCCGTTTTGTCTTGTGTCTTTTCTAACTCTATCTTATATGTCTCCAGCTCCTCTGTCAATTCTTTTCGACTCTTCTCCGATCGAATTCTCTGAGTCTGTTCTTCTCGAAGATTCTCCGCTAACTCGTCGATCCTATGCATCAATTCTCGTCTCTCCTTCTCTAATTTTTGTCTATCATCAATCTCCTTGTCGTTCTTCAGCAGAATCTCATTGTTCTCGGCCTCTTTCCTCGTTAAAAGAGCCGTAAGTTCTTCCGTTCTTCGAAGATGTTCTGTAGTTACTTCTCTCGCTTCTCTCAGCTGATTCTCGATATCTCTCTTGCTCGTCTCTAGTGTCATCCTCATCTGTCTCTCCTTTTCAAATTCTTCCTGTGTCTGTACCAGTTGTCCTTCCAACATTTTCTTCTCCTTCATCAGATCTCTTATCTTCTTATCATCATCGACCATCTTCTCGGATATTTGTTGGTACTTTGTTTCCAACGATTGTTTCTCTTTGTTCAATCTGTTCATATTCTCGTTGGCCGTTATCCAGACCATTTCGAGTTCTTTCATCTTCAGGTCGGCATTTTTCTTTTCCAGATACATCTTTTGTCTAAGATTCTCCTCTTCTGCCAGTTGATCCTCAACGTCTTTCACCATCTGTGTCAATTTGTGTCTCTCCTCCTCGGCTGTCTTTCTCGCCCTTTCCTCCACAATCAGCATCTTCTCCAATTCTTCCATTCTATTTTCCAATTCGGCCTTCCTTGCTGTCGTTCTGTTGACTTCTTCCGCCACTTCAGCCCTTTCAATGCTTTCCATTTCTAGTCTTTGTTGAAGACGAGATCTCTCCTCCTCCGCCTTGTCCAATCGCACGGCTATATCCGATATGTAAACTTCACTCCGTCGAAGCTTCTCAGTCGTCAGTCGAAGTTCCATTTCCTTCTCTGCTATCTTCTCATGATGACTGTTGGCATTTACAATCGGTTTGACCTAAATATAAGATCATATATACAAAATCCAACTTTGGTGTAGAGTCTCCACCACTGCCAATTTCTCAACTTCATCCAGGCTATTCCGTTTCTTTGAATGATTGTGATAGCCTGCGCCTGTTCTCGAAGACGATGGAAACGACGACGGGCGATGGCTCCTCTCACAGCAGCCTATTACAAGATTTCACATTGAAGCGACAGAGCAAACCTGGAAGGCGATGATGAGTTCGGCGAGTTTCTCGTCTCTCTGCCTCTCTAACTCGGCGATGACCCCTGTACGGAAAAATATCTTTGATTGTCCGATTCGGTAGAGGGTAGTAGCTATCTCTAAACTCTCTACAATCCTCTTGACAGCTTCCCGTCCATCCATGAAATTGTTTGGAATTGCATCAAAAGCAAGAAGTCGTTCATATCGTTGACGGAATTCCTGGAAGGGAAGTCGGTTAGGGAATCCCTGTCGACAGATCCGTATTCCTTCCAAAACTCCATTGCATCTCAGCTGATCCAGTACCAGATGGGCATTAATGATACCGGCTTTTTTTTCGTGATTCGGAATGATACAACGAACAAAGTGAAGATTCGTGCTACGAAGAGTGTTCATCAAGGCTCCCAACTGCTCTTTATACAGCTGAGAGACTGTCCGAAACATTCCCTTCTTTGCCCTTGCTCCAAAAGCACTTGCCGCGTCGCCGACTTCTGTTGCACTCATTTTACACATGTCGGTTGTGTCCTTCCAGATTTCAGCTAGTAGGAAATTCTTTGAAGATTGGAGAACTTCTACGACATTGTCATTCAGAGGATCCATATTTTTCACCCGCCATTCCGATGCCTTATAGTCCACTCGACCAGCGTAGTGGACCACGGCAAAATCACTCTTTGCCCTCATTTCGGGAACGACGAATTTGGGATGATTATGATGCTGGCTGACGAGTCGCTGGACGAGGCTGGAATCGTTTCCTCCTGGGAAGAGACAGACATCGTCGAGGATTGCCATGACTCCCATTGGCTGAATATTTCTTATATTCTATCTAGAAAATGATAAACCTTCTCGATGAGGTCAATAGTCGGCTGAAGATTTAATCCAAAATCGATCATGTCCCAATCAAGTCCCTCATCCATATACTCCTGTTGTTCTCGAACAAACATCGTATTGTTGAATAACTGCTGCAACTTTTCATTCGTGTAGTTGATACAGAGCTGTTCGAAGGAATTCATTTCGAAAATTTCAAATCTAAATTCTTATTCTCTCTCTGCTTATAGATTACCCGGCAATATCGAGAATCCCAATAAATGTGATGGAGTGTTGTCTAGTCCGATCGAGTGATTTGTTGAGTCTTTGGACTAGCCAGCGGAAAAGTCTCTCATAGCAAGCTTTGGCGATAGCCTCAACCGAGAAGCTAGCCTGTTCCTCGTTTTGACTTCGATGAACATGATCACGATGGACCTAAAGAATTATATTCGTAGAGAGGAAGAATGGGATTGTATACTTTGATCTTCGGTTTAAGGAATGCCTTCATCATGTCAGAGACGTTTATCTGAAGAAGGTTGGCTATCTTTTGAGCAACGGTGTCATTGACGATGACCGCTTGGTCGCTGTTCTTTCCTTCTTGTGCAAATTCCAAGTTTCCGAAAAGAAGGATGGCCGAAACAATACGATAAATAGCTATAAAATGGTATGAGCAGATTTATTTACTTACATTTCATCTCCGGTTCGCCAAATCCCATAATGTTCATTGCTTCGAGAGTCTCCAAGAAGCCCTTGGCATCGTCGACTCCTGGTATTTTAATGTCTGCGTTGGATAAAAAACGATATTTGGAGGGAACATCCTCTAACAGAAGCTCGTCTAAAAATATAAGGACATTAGTAAGGAAAAATACTTCGAATTGCGACGGGAGCCCCTGTGATCAGCTGATAAAAGAAGTGAAAAGTTCTTTCTTGAGCAGCTTGACGAAGAACACGACTCTTCTCCAATAAGTAGAACTCAATACTGGCACCGCTAATATACCCAGCGGCGTCGAAGTAGACTCGGACAAACTTTCCCTGAAGAAATCAATAAAGGGAAAGTGAAACACTTACAAATCGAGAGGAATTGTCGTTTTTTACCGTTTTGCTGTTTCCAAATGCTTCGAGGATAGGATTAGCTTGAAGGAGTTGTTGCTCGAGATGGCCAACAAGCCGATTGGAGACGTCAAGTTCTGCCTTTCCCGTTTTCCTTGTTCCCGCAACATGTGCCAGATACTGAATGACTTTCTTTGTATTCTCCGTCTTTCCAGCTCCGGATTCACCTCTGAATTTAAGTCTTCCAATACAAAAGAATCCTTACGTGCAGAGAATGGATTGGTCCTCCTTCTCCTGTAACATGCTCCGATAGGCCTCATCAGTGACGGCGAATATATGGGGAGGCATCTCCTTCCGTTTTTTCCCCTTGAACTGTTCAGCAAGAGAATCTGTATATATTGAAAGACGTCGGTAAGGGTTGATAACGACACAGAAGAGGCCAGAATAGGTGTAGATAAGGTCAGAGAAGTATCTCTGCTTGAGATTATGGAGGACAGCTGCCTCATTGAGACCTAAAGTAGGAATGAATAGGAATGAAATATACTTACACGACATTGCAGCCATATCCTCACATTTATCGAATCGGGGAGGGTTTACCTAAATATCAGTCTCTCATTCCCTATTTTCTTACTTTGTGTATATCATCACGACTGACTCTCTGTTTCTCGCTCGTCTCTGTTATCTGTACATCGATATATCCTGCAATCTCTATCCCTTTTCTATCTCTCGACTCACCGCTGTTGTCGTTGTTACTGAAAACTGTTGCTAGTACGAATCCCTCCTTGTCACTGGGAACCCAAACACGGGGATGTTTAGCCCATTCTGCAGAAAGAGACGGGTCCTCATAGGATCTATTGACTCGTAGGAATTCCAATTCTGACATGTACGGACTGAAATATGCAAATATCGGATCTAATCTATCTGGGACGTAGAGAATGTGAGAGGGAGGAGAAAGAGAAGATAAACAGTAGATTAGTAATCGAAGTCTATAGATAAAAAGATATGAGTCAGCAGATAAGAAGATGGAGAAAACAGCGGGGAAGCAGCTGCGCGATGGTCGACTATTTGAATTACGTCATTTGGCGCCAAACGGACAAACGCCCGTAAAGGAGTCCATCTCGTCTTTCAAAAGAAGAAGACAAAGGGAAAGAAACGAGGGAGAAACGGGGAATCGATAGGAATCGGTTGGATTGACCAAGATGACCTCCGAGGACGGATCTCGACGCTCGCTTTTATTATCAAAAGGTCAATTGATTGTGGCATCTTTTACTAAAGACGTGAGCTGTATTCTTTTACTAAATCAACAGGAAAATAAAATAAGATCACAGGGTTCATTGATTATAAAATTTTTTGTTGATAAATCGAATTGTCTGGACGACGTCCAACACAATGATTCCTTCACCGAGTTTCAGTTTCTCCTCGCCATTTTCTTCTGCTTTCAATAGCTCCTAAAGACCATTAATCTACTTCTCATCGTCCTTCTCACTTGGAAATCCAACGTGACATCTTTGATGATGACCTTTCCATCGAAAATAGTCAGTTGGAAGATACCCTTTTGTTTCGTATTGGCCACTTCCAACTGTAGTTTCGATTGCCTAAACCTCTCCTTTTCTATCCTTCAATTCACTTACTTCTTCACCGAATCGAACCCGAATAGTCGAATATCGACCAGAATTCCTTTTTTGAACAATTTCTCCGCACTGTTCTTTATGCATTTCGGTCCATCTAACGATCGTCTGGCTTTCGTCACCTTCTCCGTTGAACGACTATCCGCTCTGATCGATAATCTCCTTGATGTCCTTCCCAGATTTTCCAATGCCGTCTCCAGATATTCTTCATACTTAGCCAGTCGACTCTTCAGTTCCTCTCTCTGTCCCAATAGTGTTGTTTCTGCCTCTTCCAGAACCTTCTTTTTTGTTTCTCGTTCCAGTCGTCGACGGGCAGCCAATCGAATATCCTGAAACGTGAATTGGAAGAGATATTTCATACATTGGCTATATCGGTTATGATCTCTTGATAGTCCTCCTTCGATATCCTTCCCCTATTCGATAATGTTTCCAATAGTCGATTCAATTCGGCCTGTTTTGGCTTTAGTGATTCATCGAGATCAGTTTCACACAGTTCGGGGAGAGTTTTGGCGTCTGCTTCATTGATTAGAAGTTCGACCACTAGCTGCTTCGCCCTGTTTGATTTCGTGTGATTCCTTTGGTTGACTCACCTGACAAACTCTTCGTCGTTCTTTTCTTCCACGATATCATCCGCTGGTCTCAAATAAAGAATGACCGTCCGATCTGATGCCGGCTTCTCGGGGGCAGAACATTTTGATAGAAGATCTTGAACGAGATTTCCAGGACTAGTTCCCAACTGAATTCATTTTTCATTCAGAATGGGATAATTTACCGAAGGGGCATTGATTTTGAGATAATTCAGAAGGGAGACGAGCTGAGTCTCGATGAGACTGAGGGTCGGTTTGTTTGACGGATCAAAATGAGTAAACTCGTTGAAGCCGAAGACGTCGTCGAGACTGCCAGCCACTAGTTTCTCCATTATGTTTCTATAAAATAGATAATCGAGATGGTCTTTCAACTCACTCGAACTGGAGAGAAATGTTATGAATCTGTTTATTCAGCGAAGTTAGATACCACTTTGAGTTCCCATACTGAAATTTGTTCATCAATAGTTGATTCGACTCACTCCTCGATTGGCTACTGCATATTCCAAGAACTTAAGAACACTTTCCAGTCGACCGTGGGCTTCATTCGATGTCGTTTTTATCTGGGAAGAGAACATTTTACTGACATGAACACGATAGGCGAAAACGGAAACTGTTCGGAAGACTTCGACTAATGGAGCAGACGGCAATTGTTGACGGAGACTGCGGGTGAGGAAGATACACAGATATCGAAGGGCCGGAGGAGGCCGATAAGCGCGGGCTACTGCCTCAGAAAATTGTTCACTAGCTTCGGCTATGAACAATTTCGAAGACTCGAGAATAGATTGAACATCAGGATCGGCAGCTGCTGTCTGAGAGTCTATTGCTTTTGCTCCTCGAAGTGACTCAAATGCGTTTTCTGGATCAAGATTAAAAGCTCCTTCGAAGGGCGGAAGAGGTGGAAGGGAAACCGTCGACTGTTGATTGAAATCTGATAGTTCTTCTCTGATGACATGAGTAACGATGTCTTCTTCTACACCGCCAATCAGTTCCTCTGGTTTGGATATCTTTTCGATCTTTCTCAGAAGAATTTCTGCTAATACTCTTGTCAGAAGAAAGGCTTCCCTTGTCTCGGTGACAAATCCGAAGATCGGTACAAGACAGTCTTTAATGACAGAGAACTTCTCTGAATCACGTCTTTCTTCTAAAAGATAGAAGTATATAAAAAGAAAGGAAATTACTTGAAAGGAGAAGAGAAGCCATGTGTTCTGGTTCAGATTGAAGATAGAAGAACAGCTGCTCCATGAAAGCCATTTGATCGGATTTTTTTTTCCGAATACTCGCCGGTCGAAAAGCGAATTTGTCCGCCGAATCAGCTATTTTATCCTTATGAGCCACGACTTCTTGGAAATTGATTTTGTTCCGAACAAGGAGTCCAATCTGTTCATCAAGGGACCGCAGTTGACTGTCCATATCGTTGTTGGCCACTTTTAGCTGCCATACTCGAGTTTTCTTCTCCTCTACCTCTGAATATCCTGTTCTGCTTCTTCTTTTATCTTACCCATCTGTTGTTGAACATCCTGTTCCCTCTCTTTCAATTCTCCCACAAATCGTTTGACCAATTCCAACGAGGGCTTCTCACATTCCTCTAGAATCAGCTATCCTGAATATAAGAGCTACTCACTTAATTTCTGTTGATCATTGCTATGTCTATGCTTCCTATATTCTCGTTGTATTTTTACAGCAGCCTGTTCTTGTTGTTTTCTGCTCATCTCCTCAGCTCGTTTCTTCTGTCTTTCCAAGAACTGTCTGACTGTCGACTGGATTACTACCACTTTTCCTCCGTTCTGTTTATAATATGTCTCAAAGTTTGTATTCTCCTTCTCTATCAATTCGGCTATCTCCTGAACATCTATCTTTATTCTTCTTCAGCAACTACCTTCCATGTCAGACATACTACAGACAGAGGCTCTTTTTTTACAGTAGAACGAGTGTGATCGTCGGTGGCCATCCAAACAGAACCCAATTCGAAGTCCTCCTTCAACCATGTCTTGCCCTAAACCATCTTCTCCATTAGTTTGATTGGATACCTCAGGGTTCCTGGTCCTTCTTCTTTCGGTTGTCTCTTCGATAAAAGCACTGACATACCAGTGGACGAGTTCTGTTCTGAAGATGTACAGGCTATTATCCCCGGCTGCTCCGGTCAGTATCAGCCTCGTCTTCGCCTTATCTTGTTTTCCTGCCGATTCATTCAATCGAAGTGCTGCAATATCTATTATTCATTTATAAATCCTATTTACTCGTTTCCATCTTGATAAATTGGTCATAAACCAGCTTATTGACTTCCTCGAGTATTTTTCTTCCTTCTTCCACTGTTTCCGGATCCTTTTCATGCCATCTTTTCATATAAAATTCGACATTTTCTTCAAGAAAGATGGATCCGAATATCTTTTCTAGCGTAATTTCAATTGACTCGTTGTCTCCCTTCTTCAGTCTATCCTTTAATTCCAAGAATGTTCTACGTTCCGGTGCCAGTTCTTCAAATTCTTCGATCACCGCGGCTAAGTCTCGTCGACTGAGGAAAAAGTCCATTGGAGCCTTGTCGTAGTTGTAGTGAAATCTGATAAGATGAATTCAGCTTAAAGAAAACAACCTGTTGAAGTATAGGAGAGAGTTCTCCGGTCGAGGGTTGAGCCGAATGGCAGGGTTCTGAAGGGCTCTGAGACAATCCTGACTAGACCCCTGCTGAACAGCGACTTTTACTTCCAACAGAGCGATGCTTTCTATGAATAATTACCACTTTTTATAGATATCTTTACCTTGTAACACTTCACAGATATCTTTTTTCATCAATTCTCCCTGTTTAGTTCTTTGTCGAAGAAGCTGTAAAGCTGCAGGAAGAGCAAGTTCGGGAAACTGTTCAATTTGAAGGAGATCAAGGAGAGTCATCAACTGTTCTGGCGATGATTCCCTTGCTTCGAGAAGGATCTGTATTTCTCTAATGGCTGCTCTATCTGAATATCTCGTGTTCTTCCCTTCATTCCTTTCTTTTACCATTTGTGTTAAGAATGACTTCTTGAACCTTCTCCTGATTCAATATATTATTTTCTTCTCGTTTCTTCTCAGCTGTCAGTAACTGTAGGTACTCTACTTTGAGTCGTTCTTCCACATACAAAATACTGGCTTTTTGAAGCGCGACAAGAAGCTCTTCGGGGTTCTATAGATTTTCACGAATAATCCCCTCAACTAACCTCTTTATCAATAGCGTCGTTGACAGCCGTCATAAAGTCTCCTTCTTTCGGCATGACTTGGCTCAAAAAGTCTCCAACAGCTCCGAACTCAGGCAGCCTCTTGTCCCTCAACATGTTTTTCATTTCTTCCAATTCTTCTGCCGAGAACTGTGCCTTTCCGGCCAATACTCTCAAGGGAGGCGTTTTCCTTAAACGGAAGAGCTGGGCCGCGAGAGCATAAAGACAAAATATCTAGAAATAAAATTGGTAGGAACCAGTGGTGTGCGGACAAAAAAGCCTAACATTCTTAAGTAAATTAAGAACAACTGAAATATTTTGATTATTCTTCATACTTTTTATAAGATAAATATACTGAAAATATTTAAAAAAGAGTTCAAATAGGTACGAACATTGTTGACCCTTTATCCTTTATAATAATTCAGACAAATTACTGAACTACTTTCTTTCAGTTTATATTTGTACCTAATAATTTCTGGGTTGTTTCTATTTGAAATAAATATGAAATGTACAAAAATTGAAATATTTCACAAATAAAAACTTTTTTCACATTCAACCTGCTACACTTTTACATATTTTTGTTCACACACCACTGTTCTGAACATCCTACCGTTTGTGCATTCCTTCCTTCGTATACATCAACGGGTTCAGGAACTATTATCTATAAACAAACATGTGAATGGATTGGGTCAACTATTCACCTCTGGCAGTCGTACACTTAAAACAGCTTTCCTCCATGAAACAATATTATCTGTGTGGCGGTATTGTGGAGTATTTTCATTGTTGTGGAACTTCTCTTGAGTAAAATCGAATATCATTTTGAGTGGAACAATCTCCGGAGCGAAGACATTTCCGAGTCTAGCCAATAGTACCCCGTTTCTCAATCCTTCTTCCATCTCAATAACGGGTGGAATAGCCTTCTCGTCTTTCAAACAATCAGCCAACCATGTGCGAACCTCTGAAAGTAAACTGAGAAAGAAAAAAGGGAAATACTTACCAAGCAGCCTACATAAATAGTCATAGGCTTTTCGATGAAGACGACGTTCGTCGATATCTTCGACCAGTCCGTCTTCCTCTGTCATGGTCTAAAATATTTTTGAAGCGGAGGCTAAAAGACGATTGTTGTTTGATTCATCTGGCGCTTGCTGTTTACTTTTTGTTGCTCAAAGAGGGTTGATAAGAAGCTGAAGAAACCGACTAAAGGGTAATGGAACCCATGAATGACTGAGTGAGAAACCTTTTTCGGCGATTTATTGAGAATTAATACGAGAAAATGGGGAATATGTAAAAGGAGTCAAGATGGGTGGCAAAGCATGGTTAAGCTCGTGGGAATGGCCGAAAACTACTCGAGACTTGATTATTGCCCGTACGAAAATGGCGTATTTGTGAAGAGGCGGAAGAGAGCCTCCGTTTGTTCTTTGATGATTCACCTGGCACTTCAATCGATCCAGATAAGGATGGCAACAATGTAAAAGGGAGGTTCAACCGAATGTCAATTACTCATGGATAATTGAAGCAATCCGTCAACCATTTCCGCTCAAAACACAACATCGCATCGACAAATCCCAACTCGTTCGCTAATAAGCACTAGCAAATGAAATTAGAATGTAGAGTTCGTTGCCAAATGCCTTATCATTCAACCCTGTTTACGATCAAGAAATCAACATAAGAATACACTAGCAACCGAAACCGATCCAAGCCAAATCAGAATGCTCCTAACGTCGGTAGGTAAGTTGAGCGAACTAAGAGACGAGAAAAAAGCATAGAGCCTAAGCGGATCAGGCCTTTGTGCAAATAAAACGCACTTTCCTGAACACATTTACCAAGGATTAGTTTCATTTAAAGTATTCACAACATCAAAAATTTGAAAACTAATTCACGTTGAGAGCCTACAACCAGTTTAAAGCAAACTTAAAAGTTGAATTCTTGGTTCTCATTGTTGCCTTGAAAATGATTCTCGTTTGTCTCTCCTTCAAGATCGGAACCCTCAGAGAAAAACTCGTCGACAATGCGGTATGACAGTTGATAAATCTAAAGTAATTAATTTCAACAAAAAATCAACGAACCTTTTCAGATTGATTTTCTTGGAGCTTTTCAAGCAACTCCAATCCACCGCTCTCTTCGATGGAATCTTGTACTTCGTTCAAACGTTCAGGGTAACTAAACTTATCAATGACCAAATATAAGGAAGTACTTACGAGCTCGCAACAGTGTTTAAAATAGTGTAGATTGATTCAAGAGTATTTGAGAGCATATCTATATTATTTTGATTGAGAAGGTTGCAGAGTACGGGAACAGCTCTATCTTCAACCAATGTTGAAATCTGAGCGGAGGTTCCGCCTTGACAAAGATTGGCAATAGCCCAACTAGCCTCATATTGACATTTAAAATCTCCCTAAATCCTTAATTTGCAAAAAAATATAGCTTACCGTTCGAAGAACTTCAATCAGTAATGGCATAAGACCTGCATTAATAACAGCCTGAATTTGGTTTTGTGTTCCAGCAATAACGTTGGAGATAAGCCAACAGCATTCCTTCACCACAGTACTTGAACGAGATCTTTCTGTCAGAGGCACCAACTCAGCTAAAGTTCCCAGGTCGACCACGATCTAAAAATAAAATAAAAAATTTTTTTATCTTACTTGAGTCAATTCATCGTTTCCTGTAGCCAGGTTACCCAAAACCCTAAGAGCTGGTGCAACCATAGAATCTTGATAACGAAGGAAAGTTAAAACCGTAGGAAGAACACCACATTCAGCAGCCAGAGAAATTTGTTCATCTGGCCCATCCGTCAAGTATGATATAGCCCAACAAGTATCTTGCTTAACTTGCTTGTCCGGATGATTGATAAGTTTAGATAGCCCTTGACTCAAAACTTTAAGAACGTGTAAAGCCGCATGTGGATTTTTGTGCCTGCACATGTTTGAGTATGCCCAGGCGAGTGTTCTAGCAAACGATGTGCTCATTTTTTCGACATTCTCCATAAGATGAATTAAAGCATTAACACCACCGCACTCTGAATACGGTACAAGCCAAAAAAGAACTAACCAATAACATAGTCACGTAGTTGAGCAGAATCTCCAGCAATATTTGCAACGGCCCAAAGGGCCTGTTCAGCAAGAGATTCAGAAGGAGAAACACAAAGTTGAACTAAAGGCTGACAAACACCAGCTTGCACAGCAGCCATAGTTTGCTCAGAAGTTCCGGAAACAATATTGGTGATAGCCCATGCAGCTTCGAATCTAACTTTTTCATCCTAAGAAGAAAATAAATTAGTAAATAACATGACTTACTTCAACGGATAGCGCTTGCACTAAAGCATTTAAAAGACCGGAGCTGATAACTTCGTCGACAGGTGGAGCTTTCGACTTAGAAAGGCAACGTCTCAAAGATTCAAAGGCCATGCGCATTTGTTCAATTGTTGGGTCCTTAGACAAAACGTTGATCACCTCAGCATTGGTCATTACAGCTGATTTAGTTGCTTTAAAAATTTTAGTACACAAAACAATAAGAAATATGTTACAAACCTGACTTTAATTCTGCATCAGAAGCTTCAGAGGCAGTATCCTCTTCCTCATCTTGAAGATTTCGCCTTTTCATTAAAAGATCGGCGTTTTTTTGCTTCCGGATTTCCACGCTACACTCTGTGCGACGACGTCTAAGTTCCTAAAAAATAATGAATTATCAGTAAAAATACTTCATGTTTGCCAAGATTCTTGTATTGCTTGAGACGGGCATCTTTTTCTTCGACTTCCGAACCCTTATTGACGTCGTTCAATGCCATGTTCTGTAATAGAGATTTTATAATGGAGAACCAAACAATGAGATATTTTAACAAACAAGAATTTAGAAGTCAAAACAGTACATAAACCACATTTATCATCATTTGCAAATTATCTGGAAAGAACGGAAGCTGATTGTTAAATATTCGGTACACTTTAACAATCATCCTCGTTCCTTTGTTGTTAAAAAAAAGTCCTATATCTTGAACACCATATAAACCGTCAAAAAACTTTGTCAATAAACAAAAATAAGAAAATAACTGCCTTGTCGAAAAGATTATTTCGATATCTTTCCCGCCAGAACATTCGAATGAAGCTTTGGCTTGGGGCGCATAAATTTCATCGTCCATAAAAATTAGTTTATTTGTTTTACATTTATTTTTAGATGGTAATTTGTAGAGCAAATAGACGGTTTTTTTCAACTTCTGAAGGGGGGAAACTGGCAAAGAATAAAAAACCGCGAGAAATATATTCCGACTTTAAGAAGAAGGTATTTGTTTCATTTATATTTTTTATTGTCTTGCTTTTAGATAAATACTGCTGTTTATGGAAGTGGACTTTCTGCTTCAGGTGCATTATCAATTCCTAAGTAAGCTATTTACTTTAGCTTTTTTCATCTATAGATTTGTGGTTAATAATCGTTTCGTTACCGCTAAAGAAGTGGCAAAACCAATTCGAATTTCTCAACTGAATACATGGGATATCAAACATATTTCATCTGGATTTGGATTTTCTCTATTTGCTTCTAATAATAAATTATATGGTTCAGGTATTAACAATAGGTATTGTGGTTGAATGATTTCTGAATATTAATATTTTTGGTATCAATTAACAACAAAATTATCTAAAAAATCTTCTAATACCGATTATTATATTAGCTCTAAACAATTGCGATTACCTAATGGTTTGTCCATTTGTTGATTTATTTATCAATTGTAGACTCCAAAATCCTGTCTATTTCAAGTGGAAGATCTCATTCTCTTGTGTTAACATCTGCAGGAGTTTATGCTTTCGGTGAAAATTGTTATGGCCAATGTGGGAGAGACCCTACTATAAATAAAGAAATATTTGGAGTTAGTTTAACATTTTTTTAAATTATATCATTGTAGGTTGAAAAAGAAGAGCTAAAGCCTGTAGAAATCCCATCAAATTCTACGGTAAAAGCTGTACATTGCACTTTGGACACTTCATTCATATTGACAGAATCAGGAGAGGTAATAATAGACTCGTTTATTTAACACAAACGTTTAGATATTTTCTTTTGGACTAAATGAAGACGGGCAGTGTGCAAATGGATCACAGGGGATACAGTTTTCTCCAACCAAGATTCAAGGTTTGCCTTTGTTTTTAATAGTACTATTTTAGGTGAAACAACCGGTGTTCGAATTACCGCTTTATCTGGAACCTCAGACACCCCAATGGCCATTTCAGAAGATGGAAAACTTTTTATTTGGGGTCAGTGTGAATACGGACAATCTTTACTGCGTAATATTGAAATATCAGTACGTTTCTTTAGCTCTTAGAATTGTTGCAGACTAAATACTCTATAGAAGTTCCGCTATCATCTCATAAAGTTATCGCGGCTGCAAGCTCTTCATCGGCTTGTTTAGCTGTCGATTCCTCTGGTGAAGTTTTCGTTTGGGGTGTTGGTCTTCTTGGAATGGGTCCAGACTTACAAAGACAATGTCGTCCTTTGAAAATGGATCAGCCTTTATTTGGCAACGAAAAGGTTAATTTTTATTTTTCTGATATCATTACAGGTTATAAATGTTGTGGCTGGAATAACTTCATTTGGTGCTGTAAATATAAAAGGCAATTTTTTTTCTTGGGGACAAAACAGGTTGATATTTATTTATTATCAACTATATTTTTTAGATTTGGTTTACTAGGTTTAGGCCATAAAAAAGACCAGTATTTTCCTTATCAGGTTGCTCTTCCTGGTGAATTAAAAAGTGTTTCTCTAGGTCCCGACCATAGCTTGTTTCTAATAAAATAATAAGTATTTACTTTGTTTAATACAAGAAAATTTCTTTTTATACTTATAGCAGCAGTTTCAAATTGGTTATGTATTACTGGTTTTTAGATGTCTTTCATCGAAAGAGCTGCAGGCTTAGTAGTTTATCGGAAAGTTGGAGGTTTTGTAGAATACTTATTACTTCAAGCCAGCTATCCTCCGTACCATTGGACACCTCCAAAAGGTGATAAATTTTTCAAAAAAAAAATTTCTAAAAGATATTCTAAAAAAATTTAGCTTTACGGATTGTGTTTTCAGGACATGTAGATCCAGGAGAAGATGAATGGACCGCAGCTTTGCGGGAAACTGAAGAGGAAGCAGGTATAAAGAAGGAAAAATTGTGTATATACGAAGATTGTCACGAAACTTTACGTTATGAGGTTAGTGATTTTCGATGATTTTATATATAATTTAGGTACGGAAGCGGGGAGATCCTAATATGATGGTACCGAAAACTGTTAAATATTGGCTGGCAGCTTTAAAAGATGGAGATGTGCAATTATCTCATGAACATCAGGTTATTTTGTTTTACGCTAGTAATTTTATAGAATATGAAATGGGCACAGTTGGAAGAAGCTATTAAGATTGCCCATTATCCAGAAATGGATGCTCTTTTCCGTAAGTTTGACAGCTATATCCACATGAACCTGTGATTTCTTATGAACTTTTTTTTCAATGTTTTTTTTATGTAAGTACTTTGTGTGTACTCAGTAATTTCATTATCGGAAATTCATTGAATAAAAACATAACAATATAAAACTATTTCACCCGAAAAAAACAGTTTTTTCAAAGGCCTTAACCCGTTGTAAATATGCTTCCAGACACTTCTTCAGAGGTGTCACAAACTGAAAAATATATTTACAAAATAAAAAATACCTTATTTCCGTCTGTCATCGATGCTGCAATTTGTAATACATCGTTTATTGCGGCATATGGTAAAATACAACTAACATCAATGTCATTAATCTAGAAGTTAATAACTTGCTTGCTCTTTATTCCATACCTTGTTGAGCTCCTTTTGTACATATTCTGTTAAGCATTCAGCTGCAGTCGCTATATGATTATAATCCACTAAACATCTTACATAGTCGGCTATATCAAAATTCTAAAAAAACATAATTGAAAATAATCAACATGCCGAATATTCCACTTGTAACCAACAAGGTATATTCATTTCATGACTTAAAAGAGCTGTAGTTATGGCTCGGAGGGGTCGAGAGTCATTTGGCCAGTACCGTTTTGCAGCAAGTAGAATCCCTCGTAATATTGTCCATGAATCACTGAAACAAACCTATAATTAATTATACTTTACCTAAGAGTTGTTTCCACATGACGTTGATTCAATTGAAACCAATCACATGACTTTGAGATATCTTGTAAAATGACATCTGTAGTTAATGAGAAAAATAAATCAGTAGTATCGAGATTAAATTCACTAAACATGAAGAATTAAAGAGAAATATTGAAAAAATACCGGCAAATATCAAGAGCTTCATCGTAGTGTTTGTTATGAAGTAATTGTTTTAATATGTCATCTTCTTTTATTGGTGGTGTCATTCCATCATTCAAAATTAAGAGGCGTGCTTTGGCAAGAGACCATTCAGATTGGACACTAACAGAATAATTTCGAATAACTTACTCACTTTTTCTCATCTACAATATACATCACCCGTTTTGTGACAACTTGAGGTGTTGTCATTTGTTCTTCTGTCTCCATTGAATCATTAATATCGTTTTTAAATTCCAATTGTATTGTTTGCTATTTCGAAATAAATGAAAAATAGTTGTGATTTACCTCTTGTGGAAAAAATGTATATCTGTCACTTTCAGGCATCAATTCAAAAACTGTAGAAGCCGTAGCTAAGACATCTCGCCTTTTTTTTAATAAGTCTTTAGTTTGAGTTGCCTGCTTGAGAATATAGGAATATTCTAATAAAATATGGGCAGCTGAAAACAAATCAATTACATTTTTTCAAATAGAAATACCTTTCGAAAAGCGGTATTTAGTCATATAATAGGCATGAAGCAATTCAAAAAGATGCGGAGTTGCTTCGGCTTCTTGTGATCTAGCCGCTCCTAATAAAATTGTTTCGACTTGATGCTCGAGCTCTCCATAATGTAAAGAAATTAAAGTTTTCCATTCTTCGCCATGTAAAAGACGGTTAATAAAGTCGACTAATGCAGTTTTCTTGCTCTCAACATCTTTATTTCTTATTATTGCAACTAAAGCTTCGGCCCATTGCCCGCTATTAATAAGAAGATTCAAACGAGTAGCACAAATCCGGTTCTAAAAAGCTTACATGACAATATTATAGTTACCTTAAAAGAATCTTCATCGTCTAATTCTTCAAGCGCACATTTTGCTAAAGTTGCTACTTCTTCAGCGTGCCCTTGATCACTGAGGAATTTAATCACATGAGCATACAATTCTCCAGGTGTAACAGATTTAGAAAGGCAAGAAGTTACGGGTCTTAACGCCTTTTGTAGTGGTATATCACCGTTTTTTATTCCTTCAAAACATACTTGAAAAGTAGTTAAAGCCTGCAATAGTTTGGAAAAAAAAAGATTAAATACAGAAAAAATACCTTTTGAGGATGATTGGAGCCAGCATAGGCAAGCGCTAGGTAGTAAGAAATGACAATATTTTTTGTGAAAAGAGGTAATTTTAAATAATCCTGACAAACTTTCTGAAACAACATGATTTTTTTTAAATACATTAGACCATACATATAATGTGTTCCATTTATAATGTTCCGCTAAAAGACGGCAAACGACTAAATTGGAAATATACGGCCATAAAGCTCTTAAAGCAGCCTAAAAACATTCATGGAGATATCTAAGCATACTGTCACTATAGTTCTTATAAACTGATTATAATTCATCTTTCCAAAAGTAGTAGTCATTGTGTCAGCTACGCCAACACATCTAATTGTGGAAAGATCATTTGCCAGAAAGATCCAATTCCCAAGAGTTATAGGAAGCGTCTTCCTAAATTAAAAAAGTGCTTTAATAAGAAGTACTTTACATTTGGATTTTATGAGCGAAGATAGCTTGTACAAATTTATAACCTTCTAATAAACTATCCAACTTGGCCACTAAACTGATTTTCCGATTTGTAAAACAATCTCTGTCAGCGTTCTATAAAAATAAAAAGTATTGCAAAAAAATAACCTTTACAATAGTGAGAAACGATACCATACATCCAGCAAATTCAATAATATTAAAAATTGTTTGCTTCATAATTGCAGAAACAAAACTAGCTGTGAATTGCCCACGGAAAGGATAAGATCCAGCTTCTTAAAAATAAAAATAACAAAAGAGTAAAAAATACCTACCGACAGGTGTTAGCTCGGAAACAGTATACTGGGAAAGAAACTGCTCCACAAGTGTTATGCACATATCCTCAATGTCATCCCCAACCAACAAAAGCACATTACGCGATCGAGTTCCTTCATCTTTCTAAGAAGGCCATAATGGTAATAAAACTACACCAACCTCTGATAGTTGAAGAGTAAGATCATTAAGAAAATGTTTCAACTTTTGATCTATGTGCATCTGCGAATGATGAATAATAGTAGAGTAATTTCGAAGTATGACACCGGCAAAGCTAGCTCCGTCAACATCAACTATTAGTAGAGAAAGAATTTCTCGCGAATCATCGTCAAGCTGATCATAATTTGAGGCTAAATCCGTGAAAAACCTTGAAATTAAAAAGAAAATAAATACAAACTTGTGTTCACGTTGTTGGACGCTTTCTTTGATAGAAAATCTTTTTGTTTTACCAGTGTTGCAAAGTTTCGATGTTCCTTTCTGAAAGATATCAATGCATTATACAACAATATTACATCCGTTCCACATACAAAAGTATCTACATATGATATTAGTGATTTCCAATCATTTGGTGCAAATTCACAATCGAAATCTTCGCAAGTAATCTAAAAAAGTAACAATATTTAAATTAATTATTACTTGAACTGCACGATACATGAGATCAAAAGTCCGTTTATCCAAATCAAAAAGGGATTCTTTTATTTCTTCAATAGACATCTTTGAATAATCATTTTGCAAACAATATGTCTTTTCAGCATGAACCCACCCTTCAAAGGTAGAATTGTCCCCAGCTCTGAATTATATTTAGTGAGAAAGAAAAGCTTACACATGAATTGATGTTTGAGCAACTCGGTAAGAAACATCTTGATCAATACACTTCCATAAACCGTAAAGTTGAACGCCAGACTCATTATTAAATACCAGACGATAGTCTATTAATTGTCCTGTCTAAAAAATTATTCCTTAAGTCAGAAGACAAAAAAAATCACAATAAACGAGGCTGAAGATGATAACAAAGTTACAGTACGGTTCTTTTGTTCAATAAAAGTATAGAACTGAAAAATATATTAGTTTAAAAAATAATCTTACCACCGTATTACTGTCGCATTCAACGGCAACAACAATAATGATTTGCCCTCTAATATTTTCGACGCGAATATAAAAATTTGATTCTACAAACAATGTCAAAAACAATAAGTCTTACTATCAAAATCCACTCCATTCATTAACTTATTTAATGCAACAATAAATGAAGATACTTCACTTTTATTGCCCTAAATAATATACTGAAACTGATCATTTCACCTCTGTTGTCCAAACTTTGAGAGAACCATCTTTGTGAATGGCATAGAACATGAATGCCCCAGAGGAATGTAGGATACCATTGACATCACAGACAAACTGAGAGTTTGAAGATGCTAAATAAAATAAACAAAAAATAAATAATTATAACGTACACATCATTCTGGATATAAAACCTCCATCACGAAGCACAACTTCTTCTGACTTTTCCGATTTTTTCGCTGGTAAAGTTATCAACACTAACTGCCCATCATGTAAAGTATATGTTACCTAGAATATAGCAATTGAGTAAATTAGTAAAAATAATTATTATGTATGAATATACTAATTACCTTCGTCATAGACAAAGTTGTCAAAACAACGGCTCTTATAACATCTCCGGGTGTTGTAAGCATAATCGTATTATAATATTCGCCAAGAAATTCTTTTTCATTAATTTGTGTGAATAACGATTGTATCTGGAAGAAATTTGAAAGTTGGAATTAACGTTGATATAATCTTACCTCCACATTCAATTCATCCATAAGATCAGGAACAAGTTTTGTCGCAAATCGGTGTACTCCAGATTGCGTTGGTACTACGAGACAAAGCATAAATTTTTCTATAATGATAGTTGTTCCCGGAACCACGGAAGTTCTGCCAAAATCTATACATAAAGATCCATTGATTACTGTGCGGCAAATTGAGCGTTCTTCAAGATAAAGTTTCTGTCCAATTCCTCTCCTGAAGAAGATTGCAATTACTAAGATTTCAACTTACCATATTATAAATCTATCAGAATATGTTTCATTTGACGAAAACGTCGCAACACCACCGGAATGTATAACAGGGTTGTTAGTTGTTTGTATAGGGGCAGCTACAACATTTTGAAAAAAAAATAAATTGTGCTTACTTGTGTGTATATTGAAAGTTTTAACTGCTTTACGTCGATGAATATCAGCAAAAGTTAATTCTACATCATCAAATAGCATCATTTCGGTTTCTGAAACTATAATTTCACATACAGAAAAAAAAGAAATAAAAGTAGTTCGAATTTCTGAGTGTCATTAGAGCGAATAGATGTTGCATTAGAGCGACACTATCAATATTACCAATCTCTCCAAATAAATTTCCGAAATCAAAAAGATCTCGCAATTCATACCTGTATCGTCACCAAAGTAAACAAAAAAAGTACTTGAACTCTTTCCAATATTATGGTTTTTAAAACATCCGCAATTTTTTAAGCTTTTTCTTTTCTTTTTGTTGTTTTTTAGGATACTTCAAATATGTAATTCAGGAAAATTAGCAAATCAGAACAATAATCATCCAATGAGCAAAAATCTTGATTTCGTTATAAACTGGATACGATTATATTTTAGAGAATGACGTTGCTGAAGCAAATGAAATGTTTTTAATTTTTCTTGTATTTTCGTTTAAGCTTTTCATTTGATGAGATATTAAATGAAAAAATGAAAATGTAAATATTTTAAAGTCTTGCTACAGAAACAAAAGTGGAAGCATTACCATTAATTGAACGCATTAATAAAACTTATAGTATTTATTATGTAAAACGGTTATAGATGCAGTGATGTGATGGAACTTTTAATTGTTAGCTGATCCAATCGGATAATTGACGCTGAAAGTAGAGGAATTCCCGGCAAATGTTTGGATCGTAGTGGCTCATGTTCAAACTCCTAAAGAAAAAAATACAAATGAGTCAGATTACTTCATGGCAGGTGACAAATGCCGTTGTATCAGTACATTCATAAAAATGCATTTTTCCATAAACTGGAGACAACTGAGATACATTCGCGTCAGAGCTGTTGATCAGCGAAGATGATTGTGAAATAAAAGCGTCTAAATTCTCCTTCGTTGCAGGTGAGTTTACCACGTTTCTAAAAAAAAGGAGTGTATAAAAAAGCTGCCTACTCAAGTGAACGACAATATTTTACCCTTATTTCCGGGAATGTGAAATTAAAATCGTATTTTTTACTATTTTTCTTAGGGCAACAAGGATTGATAATTAAACGAAGAAAATCCTGTATTAGAGACAATGGCCAGCAAAAACAGTAAGCATAACGGGTCTTTTCTTTTCTATACGCAAACATCCGCAACCTAACTATAATTCTTTTCAATCGAAAAATTGTGTAAAAAATACGTCTTTAAAGGTAAAGTCCCTCTGTGCGGGACACATCTAATTTCACTATTGGCTAGCAACGATTTTGGCCACACCCCCAAAAAAACATGTTATTATGTCACAAAGTAGAGGAATTCCCGGCAAATGTTTGGATCGTAGTGGCTCATGTTCAAACTCCTAAAAAATACAAGTGATTCAGATTACTTCATGGCAAATGACAACCACAGATCGGGAGTCGTTTTTTTTAATCATTTTTTATTATACCAAATATAACCTAGGATGCATAAACTGAAATATAACATAAAATTGTTCTGAAAAATTTATTACGGAGTGAACTGACTTAGATCAATCGACTCACTGCCGGGAAACTTTTCATATTCTTCAGGTTTGATGATGTTGCATTTTCGGACACTGAGGCACTGTTTGGCTGTTGTATTTTCCTGTTCCAGTATGTTGTCCATATTTATCAATCTGGCTATACAGTCAGAGTCACGGGAGAGAGACACTTTGAAATCGCCTGCCATTAGCCAATCTGCCAGGTGTTCTGCGTACATCTCGTATCGGATAGCAGCCTCATCGTTTACGAAACCGTAGCTCATTGTCATCAAAAAGAGATCGATAGGATGGTTGAAAAAATGTTTACTTTGTTGTTTTTTGTCACTTCAAAACGTATGTTTTTGAAGAGATGAGAATCGCCATCCATGACACGGACTTGGTCCGAGTCGACTCCGATAAACATCTTGTAGGCCAGAAGAAGTTCGATTGACTTCTTCGGGTTTTTACACAGTGTATTGTCTGACTCGAGAAAACAGATTCTTATCCTGAAGAAGATAAGAAGAAAAAGGAATAAGCGAACCAATTGCAGGTCTCTGGTCTCTCAATATGTAGCTTGATACTCGATCGAGTTGTCGATGAGCTATCACAGTCTGTCTCTCGTCTTTTGACATGATAAAGGAAATGCACAGCCTTCTGTTTTCCAGTTAAGGCCCAACTTTTGTCGATTTCTTCGAATTCCATTTTCCAGATTTTTGGACATGTGCCTGGCGCGACGGAGTATTTGTTCATAGTTGTCGGTATCAGCAGTTTATTGAACTTCTTTTCATTGAGATCTTCTTTGTCTCGTCGATTTGGGTAGGCCAGAGTATAATCACCAAACGAGTAAAAAGAGACTGGAGAGGAACTATCGCTGTCAAGTTGTACAATAGGTTGACAATAAGGACTGGAAGTCAGGATCAAAGGGAATCCTTCTCCGAGGCTGACTGACTTCTGTTCTGTTGGCGGGGACTCGCCTTTAATCGATCGATCATCTTTCCCAACTGCCAGGAAATACTGCGATCCGTCGAATGTGAAATGCACTTTCGTCCATGGATAGACGAATGACTGACCCTTTTCGGTGGGAATACTATTCTTGAGTCCAAGAGCGACGCTACCTTCAATTGGTCGGAATCGAATATAGTCCTGACACCAGAGATCTCTTTTATCCAGATCATGACCCTTGGCCTTCATTGCTGTCGAACAGACCCAGACTTCTTGACAGTCTTCCTTGGGCTGCATGTAAAAAATGAAACCCGCATTGTTGACAAGCCATAGCGTCGCTTGGCTGACGTTTCGTGGAGCAAAAGGCTGGCTCATATTGAAGATGACATTCTTGTACGTAGTATCTTTATTGAACTCCATCAAAATGTGGGTATTCTACAAAAAAGAAATAGAACGAGGAAAATGCACAAACCCAGACAATGGGAAAATACATCAGAAGCAGAAGAGATTGTTTCCAGTGCAATTGCATCGAGACGAATGATGTCTATTGGGCTTTGATTTACCTCCTTCGACACAACAGGTCAATACCGAGTTTCTAGAAAAAAAAAAGTGGAAAAAGACAAAAAAGCAGTAACCAGAACGATGCTGAAACTCGAGGAAGTTTTCAAAGGATTTGAGATTGATTACTCCGTTCGAACAACAGTGATCATATGTTCCATCTGTCAAATAATTTAACTATTAACTATTATATTAGTTACTGGTACGAAAAGCGGTGTAGTATATTATATTTTCCTTAATGTTTATTAAGAGAACGACGACAACAAATACAGAAAAGAAGGATGGCTAAAAGAGAGATGACGGCCATTCCGAAAAGAATGAGATAGATAAGGAGGAGGATTTCTTTGTCCGAAAGAGACGAAGTTTTCTGTGTCACGTCTTCGTATACGTAATCATCTTCCTTTCCCTAAATCATTATTCCCTCTCCCCTTTTTTCTTGCTTACCATCAACCTATTCAAATCTTCCTCGTCTATTGTAGGATTTTTTTGCATTTTATCCGTCACTTCTAAACAAATCATTCATTCTTCTCACTTACCTTCTTCACTCTCCGGTTCTCCCCACTTTTTGATAGATTTGACAAATACTCCTCCGTTCAACAAAGGAATTGGCCCCAATGTTGCCATGGGACGTTTACTGAAACTGAATGCTAGTAATATGTGACTTACATTATTGTCCCCATTTCCGCTCTAGGACTGAAAGACACTGATTTCCTTGTGGTCGCTGAGGTTGTCGATACTTCCATTGGTTTAACAGTAACACTCGTCACATCTCTGAACTTTATTGACGGTGTTGTCCTCCAAGACGGGATTTCTGTTTCTACCGATCCCAAGGGAAAGTCCTCGCCCAGCAAGGTTGTTGTATCGACTTCCACTGGCTCAACTATTTCTCTCTGAGGTGATGTCTGCTAAACAGGACGAACAATACCTCGTAAGAAGAATAATGACGACCATTATTGGCGGATAACTGTAAGGAAAGTCAACAATCTCTCCTCTACCTACTGTAGATGTCCGATATCTCCCTGACGACCAATAGAACTGTGGAGGAGTTTCTTCCAAACTGTCATCGGAGAAAACATTTCGAACATTCGAGGGAATTACTAAAACATCATTTGATAGATAGAGTAACCTATGGTTGTTCCATCGTCATATTCATAGGACACTGTTCTAGTCTGAATAGGAGAAGAAGTAGATATTGATGGAGAAGGTAAAGACTCTTTGAGTATCGTCTTCTTCGTGTAGCTTGGATTGCTTCTCGTCATTTGATCGGTTGTTCGGATGGTACTCGATTTGTCCAAATCGACTGTTGTCCCATGAGAAGATGTTTCAACTAGAATGTTGTCTACAGTACTTATATGTGGCTCTTCTTCGTCATCCAGAGAAGGTACAATCCGTTGAAGAGAGGTCTCTATAGTGGTCTCTACTGTCGTAGTATCCGCTAATGTTTCTGTGGAAGATAATAATTCCTCTAGAATCGCTGTGAATTCCTTTTTCTCCATTGAAGACACCGAAGGCATTGTTGTCGTTTTCATCGGCATCGTTCTCCTTTCCTCGTCTTCCCATTTATTTATCATTGTTGTTAACTCCTGAAATCACAGCTGTTGTCCATGTCTACCCACCTCGACCAAATCCTCTTCTGAACTTTTGGCCGTTTTCACAAAGTCATATATTTGGCAGCTATCGAGGTCGTCATCGTCTGAAAGAGAGATGATGATGAAGAAGAAAGGGATACCGAAGAGACGATCATCCTCCGGAATGATGAAATCTGAAAAATAATCCCTGAAACAGGTGTTTATTATTTACAAGAATAAGCAGTATATACCTAAAGTTGAGTCGTCGAAAGACTTTTGTAGCCGTTGGACAATATGTTCCTACAGTATTCTCAAGACAAAGCGAGTTAAGATGTAGATATCTCGAAGAATAATTGGACGAGTATAAGAATACCTGCATGTCTCCCTGTCGGGTAAATTGTTCGGATCTTGTTCTATTCTTTTTGAGACAGCTTCCTTGAGAAAGGTTGAGCATTTTATTTGCATGAAAGATCTGTGTTTGCTGACACATTTCAAAATATCAGCGAGACCTGAAAAAAAAGGAACAAAAGGAAAATATTACTAACTGGACAGGATACTTCTACATTTGAATCGCACATCTCTGGCATATTTATCATGTTCTTTGTTCTTCGGACACTTCTTTAAACAATCGAGCCGGTCGTATAATCTCCAACAGACGTCTTTCGCTGTCGACAACGGCCGTTGTTTCTCGAGTATGTGAGTAATCTTCTCTGCATCCAAACCCACTCGTTGTATAGATCTTTCGTGTAACCTCTGACATCTTGACTCACAATCTCCCTCCTAAATTCGACAAATAAAAATACAACGTTGTTTCATGAATTACAACTTGACTTAGCGCAATATTAAATGTATTCATCAAAGCATATGAATGCTCACCTTGTTTATGGAGTTTATTGCCAAGATTGGAACAAGGAGGGAAATGAAGAAATGGGACATGCTATTATGTCACAGACCAATATATAAATGACATCCTAAAGAAATCAGTCAACTGCGACAAAAAAGGTCAATTAAGAAGAGTGGCATGACTTGCCATTAAAAATGGAAGCAGATTCAGACACGCGAGATGAAAATTCATTAGTCTTCGAAGCATCCCTGGAGACCTTTGACACACACTCACCTATTTTTCTGCTTTTCTATCATGTAATAGAATAGCAAAACACCTGACGACTAAGTCTTACCCTTCTTCACAACAAAACCAATAGCAAGTTATATAGAAGCGAAAGAAAGTGGCTTCCATGCGGCTGCATGTGGTTGAGCAGCGACAGCCGGCATGGGATAGCTGTTTTTGCGGAGTTCCAATGCGGCATGATCCTAGCATCATGTGTCTCACCCAACCGACAAACACTACATACTTTTAATCGAACAATAAGGATGTTAAAACAGAATGTTGTCTACCTGCTGCACTTTTTCGCAATGCATAATTGAACACGAGCAATGCATAGCAAGTGATTGATTAGCATAGCGCTAACAAGAGAAGGTGCTATACTTGGTTTAATGTTTTCGAAGTCAATCGATGTATAGATAGTTGTTTTTTCATTGCAAAAGAAAATAATGTGTACTCCATTTTTGCAACAGACGTTGACTAAAAATTTAAAACACCTTCTCCGCCTTGTTTTGATGGCACTCTTTGACTAAACTAATCTCCGCCAGAAAATGTCAGTTGCAAAAATGGAATACACCAATTAAGCAAACTCTATCGACCTACAGCTAGAGATTTTGAAAACGTTAAACCAATTATAACAACTTCCCTTATAAGATGTCAAAAATCTTGAGTACTTGTACACAAAATATTTTGAACATTATATCTGACCGGATTTATTTAAAATTCACAAACAAAACAGACTAATTTCAAACAAATTAACAAAATGGTTTTTTATTTTTGCTTGTTACCTTTGATAGGTACATGTTTTGCTAAAATAATACCACTGTTGTAAAGAAGTTGACAGAATGATTGACGATCATCTTCATCTATATCAGGAAGTTCTCCTACTTTCGTCCATTCTGGACAATGGTCTAACAACATTGTGAAAGCAGGTACAAACTGATAATTAGTGCAAGCAAAAACTACATACTTTTAACTCGAGATCAATTGTTTGTTCCTCACGTCCTTCATATAATCGAGAATTATTTATACGAAGAGCAATGAAGCATTTTGTCTCATTCTCGAATATGAGCCTTTGACCATGACGACGCATGAAGCGAACATAAATATGGGGATGAAATACAAGAGGATTGCCTAGTAAAAGACTTTCATTTTTTTCACCCAAAACATGAAATTTTCTTTCAGCTATAAATGAAGTAATATTCTGAGAAAGATTTACCTGGTGTAATTAATGGTGGCAATGCCGTTTTCATAAATTCTCTGGCCATTAAATCTACAGAACTTGCAAGGCATGTATCAGTTACAAAGTTTCTAAGCATAGACAAGTGTCGATCTATCGGTTCAATGAATCTAAAACACTAAGATAGGAAAACTATAAATCACTTTTCAGTAAAATATTCTTCCATTCTGTATTTATAATCAGCAACACCATTCATATCTAACAAACCAATAGGAAGACCACGCCGCATTTTAAGCCGTTGACTAGCAAGTGCAGTAACAGCTTCGGGAATCTGGAATTCGTTTAAAAAACATTTAAAAAATACAAGTTTATCCATAACATCAGCATATGTCCACTCTCGTCCAGTTGAAATAGTGATATGGAGCGAATGATTCTTTTTATCAGTGCGAGCCTATAATTAAGAATAAAAATAAAATGCATACTTGGTGTATGAAGCCTCGGGGTATATAAAGCATATCACCTGTTTAAAAAAATTATTAGAACAAAAATAAACCAACCAGCTTCAAGCCATCCTTCAAAAATGGGCTTTCTGTTTTTCATATCAGATTCTGAAAAATTGCCGCTACTTACACGAGGAAGTTCATCATCAGCGTCAACAGGAGCGTATACTTTCCAGTATTTTTTTCCTTCAATTTGAAGAAGAAATGCATCAATGTCATCCCAGTGGGGTGCAAATCCTGCGCTGCCAGCCGGTGTCAAATAGCTGTAATAAAAAATAAAACTAATTACTATACAATACGTATTAGCTCCAACAAAACAACCAAATAATTCCTGAAGAACTTCACAAATGTACCATATGTGATCGTCAAACATCTGTGGATTTGTTAGCTGAATCGAATGTCCGTCCTACCAACAAAAGATTGGTTAATTTATAAATATACTTTTATATGCGCTTTAACATGGCGAGGATATGCACGTCCGGTTCCATTCAATGTGTAACGAACACCATCTACATATTCAGCAACATTTATATTAACACCATATTCCACGTAATTCTGTAAGAAAAATACAGAATGTTAAAAAAAAATACCTTTTCGAGAAGATCAGCTAATCGTTGTGTTGAGAAAAGATTTCCATAATAATCAGGATGATTTCGCCGAACCACTAGACAGTTTTGTTGATAAATATCACTAAAGGTATAAATTAATATAATTCAAATGCACAAAAACTTGAAAAACGTCTGTACGTCGCAATTGCTCAGAATCCAACTTAGTGCACGGGTTGCTGTAACAGCAGAATCGTCATCACTAAATGGATACTCGTCAAAATTGAGTGGAGAAGACTTATTTGCCTGAGTTAATAAGAAAAATATTGAAGTGAATTAACCTTTTTTAAGACTTTTGCCACACGGTTTTCTCCAAGATTGCCTTCTTCATCTGATTCAGCATCTTGATCAGTGACATCCGAACAAGAGGAGCAGTTATCATGCAGTTCGTTTACAAAATGTTGTGGGCATGTTTCTTCATCACTATTGCTAATTGGTGAGTTATATGATTCATCTTATAAATGTTTGTAGTAAATATTTTACTTACCCTCCACTGACTCATTGTCTAAAGAGTTTTCATTATCCTGCTCATCCTCTAATCCATCGAACAAGTCTTCATCAGATACTTCTTCGTCTTCATAATCATCATCTGAGCCATCTACTAATACTAAACACATGAAGAAAAAAAACTAATAAAACAAACGAAATTCATCTTTCAAAGAAGAAATATCGCTATAATCTTCGTCAAAAAGGTTCGCAAACCGTACATTTCCTATAACCGATATTTCCTATAATATATAATTAAAATACCAGATATATTTTGTTCTGTTGCTTCGACTACATTCTCATCGTCTTCAGGTTCTTCCACGATATAAGTGGCTTCCTCCGTAACCAGCTTCCTGCCTGCTTAATATAATAAACTTGAATATACAACTTACGATTAAAAGACTTCTTATTAGAAGTGGAATCAACGTGGTCAAACATATTATGCGCTTTACTCTTTCCTGTCTTAGACTTTAAAACACGCTTCGATGAATTAATATCAATTTGGTCAAATGAACAAGCTTCAATAACATTATAATCTTGAAATATAAACTGTACCTTTCGTTCTATTAGTTTTAGCATGTTTATAACGTTTAGCTTCAGATTCATGGAGATGGACATCAATCCGAGAACTATCATTCCCATCGCTAATGCGCTTTCTTTTTATTTTTAGCTAAAAACAATATATAATCGAGTTAACAAACCCTGTCGTAATTTTTTGTTTTTGGACTTGTTTCCTTTTCTTTTTTATAAAGCAGTTCACCTGTTTAAAAGTTTCATAAAGAAAAGAAACTAACGAGCTGATTTCGGAGTGCCGTTCTCGATTTTAGCCCATGAATCGGTTCCATTGATTATCGGTTGAGCTCCCACTTTTGAGCTTATTACCGAATTTTTCTTTTTCTTCATATGACTCTTCTTGCCCATAGTTTTCTGAAAAAATAAAATCAATCACTCAACAAATATCCAGCAAATTCTTTCAATAGGCCTTTTTTCCATGTTTGAATTTTTTTTCGCTATCGGACCTGTTCTGCGTCTATGCATACTATAATTTTCGTTTCCATTATTTTGTTTTATTTGTCGTTTATTATCATACAAGTTTACTTCCAAGCAAGTTATATATTATTACATTATATTTGCAAAATAGATTATTTAGGTTAAAGCAAACTTCCCAATATGAGTGATTTCGACAGATTCTATAAAGATGCAAGTTCAATATAAGTATTTATTCGAAGTCGTAATTTAGATCAAAGAAACTGAAAAAGAAGATGCTGCTCTTACGCCTAGTCAGCAGCTAGATAGACTACTTCGACCTGGAAGCACATATTTGAACCTCAATCCATTTGAGGTTATTTTTTCTTTTTCTATTATATACCATACTTTCAGGTTTTACAAATAGATCCAGATACGGATTTAGAAGCTGCTAAAAAAAAGTACAAAAAATTGTCTTTGTTAGTTCACCCTGACAAAAATCCTGATGATCGTGAACGAGCTGATAAAGCTTTTGACAGTATGTTTTTATCTTGACATTTTTTATAGAAAGTATTTCAGTTTTGAAAAAAGCAATTGAAACAGTTGAAAATCCTACGGAAGTTAACAAATGTAAAGAGTGTTATACGGAAGCTCGTGCCCGCTTAGCAATAGTGGTAATGCTAAAACGTTTTTTTTTTTTACTTTTAGATGTCGGAAAAAAGGCGCAAGGCAAAGAAAGAAACTGGTGAAGATAAAATTGAAGAAGATGATCCGGCTGTTTATAAGAAGCAACTTTGGATTTTCGTAACCAAAGTATTTACGGATCGTGAAAGAAAGCGCAAGTTGTTAGAAGATCGTGCTAATGAGGAACAGTAAGTTATGTTTACTTTCAGTTGTTTATTGTGTTGCAACAGACGTACGTATGTATAGAAGTATAATTTTAGACGAATTGCTGCCGAGGCTATGGCAGAAGCTGCAGAGAAAAGAAAATTAGCAGAGGAATATGCGAAGAATTATGAAGAATCTCGTGATGATCGTACTGGTAGTTGGAAGCATTTTATGACCAAAAAAGCTCGTCGTGAAGAAAAAGGAAAGGCTTTACGAGGAGCTATGTTTAAACCACCCAAAGGGAAAATTCATAGCTGAATGGTGTGAACTGTATTTATTGTGTATTTAAATAAAACAATGATAGCACCAACGGAGATCTTTATGAACTATTTCGTCTTCTTCTGGAGTAAATCCAGTATGTGCGATATTCCACCTTTTGCGAATAGTTCGAAGGGGTTTGTTCTACAAAAAATGTTTTTAAAAAAACTGTACTCTAATTTTATTGGCGATTTGGGCACACCCCATGTTCAATAATTCCTCAATCATGAGAAAGGAAGCAGCCTACAAAAATATAAACGTAGAAGTGTTACCTCAACAATAGCAAGTATTTCGGAATTTGTTAACAGTTTGAAAAACTCCTTATTTTTCGAATGCAAAGTGGGTGTTTTGTTGCGTTTTCCTTTAATCTCCATATTCAGATCTTTTTCATGATTCATATTTAACCATTGAGCCACCTATAAAGTAGAAGGAACTTATCATCTGGGTTACTTTTAAGAGTGTTGAATACGAAATATTGGATTCTGACGGAATCGGAATTTCTCTCTTATCATCCAAACTAATATCATCACGCAAACGAGTTAATAGTGTGCTTCTTATTAGAAGGTTACTATGAATGCAAATTTTTTGACCATTTGAAGCCACAAGATAAACATGATTGAAATCACTATCAGTCATTCTACCAATTTGAAGTTTCAAACTTGACACGCACCTAATATAGTTGTTTAACTACGAAAGCGATAAGAAAATCATCAATTAAAACAGGTACCACCAAAAATAAAATGAAAAAAAAAAACCGTAATGGACCTCGACGTGCCTGGAATATTCATTGTAATTCGAGTATACATAAAATAGTAGCACGAATCTTGAAGGCCCAAAATTGTTCGCGTTTTTTTTTATAATAGGTTATATATAAAAAAACAAATCAAAGAAAACTTTATCAGAGAAACACAAAATTCCAATTAATTATTATTTAGTATCTTTCTGTTTTTGTTGCATTTGTTGCTGAAAATTTTTGTATCATGAAAAACTCTACCATTGTAACATAACAACCCGTGTGATAGCCGCTCATATACCAGCTCATAAGCATTGAAGACAACGCATCGGTTTGGTCCAAATGACCAAGATTTTCAAAAACTGGAGGAGGAGGAGGAGCAAATGGAGGTAGCTTGAAATGTTATTAGCGACGAATACTTACATAGTTATTGCCTTGTTTTCCAAAAGTATCATTAATCAAGGCATCAAGCGCAACCGCATTGTTATTATCTAGATGACACCAACATTTCAAACAAAAAAAGATACCATTTTCCGTAGAAATTTCCTGCTCGTCGTTTACATATTTTGATAAATCCGAAATAGAAACAACAGCCTCAGGATCTGTTTCATATCCTTCATAAATTACATAAGCCTGGAAATAAACCTGATATGAACAAGTACAGAAAACAACTTGATCGCCTTCAATTTTTGTAATCGTTGCTCTATAATATAATTCATCATCAGCAAAGGGAGCGGTACATTTATCACCTGCTTTCCAAACATGTAATTCATTTTGTGGCTTAAACATAGTATAAACCTAATAGGTACATCAAACTTGCCAAAGAAGTTCTGGTTGAATCTTCATACATCTTAATCAAAGCTGTGTCATCCCATATATCTGAGGAATCGAAATTCTAAAATCAGTGAAATAAGTTGAAAAAATAAAAACCTTGTTGAATATTTCCTTAGTTGCCATTTTCAGCTATGTTTGAGATTTTGAAGATCTTTACTAAAAGATATTTCGTATAAAACTAGCTATTTGCTTGTGAAATAAGTAGAGCTCAAAGGTTTATAGAAAAAGTACACATGTATGAATGATTACACAAACAGCTAATGCTATAGTCTGATTAAAATATAACGCGTCTTGGAAAAAATAATTATACAACAATCCTGTAATGGAGCAGATTTCCTTTTTATTACTTTGCTTAGTTCTCAATATTATGTAGCTTGTAATAATTATTCGATCATAAGAAATCGTTAAAAAAACAATTAACAAAATATTGTAGAAAAATCATATGAGTGCAGTTAAAAGAGATCTGCTCCATTACAGGATTGTTATACAGCTATTTTTGAAAGGGTGCGTTATTTTTTTAAAAATAAACTATATACAGAATGTAACTAATTCAGAGGTCCTTAATAACTTTGTTCTCCTTGTAGATTCCGTAAGTAAGAATAGAATAAAAGCCAGTCCAAATGGCATAAGGCGTAAGCCAATATCCGGCAGTTTTATCGATCTATAATAAACATAAAAAATCATTTGAAGCAGAAAACCTTATAAAACGCTATAGCAGCTCCTACTGCCGTTAGGTGTACAAGAAGTGTATTTTTCCATAGCTAAAAATTTATAAAAGCTTTAATCAATATAAAATACTTACACAGGAAAGATTCTTGTTTTTAACCAATGGGATAGTAGCAATAGCTAGAACTATATTAGCTCCATACAGCCCAAGAGCCAATTTGGTGTCATTATAGTCAAATCCTGAAAAAGGTCTATTAAAAAAATAATGTATCTAGCCAAAAATAAACACTAACTCGAAAGAGGTGTGAGGGATGCTAACTTGAGAATCAGTTTTAATTTTGTCACCTTGTAGGTTATTAAATCGATTTATGTAATTTTCAATGTTTTATATTGAGTAGGTTATTTTGAATCTACAACAAATGAATTAAGGTCATTTCGATTTATTGTATCGTTCTTTATTGTCACCGACGTCAATATTAAAGGATCAGTGCCATTTGGCTTTTGACTTGGTGTTATAGTTCCATCATGCATAGTTGACAACATATATAGATCTCCTTTGTCTCTCCATCTGAGAATCAAAATACCATTTCTTTTTTTGCTTGTAGCAGACTTCTCCTTTTTGAGTTTAATTTCCTTAATCTCTTGTGGCATTCCAAATGATGTAAGATCATTTCGATTTATTGTATCGTGTTCTTTATTCAATATTTAAAGATCAGTGCCATACGTTTGAACTGCGCAGCTGCTTACCAATTTTTAGGTACTGTAAGCCTCGAAGAATTCGTCATTATTGTTGCATATAACTTTGTAGGATCCTGATTCATTATGTTGTAACTTTTTGCTAGGGTGCGAAAATTGCAGGAGTCATTTTCGTTCTCATATTCTTCACTTCCAGACTCTGATTCTTCAGTATCTATTACCTTTTTTTTGCCATTTTATTTAAGATGTATAAGGCATCACGTAATTATATGACATAGTAGTTTTTTTACACACAACTAAAGAAAAAAAAGAAAAATATAGCCTTATAGGACATTGTAGTGTTTCAAAATTTTAAATAAGTGTTTGTCCCGCGCGGTTCATATTTCGAAAACCTTCATTGTCATCAATGTGTTAATTTGCGCCTCACTAACATTTTTTATTTTAGTTAAAAGTAAACTAATTTATTATCAATTGAACTTCAACATTGTTCAATTCAAATTCCGTCTATTTTTCCTATTATGGTGAAACATTTTCACTTAAATACTACAATAACAATAAGAATATAATAAAACAAAAGTGTGTAATTCCGCTCCAAAACCTCTAAATTAGCATACCCCCCCCCCTGTAGCACTACTTTAATACGATGCAGCGATATCTGTTCTTGTATAATAACCAACAATTAGTGTTTTTGTTGAGTTGAATGAGGAATCTAATATATGTATTTAAAAAATATACTCGCACTTCTTCCGCGTAACTAATTTTTTTAAAGTAAACTATATAAAGGACAAAAAAAGAGCTAACCTCCTCCATTCTTATATACTAAATAGGATGCGTATCCTAAGGGCGATAGAGTTAATAAATCAACGGCTGAATAAAGGCGGACATCTTTCGGTGCCCAATCTGGCTTTTGAATAGTCTACAAATAAAAGTATACTAGGAAACACTTACCGACCACCAAGTTGTGATCTCCTTATCTTTGCTAAAAGCAACAAAAGCTGAAACAGCTGCGGCACCAGGAATCCTAAAATTGAAATTTAAATGAAAACTTTAAAACTAATTTAAAACTGAAAGTAGATCAAACTTACAGCGTAGAAATAAGTGCATTTCGCGAGTCCTTAAATTTATTGAGTTAGAGTGAGAAAAACCAAACCTGAGAAGTCCAGAAGTATGGCATCGTTAGTTCAGGAAGTTTATTTTCCGGAACGGCTGCAATAAAATCAGTATTATTGGGTGACTTAGGCATCGAAGACATGTTGAACTGAGAGAAGAGTAAAAACAAGCCACAGGAAAGCAAAATAACACCGACTCGCGTGATATCGATTTCGCGCTGGGTGCAAAACAACAAACAAGAGGACTTGGCGCGTAAATCAATGGAACAAACAACCACTGAGAAGAGGGCATGCGTATAGCGCTGAGTTTCCAAATAATAATCATAACAATAAATATGAAGAAATATGGTATAGGATGTACTATGAGAGTCAATGAAAAAAGAAATAATTACAATTTAATCGTTATAAAAACCCGTACTTTTGTATTAGAGAACCGGTAAAAAATGGATCAATTGTCAAAAAGCTAAGGCAGTTCCAGTAAACCCCATTTCAGGCTCCCGTTCTTCATCTATAAATTTCGGAGTTGCCGAGTGAACCGTGTGTACCAATACTCGCAAAGGCTAAAAATAAGAATTAAAAAAACTCTAACCTTGTCAGTGTTATTCGGTTCAATCATTGCATCATAAAGTGTTTGATCATTGTCAAGTAAAACATCATCATTATACAGCATTTGGTCAGAAGGAGTTTGATGTATTTTTTCATAAAGCTTCACTTTCAAATTTTTCACAGTATCGTTTGAAGACATCTATTGTTATTTGTAAAAAAAAATAAAAACCACAAACCTTGAACCTATAAACGTTTTTTGGTACATTTCTCCGTGAACCTCGTTTTTCCAAATGTGGTTCAGATTTACTTTCTGATTTTCCACCAAGGGTTTCTACTTTAACATAAACAAACTCATTTTCAAAGTTCATTTTGCTCAACTTTAATTCAAACATGTGATTCTCAAAACACTGAGAACAGAAGCCTTCAATGCCATCTAAAAACTTTATATCGGAAAGTAAAATAATTAACCTTTAGACAGTACGATAGGAGTTAATTCTTTTAGCCTTTCAGTAGGCCATTGACTACATAAGGAATCCCATTCTTCTTCAGTTAGCGGGATAATTCGATTGTCTTCAGTTGACGTTGTATTTGTGCCAATTAAAGGTTTATAAGGGCATTGATGTAACTCGCATATAACACATTCTTGGCAGAAAATAGGCAAATCAAACGCTTCAGTAGTTCTGGAACCAAAAAAATATATATAGTCCTTTTCAATTTTAAAAAATCCTACAAAAATAAGCCTTTAAAGGTAAAGTTCCTGTGTGGGACACATCACTATGTACTATTGGGATCACTATTGGCCAGCAATGATTTTGATCAAATCTTCAACTAGTTTTTTTTGTACATAACAAGCTTAAAAAAATCGAAAAACAAAAACAAAGAAAACCAACAAAAATGCAGACAGGAAATTGAACGTGCGTGCTAAATCCTGCTGCGTTTTGTAAACCAAACTGATCCAGTTTTAATTTTGAAAAGGACTATATCATTCAAACCTTCTGAAGGCTGACTTCATTGCATTCACAAAACCACTACAAATTCCATAAGTATATTTTTTTCCAATTTCAGAAGGCTAAAACGAGTTTCTTTAGAAAAACAAACAATAAATACCTCATGAAATCTCTTTTCCAAGGCTCGAATAATATTACCAAACTGCACTTTTAGCTCTTTTTTCAAAAGGCCACGTGTTTCAACGTCATTTATTCTTTTGTCTTCTTCATGTTTACAAACATTGCACACTGTATAAGAACATTTCACCTTAATAGTGTTTTTAAAAAAGTTCTACTACTCACTGTGAAGTATTTCGTGAAATATGAATGCAATTCGTTCCATTCTTCAGGGGAAACAGCTTGCCGAAACTCGTGTATATTAACTTCTCCATGTTCACACTGTAGAATTTGGTTGAAAACAACCATTTCTGGTTTTGTACTTATTCTAAAAAAATGCTACCCTTAATTCTATAACAAAAGTTGATTGACTAGAGCCTAATGATAATAAACACATACGGAGTAGATGGTCGGCTTAACTGGTCCTCACATTGTTTGTCTCCATTCTCAATCGCTTTTGAAGAAGAATTACTGTGAACACCTTAAAAAGTAAGTTTCATATTAATATCAACCATTGTGATCCGAAGTACTTGAGTTACATACTTCTTCTACAATTTCGTCAACAATTGTTTTAACTACATTGTACTCGTATTTGTTATTCGAATCCACCTAAATACAAATAAAAAAATAAATTGAGCAAACTTCGGCTAAATCATTAATTTGGCACCTTCTCTTCCGCGTTTTTAATATTTGCTGAGCATTAGAAATGTTTTGACGAGCACCCTAAAAATAAGTTAGAAAAATAAATCATAATAATTAAACTACCGGAATAAATAAAAGATAGTTACTATCATCAAGCCAGTTTTCATAGCGGAATTGTTGTTCAGCCGATTTTGCAAAATTGTTTAGCGCTTTTTTCCCGACATAGAAATAGTCTTCAGGGTGTTCTTTCTTTAAAGAATCTCTAAACATCTACCTTAACAAAAATTTTATACAAACCTATTTTTTTCTTTTAATATTTTCATTACAGTTTTGGTAGTCGCATCTAATCGGATTTTGAAACGTGCTTCATCTTGCAATCTTTTAGCACATACCAGACAAATATCCACACTTAATTACCTATTTTATATTCTTTAATAAATTACCCTGTAAAGACGGTAGAATTTTCTTCACCACTGGATGTCATTTTTCGAACAAGGAAGTTATATCGCGACAGCAAATGTTCAGCAGAAGCTCTTGATACTATTTTTACATCACCAAATAAAACCTGAAGTTAAACAAAATGCATTAGGATGAAAAAATCAAACCGCTTCAATAGAGACCAAGCCATGTGGACATAATTTCATAGTTGTTTGTTTCAGAGTAATAGCAATTTCTTCTCTTGAAATCTTCCCAGTCAATTCTTTTCTATACACCAGTTAGTTAGAATATATAATGAAACATCTTACGATCTTTTTATCGGTGATGACGAGCCATTATGAAGCCGACTTGACTTTGCGGAAGGTTCTTCATCAGATTCAATTGTTTCCATCTCCTTCAAACGTTTGCTGGCATATTCACATTCCTACAATGGTATAAACAATATAGAATAAACATACTTTTTCTAATATATCTGTCAACAGTTCCAATGGAACGAATGCCAATTTCTTTTCGTTTTTATATCTATCTGTATGAGCCTAAAAAATTTAATTAAAAATAGAATAACTTTACCTTAAGGTTACTAAACACGTTACTAAGTTCCGTATACCTCGTCTTTATTTCGCGTACTCGTGTAGAGCTTTTTTTGATTTCGTGCCCAGTAAGGTTAGAAAATGCTGTTTCAAACTATATAAAACAATAGCTATGTTATAATTTTCTTACCTCTTCACGCCAAGGATTAGATATTTCAGTACCAGGAGGCTCGCAGGAATGCATGCTTTCCTTTTTCCTATAAAGAAGTCCATAACATGCTTTTATATCGTTCGGAGCTTTGTTTTCCTTGCCAACACGAGCCATTTTATCATATCCAGGAGGTTTAGCTAAAGGTTCCACGATTTCATCATTATATTTGAACCATTTGTCCATATATGGATGTTTTATCAAATCATAATAGTGTCCACAATGAGTATTATCCCCCTAAAACTAAGCAAAGCATTGATAAAATATACTTCGTGTATCATGACAGCAAACAACTCGTACTCGTAATCCTCAGCAGAAGGAATGTTAGGCTGAAGAAAAGATGCTTTCAAAACTTTTGGATAAGCCAAGGGTGATCGCAATTTGCGCTGACACATTTTGATCCTAAAAACTTAACAGAATAACAAAAACATACATATCATTAACATAACGATTTAACTGAATAATAAGAATTGCAGGTAGTTCTACAATTTCGGTTTTTCTGCTGACCTTATCTTGATGTCCACAAGCTTCACAGCGGCACTCATGTAACCTGCGCTAAAAATTAAATAATAAAGAAATAACACACTTTTCTGTTTCAAAATGACGTTCTATAGCCTTGTGAAGAGTTTTAACTCCGTCTATCGGAAGCTGGATTGACATAAAAGGTTGAAATTCTTGGTTATCACGTCCACCACATTCACACCATGTTCTTGTGCGCCATTTTCCCTAAAGAGAGATTTACAGTGAAAAGCACAATACATAGAATCTTTTTTTAATAAAATCCACAATCGGTTGTCCATTAGGATGGGTAGGCAGATGTCGTTCGAGTGCTGCGAGAAACATGAGAGTGAACTCCTTTAAAAATTTATATTAAAAAAAATGAAATCACTAAAACCTGAGCATCTTGCTGATTATTTCCCAAACGAAGTACTTCAGTGAAATCAAAAGTAGTCGTATCTTCCTAAAATTAAAAGCTTAAAGACAGCCTCCCATGCTAATATACGCAATAACAAATCAGAAATTTTGATTTCTGAACTTTTAATTTTAAAATTTGCTGAGTTTCTCTAAGGGTGTTTGATCCTAAATATAAAAACATGTAGGAAAAAATTGATAGAAGAAAATGACTTTTTAAATTTAATGAAAACTCAAAAAAATGGGTTTTCCAAAGAAAAACGCTACAGACATTTAAATAAACGATGTGGACGCAACTATAAGGCTGCCCCTTTAAATAGCTTACAAAAACAATTACTTTTCAATATTTTTAAGACTTACATATGGAGTATATTCTAAGCAAAAAAATACATGTTGCATGCTGCTCATCACCGCTTCAACATCCATTTTAGGGGGAATTGGTCTGCAAAATTTCCCTGTTAAACCTTACGAGCTGAACTAAAAACGAGCACTTTAAAAAATCTAAAAAAAAGAAAAAAGAATAAAGACATGCCTTTTAAACTCGGTAGATTTTCGCCATTTGTAAACAACTTGACGAAAAACGGGGTCATTGAAAAATACTTGCAAGAAGCTGTTCACATAACAAAAATTTCCTGCATTTCTTAATCCGCACGGTTGATCATGGATATTTCTTCTTTTCATATTCTAAAAAAGTGTGTACAGATAGTTCCTACTTTTTCAACTTTATCTGCATTTTGTTGTTCATTTTTTAATAATTTGGCGAACTTTTCAAGCCCAAGACGATTTATACAATATGGATTATCGCGGCAATTTTGAGACCTATAACAAAAAAAAAAAATTAAAGTCTAGAATTAAGAAATACTTGGGATGAGGTAAAGTGTCTTCGTGAAGTTTGCATTCAAAGCAGTCTAATTTATACGCATTTCTTACATCTTCATAAGTTGGCTCATGATCCAACTGACCCAGTGCAGTAAGAGCTTCTTCTCGAAAAGCAATCTGATCAGTCTCGTTAATTTTATATAGGTCAGCTTACTTTTCTTTTATTATTTTCTGTCATACTATCGAATTATCATTTAGTAATTTAAATCTGAAATGACATTTTACTGAAACAAAAAATGCTTTAAGAATAAAAAAGAAATAACAAGCCAATGGTAATTTGAATGGCAAATAAAAAAGGCGGCAGTGCGTTTGGTTAAAAATTTTCAGTCTATTTTTATTGTGACGCAGAGAATTCTTGATTTTCAGGATTCTTATATGTATAAAAAGTAATAATATAATATTTTTTTAAATTTTTGTTAGCCAACTATATTATTTCAGATGGTCAAAAATACTAAAAACATTTCAATTGGGTCGAAAAGCAAAGTAGAGAAGAAAAGCAATGGTACAGAAAAAAATACTGAAGCTGATATCAAAGGTTTTTTTTTCTTTGCAAATAATATTTTCTCGATTTTCAGTTCTGAAATATACATTAAATGAAAAGTACACTTGCTTGAGATATTTATATTTGAAAAAATGTCTTGCATCCCCGTCCTCTATTATTGTCGCAAATGTTCCATCATTTATGGACCTAGTGGGTTTTTTTTTAACTTTTTAAAGTTCAGGACATTGTTAAATCATTTCTTACTCACTTTGCTACTACTGATATTCGTCGCATTAGTAACATACGTAGCTGCTCAATGGATGGAAATGCTCAGTTTGTAAGTTACATATACGCCCTCACGGTTTAGGGTCATATAACTTTAACATTCGAACTAGATTCGGAAGAGTCTGTAAGAAATGCTTTGGAAAATTGCGAAAAACTTCCCATATACCGAGCAAGTGATTTCGGATATAAACAACCTTCGTCGATATTCAAAAGTAATTATTTTCCAGTCTATTAATTGCTTGATAGCCTCATTGCAACAATACAATGAGAAATTTATTGAAACGGATGATTTACAAAAACATATTGATCTATTTATGCAAATGCATGACCAGAAACTTCTTGAAGCAAGTTTATGCATGCTTAGTATTCATCAAGTTTTAAGGAAAAGCGAGAAGCACGAAGAAAATTCACTGAACCTGATGAAGAGGGCTGGATAACTTTAACGAAAGCATCAAAAAAAGTAAAGACCAATATTTGCCTAATATTTTTCTAGGTAGCTAAAGTAATTAAAGTTAAACGAAATGAAATCCCGCTAACAGGAGGATTGAATAAAAAGAAAAATGATTCTGATATTGCTTTCTATTCGTTTGAGGCAAGAGAATCTAAAACCAAAAGTAAAAACTTACTTGTTATTATGAATTTGCAGAAGCACAAGAACTTCAACATAAGTTTGAGGAAGATCGCAAACGTGTGGCACAATTACGAAACGCCCGTAGTTTCAAGCCTTATTGAGCTCATTTATTGGTTTTTTTTTATCAATTATTCAAAAAATATAAAAGTTTCTAATATTATTTGAAAACAAAAATCAACAATCCTATACTATATTTATGTCTTTTCACTGAGGTAGTAATCTGACAAAGCCATCAATTAACCGACTTTGTTGCTCCGTCACTTTGCAACTAAAATATGTTCAGTAAAAAAATAAGTACCTAGTATGAATTTTCATGATGAAAGCCTCCAATTGCTTTTTAGACATAATTTGGCTCATAATTTCTAAGCAAATAGCAGCTCTGTAAAGTTACTGATTTATATTTGTCACACCTATACACATCCTGGTATTTAACTGCTGTATCAAAAAGTTCATGCATAGCAGAATACGCTGGACGACCATGGGGTTCAATGGTTGCATGTTCTCCATGAGTATGTTCATGATTCAATAGCATTTCAAGTAATTCAAATGCCTTTTCGCTCTCTCCTATTCTGTTTAAAAGCTGTGCGTATTCGGTTATCTAATATCGTAGTTTGTGCTTCTAAAGCAAACCTGTCCAGGGTACATTTTCTTCTGAAGACGCTTTCCTACTACATCATTAAAGTTGCTAAACTCTAACATGATATTAACCATTTTCTTTATGAGGTTTATATACTGCTCTAATGCTGCTTTATCGAGAGTCTGAAAAAAACAAAATTATATTTCATTTAAAGACCACAAACTTCAAAGGAAACATCAAGAAGTCGTTTACGATAGTTTTGTTCTAGTTTTACATCTGTGAACAATCGTGAAGAAATTCCATCTTCAATTACGCGAAGTAAAAGTGGCCAGTTTGGCGATTTCTGAGGAACAATGGAAAATAACTGTCTGTACCTGTACTCTTTCCAAAATCAGATGTGAAAGGCGACTGGATACCCCAACCAATCTTGGAACAAATGACAAATATTTTTCAGCAATATCATCAATTGAAGGTGAAAATTCTATATAAAGCGCCAAATAATGGTTGTAAAAACTACAACTTATATACACTTAACTTAAACTTACTCTCCTTCGTAAGAAAAAGGAAGTTTAACCGAATTTTTCTTAGACTCGTATAATTTAAGAATTTTTTCTGCTATTTCCTGATTCTTACATCTGAACAAAAAATAAAAAGAGAAGTAAACTTGCTTACCGGTAAGCAATTTGCATAGCATTGTAGTAGAATTTGTAATCATCTACCATTTGGACCGTTAACATACTACGTTTTTCAACATCGTCCAATATTTCAACTAACCAGCTTACGGTTTTCTTCTAAAGTCATATTAGATAGAGAGAAAAAACACTGACGATATCATTAAAATTTTTACCCTTTTCACCCAAAACAATTTCTTCATCTTTTGGCCACTTTTGAACTATATTTTTTATAAGATAACCATATGTAGATAATGAAGGAAGTTCATTTAAATGTTTCATATGTCCAATAACATCCATAAAAGTCTGATGACGTGTGTCGTTGGATACAATCTAAAAAATTAAAAATATTATAGTTGGCAAACATTAGAAATGCTCCTAATGCAGGCATTCCATGTATTGCTAGATGGACGGTATTTCAACTTTTCCATTTGATGTAATATTTTCTGTGCATCTTCCCATTTAGAAATTAAAATCATAAAATCGAACGCTGGTTGTAGTATAAATTCTTTAGGTAAATACTCCTAAAAACTATTGAAGATAATAAAAGCATACCTTATACAAGCTTTGTGCTCGCTGGATACTTTCACTGGAAGGATATTTACAGAGACCAGAAATCATTATTGAAACTGTTTCAGGCGTTTTAGGCAAAGTTTCAAACAACAAATCAGCTATTCCACCCTTAAATAACAATTGAAAAATATAAAGAAAAACATGCCTCATTCCACTTTTCATCTTCATTTTTTCCAAAATTGCGTAGTCCATGCCAATCTTCTAGTTCCGATAACGGTGGATTATTTCCATTGTAGTAGACTACAAGTTTCAATAACTCGATCTAAAAAAGTAAACACCATTAAAAAAAGTTGAACCTGGGTAGCATCGGTGACATCAATATTTTCAGATCGCAGACGTTCATATAACATAGCTGCATCTTTCACCTCGCGTTCCCTAATCATGTGCAACAAATTGTTTTCTGTTGGATCCACCTAATCAATAGAATAAAAAAGTACGAAAAACTTACTTGCAAAGGATCGAGAGACTTATTAGGTCGGAATACAGGTAATACTGGCTGGTCTCTATCAAAGGCAAAAAGTGTCGGCCATTCTTCAGCTAATTGACGTGCTGAACGTTTACCCATTTCCTACGAAAGAAGAAATAACTAAGAACAAATCAAACTACACCTTAGCAAAATAATAAGTTCTTTTAGCGGATGAATTACTTGGTATCATTGCGGGATCATCAATAAAGCCATAATGTGGAGCTGTAGGGTCAACATTTACAGTTGAAGATAAAGCCTCCAAAACGGCTGTTTCAGAACGCTAAGCGAAGAAATGAACTATTAACAACTTTCCAAGTTACTTTTATTTCTGGAGCTATTTTAATATCTTTCGGAGGATGGGTTTTCGCATATGCAGCAGTAGATAACATTTTCCGACATGCTGCATTTTGAGAATAGGAATATAACCGTTTCATCCTGCAAAAAAAATATGGTAGATAAAATTTTCTAAAAAAAAAAGAATATTAACAGCTGAATACCAGTGAATCCGCAATTGCGTTCAGCACAAAATCTCGTACGTTTTATTTTGCGCTGAAAAAAAAACAGAAGGAGAAAAATAGTTGTTTAATAATTTTAATCAAATTAATTCATTTTTCATTTCATAAGATGTTTATAGGTAACTTTGTTAGAGGTAAATGATCATAAAAATCGGCAGGGCTGTTGTCTAAATCTGCAAATGGTGAAGTCATATATTCATCCTTCTTCCTCTGACTAATGAGACGACAATTAATTTCATAATGTAGCATACAATATCATTTTCGTCTCTAGCTGGTAGCCTCGAGCGGCAGTGGTGTCCTAATTTGGGCAGGTGCCAGTAACCGTATTGATCGACTCAGCCAACAGGCCACCTTGAAACCGAATAGGCTGGTCGGTATTAGCCTCTATTCAGTCAAACTTCTCGAATCTTCAATTGGTCGCCCGTTCTACGTTGGCCAGTAGCCACTTGACTTCTGTCTCTTTCTCTTCTCTATAATTCTTCTTTTCGACCGATTGTCCGGATTGCGCCGCAGTCACTATGTGTTATGTTGACCCTTCTCTTTCTCATGAGTCGTCAGCTGGCTGACTCATAGCCTCTCTACCAGACTCACTTCTTTCTCCTGGACTCATTCCTTCATTCTTTTTGTTTTAAAATCTTTTTCTATTCAACATGAAACAATATATTTTATTTTTTCTGACTTTCCAAATACTTTAGGATAGGCCTGTTATCATGCAAAAAGGCAGGCGATCGATGTTTGTTCTGTTTGCTAAGTGCGCTGAAATTTCCGCCAGCCTTGTTCCCCACAGGGCTCTTCTCCCGGTCTTCAAACACCTTCCAATCTCACATTCTCCTTTGTTTCCATTTCAGACTCGCTAGAATGGTTTTTCACTGGCAAAGTCATATTAACGTGCAGAATGTGGGGGTGGATGATATGGTTTTGTTGTCGAAACTATCAGAAGAATCGATAGTCGATAATTTAAAGAAAAGAATGCAAGCCAACAGTATATTTGTCAGTCTCCAATTTTTCTTCTATCCTTTTTAGACCTATATTGGACCTGTTTTGATCTCTGTTAATCCTTTCAAACAAATGGGATATTTTACGGAAAAAGATATGGAACAATATCAAGGAGCAGCCCAATATGAAAATCGTCCTCATATTTATGCCTTATCTGATAATATGTATAGAAATATGCTAATTGACAATGAGTCTCAATGTGTAATTATCTCCGGTGAGTCAGGAGCTGGCAAGACAGTAGCTGCCAAGTATATCATGAGTTATCTATCTCGTATTAGTGGAGGAGGAAAGAATGTTCAAGTAGAGGCTGCCCTTTTGATAGAAAGAATCCTTTCAGCACGTGAAAGAAGTCATCCTCCAGTCAAATCCCCTCTTAGAAGCATTTGGTAATGCGGCAACCATCAGGAACTGGAATTCTTCGAGATTTGGAAAATACGTCGAGATAATCTTCAGCAGAGGAGGAGAACCCATCGGAGGAAAGGTAATTCTCTTTCTATTAACTTATCAGTAATTTCAGCTATCTAATTTCTTGTTGGAAAAGAGTCGAGTCGTCAGGCAGAGCAAGGGAGACAGGAACTTTCACATTTTCTATCAGATGATAGCAGGAGCTGACCAAAATCTGAAAAGTGAGTCGTTTTTATATCTGCATGCTGTTGTTTTAGAAACTTTGGGAATTGGTGAGTTGGACTACTATCAATATCTGAACCATAGTGGAGTTACAAAGGCACACGATACAGACGATGCCAAGGAATTCCGCAATACTCTGGTTGGCGGATTTCGCGATTGATCAATTACCTTCCAGCACGCAATGAGCACGGTCGGATTGAATGATGCTCAACAACTCGAGATTCTCCAGTTGGTGTCGGCCGTTCTCCATGTTGGGAACATCAATTTCGTCGAAAACAACAATTTTGCTATGGTGCAGAGCGAAGATTGTTAGGCATTTCCTAGAAATTAACACTATGTTTTCAGATTTGGAGTATCCATCTTTTCTTTTGGGAATCTCCACTTCGACCATGAAACAAAAATTGACATCTAAAGTATTAGAGAGCAGATGGGGAAATAAGACTGAAGTGATCGATGTAAATTTAAATGTTGAACAAGCTTGTTATACGAGAGATGCCTGGGTCAAATCCATCTATACCCGTCTCTTTGACTATCTCGGTAGATTTCTAAGTTCTTTCTACTTGTTTTTCAGTCGAAGTCGTCAACAAGGAATTAGTAGTCTCTTCCGGGAAAGAAACCGGTCTCTCCGTCGGTATTTTAGATATTTACGGGTTTGAAATATTCGATAATAATGGCTTCGAGCAATTTTGGTAATACTTATCTTTTTTCTTTACTTCTTTACAGTATCAATTTTGTCAACGAGAAACTCCAACAAATCTTTATTGAATTGACGCTGAAAGCGGAACAGGAGGAATATATTCGAGAGGGAATTCAATGGACAGAAATCGAGTACTTCAACAACAAAATCGTCTGCGATCTGATCGAGGGAAAGAATCCACCGGGTATTATGGCTCATCTAGACGATACGTGTGCCCAAAACCACGGACAGTCAGAAGGAGTCGATCAACAACTGTTGACAAAACTGAGCAAAGCAGTCGGCCAACATCCTCATTTCAATCCAGGAGCAGGGGCATTCCTCATCAAGCACTATGCCGGCGATGTCCTCTACAATGTTGAGGGTTTCTGCGACAGAAATCGAGATGTTCTCAGTTCGGATCTCGTTCAGATCATGCAGCAGAGTTCCAAGTAAGACATTTCTTTCGAAATGTATACCCTCTTCAGCTCCTTTCTTCGAGCTATTTTCGCCAATCAACAAGTATCCACAGCAGGAAAGAGACCAACAACATTCTCGTTTAAAATTAGGGTAAAATCTTCTTCCTCGATTGAATCTTTTTTCCTAGAATCAAGCAAATGTCCTTGTGGATTCTTTGATGAAATGTACTCCCCACTACGTGCGATGTATCAAACCAAATGATACGAAACGAGCTGGAGACTGGGATGATCAAAGGTAGGATTGAATATATGTTAGATGAAGATATATCTATTTAGAGTAAGACATCAAGTGGAATATCTCGGATTACGGGAGAACATTCGAGTCAGACGAGCAGGTTTTGCGTATCGAAGAGACTTCACTAAGTTCCTTTGGAGATATGCCATTTTGAGCGAACAGACATGGCCTCATTGGAGAGGAAATCCACAGCAAGGATGCGAGGTTAGGAGTATTTATATATAGTATTTAAATATATAGATAATCATTCGAGCCGTCAACATGGACAGAGACCAATATCAAATGGGGAAGACGAAAATATTCATCAAGAATCCTGAATCCGTAAGTCTACCTTTGTTTCAGTTCCTATAATTCGACAGTTGTTCTTATTGGAAGAGAGGAGAGAAAGAAAATACGATGGATTCGCAAGGACTATTCAAAAGGCATGGAGGCAGCATCACGCCAGGGAAAGACATGCGAAAGAGAAAGAACAGGCCTCGGATCTTTTGTTCGGAAAAAAGGAAAGGAGACGATTCTCTCTCAACAGAAATTTTGTTGGAGATTATATTGGTTTGGAACATCAACCCGAATTACAGGTAGAAGCGTTCAATATTAAGAATATTTTCTAGTCTCTTGTTGGAAAACGAGAGCGAGTGGACTTCGCCGTGACGGCTAATAAATACGATAGAAGGTTCAAAGTGACTAAATTGGATATACTTTTGACATCCAAACATTTAACTTTCATCGGGAGAGAGAAGGCAAAACAAGGATCGAACAAGGGGAAAATAGTGGAGGTCGTGAAGAGACAGATCGACCTCCCGAAGATTCTGTGTATCGGCCTTAGTCCCTTTCAAGACGACTTTCTAATTGTCTTTGTACGAGACGACTATTCCTCCCTCATTGAAACACCCTTCAAAACAGAGTTTCTAACTTCCCTGAGTAAAAGATACAAAGAGAGAACAAACGGAGGAATCCTTCAATTGGACTTCAAAACCCAGCATACAATAACATTGAAAAAATCGAGATTCGGGGGAGGAACGAGGACCATCGTATTCAACAAGTAAGAGCAATAAAGTATAAAAGAATGAATGACTTTTAGGAACCCGTCAGGAGCTCAAACTGTCCTGGTACCAAAAGGAAACACTCTTACCGTCACTGTTGGACAAGGACTGTCAAACACAACACGTGAGTATATTCTCTTTTGAAGGAAAACAATCCAATAGGGCCATCGATGCAACGTCCAGCTACGGGATACAAAAGAAGAGAAGATACGAGAAGAGTGTCAACACGAAGGTCATCTCAGAAGAAGAATTCCATTGGAGGAGGAGTCCAACCACCGTCCCATGGCTTCAATCCACCTATTCCACAACCAGCCTATAATCCATATAAAAAAGACAATGGACTCGTCGATCAAGTTCCGTAAGTCTCTCTTTCTTTCGTTATAATCTATTGACAGTTCCTCGATCGTTAATCGTCGTTCATCCAACGTTGGGGCGCCACCTGCTCCGGCCCATGGAGGAGGATGTAAGTTGACATTTAAATAAATATTCTCGTTTACAGTTAATCCGGCTCAAATGGGTGGAGTCGCGACACCGTTCGCCGCCATGTCTGTGTCAAATGTGAGTTCAAAATAGCATAATATAATCAGATCAGGGGGCGCGACCACAACCTGCTCCAAAACCAAAACCGCCAACGAAGCCTCGACAACATCCAGTTGTTCTGGCGATGTACGACTACGATGCTCAAGATACAGACGAATTATCATTTAAAAAAGATGATGAGATAGAACTAACGGTGAAACGTGAGCTTATTCAAGATCAAAAAAAAATTTTTTTTTCAGACGAATCCGGCTGGTGGACAGGAATACTGAATGGACGATCCGGCCTATTCCCCGGAAATTATGTAAAAGAATAGACAGAATTGCTCAATCATCCAGTGATAATACAGGTCATGTACATATTAATTGATCCATTAAAGTTCTACTCCTTCTTCATTCCCTTTTGAACAAAAATTTTTACGGCGTTAATCTATCAAACGAGTTCCTCAATTACGCGCTCACAAGGACGATTTACCAACACTTTCACCTCATCATGAATTTTTCTTTCGTCGTTCTCTCTAATGGAGTAAAAATGCCCCAAGTTGGGCTTGGTACTTGGCTGGTATCCTCTTTCTCCTTTGTTTTCTTTCATCATAGGCGACCGACTCGAGTTTGAAGAAAGCTGTACAAACAGCTATAGAAATCGGTTACCGCTTAATTGACACGGCTGAATTGTATGGAAATGAGGAGACAATCGGAGAGGCTGTCGAGGAATTAATAGCGGAAAAGAAAATCCGGCGCGAAGATTTGTTTATCACGACGAAGGTGCTTTTCTAATGATTTATTTTTCCTTTCAGTGTTTCTCGACCCATCTGAAACCGAATGACATCGAATCCGCACTGAAGACATCATTACAGAAGTTGAAAGTGGACTATGTTGACCTCTATCTTATTCACAACCCGTGCGCATTAAAAGTACTCATTCATCAAGAAATAGTCGAAATTTAAGCCTGATATGTCGGGTTCAACGGAACATTTGGTAACAGTGGAAGAGATGTGGAGAGTATTCGAAGAAGTCTATCAGAAGAGACTGACACGTGCAATCGGAGTATCGAATATGAATGTCGAACAGATTGAGAGAATCATGAGAATATCAGCCATTCCTATCCACAATCTCCAGGTGTCTCTCTTTTTTTCCTTAAAATTAAAGGTTGAAATGAGTGTCTATTGGCCCCAGGAAGAACTTCGAGAAATTTGTAAGAAATACAACATTTCGATGACATCTTATGCAACCTTAGGATCGTCTGGAAGATTTGAATTTAAGCATACGTTGGCTGATGGCAGGTGACTAATTTTTCTATTTCTTATTAGTCATATCTTAGACCTATGATTTGGGAGAATCATCCGAGTCCACTAGAAGATAAAAACGTTGTCTATCTCGCTAAAAAATATAAAAAGACACCCGCTCAGGTAACTAATTAATAGGATTATATCGGCATAGATTCTTCTTCGCTACGCCATCGACAACGGAATAGCTGTGATTCCCAAGTCTGTTAAAGGAGAGAGAATTGCGGAGAACTTCCAGCTGTTCGATTTCGTTCTAACAAAAGATGACCTAAATCTTCTCTCGAGTTCTCCCCATCGCTATCAAGTTATGCCCATTCCTTTGTAATTCTCTCTTTCAAACAAAGTTTATCTTTCAGCTTGGAAGGTCATCCTGAAGATCCCTTCAAGAAATATCGATCGAAAAAACCTACGCCGAAATAAAAATACTCCCCCCTCCCCGTCGTTTCGCTCTCGAAATCCTTAATAATTTTACAGATGACGGCCGCCTTCAATAGACAAATCGCATGCAAATAGGGCTTTCGGCAGCCGGGGCACCCCCGGGGACCAGCGGCTAAATGACAACTTCTCATTCGTTCTCAAAGCCACTCATCGCCCACTACGGTAATCTATTTGAATGATGAATTATTCTATCAAAAACAACTGAAATTGAGAAGGAGAGGGAGGAAGAGTCCGATCATCAGGGTGAAGGGTGAAGGCTCATGAGGATATGAAGAATAAAGCTTTCTTCAACTGTCGATAATAATGAAAATATTTAAAAAGTAAATTGGGAAATAATCAGATGGATTCATAAGAAAAAAATTTTTTTACTGACAAAATCATAAATGATACGCTTCCGCGAGACCACAATGCAATGACAGTATAAAGCTGCCTTCATTGGCTGAAGTCATTTCCCTCGGGAGAAAGAAGGCGGCTCTGTTGGCACACTGTGCCTTATTTTCTTCTCATTCATCCTCTAAACCAAAGGATGTTCACTTCGATCGATGCCCTTCTTTGCCCGACTTCCTTCGACAATAAGGAGATAGAAAAGCTGGAACCTCCATCGAATATAACTACGTATAATTCAACTCCTTCCTTTACCGCAACAGGTTTATACCTTCTAGAAGTTTATAAGATTCTAGGCCTTCCACCGCTCATACCAAATCCACCTATGAATGTTGAACGGCTTCATTATCCTCTATTAACATCTACTGTTCCATTTCTTTACGATCAGTTGGCCCTTACTTGTAAGTATAACTTTGCTCGTCTATTTGAATAGTAAATGCTTGGCAAACCTGGGGAAAAATGCGTCGTCCACGTACTGCCTTCACAAGTGAACAGTTGGTGGAATTGGAAAAGCAATTCTGCGAAAATAAGTATCTTAGTCGACCACGCAGATATCAGCTGGCACAACAACTTTGTCTTACAGAAACTCAAGTAATCTAAATCAATAGTTAGTCCAAGTTCTAGGTGAAGATTTGGTTCCAAAATCGAAGGATGAAGTACAAACGATATCAGCTTCCTGTCGAAGATTCCCAAAAACAAGAAGAGCAGACACAATCATAATTTTAATGTTCTGTATTGTGACGATAACAGCATAAATCATAAACTTTAATTGTTCGTTTTAACAATAACAGAAACAATAAAATGACAAACAATACATCTGCAAACGATCTAAACAAGCAGTACAGCATTAATACATCCATCATTTTCCGGATTGTTTGTTACCTGTGCATATTTTCCCCATACAACTTTTCCACCTTGGGTTACCATTCCCAGTTCAGACACGTTAACCTCAATTATGGTACCTTTAGTAATTACACCTTAAAATTTTAGTCACAAAATTTGAATACTTACCCAATGAAGTATACATCTGACTTGAAGGGTTTTTTTTAACGCCCACAATAGGTAAGTGGAAAGTAGTTTGTAATTCTGGATGTGTAACATGTGCCTAAAATTATTTTGTAATGTTAAATTGTTAGAAATTAACAAACCTTATTAAAACGAAGACCCATAGGACGAATAAAACGTTCAAATTTAGCAGGTTTACGAGTGAAAGACTCTCCAACAAAAGTAACCTGCAAAACTCTTATAGGTGTAAGTCCTTACCTTTGTAACCATTCTTTTCCATCCCTTTCTTCGTGTTTTACCTGTTTTAACAACTCTGAATGCTTCAGCATCGCTAACAGCTTTAACTTGTGGAATTGGTACTTGATATTTGCCCTAATGTGGAAATAAAGTAGGGTGATTTTGGGGCTTACCGCTTTCTCCTTTCTTTTCTGTTTAACCATATTTGACAACACTGTTCCAGTTGTCTGTTGTTGACGGTCTAACAAATAAGCAGGAACAGCTCCCTACAACATTAATATATATCAAAAGATTGAATATAAAAAAAACCTTATCAAGAGTATCCACAGTACTTTTTTGCTCTTTTTCCTCATGTTGCTTAAGAAGTTTTCTCATTTCAACTTTCTCCGAATATCTTTTCTTATGATACAACTTGGCTTTATGTCCTCGAAGTTTCTTTGAGATTTTAGATCGTTCATGTACAGCTCTAGCCTGCTTTTTACGCCTAAAGATTTAAAAGTAAATGATAGTACCGTCAACTTACAGTCTTTCTTCATAATCTAATCTTCGGCCATGACGTTTTCTATGTAATTCAATATGATCGTTTTGCGGCTAAAAACAGATTGAATTTTGAGATAAAAATAATGCTTACCATGATATATTGTTAAAGCTAAAAAAGCGTAACACTACGAATCGTTACTTACAGATTTCTTCAGCTGTCATTACTCGGTCCCGCAACGCTAAAATTATGGCGCGAATTGGTGAAATTCAAAAACTCCACTGCTTTTTTTTAAATTTATTTTATGTTAAGTAGCGAATTTTTATTGATTTATGATAATATCAAGGTTTTTATTAACATATCTAAAACCAAATACAGTTTTACTTAACTTATATATTTTATTTTTAATTGGGAACATATATAACATTTTTTAATGATGCTTCTACATAGAGTGCAACAGCTGAACTGCAGACGCTCTTTTATATACCGTTCTGGGCGTTAAAGTACCTGAACATCTGCTTGGGCTATCGCGCAGCTGCCACATCTGGGCAGGCGGCGATAATGCTCACTTCACAAAAGGCTCTCTTGTCCTATATCTCATTTATTTTTTCTTTTTAGATGAATCGTACTCGTCTGGATGAATCCAGGTCTAGCAACAAAGAGCCGCAACAATACTGGGGTTTTGCAAATTTCCCAAATCAAGTCTTCCGAAGGGCAATTAAAAATGGCTTCGATTTTACATTAATGGTTGTTGGTAGGTGTTTTATATTTATTATCATATTTTAGGAAGAGGTGGCTTGGGAAAATCCACTTTTATAAATACTCTTTTTCTTGCGGAAATAAACGATCTGAAAGAGTCAGACGTCCCCATACATCGTGGTTCGACGGTTCGGGTGGAGGAAAAACACGTTAGTTGGTTAAAAAACTAATATGATACATTTTAAGGTTCGTCTCGTAGAACAGAGTGTTACTCTCAATCTTACATTGGTAGACACTCCTGGCTTCGGTGATGCTCTTAATAATTCAAATTGGTATAATTTTTCTGTTTTCTGTTATTATAACGCTTTGTTTCAGCTGGGAGCCAATAGTCCACTACATTGATGGTAAATTCCTTGAATATTTCTGCGAAGAAACGAAAATTGAAAGAAATGAAAAAACGGTGGACAGATGTGTTCATCTTTGTCTCTATTTTATTGAACCTTCGGGTCATGGGTAATTTTTAAAATTGCAAATATGAACATTAATAAGATTGAAACCTCTCGATATTGAATTCATGAAGCAGCTTCATTCTAAAGTCAACATTGTTCCTATAATTGCCAAAGCTGATTGCCTCACAAAAGACGAACTTAAGCGTTTCAAAGAACAAGTTGATCGCGATATTACTTCTAACGACATCAAAATATATAAGTTTCCTGAAATGGAAGAGGATAATGATAAGGTGATATTAATTGGAATTTATATTTTTCAGGCTACCAATCACCATCGTGGACGTCTTCCTTTTGCAGTAGTAGGTAGTAACATGCTTCGTGAACATAACGGTCGGAAACTTCGCTATCGAGAGTACCCTTGGGGTGTTGTTGAAGTGGAAAATCTTGAACACAATGATTTTATTCCTCTACGTGATCTTGTAGTCCGTACAAATCTTATTGATATGATCGATGTTACGCGCAATGTTCATTATGAAAATTTCCGCTATCGGCAAATGGAAAAGCTTCCAAGACATTCTGGAGATCGGTAAGTTGTTTTAATTTTTTATGATACAATGAAATCCCTCAATATTTGCCATAAGAATCGATAATGGAGATATATCATTAAAGTTCCAGAGATCCTTTTACTCATATGGAAGAAGAAAAACGGCAAAAAGAAGCTGATTTGTTGAAGAAGAAGCAGGAACTTGATGAACAGTTTGATAGGAAAATAAGGGAAAGAGAAGCAAAGATCCAGAAGAGAGATAACGAGGTAAACGATATTTGTTATATTATACGTATCGCTAGATCACTAGTCGTGAAAAAGAGCTGCAGGAAAAAAAAAATTCTCGTCGTGCTGAAGTTGAAAAGCTAAAAATGGATGTAAGTTTTTATTTTTGAGATTTGTTTACTATTTTTATGATTTTGATACTTTAATATTTAATAGATTACGGATCTTAAAAGTGGAAATACAAATAGTGACTCTAAAACATCGCTCAATAGTGAGAATGTTGGAGATTTTGGATCCGACAAAGCGAAGAAGAAAACTAGCACTCTTGGACTTTGGAATCGAAATTAGATAACAATTATTTCATTAACATATATAATCCGGTTTTCTACAGTTCTGTAATCTGCACTTTTATAAATTATGCTTACCTTCGGTTTAAAGTTAGCTTTTTTTCGAACTCTTTACAAAGTGAGCTTCAAACGCGAGATATACGACAACAAAAATGGTGAAGTTTTTATATGAACGTAAGGCAAGACCAGGTTAAAGATAAATTAGCTTTATCGAACTAATAGGAATAAGTCGATCCGCTGCTAGACATTCCAGTTCTTTCGTCTCTGCTTATCCGATTCAATCTGCTATCTTAGCAGATTTTCCTTTTTTTCTATTTTAAAACTTTTCTCTGTTAGAATGATTATTTGTATAATGTTATTACTATTTGGTCATGGATTTGCGCAACAAGCTAAAGATGAGCTGAAAGTATTTTTATGTGTTTACTTAACCAGTTTTTAGAATCACTTTGGCGTTGGCGAAGCAACTTTAGAAAGTGTAGAAGACATCCTTTTAAAAATGAAAAAACTGGCTCATCAACGAGCTTACAATGGCCATGACTTTGGATTTGATGTTAGAAACATTCAATACTGAGCGTATTTAGGCAGAAGTCGCGAAAAACAAAGAAGTAACAATCAGCAATGATCAGCCAAAGATTGAAAAAGGAGTTGAACCATATCTATTCGAGGGAGACATCTTTCTATCCCGACGACAGGCTATTGACATTCTCAGAGAACTTTCATATAAAAATCAAAACAGAAGATCACTACGAAAACCAAGGGGAGGATTTGTTTCGGATTTAGAGGCAAAATGGTTAACGACCCCGATACGCTACAGATTTCACGAAAGTCTCAGTAAGAAAAAATTATTTACAAATAATGAAAATATTCAGACTTTTTTGCAATATCTCAGATTATCTCTGCCATCCGTTTCTGGGAAAACAATACCTGCCTTGTCTTTGAAAACTCTCCAGACATTTATGAGGAAGATGATCATATCGAGTTCTTTCAAGGACTCGGTTGTTATTCAATGATTGGTAAAAATGGAGGACGACAGGGAATATCAATTGGAGAGAATTGTAATAAAGTGAATAAAAACAACCAGAAAAATAAGCATTCTTTTAGTTAGGAGTAATAGAACATGAGATTGGACATGCTCTTGGACTCTGGCATGAGCAGAGCCGACCAGATGCTCTTTCTTTTATCAAAGTTATTGAAGATTTCATTTTACCTACATACATATCGGATTTTCAACAGAGAGATAACGAAATTGATGTTCTTGGTATTCCGTAAGTCCATTCTATCCGGTCTTATTTCCGAAGGTACGATCTAGGCAGTGTCATGCATTATGGATCAACTGCGTTTAGTGCCGATACTAAGAGTAAAACCTTGAAAACAAGGTTTTTTTATTCACTTTCTTTATCCTTTTTAGAGATCCAATTTACCAGAGAACTATCGGACAAAGAGAAAGTCTCTCGTTTTACGATATTATGACCATTAATAAGGCTTATTGTCATGGTAAATGCGTCTTCCTACAACAATAAAATAGATTGGTGTGAACATCCAACGATCAAATGTGAAAATGGTGGTTATCCGCATCCTAAAGAATGTTCCCGCTGCATTTGCCCATCAGGATTTGGAGGAGCTACTTGTTCTACTAATGAAGAATCATCAAGTACCTTTTCTTCATGCACTAACCAAATTTTAGAAGCGGTATGCGGGGGTATTCTTATGGCAACAGATGAGTGGAAAAGCTTCAGTTCCCCTGGGTATCCTGATGAAGATTTCGAAATAGGACAAAAATGCAATTGGCTGATACAAGCACCTCTTGGAGAGCGAATAGAACTAACTTTTACTGGAGATTTCGAATTCCTTTGCACTACAACTTGCGTTGACTTTGTAGAAGTCAAACTAACGAAGGATCTCCGCAATACAGGATTTAGGCATGATAGAGAAAAGGTTATTATTTCTACAGGATTTGCTGTCGGGAAGATAAACCGCAGCAGTCCCTTGTATCTGAAGCAAATATTGCCGTAATCATTTTCAAAGCAAGTATTAGTCCAAATTTAGGATTTGAAGCAAAAGTACGAAAAAGTAAATGGATTGTAGGGTTTTAACAAAACTTTTTAGCACAATTACCAGCGAGGACAACACCACCCCCTGTTCTTCGAACCACCACTTGTAACTAAACATTCAGAATTGCTAACAACTTTAGCTACTCCTACAACTGTTATCGGATTTGATATTTGGGCAGAATGGGGAGAATGGTCGCAATGTTCAAGAAGTTGTGGCGGTTGTGGAATTCAATCCCGTGTTCGCATGTGCAAAACTAAAGTTTGCAAGTAAGTCATACTAACAAAAAACCTTTGTAAAAAACAAAATATTTTAGTGGCAGAAGACAGGAGTTTAGCACATGTAATATGGAAGCATGCCCTATTGATCGTCATTGTGTGGGATTGACAGCTAACAGATTATGTAATGGGAAAGTCTGTACAATGTAAGTACATATACAACTAATTATGCAACAGGTTACAACGTACTTTATCGGGATGTGATCAACCTATGTGCTGTCCGCCCTTTATCAACAACAATGGAATATGTCAAAGTGGTACTCCATTGAATGACGATATCTTAAATATATAAAAAAATATTTATTTGCACAAAATTATAAAAGCTAGATATTTATTGTTACAGGAATGATGAGAACGTAAAATAAATGAATTGCAGAACTCTACTTGGGAAGTACTTTATTCAAGAATGTTTGAACATCTTTCATCTCCTGTAACAATTATAACACTTATTTAATGAGTAATACCTGTGGGCAACTGCTGTGTTGCAGACCTTGATAAGTGTGAAGTTCTACGTTCCGATTGAAAAGTTTAAGCTTCTCTTCAGTTAACTGACCAAAAGTTAAAGGAACAAGGAAATCATTCGTCCCATGACCGAGGAAAATAGGAGTTTGCAAGTTAACTGTGTTACTCTAAACTATATATTAGAAAATAAAAATAATAAGGCTACCCCGGGAAGCTTGTCTCGTTGAATAAGGAAAGAACTGAGGCCAATGATCCCTCCAAGCCTTCTACCATAAGTAAGACCAGAATATAATGCTAAAGCGCCGCCCATTGAAAAACCCCCAATGACGATTTGGGAAGAATCAACTCCAGTTGAGCTAATCTAAATAAGGATAAAAGAAATAAAGTAAATCACTTCTGAATCAATCAATTCATGAACAAAACGAGAAGCCGAAGCAATACCGTCGGCATCCTCGCGATCATTAGGGCTTAGACCAAAAAGATCAAACCAAGCAGGCATTTGCATTCCCATATTTAACGTTACCGCTCGTGATGGACTAAATTAAAAAAATGTTAAAAACAATTAGGCTAACCTATTAGGACAAATAACTTTCAAATGGTCATGATTGATGTCGGAACCAAACATATCACACCATCCAGCTCCATTGTCGCCCAAACCATGTAGAAAAATTAGCTAAAACAAAAAAGATAAAAAATTTTAATTTAATTACGGTATGTTTGTGTTCCTTCTTGGGGCGAACAATAAAAGGAGTAGCCATGGCTGAATGCTCAATATGTAGAGAAGAAATTTGCGATCTAACTGCTGCAAGACCTGTTAATAACAGTGAAGAAAATCGTAGCATAAATCAAAGCTAAAAGTGCATCATTTTCGTGACCGGAGTTCTAAAAATTACGAAAATGAGCACATAAATATGGTTGGGCAGAAAACCAACATATATTACAAAGAATTTTCAATAAACATTTATCAAGCAAATAAAGATATTTGATCTAAATGAAAGCATATATATCTATCTGATTCTTTCCATGATTTAATAATAGAATTATACACAACCTGAAAAAATAATGTTATAAAAACAAAGCTAACCTCAAACCCATCATTCCGCATCAAGCCTATACATCCAATATAAGGGTGTTTATTAACACATCGACTCATATTTTTCTTGGTTGACGCAGAGATAAGAGGAATGTCATTATAAAGACATATATTTCGCAAACGATGGAACATGGAAGATCGGGTTGAAGAGCCTAACTATAGTAGATTTGTAAACCAAACAAACCGTCAATCAAATCACTGTCAATATTTTTGGCAATAAAAACAGCTTTAATATTTCCAGCTAATAAATGTTTGAGCGTTTCATGAAATCCACAAACTATATGTCGCGACGATCTAGCCTGTAACAGATGATTATTATTAGTGAAACAAACCGCTTACCTTGTTCTCATTTTTTTTCCAGTTTTTATCTTGCTGCTTTTTAACTTTTTTCAGTAATTCATCCACTTTGATATCAAAAATCTGCCAAATTATAAAGTGCATTACCAGGATTGTGCGAATGTTCAAGTTTGAGTTCGAAAATCGAGCTTGGGAGGTCAAAAATTGAATCGATCTTATTGAATGTTGCTAAGCTGTTGTTTTTGTTATTAAATTAAAGGAACAGTGCCACACGCCAAAGTTGCACCCGCAGCCAATGGGCAGCGGGTGCAACTTTCTCCAGTATTCAAAGTCGTGAGGCTGTTCCTTTAAAGGTGTTATTTAGTTTCGAGCCTGAATTCGACTTTGATTCGAACTGATTTCGCACAGTCCTGGTATATATACAGGGTGGCTGAAAAGTATGGGCGCGCTCAATAATGCATTTTTTTCAAAAATATACGCTACTTGATGACATTTTTTATTCTAACAAAACAAAAATATAATAAATAACAATATTTAAACAAATTGTTCAAAGTGTCCACCATTTGCTTTTACACAGGCCTCCAAACGAGGAATGACAGAATTGACAGTGCGCCGCAGGTAGTTCTGGTCAAGATTGTCCCAAGCTTTTATAAGTTCGTGACGCAAACGGTCCAAACTTGTGATTTTCTTGGTCTTTAGCTGTCCTTCTAAGTAGCCCCAAACGGAGAAATCGAGGGGGTTAAGGTCCGGACTGTTTGAAGGCCATTCTTCCTTTGTGAAGTATCCAGGCACATGAGCGTCGAGAAAGGCCATTGTCGCTTTTGCTCCATGGGCAGGCGCCCAATCCTGCTGGAAGATCCCATTAGGATTTTTTTGCTTCCATAAGGTCACAACCTTTGTCAATACTTCATCTTGGTACGTCTTGGCATTAATTTTGACGTTTTTATCAATAAAAATTAAAGGTGTTTTCCCCGTGGCGGAAACTCCTGCCCAAACCATCAACCCTTTCGGGAAAAGTGATCGTGTGACGATTTTTCTTTTCCTTGAGCTTTTCTGCTTTGGACTTATCAGTTGCCGATCATTTTGGCGGTTGTGAGCCTTCTCAATGGTGAAAATTTTCTCATCTGACCATAAAACATCCTCCACGCGGCGCGTCTTAAAAATTTGGAGCAGCTTCTTGCATCTTGTTAGTCTCTTTAACTTGGCATCGTCTGATAAATGTTGTCCACGGTACAAACGGTAACTATGAAGTCCAAGAGAGTTTTTAACAATGCTTTGGACACTTTGACGAGAAATATCCAAACCCTTTGCGATGGAATTCAGGCTTACGCCGTCATTTCGGGTGACCCTCTTCTTGATGATGGCACGGATTCTTCTGGTATTGACAGAAGGCGGTCGACCTGATTTTCTCTTGGTATCAACGTTTCCATTTGATTTCCACTGCTTAACGATCTTCTGGACAGTTCTTAGCGGGACTTTCAGACGAGAAGAAATCCTTGAAGCTTTTTCTCCATTCTCCGCCAGTTGAGCAATAGCTAAACGGTGAACACAAGGTTTCATAAGTACCTAGAAAGTAATAAAGTTGTATATCACAAGAAAGGCCATAAAAAATACTACAAAATAACAAAAAAAGTAAACATTCTTTGTACAATTTTAACTATGAAATATCAACATCAAACAACGCGCCCATACTTTTCAGCCACCCTGTATACTTGCGGTGCATGTACCGCATGTAAGTAAGCAACAAACTTCGTTAACATCATTGTTCTCCAGTTCTTCATTACATGTTGGTATAATAACCACAGGTTTTTGTACCTTTGATTTAACAATAAAGTTCGAGACCAAAACATTGGGTATTCTTTTATTTTTGTATCTCCTAGAACACTCCGAAGGATCATTTTCTGAAAATACAGTTCATTATTATATAAGTGATTGGAAAAAAACAGCATAAAAGGTAGCTCTGATTGGTTGAAAATTCTAAGAAAAAAGTCTTTTTTAACTTATTTCTCAGGGTCAAGCCTAATGACTTAAATGATATTTTTATGTATTTAAGTATATTTACGATTTATGATGTTATATTATCATTTAGTGTCACATTTTTCTCCTTCAAATGAAGAGAAACAAAAAACAAAAATTCGTGGAGTTTGATTTTCAGTAAATTGGCGCAAAAATGGTGCTGACCGAAAGTTTAGACTCAGATATCTATTGGAAATGGATTATATGTAAAAACGATTAGAGTCAAATAAAACTTTTAAGTAAGGCCGCCAACAATAAAAAAAACATACCATGTGTGTGGTTCTCATTGTCTTGTACGAAATTATCTTCCTCCTGTTGGATAGTCGATGTTTCAGCTAGATTGTCAGCGGCAACTTCATCCATGCATTCCTTTATCTTTCTTAGACAAACGAAATCCACGAAGAATTAGTCGATACAGTACGCAAATACGTATGCCGTGAAATAAAAAAGGTGTAAGAAATAAGCAAAGGAGCATAACTATTCACTGGATAAACAAAATTTTATACTCAAATCGTGAAGCAAAGTCTATTGTCTAGCAAGTTCTTCAGCTATCCCCTGATTGTCGCGACACGTCAGCGACTGCTGGTCAATCGACAGCTGTTTGATAGTTCTGCTGATTCTCTTATAGAACGCTTTTTTCACTTGAAGCGCTTTTCTTTTTAGATAATGGATGTATTTGGATAATGTCGTCTAGTCTAGTTTTAGTTGGAATTGCTATTCATATCATTCTTCTCTATTCCATTTTCGACATATATTACACATCTCCTGTCGTTCAAAATCTCTCTGCCCATCGTATTTCTAACAATAATGCTCCAGCAGCTCGAGTCGTGGTTTTTTCAGCTGGTAAAGTTTGCTTCTTTTCATTTTACTTGTTATAGATGGTCTACGATGGGATACATTCCATGACGAACCATCTCTTTCACCTTTTCTTCATGGATTAATTACTAATAGAAAGGTACATTATATAGGAAGATTGCCATTTATCTCCTTCCCTTCTAGTAGCCCAGCTTTCACAATATAATAATTCTTTCCAGGGAGTGTTTGGTGTATCTCGAAGTCATGTGCCAACGGAGTCTCGACCTGGTCATGTCGCCATATTTGCTGGCTTCTCAGAGGATGTCAGTGCCGTTGCAAAAGGTTGGAAAAAAAATCCAGTTCCCTTTGATAGCGTCTTTAACCGGTGAGTCAGTTCACTTTTCTTATGGTTTTATTAAGATCGAAAGAAGCTTTTATCTGGGGAAGTCCAGACATAACAATGTTATTCGACAATCATCCCCACGTTCATTCTTTCTCCTACAGCGAAAAGGAAGAGGACTTCAACAAGAATGATGCTTACAAGTTGGATGAATGGGTTTTCGATCGAGTCGAGGTAAGAGTATATATTACAAAGAATTTGTGATTATTTAGAAATATATAGCAAGAGAGGCAGCTAATACAACACGCTATGAAGAATTGAAGCAACCAGAAAAACTCTACCTTCTTCATCTTCTTGGACTAGATACAAATGGACATGGAAAGAAGCCTCACTCTAAAGAGTACAAAGAGAATTTGAAATGTTGGTTTCTTTTTGTCTGTTTACTTTTAGTTGTCGATGAACGTATCAGAGGCATTGTAAAACTGTTCAACGAGATATTTCCGGACAAAAGCACCGCTTTTATCTTCACATCAGATCACGGGATGACAGATTGGGGTTCTCATGGAGGAGGAAGTGATGAGGAGGTAGATATTATCCGTATATTTTAATCTTCTAGATTTTGACTCCTTTTCTGGCTTGGGGAGCAGGACTGGCCAAGGGTGGTGCCATGAGTGTCATAGAGCAAGTAAGGTTGAATTTAACCATTCATTGTTTAGGTCGACTTGGCCCCTTTAATGTCTTGTCTTTTGGGTGTTTCTATTCCTGTAAATTCACTAGGTGTTTTACCAATCAGCCTATTATCCACCTCCCCAATCTACACCTTCCGAGCTGCTTATTCCAATTTTCAACAGGTAAATTATAAATGATATAATATATAAAGGAGATCAGATGAAAGAATTGGTTGTTGCCCTACGCAAAGAAAAGTCTCAACGATTCTTTTTCAAGGAGTTTCACCAATTTGGAGATCGTGCGTTGAAGTCATTGGAAGCAGAGCTGCTCAAACTAGCAAAATTAGGGTAAGTTTGAATGTCTTCATCCGGTTTCCGTGGTAAATTGGTTTTCTTCAATAACTTCTGTTAATAACGATGATTAGGTTGAAGAACTTTTCCATTACTGGAACAGGAAACTCTTCCAGTTCGAAACATATTTTTCAATTCATCTAAAAGGTGTGATTCGGTAGAAGTTCTGTTGTCTATGCAAGATATCTGGTTTTTCTTGATATTTGTTGAAAAATTCATGTTCTAACAGAGGATTATAAAAGTATATAAGTTAAAAAGAATGACAAATCTCATTCTACCACTAACGAAGTCGAAGATGTCTGTTGCCATCGCCGCCCTCCTTCCCTTCATGCTTCTAGTCGTCTACTCATCGCTCTTCAACTGTTCGAAGAAGAAGAAGGCAGACCCTTCAAAGTCTCTGAATCTTCCACCACCAGCGAAAAAGGAAGATACTATCAAGTCGACTGATGGTGTTCCATCTGGTGCCGCAGCTCCTCCAGCCGATGCTGCGAAAAAGGAAGAAACAGATGAGAAGAAAGAAGAAGAGAAAAAAGAGGAAGAGAAGAAGGAAGAGCAGAAAAAAGATGAGAAAAAAGAAGAAAAGAAGGAGGAAGACAAAAAAACCGACGATGACAAAAAGAATGATAAGAAGACGAAAGATGACGAAAAGAAAGAAGAAAAAAAATCAAAGAAGGAAGAAAAGAAAAACTCTAAGAAGGAAGAGGACAAGAAGGAGGATGAGAATAAAGAGAAGGCGAAGAGCAAGAAGTCGTCAAAATCGAAGAAAGAAAAGAAGGATGAAAAGAAGGAGAAGGAGGAGGAAAAAAAGGAAATAAAGGAGAAGAAAGACGACGACAACAAAAAGGACGACGACGACGGCGATAAGAAAGAGTGATCCGTCCACTAACATAAATTTTGTCCCTGTCGGGCAAATACCTGTGTTTTTTTCTTAATTCTGGCTCGTTTCCTGAGCTTCAGTTATATTACTTATATCCATGTCGTAGTAGAAGCGGTACATAATGACTTTTGAAACTGAATTCATTGAATTTTATATTCAGAAGATACTCAGCTGCTGCCTCCCTCTTTGTGGAAAATGCAGATCTGATTAAGAAAGCAGTCTACTACTACCATCGTTATGACAGATTCATTCTCGGAGCAACCGTCAGCCTTTCCTTTATTGGCTGGATAATGCTTGTATGGACTTTCCTTCAAAGGTACTATTTTAAATAAAAACGACTCTTTCCTTTCAGCGACACAAAAACTTTTCTGTCAATCGAAACATTAATGCCAAATTACTTCTTTCTCAGTCTCTGGATAGCTATTCTTGTCTCTTGTTGGTTCTGTTATTTTCCATGGAGCAATTACATCTATGTGCTTCTGCCTGCATTGCTATTATCAATGGTGGAAAACATATCCCAGTTGACAAGGAAAACCATTGACTTTATTCGGAGGAGCGTCTCAAATTACTCCACCACCTCATCCGTCTTTCTCTTGGTTCCTTTCATTGGCTTCGTGGCTATCAGTGAGCTTTTCCTTCAAACATTCCATCATTTCAGGTATATTCCTTTTCATCTGCGTGATAATCTTCATGGATCGTCGGTTTCTATCTCTGATCTTCATTCTCTTTTTCTTTGTTCCCAGTCTATATTCCAAAAATCCTACTACATTATACTGGTTTAGTTATTTCAGATTCATAGAATCTTTTCCAGGTCAAAAGTATGGCGGGTTTGTTGCATATTCCTCTTACCCTTTCCATTTTTTCCAAATGTCGGTCAACAGGAGATCCCTTCACTATGTATAATTGCCCCTATAATTATAGGAATAGCCTTGAGGAAAGTCACGGTAAGCTCTTGATGTCTAAGTTTTATTTGCAGGTGCTTCAAACCAAAAACAGTAAGCTCCTTTCCATCACTTATTTCTTGACATCGGCTGTGATCGTAGCAAGTCGTTTCCAAGAGGTATTTATTTATGTATACCTTATAAGACTCCATCAGATCTTTCCATTTATACGGGTTCTATGCTGGTCAACATTGCCTATGTCAATTGTTCTTCCTCTCTTCACGGATAACCTAATTTTTAATCGATTAACAGCATTCATCGGTGAGTTGTTTCATTACGACAAAAATCTTTAGTTGCCTTATACGTGCCTTACTCACTTCTATCAATTGCTTACGAGTCATTCTTCATACTGCTCTTTGCTCCTTTATTGCTCATATTTGTCCGTTTCGAGTTTTCACATCTTTCCGATACAGATTTCCTAAGTCTTAAGCCAGACACTACTCCACCAATTACCCAAGGTACTCAAAGTCGATATCTGATTCGTTTAGGCAAACTTACTGTTAATGAATTTCGCAGAGCTGTGGTGTGCATAACGTTCGTACTCTCAGTTCTCTTTGGCACTGGCAACTTTGCTTCAATGAACTCCTTTAACCCTACAACTCTTTCCAGATTTATATCAGTATTTAGGTAACCTTTTTTGTTTTTATTATCTCATACAGACTTCTTTTATCAGAAATAGTATCACATCCTATATTTCAGTCCGTTCACTATGGCTACCCTATTAATTGTCAAATTGCTAGTCCCTCTATTGATGGTAACATTGGCTCTCTCATCAGTATTACGCTTCGAAAGAATTGCTATGCATAGATTGACATATTTAGTACTTATTTTGACGGACATGATGGCTATGGTTAGTTGTTTAGTGTCATATTATGATGCTTTCAGTGTTTCTTTCACCAATTAAAAGATGAAGGAAGTTGGGCAGATATCGGAATTTCCATTTCCCAGTATGTTATTTCTATGTGTATGTCTGTATCCATCCTCCTTCTTCTACTATTTTCAAGCAAACTAATGAAAACAAAACTTAGCTTTGATTTTAATATTTCAAAAAGGCCTCCAAAAAATTCGTTACTTTAGACTTTACCCACTCATGTCTTTCATATTATAATTGCAGCAGAGTGGCAATAAATATTTTAATAAAATGATAAACTTCCATGAATGAATATAGGAAAAGGTAATACAGTTTGATTCAGAGATGCTGACGATGAGAGAAAACTCGAATAATGGCTCCTAGTCCGAACTTAGATACAATCTAAAAATCATATCTAAAAATAAAATTTAGCACCTGTGCATGCCATGCTAGTAAAAGCTGACAAAGAGCGCTTTCCTGTTGTAGGTCCATTGCCTTGTACACATATTTCATAAGAATATCGCCTTCATCATCATTAAGATTCTAAACAACAATATAAAGAAACTTTAGTACCAAACCTTAACAACAGATTCGATTTCATTTGTTTTAAAGGATCCTAAGACTTTTGCCACAAGCAAAGTAGCTTTATCTTTCACTCTCTAAATATTATTTATCTGTAGGTGCTAAATATAAATGAATTTTCCAATTGCCTGTGGTAATTTGAAGACTGATACGTAAAAAGGTAACTGACCTGATCTTTTGTTTTCAATGGCGGGTTCTGAAGAGCTGCATGAAGAGCATCTTCTGTTCGATTTGTCGATAGCATTAACATTATTGTCTTTTCGTCAGGTCCTAATCCAGGTGTATCAACTCCTAGAAGTGATATGGTTTAAAAATAGATGAAAAGCCATTACCATCTTCATTTTCATCATATTTTTCTGGGTCATAGGCATCAACATCTAACTTTCTGAACGTCGTATCCTGCATATTTTTGGCCATGTTTCTGAAAATAATGCTCATACAAACTTATCGCAAGAAAAAGAAAAGATTAGCAACATAGTCTTACCAAACAGTCAACAGATGAATAATCCGACCGGTTTTAAAGGCTAGTACCGTAGAGCGTTAAAACGCTCTGAAGCAGTTTAAAATTTCTTAATTTCTCAAGTTTTTGTATTGCTCAATTATTTATCAGTTTTATGTATATATAGTTGGTTTATGGAAGAGTCTATTGTTGTGGTAAGAAATTTTTTCTAAAAAATATAAATTACAGAGTGTTATTATACCCGTCAAAAATGGCGGACATTATTTTCGCTTATGCTTAGATTCTCTACTGTTACAAGATTTTCTTTATAATTGGGAAGTCAGTCATTAAAAAATTTCATTAGCTTTCATAGATTAGTGTATACGATGATGGCAGTACGGATAATGAAGATGTCATAGGCGACTACTTGGAGTTATTTCAACAAAAAGGTGTAAATATTGTGTTAAATCGTGGAGAGAAATCGCTAGGTACGGTTTATAATTTTGTCTTGTTTTTTCTTGCAATTTTTTCGTAATTTTTATGTTGTTGTTCTTGGGTAACATTAGCTTATTTTAGGTGTTGGCTATGCGAAAAACCGTGCGGTTAGAGCTAGCTCTGGTAAATATCTTTGCTTTTGTGATGCTGATGATATTAGCTACCCATCAAGAATTAGTGAACAATATAAATCGGCTATTGACCTTGAAAATAAGTTTCACACCGAACTTTTATTTTTGGGTAAGATTCTGTTGTAATTTTAATGCTTGTAGGTTGTAAATTTATACGTCATCCAGAGCATTCAACAAAAAGATATACAGATTGGGCGAATTCTATAGATCCTACTTTGCTTAAAACACAAGTAATGCCAATGATATGGAAATATGGTTCAGATTTATACTTCCCACGGACCTACTCTAATAGCTCCTACGTGGTTTATCTCAAGAAAACTTTACGATTTTCTGGATGGTTTTCGTGAATTTCCAATCGGTTTTCCAGAGGATTTGGAGTTTTTCTATCGATGTATTGATACCAATTGTGCTTTTCATAGGGTTTGTATAATGGACATTTGTTTATTGCAGTTGTAGGTTGAAAAATGTTTAGTAATGTATCGATATCATCTCACTTGCACATCACTTGGTGTCTCAGAAGATACAATATGGAAAATGCGTATAGAAAGATTAGCAACTGAAGTATTAGAACGGTGGAATGCATTTACAATTTGGAATGCTGGAAAACAGGGAAAACGCTTTTTCAAGTATGACTATTTAGTACATTATTTTTAGAAGCTTGAACAATTTACAGCAACAAAAAGTAGTCGCATTTTGTGATGTAGATTCTAAAAAAATAAATAGAGGAGTTTACGAGATTTATGATGATGTATTAAGATGTGTTTCTAACAAGATTCCTATTATAGACGTCAAGTAAGCTTTTTTGTATTTGTCAACATATTTGTTGCAGAAAAGCTGTTCCACCCGTTATTGTTTGTGTGAAATTGGATATGAGTGGGGGTCAATTGGAAGAACTACTCGCATTCACTGGATGGAAAGAAGGTTGCGACTACATTCTCTTTAGCTAAAGTAATTTTTTTAAATTGATAATTTTAAGTTCATTATTTACTTTATTAGTGTAATTTTGATATTTTTATGCTGTATTGCATGAAGTTTACGCGTAAACATGCCTCATGTTGCCTGATAACCGATGAATTATTTGTCGTGATTATCTCATTTAGTCTCGAAAAGGACTATCGATTATTTTTCCAGTCTCGTCTCTTTTACTTTTTGGCACGTCATATAACTCCAACAAGATCATATTTGTTATTAATTTTTGAAATTTTTCTTTTTCTTTAAAACTTTTATTATTTTATGTTTTTCAGGCCATAGGATGTCAGCTTCTTATTTTCATCCTGATGAACAAAAGTTTGTTGATACGGCATTAGAACTCGTTAAACACGCGGGTCGCGTGAGTATCTATAATGTTGTTTTATTATGTTTAGGTGATTCGGGAAGCTTATGAGCAACCTATGTCAAATGTAGCTACGAAATCATCGGCAACAGACCTTGTAACAGAAACTGATCAAGCTGTGGAGACGATGCTTATCAGTGGCCTCTCAAAAGCCTTTCCGGACCATAAGTGCGTTATCGCTTGCATCGCTTGTGTATTATACATATCTATAGATTTATTGGTGAAGAATCTGTGGCTAATGGAGCAAAAATTGAATGGACAGATTCTCCTACTTGGATCATAGATCCCATCGATGGGACAACAAATTTTGTCCACAGGTTAGTAATTTTTCTAATCTTTTAGGAATTTTAGAATTCCTATGATCGCTGTCTGTGTTGGATTAACTATTAAGAAACAACTTCGTGCTGGGATTGTTTATAATCCAATTACGCACGAAATGTTTTTTGCACAAGCTGGTCGTGGTGCTTTTAAAAACGGTTTCCCAATACATGCTTCACGAAATACTGGTAAGTTATTTTTATGTCATTATAATATGTGGCCATGCAGTCTTATCTCGCGCAGTGCTTTCGCACTCAAACGGAATTCACAATTATACCAAGTTTGGTCCCTCATGGCTGGATAAGACGCTACTTAATCAGCGTCGGCAAATTGAAGCCGGTATCAGAGGGTAAGAATTTTTGTTTATTTTGGTAATAATCAATTCCGTGATTGGCGCTGTTAAGACTGTTCCACGTATGCGAGTATTTTTTGTTTAACTTAAAGCATTTAATATATTTAGCTTTAAATGAGAGTGTTATAATCACCCAACTTGGTTCAATTCGCAATCACGAGATGGAACGCTCTTATATTGAATCCTATAAAGCGTTGATGATAAAGCATAATGCTCATGGGTAATTTTCGTATGCTTTTAGTTTTTTTTCTTAGTTTTGCATGATTCACCTAAGTATTTCGTTTCAGTCATAGAAGTTTTGGATCAGCTGCCATAAATATCGTTATGGTAGCGCAAGGATCGTGTGATGGTTTTGTGGAATATGGCTTACATTGTTGGGATGTTGCAGCCGCTTCCCTCATATTATTAGAGGCAGGTGGTGTTATAATAGATCCAACTGGTGAGCTCGGCATATTAAAAAAATCATTCAGGTTCTTCTTTTAATTTAATGAGTAGAAAGATTCTTTGTGCGGGTACCGCAGAACTTGCAAAATCTCTTAGTGAAATTTTGACCCATGCTGAATATGAACCAGAAGCATAATTTATAATTTCGTCACGTGAAAAAAAAAAGTATAGTCATTCCTATTAATTATTATTAAACTTATTTTAATTTTCATTATTAACTGCTTTACTGTCGTTCTTTCGGCATTATTTTTATATTTGTTAATTTTTTTTAATATATTGTTTAGAATGGTTGATCAGGCCGAAGTTACTTTTGTTGAAGCTGAGAATAAACCCGAAAGGAATGCCCTCACTGCTGATGAAGTCAACGCTATTATTAAACATGTATTATAGTGTATATTTTCTCATCAACTTTTTAGGTTCTTGATGAGACTATTGGAATTGTCAATCCTTCTCATTCCGATTGCGCAAATCTAAATCAAACGACTGTCGAGACTGTAACAAAACGTCTAGTTAGTCTTAATCGTCCTTTCAAGTATATAGGTAAAATATATATATATTTGGTTTATTTTTTTATGTTAGTTACTTCGTCTCTTCTTCAAATTGCTAACGGTTCTGGTCTCAATGTAAGCACCATTAGTTACTGGAACAAGACAACTGACTGTAAGTTTATTAAAATTTTTCATTTATTTACTTAGCAACCTATCAATATCGCTGGGAAACAAAGTACATGCTAGCCGTTGTTTATGTATTTGCTCTTGCCATTTGAGCTGTTGAAACCGATCATGTCTACGTCCTGGATTCATCTTTTATTTTTTTAATCCATAGATGTTCTTATTATCCAATACATTTACCAAATCAATTTAACATTATTTTTCGAGACCATGATCGTAGGTTTATTACCCATTGCTTCATATCGTCGTTTCTGCGTTACTTCCGCTCTTATTTACCGGTTCCACCCAGTTGTTTCTTTTACGATAGAGTTTCTTTTATAAATTTCTCATATAACATTTTTTTTATAAATTTCAGAAACAACAATTATAAACATTATTGATGCCTATAATGATAAAAAGAGCAAATATAAGGACGAAGATCAAGCTGACACTGAAGTAACTGTCTTTTTTTTCAGTATATTTTCTCATGACCGTAATTCTTTCAACGTCATCCATAACACTTTCCAATTTTTTTTCGAGTTTGATCTGTTCTTCAGTTACTCGGTTTATTGTTTCTTCTATATTCATCATTTTAGACCAATTCTTCTTTTTATTCGTTTGAACATCGTCTGCGATTTCCTTGAAATGTGTACGGACAGTATTACTTGTACATTTCCATATCTTATCAATGAACTGAAATATTAAAATATATTATTCGTCTTACATTTTGCTCATCGATCAGTTGACGATACACAAACTTCATCTCAGCCGACTCATTGTATGCTTTCAGAAAATAAACTTCCCTGCAAAACTTCGCTTTTTTCAGTTACCCTACTTTGTTAATTCAGTTACTTCTTCTCTCAATATCTGATCTTTTTTGCTTTTCTTGTAAATTTTCCTTCCTTTGTCTAATTTATCATTTTTCAAAGAAGCGGAGGATGGAAGTTTGCTGATAGAAGATTTCAACCCTAAATCTTTAATGCCGAAAGATAAGCCGACTTTTGCCACTCGGAGACATCTTTCTTATCAAATAATGATAGAACTGGATCATGGAAGAATGACGAGGGGATTAATAATTAATACATGATTTTACAGGTTAATATTTGACCTTTTTTTTTTTAACAAAGCAGTACAATGATTTTTTTTGAGAGAAAACATTTTTAGCATAATATTTATATTCTTTGTAATAGCCATCTAAAAGACAATTTGCACTATTGAATGTGTACAAAAATAAAGCAAAAGAAAGTATTTGAAGACTAGAATTTGTACAAGACAAGTGAAGCATGAATCACATAGCGGTCGAAAGACCACTGGCTACACGAAATAAGTAAGGAATGAAAAAAAGAGATCATATCACAACAAAAAGATTACAAAAGGGGTAAACAAGGCAAGAAGGAGGGAAAAGACACTGGCTGAGGAGTCATCTTCGTGGCGAGAAATGGATCGAGCAGTCAGAGCAGAAGAGTGTGTTCCACCATAGTGGCTTGTTTCCATACTCGTTCCGTGTAAAACGAGATCCCATTTGACAAGTTCAGCCGTCTCCCAGCCATCATTGTCTACTTCGAGTGTCCATAATCCGATGGCAGTCTCTCCCCATGAGTGGGTCGTCATGAATGCCCATTCCATAAAGCCTGCTCTCGACGTGTCTCTTGCTCTTTTGGTCAGAAGGGTTGACCGAGTACCTGAAATATAGACAAATCTTAGAATTACATACCTGATGGACTGGTTAGATATATTTGGATGTCACCTCTTTTGGGTGCTTTCAATGTGATGATGGCCTGTACGTGTTCAAGGAAAGCGACATGATCGTCATCGTTATTCGCACATCCATCAGTATATAATTGCAGTTGGAGTCTGTTTCCCTGTGGAATAGTCCTATCACATTATTTAAAAAAGATTTCCCTTACTTAAATCTACTCGGATAGAACTGTCGACATTTATGTTGGTTGGCCACCGTTGTCCAATTTTTCGCGAGACGGACCATCGCCCCGGCATCCATCAGTCCGTATCCAAAAGAGTGGGACACATTCCTGCCGACTCCATTGGTTATCCAGTCACCCGCTCGGAGATGAATAGGCTTGGCTGTTCGAATCACAATGTGTTGAAGATCTCTCCATGTGAGATCTGGATTTGCCTCTAGAGCCAGAGCGACGATCCCTGCAGCGAGAGGAGCGGAAGCGGAGGTTCCAGTATGTGTATGGGTACAGGCGTGGTGGAGATCTGTCGTTACCTAAAGGAATTGAATGAGAAACGACAGAAATACTTACAATCATCTTCTCCCCACTGGCTCCGCTCGAATATGTTGTGGCCAGAGTACTGCTACATGCTTCAGAGTACCAAGGAATGTTTCCATTCTCTGTCGCAGATGAAATGGATAGAGTATAAATACTAGACAGAAGATAAAAAAAAGAACAGAAGAGACATACCTGTTTGTGTATCCATCACAGTTACAAGAATCAGCATCTTTTCCCCCATTACCGGATGCCCAGATGAAGACTGATCCCTTTCCCCGTCGTCCTTCCCTGATTCCTCTTTCAAAGGCAGCCTTGGTCAACTTTGCTGGCCCATCGACAGTTCTTCCGTCATCGTCTGGTCCCCAGCTGGCACTGTAAATATCCACATAATCCGAATTATGGCCAAGAGAGGCAGCCTCGACGGCATCCGTCACATCACCGTCCAGCATTCTAATGCCTGGAAGAATGAAAAAGAACAAGACCAGGGACTACCTCCAATGTTGGCATTGTAAGCGATTCCGACGATGCAAAGACTATTGTTGAAAATGGCTGCAACCTCTCCCGCACACCGGGTGCCGTGTCTGTTTTCGTCGGAATATTCATATCGAGGCATTGGATCATCATCTCTGTCATTCACATCATACGAGGCTCGAGGGTCATAATTAGGAGCGATGTCTGGATGGGTTCTTTCCAGTCCGTCGTCCAAGATTGTCACCACCACTCCCTTCCCTGTATATCCCAGATCCCATGCCTCTTTCACATTGTGATCCATTTTAGCATGCCCTGAGAACTCGGCCCTATTCTAAACAGATAGATCTCTAATCCTCTTCCTTCCTTACCAGATACCACATATCTGTCCATAATGGGTCATTAGGATCGGGCATCTTCCGGTTCCTTGATTTTGAGACGAGAGAATCGTCGAAGTCGAACTGTACTTCATTTTCCTAAATGATTTTCCTCTTCCTTTTTCGCTGGAGACTCACATTCCCTTCCCTTCGATGTCTGAAGTCTCTTTTGACCCGTTTCTTCGCCACTTGTTGCTCCATCCAGATTACCTATAACTTCTCTTTTTTCCTTTCTCTGTTTTGTTTACCTCTGGCTCATGTGATATGGCGTTCAGTTGGAGACTACGAGTCTTCCTCGTCGATCGACTTCGTTGTCTTTTATTGTGAAACAGAAAATATTCCTCACCCGGAATGACCTGAAAGACATGTACAGTATACTGGTTGTCAATCCCATTTCCTATGCAAAGAACCCGATGACGTCCGTCACATTCAAAGGTGCTCAAATCAACATTTGAATAGCGCGAAAGCGACGAGGAAATCTTATTTCTGCTTACTCACCCGACCCAGATTCGTGTACCCGTATTTGTCGGCCAGTCGTTGAGCATCTTCCTCCCTTCCGCCGGCTACCCGCACTGCCCACTCGTTCGTAAATGCTCTTCGAACGGAAGAAGAGATCGACGACGATAGGATGTTCTATTAATTGAAAGAGGAAAAAAGAAACGACTTACATCTTCTGATAGTTTTGTAGAAGAAGAAGAAGAGAAAAGGAGAAGGAGAACCAATAGAATCCATTTGCATTGTGGCTGGAATCGACAGGGATAATTATCCATAAGCAGACACTACAGTATCCTCCTGAGCATAGCCAGCGAAGCACTAAAAGTTATGATTTTTGTTCTTATGATAACGTGAGAGAAGAGTCTCCTTTTCAAATGATCAGAAGAGAGTCTCGTTAAATGATAATCCTCAGCCGAGAGAGGTTAATCTTGGGAACGGAGCAAGATTCAGAAGAGGGAGGAGATAGGGAAGGGTAGAAAGCCTTGGGTAAATGTTTTTGTTCATCGATCGACTGATAACAGAAAGGGACCCTCGTAAAGGAAACCGCATGACAGTCGGGTGGAAGAGTAGACAACTATACGAGGGGGGTTGATTGAGGTCGGTGAGGAAATCAAATCAGAAGAAAGTGTTTACTGCCAATGTACGAGGTGTGAGAGAAGTGTCGGATGTCGACAAACAAATGAACTTTGAAAAGGGCAAACAGATGCCAGACATGATTATTAGACGACGAGGGGGGCCTAATGAAATAATCGGATGAAGAGACGAAGGGAAAGATGTCATTATGATCGAGAAAGAGACGACTCCCGTACGACACGAAAGGCGCCGTCAGGATGAATAATGCGACATACACGGCGGAACCATATAATATCCGATTATGCAAAAAGGAGAGAGAGACAGGGTATTTGGTTAGCATTCAGAAGGACAGCTGGATATATAAATGGGGTCAAACGTGACTGAAAAATATAGTATAGAAGGACGGGGAAGAGATTCTCCCAGAGAGAGAGAGAGACTAGGCTATGGGAAATTCTAGATGAAGTGGAGGAATAATAGAGTAGAGGGAGGATGTCGTTTCGAGAGACCTAACGGTCGGCGTTTCTTTGTTTGAGATGGCCTTTTCGGGGGTCACGCCGCCTGCAGTGGCCACTGCACAAATATATCAAATATCAGTTTAGACTTGCCACAAGGCACATGTTCGGTCAGAGAGAGAGAGAGAGAGAGAGAGAGCGAGAGAGAGAGCGATAAAACTCTTTCTAAAAGGAGACAGACTGGTTCTTTGGCGAGAATGGCATCGGTAGAGGAGGTGGAGGAGGCGAATAGGCCAGTCTGCGAACGGCAAATGAGGTTTACAAATAGAGAAAAAAAATCTCTTACTAGAGGGGAGACATTTTCGACAGGGGATCATTGTGTAGCGGGCTATCATTGTTTATATTTTGAACCATAGTTGTTTCGAGTTGGAATTTATGGGCGACGGGCTAGATTAGTGGAGGCAAAATGATAGATTTGGTCGTCACACAGCCGCCGATGTCTGTTCGAAAATTCATAGGCGGTCTCAGGTGAACCATAAATGGTTGATTGAAGTGATTGAGAGCCCGAGATATTTCGTGGGAGGAACAGGTGCCTCCTTTGACGAGAAAAAACACTGAACCACGTCCGGGCGGGCTCTCTCTCTCTGTCTCTCGGCTGTAAGAGTTCTCCGATCAATCTGATACTCCCTGTCACCGACAGCCGCACTAATTATACACTACTTGAAACAAAAGAGATGTTTGAAAAGAAATTGTTGTTTAGAAAGAGAAGAAGGGAAGAGGACTCATCTATTCCGGAGTCTACAATTAATGGACGAAACCTTCTGGGAACAAGCAGATGCTTTTTAAATAGATATGACTGGGAGGAACATTCATCGAAGATTCATCAATTGGTCAAAGAAAAGAAGGACAGCTGTGAGAAATAACGGTGATTTTAATGGGAGTGACCGTTGAGCTAATTGACATCTGTTGGGTAATGGCCGGTCGACACAAAGAGTCTGATTAGAGAGGACTCTAATTGCGGGAGAAACGAAAACAAACGATCACGCAATATGGAGAGGATTTCCCGTTTTAGAAAGACATTTTGGTTGAGGAGGATGGAAAGTAGGGTAATTGGGTAATGCGACAACCGAGATGACGGTCAAGGGAGACAATGGACAAGAGCCCCTCGATTTATAGACTGTAGGGTCATTGACACAAACGACTACAGATGGAGAGACACGCTCCATTGAACACACTCCCCGCAACACAAACGGATTTCCTTTTACATAATGGAGCTGCCAGAATTTGTTTTTGGAGGGAGAGAGAGGGGTCAACGGACGGAAGCCACAATTGAACGGCTTGCCCCGAGGCTGCCGCCCTCCCACTCGCAAAAATTGAACATTCGACTTGACCCTGAGGATGAACTAGTTGGCAGCCAGACTGATTGTTGACTCAAGGAGAGCGTCACCTCAACGGATTATGAAACGAGCGATGATGACAAGGTCAGGGAATGAACAAGACCGGCTTATTCACGGCTAGTCGAGTAATAAAGAAACAGATGTGGCCCTCTTTACGACTGCCGACGACTCCTTCATTAGCTTTTTTCGTCGATTACTCACGGCAGAACAACCACTATGTTACGACGGGAACGGTAGACAGAGGAAGAGATAAAGAGAGTGACAGGGCCGCCGGATGAGCCGTAGGATCCGACACCTTCGAACGAGATAAGACAATGACCCGACGAGTTGCAAAAATCGAAGGAGAGAAGTAGTCTCTGCTTGAGTAGGGTCCTTCGTTCCTCCGGGGACCAATCAGCCGACAACAAAGAAGTGTGAAGCGGCCTATCGACGAGATCTTAATGAAAAACGAATCAATCCTAATTATAGAGGACGAAGGAAAGGGTGAATTAATTGGAAGAGAGATCGACAGGTGTTACGGGAGAGGGGACGAAAGTTGGACAATTGTACATGACGAGGCTGTCGGCGACGTGACAGGATAATTGCGGCCGGCTTGAGATGAAACTGTCGACGAGAACATTTACAGCTAAGTCCGGTCTTTCTCGAATCTACTTAGTTGGATGACCGGAAAGGGGGCCGGATGAATATTCAAAGATTCCCGACGAATGGCTAATGCGTATGAAGACGTGTCTAATGAGAGGACACTGGAGGCCATCCAGTGCCACTTATTAGCACAATTTGCATTTGGATGAACAAGAAGAGGAAGGAACAAGAGGGCGAAGGATAAGGGGAAGAAAGAAAGTCGAGAGGAACAAAAGGATACTATGGTACTGCTCCTCCTTTTTATCAAATAATCGCCTCAAAAGAGGGATCAGAAGAGGGTGATTAGAAGATAAAGTGGGCGAGAAAACAGGACATTATGGTAGATTTGACGGGAATTCTAAGATCACTGTCTCTTTGAGAAATCGAATAAGAAGACGTTGAGAACCATGACGAGGATCACGGGAGATGATAGCTTGATTGGATATTGTAGATGAGGAGGTTGTGAAAGAATCCGGATCAGACAGATCATATATTAATTCCTGGAAGCATGAGAATGTTGAAAAAGAACAGAGCATACAGAAAAGTCTATCCCTATCCTTCTCATTGTATCCACTCTCATCATGTCGAACCCTCGTGGATTAGAAAAACGGAAGATTAGTTGAGTCAGACAACCAACATTTTTCCCTTTCAACCAATTCTAAATTAGTTTTTTTTAATCAAATAATGGCCTACCTTAACAAAGCAAAACAGCAACTCTGGATAGACCTCAAAAAATTCCAAAGTGACAGTTTCATGCGCTTTGACAAGATTCAACAATTTGCATGGACTCCTCCAATAGGCCGAGGGATCCTCCCTCGTGATCTGAACTTCTATCCGCCTTATCTGTTGGATCGATGGATTCTCCTCATTGTAATGACTGTCATTGTATTCCAAAACCGGCTGATGGATGGTGGAAACGAGAACGGCCAGTTCCTCGGGTATCATCGAAAACATCTCGTTCCTCCTCATCCGGCTGACTTACTCGATAGTTCAATTGAATGTGGCGAATTCCTTTCATCTGCCTCAATTCAGGCAATACTTGTTCTCGAAGGAATCGACTAGAACAATTGGTGAGGACGATGTTGGGGAAGGATAAGAATTCTATGTTTGAAGAGGAAAGTCTTGAAGGTATCCGCTGTTTATTGTGTTCCTTGAAAACCATTGAATATTTTGATTCCTATAAAATAATAAAAATGAAAAGAATACCTTACATTTAGATAACAGAGACTTCCCTCGGGAAACATTATCTTCCATTCTCTCCTCAAATATACAATATCTTTGATTCGTTTTGTCGATCGAATCATTCGAATGAAACTAGGGGCATCCGTCTGAAAGCTTAATGAAATTTCAAACATCTCCTACCTTTTCCAAGATCTGAATGATTGTGGAGCGATTTAATCGATCAATAAATAGCCTTGGAGAATCCATCAAATGAATATTCTCCATCTGAGTAGTTAGATCCATTTCGAAGAAGGGGAAACAACAGCAACAAGTCTTATCAGTTCGATGATATGAAAAAAGAAAAATAATTCTGTTGAATGGACAAATTAAAAAAAAACAAAGAAGAATCGAGCAGATTTATTAAATAATATCATTTGAAATGGAACTGCACGAAAAAATCGAAAAATTTGACGAGTATCGAATCCTTGAATCCAATTGAAGTTTTCCTCTTGATGGTCATTCCCTTCTCTGTTCTTTCGATTTTCGTTAAAGCCTAAACTTTCTATATAAGAAGAGAACACCTTTACTCTACCTTTATCTCCTCATCCTCTAAAATGCTTCTCATCAGTTGTTCAAGTGTTTCCGGTCTTCGTTTATTTGCATCACGAGGCTCATAAACACCAAGCTCGTTGAGAGTTCCAACATCTTCTCCCTTGAACCATTGAAGGAGAAAAGAGGAAATGAAGGAAGAAGGAATGATATTGAATCGGAAGGAAAGAGAATCCCTCGTCCGCCCCATTTCAAAGAGTCTCTTCGGCTTCTTCCAGTAATTTTCCTCATTAGACATATGGACGGTAACATTTAAACTATTAATTATCTAAAGTGGTTAAACAAGATGCAAGTACGCTTACCTCCATGCCATGAAGATTCTCATCCATATCGATATCATTGTATTGGATACCAAGAGGACGAAGGACTTGGATGACTCGTTCGATGTCTTCGTGGTTACTGAAATGAATATAGAGCATCTTAACACTCTTCATTTTAGACAGCTCCGGAATAACGATTAGATTGAAGAAGTTTCTTTCGCAGGCAGACTAAGAATATTATTCAATCTTCCTTGAACTTACTATAGATACTTCCTGGAAGCTAATGAAATCGATAGCCGTCGGAACAGGGATATTCGGATAGGCACAACTATAATTTTGTCCTTTCTCGTCTGTATGGTTTGTCATGTACCATCTCCTTGTCTAAATCCATTTGTTTGTTCTTTTAAATTCTCTTACGCCTTGATAGTTAACTTTCGATCCAGGAAAGACCCAATTGTAGTGAGATTTATCCAGTGTTTCTTTTATTTCTCGACAACTCTTTTGAAGTTTGAGAGCCGACTTGAGTTCCAACTAAATGGAAATGAAACAAAAAATGAAATTGAGTCACCTTTTGAACGACTTCGTGAAAGTTTTCCCTTCCAAGGGTTTTGATATCAAAAGAAACTAACATTGTGAAGCTGGAGAAGGGAGACAGCGGAGGGTATTGATCGACCAACGGGACGCGAAATATTTACAAGTGACGGCTAGAATTGTAAAACCCTATAATTAGAAAAAGAAAAATATTTATTTTTCAAATAGACTCCAGTATCTTGTTGATTCTTATTTCCAGATCGTATCTTCTTGGAATGTTCACGTGTTTTCTCCTTTCCGTTGTAATGTCGTTGTAATGTTGAAATGCCGCCATCTTTCTTTCTCTTTTATGAAGATCGTCGCATACCAATATGGCATACCAATATGAAGAAGAATCTCAACTGACCGGGACTACAGTATCTCTCCTTCCTTTCCTTTTCATTTCTCCAGGTCACAGAGGCACTCCGTCATCTCTCCATTTTCTTCACTTCAAAGTCTTTTGAAGAAATTGATGAAACTTTCAACTTCAGAACTGATGTTAATAAGGACCCTGAATATGTCCTGGAAATGATAACTGATGCTCTGAAAAATCAGTTCGAGGTAGGTTTCTTTTTGAGCAAATCAAAATGTGCTAGATTAACGTGGATGTCGACACTGTTCGTCAGTATCCGACCATCGGAGAACTAGCCGAATTTGTTAATTCCATGTCTTAGTCAAGTGACGTCGTTAGTAAACAGTTCGATTGATTTTTTTGATCGCCTTATTTCCTTGATAACTCCGTGCCCTTCTTGTCTTGTGTTGTTTTCCGAGAACGAGTTCTCTGCAGTCTTTAGTCTCCTTTTCGTCCTTCCACTCTTCTCGTTTGGTTACGCCATGAGTCTCACGAATAAGTTGAGCGAGACTACTGCAAGTCTTTCCAATTTCCTTCGAATCTCCCTTTAGACTTTCGACAAGCTTCGTCGATTGATGACTTATTTCACGGATAAATCGTTCGAGGAAATTGAAAACGACTTCTCTCTTGTTACAGATATCAATGTGTATCGAGAATATTTCTTGGAACAGTTGGCAAAGGCGGTCATACATCACTTTGAGGTAGGACAGAGTATTAAACGTGAAAAGAAATAGATTGAGGCAACGACCGACTCGTTGAGAGACATTCTGACACTAGGGGATCTTGTCTCCTTTCTCAACTCCTTTAACTTGGTCACCGATATTCTTCGACAAAAGACAGCTTTGGCTTCGATGAAATGAAAAATGATAAATATTAAAAGAATTTTATTATGATCAGATACTGGTTATTGTTATTTCCACTCATATTATTTGTGAATGGAGAAATTTTCTCACATTATTTGATGTGTACGCCCAGTAATTCTAGATCACCTTCAACGAGAAGGCGATCAATGGATTGGACAGGAAGACGATGATTGAATGAACAGACGAAGATGTCGTCGACGAAGACGGAAAAACAAGACTCTTCGCAGAAAACAAGTAGATCAAAAGCCTTCTTTTTCTTGAAAGGGAATGGAATTTCCAAAGAATTCTCTGCTGTTCCCCATTTTTCTCCTTCACTGCTATTCCTTATCAATTTCTGAAATATCTCGATATCATCCTCTTTTCCTTCACACCTTTTCTTTTATTCGTGAATTCAATCGGAAAGCAATATCCTTTCCAGTTAAGAAATCGACAGTGAACTGCTTGAATGGCTTCACGACAATTCCAGATAAGTAGAGTTTTCTTCCGGGGAAGAAATTTCCAGGGATCTCTGCACTGTATGGAACAGTCTATAATCTTCCATTTTACTCCTAGTCTCCTCTCTTACATAATATTTTCCTTCCCACGAGACATTGTAGCAACAGATGTCTCCATTAACGTAGATATGAGAAATATCTCGGTGATTCATTGGAAGATAATAGGCGAATTTGGCAACAAGTTTATGATCAATGAAGATGAGGAAGGCCTCCTCACAACAGCGGATCCGGATGTCGAACTCGTCATCCTTCTTCCAATTGTGACGGACAGATGCCTCTCTAAAAAGAAAAGGTAAGAAGAAGGGAAAAACTGACTTTCCCCATTCTCCGTTGAGACAAGCATTGAAGAAGACCTTCTTTTTTGGAATATCCACCCGTATGACTAGAAGACGATTGTCCAACTCATCGTTCTCATCCTCCTTCTCTACTCGTGCGCCAGATGTCAGTTCAACCAGGAACTCGTCGGCATTTCCTAGAAGAATAAGTAGATAAAGAAAAACTACCTGTGATGAACCCCCTAATGATGAGAGACTGCCCAGGCTGGAGTTGATTTCCCTCAAGACGAGATAAGTAAGGAGTCGACTAAAATAGGAATATATAGAAAAATAAGAAACTTACGAAGGATCTGTTCCGACCAGTGATGGAGTCCTTCCTAGTGATCTTCTTTTTGTTTTTACTGAAGAGCCGACGGAAGAGAGAAGCCATCTAGTGAAAAAGAGACGATTTGCGATAGTTAACAATGGAAGGAGAGTAATAAGTGAAACGACGGTGGTGGAACAGCGGAGAAGAAGATGACAAGTAAGGTGCCAAACAGATGGTGACAGCCTTGAACGGCGTCTTTTTTCTGACCAAAACAATCGACAAAAAGGATCAATCTCGCGGTTTTTGAAACGACACAACTAATGTGATAAAAGGAATGGCCGTCAAAGAACTTGTTGGCATTTTGACAGACGATGGAGAGATGGCAAATCAGCCGGAAACAGATCGATTACTTTTTACTTGCTCAGCTGCTGTTCTCGCAACTGTTGAGGATAACTCACTTTAAAAGTCGGGTGGTCGTCGAGAGTAGGATGACTGTTTTTTATCAACATAAGAATCAAAACCAGAACTTTTAGGTTAAAAAAACATGACCAACTTCCTTTTCTCTACGTATTCTTCTAGTCGATTCTAGGGTGTTAGGTGGGTGTTTTTTAACCCTCTTCTGTTCCTTGAAGCGTAAGAATCTCTCTACTCGGTCGATCATAACTTCTTCCTGACCTCCAAGTCGTTTCTCGCGCAACCAGAAGTGTTTATTCAGTACTGTGCAGACACGAATCTTCCTTTACACTCCGCGAGTCACGCGCTGTTTTGTTAAAATTCCTTGACTCATTTTTTTCCGGTTCCAATGTCCCTCTGTTTCTCCCGGACGACCAATCGATGCCTGTCCTCTACTCCCCCAGTCGAAATTGTCTGTTTTGTATGTACACAACCCGTTCGTCTTCCCCTCCTTTCCACATTTATCAGCTCGTCTTATCGTTTTACGTCTCATCACTTTTTATCTCGCGGTTTTCTGTTTTATATCTCTGTCCTATAAGATGATTAATTTCATTGGTCATCTGCCACCTTCCGGTCCTCAGGTCACCTCCATATAGCTGTGGCATACGCGTAGCGGCTGCGTAGCGGTCGCCTTTTAAACGACTGCCATGTCAACCCTGAACCCGGAAACACATCACAAACATTATTCAACTATCACTTGCCCTTTTACAAACCTCGTGTCGCTTTTCTTATTTTTTACTCCTTTGTCTTCTCTAATTGATAGGATATTTCTTGTGAGAAATAGTCCTCTTGTTGTCACCTGTCTCTTGAAACATTACTTGAATATTCAATCGGTGCCGGGGAGCGGGCTCAATCTTCGGGTCACACCTTCCGCTTTCAATACCTAATTCTTTGGTTTGCAGAGATGCCCAGTCTGATGCCTGGCCACCAACGAAATATCTCTCAGGGACAGAATGTGAGTCTCTAATTTTCTCTTTTCAATTTATTCAGTTAATCATCAGTGAATCTGTCGATTCTGGTTGTGAAGATGATGACGTCGAGCGATATCCCCGGCTTTCCCAGGTAGTCTAGCCATCTGTCAATAATCATCCTCCAGGGTGTGTATCCGGGCTCCGCTAGTCCGCCACCGATTTACGAGCCGGGAAGGCCCCAGGAGAACAAAGCCAAGTTAGTTGTTACTCCTTCTTCAACTTGACGACTCTTCAGAGGCCTCTGTAGTGATCCTCAAATACGAGGTAATTGTAAAGTGATCCTCGGCAGCATTGCCCTGACTGTGGCAGGCACAATCATCCTCATTATGGGAGTGTTGGAACTCATCAAAACGGAAGGTATTTCATCCATCTCTTCATTCTAATCTCTCTCATTCAGGTGCGAATGGATATGTTTTCCTCTTTGCGGGTTTCCTCTTTTTCGTCCCCGGCTTCTATCATGTCTACTATACTCTTTGCACTCTTTGTGGTCGACCTGGTTACTCCTTTGACAAACTACCGACATTCAGCAGGTAGCAGGAGTCCCTTCACCCTCCTCCCCTCGGGTATCGTTTCTAGTTATCTCCGTGTGATACGCGTCTTTTGCCCCTTCTCAGTCATCTGCCTGTGATTATCCCTTCGAAGCTTATCCTTTTGTGTTCTCCCGATGTCCCTCTTTTCTTTTTATATTCCTTGTGTCATTTAGACAATTCTCGGGAACTTCCTCTCGATTTCACTTGCATTTATGATTTGATTCTGTGAGATTTCAGCAATGCATAATACAAATGAATTTTTTAATCTCTATATTCTATTTTCTATGAAGTTATGAAACAACAATAGTTTGAACAATTCTTTTGGGTTCTGTTGTTATCTTTGTGTCCAAGCAGTTATAAACCTAATTGATAGCCTAACTCATCGTCTTTAAGATGGAAGAAATACAAGATGTTTCGTTCCCTTGTATCATATCAGATATCTTATTATAAACATTAGAAGTTTAATAATAAACATAGATGTTATCAAAAAGGCGTCAATTTTGTCCACTAGGTCATCCAGCTGTTGGTGGTCGCCGAAAGATCCTGGCAGATAGACATCTCTGGATATAAACAGTCCTCTTTGGGCTTCTTCAAATGATATCAATGATCATTACTCTTTCCAATTACGAGTAACATGACTTTGACCTTCGACTATCAACACGTGATCAACATTTGACCCGAAAAGTATGGAAGGTCGGTATAAAATAGAATGCAACCTGTACGATAAACGGTCATGAAAATTATCTTCCTCGTTGTCCTCTTGTTTTCCCTTCTGGCTTCTACTATTGTCACGTAAGATTCTTTATTCTTTTTAAAAAAGTTTTTAGAGCTCATGGACTATCGAAACATTTTGACAGTGAAGGAGGAAACATGAAGAAAGCCGAAGGAAGATTCAGACGACATGAAGAGTTTTCACAGAAATGGTAATCCGATGACTGCATAATACACTTTAATGTACTCTGCATAAACTGTCTTCTTGATTAAAAGACTCTCTTCTCAGACTTTTTCGTTCCCAATAACCCTTGGCGCACTTCTCCATTTCATCCATTAATTCCTTCTGTCCAACTGTTTGCCGCCACTCGATTTATTCCCTTCACGACTGTCAGCAGTTAATCAAACCATTTGTTGCCATTCCAATTCGTCGATTACGAGTAGCCGAACGATTCCCTTCCAGTTGTCAAGACCCCACATGTTTTGGTCGTCGAGTCTGGCGACGACTACGGTAGTCAACGGCCTCCACTAATCCAAACTATTATAAACTGACAGCTAATGGATCGAAAGAGACACAGAGTAGTCTAGGAGGAGAAGAAGGATGGTTGGAACGAATAGAAGAGATAGTCCCCTGGATGAAACGAGTCTCGACGAGGTGTCAGGTGCTGTGTGTCACCGATACAGTAGCTTATTGCGCCACTGAAACCAAATACTCTGGTTCAGCCTGTTGATAACTGCTTATAATGGGAAGGTTTTCGATGAATAGATAGAGAGAAGGCTAACTTATTAATATACTAACTGGACAAAAGCAATGCATTGTTCTCTGATTATGAACAAGAAAACAAATTGACGAATGAAAAAAATTGAATAAAGTATGAATAAAGCTGACTTTATCTTTTTTTCGTTTTTCCTAAATCAACTCTTCTTTTTAAATCCAGTAACTGCCCGAATCCCTTGTGAGCAGTTGGCGCACTGTTACGACTGTTGATTGCGCAATACTCCTCAGTGGCCCTTGGCACCCAAGTCATGTAAGCTATTGTCTCGAGTGGACGACTACCCTTCGATGGACTGCTGATCATTTCCGGTTAATCCTCAAGTTTATACAATCAGTATAATAAGTCAAAACTCATAAGGACATCTACTTAAGAAGGAGAGATTCAAGTATGAGAAGGTGGTCATGGATAACGATTTGATTTAAAAAATAACAGTGTGTGGACATTGTATTCGTAAGATAATAGCCAATTGTGCAAAAAAGTAAGCATTATCAGTAGAGTAGATTGTTTATAAATGATAAAAAAGATTGAAATATTATATCGATATTCGACTCTCCTATTCTCCTCAATTTTCATCGTATTCGACTGCTCCACCCAGCCTGCTCTCTCTCTCCTCTCTCTCTCTTCGTGGATACGGTGGTCCGCCCCCATCACTCTCATCATGGACGCCACCAGCCATCAACTGAGCAATATGAAAAAGTAAGTCTAGTCTGGTTAGTCAAATCTGATAGTTGGGCCGACAGACACAAGACATCGAATGTTTAGTTTATAGTTTACATGTAGAAGAGTCGAAAAGTGTATAGTTTACGTGGGTTTGTTTAGTGTCGGGACCTGACGCCTTCCCAACAATCAGTCGTCTTTCAGTGATCTTTCTTACGCATCTCTTGCCAATGTATTGGAGCCTCTCGCCCTCAAAAATGATGACGTCGATGATGAAGAGGTCAGTCTTTTTTACTATCTTCGCATTTTCCCACTGATTGGTCATTCCTTTGTCACTGTTTATTAGACGATGAGACTAAATTCCGTTGTGACCCCACTTACTCATCCCTCGATATCTCTTCACAACTTTTATTTATTGTCTATCAGTCTGTCATGGATTTTGTGGCCGACCAGTCGGCTGGCGACACGACTGCCTACATTTCCTTCTTCACTCCTGAATATGATCAGAACATTGCATCCTATGAAGTCCCCACAATTGTCTTCAACTATTATTCTCCCATTGTTCAGAATCTTCCTGTTCCTAGTCGAAAGGGAAGCAAGAAGAGGGGAGTCAAGCGACAGGAAAAGCCTCCCTTCAGCTACATTTCCCTCATCGCTATGGCCATCCAGGTAGAGCCTACATTTTTTATAACAAGTATCATAGAAGCGACCGGATAAGAAGGCGACTCTCGCCGAGATCTATACGTATCTCCAGGAGCATTTTGAATTTTTCCGTGGTGAATACGCTGGTTGGCGCAACTCCATCCGCCACAATCTGTCGCTGAATGATTGTTTTGTCAAATTGCCAAAGGATGCTGGAGAGAGGTGGGTGAAGAATATTCTGTTTAGTAATTGATAGCTTCAGAGGAAGAAAGGGTCATAAATGGACGATCGCCGACAATTGTGAGTTCATGATGGAGGAAGGAGCCTTCCGTCGTCGTCCTCGTGGTTACAAGGCGCGTAAGAGACCCACCTACGGCAACATGGTCAGTTGGAAGCAGAGGGTAATTGGATACGAAAGTGATCTTTATCGGCTATTTGTTTATGGCATAGTTGGGAGGGGTCAAATTCGATGAAAACAAAAGAGACATTTTCAGTTCGAGATGTCCCAGACCCCCGACTTTGGCCTCGAGAGAACTCTTCCAGATTCTACACTGATGAATAGTAAGAAACATTCAAAAATAAATATCGATTTCAGTGCAATTGGCAGCCAATCAAGGTATGCCCATGAACTTTGTCTGTCCGTCTTATATGGGACAATTGCCTAGTTGGAATGGATTCGATCCGGCTACTTGGTATACATATCCACATGAGGTAACTCCCTTCCATTTCCTACATGATTCATAGATGCAATCGGCTATGCCATACTTCTATCCACCGACTGAAGGACAAAACTATGAGGATTGGACTGCCCAAATGCCGGCCTATCCGTATCCAACGGAGGAAACTGTCCAAACTCTTCCCACGATGGCCGCCACCTCCGACACAGAGGAGACTGTCGATATGAAGCCGGTCATCTTCTAGTCGTTTTTGGTAGTTTGTATATCTGTAATTTGTGCAAGACAGTGTGATTTACCCTTTAAAAGAGACATATAAATTATTGAATGAGACAAATTTATTTAGTTTAAAATATAATTTATAATTTATTTTATCTGTCGACCTGTACTCCGATATGTCTCTTTTTTTCGTCGCCAGTTATCTCATAGCTTAAACTTTTATATCCATTCGTAATCTCTGTTTTCAGCTGACACCAGCTGCTTTTCGAATTCTTTAATTCCTCCTGAATCGGAAGAAAATGAAGACGAAGATAGATTCCATGAAGAGAGCGACCAATCGTCATCTGGAATTCGTTGATCTTCTTTGTTAACAGCTGGGAGACTATTTGAAGTATCTCGTTTTCTATCTTAATCCATTCAAAGGAAAAAAAGAAAAGATACTTGGTGAAAATTTTCCCATACTACTTCAAAAAAAACTTTCGTCTCCTCCATTGTCAACCCAATAAATGAATCCCTTTTCTCGGTCAGAACGCGCTTATCATGTCGAAAGGACGACCGGATAATTGCCCTTGAGGTTTCCCCTCGAGCTATTGCCTTTACGCCTCATTAGTTTGTTTTCTCTTTTTTCCCTTTCAGCTACAGTACTCAACCAGTTTTACTCTATCCTTGTCGCCATTGGTTCTTCTTTTGTACACTGTACATCTCTAGGATCAGATAACGTCACAGACCTCAAGACACTTTCCTTGAAGAATAAGAAAACACTGAAAGGAAGGAACATGTTCGTTTTCCCCCTGGACTGTCTTTGAATGGTTTAAACAACGATGTCCTTCCAAGGTCGTCTCCTCGCTGACGTCGGCCGTTCTTCGTTTGATTCATTCATCTGTCTTTCGCAAGTTTACATCATAGCCAAGTACAAAGAAAGATCGTCACCGTCGGCAGTTCCGGTTATCGACTATGGAATGTGAAAGTTCACGACGAGAAGCAGTGCCAGACGAGCCATTGCATTCTTGGACGCAAAAGCCGGTTCATACGAGGTGGGATTTCGAGACAGGGCCCGTCGGCATATAAGAAGGTGCCGGACGGCAGAAGGGAACAGAAAAGTATGCGATATCTTGTTCTCCTCCCCATTCTCTTCGGAGCCTCGACAGCTTTTCTCTTCGGAGGCAGTGGATGTGGTGGATGGTAAGGCTAAGATTTCCTATCCATCTTCTTCTTTCAGTGGTCTCTCTCTTCCTCGTCTCCCCCCTCTTCAGCTTCCTAGCTTTGGAGGATGCGGTTGCGCGTAAGATACTATTCAATATCTTTGAACATTTCCAGGCCTCCTCCTCCCCCTTGTGGATGCGGCGGTCTCTCCCTTCCTCCTCTTTCTCTCCCCCAAATTTCTCTTCCTTCCTTTGGATCTGGATGCGGCTGGTTTGTTCCCATTTTTTTCTATTCAAAAATGCTTGTTACAGCGCTCCCCCTCCGGCTCCTTGTGGATGTGGAGGAGCTCCTGCTGGATATGCTGCTCCTCCCCCTCCAGCCTCTTATGCTGCTCCTCCTCCTCCTCCAGCGTCCTATGCTGCTCCTCCTCCTCCAGCATCCTATGCTGCTCCTCCTCCAGCTCAACCTGCTGGATATGCCGTCTCAGGAAAGTAATCGGCAGAAGACTTGATGGCTTCGTTCGATCTCTTTCTTTCTGTATAGCTCGTTGTTTGAATGAATTTTCTTTTCACTTCATGACTGACTAAATCTTTTATTCGTAATCGGAAAGAATCTATTTTCCGCCGGTCGGACAAGGTGATACAACATGATGATTGAAGGACTTGGTCGGCCAGAAGCGGATAAGATTCGGATCATTTCTTCTCTCACGATACTTGTCGATTTGTTCCTTTATAAAGGTCCATAGTCTATCCATATCCTCTTTGTTCGTTTGTTCATAGCCGATTGACATACGAATGATTCCATGGCCATGAACCATCGAAAAAGTTATCCAGATCTGACCAGTCTCGTTCATCAGTCTCGTCAAACATTCTGAATGAAACGTCACTTCTTCGTCGGTCATTCCTTGCTCCTAAACAGACGAATAAGAAAAAAAAGACTGACAGTATATTGGAAACAAAAGGTCCCAAAGCGATGTTGGCCAAAGAGACGGACATTTGGATGACTGAGGATAAGGTCCTTCAAATAAATAGACAGATTATTCAGCTGTCTGACATGTTGACTGAGTCCTTCAACGCCCATTGTCTTTAATACAAACCAAGTCTTCAGTGCTTTCACTCGTCTCGTATCGTGGATGAATAGATCTCGAGGATCATCTCCTAGTTTATGTCCTCGATTTATATCATTTTTAAATACATTTCGAAAGGCTTGTTGATTTCTGGTCCATAAAATACTCAAAGGATTTGAGCTGAGAAGGGTCTTGTGTGGATTGATGTTGATCGAGTCAGCATATTCTATGCCCTTCTGTGTGTCTCGATAACTTGGCTCTATCCACATGGCTCCTGCATATGCTCCATCCACATGAACCCACATTCCGTATCTTAAAAGAATATAGGAAAAAAGAAGCGTACTTCTTAGCGATTGGTCCGATCTCTGATAATTCATCGAAAGTACAGCTGGATGTCGATCCGCAAATAACATGAAGCATGCAGGGGATCCGTCCTCGGGCAAGATCTTCTATGATAGCCGTCTCGAGTACGGCAGCCGTCATGGCGTAGTTATGTTTCGGAACTCCCTTCAGCTGACGGAGTTCTACCATTGCCATCCGACATCCCTTCTCTATACTTGAATGGGCCTCAGTACTCGCATAGACGACTAGTCGACCGGCCAGTTCATGTTGTCTCTCCAACTTTGTCTTCTTTCCAGGTTCGAGAACCATTAGATCTTTCGATGTTAGCTTCATTTTTTTCTTTTTCATCATTATCTCGTCGATTTTCAAACTGCGAGCCGTCGTTACCGCGGCGAATATGGCCTCCGAAGCAGATTCCTAAATAAAACTATAGTTAGCTATGTCTTCTACCAACATGACCCCTCCTCCCTGACATTTTTCTGGATTTCCATGATATAGCATATATTCTGGTAGATTGAATGCTCGTCCATACCAATTGACCATAGTAATTTCTAACTCAATTAAAGCAGGACAGGATGCCCAATCCTTAGTGGAAACACAGAAAACGGAAGTCAATAACTCCGCCGCCGTATCGGGGACACTTCGACCACAGGGAAAATAAGCAACAAAATTTGGATGTTGCCAGTGGGTGTAGCCGGACCAGACGATCGTGGTGTAGTCTTTCCAAATGTCTTCTAAAGAACATGGATCCTCCGGAGGATGACTAGGCAGAGCATTGTAAAGGAAACCAGGGACGACATCTAAAAGAAAAGTAGGAGAAGAAGAATGGAAACTGACTGGGACAGACGTCGAACTGCTCTGGATGGTTACTGAATTCGTCGAGAAAAGGAGCTAATTGTTTTATCAAGGAGACGAGATCACCCTCAAAGAGACAGACCATTTCCTTCTTCGTCTCATCAATCAATCGATTCGATTTTTCCTTCTTCAAGCCACATTTCTCCGTCTTCAAACTCTTGATTTCTTCATTTTTATTTCCCTTCATTATATTCTCCTTCATTGATTCCTTTTCTTTTTTCTTTACCAATTCGAGGTTTTCTTCTAATTGTTGTTCGAGAGAAAATAAAACGATTCTACAAAAGAAATAAACAAAGAAGAAAAGAGAGATATACTTCAGCTTCACATAAATGACATGGAAAATTCCTACGATTCCGACAAGAATGAGAAGAACGACGAAGAGAATAAGAGGAACGACGACGTCAGACATAAACACTTCCGTATGATTCGAACGGTTAAAATAGAGGCATGCTCGCTGGAGGGGATCAAAACACTTAACTGTTAATTCATCTGTTGCGACTAGTTATCTCTCAAAAAATTTTTTATTTCTTTATACATTTTTTGTACATCTTTTTATACAATATAATAATCTCTTTTTCAGTAATTCTTCTAAAAAAAAACCCGTTTGATTAAATGGCAGCAATTAATAATTTCTGATATAAAGCATTGATGTGTTCGGGCTTCGGACGAAGATCGAAATGGAGAGCAGCACAGAAGGGAATTTCCAGTGCCAAGAGATCTTTTCTTGAGACTCGTAGCTTCTCCGTCACCGTCTAAAACTCTTTCGTACTTCTACCTGTAACCTCGATAAGAAGTTTAATGTTCTCCTTGGAATAGTCATTCAATTTCATCGCTATGAGAAGGCTTGTCCCAGCGACAACTTTCCTGTTGTTCTTTGATATCAACGCCTTATGCACGATCTTTTCGTAGTAGATTATCGCTTGGGCCGTAGTGCCAGGATCTAGATCCAATTTACCGGTTTTTGATATGTATATCATCTCTTCTTTTATACTGTAAGATCGTTAATATTATTTGCTAAGATAACTACCTCTTGAATTTGCTGAAAGTGAGATTGACTCGGGGGAATTTATCAACGAATGTCTGGTTCAAAGAGGCCTTCATATATTCAGTACCGGCTGATTCAAGGGTTACCGCCTAAGCAACTTCAATTAGACAAAAAAGAAACTCACAATAAAGGCCGGGTTACCATTGCGCATTCCTTTGATGATTGTTTTCCTTCCTGCCTCGATATCTTCGAAAACAGAGGGAGAATAGTTCTCATCGTCCCATTCAATTTCATCTGAATATTCAAATGAAGCCATAACTAATCTTACCAGTAAACTCATTGTCCCTCATGGCTAAAGAAAGCATCGTTCCCAGTGTATCGGAGGCCTCTCCATCGGTCATTTTGGTAAATGAATCAACGTATTGACTATCTCTTCTGTCTGATCGTCGTATTCCACAAATGGCCCCGCATGGACTAATTCCCCTTTTCCGGCCGAAGAAGTGCCCATAGCTTATTTCCGTTTCCTGCATATTAGATTAAAAAACGAATCGAATCACTTCATCGGGAAAATCGTACGGCTTCAATTCATCGAGAGAACACTGACTGAAATGACGAAGACGATCCATACTGAAAGGGAAGAAATGGAAAAAGAAAGAAAAGAACCTAGTTGCAAGAGTGGAGTGGGATCTGTTCAGGCGGTGACGATCATGATTGTTAAAATTGAAATTCGACACGACGAAGAACGGAACACGGGTGCTCATTCCACAAAGAAAGTGTCTGAAGGACAGGAGGATAGGATAGAATAAGCGATTGTATTACCTTTCCCCCTTGGCTATCGATGTTCGAATTATTCGGAAGATGATCGACTGACTGTCCGTGATACCTGTGTTTCATCTTTCTTTTGACGTCCCCTTTTCCCACCTGCACTATCCGTTGAATCACATCTTCTTCGTTTTTCATCTTTCACCGATCGAGTTGTCAATGGTTGATGTTCTTGTTCCAATCGACTCTCTCTCGACGACATCACATCGTCTGAACTGAGAATCTTCGAAAATCGATGGATGAGAGACTGAGGGGCCCTAAAAAGAGTCAAGAAAGCATAGGGGACAAACTTTTTATGCTTGAAGAAAGTAGAGAAAGAATTGGTAGGGTATGACCGACTGAAGGAATCCTCCTCTCCGTGATCTCTCAATCCAAAGGTCCGATCGATGGAAGATCCACTTATCTCTCTCTAGAAAATTCAAAGAAGAAAAAAAATGAGTACCTGATATTTAGATGGGGAGAGAGTCTTCCCATTTTTCTTTATCACCTGCGTTCACATAATGCCTAATTTCTTTTCAACCTACCGAAGTATATCCAGGGGAGTTGAATATTCGTAGATTTGTATCATCGTGTTTTCCCGTCAAACTGATATTTCCAAGGAAATTCTGTGCAACAAGAAGATGATACTCATCCTTCTTTTTTTTTCTCATTCTCAAAATAACAAGTGAAACGATAGAAGAGATCCTTGAGATATAGAATCGATAAAAGACTCGAGGTAACATGAAAAAGTATAAGCAATATCTTAATTACTGAAAAAGAGCAAATTGAAGCCGAACACAGATATTTCGAGGAGGAGCACATTGAGCAGTCGTTGTGGGACCCATGCAAAAAGAGCAATAAAGCATTTATTGAATGTTGTGAACGATCAAATTCTGGCTGTCGAGACGAGCTTCAATGTCTCCTTGTTAATTTCGTTCGTCTTCTCATTCGTTATTCTTTTCTTTGTCTAAAAGAAAGATAAAAAGGAAAAAAGAGACTGACATGACGGAGTCGAGTTGAACGGATAACTCCGTAGAAGATAAGAATGGCCCAGAAAAGGACAGCTACTCCGCCGATGACATCTCTAGAAGACTTAGAAAGAAGAACATAGAGAGACATACAAACACCAGTGAAAACAAAAAAGAGATCCGTATCTCAAATGACAAACCATGGAAGATAATAAAGAGGGTAGACGTTTATTCAACAATTCTACTTGCTATATCACGAACAGAAGTTCAAAGAATCACACGGCTGTATCTCGCAACTGAAATATCTTTTATCTGTTTAACATGTTGCTTACCTGTAGAAATATCCATTCCGCTGATCGGTGGAGACCCATGTTCCATTATGCGAGTAGACACGCGTATTTCCATCTTTCCCACTTGGCACATTTCCATTATACCATGGGGCGTATGAGCCATTCAACTAAACCAATGCATCAGTAAGATGGACTCACTGGAAAACCGTTGATCCATTGCCATTGATTGATGGTCGAATTGAATGTCAGACCGACCCAGAAGTCATTCTGAATGTTTTTCTGTAAAAAGGCAGTTTTTTCGGCTGATTCATCAACAGCTAGATATGACTGGAACTGTGAACATCTAGCTTGAGACTTGACGAAATTGCTTTGAATTCTGATGAAGTTGTAACATCCCCCAATAGGATATCCTCTGACACTTTTAGAAAACGGCTCGGTGTCGGGGGAACAGCGGCAGTTTGCTAGAATCTTTCACAAATCTCGTCACAGAAAGCTAACCATCACATTGAGCGTCACACAGATCATATAGAGATGTATTAAGATTGACGAAACAGTATCCGGGAGAACTAAGATGACACAATTGAGGAGAGGCATCCCCATGAGTTTCAATATAGTCTATAAGAAAGAAATCTTATGGAAAGAATTCTAAATCTCTCACTGAATGTCATGATTATCCCTCCATCTTCCTTAACTCCATCTGCCTGTTGCTCTGCATCCTGTCCTTGTTCACTAAGAATACAAATAAAAGAGATAAACTTACTCATAACTAGTGGCCATAATGATAATGATCTTTCTACTTGTGCTTCGTCCATTCGGTCCCGTCAACTGATTCCAGGCTGCTTGTATCGCCCTATAACAACGGTGATATGTCTTCTTCTGTTTTCTTACCCCCCGATGTCTGTTTGAACATCTCCATAATATGGCAGTTGCTCCAATGTATCGATTTGATCTCCATCCCATTCTCCCAATGCAGACACCACATGAGGAACTGATGAATAGACAATGATTCCCACTTGCATATAATGCTTTGTCTGGCTATATCCATGTTTTTGAATATTGAAAAAAGGTAACCAGGATTGAGCAGACGCCCAGAGCTGAACAGTTTTTTCTTTTTTTTCTTAGACTGATAAACTGACATCTGCTAGTCCTTGTGCTGTCGTTGATCTGGATCCATCGAAGAGGAAAACGACATCATTGTAAGACATGTTCCATTGGCATTGACAGGCTGGGTTCAAGAAGGAATAGTTGGGTGAAAAAATGGGTGTTGTGCCCGAACTAGGAAGTGTAGTAGGAGTCGATACGGTAGGCTTCTTCGTGGTCAAAGTTGTCGAAGTACTAGATGTGATCGGCTTCCGGCTACTCGTAGAGGTTGTTATTGGTTGCACTGGACAGGGACACGACTGACAGGCCTCAAAGTCGCCACACGCATTCTGTTGAAGAGTATAGGCGAAACAGGGAGGAGTGTAGTAAAGATCGGATATGTTGTAGACCATAGAAGCAGGAAAAGACTAGAAAAAGAATGATCAGAGTAGGATGAAATACAGAGAAATCGGCATTCCTCATGGCGACGACTAGGAAGTTTTCTCCTTGTGAATTTTTTATAACATAAGTAGCAGCTTGTTGGATCTCAGACTGTGACCTGAAAAGTATGAGAAAGAATAACACTACTAACTGTGTCGAGGCGAAGAGCACAATCGTAGTTTTATCTGATCCGAAACTGTTCATCGACTGGGCCAACATCATGGACCATTTGACCATTCTGAAAAAGATTTTTCTCTTCCAAAATAACTGACGTCAATAGATTGTTATCCGAAGAATAAGAGTTTATATGATTGTTATACTGAGCCTCCAACTGATTGAGGGCGTAACAAACATCATCGACCTTAGTAATCTGATGGTACCCAGCAAAATCCGCCAATACTTTCTAATAAAATGATGGATGGAGAATCGTATCTTACATTTACATTTTCTCCAACTCCGAAGTCCATTATGGGAATTATTCTGTTATAGAAGAAGTCCATTTCACTCTTGAACCCATCAACTCCGAAAAAAATAGTCTCATCGAATATATATACGATTGGATGATTGATACAACTGATTTGGGCAGCCGGGAGATTGGGACAATACTGCTCAGCAAAAACTAAGAAACGATGTAAAAGAGAGAAGGAAATATACCTGTCGAGAAAAGAATGAAAAGAAGGAACATGTTGTGACTGCTTAAACGTCTTTATTTCACCTGGAGATAAGGAATGACTGACTGATTATTATTCTCGGATATTCTCCATTTTCATTTTCAACGGCCTTTTTCACCCGACAGATAAGGCTATCTGATGTTTACTCTTGTATTTATATAGTAGAACACATCTGATAATCACACTTAGATGAAAGGAGATGCGTTTTGAGCTACGAGATGACTCTAGTGCCGTAATGTCATCATTTTTTCCTCTCTTCTCTCACCTACTTGATGACATTTGAAACAACACCCTTATAGCAACAATTCGGTTGGAAGATTATCAGAAAAAAAAACAACTCGAATAGTCACAAATACAGTCATAGAACCATTACAGGAGAGAACAACTAAATCATGAAGAAAGATTTTTCTTTTTCAAAAAAATTTTTTTCCAAAAACCCTCAAGCGTCAGAAATCATTTCCCGGTTGCTTTCTCGTTCATCTCGAATCGATGTTTTTCGTCCGATAATATCTAGAGGCCGTTTCGCTGTTCTTTTTCTCCCGACTGCTGTTCAAAAGTCTGGTTGTTTGTCTCCATTCAGGCAGTATGGGTCACCTTCTCTTCCTTCTTCTTCTCTTCCCTTCGATTGGCATGGGACAGGTGCCTTCTTCCTTTCTCTGAAATGTTTTAGTTCGGTTTTGGAGGATTAGACGTAGGTAAAGGCTACGTGAGCAGTGCCGTGAATCAAGTAAGCCAAGTGAAAAACATCTCCGTAGCCACAGGATGTTTCACAAATGAACACGGTAAGAGGATAAACGGGAATACACCTTCCACAGGATACAAATGTTGTTCGCGGATCCTGCAGACATTCCTGACCGTCACATTCAAGGTTCCTTTGGTCGAGCAGCTGCTGGACACTTTGGATCTTCAGAAAAGTGTCAATAGCATTCTCGTAATCCTTCTCCTCTTTTGTAGAAAATTTTCAGGGGATGGTTCAAGACGAGTTTGGAACTTCGTTCGAGATCGTTCTTTCACCAAGAGACTTTGCAAGTAAAAATACCTTCAGAGGGGATCTGATGTGTAAGACAAAGACACCTCAAGGCAAAATAATTCTTCTGTATGCGACTTCAGTTCCTTATTCAACTGCTCTGGGAGAGAATCGGCCATTGACCGACAACGAAATTGAACAAAAGGGATGGGGAGCTAGTTTCTCAAAAGTTTCTTCGCTAGCTTTTGGATCATAATTATTGACAAGTTTAATAAAATGTTGAATCGAGTCGAGACAGCCTAATAGTTCTATCCTCTCACTTCTCTCTTTCCACTCAACAGATGACTTCTTCGACAAACTCTTCTCACTGGAATGGTCAGCATTTTCCTCCTTCTGTCATTCTCCTTCTAGATACTTTTTCTCTCATTAGTAAAGGCTTCTTCACCATCACTCGATGGGCACTGAATTGTCCACAACTGAAGCGAAAGTCTTTGTCGTACTTTTTCCCCTCATCTCCTCCAAAACGAGAACCGTTGTCCATGATGACGATGGCAACTGTCATCGTAGAAGATATTTTCGCGTAATCTCTTTCTTCATCCATTTTTTTAGCATTCTAATAACCTGTCTTACTACCTACTGTATTCATGGGCTAATCAGCTATTTTCTGCGTTTTTGCGCCAGTTTAGGATATATCTTAAGCGGTATTGATGATCGGGAACCCAGTGTATGTCATGTTTTTCATTCAAATTATCATTTAGTCGATCCCTCCATCTCCAACACGGTTGCAGACACCAATTTCGACAGAAACAGCAGTTAGGGGAATTAATCCTATACCGTCGGTTATCAAAATGAACGAACCTGTTGACTGCTCAATGCGACTCTCAGGAGTTACCAAGGTTGCCCCTCTCAATTTTTCTCAATATCTTTCTAGCCATCTTCTCAACTGGCTATGCTTCCTCTTGAACAAAGCTCCAATCGCGTTCACTCGTGGGTCATCTCTTTGATACTTCACTAAATTCTTATTTCAGACGATCGTCTTCCAGAACAAAAATAAATTGGAAAGGAGCAAGAAGTGATTTTATTTTTGAGGAATTGATTAGTTCTGCATTAGAAACGATGGTCACTGTCTATGCTGGACCTAACGGTAGCATTTATAAGGAAGATAACAAAATTTTTAGAGCTTACGGGGAAATTCACTTTGCTCAGCAATGGAATCACTGAATTTATCTGGATTGGATCTGAAAAAGTTTCATTGACTGGGTCTTTTCTTGGATATAATCTTTCATTACCTTTGACTTCTGAAAATGGAACACTTTGTACGAAAATTGAATTACCAGCAGGAGAACATGAATATCAATTCATTATAATCAGCGATAATGATCCATGATCCTTCAATGCAAATATAAGCACGTTTGTCGTTACGCATTTAAAGATCAAATACAATTCACAAATAAATTTATTGAATAAATTGTTCTTCAAAAACTATACATACAGTTGATATGTATTACATGATTATAAAAAACAGATGGCTTCAATTGTTAGAAATAGACATATTTTCCATCTGTTGAGTAATTTCTTCATGTTCTTCATTTTTACAAGTACTAATACACCCATAGAAAGTAATGTTTTAAATTGCTTACTTTTTGCTGTCTATAACGATTTCCTTACTCTCATCAGAAGTAGAATTGCTGTTAGATATTTGACGAGTAACAATCCTAACAAGAGCTCTGATAGTATTATGCCAATGACGGTCAGCAATATCGGATAAAATGGGTAACATAATTGGATGGAGCTGAATTAATGTTAAAACTTTTTCAACATACCTGCTTAGAGAAGCGCTCTATGATCAACATATTTTGTTCATCTCTGAGAAAACGAATAGCCGCTTCAGCAACTTGATAGTGTTGGCTATTGGCGGACAGACAGACTTGACGGAATAAAGGTATTATTACTTTTCGAAGTTTGTCTACGTGGATACATCTGGTAATATCATATAATTCGTTCAAATATACTATTTCCTACAAGGAAAAAAACTAATTTATAAGTAAAATTTACTTTGTTACTACTAGTTTTTGGCCAGTATCTCAGAATACGATTGATAACCATCTCACCGAGAGCAGGTTCTTTATGAACGAATTGTATTATGCAATAACCAAGCTAAAATATTCTTCAAAAACAAATTAATATAAATTGTACCTGTGCATGGAAAGTAGACAAATTTCTAGAAGAATATAATGGCATTAGGACTTTCTCAAGAAATAACTTATGTTCTTTTTTCAAAGGCACAGCAAAGCCGTTGATGACACTAAAATAAATAGATCTAAAACGACAATTATTACCTTCCAAGAATTTCCAATAATTCACTAATTCCTTTGCATGTAATGTCTTCGAACACATAACTTAGAAAAATATTGTTGATTTCTTTTCGAATAAATTGGCGATAACAAAGAAATTTGCCATAAATTCTGTGAATTATAGTTTTTAAATAGTCTCTTTCCCTAGGATCTTCAGAATTGAATAAGTTTAAAAGCTAAAACCAATAAAAAATAAGATCTACTTACATTGTAAATAAACATGCGATTTAAATACTTCTTTGCAGTAGCAGTTACAAAACGAGGTGAATCCAAAAAGCGAAGAAGTAGCTCATAGATGAGTGCAAAATGTGGCCAGCAAATTTCTAAAATAGGCTCGTCTTCTTCTACATCGAAATCTTCTGTTTCAACTGGATGAATTTCACGGAATACATTATAAGAAACCATTAGGAAAACCTTTGACAAATATATTTTATAAATAAATGGTAACCTCTTGATACATAATCTCTGGAAATGCTTCCTCGTCATTAGCCATAATATAGTCAATGATATCTGACAGTGCTAGACGTTTGATCTACACCTCTATATGAAATTTAAAAAAATTACTTCTTTTGATTTCAATTGTGATGAATTACTAAAGTTGAATACTTTCTGACATTGCTTAATTTTCGCAGCTAGCAGATCTACTTTTTGATCGTCAGGTGCATCTAAAAATTGAGAGATATTAATAAATTATTACCCATTATCCCTGGAAGTTGTTCAAGCTCATCTGATTCTTCTTCCAGTTTTGGAACACTTGTTGAGCGCCTAAAACATACACAAGAGAAGAAAGCCATACTGAAAACGAGTCCTCCTGACATAGGGATCAACTCTATCCGTTCTTGAGACGTTTGCGATATTGTTGGAATCAAGTTGTACATTAGGATCCATTCTAACAAAAAAATTGTAGGCTGAACCAGAGAATAAGTGAGAAGAAAATCGCTAATAAAGCAGATCTAGAATAAGATTTTGGAGAATACGGTGCGTTATTTTTGAAGGGCGCAAGATCATATCAATCTTTCTTTCCTTCTGCATTAATAATTTAACTTTAAAGAAAAGTTTTTCGTATAATAGCAATAATTCAAAGCCTGCTCTCATTTGGCATAATAATTCACCCCTTTTCTTTAATACTAGAAGCAAGCCTAATCGTTTTAATTCTTATTTGGTATTAATGAAGATGTACATATCCTCTTTGAAGTTTATAAAGATATTTATTCTATAACCACAACAAAAATAACAAATCAACAACACAACAACAAATTCTTCTTAAGACTGTGTAACATCTCTTTTCTGAATAGACCGAAGCTGCTTCTTCTTTGTAGCCTTCAGCTTCGCAGTATTTTTGATAACCTACGTAATTAACTTTGTAAACAAATAATAGATTACCTGCACAATTTCTGCCTTTTTCTCATTTTCTAATCGACGTTCCTCTTGTTCCTTAGCGCGTTGAATCTTTTCCTAAATATAAACATGAACAAATTCATTGAAAGGGTAGTTTTTTAAAATTATTTGCAAGAAACACAATAACACACCTGCTTTTCCTGCTTCAATTTCTCACGAATTTCATTTTGTAACATTTGTAACTGCTTCTTTTTAGCTCTCTCTTCTTGTTTCTTTTCCCATGATGTTTTCAATGCTTTACTTTTAATAATAGTTGAATGTCTGAAGAACAGATAAAAGGCCATAAATTAAACTAACCTATTCTTTTGCTCATCTTTCCACCATCTTCCAGACTTCGGCAGACCTCTGTTTGCCTTACCAACGTTTTCTTCAGAAGTACTGGTTTCCGGATCCATATTAGTGTCTGTAATAGGGAAATAAGAAAACTAAAGTTAAGAGTAAGGGAGAAAAGCAATCGTTTCAAGACGCGGTCTATTGATCATGCTGTTTGCTTATTGTGTCATTAAGCTTTCTATTTTTTTCCTTCGAAATCTCATTGATTATAGTTATTGTATGGAAGGAGTAGGAGATCTAACGAACATTTCAAAGATGATTGAAACATGTTATACATTAGAACCGCCATTTGCTTCCTACAACCAAGAAGACCTAATTTTCAATTCAGACACAACGTCTGCTTATTTATTAGGAAAGAAGCTAACATCAGAAGGTTAGTCTAGTTGGTTTACTTTTATTTTGTCGTATAGATGGAATTGAAGCTGTGAAGAGGTACATCACTTCACGTTTATGGTTTACTTATCGGAAAAATTTCACTCCCATAGGTATTCTTTCTTTTTTTCAATATTGGTTGAGGTGGGACGGGACCGGATAGTGACCAAGGATGGGGATGTATGTTACGATGTGCTCAGATGTTGTTTGGAGAAGCACTTCTTCGAAGGCATATAGGTAAGAACTCAGAAATAACACGACAAGGAATAGGCTCACATGTTGAATGGCCGGCCATAAGGGAGGGTGAGAATAAAGAAACATATGAAAAAATTCTTCGTATGTTTTTCGATGAGAAGAATGCATTATATTCAATACATCAAATAGGTAAATCTTCTGAATGTTAAAAAAAATCATTGCAGCACAGATGGGTGTTACTGAAGGAAAATCTGTAGGAGAATGGTTTGGGCCGAATACTGGTGCACAGGTCGATTTATTTAACAAAATATCGACTGAAATCTTCAGGTGTTGAAGAAACTATCGGTTTTCGATAACTGGTCAAATGTAGCTGTACATGTGGCACTGGATAATATTCTCATAAAAGATGATGTGCATCTTATGGCAAAACTACGCATTCCGGATGATGCCGTTAAACTAGTAGATGGTAAATTAATACAAAATGCTGATTTTTCTTCTAGAGTTTGGATGTTTTAACAAAACTACAATTAGTCGGCTCAATGACTCGTTGGATAGTCTGAAAGGTAAAAGGAATAGAATCAAAAAATTGGTTGAGATACTGATTACTGGCGTCCAATAGTGATAATTGTTCCTCTAAGACTTGGGTTAACCACTATCAACCGATGCTATCTATCAGCAGTAAAAGAATATTTCACGATCAGTTCTTGTTTGGGAATAATCGGTGGTCGTCCAAACCACGCTTTGTATTTCATTGGTATCGCAGGAGAAAGGGTATTTTTGGCATACTTGCAACTTCATTTTGCAGTTGATTTATCTTGATCCACATTACTGCCGGCCTTCACTATCTAGCAGTAGTAGCAATAAGCGATTTGATCTATTCCTTGACATTGAAGAGATTCAAGTATATTATTAGGAATAAATAATTACGGCATTTTAGGAACGATTAGGAACAACATCATCCTCCTTAGATTCTTCATCAGCAGATGAGTTATGGGATGACTCTTCTTATCATTGTAACATGTTATTGAGCATGAATTATGATCAAGTTGATCCCTCTCTAGCACTATCATTTTTCTGTGAAACTGCTGAAGACTTCACTCAATTAACACAAGATTTGAAAAATGTAAGTGCAACATGGTACAAAAATATTTTCAAGAAAATATTTCCCGCTTCTAATCCACCAATATTTGAACAGCTTGAAAAGCGACCACACTATTGGCCATCATTTGAGCCGTATACAGGAGTCAAAACAAAGATAGAAATGAAAGGTAGGTTGACCGTTGCACATCTATATGATATTCTATAGAATTCGATGATATGGGTGCTCCGAATTATAATATCGACGATGATTTTACACTTTTAGAAGTCGATGAATAGTAATAATGTATTTTACCTTTACTTACGTGGAATAATTAGAATCTTGTAGATTTTACGGGTCATATACATATACATAAAAGTTTTGATAAATAAAAATTCAATAAAGATAGAGGCGATATATTGAGATCAACCTGATAAGCCAAATAAGCGAATATCATCACTACGACCACGTGAATCAGGAGACGAGCATGTATACGCTAATACCAAGTGTCGTGGATGCCAAGCTAATGAATATGTTTCTGCTTCTAGTGGCATTTCAAAAACTCTATAATAAAAATGAGAACATAAAACATACAAGCAGACCTTTCAGAATCATCAATCCATGAGATATCAACATGATGATCTTCGCTGCCAGCAGCTAAAAGAAATCCATCGGAAGTAAATGAGAGGGATCTCAATGAGTAATCCATTCTGTCAAAATATAGTTAAATGATAGCAATATACCTTGGAATTGACGATTCTGGTGACATACTTTCTAAATTCCAAAGTGTGATAAGAGCATCATTTCCACCAACTGCAAGTTTAGTTCCGTCTTTCGTAATTGCAATGCAGTTCAAAAAACTTTGAGCTGAATGCGCTTGAATCGTATGTCGAGGCTCAAGATCTGGCATACTAAGAAATTTAAAAAAAACAACAATAAGAAACTACCTTAATACTTCAATTTTACCGCTTGATGTTGCTATGAACAAATATTTGCCATTAGGATGGCATACAAATTCGCCTGCTTCACGTTTTACATCATGCATCTAAATTATAACACAGACTATATTGTTCAACAGACTTTAATACTAGTTAGTGTTCTACCATCCACAGCGTGAAGTATATCATCTCTTCCCAAATAAAAGATATAAGTTCCACATGGTGACCATGTGACGTACATGTTTGGAACTAAATATAAGGTACAATTTTAAAAAAGTTTAGTACCTACCTTTTGTAGGAAGTCGAGTATGTTTTTTTGATTGTCGAACATCCCAAATACAGACTGACTTGTCCTCCGAAGCAGATGCAAATATATTAGTTGAGCTTTGTTGAAATGCTACCTAAAAATAACGACTGTGTTAAATTAATTATATACCTGATCAACAGAGCCTTCATGAGATGTAGCTGTGAAATCATGTGATAAACGGCAAGAATTATCAACTTGTAAAACTGTTATTGACCTGTCGTTACTTCCAATTACAATCCGACTCCCATCACTATTCCAGGAAAGGGTTTGCGCTCTATTAACTTGTAAATCTTTCCCTCTACTTCGTTGATGATTTTTGAAATAATCTATAGCCTCTTGCTTTGTTCTAATCCTTGATGGTCGTGATTTATTGAGTGACGAAATAGTCATTCTAAAAAAATATTTATAAAAAAGATTCATAGATATATGACAGCTACAATAGTTTTCAGAGGAATTAAAAACAGCAACTATTTATGTAAACCAGAAACAAATTAACAAGTATAACAACATCAAAATGAAGAAAACACAAATTAAAAAGGCTTACGCAGATGGTCAATAATTTCCAGCTTACGATCTTTAGTTATAACACCTTTACCTATCAAGCAGTTCAAAATTATTTCCATCGTTAATAAACTAAACATCGGTGTAACAATAATTTTGCGTCAACGAACCTATAGTAATTAACCCCGCTTTTTTCAAGTAAATCTCGTCCACCCTGCTGACGATCGAGAACAGAAATAGAGTCCACCACCTAAAACTTTATGAAAAATTCGAACTAATACTTCTAGTCTATCTTCCTTGAGTCCTTCAACAGTCTCCTTAATACTATCACCGTGAGTAACAACATCTTCAATCTAAAAAAAATGAACACCCATTTTGAAAAAAAAAACCAATAACACACGACGTCCTGGTTCATAAATCCCTTCAACCATTTGTTTTGTACCATGACTCTTAGCCTCTTTTCGTCTCATCTTTAATTAAAAAAAGCTAATTACAAAAATAGAGTAAAAACAGACCAGCATAGGTTTATCCAAAATGCTGCTTACTAACTGAAAATAAAAAGTACAAAATAACCTAAAAATACTTACCGTAGCAAGAGGTATGGCGGCATACGGAACTCCAATAACATAATCAAACTGTAAATTTTTTTCTCTAATTACTTCACACATAGCTCCAGCAGTTTGATACTAAATAAACAATAAGTTCAATAAAAGAAACAAACCAATACGGCAGGACGACTAATAAGCCTTCTGAGATCAATATAAATAGGCGTCATTTGTCCACTTTTAAGATAGAATTCGCCGAATTTAAAAGCCTAAAATATTAAAAGCAGCGTAATAAAAACCTCAAGATCGAAATAGGCATTAAAGAGTTTAAGCTGGCGCTCATCAGCCGAATTACCATTTGCTATCATCCTAAACCAATGAAAAAAGTTAACAAAAAAGAATATAATATGGTAAAACCAAAAAAAAACAAAGATATAAAAACCCAAATTTAATAACAGAGACAAACTATTCTAATTGGAAATGAGATCTATGGTCTAGGTGGAGCAATTGGATAACTCTTAGGTATACTCTTCCATTCTTTTTCTGTTCTCTTAAATATCATTTGACGAGTGAAATGACCCATTTTTTGATTTTCCCGTAGTTGACGCACAGCCTAAATATTATTTTCAACTCTAAAAATTTAATACCTCTCTTTCTGCAGGTGGTTTTAGGATTTCTTCTAAATTACATTCAAATGGCTTAGTTTTTGTTTCAACAGGAACGACTTCAACGTGAACCTATTCAAATCATACAAAAACAGTAGAATTGGCCTAACTGTATCTAAATCATTCTGAAAAATAGATTTTGTTGACTTCCTAGCGTTAGTAGACATATGTGCACGAAATAGAAAATAGCTAAAAAAAATTGAATAATCTAAAAAATACCAACTTTGATGCATATACTGGTTCAGAAGTCTGTTTGGCTATACGTTTATAGGGTAGATCTTTATGCCCCAGAGATTCTACTTTTTCAATAACAGCATCATGATCTAGCAACGTATTTCCAGCTCGAAGTAACGTTTTTACCAAGTCTGCCTAAAAAACTTACAAATGAAAAAGTACCTACTTTCGACAGTGATCTAGTAATCAGCGTCACTTCATATAGTGGCATCTTTATATATTGTGTGCTAACCAAAAAAAGACTATAGAAAATAAAAACTTCAAAAGATGAAAGTTAAAGGTTTTGTGTATCCCTAGAGCAGACTTATCGGCAGTCACAAAAAAAAATTGAAATCCAGGATCCAGGATTTATAAAATCAGATATCGGAAAATCGTATATCACATACGCACGTGCGATGTGTACCACTTATCACTATTTATATACTTTTTGACTCAAAGAAATCTAACATATCATGTAATTAAAGTTAATCACATAGCTGCTTTTTCATAAAATCATATAATTAACGAAAAATCCAAAAATATAATCTGATAAGACATTATAGGGCATTTATGGCCAACAGTTTCTAGAGTTATACAAATGTTTAAGTTTCCGATGGTTCATGGTCAAAAAACCTCCATTGTCGTCAATGTGTTAACACAACAGCTAAACTGATCGAATGATTGTGAAAATCGCTGAAAGGATTTTTTTACTACAGTACTGAAATGTTTGTCAGAATTGATGTGGGACTACGGTCTTTTATACAGCTGATCCTGTAGTGTCGGAATGCTTTATCTAGTTTTGGAAGGCATTTATTTTTCTAATGAACCGGCTACATTCCATCAGTTGCATCAGCCGCGGCTGTCTATTATGGTCACTCTTGACGATTTGATTTGTCAATTGAGAATTATTTTTTCTACCGATTCAGTAGCTATTGAAGATGTTGAGAAAGTCCTTTCTTCCTACAAAAGTCGACGTAGTGAATGGTCTAAATATGCTCATTTTGACGATAGACAGTAAGAAACTCTTTCAGCTTATTATTGCTTTTAGTTACACACGAAATCTTGTTGATCCTGGTGATGGACGATATAATATAATTCTTCTCTGCTGGGGACCAGGAATGTGTACAAAGTTTCTTTACTCGGTTACTTAATAAAAGCATTTACAGTATTCATGATCATTCGGGCAGTCATTGTTTCGTGAAAATACTTGAAGGTGAGTTAATGGAAACACGCTTTGATTTTCCCTTATCTGATAAAATTGGTCCTCTTCAAAAGAAAGGAGAAAGCATTGTCGAACTAAATGATGTTACATATATGAGTGGTAAGCTTACTCCTATTTATAGTTACGTGTAGATACACTTGGTGTGCATAGAATGGAAAATCCCTCTCATTGCGTTCCAGCTGTAAGCCTTCATGTTTACGCTCCAGGCTATGCCTCGAATCATATTTTCGACCAAAGAACCAGTATATATTAAGTCGATGTATTAAATGACGGGTTTAGGTCAACGTCACGTGTCCAAAGTTACTTTTTGGTCAAGATATGGCCATAGGTCAACTAGTGAAACAGTTCCATTTGATCCGATTCGACGAGAGAAAGAATCCCAAGGCTAACCCTAAGTACAAGCAGCTTCGTGAAATGGATATTTAGAAACTTTAAGAAATAATCGTACTGTAATTATAATAGGCTTTTCTTAATTTGTGTACATCATCAACGTATAATAACAACAATGTATTCACTAAAAGTGTCTATAATTAGATTTAACAATTAAAAAAAAACATCTCAAAGATCTTGAATACTTACACGAACCAGAGGCTGTTGACTAAATAGAAAATAAAGAAAATAAAAGAATAATAACCTTGGAGTAACCTGCGGCGGAGGTATCGATGTATCAATGCTAATAGGAACAGAAGTTCGTAAGGAAGTTCGTTGTTCGACCGAAAATCCAATATTTAAAGCAGGTGAATTGGGCAGTTGGCCAGATGTCAAATGGAAAAATGATTGACCTTGAGAATCTTCTAATGGTACAACAGCCACTTTAACTAGTGGTTGTACTGCAAAAGCTTGGACTACTAAAATTGGGATGAAAAATTATTTACGAATTTTACCTTTTTGAGGTAAATTTGTATCTCGAATAATCCCTTCACCTAATCCTACTAATTGAGATCGTCTTCGTTTATATTTATTTTGAAACCATGGTCTTGCTTCTTCATTATATCTACATTCATATTTTAAAATAAAAATGGTACAAACCTATTGATTTGATCAATACATTCCTGTATTCTATGTACGGTAGGTTCTATAAAGTAAATATCTTCAAAAGGCTCCTCTCCTTGTACAGGAAGTGAAAAGGTTGCTTTCATCTCTAGCATAGCTTCCGGTGGTATTAATACTGTTCCATCTTGGCGGGCTTGTCTTGATTGACGATCTAACATTTCCTCATCTGATGGAATAATTATTACAAGCTAAAATGCAAAAATTAGAAGCAATTACTTTTCTTCTAAATTCATCAAATAGCTGAAGCCGTTTTCTTCTAACTTCGCTTGAAGTATTTGTCATATCTAAGATATAATTCTTTCTACGTCTTGCAGCTAAAAGGACATATCGCTGCAAAGATTTTCCAAGTAGTCCCATAATCATATCCCATCGTCCTTGATGAGCTCTTTTTCTCGAAACACCATTAATCTGATAGATAATAAAATAAAGTTAATGTTACTTTCATAGCTGCTAATATGTGTTCTGTACTTATAACCGTCCACTGTTCTTCCGGATGGTCTCGAAGATATTCACGGACCCATGTCGTCTTTCCAACACCAGGTAATCCAACCATCATTATAACGGTGCATTGCTTTTTGCTCTCGGGTGGTTTCAAGCTACGTTCTAGATCACCTCGACCTAGATGTGTCATAAATCGCCAATCATCATTTCTAAATTTAGTAGTTCGGATATAACAACTATACATCATACCTAATCCATGGATGTACAGTATCATTTCCCTCGAACTCACCAAAATTTACAGCCACATTACAGTTCTTGATGCAAATATGGGGATATAATATATCATCATCAGGAAGAAGAACATCTGAAAAGGCTACTCCGAGGTTATCATTGTTTTTCCAATATGATATGGTTGCATCTTGGAAGTCCTGAAAATGAATTTCACAATTATCATCGCCTACAATACACGCAGTAATAACATCGTTCAAATGGAATGCACTGCCAAAATCTGTAAAAATATTATTTGTTGCTTTTTTTCCCAAGCTTGTAATACAATAAGTATGGAGATGTTCACCAAGCTAAATAAAAATTAACAATATATTAGCTAAGGTTACTATTCCAGTAGCTGGTTTCAATGAAAATCCAACACGAACATCATGAGGATCAAGTTCTTGGAAGGGAAGATGCTTTGTTGACAAAAATTCAACAATTTTAACTTGAAAAACTACTTTTTTTGAAAGCACTTTTTTTTCTTTCATTTCTTCATCTACATCTATCAATGCGGTTTTATTTGCTTGATTTTTTACGTCTCTAAATAAAAATGTTAATAAAAACAAAAGTTGTATTCAAACCTAAAAGGTAGTTTTATTCCATATGTACTTTTTATACCACCCCATACAAGTGCTAAACCATCAGCATTTTCTGGCTCAATCAACCAATTCTTATCGCTTGAGCTTTTGATGTGTAGATCAGCATTATCTGAAAACACCAATTAGAAAAATTATAATCATATACAGTAGTCCGGTTCAATACTCTCATCAGACGGTAACTGTTCTTCTTCAACAACTATTTCCTTCTTTTTTTTAGATTTTGAAATTCCAGCACCCAATTTGAAAAAATCGACTTCATCATCTGAAGGTACTGGTTCACCATGATATTCTGGAGTTTTTCTTTGATCTTCTTCAGATTCATAGTCATCTCCACATGGCATTTGAACATATTGAGGGCCTTCCATATCACTAGATTCATCCATGAAAACTAGTTAAATTTACAAGAGAGGAAGAATATACCGTTACGAGTTAAGACCACAGCATTTGCCCTATTTAAAAGATCCCGAGGATTTTGCAGTAAAGCTTCAATTTCATCAAATTCAGATTTTATTTTAATAGGAGCCTTTTTTGGTGAATTATTTGTGTTTTCTTTGATATCGTCATCCAAATCAGTTTCTTCGTCGTCCCAATAGTTTTCTGAGTCATTCATTTCTCCTACTATTTCATCATCTTCTTCTTCTGATTCCTCATCAATTTCTCCCAGTGTGATATTTCTCGGTTCGACGGATGAAGGAATATAAGCAGAAACATCATGTTCACCTTCTATCTGAGCCAACGGATCGTATTCCTGAAAAATATCAAAAATCAACAACCAACCTCGAAAGAATCTTTGATAGTCTTATAAGAAATATTTTCAAAATCAGACTTGCTCTCATTTTGTGCCTAAAAGAATCTATAAATGTTGTATTTTATCAAACTTCATTTGAATTCTGATTAATAGAAAATTTTATATCGACCATTTCAACAGGCTTTGTCACACTCTGAAACGATAAATAAATTTAAAAACAATTAGTGCCTTTTTTCCATTTCTGTTTTGAACCTTATTTTTTTTTTTAAGACTTTTCTTATTTAATTTAGGAGGTGATCTTCTAGCCTTTGTACAAAGAGTAACAGGACAAACATCATTCTTTTTGTCTTCCATAAATTTTTCTAGACGATCAGCAAGCTGTTGCCTAGTACCTTCAGTTGAACATCCGCGTTCTTGTAATTCCTAAAAAAAAATAACCGCTATAAATTGATAAACCTCTTTCAATCTGTTTACAGGAAGAAGCTGAATCAAAGCTATATTAAATCCAGTTGGATCTCCAAAATAATTAGCAGTACTTCTACGACTTCTATTTGACATAATAAATCTGTCGAGTTTTTATGGGCAGGGCTAGTTCTAAAAAGCCTTAAATATAATCGAAAAGACATTTTATATTTAAAACACTACAAAATTTTCAGAAAAAAAAAACAATACAAATGAATAACTAGAAAAGGAATAGAAATATAATAAAAAAGAAATACATATTAAAATTATATTTTACGTAAAGGCTCAAAATTATAGTGGTTCAGGTTCTTTTATTTTTCCAAGCTAAACATTTTTGTTGGATTTGGTAGGTTATTTTTGGTAACAGGAGACCAAAAATTACTAATATTAGAAAATCATGCACTCAATAATAAAATTATATTTACAATATTAGTTTTATGTATTTCTTATCCTATTTTTCGATGATGTCCCATTTCTTCTTCTATAATGATTTTCTCTTCTCTTTTCATTCAAATATGGGTGAACATATTGGTTGTTGTAGAAATTTTGTTGTTGAGGCGGCCTTCTATTGAATACATGGACAGGAGACCGTAATAAAGATGGTGATTGACGATTGAGAGTTGACTGAAGTGATCGTTCTTGATTAGGAAGAAGTATATGTGATGGGATCTGAATTCGTCATAGAAAGTGGAAGAAGAAAATACTTGGATATGTTGAACAGGACGACGCAATGGACTGCGCAAGTGGACTATTTCCTTTTCAACTTTCATCGATCGCCTTATACATTTACAGTATTGTCCATCAAGACCTGGCTTACCCATGCTTCCCATCTATAAAATGATCATTATAATGGAAAACTTACCGGTCCAGGAGAACCAGGGTTTCCCTTCCTACCAGGTATTCCTACATCTCCGACATTGCCTTCTGGTCCCATTAGTCCGATAGTGCCAACAGGTCCTTCTCTTCCCCGTTTTCCAGGTAGTCCTTTTTGACCAACCACCCCTGGGGAACCAGGAAAATTGATCAATCGTTGTGTATCTTGACCAGGAGAACCAGTTTTTCCTTTTCTTCCAGGTAGCCCATCTTCTCCAGGATCTCCCACGGCTCCTGAAGGACCTACAACTCCGACCATCGTAACTCCAGCTATTCCAGGAGGTCCTTCATTTCCACGGTTTCCTATCGGACCCGGCCATCCCATAGGACCAGGTGGTCCTACTGGGCATTCGACACAAGTAGTATGTTTCACAAGAAAGCTATAGCCATTCAATCCGGTTGTTCCATCACTTCCTGGTTGTCCATCAGTTCCTTTTGATAGATATCTTAGTAGTAAGAAAAACACATACCTGGTTCTCCGTCGATCCCTCTTACCCCAGGTGGTCCTACCAAATCACAAACTGCTATTTCTTCTGGAAATTCTTCTGCGTACACATCCTCTCGTCTTTTACGTAGCCATGGGTATTTCTCCTTCGCTTTCATTATCTTCTGCCATGTTTCAATCGTCAGTGTCTGAAGATCAAGGTATTCATTCTTCGTCTTTCATACTTTAACATCCGTCAGTTCTTCCAATAAATTATACTCCATGTTCTCTATTTCCCAGTAAGAGAAAAGCAGAAAGACGAGGTTAATACAGAAAATGAAGAAGAGTGAGAAACAGGTCAGAGGAATAGCTGTCATTGCTGATTAGTCAGGGGGAAATCGGCTTTTAAGGAGGAATAGTGGAACTGTCCATTTTGCCTAATTATCTGACCTAGGTGCCGGCCCCTCACTCTTTTTATCTCCCGGACACGTTCCCCCAAGTCATATGAGGCGGTTCCTCTCTTTACACTCATCCTCAAATCGTTGATCCAAATGGTCTTTCCTTTTCTCTTTAATCTTCCTATCGTATTGATCATTCAAATAGTCAATAAGGTAGAATTTCCTTTTCCATAATATAGTTTTCAGACGAGGACAACATCTTATATTAGATTCAGAAAAACATGTAAGTGGGCAAATGATTTCGTTACAAAGAACAATCGACAGTTACGAAATACACTAAATGTGAACATGATCGGGATAGATGTTTCGTTCTCTGGGAGATTGCAAACTAGTTGGAAGGAAGCTCTATATATTGAAAGCAACAAAGGGAACACATACAAGTTACCCGTCAATGTCGCCGATGATGATTTCTGTCGAATAAAAGTATTAGAAATCGATTTGGTAGGTTATTATGTTTATTATTAAACTTTTCAGCCAGTCAATTCCTCTAAATGTCACTGGTTTCAAGACGCTATGAATGTCTTAAAGGAAAGAATCTCTTGTCGTTGTGCCAAATTTTATGCCTCCAGTCAAAAATCCTTCGATCAGATTGTTGAAGCATTAAATCCTTCTATCATCAAGGTACATTGGTTACATAAAGCTCCAAAGAACATTTTTAGCTCTCCAAAATTGAAGGTAAACTTTATAGATGATAATATGCTTCTAGAACGTGGAAGAGATATCCTTCGATGGATTAGTAAGCGAAGTTGATCTTTCATTGATTCCTTCAACAGTTAAATATCTCAAGATCGAGGCTTCTTTCGATCAGATACTCTCGTCCGAGTACATTTCCAAGTCTCTTCGGGTGTTAAAAAAGTTTATGACATCTGACGAATACTCCTTGAGACGGGTCTTTCTACGAAATACTTACTTTACGGTAAACGATATAAATTACCTAAATACTTTTTTTTCAGTCGAACCAGTCTACAATGGAAGACATTAATGGATACAGTCTTCTGACAGTCATCTCAGATGAATCTATTGTATATTTGAGGACGAAAAAACACACAGAAAAGGAGGAGCTCTTGCGACTACAAAGTCAAATAGCTGGTTCTAATTATCAAAATTTGGTAGAAAAAAAGTGTAATTAGAGAAGAAAATAGAAGTTTCAGAAGGCCAACTGTGGAGAATACGATACGGATGATGACTTTGAGAACTCCCTTCATTCCTTTTACACTTCGTCTCACAACGAGAGCAATCTCTCGTCAATTTCTCATAATACGAGTAATTTCTCTGAGTGCGAATAACCGAATACATCCATGACCCTTCTCACCCTTGTAGCCGTTGGACATGCCAATAGGAGTAATTAAATACTTTATGAGATATATGTGAAAGATCATAAGTGACCGGTCTCATACTGGACTCGTTCTCTGTGGAGGCTTCGGTACATCCACTGGTCGAAGACGACGTCCATTCTTCTCCGGCGCGTAGAGTGGACTTTTCATGGGGGCGGAACTATCGCGAAAGGAGGAAAGACGCTGAGGGGAGGATCGATTAAACCCATTACGACTGAAATGATTAGGAAAAATGTGTCTCACTTAATCTCATCGTCAAAGATTGTTATGTCGCTGCCGGGAGTCAGTGTTCTTTCGATGTCTTCGACGTCAGAGAAGTCTTCCTGAGCCGTGAAATATGCCGTAGTGGCGAGGCTGTCCGGCTGCGAGAGCAACGAGTGTCGGGGTGAGGAACGGGAATGTTCGTTCTCTCGCAGCCGACTCAAGCCCTCAAAAGACTATTTTTCGAAGAAAAGAAGTCTCCGTCGAGTTACGCGCCACATTCAAAATAAGAAAAAATTTATTAATCAGTTTACGTACAGAAGAATGAAACAGAAAGATTTAGATCTTCGACGCTATTTCGTCGACTGCTAGTGGCGCGCGACCCGACGGAGAATACTAAACCAACTCATTTTCGAGACAATATAATTGACAGAGTTGAAGAGAAAAAGAACTCACTACTCGAGGAGCTGATGGCAGTTGAATGTCGGGAAGAGGGACGGCATAATTGGAGTGAATCGGTCGGGTACCTAGAAGATCTTTCTGGATCTCCGCCTTCCTACCAATTGGAGGTGTTTGAGGGAATTGTGTCTGTCGTAGGGGCTCCCGTTCGTCGAGGGATATGTTTTCTAAAACTCCTTTTTCATATTTCCATGAGGGGGAATTACGCGGTTGACTGTCTTTGTGACCTTTTCGACAGAGAAAAATGACGAGGATAATCAGTACGATACAGATGATCAGCAAAAATACTCCCAGGATTATTAACCACCCTGAACATGAGTATCAAGAGAAAATATAACGACTCACAGGGCAGTCCTCCATTATCTTCATTGTCGTCATATGCATGTTTATATTCCTGTCGACGGAAGTTCGTTTCCCATACAGGAAGACTGACAGTGTTCGGTGGAGAAATCACTTGATTTGGTACTCGGAAGGAAGCACATTGGCCAGTTTTGATATTTCCGGGAGGCTCAAAGACCGTTAGATTGGCATAGGGATTATCGGAATTGAGGTAGGAGAAGGGCCAGAGATTTAAAAGCTTTACTCCAAAGTCCATATTGACGTCTGATAACTTAATCTCAATTGAATGAACTCACTTGAAATACACCCTTGAAGATTCTTCTTGGCCGAAACACCACTTTCGAAACTTGGAGGGACACGCTGCCCTCCTAGCCACAGTAGTCTAGAGTTAAAGAGGTCGTGGTTGTCATCGCTCCTTGAAGAGAAATCTTGTCGAACTCCATCCACATAGACGCGTGTGGCGAAATTTTTTCCAAATTGAGCAACAAAAAAATGACGATATCCATCCGTGAAGTTTCCTTTGAAAGTAAGAACCGTCGACCGACCATCTGCGAATAAAATTCCGGTATGGAGGGATCCGTTCTTATTCAGGAGAACTTCAAATTCACTAAAAAACTGAATTCATACAAATAAAAGAATATACCTCGCATCTTGGAAATAAAGAATAGCCATCATCTGTCGATAGTTGATAGTATCGGCAGAGAATGCGAACTTCAGAGTCTGCCGAACGGGAGGCGTTGACTCTATTATGTATTTTTCGATGACGGCACCAAGGTCGAACTTGAAGGACTGATTATAGACGAAGCTGACTCCATCATCTTGGAGACAATAAGGGCCGGCATAGCTGGTTCGAGAACAGTCGCATGTTGTCTTCGTGGAGGCCGGATTGAAATCCTTCCAAGCGACAGAACAGTGACCTCCATTCTTACAGGAAAGACTTTCACATTTCACATCACAGCCGACTTGGATCAGACCTGAATAAACTGTTCTTCTTGATATAATGGGATACCATTGTTGCCTTCCTCTTTGCTTTTCTTTCTTATATCCAATACCTTCTCTCCCACTTTTACTCCCCTCACACATCCCAAAAAGTCCTCCACTCTCGAGCTATACACAGCTTGCAGTTTAAAGTTTTCCTTATCCTCCCTTTGAACACCGCCAATGAATGTATAGACGAATTTTTTATGGACATCGTCGATTCCAACGGGAGGCTTAACCAGATCGTGATGGGCATTAGCAAAAATTCTTTGCGGTTCGTTTGCCAACAGTCGACCCGCCCTGATGGAACAGGCTTCATCTTCCACAGTCAGTATGGACCCGGTGGGACCGTGGTCTATATAAACCTAAACAGATTGGTATTTCTTTCACGATAATAAACCTGAATCCATCTCATGTCACTGTATTCTGTTCCAGGAGGAGCTTGAACAGTACAGCTGTAGACAACTCCTCCATTGTTGAGAGAAAGGGTGACATTGACTTCATCTCTTAAATGAAGCTGGAGGAAGTTGTTGTTCTCATCATGGACATATAGGAGAAGAGCAGAAGATTGGTCAGTTCGGAAGGAAAAGAGCCAAGAAGAAGTAAGAGGAAGTGGAAGATTTTCGAATTTGAGGAAACCTCCATGGAAGGAGACGGATGAGTCAGAGTTGATATCTGAAAGGTGAAAAGCATAAAACAGAAAGGATACCATGAGAGCAGTCTTTTCCTGAATGAAGACGAGGATACTTGCAAGAGCACTCTGGATTTCCAGTGGCGAAGTTTTCCAGACACTCCGCCCCATTCTGACAAGTCGCGGTGGCACATTTGTCATCACACCGATCGAATGTGATTCCGTCGATACTACCCTTCAATTCAGAAACCTTTGAGCCGATGATGATTGAGCGGAAGCAGCCAATAATTCCTCTGAAGCCATTTATCGGGGGCATTCTTCTTACTTGTCCAGGTCTCCCAAAGTAACATTTCCGAAGATGTCCTTCTTGAGTTCTTTGAAGGCGGTGGTTGAGTCGATTGATACTCTCAACTCCTCATTGATCCATTCAATGACTATTAGATGCCAGCGGGTGTCATTCAGTCTGGAAATACTTTGTTATCATCATAACCGTTTTTCTACTTGGCTTGTGATTCTACGACAATTTCTCCGCCAACCGCTATGGCTTTCACACTATGTCCATCGAGAAGTTCCAACTGGAAGACTTTTTCGTCTCCCTTGGCTATTGTGAAGAGGGTTCCCGAGGGAGAGGCAGTTCGAAAATGGAAGGAAAGGGTGCCTCTGTTCCATTCATCCAATGAATACGTTCCAGATTTTTGAAATCGGATAGCATTTAACTCAGCCATATAACCGGAACATTCCAAGTTAGAAATCGTCATTGTTCCACTAACATCTCCATCTCGATGAAGAGCTACTATGGAGATTATTCCTGCCTGCTTTCCTTGAAGGACTCCCTCATCCGCCGCGATACTTCCAGCGTCACAATTACAGCGAGCTGAATGGGTGCAAAGAGGTAAGGAGTCTTACCTTGGTTGACACAACCGATATCAATACACTGACATCCGTTGGGAACAGCTCCCAATTGAGAAAGAGTCGCATTGCCAGAGGCTACCCGGAACCATGTTCTGTTATCGGTAAATCTAAAATCTTTTTTTTAAATTGTCGCTTTACTAACTGAAGAGGAGCATGATTGCATTTATAATTAACTTGTTGTCTACAGTTTCCTGAGAGAGAAATGAGGTTTTCCAGTTTAGCAGGAGTGAAATCCAGGTAGGAAAGGATAAAAAGACCGTGTTTAGGTACTTCAGCCGCTCGGATTGCCATGTTTTCTGGCATGTCATGGGGAATAATAGTCCTTCCCTCTTGACATTCAGCTACCGACATTGACAGATCATCTGATCCATCTACATCAAGACGGGTAGGTCCTTCTGGAAGACGATGGAACTGTTTGGCCTCTGCACATGTTCGAGGGAAGAGAGAGAATTGGCAAGCGGCTCCTCCATAGCCAGGAGCACAGTGACAAACCGGCCGGGATGACCCACGCAGACAGGTTGCTCCATTCCGACACAAGTATTCTTGAGCCTTTTCACACGGCTGTGGTCTATCCGCATCTGTTAAAAAAGAGCTTAATTGACTGTTTTATTTACTTTTGTTTAGATTTCCAAAAATGCCTCCCATCGTGAAAGCAATCGGTCTCTCATCGTCTTCCTCTACCTCTCCCGGTGGTTGTTCTTCTTCGTCAGCAGGGACAGTATCCACGTCGGCGGTGTAAAGCTGCGAACCAACAAGACTGGATCCTTCGCTACATGGCTTCAACTGCTTTGAAGTGATTACCTATTAAATAAGACAAAGAATCGAGTAACACACCCTGGAGTCTCTATTAGACATGATTTCCAATACGTCCAGATGATCGACGTAGATATTTCGAACACAAGCAGTCAAGCCGAGATCGGAGACTTCATTTGTTGATGGAGATGCTCCGAAAATCAGACTACTGATCAAGAGGGGAGAAGAGAGGACCATAGATTGCTGGAAGCCATCGATATCGAGAGTCAACCCTTCGTTGGTGAGAAAGATGGCCATAGAATGATACCTAGATAGTGTGAACAAGAAACAAAAAATCTTACTCGTTATTCGGACCGAGAGTAAAATTCATTTTGTTGTCTCCGATGTCGAGAGTTCCGAGATTCTGGACCGAGTACATTTTGAGAGAGTTTGCTCCTTCCAAAGCTCCATATAAAATGACTCCTTCATAAGTATCTTTGAACTAAACAAGTTTCATTAGAGAATAGAGAAATTTACTTTGAATTCCATGGCTATCCTTCTTAACTTCTGATCTTCCTTCCACGGAGTGAAAATTATGGATGCCTGTTTAGACTCCACATCTTCGTCATTATTATTAAGCTCAACAGTCTTCGGTTCTGAAGAGTATGATTCTAAAGAGAAACCATACCATTGGCACAGTTCGGTCCTGTCTTTCCTGTTCTGAAACAGTCACAGAAAGGGACTTCGAGAGCCAGGCATTGCCCTTTTCCGCAATTTCTTTGTTCGCATTCGGACTGTGTCTGACACTTGTCGATTTCATTCTCCTGCAGGACAACCACATGAGCTAAGGGAGCTAGCTCAGACTTTCCATTGATCTGGATGAAAATAAGAAGAAATCAGAAAAATTACCTGAACAGTGACAAGGGCAACACAACCGATGACGGATCGCGGTCCTCCTCCAAGAGTCGTCATAACTTCTGCTCCTGCCCATTGAATATCTTTCGTAATCTAAACAATACAAGAACAAGCGAATAATCACCTCAGCAGATGGTTCTGCCCTCTGTTCGACAGTGTAGAACAGTTGTTTCTCTAATGAATTGATTCTAACCGCCACACTATGCTCAGATGACTCATCTGAATTTTTTTCCCTCGTAAACAAGTTATCAAATGACTGACTCATATAGATATTAACAAACGGTTTCGCGAGGATATTTTGTCCATCCGAATCAAACAAATCCACCTGTAGCTGTCCACCCTCAAGGGATAACACCAGTTCCGTCTCGAGACTTCCATCCTGTCGAAGGAACTTTGAACTCAGTACCCTCCCAACTGCTGACTGGGCCCGAAATCGAACGGCTATCAACACCTCATCGGTATCAGCTAAACACATTTTTCTCTTTCTTCTCAACCTCTACTCACCTGTTAACTTCCATGATTCTGACGTCAAATTGACAAATGAAGCGGGAGTTTTGAGGAATATTCGTTTGGCGACGAGCTCGTCCTCCTGTGCCCAAATGTGCAGAAGGAGGAGGACGAACTGGAAGACGGCGAACCAGCGCCGCATACGCTACCTGAAACTATGTTTCCTCCTCCGCAAACAGACATTATCTGCTCTACTCAAGTTATGGTTTGATAGCAGTGAAAGGGCGCCACACTCACAAACATTTGGAAATCGGGGAATAGGAGATTTCGTTAGGGGGGAAACCGACAAAGAGGGAAAAGAAGAAAGGGAGGGAACAAGTAATAACCAATAAATTCGAGTCCTGTTCAGATGGCGGACAGCGTTGCTGAACTTCGTTTGTATATCTTCCATCGTGGAAGGAAGATTGGTAGGAAAAGACAGAAGGGAAGAAAAGTAGCCAGATAATAAAAGATAGAAGAGTTAAAGAGGAAAATACTAGGAGGAAACGCCGGAAGAAGTTGGGAAGGGGCCAGTCGACTGGCTGATAAGCAACTCCTCAAATAGATCGATGAATCAGTATGCGCCCACTCTATCTCTTTCTTTGAGTTTTACAAGCATGAATATCAATTTCCGCCAGAATTCAATGGATATCTCATAGACAGATCACGATACATTTATTAAAAAGATTGATCATCTTTATCGTGAACCTTAGACTGATATCATTGCAACAATAACTTATTGATGTTTACCTTAGTGTTTTTCTTTGCCACAGCTCACAGAGATGGTTGACGTTCCAAGGAAGGAAAGCAAACAGAAACTTGATGGCCGGTGACGGATGGCGCGCTGTCGTCTTTATGCTGTCGAAGATATAAACTGTGTGAACTGTGGCATTTTATTATAACTAACAAGGATGCAACAAAAAACAATTAACAATTCGTAACAAATAGAAATAACAATTTAAAATTTCTTTTTCTTAATCTTCATCTTCCTTTTAGCATGAGGATCTTTATCTTCAGGAATAGAAGCCTTAGGTAGAGAGCGTTTACTTTTTAGGCTAATGTTAGTTATGGGTTGAGTAAATTTCATGTTTGCATTGGAAAATGCCTAAAAATGAATAAATTGGAAATACAAACCTCTTCTAAATCTTTTTGATCGGCTGTTATCTCATATTGTCGTAATTCCTTATTCAATTCAACTAACATAGCTTTCTTGTCTTTTTCTTGCCTTTCTCTTATTTCTGTTGCAGCTTCTTCGAGATCTTCCTGCAAGAGAAAAGAAAAATACAAAAAGGAGTGAAAAAACCTCTAAAGTTTTTGCTAAAGGCTTTAGGTTTTTCGTGATATCTTCTGCATGCGTTTCTGCTTCTTCCATAATGGTTCTAATCGTCTCTGCACAAATTTTATCAAAACAATCAGATAATTTGCGAATAGTCTTATTAAACAAAGCTTGGATCTAAATAGATATTACCTAGTAGGTGTGAACTGACCTGATTCGTGGGTAGATCTAACTCTGCACTAATTTTATCAATTGTTTTGTGTTGTAAACCACGACCAAGCAATATTGCAGCTTGCACTGCAGAAAGTTTTGCATCATCAGAAAGACGTTGTTCAAAATACAGTCTCGCTATAAGTGGCAGTAAATCCGTAACCAACTGATGATCAATCATATTTTTTGAGTATTCAGAGAGTCGCTTTAAGTCAGAATTTGTTAAGAAAAATGATAATTCTTCTCGACTCAAAACTAAAAAAAGGCTTATTAAAAAACCAAAAACAGCACCTTTTCTGACATCATTGGTCTCAATGTCCTTATTTCTAGGTTGTAAGAGCGACATCGCTAATTGGGCAGGAAAAGACGTAAACTCATACGATAGTAATTGAGTAAGGCGATGACGAAATTCCTTCCAATACGTGCTGAGCCAAATTGAATTATCTTAGAATTAAATATGAAAAAAAATAATATACCTGTGTTTATATGTTTCAACATTATAGCTGTATATTCTCCTGTTAGCTCATTAGCAGACTGGCGCAAATAAACAGGTACATAACCGCCTTTTTTCCAGAACTTCAGTAAATTCAATGTTAAACCGAAAGAGACACCAATGTAGTCGAGACGTTCCGCCTGCCGTTCTGTCAATCGTAGAAGAAGAGGAGGTAAATCGTTTCTTGGAGCAATCTGTTCTTCTAACAAAGCTACGGTATTGGCATTCTAAACATTTATATTGTGTAAGCAAAAAAATAATACTTTAATTGTATTTACTGATTCTTTTCCCAGATTTTCTTCTAGTGAAGTCATTTCTCCAAGATAATACTGTTCTAATAGTGAAAGAGCCTTCGATCCATAACCCATTGATTGATAATCTGGATGGACTGCTATCCTGACAACACGAGCACCGCATAATGTTGGAAAATCCTTGTCCTGAGAATGTTGAAAACTTATAATCAAAAACTAGCCAGGAATTGTTGTGATATTGTCCAAGGTAGAAGATCTCCAGCAGCTCTTTTGCCTCGATCCATGGAAGTAGATACGATATCCCGGGAAAGATCACCTTCCAGACAAACTTGAATGACAGCTAAAACTTCAGGCAAAGCTGTTTCAGTCTGCTTTACAGGAGCCATCAAAACAAAAAGATGATGAGCCGGAGCGTCACTAAGCAACTAAAAAAAATTTATAAAGAAAGCCAACTTACCTGTAAATCATTCGGGGTGTTTTTATAATGTGCAGCAACATAGATACTCATAAGTTGCTGTAAAAATGCTTCTGACGCCTTATGGAATGAAAATAAAGTATCTCGATTTACATAGAACCTAAAATTATACAAGAACAATATTACAATGCTTACAATTCACATTCTGCTGGTGGAGGCGTTCCACAATCAAGTCGAGTAGTGTTATTGCAAACGTCAAGACATAATACTCTATTCAACCATTGTTCAATCTAAAAATAAATGAAAAAAATGTATGAAAAAATCTTACCAAATCTCCTGGTTTATAACGAATGCTTTCGTCCAGAGTCATTTCATGAAGTATCCGTCCTTTGCTTGCTACCGCATTTTCTCCTTTAGCACAACCTGCGGATTGTTGTCTCAACTGTTGAAGAAGTTTCAGAGATAAACTTCTTCCAGTCCCTTCATAGCCGTTGATAGTAGAGGCAAGGAAAACTAGATAAGGTCCTAAATTAATTCCATTTAATTAAAAATTCAAAAACTGACCAGAAATTAGTTCTTTTACTAATGGTAAAGGGATCGCGGCAGCTTCATCTACAACAATAATTTCAGCTTGTCCTAATTTTACGGCGTCAGTTGGATGAATATACTGTAATATTTTTGCTAGCTCATTAAATCAACATACTTGAATAGTCTGTCGGTGTTCGCGGAAAACATTAATACGGACAATAGCCTTTCTGAATTCAGGATTTGTTGATTGGATCAATTCATAATCCGTGTGCTCCTAAAAATAAAGTATGTAGCAAATTATAAACCTGATAATCAATTGCATCAAATCCTTTTACTATAAATTCAAATAAAGTTCGAAGATTTTCTGGAGATGGTGAAGTAACGAAAATATTTGTGTAACCAAATGCGATAGCTCCCGCTAGTGACAAACCTAATGAGATATACCAAATAAAATTGAAAATATACCTAATGAAGCAGATTTTCCTCGACCTCGTGCAGCTGTTAAACTGCATGTAGAATTTAACGTTTTTTCTGTTATAACATCCAAAAGTCTCAGCAATGCTTTTCCCTGGCAAGCAGTTTTGCACTTTGAAAGAAGACTTCCAATAGGTTTAGCATCTTTCATAGCATCTTTCATAGTTTTGAGTTCAGCTTCTGATGGTGAAGAAATCTACGAGAAAACATATTTCTTTAAAAAAAAGATAGTCAACCTTATTATGAGAAGAAGCATGTTCAATTTTTGATATATGACTGGAAATAGGTAAAATATTGAGTCTATCGTCAACTACAGCAATGCTTGGAGAACTGGTTAAAGAAAGAATAAAACGTTCGTTGAATCGAGGAACTATTTCAGAATGAGCTTCTGTTCGATAGCGATTGTGAACATCCATGGATATTGTGTAAAGTTGACGTAAAGAGGACACAGATTTCAACAAGAAAATTATAATTCCACCTCCTTCAACTGTTTCTATAGTCCGAGCAAGAAGATTTGGAGTTAAAGCTTCAAAATCCTAAAAGAGGTGCACAATGTCGACAACTAACTTGTAATACGAGAGCTCCAAATGTATTTCCAAGAATAGTATGGGTTTCATTATAATAGCAGTAGCGAATTTGAGTTGAGGATATGAATGATTGAAAGGGGTCACTATCCTAAAGTGAAAACAGTAAAAAATGTAAATAACATCAACTTACACTCATTAAAGCATTACTAACAGCCTGCTTTCGTTTTAATTCCTTCATACGCTTCTTTCGGCTAGTTGAAAAACCGAGATCTTTCTTATAGCACCATAATACTGATGGTCTAGCAGAAACTGATGCTTTTGTCATAATATGGTAAAGTATTGGTACCTATATAATAAAAATTATCTAAAATACTAACCTGATCACGACCTTTATCTCCTACTATAGCAAACATTGTTCGATGTCCATTAACTACGCCATTTTCTATCAAAGTACGGATACGATTATCCAATTTTTGTCTCATTTTACCCTGAAAATATATCATAATTTAAACGTTACTAGGAAATAAACATATGTAAAAAATCGTAATAGGTATAGATGGTATATAACCAAGAGTAAGAAATAAATTAATATAATTCAATATATTTAGAGATAAAGATTTATTATTCAACCCGATTGAGTTTCTTAGAAACTTTTATATCTTCTAGTGCTGGTTCATCCATTACAATTAGTCTATATACATTGCAATATATAAAAGTTCATTTTCAAGAAAATTCAGGCAAAATAAGTGTTTTCAATAAGAAAGAAGAAAATGATATTTCTTCAGCTAGAAAGATATATATTTTAAACTCAAAAAGCTTACTTTTATTACTAATTATATAAGTAGACTTAAGTGTACTTTTCATCATTTCGAATGGTCGTGATGATGGGATAACGTTTGAACCAAATTTTTCTTCTAATTTTTCATTCCATCCTTTGTTCGTATTATTGAGCTAAACATATAAGAAAACAGATTATTTACCGATTTTCGAAAGCCCATAAGAAGAACTTGTTCATAAAGAGAACTTATTCGGCCAGCGTTCACATCCACAAAAGCATGTCGAAGAATTTCAGTCGTTTGATACTGAATTGCATTCTAAATTACATAGAATGTCAAGAAGTTATTCTAACAGAGGTTTTTAATTGAGGTATATATATACATTTCTCATGCATTGAAAATAATTCGAAGTGGCTCACATTTCTCGTATATGTAGTCAAATTTTGCGAATCTCTAAAGTGTGTTCCTTTAAAATATAATGAAATAAGACTTGTTGTAAATGCTTTCTTCGATAACTGGTACTACACGAATATCTGTCATTTTTGATACCCATTTTGGAAGTTTGTTGAGTGTAGAACTACCTGATGAAATAATACAAAAAAAATTGTCCAACTTTGTTTAACGATAAGTCGTTTTGTATAAATAGTATTGTTCGTTATTTTTCTCTCTAATACATCTTCTGAAATTATATGTATAGCATAAGAATTTGGATATCTATCCCAAAAAACAGTGACAACCTGAAAATGTTAACAAATGTAACAAGAAAGTAATGAACTTACATTATCAAATGGATAGTTAAGCGTTGTCGATGAAGCGGTCCACCATTTCATTTTTTTTATTCTTCAAACAAAGTAAATGCATATCAAAAAGAAATGTCAATACTAAACGCAAAAATGACGTATAACCAGTCAATTAAAATAGAAATAAATTTTTTATTCACGATATACTATGAAATGTGTACAATAAATTTGAAACCCGTCAAAGGAATTATAGACACGGTGTCTTTAGTTATTCTTCTGCTATCCGCAGCGAGTCCTCTGGACTATTTGATTCGTCTATTTGCATGGCATCAGGAGAAGGAGATCTGGATATCCTTTTTTAAACAAATGAAGCAGTCACAAACCTAGGTGGGGGGAGAGATGAAGCATGAGGTGGAAGAAGAGGTGGCAAAGAGGTAGGTGGTTGTGACGGTGGTTTAACCCATTGGCTCGATGACCGACTGGATGATGATGATGAATAGCGTTCATACCGATCTGGACCCGGTCCTTTTGGCAAAGGAATGGACGATAATGACGACATATGGGAAGATGGTGGGGCTCCACTTGATCTGTCATGTGTCTCTTTTTGTCTTCCTCTTACCTTCTGTTCGGCTCAGAAATTTTCTTCGGGAGATATGTAGCCGGTTGAGTAAGGGGAAGATTCAACCGAATGGCGGCAGCCGTATTATTCTTTTTAATGATGGGTTTGTTCATCGGAGGAAGAGTATGACCAGATGATGGGGCTAAAAAACGAGTCTCTTTTGTGTTGTATCGAACAACCTGGAGGGAAAGGCATAGGGTTGATACTAGAAGGAGAAGATAGAGGAGGAGCTGGAGTAGTTGGTGTAATTGGAGTAGTTGTATCTTTCGGAGTATCTTTGTCTTCTTTCTAAAACGTCTATCCATCGCATTGTGGCTGCTCATACCTTCGGAATTTTGAAGTCTTTATGAAGTGTTTGTTGGAAAAATGGAAGAGCAGGCTTAATTTTTGGAGGTTCAATGATCGATTTGTGTCTTTTGATATCTCGGTCGGACTTCAATGCTAAATCTCCCTTCCTCTTCCTTTTAGAGTCTTCCTTCGGTCGGTCTAATCGATCCCTCGACTAAAATCTCTTCATTTTCCTTATCCTTATTAATCTCACCTCTCGTTTTGTCTCCTTCTTCTTCTTTTCAGTTAATTTTTTCCCATCCTTTTCCGCCTTCTTCTCTCTATTCTTTTGATTCTCTCGCTGTTTCGATACCTAGTAATAAAATATCTTTAAACGAATATCTTACTTTTACCATAACTTTGCTGGGATCAGCTGATTCCGGCTTCATAGAAACAAAAGGCTCAACTGGAATAATGGGAGGATCAATTTTGGGTGAAGCGAGGGGAAGAGGAGAATCGATCTTCGTGATAGGCTGAAATATTGTTCAAATGTAGTTGCTGACACTCTTACTTGGAGTACAGGAGGAGGTCCGAAAGAAGTAGGGAGAGATATAGAAGTAGTGGTGGGAGTGATACCAACTGGTTGTATTGTTGGAAGAGATGATGATGGCGGAGGGGAGTCCAATCCATCGTCATATATATCACTAAAAGAAAAAGATAAACGATAACCAATCGTTCACCTCAAGACAGATTTTCTCGGTTGAATAGGAGGAATGATCGGTTTCTTCGCCCCAAGAAGAATTTCCAGACTTGTTTTTCTCACTGGCTGCACCCTCAACTTTTCCAGTGGATCGTTGAACTCTTTGTTTGCGGCAGCTAGTTGTGCTTGCTGGGCAGCAGCAGCCGCAGCAGCCTGTTGTTGAGCGATAAGAGTGGCAAGGTTTTTCGGGGGAGGAGGAGGATCACAGGCTTCGTCGTCGGAATCATCCTCAGGAATAGGGGATTCTTTCTGGTTGGGAGTGGTGGCCATAAAGTCACTGTAGGATCGCTGCAGCTGTGGTCTCTCCATTTCAGATAGCGAATGAGGAAGGCCGGATGATTTTCGTGACCCGCGGATTCCTCTTCTACCCGATGTCATTATGGTCACTCGATTAGTTCTTTGTTTTTTCGGCTCAGCTCCAATAGAATCTGTCGATCCTGTTCGATCTCCCATATTTCCTGCTTTTCGTTGTCGGGGTCTTCTCTTTCCCGTTCCTCCGCCTCGTCCACTAGGACTTCCAACAAAAGAACTAGGTGACGGAGAAGGGAAACTGCTGCCACTACCGACAGACCGATCATCCGAGAAATCGAAGATATCGGGGGTTGTAGGGAAAGAAGCAACGCTATTCTGAAATGGAAAGGTAAAAATAATTAGAAAAGAGACACACAGCCATCCGCAATCTGGCATTTTCCAACGGACTCATATGGGGAAATCCAGGGAATCGTTGAGCTGGACTGACATCAAACTTGGCCGACGGAACCGGTGTTGTCGTTTTGCTGTCTCCCTCCCAAGAGTCAGCTATCTGGCAAATTGCCTCCTAAAGTCCGATTTTTTTTCATGAGTTCTCAACCATACCAAATCAGAGAAAGCGTGAGAAAAGGACTGTTCGGAGGAGTGATGGCGAACTGTACGTGGAAGGGTTTCTGGTCGTGTTGGGAGTGGAGTGAAGATATCTTCGACGTCTTTGAAACCGGCCAAGAATGCCATGGGTGATGCATCTTCCTCAATGGAAACAGCTGCCTCCATCTCCGGAAGTTCCTTCTTCTCCTGCGGAACCCATGAGTCTCCAACATAATCCACAAACGACGAAACAACTTCGGAGTCATCCACAGAAGGCTCCGATGGATCGGATGTTCCTCGGGCAACAACAACACAAAGAGCATTGATGACGACACATGGAATGCTGTGGGAGCTGAAGAATTAATGAGAAAGGAAGAGGTTTACCTATTAAGGGTGTTGGTTAATTGTTCGTCGCAATCCGAAGAGACAGAAAGACCATCGAGAGAGGTAAGGGAGACAATCCATTTCCTGTTGTCTTTGTTCTTTTCTTGTTTATTTTGTTCAATTCGAACTGAATTCAATATTATTCTTTTCCACAAAATAGTGAATACCCAGATATAATCGTTCGTTAGAATAGAATTTAATTTCGAATCTAGTCGCCGATGCCCAGATATTCAATCTAACGGTGCTTCTTCCTTTCCACGGCTCTCGAGTAACACATAAAATCGATTCCCAAAGAACGTTATGCATGTGCTGGGTGCGTAGAAGAGCGATGATCTTGAAGATTCTACTACAAGTATAAGAAGTAACAAACTCTTTCAAGATTTCGGATATCTTCGATATAAATTTCTCCAACAACGACGTCTGTCTCTTCCTTCAACAGTTCTGCACTCATACAATATCGATGTTGGACGACATTTGGGGGAAAATTGGTGCGAAGGGTAAGTTCTTCCGTCTAAACTCATATCCAGGAATGGAGGAAAGATACCTTGAAATCGAAATCAGTTGTATACCCGTAGAGATTGATATATTTTCGAATTACGGAGTTCCTAGCGACAAAGGTTTCCAGTTGTTTCCAGATACTCGCAGATAACATTAATGGAACAGAAAACCGTAAACAATAGCAGACGGCTACTTGTTTTTTAATAGCCCAGGGATCACTAGGATCACCAATAGGAAGCTCGATATCACTATCATTGGAGACTAAGAGAAGTTCAAGAAAAGGTAGGTTGAGATCTGGGAGAAGATTATTTATACTCGAAGGTCAGCTACCTGTTTTGATGTCAAAGTTTTTTCTATTGGAAGCTAACTGATAATGCTCATCGACAAAATAGTAAATTCTCGATGTTCTTGTTGAGTCCCGTTTCAGAACATACCCAAAGGGTGATGTATTAATACGTTCAAACGTAGGATCGCCTTTGTTCTGTTGAAGGAGCCAGCCTTCAACTAGTTCTAAGGAGGTTATGTACAATTGTCTGTCTCCACTGAAATACTCCATATGAAATATATAAACTGTCTTACTGATTATTGGAAGATGGAATGATGTTTAAAATGTAGTATACAACAGATCGGAGTCCCTCTTGATCACCACTACTAAGTAATTCTTTCAATTCTTCGCTATCCATAAAGGGACGCCCAAAATAACTTATCCTGATTTGAAATATCTGTAAAAAAAAGTAAAATAATAAGAAATAACCTGACCTGAGAATGATCAGTATAAATTTCTATTTGGAATTCTGCGTTCCGTAAAAGAACAGCATTAGTCTCGTTGACTAGACTGCATTCTAAGCAATCAGCTAATTGTTTCAACTGATCCATTAGGTTGCCATTTGTGTCCATTGCGACAGATTTTCTCATATAATTCAGTACCTCACCTGCTTCTTCTCTACTTTCAGAGTCGAATATTAATGATTTCTCCTAGAGTCATTAAAAGAGAACTTCTTCAACTCACCATGAAACACCGTCGAATAGCTTGATTAAATCCTTCCCATGTTAGCTTGGTGGAGGATTGACGTATTTTACTTAATCTCATTTCTCCTACTAATTTATCAAAATCCATCTCTTTAGCGTGTACCATTTTTATTGATATTTCTACAGGTGTAATTCCTTAAAAAATAAGCTTGTGCTTGTAATAAAAGATATAAAAGCATAATCTAGTTCAAAAACAGTATAGAGCGTGAGTGTTAGACTCAATGCATGCTGCGTATTTTCTTGAAAGCGTTTTTAATGTAACGAGACAGACTAGTTCGGTAAAATCTTGTTAGGATAGTATTTGATCAAAAGAATCAGAAATCTTACAAATTACAAATCACTTTACAAACTGAAAAACTCATCGAGAAGTAAAAAATAATGCTTTTTAAAATTTTTTATTTATATATCAAAGTAAAATACTTTATGGAATATTCTGCTGTTTGCTTTCTGAACTTTCTATTATTATATTAAGGAAAAAACAAACCGGAAACTAGTTCTAAAATATTCAATACTTCATCACGAAAATCATCAATGTGCTTGTTATTTAAAAGCTCTATAGCTTCAATACTTTTCACTGCCGGTTTGTTGAAAAAGCTCATACAACAATTCTCGACCTGAAAATTAAAAATAATTATCTATGTAATAGGTATACAATTTCATCTTGTTGTAAACTAATTTCGATGTAAATATTGGTATTATTTATAACTATTATATTGTTGTCTATATGGAAACTACACCTGAAATAATTGGTTATAAAAGGATAGATAACTTACTCTAAACTTTCTGCTATTTGTTTCAGTTGTTCAATTAGACTGCGTTTTGAATCGACAGGCATATGTTTTTTCATATAATTAATTGCCTGAATAACATCTATTCTACTTTCCGCATCAAATACAAGGCGTTTCTCCTTTAAATAATATAAAAAGAAATTTGTGAACAAACTTTTAGATTTCTGCGAAGGTCTTGACCAAATTCATCCCAAGTTAGCTTCGAAGATGATTGTCGTATTTGTTCCATACGCATTTGTCTATCGATTTCTACTAGATCAAAATTGTTTTCCATTCTAAATCTAAAAAATTCATAGCATAAAACCATTCAAAGGATAAAATTTTTTTGAAATGTAAATCTTGAAGTTCTGCAACACACGGACTTCTGCGTCTCTCCCGTTTTCCGTTGCATTTTCTGAAGTGTGGATTATTTATTTCTTGTTTTCTTTTAATAGAATTTTATTTAGCTTGTTAATAATTATATTCTAGGGAAAACAGCAAGATGTCACGGCATAGAAAAAAATATGTACTTGATGACGGTGAGGGAAACTTTGATAAACTTTCATATTTTAGATTTGAGTGATGATGATGATGACTTTGGTCAACCCTATGAAGAAGATACTGTCGCCTTATCTCCTGGATCATGTAAGATTATTTTTTAATTAAATATATATCCATTTGCAGCTCAATTTGTCTATCGAAGAAATCGGCTGTCATCATCTAATACATACCGCACAGCGCTAGCAGATTATGTACCTAAAGGTACAGTTGTTGAGAATGATGCTGTTGATGATGTTTTCAAAATGGATGACAGTAATTTTTTCATATTAGTTATATTATTTTAGTTGACGAAAATGCGGAAACACTATCATCTCAATCGAAAAATGTATCTTACGGACCACCACCAGGATTTGAACCCTTTGTTCAAAAACATGTAGTTCTCACTTTACCACAAATGCCGGATTTTGCAAAAATACCAGTAAATACACTTCAAGAGTCAACAAAGGTATGTCTTTTGTCTTTTTCTCACTGTTCCTTTCAGCCTACTATACCTAACATATCGAATTTAAAAGTAGGCGAACAAACAAGGAGCTCATCTAAATCGCCTTCTCGAAAAAAGAATGATACAAAGCAAAATATGACTCCTCAACAAGTAATTGGCACTCTACCTGCAAATTCCAGCAGCCATAGGTATGGTTTTGTAATTTTCAAATAAATGTTTTAGACTTAATCAGCTGGCTGCCATTTCATCGGCGACCGCAACTCCTCGAAGAACAAAAAAACTCCCAGATAGTGAAAAAGAACTTATCAATTTGGTAGTAGTCGGTCATGTCGATGCCGGGAAATCAACACTGATGGGACACTTATTATATCAGGTAGTTTTATTTAGAATTATTTTATTATTTGCATTGTAGCTTGGCTGCGTCGATCAGAGAACGATTCATAAATACAAGCAAGAGTCTACAAGATCTGGAAAATCATCTTTTATGTTTGCATGGGTGCTTGATGAAACAGACGAAGAAAGAGCGAGAGGGATCACTATGGACATTGCAAAAACATTCTTTGAAACAAAAACAAAGCGAGTTTTGCTGCTTGATGCACCAGGTCATAAAGACTTTATCCCAAATATGATAACAGGTTTGTGCTTTCTTATTATTATTATTTTTTTAGGTGCTTCACAAGCCGATGCAGCAATTTTAGTTGTGAATTCCACGCGAGGAGAATTTGAAACTGGTTTTGAAAATGGTGGTCAAACAAGAGAACATGCAATGCTACTCAGAAGTTTAGGTATAAAAAATTATTTTCTTAGCTGTTTTTAGGGGTCTCTCAGCTTGTTGTTGCAGTAAATAAGCTGGATACTGTTGATTGGGCTGAAAATCGCTTCAAGGAAGTCAAAAATTCTATCAATGTTTTTCTTACAAAACAGGCAGGCTATTTTTTCATTGCTTGAATAGATTTTAGGCTGGTTTTTCCAAAGTACGTTATGTACCTGTTTCTGGTTTATCTGGAGATAATCTAGCAAATAAAGTAACAGCTACTCATCCTCTCAACTCATGGTATAACGGAGGACCGCTTATTGATTATATTGGTATCTTTTTTATTTATTTATAAACAATCTTTAGATTCATTCAATGCACCAAAAAGAGCTATTGATGGGCCACTTAGAATAATTGTCAATGATGTTTTTAAAGCAACAACTACCCAACTTTCAGTAAGCGGAAAAATTGAATCAGGAGAAATTGAAAGTGGTGATAAGATATATATTATGCCCAATGCAGATGCGGCAACAGTTAAAAGTAGTTTAATTAATTTTTTTACCTTGTTTTCAGCATGTATGAATGATAATGGTGGCACACCGGACTGCTGTGCTGCTGGCGATCAGGCGCTACTTACATTAACAGGCACATTCGAGCCAGATACTATTCATTTAGGACATGTTATTGTGAGAGGAGGAGAAGTACGTCAATCATTTCTATGAAAATGGTTGTATCTTTTCAGGATACTTTAATTCCAGGAAAGAGATTTTCTGCAAGACTAGTAATTTTTGATATAGTAGTACCGTTATTGAAAGGTGAGTTTTTTTTTAAAATCATTGTTGATCTTCTATTTCTAGGTACAAAAGGTGAACTATTTTGTCATTCTCTTTGTGTTCCTTGTACATTAGTAAAATTGGTGGCTTCAATTAATAAATCATCTGGAGAAGTTATTAAAGAAAACCCAAGGTTAATTTCCTTTTTTAAATATCATATTTCAGGTGTCTTTCTCGTAATATGTCTGGTATTGTGGAAATTGAAACAGAATATGATGTTGCTATTGAATCTTTTACTGTATGCCGGGCTCTTGGAAGGGTAACTATTCGTGTTGGTGGACAAACTGTTGCAGCTGGTATTATTGAGAAGAAAATTGCGTAGTATGCTTATTTTTATATCGAACTTTTATTTTCGGGTAGTAATTTTGTCTGACCCGTTGTATTTAGAATTATATGTGACGAGATAGTATTGGTAAATTTCTATTTTCACTTTCAAAATACTGATAACTAGGTTTCTTATCCTGTTGACGTAGTGTTCTCAGGAAAACCACTTTGAAATCACATGTGGAAAAATATGGGGACGTTTGCACTCAGTACATTCATGACGTCTCCCAACGAGATATCAGAGTTCAAACAATTGATTATTTGGTTTTCGACGTTTGTTGACTACGAAATTAGATTTTTTATCTCGTTTGCATTTGGCTATTGATGTCAATGGAAAAAAAATCATGTGGTGTGTTTATGAAATATTTATTATGATGGGTTAGCATTTTAACTCGAAATGCACACTTTTCCTGGATTTGGAGACGGTTTTCAATAAGTCTTCAATCTGTTCTTGTTGTCTTTTTATTGTTTCTGTGTAATCCAATCGGTCGAGCTCTTTTTCTGTTTGAATTTCATCAATTTCGTTTTCAAGCAGCCGCACCTAAGCTTTTCTTTATATAGTTCATGCCTTTTTATTACTTTTCTCTTTTCCGCTTCCAACTGATAATTTAATGCTTCCAATCTGTCTAATGTTTCGTAGTATTTCACTCGAAGATCTGCTTCTGTGTCACTAGGTGCTAAAAAGTCATTTTTAATATGAAGAAGTTAATAGGACCCACTATTTGTTCGCGGAGTCTTCATGAACGTAGGTAGTCAAATAGCTATAATAGATGGCTATCAGAGACAAGAAGGCAGCAAAGAAATCTTTTTATGCAGTCACTATCAGGGAGAACACGTGAATAAGGCATTGATCAGTTTGTACAGTCTGACTGTACAAACCATAAGTATACAGTCTGACTCAGTCGAAAAAAGTCAGAAGGATTGGTGTAATACATTTCCCAATTTAGATGTTGTTATTCTCTTCTGATTATCTGTTAGATGCTTTAAAAGTTCAAATATTTATTTGTCTCAGTTAGCTCTTCAATTCTTCTAACAAAACGAGTCTCCTTAAACTCTACCTTATACAGCCGTCACTTTCTTCAAAATGTGAATTGATTGCAAAATGAATGTTATGAGTGTTTCCCTTTTCAGATTTGTACTTTGCGACTGCATTGTAGCAGGGAATTCCGGGAGAGGGAGGAAACTGGAAAGTATGTTAAGATGGCTGAATGATTCACCAGACATCTCTCCGGTCCGAAACATTTGATTCGTTGAAGTTGATTCGAATAGAATAGACGGTAGAAATCTTGGTAGCAGTTTCCGATAAGATCCGCGTAGAAGAACATCTTCGGCAGACGATTCACCGTCTCCTTTACCTTCTGTTTGGTCAACATTCTTTGGTAGTCGTCTTCAATGGCCTCCAGATCTTCCTCAGATAACAATTCTCGCGGATTATACTCCATAGTCTTGTCCGGTAAATAGAGAGGAATCTCTGATCCATAAAGAGTTCTTCGAGACATTCTCTCAACTATTTTCAAATGGGTTATGGAGTTGACGGAATTCTTAACAATGTGTCTGAACCTTTTTTTATTTCCTTCTTTACTTACTTTTTCATTCCCCTAGGAACAGATGGAGGCCAGTGAATCCAAGAGGCATTGACGTACTTTGGTTGGACGACAAACTTACCCATTTCCATCTTTTGCTGGTATTCGATCGAATAGATTAGTTCAGCCACGGAGAAGTCTTGGGGTGATTTACCTATAAGAAATATTTCAACCTTCTCTACGTCTACTGGCAACGGATTGAGTATTTTCTTTCCCATAGAATAGATATGCCGCATGGGGGATTTTGTTGTATATTTCATCGAATTCATCGAAATATGTCGCTCCTAGGCGAGGGATTAAAATGTCATCAAGATCGACAAAACTGACGAAAGATGCTGTCTCCTGAAAAGTTTAATCGAAGAAGAGAGCCATGCCTTGTATTGGAGGAGACAGTCCGTCTGAGCAGCTGCTTGACTCCTAAATTCGACATTGAGATTCGGATTAAAGTCTTCAACGGGAACACTTTTCAGTAGGATCCTGTGCCACGTTTGGAGAGTCAAATATCCCTAGAAGAAACATTCGAAAATAAGAATACTCACCTCCTTTTCATACTCCTTCATTAGTTCGAATAGAGGAGAGACCATACTTCGAACGTAGAGATGTATATGACTGCCAAATCTTTTGTAAGTATGAGCAGCCATAATAGCGACCTGCCACTGCTCACTCGCATAAAGAGGAGCTATACAGGTTACTGTATCATGGAAACCAGTAGAAGGAGCCGTTACTGGGATCTAACACTTCGGTTGATTGACAGATGTCACTACCTCGGCGAAAGAGAATCCTGTGTTGATGGCGATCTTCTCTACAGAAGGAATACCTTCGATGATCGCATAATAATCGACCCACTTACACTTTTGATGAGGTGTTATACTATAATTTGCATTTTCAATCTCCTCTGCTTACAGTTTTATATCACTAAGTACGTATTTAATCTCTTCTTTTGACGTTAATTGAATTTCCAACTGGGGGTACAGTTCGATCAGCTCGAAGTCAGCCGTGAAGACAATGACAACGGCATCGTCTCCTAGACTTTTTGACTTGTTGAAATAATATGAAGAGAAGATAAAGAGATCGAAGTTCTCCACTGAAGCGAGATCGTATTCTTCTGGTTGGAAATAGCTAAAAAAAATATTAAAAAGGGAGGTAGAAGGGACTATACCGGTAGGAGATTGTAGCGATGAAAAAGATAAAGAAGAGAAAAATGAAAGGGAGAAGAAGACTCAGATTACGGCGACCCATTCATCCCATGGAAAGGTCTGAAAGGCGAAAAAGATAACATCGCACTCTGCGCATTTCGATACCCGTTGCCCTCATTTATTTTGTACAAAATTATACAATAAATAGCACCATAAAAATATAGATGGAAATATATACAAAAAGGTACATATACATACAAAATTATATATATATATTATACATACAAAAGCACCTCATTAGTACTTCACTTCCAGCATCTGATGAAACTAATTACTTTTGAGGTGAAAAAGGCAAGAAAGGAGAGAAACAGAATACAGTCAATATTGTACAACTGGAAAAGATTGAGTTTCGACGAAGTAAGGCGATAGTGTTCCATCGGTCCGAAATTTAATAATAATTCCGCCTGACGAACTATCTCCCTCCTGAATTCTTCCTCCTTCCCATTCAAAATCGTTTTTACTTGAGCAGCTTTCTTCGAAAAGAAACTGAAAGATGAATAAAGGAGAAAATAGATTATATACTTGTTAGGAGCCAACATTTTTCTCAATGCCGATGACAAAGAGGATCCATTGAGTTCGGAATAATGGATGAAGACACCGTAGCCACGTTTCACTGGAATTTAATTCAAAGCAGTTAAAAAACCAACCAGCATTCTGTGAATTGGTGAATTGGTCGGCGAAGAGAGCGATGGAGATGACGGGTTTTCCCCGAAAAACGGCTTCGTTCATTGAATTCATGCCACCATGGCTAATGAACACCTTCACTCGTTCATCGGCGAGGAGATCAGCCTGTGGAATCCAATCTAGCCTGACTACGTTCGGGTATGAATCCCAGTCGATTGAGTTGTTGTGACAGTTAGGAAACTTCCAAAGGAATGTAGTCTCAGGGAAATAGAGGAACGATTGTAGAATATCTTTAACTTGTTCTATCGACATCGAACACCCATCGACGACAGTTCCAAGGGAGAAGAGGACCGACTGATCACGGAGACTCAGAAGTGCTTCCAGTCTCTATCAATCTCTCTTTATATTCTTTTTAGATACTTCTGGAAGTGGCTCCGCCGGATATATTCCAGCTCCTCCTATGTATTTGATCATGTTAGTCATTTGTTTGGGAGATTCAGTGAATTCGTTGACATTTGTCAGAACAACTCCGACTCTTTTCTGAGAAATAGACGATTACTATGTTTGCTTACGTGAAGCAGTTCAGATAAGTCAGGTGACCCTGGATAGTAGTATTGAACTAGTCTGTTTTGAAGAAAGAGATCAGCATGGAGAAATAGACGGGAAAGGAGACCGACAAGAAAGGAATCGAGTCTCTCAAAGAAGGACATGTGTTCCGAATAAGTCGTGGAGAATTCTGAAAAATATTATAGATGAGATAACTAACCGGGTACATACGAAGAAGTTCGTTGAAGGCCAGTCAGTTCATGAAGAGAGGGAAATGTGCCTAGAGAAGAGGCGATCATCGTGGATTTGATTCCCAGAACCTATCAGGTTGAATTAAACACGATTGACGAACCTCAAAAATACCTAATGGCGTGTACGTAAAAAGCTCTGTCACTGCCAGATCAAAATTCATTGTTTTCAGTTCCTCGAGAAATGCTTTATCTTTCAAGATAGCTGAAAAATAATAGAATTTAATTAAATGTCTACCATTAAAGAGTCTATAAGTACATCTTAACAGATACAAGAAGTCATTAGTGCTGATGGCTCTGTTCTCCAATGGCTCCTCGTACCAATATCGATTCCATGGCCTGTTGTATGTCACTCTGCATGATAAAAATGTGTTTTTTGTCAACTAACTGTTCGGAAGAGAAGTCCACTTTTTCTCCAATTTCTTGGATTATGGTCCGAACTGCAGGTTCTGTTGTTCCAATGGGGTTGACACCCCGATCGAATATGGGCACCCAGACAGTCTGTAAGTCTATTAAAAAAGAAGAACCATCTCCTACAACATTGTGTCCCTGTCGAGCTAAAACATCAGCGATATTCCCGATGAATTTGACGTGACTGTATCCCATGGTAGGATTAAAGACCAATATGTTCCCACCGAATACTCCGGCAACGAGGAAGGATAAGACGAGCAACCGCCGCATGTTGTTCGACTTGTGAACCCGTTCGAGGTTTGTCGTAGTTTTATCAGAGTAAATGTACAGTCAGATAAGATTTCTGGCAAAAGAAACATTTATCAGATCATGGTAAAAGGGCATCACTGTCGTGAAGGGAACAAAATGTGCCCTTTTCTTTCAACCAAAGAAGACAACGGAAGTATAGGCGAAAAGATGGTGTTATGAACTTACAAAAGACATTCCCTAGAGTAATACAGAATGGACCAAAAGTTTATTACAAAAGAAAGCGAAAGAGAATAAAAAATATTGTATTCAAAAGATTACTCAAAATTATTCAAAAGTTCAAAAGTATCCAAAATTCTTCTCAAAAAGTATCAACGGCTGGAAATGTGGTCAAAATACAGAATTCTCCGCCGGATGTTTGCACGTAACATCTGAAAGATTAAGCTATTTTACCCATCACAAGACCCTTTTATCAATTTTTTTGATGAATCAGCAATGAAAGAACGACGTGAGACTATCCCCTTCGAAAGAAGGGAGACTAGATCAACAGACAATTGCACAAAACGCGGCTGAAATAATAAAAAAAGACAGTTGCACAATATGCGGCTGCTTAACGAGTGTAGAATTCTCGATTGCACAGTTTTACACATGGGTGGACTTACCCTTAATACCTGAAAAAGACTATACACCCCCAGATAACAAAAACAATCAACCCCTAATGACCTAAATTCCTCCCCATTTAAACCCCAAATATAACAGAAAAAAGATCCTCATTCTGGCTAACAACGAATGGAGCCATCCTTGAGGCAATATTCCTGATCTGGTAGATTCGATTAACCAAAACGGCCCATCGATTGTGGATATCTCCATCGGATATGTCGTCCGTCAAGACAAACAACATCTCGTAGAGGGACTTGGCCGTATGGGCAAGAACTCCACTCTGAAAAGGATCTTAAAAAGTTAAAGGAAAAGCTACCATTGCCAGATCGAGATGATCTGGGTTGAAAATGAGAAGAGCACTTATGACTGCCAATTCCTGCTCGTTTAACTCCATCTCGGCTACGGCTCCTCCGAAGCGGAACAACCATAGAACGAGGCGTTGGAGGTCTTCATTATCTTCTTCAATGTCGACGGCAACAAGATCAAGAAGAAGCTGTTGATCGACAACTGTCTCGTTTGAGAGACGGAAGACTTTCTCTTTCGAGTCGAAAAAGGAGAGGAATCTCAATAACTGCACTTCAAGAAGAGAATCATGAAGAAGTTGAGACTGAGCAGAGACAGGTAGCTATAAAGATATTGTATAATAAAGAAAGACCCACATGGAGCCAGACAGGAAGATGTTGGGCGAAGAGAGTGTTCCGATGAACGATGGGTCGAATGAGATCAGCCAGTCGGCTGTCAGCCGAGTGGGGACTTGTCTTCTTCGAAGAACTCAACGATGGTTGGTCGACAACTTTACAGAATGCGGCGGTGATTCGATGGATCTGCAGGTCAGCTATTAATCCGAGGAAACAATGCAAGTTTGTTGCGCCAGTCGACGCAACCGACGCCAAGACTACCGACAGGACATCTAGACAAACAACTGACTTCGTCAAAGAGGGCTTCACAGTCAGTTTGGGACGATTTCAAGGCAGTTAGATGAGATTCCAGCTTCCTCCTTTCTCTGTTTCCCTTGATCAGTTCCCTCTTCTGGACTCGTTCCGTCTCATTCAGCACCACTGATAGTTCTTTTAAAAGATAAGGAGAGACTTACAGTCATTGCTCATTCCGACAGAAACACATTTCAGATATCGACATCGTTGACATACATTTCTCGTGTGTTTATTAATCTCACATTTCTCTCCTGTCTTACATTCATACTCCAAATGTCTCTATATCATATAGATAAATTAAAAACCTTTCTACCTGGGATGTCCTTCTAAAAAATCCTTTACATCCCTCACAAGTGATTGCTCTATAGTGAAGTCCAGTGGCGAGATCTCCACAGACGACACATGTCTGCCCCTCCCCCATATACGACGGCATGTACGGGGTGGCTGAAAAATTTACAATCAGATCATTATCTCAAAGAGCAACCTTGTGCTCATCGTAAAAATTCCTCTGGCGGAGCACACGCGCCTTGTAAACCGTAACCCGACTCGAGTAGACTGACCCTCGGGATTGTTTTTCAGACTGCCGGTTATGACGCAACAAGCAGATGCTGCCTTCGGGTCACGGAGACTGCAAGACTCCTTTGTCTTGAAAACTAGAGAGGGGTAGGTAATAAGATATTTGCATTTTAAAAATGGTTCTGATTTTATGAATTTATGAATGATCTTCTATGAACAAGAAGTTAATAATTGAGAAATATCTTTAACCTCTAACAAGTCTTGAGGGAAACTACATGATACAGATAAAGAGAAGGAGAATATTATTTATTAGCTTTATCTTAGTGTAAAAAGCTGTCCTAGATCCGGGTAATCCGGCGATTGATCTCTCACCTCCCAGCAGGAGACAGGGCAACTTTGGTTAATTGTAATTAACCTCTTTTACAATTTGGAGGTGATAGGATCTATTTTTCATTAACAATGTTCCATCTCCTTCTTTCGTTTCATCTTCTAACAAACATGTTCGAAGACAAGGAACCTACGCATTTAACGAGACCAATTTAACAAGTACCCGGAAAAGAGCCCCTCAGAGAACTCAAAGAGACTTACCCTTGGATCTTTGTCGATTGGGAGTTGTGTTGACACATCCAAGAGACATGATATGTTCGTATTCGATGAGTTGACGGTTCAACGGTATTCGTTCTGTCTCCGCCTCCATGACCTCGTCCGAGTCGTTGCGCAAGCATCTGGATGGGGTCCAGTAAACATCCGAGAGACGGTCAACCACTCATAGACGGCTTTATTAGACTTTTTATAAGGCGACCAGTTGAATATACTGGCCATTTTTGAATAATAGAACACGTAGAATGAGAGAGAAAAAAAAGGAGATCACAAGAAACACCGAAAAAGACAAGAAACATCACAGGTGGATTCGACGAGGAGGATATGTTATTGGGGTGGTTTCGGAGAGGGAGAAGTGGCATCTCTATTCCAGAGAGTACGGTAAGTGAGGACGAGATTATGACCGAGATTCGTGAATGAGTTCGGTCGAGCAGGAGCTCGCTGCTCTTCCCCGTTCGGTGATCGTGTTCTTGCTCTTCGTTCTGAGCATCGACCGCCCCGACGGATACTGAAAGTTCTATCAGCTCTTTTCTCTTCTAGCCTCGCTTACCTAACATTCCGTTCGATTTCTTTCGCTTCAAGGAAAGAATGTTGTTGTTCAAGAGACATTGAATGGGTGTAGTTTTCCAGCCAAGATTGTCTTCGTCCTCTGGCCGATGTTCCACTATGGGCTGAGTCATCCGAAATATCTGATCCACCTGAAATACGCTATTTATTCCATATTGACCGATCGAAAATGTCATGCATTGGGTATGCTTTTAACTTTGTGACGGAAAGCGGAATTAGGGACATGCGAATCATGATTAGTATAACTCTGAATACCTTCGCAATAAATTAAAGGGATTTGGAAATCATCTGAAACATCTCCTTTATCCGTTGGATAATGCTCTCACCTATCCGGATGCTCATATCACTTTCTAGCGAACCACGACTGTCTCGGGACTCCCTCCTTCCTCTATCTTCCAGTCGACCATCAGCCGATAAGAAAGACATCTTCCTTGAATCGCTAGAGAACGACGGTCGGGCAGCACTGATCATCACACGGGGGAGATTATTACTACTCATCGACACTCGTCGACTGCCAAGTCGTCTGAAGATTATAAGGTTGAAACCATTCTTCCAAACCCTCTGCCTAACTCGTGATGTACAAATCGATCATCTTCCTCGTAACGTAGCTGTTCGATTATATCCAGAAGAATCCTCACACTGCTCATAACATCATCGAAGTGGGCAGCCGTTAATTCTTTATATGACAGTCCAACACACAACGGATTCAGGAGATGGATACATAGTTGTGCAGGATCTCGGAGACGGACTGGATCACGAGTCACAATCCGTTGAACGAGCCCTATAATTGTATAGTTTACCACTTTTATCAGCAAAGCCTACTTGATTTGGCATGAACGACGGCATGATGATGTGAAGAACAGAGTGAAGATGTCTGTATCAAGACAGATAGGGTTGGATAATCACATCGGTCGGAGAGAGCTGTCAAGGCAATCAACAGATCCAGTTGTCTCTAAACAAACGTTATCTTTTTAATTGGACTAACAGGAACGTTATCTTGGACGAACTGAGAGAGACCCTGCATCGTTGGGAGAAGACGTTTTGAAATGAAAGCTAAAGGAACCATGTCAGCCACATGGACAAGACTTCGAACAGCTTGAGACTGAAAAACGCTTGTTTGACTAGAGCTGACTAGCTACCTGCATACTGCTGTCATCGGATTTGAGAGATTGAATTAGTAGTTCGAGACATTTGTCCTCTACCCGGTCATCAGACAGTCGACGGAAGAGAACACTCATGTTTTCGAGTAAGAGAGATCTCAGCTGAATCAGACGTATTTCAGAAGGAGAGCGTGGGACGAGTCTATTGGCTCAATCTTCACCAAACGAAGCTGCCTTCTTCCCCCGCAGACTCACCGGCTTTGTATTCGACGCCTCAAGAATTCTACGCATCCATGACCTTAATTTGTGGATGTTGTGACTCTCACAGTGTTCGAGGAGGTAGAAAAGAGGCTTAGCGACTGCGGGAAAAAGCTCTGGCGAGTCCCAGAGTTGTTCGTTAAAGCGGGGGAGAAGACGGGAGAACCAAAGATTCTGAAATCATGGGATTGCCAAAAATAGAGGAAAGAGAACGACACGCGAGAGAGGCCATTCTTCGAGAGGAGCACGCAATTGTGAACGCCCCTCGCTTTTTTTTCAATATAACACCTTTATTGCACCTGTATTTCGTTTTTTCTTCCCTAGCCAGGTATTGAAGACGGTAAATAGAAATTACAGCTGTCGATCGACGATTCTTTTCAGAAAAAGAAAACGCCGAATGGATGAAATGTCACTAGAAGATGACTTGTCCCCGAGTAATCCATCATTGTTTTCAGAAGAAACGTCATCCATCCTTCCTTTGTTAGCCATTCAGTCTAATCAACACATTGGGGAAGTGGCGTCTTTCCATCGACGTCAATGCAGAGAATTCACCTGCTTCCCTCTAATCAGCGAGACTTCCTTTCAAAACAAAGAGGAGGATAGTAATCAACAGCCATTGATAGAACAAGAATACCTCGGATATGTTGGGAAGAGCCTGGAAGAGAGTATGCGATAAGAAGTGGGATTTCTGCGACGGATCGAACACCTGAATTGTCTCGTAATTGACATGCAACTCTTTCACCTGACTGATGTCATCCAACTGGCGAAGGGCCGACAGGGCTGGATCGTCGAAATGTTTAATCTGGATGAACAGTATCAGAAAAAGAAACTCGAACCATGGCAAGGAGACCGACAGTCGGTCGGATGTGGACATCCAAACTCAACACCTTCCCCAGACATTCTCTCAGATTTGATCCCAATTCCTCTGCTATACAATTTAAGGCGTCCGTCAACTAAAGAAAATAAGAAAAAAAAGTCCTCCTACCTGGTCGATTATGATCGCATGTGTTTCCAGATTGTTCTTAGCATCGATGAGTCGTTTTCCTCCAGCGTATATCCAACAAATTAACAGACCGAGAGAAAAAACATCGGCCGCACTTGTTACATGTGTCTGGTTCGGATGAAGATATTCTGGAGCAAGAAAGTCCAAGTCAGGCTGAAGGTTAGGAGGTAGTTTCTTCGTCCAAGGAAAACATGGATAGCAGTTCTGAAGAGAGAAATGAAAGGGTATGAGAACTCACTGGCTCCTTTGAAGTAACAGCAAAAGTGAATCCAGCGATCTTCCACTGTCGGACAGCCGTAACGTATACGGCTGAAGGCGTGAGGTTTCCATGGAGAATTTTCGCTGAGTTATGGAGATAAGACAACCCGTCAATAACCTATAATCTCATTGAACCCTTAATATTATCAACCTGTAAGACTCCCAATTTCATTTCGAGAGTTTCGACCCCTTGTTCGACGACAAGAGTGTCCAAGGAACAACTGATGTACTCTGTGGCGAAAGACATAATCTCCCTGAAATTGGAACTCTCTCGAACGGGACTCACTTGAGTTCTTCGAGAGGATGAAGAGTGTGGAGGATCTTTGGATGGACAAGGGCCGCCAACTGACTGACTTCGTATCTGAGAATAGAAAAGAAAGAGAAGAGACCTACTTGATAAGATCTTGGAGACAGAACTTATTCATTCGGCCGATCCTCGGTGGAGCTTTGATGTTCTGTTTTTTGTCGAAGACGAAGATAGAGGCGTCCTGTAATGATCTCTTGCCATTTATGTGAGACGAGGTCATTAGTCAGTCGGCAATTTTCTCGCCGAATGACAATTGAAATGGAGACTCAAAGGACAGACAAACCTTGTCACCGAAGTTACTTCTAGCAGAGAAGAGCTTCCAATGGCCACACTGACCCTTTGGAACGACGTCATGAAAACTCTTCTCCAGTGGAACAGAACCGTTCGGTACTGCCGGCGGAGGCGAGACGACCGACGGCCGATTCGGGACCATCGACAGCTCCTGAAAAACAGCAATTCGACCTCGCGGGCAAACATCTGAGAGATCCTTGTAATTGAGTTGGCAAAAAGGATCCGGCAGATAAACGAGTCGCCCACGTGACCTGGATACTATTATTCATCCATTTTACGGATTGATGCATTCTGTCCACGTCAAACTTTACAATTTGTTTCAAAGAGCCATGACGAGATATTCGAGAAGAAAACAACCAGTGAAAAATATAGTAGTTCCGACTTCTAGAGAGAAGAGAGGCCTTTTTTACCCAATATAAGGAAAAAAGAACTTACTTTGGGTCTCCTTCGGAACATGGGGACAGTTGGGAGGCGTTGGAGGGCAATTGCGTATTCTTTTGGAGAGCGAGGGGCCCATGGATGGATGGACAGACAGCAGGATACGCTCCGTTTATTAAGATGCTTCTGATGTGAGGCGACACGACACGACTAACTAAGCTGATTACGTGTGGACCAGTTATTTAATGGTAGCGTGAGGAGGTCATCCGAGCAAAGAAAAAACTCTTCGAGGAGATTAATAATAGACATGTCCATATCCAATGACTTTTGTTGTTATTCCTTCCCCCCTCGTAATTGCTCGCTCTTTCACGTGAGAAGGAGAAGATTCGTACCGTTAAAAGAGGAAGTACAGTCTCGGGGATGACATAAAGACGAGGGGAAGTAGGGGCAGAACGAGAGGAATACCTCATGATGACTGGGACGGGAAGGGACACAATAGACCTCATCCGGATTATCTCGATATTCAATGAGAATTCCACCTATTACGACAGCAGGAGGGAACGAACCTTTAGACGACTCATTTTCCGATCATTAGTCGAAAAAGGACGAAGAAAGAAGGGAGAGGAGGAGAGGAGGAAACGCCATCCGAAATGGAAATCTGAGACGAGTGTCACTGGTCATTGAAGACAGACCATCCTGGGAGAAGGAGAGACGACTAATCGGGCCCCAGGAGAGACACCGACACTAATGAAATGAACGCCTATCGCCAACTGCAAACTGCGTCAATTGAATACGATAAAAAAGGAAAAAGAAAGAGAGGTGACTCGCCAGTAAACAGACATCTATCATTTCAAGAATCCAATGAGTCAAATAGACGTCAGAAGAGACCAGGGTGTATGTGCAAAAAGGCAGATGGAGAGGTGGTTGAGAGCGTGTGAATAGCCCCGGGGAAGGAACTGAGAATCGGATAATTACGCTTGAATGTCGGCTGGCTGGGGCTGTTTCAGCTGCTCGGCTCTTTTTCAACACAGCCGGCTTGTTAATGGACACGCAGAACTCCACCTTTCTCTGTTTTCCTCGTCCCTCAGTTACCTCATTATTTCCTCCACTGTTATCCCCTCTTACCTGTGAATATCGTCTAATCGACTCGAACATTGTCCATCCCTGAAAAAAGAACAAACCTTAGATGGAATGGGACTATGTCCCCGCTGCAACGGAAAAGAACGAACCATCAATGAAGTCGCCGAAGCGACTGTCTCGTAAGGGGGGCGGTGCCTTTTGACACCAATTACGGACAGCTGGGTAGCGGGAGCAATGTTTAATTATTTACGGGAGAAGTTCGATGAGTTAGCCACGTGCGGGGAGGAGGGGGTGGGGGTTGTTACGTTAGACCCCACTCTCCCTCATTCTTTTACTTTTGCTCCGTCTAACTGTTTATTGCCATATGAAAGAAGACAAAAGAGCATCTTGATACGTCATCAGAGTTTTATTCTCGAGAAAAGAACCAGCTGTTCTTCGCGAATTGTATCCTATAAATCCCGAACCAAATATGTTAGGTTATTTGAGGGATTATGAATATTATAAGGGGAACCCCTCTTGATGACTAAATTATGGTTCTTAGAGAGAAGAAGGATTCCGTTGCAGCGGAGAAAAGAAGGAAGGAAAGTAATCAAAAAGAGAAAGGACAGGTGGCGACGGGGTTTTACGACATTCAGAGAATATCCAGGAGAGAGCTGTCAGACGTGGATATTTACTCATTAGTCAAAAACGGCTTGAAAAGAGAGGGAGAAGAACCAAGGAGGCGACTGACAACAAGGCCAAATTGGAAAGGGCGTCCAAACATGTTCTAAAAAGGGTTGTTTTCCGGATCCGACACAAATGTCACTATTTCCTTCGTCGACTTCAAGTCCCATTAATGGAAGGGAAATACTCGACTGGACATGAAAAAAAGAGGATGGCGATGCAATCATTTAATTGAGTCGGAGAGGTTTCTTTGGTAGAGTCAGAGTCAACGGAGACTCGTGTCAAATCGCGCGTGTGAAATTGACCTACGAGTTTGAGAAGAGGAAGCTCGAAAGTAAAGAAATAGAAACAGCAGAGAGAAGCCCCGAGAATGTTTATATTTTCGTCGAAAAATAATATAAAGTAGCCAAATTTGAGTGGAAGAAGAGGATGGGAAGAAAGTGTTGACAATCACAGCCGCATTGGGCCGGGAGGGTAAATTCTTAAGTAAGAGGAGCTGAATTATTCTGCATTGGAATAGCCGAGACGTCAAAGGATTCGATGACGACTGGGAAAACGAGCCAGAGGACGACGCAATCGGGTTATCTCTAGATTGTTTCCCTAATGAATTACATTACTTTTCAAAAGGGAGACCAACTGACTATTTCCCATGCTATCATGTGGAGTAGATGGCTTGGCGAAAAGATGAACCAGTAACAGCTTCTCACCTGAGCTATAGGCATTGATATTGAATACTCATCGAGACAATGGAAATAGGTGTATTGTTTCAATGTAGTTCCTTCAAATGCTGATCATGATTATGGCATTAATTTCATGATAGTCTTGATGTGTCTCTCTACTATCTCTGTACTTCATTAGATTATCCGGAAGTTGCTCTTCTTAAAAAATCGTCAAGTAAATTTAATGCTGTGGATATAATGGGAATGAAAGAGAATATAATCTGTCATATTCATGTATTTGACCAACGTTGTTCACGAACATCTCTCAGTATTGATCCTCCAACAAAGAGCGTCTTCGAAACATTCAAAACAGATCCTTCCAGTTATAAATCACGGTCTGGAAATAAACTTTGAAAATAAAAAATACCTTTAACATTTTTGGAGAAGGTTTATGTTTCCATTTGATGAGGTTGTGACTATGGCGACCATTCCGGGCATGTTGTCCAGAAAGGTCAACGTAATTAAACGAATTAGACCACCTTGTAACGAAAAGTGAAAAAGTTCTTTGCCTCAATGATAATCCGGAGATGAGGGGAATTATCATTAGGAATAAATATCGAAAGGGTATCGAGAGCGTCATAATAATATCGTTGTGAGTAAATTTTCAGGACAAGGATAATGGTGAACCTTTAGTGTTTTTCATTGAGTACCTCTAATAATACTCTATCATATTTAACCATTTGATCTTTTGATTAATCAGACCCTAATCATCAATGTCTTTCCTTTTTTGACTCTACATTTCTATATGCTATCCTAACTTTTAATGTGGATTTTTCTTTACTTCTTCAACTATCATGAAAAACTGCTTATCTATATATTCACCTGATTGCGAAATATTGCATCCAAGCAACGCCGCCCTGTTGCATAAATTTTTCCCGTCATTTGCCTGTTTGTTCCGCTTTTCTAGGTTTGTTCACAAACAAACAATCATTTTTCCATCCCTTCCCCCCATGTTTCTCTTCCTTTTCCTTCCTTCCAAAGACATTCCATTTCAGATGTCTGCTTCTTCCTTTTCAAAACGAGCTGTTCCCAAGCCGAGAAAAGGTTCGGATGGTCGGACATACTATGTCTTTTATTCTAAATATCATATCTTTTCTAATTTCTATCCTCTCGATGGATTAAAATACGACGACCATATCTTCTTCTCATCGGAGCAGCTGTACTTTTATATGAAGGCTATGTTCTTCGAGGACACGATAGTGGCTGGTCAAATCTTAAAGGCAAAGACTCCAGCGGATGCAAAAAACTATTCGTATGCAGCAGAGGGACACGATTTCAATAAATGGACCACAGTGTCGCAAAAATATATGACGAAGGCAAACATTGAGAAGTATTCACAATTTCCTGAATTAAAAGAAGCACTGTTAAATACAAAGGATGGAATTATTGTGGAGGCGAGTCCAACTGATAAACACTGGGGCATCGGTATGAGCATGAACTGCGACAACGCGACTGATCCGACAAAGTGGCAAGGGAAAAACATGCTGGGGGAAGTGTTGATGGATGTCAGGAAGCTTCTACAATGATCATTCTATCTAATAATTCTATTTGCAAATAAAAAGCAATTTCTACACGTTTATTTGTTTCTCTAATTCCTTCGTTGTTTATCAGTTCCGTTGGTTATTCGTCTCGGTTTTGGTGCCAAGCTTATTGATGATTATTAATAATGGATAAAGATGAGTTAGGTTGACCCATAAACGCGAAAATAAATTAGAATTATCAGAGATATTAGAAAGAGTAAATAAACTTTTATCTGTAGAACTTCATTATATAACTTCTGTATTATGTAGTTCCTCTTCCTTGGTCTTTCATGACCATGATTTTCCTTGTCTAAAGTTCCTCTTATTCCATCGTGCTACAGCGACTTCATTCGATTCCTTTCGTTCATCTTCCCCGACGCATAAGCCATTGTTAAATATATACTTATATCTTTTTTTATGAACCGTTTCTTGTATGGCGATTGTATCAGCTTCGCTATCTTCTAGCTTTTCTTCTCAGCTTCTTTTACTTAGAGCTTCCATTTGTACTCTAAACATAAAAAAATTCCAAAAAGACGACTCTCAGCCTTCTTAACATCAAACAGCACGAGAAAAAATAAATTACAAAAAAAACATGAACACAAATTTTACCATCCAATATACAAAAAAAATAAGAAAATACAGCAGGAAAAATTAAATAGAAATGAAGGTGTATAAAACAGGAAATTTGCTATTTTTCATGTTTTTTTTTCATAAATTTTATGTATTTTTTCTATGTTTCCTGTTCCAATTTAAGCAACAAAAACAACATAAAGCCTACTTATTTCCTGGAAATATACATTTTCAGGGAAACTCGACAATGCTTAATTTATAGAACTATTCGGTGTAATTTTGTGCATCCTTTCTAACATCAGCATAATCCAGATTGTAGGTACGGTTGAACTTCTTTTCATGGAAAGGTCCAGCAGGACTATATGAAAAGAAGATGACATACTCACGAATGACGGTTTGATCGGGACTGAAACTTCTTCGATTGCCAGAAAATTTACATTAAAACGAAATCCGCAATCGGGGCATTAGCTCCGAGGTCATATTCCAACTTGATACCGTCCTTAAAGCCTTCTTTCTTAAGATTTTTCGTTTGGAGAGCCTGCTTATAGGGAAAGACGGTCTAAGCAGATGAAAAATATTCAAAATACCTACTTGACGAGTATACTTCTGGACATACATCGGTCGGTCGCCTGTAGGCCGGACTTCCTGGGACAGGATCGGCACAGAGACATGCATCATCTTATCTACCTTAGATACATTTACAGTCTTGGCAGTAACATTAATAATGTCATCTCCCAGAAGAATAACTTCATTACCCCAAACACGATATGTAGTCGTCTCAATATTAATAAGAGGGAGGGAGGTATTGAATTCTTCGTTGACTTCTGTAATCTAGGCTAGAAAATGAATGAAAAACTGACCGGTTCCATTATTCATGAAATTATCCTGCTGGATATCCTGAACATCCTTCTTCGAAGTTATATAAATGACGAATAGAAGAAGAGCCAGGACAATCAAACCGACAACGACACCGCAGATACAACCCAGATGACGTTTTTTTATCGGTGAACGAACTTTAACAACGCATACTGGAACTTCGTCTTCTTTGTATGAATCTTACCGGAATCATTAACGTGATATGAGGCCGAAGGAGAAAGAAATGGAGCTAAGACCATCTGAAAAGAAAGAGAGGGTGAGAAAACACGTGTCAGGAAAGTTCGCGATCGATCGTCGGTTGAAGAGGATCGTAGATAGGAGAAAGAAAGAAGAAAACGGAGAGGAGTGGATACGAACTGACGAGTCAACTGACGACGACTGTTTACAACGAGATGTTTGTGACGGAATGACAGCAACACATACAGTTTATGCAGGGTCATCTACGCGACGAGACAGCCCCCGCCTCCAGCTGTCCAGCTGCAAAACTATCTGGACAAAGAAAGGATATTGAACAGTTTCATACAGAAGACAAATGGTAAAAGAGGTAAAATGTTACAGATATTATTAGGTGAGATAAATCAGAAGCTAAGAAAAGTTGTTAGAATTGGCACAGAATCTTCTGGCATTCGAATAGTCGACATGAAACTTCTTCTGGAAGTCGAAACGAGCGACGTTTCCAACGATACTGTTTGTAGCTTCAACTGTATAGTGAATAGTGACTGTCTCGTCTTGCCTATAAAAGAATCAAAAGAGAAGAGAAATAACCTACATATCCTTCAGATCATGAGAAGGGATGAGACCCAAAGAATCAAACAAAACAACATTCCCATTGGTTTCCGTAGTATACGAAGAATTGAAAACAAGAAAGTTCTTTTGTTCATCTTGATAGATCTCAAAAGACGTTTTTTTCACCTCATACGAGTCCTTCCAACCTTTCGCGACATGCTGATGACAACAACGTCTCGGTGACTAATCGGGATGAGTCGTGTCCTCATGTCGATGACGATGTCCAGTATCTTTGGGTCATGGGATCTCTTTCTCATATAAGCCTTTGTCGTTTGATCATCAGAGACTCCAATGAACACTCTCCGTTTTTCCAGGACCGTCACATTGTTCTTCTCTAAAAAGACTTGAAATAACTAGGACATTACCAACGAGTTCCTTTACTGGATGATATTGATAGCTAAAGAAGAACACTAATCCGAGAAGCAAAGCAACGATCACAACCCCAACAGCGGTTAGTAGTTGCAGGGCCCACTTAGGGAACTCGTAACTTTTATAGAAGTAAGGATGGATAGGCGTCTTTCTTGTATATGTGTTCTCCAGCTGTTCAGCAAGACGAACTAAAACCTATGGAAAAAAGAGGAACTCACTAGTATAGGTGGATACGACAGTCGATGGTTTGATGAGAGAAGACTGAATTACAGGAGACTTATAGCTCATTCCTGAAGAATATCAGTATCGATCAAAAGACCGTCCCTTAAGAATGACCCATAATTGTGTCTTGGTAGCTTGATAAGATGGTCCCTTGTTCTCCTGCCTCGTGTCTCCGTCGGCTGTCTCTCTCACTGACCCATCAAAGCTTGGCGCGGCAAAAAATATCGTGGCTGAGAGATCCGGGAAGCGGAGGGATTAAAGCAACCAAGGAGGAAAGACCAAACAGAAGAAGAGAGAAAATGAAGAGGTCGACATCGAGTGAGGGTCATGGCTGTGAAAATCTGATTAACTTGTTGACGTTAACGAGTACGAACCACTGAGAACAGTTTATTGCTTATTAGACAAAAGGACTTTTTAACTTAATTCAATTTAAAGCCTTGTCTGCAGATGATGTGATCCTTGTTGATGTTCGTAAACAATAAACAGGATAATGCTTTTCAAGAGCCAAAAACAAGAAAAAAGTTGAGGTCTGTCGATGTTGATTTACTACTTGATGTGTTTATTGGCTAACAAAGACCCACCGATCATCAGTCGTTTACTTTATAAGGAGATATACAACCAAACAACGAAAGTTTAAAAAGTTCATACCTCTTTCTGGTCATCCATCTTCTCTCTTTTTTTCCTCGAGGGATCGACTAGTCATTTTCATCCCAGTCATCTGCCATCGGGTGTAACTTATTTATAAAGGTTCATGGGCTGTTGTCCCCCAGTGTCCTTTCATTACACTGGCCATTCAGTCTCTTTTCCAGCCTCTCTCAACATCTGTCTAGTCGTTTTTTCAGATGTTCGCTCCTTTCTATCTTCTTCAGTTTCTATGGATGTCCCAATCAGATTTAGAACGTCAAGAGGCTATTACTAGGTGTAAGTTATTCTCTCCTTTTCTACTATTTTTTCAGTCGAAACCGAGACCATCAACATCACCAAAAATTCGTACTTCGACTATTATGGTCGAAGGACGTATATCATGGGTGAAGATAAAGTTTCGATACGTCCCATTGATGTTTATTTGGATAAAACTGAAGTAGTTGCTCACTTCAATTTTACCAGTCAAAGGATAAAAACTATTTTTGCGGATCTCTACATACAAAACGTGTCGATCTCCGCCATTCTACCTTCTGGTAAGTGAATAGTTCATACCTGAAAATATTATATAGGAGGATTGCAAAGAAAACTCTCCTTGCCGTTGATTCCTCAAAATGATTATATTATTTCTTTCGATCACCATTTACGAGCTCCCAAGTCTCCCAACAGCACCGTGTTGTCAGCAATTCATTTTTCTGTTTCATAGCTTCCTTTAGGCATCATATCATAAAAGTCAACTACACATTTTGGGTCAGTCCTCTTCACGACGGGCCATGGGAAATGAAGAAGATTTATCGTGAATTTAAACCTTATATTCCGGCGGTTGTTATGCTCCATGAGCTGTCGGAGAGGGCCGAGCCATTGTCTCGTCCTTCAATAAGTCCTCCCACTCCATCCCTTCCTGTTTTCTCTACTGTTTCATCTATCGATCCCCTCTCTCCTTCTTCTTCTACTTGATGATTATTTCTTTAATCAATAAATATTTGTCCGTTTCCTCCAGCTACGTTTCATCTGTCGCTTCTAACACTGTACGCTTTGCTTCTATTCAACAGAATCAGCGTCATTTATATAGTTCCGCTCAACAGCCATCGTGCTTTCTTTTTTTTCTCATTATCAATTTTCAGAATTTTCAAAATGTCCTCCACTGTGTCTATCAATGTCTACAATCGTCTTCTTTCTGAACACAATGATCTCAAGAAGACTCGTTAGTTTTTTAAACTATCTTTTATATTCTTTTAGATGAGAATATTATTAGAGAGCTGAATGAACGTACAGAGATCCTTTACCGTTATATTGAACGTTTTGGAGAGAAATTTGACACAACGGCGAAGCAAATTGTGTTCGAAAAAATGAATAAGAAAATGACTGATTTAGAGAATGAAAGTGAGTCGATTGTCTCATTTAGAATACATTATTTGTTTAGTAAAGATACTGAATGCGGAACATAAGTGTCATAAAGAGAAGCAATCTAAGTTGAAGGAGAGTAACAAGAAACTTGAAGAAGGTAGGAGAAAATAAGAATTACACTAACGCTATTTAGAAGTGAAACAGTTGAAAGTAATCAATCGAACACTTCAAGAAGAATTAGACGAAATGGAAGCTTTAGAGGAAGAATCTGATGACGAGTGTTCGTGTTTTGAAAGCGACTGTTCCTGTTATTCGGATGAAGAAGATGATGAAGGAGAGGAAGAAGAGGAGACAGTGGAAGAAATAGTCGAGAGACTGATCAAGAAACTGTTGAGAAAGGAGAGAATCTTCAATAATATGAATAACGAGGAGGAAGAGGCCTCATTGATAAAAAAATACCGAGCTGACATCGCTGGATTGAAAGCTCGCTTGGCTGTTTATAATGGAACAGAAAAGACAGTCAAAGAAGAAGAGAAGGATCTTTATGAGAAAGAGATGGAAGTTTACACCTCTCTCCTCGAATCGTGTTTGAAATCTATCGAAAAGAAGCGCGAAGAAATCAAGATGTTAGAAGAAAAAAAAGCGGAGCTGGATGCAAAAGGCCTCCATCAGTTAGAAATGAATCGTCAACAATTGGAAAATATGAAGGAAACGATGGAGAGATGCCAGAAAAACATCGATTCGATCAAAGGAGTACTCCAGAAAAAGAAGGAGAACTCAAGTCAGACGGTAGAACAGCTCCTTACTTCACTGATCGAAGCATTCAACCAAAAGGTCATTGATAAGGAAGAGGAAATGAACGCCATTCTCTACGGTCGGTCCTTAAATGACTGTTCCCTTGACGAAATTCAACAAATCAACGATATTGGTTCTGATGTGGTCTATTTGAAGAAGCGTATCGAAGAGTATGAAGAACGAATAGTGATCCTAACCACTCCAAGCATAAAAAATATGAAGATAGAAGTCATGAATTCTCAAAAGAATGATACTACCCAGTATAAAACAGTAACTGGCACGGAATGTACCCAACACATCGAATCTCTTTATGAGCAGATTCGTCAATTAAAGGAAGAAAGGGATCAACTACAACAGGCTTGCTTCAAAAAATTAGTTTATTTGAACCCAGAAAAAAATGAAATAGAGGAACAAAAGGAGACAATAGAGTTTTCACAGGCAATTGAAGGTAGACAATTCGAATAATATTAGTGTTCTCATTTAAGATGAACAGTTGAAGACGGCCATCGAAGGAGAATCTGAGGATGAAGACTGGAGCAATATTTCTTTTACTGGATCGGAGAATAGCTCAAATGAATCTGACGATGAGGAGACGAGTATGTCTATCGATAGCAGTGACGGTCAGAGTGAAGAAGACGATCTTTTAGACATGGACGAGACTCAAGTAGTACCTACAATTCAGAAAAGTGGAGAAAACAATAAAGAAAAGGTCAAACAAGAACAGGAGAACAAAGATAAGAAGAAAAAGGACGAGACTGGTATCCTCATCGGTAAGTTCTTTCCATCTCATTTTAGCTCTTTCAGTGATTTTCTTCTATGTATTCATCTTCACTTTGGCCGTCTTACATATTATTGGTTTCTGATCTCTGTCGCTTGTTGATAAAATAAATAAGTAATTCTTTATTATAGAATAAGGAAAATACAAAGCGTTGAAACATATGTGATGAGTCACTCGAGGAAGATGATATAAGGCTCTTGGTTGCATACAAGAAACAAGGTAGATCTAGTACTCGCAGTGGAGAAGACTGAAGCCGGTTTTCGATTTTCTCGTAGAGATTTCTACACTCTGTCCGACGGGACCATGAAGATAGACAAGGGCCATTCCACATTCTATCGAAGCCTCTAGGGGGGCAGAGCCTGGAAGCATTATTTGAATCAGCTAGACAGTTACCGAGACAGATTAAGCCGGTAGATTTGACCATTTGAGAAACATGTCTTCCCTGGGAAATCTCTAACCGAGTCTCACAGTTATCCTCCTCTTCTGGGCCATTTCGAACAATTCGAATGATATCGGAAGTCCTGACGATCAGATAGCATCCATTGTCATAGCCTCCATTGTTCAAGAAAGTGAAGGAATGTTCGATACGTTCTCTCGGAACAACCTGACCACAATCTGAAGGAATCAATGAATAATGAAAATGGAAAAAACGAACGGTAAGTGGAATCAGCGAAGTCTATCTGGGCTTTGGTGGACTCGAGAAGTCCCTTGAGTCGAATGGAGTAGTGTTGTGAGTTCCCAGCGAATCGCATCGAGGGACACAGACTATGCTTTGTCTGGGTCGATTCGTCGACGATCTACTATACTATCTGGCCTCCCTCTTTCACCTACCATAATTTTCTTACAGTTCATATGAGACATGTTATCGTCAATAAGGGTGAAAGTAAATGTCTTTCCCTCCGGGACCTCTATCTTCACATCACAGTTGGTGTTGTCCGGTAAAGTAATTCCAGCCTTCTCATCGAAGATTTCTCCACAATTAGCCGGAGGATATTGATGGTAGAAGACGTAGCTATGGACAGAAGAAGGAAGAAAAAGGAGGGAGAAAAGAAGGGAGACCATAGAGACAGGATTCTGAAAGGAGAGAATGAGAGGGAGTCGTAACAAAACAAGAGAAGAAATGGACTCCGCCCCTTAACCTGGCCATAAAAGAAGGGATCAATGGGGACTTAGAAGAGATATTTACAGCGAAATAAACAACTTATAAGTTTCAAATTAAAAAAAAATGACATTTTTCACTCTGTGGATTAAATGAAAAAGCTAATTTGCCATTCGATAAAAGAGAATTTCCCTTCGTCAAAAATTTGTTTAAACAGCATGGAGTAAACAACTATTAATAACTAATTAAAATACAAAAGTGATCCAATGACGGGGAAACATACACTTAAACAACTTGTAATTCTCAACATGTATAGTATGTCTGAAAGAAAACAAGGGGCGAGACTATTTTCTGAATTCATATAAATGGGTTGAACTGAGTCGTATTGACCTGTTTTGTGGGAGAAAATGGATACATGGGAAGGGAACGTACAACAGAAGGGAATAAAGGAATTATATGAAGAATTTTAGATGACTTCTCACCAGGTGGTCCTTCCTTTCTTCTTTTTCCTCGTTGATTAACGAATTTGAATAAAAACCAGGCTCAGTCGAATGCTGACTAATATGTTCGAACAGGATCTCTCTCCCTGGTTCTTCTAATCGGAGATGAAGGTTCCTTTCCACCCTCAATCTAATTTCCTAATTTTTTCATCGATACTTGATCCCATCGAAAGGACGGAGAAAACAACGGATAAGAGTAGACAAGAAGAAGCTTACAAAGGAAAAGGAAATCTAGACTCTGTTTCTTTCCCATGATTTGTTCCGTGGGAGAGACTTGAATCTAGCCATTTGCTAATTTAGATTCAAACCATTCCCCATGTTCTTATGACTCACTCTTTTCAAAGAACACCATACGATATTTCGGCTGGGATTATCGTTGAAGCTCAATTTTTGCACCAGAATTGTATTTTGAAAAGATCAAAACATATTTAGCTGTCTTAAAGGATTTCATGAAAAAAGGAACAGAGACGATGTTCAAATGAGGAAAACAATTTGTAAAAAATGAGAAACAATGCATATCGGATGGGAATATCGTCATAGGACATATAAAGAGAAGGAAGACAAGACATGTGAGATGGGAACAAAGTTAGGCAAATGAGGCGAGACAAAGGGAACGGAGAAAAAGAAGGGGTACGGTAAATGTTTCCTATTCCTAACTTATTATTTCCCTCATTTTGTCCTACTAAAGTTTGTTGCCTGACCTAATCGTCATGTTGTAGTGCACAAATCGATTCTGAACCCGTACACTAGCTCAACCCGAATCACTTTGTAGTCTATTCTTCCTTCGACTTGATTATTTCATTATACGGATCTTTGTTGCTATTTTCTCGAACAGGGATCTGCTTCTATTTTTTGTAAATCAGAATTGTTCTCAGGTAGGAAGTAATGTTTCATCCTCTCGAGTAACCGTAGTGATGTCAAGCGAAGAATGAGTTGCATACTAATTTGAAGAACACGAATAATTAACAAAAAAAAACATGGTGCAAAATGTGTTTCTTAAAGGGATCATCCCAGGGATTTTGAGACTGAAAAAAAGAATTGTAAACAAGAGAAAAAAGAGAATGTAGCCGGGTATTTTTCTTAAGAAACTTGTTTGTTCACGGACTTCTACTTTTCCATCTATTTCGAGGGGCCTTCATCTTCATCTAGGAAGTTTCTCATTGAATACAAATCAAGTCGAGTGTGGAGGAGAAGTGTGTAATTTCCGAAGAACAAGAGACTCTGCCATTAACGTCGCTTCAAGAAAGAATAACATTCATAACCATTATATTAACAAACAACAATACACGTAGATCAGTATGCACAGGGACTTCTTCAACTCCTAGAACGCCGATACAATTGGAGATCGAAAGATGTTCCTTTTCCTACAAGGGACATTTTACCAGTCTTAAGAGGCTTTGTTCGTCTTCTTGTTCGTAGTTCGGTTCCTTAACAACAGCTTCGATAATAGCGGATGGTCCGTAGATGAGAAGCATATGGACTCCACAAAAGATAGGAACTTCAAAAGTAGACTCATTGAGGGGTATGACTCCAGTGGACATCGACAGACGACGGATGTGACGGCCTTGACGGACTTCAATAGAAACTTCTCCATCGGTAGAAGAAGAGACCAAACGAAGTTGTAAAAAGCCAGAAGAGTAGATGGAGAAAGGGCAATTCGAAACATTTTTGGTAGTGATATTGAAGGGAATGTCGATAAGATCCTTAGAGATTCGACCAGGACAAGCTGGAAAGGACAATATTAGATGAGAGAAGAAGCCTACCAAACTCCAACTGAATATAATCGATCGAAAGTTGAACAGGAAAGTCTAGATGCTTTATTCGCAGTAAATAGCGTCGACTAGTTCCATCAAACTTTGAAGGAATACAAAGAGATTGTTCTTTTCCCGTCTCTTCATCCATCACCTGAACAGTTTATGTTATGATAAAGAGGAAATTACTTTGATGTTATTACAGATGTCATAAGTATTCTCAGATGACCATACTTCCAGCAGAAGACGTTGCTCGTTGGTAATAATAAAGTCACAGGTCTGTTTCTTAGGAAGAAGAACAATTTCTCGACTATTCAATATTTCTCCACAATCTACAGGCAATAGTGATTAAAAAGAGACAAACAAACTAACCAGGAATACGGAGTTCATCATTAGAAAGATATAAAGAGGCTACAGTAGTCAGAAAAAATAGAAGAAGAGCTGCTAGGAGCATGGCGAGGAAGAGAGTAGGGGTCAGTTGGGGGGCGTGGTCGAGATCAAAAGATATTTGTTGGGAGGATAGATTGCTTTCGAGAACTTATATATACTGTAGTAATAGATGGCCACGCCCTCTTACGCCCCCAATCAAGGAAGATACGAGGATATCCTCTTTTGAGTCATTGGTCAGAGATCTTTAAAAAAGAAGCTACCGAAGGAGGAAATAAAATTAGAAGACAAAGGAAGAAAAGTTATAGGGTCATGAGTTCAAAGAGATTCAAATGTTCTGAGATTTATTATTAAATTCTCACTAACTGTTTTTAATTCACATCGAATGAATCAGCCTGATAATCTGGAAAGGAGATAGAAGAAAACAATGAGCTGTTCTTCAAGTTATGAGACATCATCGTATCCGATTAGAAGAGATCCACTTGAGAGGATCAAAGGAATCAGATTGCATAGCAAAAAAAAATGCTCATTCTTTCCTTCTTCCTACTCCCTACTCCTATGTTAAAGAAAAAAAAACTCACAAAGTTAAAGAAATCAAGAGATTCCTTCTTGAAACATGTGCTTGTGTGTGGGCAGTCTCCTCTTCACAAGAATCCTCTTTCAAGCGTGTCTTAATGCCTTTCTTCCCTCGAACGATCTGATATCTGTTCTTCTCTTTTCCGCTTAACTTGAGTTCTTTTATTTGCAAATCCTTACAACTTTTTGCAAGAGAACATTGGAACGTTTTCTATCTTATGCACAGAAAAACAAAGAATTGTACTCCACTGACGCCTGACAAGTAAATCAAGCGGATAGGCGAAAAACAACGGGTTGTAGCATAGATTTGACTACAACCTGTCGAGATGGATGACACATTCGAGGAGACGTAAGCAAGATACGGGGGGAATGAACAAGGGGAATATGATTATGAGGTGGGGGTTAATTAGCCAAATAATTGAACAATAGATTATTGAGTAATCTACACAAAAAAGTTCGTATACTTTTGGATCTAGAAAATACATCTATTATTGAAGTAGACTGAGCAGAACTACAATACATTTCTACAATTTAGCGTCACTTATAGTCTGACGAAGAATATACTAAATTTAGGTATAGCTATGATGCAGTCTCTATATAGATCAAAACGGAAAACACCCCTTTCTAATTCAGAGAAAGAAAATAACGCAGACTTTCCTTTCCCCCGGATTGATAGAAATAAATTTTCATTTTCATCTGCTTGTTCACCGTCATTCTTCTCCATCCACAGAAAGACCGAAGAGTAAGGATTAATCGACGTCAGTCGTGTGTTCCTCTTTAACATGATCATTGTGAAAGTTGGTCCTATATGTCATTTAGTATTCAGTCTCGATGTACTTCTGATGATCGTAATCTATTAAAAAAATTATAAATCAAAAGTTTATTTAGTAAGGTGCTGTTTGCATTTTTTCGATTGTCCATGAGGAATTCTACATCTTTCCTAAACAGCCGGCTCTTCAAGCAGAACAAACGTCATTGAACATCGGAGTCCAAGATTACCATAATTAACGACCGTAATTCTATTAAATTGATCGTTCATTTTTTAAACAAAACAAAGAATTTTATTATTTGTAGGCGAAACACACCTATTCATCCATCTTTAGATCTCGGCTCCGGTCATTATCTAAACCACTCATAAACACAGATGACGAATCAAATTTCCATAAAATATATCGAAAATCCTTCTTTGGCTCAATAAAGCGAACACTTGTTTACAATTAAAAGAGGACGTAGATCAGGAATAGATAGACAACTCTATTTATTTATCAACTCTGAATATTCTGTATTTATTGAGTACATCAAGTCCTCCCATTTATTATCATTCACGATATGACTTTTTCGGAGAAAATTGTTTCTTCGATGAATAGGAACATCGAAAATCTTTTCAAAAATGAAACTGTTCTTTGGTTTGTTCAATGAAGAAATACTGTTCAAGTTCTATGATGCAGATGGATCACTATGCATGGCATTCCAGTTGAATACTCAAATGACACACCACGAGGATAACTGAGTATACGGTGACATTCTCCTTCCTAGCTTTGATACCTAATCCGAAATTTACCAGTGTTTCAAGTTACATTATGATATTGCACGAGGTGGAGATTACCCTTTCTTCTTCATATATATAAGGAAGAAGTTCATCTTCCTTCATTCATCATGTTGTCGTATATCTTAGCGGGAGGACTTCCTCCCGATTACCGTTGCGAGTAAGTTTCTTTTTTTCTCTTTTTTTCTTCTAGAATGAGAAATCTAACTTCGGAAGAATGGTGGGGCGAAGGGAAAAAGGAAGTAGCCATCGGTATCTTCTGTCTCTCATATGGAATAATTGCTATCGTATGCCTTAGTCTTCGTTTTCTATATCTCTTTCAGTCCCTCTACTGTGTCTGTTGCTATGTTCTTCTTCAAAAGGATCTTATCAAATACACTGCTTATAAATTTCTTTTCTATCTTTCCTGTACAGACATTATTGGTCTCATACCGAACTCTATTCTTTCTGGAATCTTCTTCATGCAAGGAGCCGTATATTGTAACTATCCCAACTTCATCTACTTCTGGGGATGTGTCTGTCTAGGTAGTTTCCTTCTATTTTTTTTAGATAAAAACAATGTAGGAAATATAGTAGGGCACGAGTCAAATTTTGCCCAAAAAATGTTCATGGACGCATTCCACGTCTAGAGGCCTTCTCACACTCATGTACATGTATAACGCACACTTCAGCACACTGGAAAATCACAAAAAAGCACACAGAAATGGAAAATGAGAAACACGCCACGTGACACCACTATTGTGCGTATTTGTGCACGACTTCAGATCTGTACATCTGTACTTTAGTAGATAGCATACCATATTAGTTTATTTTTAAAAACTAATCTAAAATACATATTTTTTAAACGCAAAAAGTTTTAGGCTGGTGGGGAGGAGTTTGTAGCGCCGGTTTGGTTCTGGGAGTTACCCGATTAGTAGAAGTCATCAGCAGTTATTGGCATGACGTTCTTTTCACCGGTGAGTCACCTAATCCCTTGTACGTTGACCTGGTTATTTTTTGGTTTGTAAAGTGCAAATACAATTTAAAGAAGGAAAGATATGAACTTATAGGAAAACCGTTGGTTCTCTCATTCCTGGTGGTCTTTACCTATCAGGGCTACTTTTTTTTCTTCACTAAACCCATTTTCTTCAACAGTGTTGCCCGTACCTGGCTTTTCGATCCATTAATCTTCCCTGATGGTCGGATGATAGAGGTTTATTTTCCTTCTTTTCTTCTAACCATTGCCAGGCTTACCAATGCTTCGCCCTGACCTTTAACAACTCTGCCGTTGTCTCCCTCGGTCTCATTCTCTATATAGCTTTCTTCTGCGTCTTCATGTACAAACACTTTACAAATGTCTCGATCAACAAGAGTAGCCTCCAAGTATTTCCTTCTTCCTATTTGTACTCTTTTTTTTAGATGTTCATCCAGAGTGCATACGTATGTATGGTTAATTTAACTCTTGGTGTTCTTTATCTCGTCCTCCAGTTTGTCCATGTTCCGGAATTCGTATCGTTCGTCGGACTGATCGTATGGCAGCTAACATCAAGTAAATTCATTTCTTTTTACAGATCGTTCTTTTAGGTGGAAATCTCTTTCTCTTTCTTTTCATCAATAAGACAGTTCAAGGCAGAGTCTTTCAACTCCTTAGATTGAATTGCTTTATCACCAAAGCCGTTCCTATCTCGGCCACTCAAGAGTCCACAAACCGTAATGTGCTCATCTAACTATATTCTGTTACATTGCTCGTATAATTTATCCTCTAATGACGTCTACGTCAAACATAAAGGTTTTGCTATTACCCTAATCAAATTATGATTATAGCATTTATTGTGCAAAAAAAAAAGAAAATAAAATATTTTTCCTAGATTATTGGCTCGTCGAAAGACACGCATGATAGACACGACTGGAAGAAGATGTCAACTGCTGATATTTATAGGAGTTGAAGACTGAAAACAACCATCGAAGAAACTGAAACAAAAACCTGAATTCATTTGGTTATAGAATTGCTGAATATCATTGATCTCTTGATTTATTTTTTGCATTTTTTGAAAATTAAAAGGCCTTTCTGTCATCTGTTCAACATGCATCATTTCGGTATACAAACCGTTGATCTAAACATAGTATTTTAGGAGACTTTTCACCGTACCTTATCGAGGTAGACTCCCAAGGTTTTAAGGCTCTCATTCAATTGCTTCTCTGTATCTTCCTGACCCTAAACACATTTTTTTAACTGATTCAATGTCCAAGGATGATTTGTTTTTTTTTCTCACCGACTGTTAATCAATAGTGTCTATCAAACGTTTTCTTCTCAATGAACACAATACAAAGACACTCGTTCATCTCTTTTTTTTATAATCCACCTTTCTGTATTTTTCAATTAAATCAAGTTTTCTCTGACGACAGGCGGCCTGGTTCCTTCGAAGTCTATCTAACTCCTTCGCATCCTTGTCATTTTTTGGTTCTCGTCGATTCCTTCCCATTATAAAAAAAAACTGAAAAAACTAATGAAAGAATATAGAAAAGAAATAAGAAAAGACAGCCAGTGACAAAAATGAGGCAAACAACAAAAAAGCGGGTGAGAAATTGAAGCATTTTGTGGGTGGATACTCGTACCAGTCATAGAAAGGAAACCGTTGCATAACAGAGGGTCCTGTTGTCTATTAAACATCCATCATTTTTTTTTATTGGATCGTATCCAGTTTTAATTTTAGAGAATTGGGCGACAAAGTGAGAAAAGCAATCAGTGTGATCTAGTCAGAGCAAAGATAGTGGATAACCTTTACTCTCAGTTCATTTTTAACAGATTCTTTTTTAACAAATTTTTAGATATCGGAAGAATTGATTGAAGGATTGATGGAGAAAGAGGAATAAGAATAGACCGACAGAAAATTGGATTCGAACAGCAATTCGTTTTCAGCTTCCTCTCAGCCATCTTCAGACTTATATATGTGAAGCTGCTGACAGCGAAAGTGATCAACTCATGAGGACTTGATGTCCATGAGTTCTATATTCATTTTGTATCTAATCCATTTCGGGTATTTCGTTAGAAGAAAAGAAGAACATATTATTTTCGTCCCAGTTGTCACATAGTAGGATCACAGGCTTATTTAATCAATCATCATGATATCATTATCAAAATACAACAAACGGTATCCTTCCTCCTCGTACATTTCATCTTTCAGACCATAATATATTTCGCCAAGAATATTCAACTCACACCACTCTTCGACTTCCAAATAGCCGGAACTCCAATGTCGACTAATCTAAATAAAAAGGAATTAGTAATTTGGAAACGAATAAAAAAATTTACCCAAATGAGTGAAGAGGTCCGGAATACTAATGGCCAGCGTCAAAGTCTACTTCAGTGTCAAAAAGTCTATAATAGAGGAAGTGTCACACTGCCTTCTGTGTATTCTTTTTTAGGAACCAATCAGCATTTTCAAATAAGTTCTTTTTCTTTTCCCTATACAGTAAATATCATTCAATGTCTTCTTTTATCACATTTAAGCAGATTTATTATTTTCTTCTTATATAAACGAGAAACGCTTTTTGTTCTTCCAATAAGAACATCTTTGGTCATTAACCGAAAGATTCGAGAGTGGAGAAATTGAAAATAGACAGATAAAGAAATATATGAGGACGTAAAAAAGTGAGTTATACGTAATTAATAGTAAGAGACGATAGGATTTTTCTGAACTTGACCGCGTCTGCTAGTACTCAACTGACACAGTTGTATTGGCTATTTTTTAATAGAAACGAATGGACGGTGTAAGGAAAGACAACATTGATGAGAGTTTTTTTTGATGGCGGAGTGCTTGGAAGAAAATATAAAACTTCCGTGGGCAGATTTGGCATTCTGGGGAGAATAAACGAGACTAGTTGATTGGAAGATTGAAACATTAGTATATAGTTTGTTGAAAAGAAAATAAACACAAAGACAATCGGCATAATTTGAGGAGAAGGATTGAAGGAAGTGATTACCTGGAATAGAAGGAGGTAAAGATATCCGTATTTGACATATTTTCTTTTTAGAATATTTTCCATGACTTGCGAAAGGGGCGGAGTATCATTGCCTGGCTGCCGGCTAAGTAGGGCTTTCACACCTGTATTCGTATTGATTTGGCTTATCTCCGCCGCCGGCATTTTTCTTATAATTATTTTTATTTCTAGTATGCCTCCTGGTCGTCCGCGGAAGAGAAAACCGGAAGAAGAGCTTGCACCTCCGGTGGTCATCAAACGAGAGCTTAAGGAAGATGACGATCAGTCCATCATTGAATGTTGCGTGTGCTTTCTACCGTTCAGTATGTTTTTCTTTTCTTTTTTTTTATTTTTAGCCGATGAAACTGGAGAAAACCGTCCAGTCATCGTCTCATGTGGACATTCTTTCTGTGAAAAATGTTCGAAATATCTTTATAGGTAAAGCAAACAAACAAATAAATATTTCAGCTGCCCCACCTGTAAAAAAAAATTCCTGAAGGCCAGTGTCATAAAGAATTTCCAATTAATTGGTTACTTATTTATGGCTATTAGATAAAGATTCTTTAGATCAGATTAAAAGGCAAAACGAACTCCAGGAGAGGCAGAAGAGAGCAGATAAATTGAGGGTGAACACTGAAAAAGAATTAAGAGAAGACTTATCAAAGACGACTGAGGAGTTGAACAAAAAAAACAAGGAAACCGCCGAGTTGCAGACGAAATTCACCGCGTTGACAGCGGCGGTTGACCGTTCCTTTCCTCCTTATCTCCCATTTAGACATATACCTGCTGTAAATGCAAATTTCTTATGAAGAAGGCGTTTCTCTGCTTTGAATGTATGAATATTCCTCGTAAAAACGTTGTCGACAATTATACTCAGAGACTGAAAGACGTAAGTCTTATTAATATGAATTCCTTTTTTCTTTTTCAGCTCAAACAGTGGTACCTATGTGGATCATGTTGCATAGAAGAGAAAGAGATAAAGAAACATTCGACAGTTAGCATCGGAGAAATCGAGGTTAGAAATATTATTTTCAAAAGAAAGTAGTGTAGAAAGAACAAGATTATCTGGAGTGGAAGCGTTGGCTGGATGAGATATTAAAGAAGAACACAGAAGAATACAATTCTATGAAGAATTTGTCAACCGAGATGCAAAAAACATTGTTGAACTTTCAAACGGTAGAGATCCATCGATTTACAGATTGTTCTAGACCCTTGGGAAATTATATAGAATGGATGCTTCTAGCGTACAGAATAAAGAAAAGTTGTATGCAGATCTGAACGTTATTAATTCACATGCTTCCGACATTAACAATAACATGAAGAAATTGAAGAAGAATCTGGAGGTAAGCCATAATTTTTCCATTTTAATACATTTTCAGGATGTAGTTGGAATTATGAATAAAATTTTGACCGAAGGAAAAATGATCACGCAATCAATGTCACCATATGGATTTTTCGAAAAAATCCTCAATGATTCACATTTTGCAGACTCTCTCCCTTGCACGAGTCGTCAATCGACTTCTCAAAAGACAAACGAGCAGCTAACAACCAGAAAAATCTATCATTCATGATTCGGATGCCAATTCGTTTACCTGGAAAGGTATCCTGCAGTAAAAAAGATCTGTTCTCCCTAACTAAACAAACAACTGATTGTATCTCTTTTGTTTCTTATAATGTGTTGTTCTTGCGTTTTCTTGTTATTACTAACCTCTACATATTATGAAATAAATAACCAAACTAGAGATTTTGTGTATAACGTCATTTGTATAAGACAGATATGCATGTTCAATGGATTATAGCTCGCAGTTTTCGAATATTCATCATATATTTTTGTAATGGTGTCAAGAAGAAACCTCTCTTGATTGATCTAATTTCTTCATTTGTACCAATATTATATTTGGGAAATAAAAACAGCTGGCAGCTTTCCAAGGCCAAGAGAGGAAGGAGCCAAAAAGGTAGTCCAACTCATTGAAGAGGTAACCTGTATCATCTCTCCATCCTTTGGCGCAGTTGTCACTGGCTGTCTTTTCTTATTTTTTCTTTATTCTTTCATTAGTTTTTTCAGTTTTCTATGATGGATGTTGAGTACGAAAAAAAGAACCATACTTGAAAAACTGAAGGTGAAACTTGCCCTTATTTTCAATTGAATCTTTCAACTCAACAAGGTCAATGTCGATTTCCGGATGGAAATGGAAAGCAAATTGTATCGAATAAACGACACATTCGCTGCATTGGCAAAAAAAAACGGAGTACAATGTGCTTTTTAGCGCTTGTCTTTTTGTTCTTTTGTTGTCAGATCATAAAAATATTACGATTTTGTTCAGCCACCGACAACAATCCATAATCTCATCGTATTCCACCTGGCCGTGAGAGGCTTATTATGTTTTACGTATTACTTTTTATCTCTCATATTAACTCTTCTCCCCTTCCCCAATGGACTATCGAAGGGAAACTGAATGTAAGTCGATCTTCTCTCATTTATATATCATTCAGGAGACAGTTAAAGTCAATGTGGATTCATGTCTGGAGAAAAAAACCAATCCAATAAATGTGAACAGTCATGCGGGGATTGTCCTTTTTCAAGGAGATATTCTTCTGACTAAGTAAGCCGGCCTTTTTTATGTTAGGAATTATCTGCTTAGGGAACAAAAGACAGAAATAGAATTGACAAAGAAGGTCAAGCGACAGGCTATTCAACTTGCAAGAAAATGGACACAAAATATTGTCAATTATTATTTTGAACCAGGGTTAGGTGAGAGGAACTAGGGGGATTGAAGAAGAGAAGAGCAGAGAGTAGGAAGATCGACTCAACAAAGAAGGCTTTAGTATATATTCAGTCAAAGACATGTATCTCTTTCAAAGAGGATTCGACAGCTTTCGATCGCGTTAAAGTCTGTTTTCTTTTTATATTTCTATTCTTTTATTTCAGATCATAAACGGCTCGGGTTGCTCGTCCTTTGTCGGAATGATTGGCGGTGAGCAATTCTTATCGCTCGGATCTAACTGCGACCATGTAAAATACCTCATTTTCCACTCGGATCATAATTTTTAGATGGGTACAGCGGCCCATGAGTTTCTGCACGTAGTGGGTATGGAGCATATCCATGATCGATATGATAGAGATAATTATATTATCATTAATACCCCTGCAATCAACGTGAGAGAAAATTCTTCGATAGATCCTTCAGCCTTTGTATCTTCCTGCCTTCACCGTCATCGATTCATTTCGAATGGTAAACCTTGTCAACTATGACTACGGTTCTATTCTTCATTATGGGGCAAATTCTTTCACAACAGAAGAGGGGAAAATGAGTATTCTGGCAAAGGACACCAACTACACATACACTATGGGATCAGGAATGGTCTCCTTTTACGATCTACTAGCAATCAACACTTTCTATAAATGTGAAGGTGAGAAATCTTTCCATACGACTGATAATGGCACAGGTGATATCAGATAGAATTAATCAAATTGCGATAAATGGGATATACATTTTAGGGTTATGCTCCAATGTGATAATTAAGTGTAAGAATGGAGGGATGATGAACCCCAGAAACTGTTCAGAGTGTTATTGTCCGTCTGGATATGGAGGGACACAATGTGATCAGCGAGTAAGAGACAAAAATAAGAAGAAGGCAAAGAGTTCTATAGCCTCCTGGATGCGGTCAAACATACACGGCATCAACCGATTGGCAAAACATGACGATATTGCTGGGAAACAGCTCAAGCAATGCTTATGCTAATGAGTACACCTTCTGTAATTATTGGATTCAGGTATATTCTTCTGATAGATTTTTAAAGGAACTAGGCTCCGTTGGGAAGTATAATAGAGGTCAGACTATTCGGGATGACCAATAGCCTTTGTAGCTATGGTTGCTACTTTAATGGAATCGAATTGAAATTGAGCTTAAATATTCAGCTGACTGGAGCCAGGTGAATCACACCTTTTTTTGGCAAATAAAATTCAGATTTTGCTGTCCGGAATTTATCAGTCGGATATTTACCAGCTATCAAAATCCAATGCCCATCATTCATTTCAATTCTTACTCACAGTCGTCTTTCTCTTTCCAATATCGATACCGTGAGTTTCATTTTCTCTCCTATTCTAGATACACATTATAGAGCCTATTTTATGTGGAAAAGATCATTCAATGTGTAAAGAAACCCCATCTTTCTGTAAGGATGATATCTATCCCGTCGAATATCGTCGTTATTACTGTCCCAAGATGTGTGGATATTGTTGATAGAATAGATAGAGTTCATTAGAATACAGATAAGATTTGAGATCGGTTACTCATCGTTTTTTCGTCGATTTATCGCGCATCCAGTTAATGAATTCACATGTTTTCTTACATCTGAAAGACTTTTTTTGCTATTTCAAAGCATACTTACAATTTTGGAGCTCGATGAGTCCTTTCTCTGTCTGTTCCACCCATTTAGAAATCTCAGCGAACTTAGCACGCTCCTCCGGTATCATGGCATTCTGTTTGGCTGATAGAGAAACGCGAAGTTGGTTCAACTGAATAAATAAAGGAAGATGGGAATGATTCAACCTCTTGTAGTAGTTTCTGTTGTTTAACAATCTTTTCATTGATATCTTCTTTAGTTTTATCCATTGCCTAGTCACAAATATTTAAAATAGAGAGGAAGACTGACCTTATTATACTCGTCGACGAGACCAATTTTTTTGTCACGACATCGCTGTTGATTTCGTCGCAATCTTTCAAGTTCTGTTGCCTCCTTGGCACTCCGTGGAATACGTCGCTTTCGACCCATCGATAAAAGGAAGAAACTAGAAAAAAATATATGGAAGACATGGAATGGAAACAAAATAGCTGTTTATAAAGGCGAAAATGAGAAGCCATGAGACTCGGCCCTTGTCTTGCTGATAAGAGTATCAAAAGTGACGCAGTTAAAAAAAAGCTTCTCATTAAATATGACGGGGTGAAGTTTGAACTGGATCACTCTTTTAAATGGATCGGAAACGTAGGCTTCTAAACAATTTTACACGAGTCTGGGCAAAATCTCTAAAAAAAAGATATACATTGAAGACAAATGAAAAAAAAGGTCTTTCACCCAAATGGCAAAGACAACAAATAAAAACATCCAAGAGACGCTCTTATGAAACGCCGGATCCACCTTTGAAAATTTTTTAAATATTGGAATGTTCATCCTAAGAATCTTGTAATGTCATTATAGGTATACTCATTTTAAAAAACATCTGCTTATTAGTTGCCTTCAGCTGTAACTCTGAAACTTCTTGGTTTGGATATATCAACACAGGCAACATTTTAATGTCAATCATCATCACGATTATTCAGTTCTTTATTTTCTTCTTGAATTTTGTTTTCAACACAGGCGTTATCTATGCGTATTTTCGAAGCAGAAAGAAAATGGGCAAGTATAGACATTTTTTCTTGGCTGGTTCCGCAAACGAATTCTTTTTTAATATTGCGATGTTTATCCTCGGAACGGTAATTACTTATATTATATATCCTCCATTATTCTTCATCAGAGAGCTCGGATCACACCCAACTACGGCTTCCTGATTTGTACTGGCTGGCTGGGGTGTTCAACTATATCCATTCCTTTGGGCATTATGACCGTACTTGCCTTTATCATCGAACTTCTCATAATTGTCTACAATTTCATGTATAGATTTGCCGTTCATTCCACGTAAATATGATAGAAAACTGAATAACTCCTTCTTCAGATTTAAGTTCTTTCAACCGTTTTTCAACCAATGGGTCTTTGTATTAATCACATGTATACCATGCATACTAATTCCTCAATGGAGTTTAATGGTCTACCATTGTTTTGGTCCTGGAACCAATGACTTGATAATTGAAGATTACATAACGGAATGTTGGAGTGATCGAGGATGTATCCCGGCATATATTCTCTTTACTACTGTATTAGACTTCTTTTTTATGCAAATCTCATTCAGAGCAGTTCCTTCATCTGTCGCCACGTTTTTTTAACTGAATCTGCGTTTGCTACCATCAGTTCTGGTTTAGTTATTCTTTTTTGTTCTGGCTGTATCACCTTTGAACTCTATTACTGGAAGAATACAATCAGTCCATCGACACTTCGTCTCTACAAAAGACTTCTTCTTCTATTGTATTGCCAGGTGGAAGGATAAAATCAAAAATATGTTCCAGATGTTTTCTTGTTGTATCTTCATTTGCTTGCCCATAATGATTTGTTGTGTTTCTTTCGTCACTGGCTTCACCTACAATGATGATGTAGCTCATGCCCTTCTTGTCCTTATTTCAATAGGGACTCTCATCAATTGTCTTTTAATAATTGCCTTCATTCCCGAGTATCGTAAACAATTGTTTTCTTTAAAAATCCACAACATTCGTCGAATCATGGTTACTCCCAGTTTTTCCAACCAATGAAACTCCCCCCGTGTGCATTACAAATCCGATGACTGCTTTTCTCAATCTCGTTACGTCCTGGCGACTGCCGCCATGGCTAGCTAATAACGACAACACGTCTTCCTCCCAACAGTTTGTATTTGATTCGACCCAACGGCTCACCAGCTGCCCTTTCGGAAAAAAAGGGAGGGGAGACCTCTGGATAGCTTGTTTGACAGCCGGCCATGTTCAGTTGATTAATGAAGGGATCTTTCTGGGCGTTCATAAACATCCTCCATTCCTCGAACTCCCTACATAAAAGGCAGAAGAAGAGGTTTCTTCCCACCGTTTGCATAAATCCGCGTCGAATCCGGCCGGCCGTCTTCTAATTGCCATGTCTCGACACTTGTTTCATTGTCTCTCGAGTGCTCTTTTCGTCATAAACAACTGTCGGTAGCGACGGATAGCTTCCTTCGATTCAAAGTCCGCCATGCATGAAAAACTGTCATTAAAGTGGAAATCCGACACTCTCTAATTGTTTCTAGGCAGCCGGATTCGTGCTGGCATTACTCATTTGGTCTTTGTCTTTTCGCCACAATTTGACCTTTCTCTTTCGACAACAGCCCTTCCCAGGGATATCACCACTTTCAATCGCCTCTCTTCAACGCCATCTCGGATTTCGGCCAGTCGTTCTGATCTAATGAATTCAACCCGTCGGCTGAAATTTCAGCATTTTGGCCGTCAACACAGGGAATGGCCTCTTTCCCTGAAGATGTATAATTGCCTCAATTATTCGAATACGACTGATTCTCAAACGAATCGATCTCTTTTTGTCGGATTAGAGACACTGGTTCTGGTCGATGACTAGACAGTTATTCGCCTTCTTTTCATCGTTCCCCCGTCATGTTGACATTCCTGTTGACATTCCGGTTAACCTTCTCAATTACTCCCACAATATTCTTCCCGTATTCCCCTGGTCCCTCTTGTGCTAATTCTCTCGTCTTTGTCTATAATAAGAGGCCCGTTGTCCGTTCAATTGTCTTCGAGTTATTCGAGCATGATTCCCTTTTCTCTCTCTCTTCTCATAACTTCCTCGGCTGCTAGGCTACGAGGGGATTACCTCTCTTCCTCCACCTGTCTCCCTTTTCAATATTCACATGTCTATTAATAGTTGATAGAGGGGGTTTTATTAATTCGTCGTATGTCTTTGTTTTGTCTCTCTAGGGAGGCCGTTTGCTGTTTGTTGCGTTCTCCCTGGATCATCCTCGTTGTTTCCTCCTTCGAACTAATAACGTTTCGAGTGTTCAGATGTCCTATTCATCCCACGAGATCCGCAAAAAGCAGCAGTCAAATAACCCGAAGTCGACTCCTGCTTTTCTTTTGTTTTCCTCCGACTTTTTCTTCTTTCAATTCTTTGACGCCGACTTTACTTTTCAGAGAATGACGTAACCATGGAGGGCCTAAGCAAGGAATATTCGATAGATCGAATGGATCAGCTGGCTACGGCTCCGATCGGAAAACAACAAATGATAGACATGAATGCCGGGATCATTATACGGAGGGAGTAAGCTTCTTATTTTTTAAGAAATACAAGAGAATAGAAAGAAAAAAAGAGCGAAGGTTTTTGGTCTGAATCCCTTCTTCCTCCTCAGTTTTATCATGATCCTCAAATGTTGTCTAATCGGACTATGGCTCTATCGAGGTATCCCCTCTTCTTCTTTTCCCAATATTTTCAGAGTATGATACCTCTTTCGATTTTGGCTGTCAACTACTTCGAGGAGATCAGGACAAATTTAAATGGAACAATGACGAGTCAAAGAAACGAAAAAGGTAAGAAAATTGGAAGGAAATAAATATAGATACAGAGACATGGAATTGGATGAGTTTATTAAGAAGCAAATGGAGAAAAAGACAAAGGATCGACCAGTACTCGGCAGCAGTAAAGGAGCGCTGACGACGATGGTCACTATGACGAATCTACAAGTGAGTTTCCCTTCTTACATATGTAGATATTTCTGTAGGATCTGCCGTCTTTCAATTCGAGTGTTCCCATTCGGATGAAAACTATCCGTCACAGAGTCGAAGAGGTTTAACTATTTTCTTTTTTTCATTGTTTTCAGATCAATAGAGTTCCTCAAGACGAAGTCTTCGAGTTGAGTGTTGAATCTGAAGAACCGACTATCTATATCTCCCCGATCCAGAGTCGAAATGCTCCTCCGATAGATGACGTGAGTCCCTTTCACCCCCTTAATTCTATAGGATATGATGGCAACAGTTGTGACGAAAACACCGAAGAAGAAGAACAAAAGAAAGGGAAAAAAGAAAAAGACGACTTTTGTTCCAACGACAACAACGACAACGGAAGTTTCAGTGACGAAAAAGAAGAAGGGACTCGGGCGGAAGAAGATGAAAATGTTGATGGAACTCGAGCGGAATCGAGGTGAGGAAACTTCCTTTTTCTAATAAATTAGTTGCAACGGAGCAGACAAAGTCTCCTCGACATCTGATGGTTGCTGTTGGGAATACTCAAGCGACGACGGATGGACCTGGAAGACCTTCCTTCGTAGATGGAGGAGTGGAGCCGAAGGAAACAAATAAGGGACATATTAGAACGTATCCTATGAGCAAGGCTACAAAGAAGCCGAAGAATGGGATCAAGTTATCAGAAGAGACAAAACTGATGTGGCAGATGGACGAGTTGAATTATACAACACACTCAATGCAGGTGAAGACGACAGAAATGACCAAGCAGGAGAAGGTAGAAAGAACAGAAAATGGAGAGATGTTTTTTTTAAGGGAATGGCTTCCTTCATTGATTCTCTACCTGCTCCGAAACCGAAAGAGAAGACGAAATTATTATCAACTACTCCTCAACCAAGACATGAGTTCTATGCTTCGAAGGTAAATATCTATCCTTAAATATTTAATCATGTCAGGCTAATATCTGGTCAAAAAATAAAGAGATTGATCAAACGACAAGTCCTCAGCCGCCTGTCGTGGCCCTTCGACCGGAGAACAAAATTCAACCTGAACGAGATTATTCCTTCCCGACACAGACATATTCTCCCGTTGCCATATACTACGAGACTGAAATTTCCCCACCGATAAAACCGTTGGATAGTACATTGGCACAGTTGGAAAGAGAGAAGAACTATAATGGACATAGTTATCATAATGAAGAGGTAGGAAAGAGAGGAGAAGAAAGTTTTGGATTCAGGATTCGAAAGAATACTACATCCCTCCATCACCTCGGAAAGTGAAACATGGATTCGATAGAAGTCTGGACAACGCCATTGATGCAGGATTAAATGTATTGTCAAAGGAAACGACTTTACCGAAACAAAAAGAAATGGAAGACGAGGATTTTACCAATAAATTCCAGGTATTCTTATAGATATGTTATTTCTCATCTCTTTCAGAACGAATTGCAATCCTTCACAACAAATGCTATGTGTATCATTCGAACATTCTTCGATGTTTGGTGTGTGGGCCAACTAATCACGTCTATTCCATATTTCCTGGGAATCTGTTTTCCTCGGAAGAATTTGTTCGTTCTTCATATGATCCTAGACATTTTCTTCCTAGGAGGTGGATTCCTCTTTAGGTCAGTCCTTTATCCATTCTTCTACATTTTCAGTGTCACTATCCTCGGCCTATCAATTCTTCTTTTCGTCGGTGTAGAAGGAATGAGTACGGCCGAATTCCTTTCTTGGTTGATGTTCGTCTTTATCATAGGTATCCCTCCTTTCCTTATTTTTTTTATTATTTTCCTTTCAGAAGCCTTCTTAATAGCTTATACACTGATTGTCTATATCTGTTATCAATGCACGGAGAGAATAATCCGAGGTCGATGGATGTCGAAGACGACACCGGAATCCGTCTAATTCTCACTTAACTTTCATCTTTCACTTGAATCTCATACATTCTCGGGTATAAATACTTCTTTTTTTCGAAAGATAAGACAATATCACAGAAAAGACAAGCTCAAAAATGCTTTGGAATAGACTAGAAAGGCAGGACATGGCAGGCAGTTATATACAATAAGTACAGACAATTAGACCCCTCTACTCCCAGTCATCGGTCGTCCAAATGACAGCCGAATAAGAAGTAGGAAGTGTTGACTCCACTACAAAACGATGCGAAAGACTGCGAAAACTCTTTCCGACGCTAGCGATAACGGCAGGAGAATGAACATTAATCGTTTGAGGGGAACGGAACCTCTCCACGGTTTCGCTTACTCGTTCTCGAACCCAACTGAAGCCGCTTTCGGTAGATGTCGACGACAGATTGGAGCGGACTGAAAGAAATGTCATTTGATTTTTGTTAAAAGATGTTACATTTGATGCTTCCATCGTCGTCTTTGACAGATCCTTCGACGACACAGAGGGAAACGACCTCGTCAGCATACGGACGACATGCACTGATAGGTTGAAGCTGGAAAAGTTTTTTACCCTAAAGATTTCTACCCCATTGGCATGAGCAACTATCAAAAGTCCTTTGCTTGATCCGATGTATAACTGGTTCCCTTCATGTCTCTCCAAAAGACACATTGCCGTGACGGAAGTATTCGACGCGACGTCTTCATCCAATGTCAGAATGGTCTCACTTCCCGGCATAACTTTTCGGATATCCAACATCGAAATGGATAGTCTCTTTTCGACATCGTAACAATAGATTCGAGAACCTGATAGAAAATTAGAAAATATAGCAACATACTGTTCTCAATGGATATCCAAACGTGAGTTCCACTACTGTTAACGATAAGTTGTCGAATAACCGCGGATGTATCGTCGAGATAAAGAGAGGAAGAAAAGGAGAAATGATCGTCATGAGACAGATGGTGGATGGTTATCCGACCATCTGAATGACCGGTCCAAATTTGTCTTGAAGAAGTCGTAGACACATAAACAGCCGTCGTAATGGGATAAGGTGACCGCATAATGGCCCGAAGGGCGACTGAGTTGGATTCTGTGAGGACAAGGAGAACTATCTCGAGTTGAGAAACAAGGAGGAGGATTTCGTCAGGGAGGAGTTGAGGGGCACGAACCTTAAAGAATATTATCTGTTTCGAAGATAACTTACCAGCGGACCACTGAGTGATGGGAGATTCAGTTTAGCGAGCTCATGAAGAGACTGACTAAAAACTGTCACGCCTCCGTTCTCTTCACAGACCCAGATCGTGTCTCTTATCCTTGACATAAATCGAGGCGTCGAGCCAACTGTTATTGCCTAGAGATTCAAGTTAACTACCTAAGTAAAAACAACCTTGTTTTCTACCCAAGCGTACTGAGTACAGGCAAGGACATTGATTTCATCTCTGGCCATCCATAGCTGAGCTTCAAAGTCCTCCGGCTCTTCATCATCCGCCGTAAATACAGAGAGAACACAGTACGGTGGCTTTAACTCCGATATCTCACAGACATCCAAGATATGGGCAAACTCCGGAGCTGTACAGAAGCCAACCAACTGAGAAGAGGAAGGTCGTAGCTCGGGCTGAGTTTGCCAACATTGGACAAGAAGATCGAGAACAGAACAAGGAACAAGGAGTTCCTATAAAGTAAGCAAAAGGAGAAAAATAATCTCACATGTGGCAAAAGAACGGGTCGGGCTCCTTCCAGGAGTCTTTCCTTGACGTGTTCCTCCCCTTCAAATGGCTGTTTCAGTGTTATCAACTCGTAGAGAAACATTCCGAAGGAGAAGATATCCACTTTTTGAGTATATTCCTCCTCTCCGTTGAATCTAACCATCTCTGGAGCCATAAATCCCTCTGTTCCTCCGAATCCTTTGGCTCCTCCGGATGGCAAAACTGACCGGGATATACCTGAACATCTTTTCTATTAAGCAGAATAATTACCGTAATCTCCCAATTTGAGGAGAACATCATTCTGTGAACTAAACGGAGGAGGGAATCGCCAGACAAGACAGTTTTCTGACTTTAAATCGCGATAGATGATATGGGCTGAGTGAAGGTATTCAAGAGCCTTAGCGATCTGCATTGCAGAGTCTCGAATAACCGACATCGATAACTTCGCTTCGCTTTTCCGATGGCTTGTAAGAAGAATGTTTAAGGCACCGAGAGGAGCGAGCTCGACGACCAATGACAATGGTTCGATACAGACCTGAAATATAAAATGTAAACATCCATAAAACTCACTCCGAGTAGGGAGAGAACGTTTGGATGTTTCATTCTGCTCAAGAGATTCAGCTCCTGTCGTGATGTACAGTATGCACGACAGGAAAACTCTAAAGAATCTCTTCGCCATTTGTCAGCTGCTGCTTTGAAGGCTGCGACAGCGGAGGGACGACCTCCTACTCCTGGGTCGACTGGTTCTAACATCTTCTGGGCTACTTCCGACAATTCTCCGTTCTATTTGGCATTACTCGATCTTTCTTTCTATCGACTCACCGGCAGTTTGACGGTCACACGAAAAACGAAACCGAAAGCCCCTCGTCCCAGCATCCTCCCTCTTTTTATATGTTCTGCTGGGATTACCATCGAGTTCTCAATGTCCATAAAAACCGTATCAGGAGCTACTTTCTTCATGTGAACTCCTCCATGAGATGGACATTCTAGCCATCCATACTCTCTCCCGGCCAACATGCATTCTTCGATACTGAAGAAATTGACGACATCCACACTCTTCAGATTTCCTGTGGTCTTGGATCCTCGCACACCCCCCGATCCACTAAAGAATCTGTTGATTATATTGGTGTTACCTATCCTTCTTCTCTTGAATCTCCGAATCGTCGTGTGATCGTTTGGTGTCAGATTGGGAATCCTTCACACAATTTGGACAAGGGACATATCGACTGACTAATAGTTCGCCTTCAGATGTATGGACAAATCGAGTACCAAGAGCAGGATACCTAACAGATGTCTTTTATTTATGAGAAACTTACCAGTCTTCTAGGAGAGTATCCACGAGGTCAACAATCAAAGCCATCAACCTGGTTGTGCCTTCCAGATCCGTTCTCATCGTATGTTTTCCTCCATCTCCACTTGTTGAAGTGATACTCAAGGAAGGAAAAAGCAGCTCAAGCACAGCCCAGTCTGTCAAAGAAAACGGCTTCCATCTTTTTTGATCATCTTTCGTTTGTATCCTCAATGCAGTATAGTCAATGTCACGAATTTCTGCCAATGGAAGATGCTGTTTGAGGACAAACAGGGAATGGCCCTTCACTAGCATCTAAAGTAAATGACTTCTATCGTCATCATCCCTCACCTCAATTCCCGTCTGCCAGACCAACCATTCGGCCTTTAATCGACCATCTGCCGCTAACTTCATATGAGATGACTCGTTGGCAGACTCAGCGTAGAAGAGACCCTCTACAGCAACGGATACATTTTGGTCCCCAATGATTCTAGTAATGAGACGACCCCAAAATCCAGCGGGAACATAAGCTATCACGTAGACTCTCCTTAGCTGATTCTCATTATTATAAGAAAAGTTGAAGATGGGATCTCCATTTGTCCGAGATAAAGATTTATGTTGTGGAGAGTTTTCCTCAACGCTTCTTCCTAGGATGGAAACTGTAGGCCGAAGACTCATTTTGTTATGGAGAGGGTAACGAATAGTCCAGGACGACATTTTGGTTAAGATCTAGGAGATGGTAAGAGAAATGAGAGAGAACTACTTTGACAGCGGATGCCTGGTAGTTGGATCGAAGGCGATATTCATCAGGAAGCAGGGCAGGAACCAGAAGGAGACGGGAATGAAGAACAAGAGCCAGCTCAAACTTGTGCATCAGGTCGATTATACATCCACGAAGCTTTTTTTTGTACGGCTTCGTTTTCTCGATGACAGTATCTTGAGCGAGAAGAGAAGAAGACAGCGAAGGAGATCGAAGATTGACGAAGATGGCAAGAAAGTCTGCCAACCATAGAGGATCGAAAAATACCAATTGATGAAGAGCAGCGTCTTCAAAGTGAACAATCTCTCCACTTTCATGAAGAAAGGCACACGCCGCGTGGAACTCGACTTCGTCTCTGAAGAATCATTCTAATTGAATAAATAAATACCTGAATGGACGTCCATATTTTTGAATCCTCTTCATTACACTAGCCTTGAAATGGTCAATCGAAGTGACACAGTTGTGTCCGTCCTTTCCATGTTCATTCGCGAGGTCTCGTGTTGCCTGCAATACTTTCAAATGTAGTACAAAAAAACAAACCTTCAATAGAGCGATATAGCTGGAAGGTATATGTTGCTCGAGGGCCTTCTCTTTTCCTACTCTGACATCCCATACATGTTTATATATCGAGTTCAAGAGAATTTTGTGATCCTGCTTGTTTTTCGCATTGATAAACAGAAGGTCGACCACTTTTGGGAGTCCTCTTTTGTCTCCGTCGTTGAGGAAAAACCGTGTTCTGATCTATAAAGAATCAATTATTATTCTTCCAACTCACTTTATTTTCCAGATCTTCCAAATACGCGGGCGGAAATCTATTAGGATGGGCTGTGACGTGGTCCGTGAGGGTTCCGACAAGAATAACGGAAGCGTTCGCTGCTCGAGCCTGTCAGTAGAATAAATATTTAATAGAATCCTTACTTGCACACTGACAAGCCACCGCTGAACATCTCCTAGCGCAGTTTCTCCATCTGTAACTCGAAAGACAACGAGATAGATTGCTCGTCGAGTCAAAAAATATTGATAGGTCGAATAGTACTCTCTCTGACCACAGAAGTCCCACGCAGAGATGGTTACTGCTCCACGAGCTTCTCCCTTCTTTTTCACCTCGTATTTCCATTCGGCCACCATAACATTGTTTCCCTTCACGTCTTTTTGAATGGCTTCATTCCTCAATCCATTCCAAATTGTGGTTTTCCCGACGACATCTCCACCGAGAATTATAAGTCGAAGATGGCGATAAATTTTAGATCTGAATGAATCAATGGGAAAGAGAAAAAATAACTCTTCAAGAATGGTCTTCAGATAGGCTATGATATCCATCGTTTTACAATTCTCCGTATTGACCATAGAATCTAACGGATCCTTTAGCTGACAGTTCTTCAAAGAAAGAGACCACAATCTATTGATGTAAAATTTAGCAAAAATGGTACCTAGATAACATTCCTAGTTCCGGAGGAAGTTCCTTAATGTCTCTATTGCTTGATAGATTCAAAACAGACAAAGTAGATAGTCGAGAAATGTCGACGGAGACAGACCGAAGTCGATTCTCACTGAGGTCGAGCACATTCAGCGTCGGTATTAATACCTGCAAAACAATGTTGACAAGTAAGCAAACATAATACCTTTCTGTCGGTGATAACCTTTAGATCGACTAGTCGGTTGCCACTCAGATTCAATGTTTTTAACCATTCGAGACAGTCATGTCTCTTGTGCACACACGCCTCCTCCTGTTGAGCTTCAGCTTGTTGGAAACGGGAGACAGAAAGAGATCTCTGGGATCGAACAGCGGACTTGGATCGTGAACCTGGAAGGAGTATAGAGGAGAAATAGCTTACGATGCTGTCTTTGAGGACTATGCCTTCGTACTAATCGACCGGAAGTGGGTGATAAAGGAACGGCATGGCAAACAGTATGAAGAGGTGTAGGAGGTTGGAAACCGGTCTAAAATTAATTAATTAATAGAAAAGGTAAACTAACACTGATCTCGTTGTTGGAGACGTCGAATGTCCGTAAATGGGCCGGAACACAGGCGATGGGAGGAAGAGATGTCAACTGATTGGAGGAAAGATTGAGAATCAGAAGACGAGGACAGGTACATGCCAAACAGAAGGGATATGTTTGGAACTAAAAGAAAACTAAGAAAGGAGAAAATGATTAACCTTGTTTTTAGAGAGATTGAGAGATGTCAAAGTATTCGAGGAAGCGACGGGAGAATCAGGGAACAGTTCCTCGTCGTCGATCTTCGATAGATTTATTCCCGATTGCCAGACATTTTGTCGACGTAACGGCCTGTTCTGAACATTTGGTGGCTCGTCGATTTCGAGTTCTCCATTTGTTGCTGAAAGAATCTTTAAACTTAATTTAGATTGCTTACTACTTTCCGTTGGAGGTTGAATAGGACCTGCCTGCAGTTTTGGATGCCTTCGTTCTCTCCCTGAACCGACCATTGGTAAACTTGACAGATTGTTGCTGGCCAGATTGAGTTCTTTCAAAACGGGACACATCCAGATGTATTCCGGCAAAAGACTGATGTTATTGAAGGAGAGATCAAGAGTATGGAGGAGGGGGAAGGCAGCCAAGAACTGTGCTAAGATGGTCTCCAATCGATTCCCTTTCAGGCTAAGTATTTCGAGAGAAGTCGAACTGATGTAATAGGAAGGGAGTTCGATCTTCACTATTCTATTATCTGCTAGATTCAGATTTCTCAAGGATGGCATTTGAAACAAGGTGGTAGGAAAGATGGTCAGTCGATTGCCGGAGAGATCAACTCGAGTAATTGCAGCCAGAGAGAGTCTAAATATGAAAAGAAATAGTAATATGGAAAAACTACCTTGTTGTTCTAAGACGTGGGTTGACTTGAAGAGCAGCAGAGATGAACCAGTCAGGTTGAATGGTTTCCAGATTGGCCCCAGACCAGTTGAGCATGGCTGCCCTGGAAGGACAGAGAGCCGAAGGAAGGAGATTCTGGCCGACTTGAATCTGTTTCAAAGTTCTTTTTTTCTCTTTGTATATTCACCTGTCCCACATCAACATTCTTTTTATTGACTTTGTTTTCCGAATCAGGAAATACTAGACGCGTAAGATATACCCGTATTAACTTTTCGTTCGAATTCTAAACATTCTTGCTTTGATTAATAATATATTTTACACTAGCAGCTAGCTGAAGAGCTCTGTTTCCCGTATCAAGTGCACCTCGGTCGAGAAGGTAATGGACAACGTGAACAGCGTCTACACGAGTGGCTTCTACTAAGGCTCCCGATCCTATCAAAGATTGAAAAGAGAAAAGAAAGATATTTACCGACTATCCTCGTATCTTCTCCATTCACTTCTGTCTCAAAAACTCCAATTGGAAGATTAATGTCAGCTCCGTTGTCCAGTAAAGTTCTAAAACGTATAATAATAAAGAAATTATTTACCCGATGATTGGTAGATTCTGAATGAATGCGGCGACCATCAGAGGAGTTCTTCCTCGATTGCAATAGACGTCGATCTGGAAGGGACATCCCGTTGATCCATCAACAAAGAGACATTTGAACTGGAACAAGAGTTTTATGAAATGATACTAAACCTGTAGGAATTCCTGGACGATCTCTTGATGTGATTTGGCGACAGCCAAATATAGAGCAGTTCTGCATTCTGTATCTCCTTGGTTCATATCGATAGCATGAAAGTACGGGGGAGAAGATACCATGTCGATTTCTTTTATACACGATGAGGGATATTGATAGTTGATTAGTCTGATTTAATAAATAAAGAAAAAAGAGCGAAACTCACATCCGAACAATATCTTTATTTCCACTTTGAGCAGCCCAATGGAGAGGAGAGGCTCCGTCACAGTTGGAATTGGCAACTAGTGAGGGATAGTTCTACGGAAGAAGTGAAAATAGTAAGACGGCTTACTTTCAGAATCAACTGAAGAACTTCGTCGTTCTGACTGCTAACGGCCGAATGGAGGACAGTATCTTTTGTTTGGCTGTTGACAAGGACATGACCCGGACGAGAAAGAAGACGACTGACTATCTCTGGATGGCCATTTGTACAAGCTCTGAATAATGAATACAAAATAAAAAGAAGAGTAACATGAATAGGGAAGTATTGTCATCTTGGGTACGACCATTGAGGACGACGTCGAGTTCTCGTTCAGTTGCATTGTTCAAGATCTAAATATATTTCCCAATAGAAGATAGAATCCAAGCCGAAAATATGAGCAACAACACGACGGACATGCTATGTGAAAACCGAAAAAGGAAGTGTTAGAGGGAGTGAAACAAAGAACACTTCTCACCTCGTCGACGACGGTCAGGTTTCCTTCAATACAGGCTTCGATCAGTCTCTTATGGGCATCGTCCATCTTCTGGTTCTCAAATTCTATTAAAGGTTAAAAATGAAGGTAAATTTACGAATGGCTTCTATAAGGACAGCGGCGACATGTTCATGACCAGCCATGTGAGCTCCTTCGAGGGCACAATGGCCAGCCTCGTCGCGGAGAAAAATATCGGCCCTGAAATCGATCAAAGCCTTTGTAGCGGCTGCCTGGATATCAAAAAATATAAAAGGAAGGGAACTTCTAACCTCGCCTGCTTCGGCTGCCAGATGGAGAGCTGTCTTTCCGACTTTGTTGATAACATCCACAGTATCTAAAATATTTAAATTTTAAAAAAATTGAAAAAATATCAGCTTCTCTTGATGGGAATCTTCCATACCTTTCTTGTATCAAATAAAAAATCTTACCTGGTCTTGCTCGAAGAAGGACCTGTACACTGGATACCCTCCCATTGTGCGCAGCGAGCATCAAAGGCGTCCTACCATGTCTGTCGACCTTATGCATAGCCCATGGATTCTCCCTTAACAGATCACTCAACAATTCTTCGTTTTCGAACAAAACTGCCTTCAAATATCAAAATTTTAAAAAAAAAAATAGAAAATTCAACCTGACGTATAAGTTGCATAGTATCCGACTCATCCAATTCCAAATCTATATATCCTCCACTCGAATCACCCATTCTGTAAAATAAAGAAGGATTATAGAGAACAATAGACATATCCGGCTTGAGAAAACATTTCGTGGCATCGTAATATTGACCCTGCTCCTCAAAGAGCTTGTTGACATTTACATGTTGCCCGTATCTTTTGGCAGAAAATCATTATGGGATTAGTTAACAGATTAAAAGGCGATTCAAGAATGGATGTTAATAAAAGAGAAAATGGTTCAACCTTGTCTCCTGAGTAATCGATGCGTACGTACGCAACATGGCGTGGTGGTCATTAGACGATGCAAATACTAATGTAAAACAAAGAATATTTATTCAGTATCGTTACATCATCGGTATTCTAGAACCGTATTTAGCTAACTGAAAACACCTAGTAAACACAACATTTTAGAGCTTATTATTCATCTGGTAGGTTTTCTTCGTTATTAGGCGGTTATAATGCGTAGGGTATTTGTGAATCCAGCTCCTGAAGGAACAAATGATTTGAAGGAGAAAAGAAGGAACAAACCCTGTCTCCATCCAGTGATAACTACGAGGAAATCACCCTTATGAATAAAACCACGATCCAATCCGATCATGATACCGTGGTTGATGCGATTGTCGACATCAGTAGGCCAGTCAGCTACACGATCTTTAGTATAATGAATGGGGAAGATTCCTCTGAAAAACAAGAAAAATATTGAACAAAAGAGAAATAGTACCTGTAGAGGTGGAGTTGACGACAAACAGAAGCATTTCTGGAGATGGTCAGAATAGGCACAGGACACTTGTAACGAGAGCAATTCATAGCAGAACTGAAAGAGATTTACGGTTAGATAAAGGAAATCTTACCGGCCAGTGGTAGTGACTAAAAGGATAGCCGAAGCATGACAACTAATAGCAGCACTCGTTGCAGCAATGGCAATAGTGTGAGTCATATCGGTCGGCTTTGGAGTATTTAGCAATAGTTCTTCGAAGAATTTGCGATGGTAGACAGCGGCTTCTGCTTCCTTGCAGATGAAGTGCATAATTTTCAGAGCCTCCAGCGGGTATTCACCCTTGGCTGTTTCACCCGAAAGCATCACACAATCGGCACCGTCAAGAACCTACAAAAATGTATGAAACTTTAACAAATAACTGCTTTAGAATAAGGTAGCTATCGTCAGATTCTCACTTTTCTTTTGGGACAACTTAGCACAAATGAAGTAAATACGAACATCTGCAACTCTGTGTCCCGTGGGATCGAACTAGGATACCGTATTTGGTAGGCAATATTACGCACTGCGCTATACTGATCAAACAAGCTCACCGCGTTGGCAACGTCACTTCCTTCTGCACGAGTTGGACGAGGCTTCTTTACCATCGATTCAAGCATCTGAGTAGCACAAATGACAGGTTTACCAACACGATTGCATTTGGCGATGAGCATCTTTTGAGCGAGGAAGACTTTCTCAGCCGGAATTTCAATGCCCAAATCTCCACGAGCAACCATGATTCCATCGGCTTCATCGATGATTTCGTCAGCTCGATCAACTCCTTCCTGGTTTTCGATTTTAGCTATTATCTTGATGTGTTTTCCCTTCTCTCCAAGCACTTGACGAATGGTTCTGATTCCGTCAGCATTACGAATAAACGAAGCAAAGATCATGTCGACTCCCTGCTCGACGCCGAATTGAAGATCTTTTATGTCCTTCTCCGAAACGGCTGGGAGGTCGACGATAGTTCCGGGCAGATTAACTCCTTTTCGGCTGCCGAGCATACCGCCATTTTCAACAGTACATATGACTGCATCGTCTTCTATTTCATCAACGACCAGCGAGATCAATCCGTCGTCAACATAGACTCTTGATCCGATTTTTACGACCTTTGCGATGTTCTTGTAGTCAACGAAGAGATTTACAGCGGTGCCTGACTCTTGGAAGGCCTCGTTCGTTGTCAAACGAATGGAATTGCCCTTCAAAAGTTCAACCTACAAACTTTGTTGATGAACACAAACATCATACCTCAGCACTGGCTCCACCAGCCAGAAGACCTGTACGAATTTCTGGTCCTTTCGTGTCGAGAGCAATACCAATGGGTCGTTCTTCAGAGAAGGACTGGGCAGCCTCTCGAACATTTGCTATGGTTCCGGCATGATATTCGTGTGATCCGTGAGAAAAGTTCATACGTGCAATGTTCATTCCGTTGACGATCATCTGTTGGAGCATGTCGACACTACGACAGGCAGGTCCTGAGATGAAACGACTAGAAAGAAAAGAAGTGGTTACCCACCAATAGTACAGATAATGCCGGTTTTACGAACGAGATGAGGTGGTTCGCGAATATCCAAACGACAAAGATGTTCTAAATGGGTAGTAGCAGGTGCAACATCCAATTTCTGTTCCTGTCTGAAAATAAAAGAATTAGAAAAGTAGGAAATGGGATACGATCAAACCTATACTGTTTTTGATAAAGCCATGAACACGACATGAATCTAGCGATCAGTTGTTTTTAAAATCGAGAAATTGTGAAATGAATTCTTAGGAATCGGATAATATTGTTATTTATCCGTATAAACATAATAGAACTAATCTACCATACCTAAAGATCAGCTGCAGTTTGTCAACAATTTGAAACTTTAGAAAGTTTTCTATCCCATTATCTCAATATCCCTTTTAGAGAGAAAAAACACCATGAAGTAGAAAAAAAAAGAAGAAAAGAAAGATTTTGATTATAAATTAAACAACTTACACTTCATAAGTCGTAGCCAATAATTCTTCTTTAAATCTAATTCCGTCCATTTCTAAATTATAAAAGTGATAAACAGAAAGGGAGTGATCGATGAGATGATGGAAAAATGATGCAAAAAAATCCCAGGTTTTCGAAGCGATTTCGAAACAAAAACGAATATCGAAAAAAATATTGAAGCGAGTAATCAAGACATTGAAAGAAATTACAGCTGCGTGGAGGAACTGCTCACGGCAGCTGAAGGTCGATAAATGTTAGCTGCCCGGCTATACACAGGACTGATTTTTGAGTCGCTGCAGCACAAATATCCGTGTTGTCAAGTAAATATCTGAAGGTTGCAAAAGAGATTTAGCCATATCCCTACTTGAGAAAGATCCCTTTATGATTAATCTAATTAAAAATCTATACTATGTAGGAAACAGCGGCCATTTGGAAAAGGAAGAAAATTGTAACTTACTTGAAATAATCGCCGGAATGTTCTTCCTCAACAGTCATTTTTCTTGTAAGAGTAGGCCGACGAGGTCTGTATAGCCCAGAAGGAACATCTCCGACGGAGTCTTTCAATTCTTCGTGCTGAAATTATTTTATTATTTGCACATAATTCATTTTTGATGTGCTAGAGTAACGGATTTTGCCATAATGACAAAGGAGCACGTGCTCAGCACATCTTTTTCACGTGGATATTTGTGTAAACCATAACTTACTTCTGATGGATGAAGATGTAGAGCATCAGCCACTTTCCCTTCTAAATCATGGAGTTTGTCAGAAACTTTTTCCAATAGCTAAAAGACTTTTCAATAAAATAAAGCAACTTACGTTTGACATAATATTGACGAAAAATATTTATCAGCACCCAACCTGAAACACGAAAATAACAACTGATGTAGTGAAAGACCAAGAACTACAAAAAAGGACAGCAGTTACGCAAATCGATGCGACCAAATTGAAAACATTTTTGTCTAGGGATCGCGTCTCTTGCCAAAAGCTATCGACGCAAGAGAAGCGCTCAAAGCATAAGCAAAGGGCAGACTTTAGCTGGAACGATGGCAATGATCGATTTAAACAACGAAAACAACGCCGTTGCACAATAGATTGAGTTACATAAATACTGAACAAGTTTTGGAAGAAAACACTAAAAAAAATACAGAAAACTGTTTCGAATGTCGATTGAACAATAACGATTCAAAAAAGTAGAATCAGTTAATTTGACACGATTCCGCGAATCAAACGTTGTTTGATCGGAAAATGATGACCTGAGGTAGCATTCGATGGGGTGATCGGGTAATGTTCAAAAATAATTTAAAAATACAAATCGTTGGTGCGTAAACAATTTCCGGATTAAATATATAATATAAATTTATTTACCCCGTTTAAGAGAAAAGGTTCACCGCCATGACCAAATAATTCATACTAAGCATGAAAACATTTAGTAAACAGGAAGCTAGAAACAGCTCATTAGGCATAACACATCAGACTTCAATTAAAAGAGTATAAATTAATTTAGAACTATTTATGATGTATGGAAAAAGAACAATAAAAACAGAACAACCGTTTATATTTAGATAACGATTGAAACAACATGAAAACAAGAACTGCCAATTTACATCTTGTCCAGGAAGTTGTCGAGAGCAGGAATGCCTTCTTTTAATCCCTTTCTCTTACGAGTATCCAAAACAATTTGGTTAGGCTTACTTCCAGGTTCAAGAGGATCTCCTTGAAGGACCTGAAAAAAAAATTACGTTAAAACGGCTTAAAAAAAACAAACCTGCCAATGATCGAATACACATTGAGGGAAGGCTTGTCCACCAGTATTAGAGCGAAGATCAGCGGTGAATCCTAAAAACAAAATATCCCAATTTCAAATTATCATACCGAAAGATTCATTTACTGGTAGGTAAGCCTTAACGACGAACATTGGAGTACCAGCGATTTGAGCCTCTTCGAAAACATGTCCACGTCTACGGTTAAGAACACCATAGATACCTGGAAAAAATATACTACTTATAAGCAAAAATAAAACGCACCTCCAACAGCGTTTTCAGGACACTGGATTTCGACAAGATATACAGGTTCCAAAAGTCTTGGACCAGCGGTAATACAAGAAGCATAAACAACACGACGAGCTGTTGGAATAATTTGTCCACCTCCTCTGTGGATAGCGTCAGCATGTAGTGTAACATCATGAATGTTGAAGCGGATTCCGCGCATGTTCTCATCGGCAAGCACTCCTTCTCTTGATGCCCATTGGAATCCAGCGACGACAGAGTCCTACAAGTAAAATTAAAACTATTGAAATAACAAACCTTGATTTCATTAAGGAATTGTACTCCTTTACAAACATCAACCAGAAGATTTGGTCCGGTTCCATCTGGTCCAAAGCACCAGATTTTTCTTGCTTCCGTAACGTCGTAGTCATACTTTTCAGCAAGAATCTTAGCACGAGCCTTGAACTCATCACGAGCATTAACAGTTCCATTTTCAATATCGTCAGCAAGACCATCAGGCATAGGACAAGCTGTCATGAAGAGACGATTGTGCTTATTTGGAGATTTGGACAAGCAGACTTGGTTGGATTCTTGAATGACGGTTTCGCGATACGAAACAACAGGATCAGACTTCTTGAGGGGTATGCAAGCATGATCTTCTTCAAGATCCTTGAGACAAATCTCAAGATGAAGTTCTCCGGCTCCGGCAATGATGTGCTCTCCAGATTCCTCGAAGATACACTGGACCATAGGATCGGATTTAGCTAGACGTTTGAGACCTAGAATAAATAGTATACCATATATAAAAGACAAACCTTCGACAAGCTTAGGCAAGTCAGCTGGATTTTTGGCTTCAACAGCGACACGGACAACAGGAGAAACCGAAAATTTCATAACACGCATATTGTGAGCATCCTTGTAGGTCGTGATGGTACCTCCTTTAACCAAGTACTGATCAACTCCAACAAGTCCGGCGATGTTTCCAGAAGGAATGTCTTCAATAGGCTCGATGTAACGTCCCATCATAAGAATAGTACGTTGGATAGTCTTTTCGTACAAGTCGTCCTTCTTTCCAGGTACGTAATTAGGACCCTGTAAAATAATAAATTAAAAAAAACTAAATCTCACTTGAATGCGAGCTTTCATTCCAGTAGCAACTTTTCCAGAGAAAACACGTCCGAAAGCATAGAATCGTCCCTTGTCAGAAGTAGGAACCATTTTTGAGACGTACATCATAAGGGGACCATTGGGATCGCAAGTCTTGATTGCAACAGCGGCTTCGTCATCATGAGGTCCTTCATAAAGCATTTCCATTCTGTATTTCTGAGCAGTGACAGGAGAGGGGAGATGAATGCAAATCATTTGAAGCATAGTATCTCCAGCAGGCAACCATTTACGCATAAATACCTGGAAATGAAAATAAGAAAGAGACAACCCTTACCTTCATAAGAGCTTTACCTTCCAAATCTTTCTCGTCACTTCCGAGTTTAATACCAAGCTGTTCTACCAATTTTGCTGTAGCATCCTTCTTGATGTTCATGATAGCGTCGAAAACCTAAAACAATAACAATGATGGAGATGAACAAACAATACCTTGAAGATAGGATCTAAAACAAACTGACAGAAACCACGTTTAGCATTTCCAGTTTGAGTGTTAGCCCACTTCTTGGTTGCAGAATCGAAGAAACGATCTCCCCAAAGATTCTTCATAAGTTTGTCAACCTAAATCCGGTAAGGCTTCTAGAAATTTCTTACTTCTACTCCGAATTTGGCAGCATACATTTCAGCAAACTGCTTTAAAGTAAAGGCCCATCCGTGAAGACCTGATCCAAAACCAACGTTTCCGATCGAAGGGTCAACCATGATTTGTCCCATTGGTCCATCATCATCTCCATAGGTAGCAATAATAACGTTGATGTTCTCGACAATACGTTGGAAAGTCTGGAAAAGCTCCTCAGTTCCAAGCTGCAATTCCAACAATGCGCGATCCATCTTGTTCATGAAAAGTACAGGCTTGATTCTCTCAGCAATAGCTTGACGAAGTACTGTTTCCGTCTGGACACATACTCCTATACAAATATATGATCAAAAAAAATGAACAAAATAACATACCAGAAACGCAGTCTACAACAACGAGAGCACCGTCAGTAACACGAAGGGCAGCAGTTACTTCAGAAGAAAAATCGACGTGACCGGGAGAGTCAATCAGGTTAATCAAAAATCCGTTGTACTTCTTCTTCTGTCCGTCAACATCATCAATTTCAACTTGAGTTTCTCCTTTGATGAATGGAATATCCTTCTCATTAAGCTCGAAGAACATAGAGATAGCCCTAGAACGAAATATTAAAATATATAAAAGTGACGTACGTTGACTTGATGGTAATACAACGCTCCTGTTCATCCTTCCTAGTATCAGTAAACCGTGTTTCTCCAGCCTTAGCACCAGCAATAATACCGGCTTTGGATACAAGAGAGTCGGTGAGGGTTGACTTTCCATGGTCAACATGAGCAATGACAGACATGTTTCGGATGTTTCTTTTGCGGTCCATAAGGCCACGGATTTCATCGACAGTGAAGTTCACCTATATTATGCAAATTAAAAAAAATATCAAAATACAGCACTTCCAACCTAACCTAATAAATAAATAAAAATACTCACCATTTTTATGGATTAGAAGTCACGTAAAGCGACTTTCTTCACAAGTTCGAAAAGAACGACCGCACAGATGAGGCGGTGACGAAAAATATTCGGTTGGCCTAAAATTCTTGGTTAGTAGTTCGGTTGATTCGCAGGTTTTCGTTCTGTGCAAGTACGGTAACGCGCGAAGTTCAAATTGTCAAAAACCTCCTGAACTTTTTTGTACATTATTGGATGAAAATGTTTTCATTTTCTTTTAGAAATGGAAGAAGATTTGGTCGCAGCCGATTCGGATCTTTCTTCGACTCGTTCACCATCCTCAGTACTTCCACATTTTTCTTCAGAAGAAATACTTGATAATAATGAAGAAATATTATTGGAGGAGATTGAAAATAAGGAAAAAAATGGAAGAACTAGGAAAATTTTGCAAAAATACAATATAGCCATCCCTGAATTGAAATGTAATTTCAAAAATTATTCAACTCAAGATAACAAGGCCGAAAAAGTGGATCTGTCTCTTTCGAATGTAAGTTCTCAGTAATTTTCATATTTGTTTAGGAGAAAATAGATCCATGGTTTATAAAAAAGTTTTCTTTAGTGAAAAAACGAGCTAAACCTTTACAGTTTTGTACTGAAACACAGAAACGTGGAGGTAAACTCTTATGGTTCATTGTTTTTTATCATAGATTCTAGTAACTGCTCAAAGACAGATTCAAAAAGAATTACAAACAAAGCTAGCAATAAAAAGAAAAAAGGAACAAGAAAAACGTCGTGAGCTTTATGCTGAAGATAATGAAGATGTTTTTGACAATGTAGAAGATAAATTGCAGGAAGAGAATCAGTTTGTGAATTTCGAAGTTAATTATATTTTTAGGTTATCGGTAGTATCAGACAATGATATTGAAGATGAAGATGATTTCCCAAATGATACTGGTATGTCTTTTATGGAGTCAAACTATTTTCAGACGAAGAGAAAAATTTAAGCAAAGATATACTTGACAATATCGTTGATGAAAAACATCAAGAACTTACAGATATCAGCTCTTTAAAAGTGTGTTGTTTATTTATTTTATAATTCTAATTCAGGAATCTGGGGATATATTTTCTGGTGAAACACCTATCATGTCGGATTGCAGCACACAACCGAATGTGTTTCCTGTTTCTGAATCGACACCGATCGACACCGGAAGTCAGTTTCCGCCATCCCTATCGCAATGGTATTCTCCTAAATCTGAAAAGTTTGTTCTCATCTAATTTTTTAATTACTTCTATAGGCGTAAAAGTTCTGTAGAATCACTCTCAGATGAAGATGCAATTGAAGAGCTTAACCAGTCATCAATGAAAAATCAAGTTGACATGGATGATCTTTTAATGTATTGTTCTGGGCAGTTCAATGTCTCTGTAAATAAGCCTCAAGAAAATTCAATTACAAAAGTAGATGATATATTGAATGACGAAGTGTACGTTTTACTATATCTTAAAAAAATTAATTTCTAGAAATATAATTCGTCCGTCTAATAAGAATAAAACATTTTTCGATTCAGACGACGAAGATCAAGACGTTAATCCTACCGAGACGGTAATTTTTTTTTGCATACATAGTCTTTCTCAAGAGAGAATCCAGTCGTTCTATTAGTCCAACGGAGAAACAATCTTCCTTACGCAAAACCGTTTTTGTATCTGATGATGAAGACGATAATGTAGAGGATGGTGATGAAGCAGAATTGGCAATTGAAGAGAATGACATTGAAAGTGATCATGAAGATGAAGACAGTCTTGATGGTATTTGCATGTTTTGTTTCATATAAAAATTTAGGAGAGCAGCCGCCTAATGGTGATGGTTCTGATGATGAACTTGCCGTTTTTCGACGAATAGAGCATCAAGAATATAAGAGAAAGTGGGTGAACTGTTGTCACTATTTTTTGATTAAGACTTAAAAAGAAAAGATTTTTTGACGACGAAGCTTCTCTGTCAGGAAGTGACGTAGGAAGTGATGCTTCTGAAGATGAAGATGAAAACAATGAGTATGAAGCAGATGAATGTTAGTTGTTCAGATTTTTCTAAATATTTTAGGTGACAAAGAAGAATTCAATCAGGAAGAATTACGAGAAAAAAATCATAAACTTTTTCTCAGGCAGCAGCAACAGGAACAACATAGGGAAATCGCAAAATTGCAAGAAAGGTTTTAAAAAAATGGTTCCACTGTTTTCTAGACTTCTTGCTGATGGTGATCTTGCTGGTATTGAAACAAATCGAACATTTCGCATACGTTTAAGAGAAGATGTTGAAATTGATATGCAGGAAATAAATCAAATGTCCCAAGATGGCATTATTGAAGATGACCCTGAAGATGATAAAAAACGACTAGATGTTATAAAATTCAAAGCCGAAATGGTTTTAATTTTTTTTTTTCAATTATTTTTAGCATCAATTATTATCACAAACGCAAAATGAACAAGAAGACGATGAAATTGAACGAGCTGCAAAAGCAGCAGTACTAGCAGAAGTCATGGAAGATTATAAAATGCGTGAAACTGCAACTCTTATAGGAAAAAGTCCACTAACTAATATTTTCAAAGATATGAATGGTAATTTTTATTTCTTTAGTTCTAAATTTTATAGGAGTCAAACAAATGTATTCAAATGCAATCGATGTACAAGGCGGTACAAAACGTATCGGAGAACCGGTGTTATTACCTCAGAAAAAATCTAAACTATTGGAAAGTATCGATGATTAGATAATTTTCTAAGGTTATTGCTTTATCAGGATGCCATACAGGTTGTTGAATTTTTAATTCACTGTATCATTTTACTTATAAAAATATTTACTCAAGTATGTCCTATAACCTAATGGTTTTTTCCATATGTTCCTTTTGACGTATCGTTGTTTAATTCAATTTTAGACTAGATATGATAAATAACATTTTGAGGTTACCCACGCTTCTACGTTTAACTAATCAAGGTATTTACATTTTGTTTTGAAACTTCTGGTCACAGGTTTTTTACCAATAAGAACATACGCGGCACCTGTTGGAGGAAAAGTTGTTGCTCAGAAAATAGACAAGTCGTTTGTTGAAGAGGACGCCGAAAAAATAGCATCACATGTTTGTGTAAATTTCTACATTCAAGGTATTATTAGTTAATTTGAATGAATCGTTTAAATATTCAGGTGAAGAGCCAGGTCCGAAAATACGTCCGGATTCTGAATACCCTGATTGGTTATTCAAACTTGATCTAGTACCTCCTAAACAGTTAGAAGATATGGATCCTGAAAAAGTTCTTTTTTTAAATTCTTTTAAAATTAACGTTTAGGATGGTTGGCTATATTGGAGAGCTCTCAGAAAACGACAAATTGAACAAAATCGGCGAATTCAAAAGTTAAAAACTCGTTTTCTACATTTGCAGGATAGTCCTAATATGAAGAGTTCGAAATGAATAATTAGTTTTTTAAAATAAAAGATGTAGTAAAACCCTGATTCTTTGTTTAATATGGAATAGGTCATCTGGGGTATTCTTATTACTAACTCTTTTTAGTCAGATAGGAGACATCAAGAGCATTAATTTTGAAGTGGTCACAAAGTTGTCTCACCTAAATATCCCGTTTCTTTTTATCACATAACTTACAACGCACACTCCATAGTGAATATGGGCAATTGTAATAAGAAGTGTAGATAATCGCAAGAGCGCTAGCTCATAGTTAGAAAGATAAATCCCCGTAAAAGCAGTGAGAGCAAACAACATTAAAAGCCAGTTATTTGCATGAGCTCTTGTTGAAGACATCTGGGAGATTATCAATCGACACTAAATAGAGGTTTAATGATCTGAGAATACTTACAGCTATATTACTGAAAACAGTTCCAACGCAGAAGAAAAACAATCTTGGATCTCTGTCAATTATATTAGCTAAAAATTATTGAAAACTCAGGAATTTACTTGGTGATATCACAGCCCATGAAATGCTGAACACATTAAGGAGAAAAATTGGAATCATTGGTCGTACCATTTCTATGAAATTAGGCTACAACACATATTAAATAAGTGAAAGAGCAAACTTGTTTAAATGTTTTGCTGATAGTATACGAATACCACATATTATATAAAGACATCGCAACTGAACCAACACAGCATACTGAACTGTAATAAAATAGTCATAATAACTTACAATAAAAGCCAAGTTCAAATACTTGAGCAAAATTTAATCCTCCCATTACATAAAACTTGTACCATTTGTAATCAACAAAATATGTGAAAAGATACACTGCTACGAGGCCCTAAGAAGGATATGAACGTAACAAAAACACTTACATATTGACTTGCATCGTATCCCCAAGAAAGAAACATTATTCCAGTGTTGTACTTCTCCCAATGAGTTGAAATGAAAACTAGCTGAACACTAATGAGGATAAAGAGTAGATGTAAAGGGGATACACTAAAAATAAATACTTTTTCTGGTAACATACCTATATTCTCCTCGACCAAAAACAGAAAAAATTGTAATGGTAAACGGGACGGTAGACCACGAATCGAGACCATGATCAACTGGATTTAGTATAATTCGTATCTAATGAACTAACACAATTCGCCGGTTGGCCCTGATGCTCCTATTCTTCGTGCCTGTTTTCCATCAGTTCCATCCAGAAAATGACCAAGAAATGTGCATATAGCAGCAAAAAGCCAAAACCTTAAACCTACATGTTGTCTAGGTAAATAGTCATACCATTCAGGTACCGGTCTTGTTGATCCAACGCTGTTACTGTGAAGATTGTAGTCTATAAAACTTTCAACTAGAAAACATCCCATAACAAGTGACCATCCAATAAGTGTTATTGCATTTGGAGCCCACCATCGTGGAAAGAACTAAAAAATATTAAAAACTATAAAAATGACAAACTTCAACGGCCCAATTCCAGAAAGGATGAGAGATATAAACAGAAAGAGGGCTATTATCAATACATGAGTACTGAAGAGAATATTCATTATTTTATATAAAACATACTTTATATTTATCGAATCCTTTGATTTGCGCTCCCGATAAATATTTTTTATCAAACAGATTCATACTTCTTCTTTCTCTTGTTATGATAATCTCTGAAACAAGCATTTTTAGACAACGTCTTATAACAAAAAAAATCCTCACCATCATTTGGGAGGAGAAAAAGGTCATTCGGGATGTTTTTTAGATTCTTAAGTTCTGTCTCTTCATCCCTCAAGTTCATTTGAAAGGAATTTCTTTATCGACGCTGCAGAACGAAAATGACTTGAGAACGAATCAAATGATAAGAAATATCATTGGTATCTATCTATCAAGAATAAAAATGAATAAAAGATTTTGAGCAGACGAGCTCATTATTTTTTAAAATTAAAAACTGAGGGAACAAGGTCAAAGTACAAATCCTGAAAAAATTGACATGGTGGACTTTTTAAGCTTAAGATAAGGTGATAACGTAGTGAGTGGATGATAACATCTAGACATAACGCTCTTACAGCATAAAAAAACAATTGTAATGGCAAATGGATAAGAACAAGCCAACATAAGCGAAGTATAAAACGATCAGCGTGTTGTAATGTCTTGTGTACCTTACTTATAGCCAAAACAATGGACAAATTAAACACCATGCAGCCTTCTCTCTATTGATTTCACAACAAATGAATGAAAAAAAATATTGATATAATCTCAGAAAAGAAATCAGGAGACGCTGTTGTTGTACGCAACTTAACACGATCATGTTTATTTTTCTATGTTCTTGTCAGAAATGTTTACTCGTCCAAATCGTCCAAATCAAATATAGCATCAAAAAATGAGTTTGATTCTCTACAGATTGACAGCATGTCAAGAAAGCTGATCTTATCATTGTTCTGTGACAAGAACGAAACCTCTGCAGAAGGGGGGAAGGGGATGATATTTTAAAAAGAATAGTTTAACATATGATAAACTAATGATATTTTTATGGAAAAGCATGCCAATAAAAAGCAAAAGAAAATATCATGTTGATTTCCTAATCGTTTGTTTTTGTTTTTTTTCTTTTATTTTCTCTATACCTGCAACATCAATTTCTACCAGCAAAGAGTTGTTTTTTCCTCAGTATCTCCTATAGGAATTGTTGGAGTCCGTTATTTTTGTCTATTAATTTTCAGAAAACTAGTACTAAGCAGAAGGATATTGTTGTCTTCAAAGATATCCTCTAATAAGGCTCTCCTCTCCATTCTCCCTTAACGTATCCCCTAGTTCTAGACTTGGTCTTTGCTGTTCGATTGTCGAAAACCACCTTCCGCTTGATTTATTGCACATATCATCCGAAAGTTCCGTGTCCGTTGCAGCGAAGGACGATTTTAATGGACAACACGGCGTCATAACAAGGAAGTCGGCGAGTTGATCGTTGGTTATCAATAAAAGTCCGCCGCCTTTTGTCTTTCCATTTTCGAATCCAAAAGAAGATTAAATACGCCTTGAAATATCTATGATATCTCTCTATTATAGCAAAGTTCTTAACGTTTTATAACTACAAACTCTACATTGCAGTGTTTTGATTGTCGAAAGTACAAAACACATACTGATGGAGGAAGTTTCTAACTTTTTTGCTTGTGCAAACTCGTCGTCGGACAGTAACCTGCAGAACAGGAACAAAAAGGAGAGACAAACAACGGGATATCGTTTATTAAGCACCGGAGAGAAGATATACACGTTTGGAAGATATGTAATTGCATTATTCTGTTAGCTCATCCAATATTCCACATGTCATCATATTTTGAAACGTCATCTTCAGCAATACGAGAAGGTCTTTTTGTTGTTTTGTCAATACCTCCAATGTGCTAATAACGGCTAGGTTATTTGCAAATCTCGCCGGACCATTGACACTACTAGAGAAGTATTCATAATGAAAAGGAAAACTTACTCAATAGACAGACAATGACTGAGAAGTGCTCGTGACAGTTGTTCCCTCTCTTCCTGAAGGATCATTCTGCCTCCTTCCGACAGATCCGGGATACCTAAACGGGTTCATTAAATATTCCGTTATCTTAACGCGGAAGTTTTTAGAACCCTGTCGAAAGATTTAACGAATTACTTGAATTGCATAAAAGGAGGGCCTTGTTGATGACATATTCTTTCTTCGTCATCGCATTTCTCACAATGGGATCAATCACCTGACTTTGCATCTTCTCAACCAAGGGGTTTGTTCTATAAAAGTAACAATTTGGATCGACCAAATCAGAGATCAAGTAGGGTGTAATAGTTCGTCTCTCCGCGACCAGTAAAACAATATGGACTCACTGTTCATTTGATGATGATCTTTCTGAATTAGCATGCCTACTCTCATAGACAAGAAAAGCCTGGGTCAGATTAAAACAGAGCAGGACACCCCGCTTGATGAGAATCAGCTGATCATCTTCACAGAGACGATGGAAGAAGGAGAATGTTCTTGCGTAGTCAATAGTCGAAAGAAGATCAAAGAGGGTCCATGATTTGCTGAATCTGTTGAAAAAAAGAACAGGATTGAACCTGAACTTCTGGAAAGGAACGAACATGTGTCGAAGCATTTCATATTGATATAGCTCGTGGTTCTCATTTGGTTCTTCTTTTACAATAATATCCTGTCCTCCCTGAAGATAATGTCGAACTGAGGAGAACTGCTGGTCGATGTTGCTTGCCTCCTTCTTGGTCAATTCGAGAAATAACAATCTGTCAATGAGTTTCTCTACTTCGGCATCTGTCGACACAAACATACTGTTCGGACTCTGAAAGAAAGGATACTTCTACCTTCTGAAGATTCAAACCCTTTCTCTTGATATACTGGTTTCACTAGATCGTCTTTCAACAATATTTTGAACGACTTCGTTAACCTCTAGATCGTTCGTACACCGTATTCCCAAAGGATTCATTCCCACAAAGACACATCGATCAAATCTGCAAGCACGACAAAAGAGGCGAAATTCTAAAAAAGGCAATTAGAAAAGGGAGGGACAAACCTTCAGGAAGATCGGTAATACAGGTGCCATTCTTGGTACAGTTAAATTTTTTCTGTGAAAGAATCGTTCGTCGGAAGAAGGTCTTACATCCATTACAAGAAGGGACCTAAAAATTCAGATAAAAAGAAGGAAGTAAAAAAGGTGATCAGACATTAACCATATACGCGGGGGAGAACTAGCTTTCATGTTTTGAAACACCTTCTATCACAAGGAACTAACGCCCCTTTGCTGCGACCTGGGGCTTTTATTCGGGGGGTGATTTTTCTTTTGATAGATGACTTCCTCGTTTCAGGAAACAAAGAAAACAGATCCAAAGAGGAAGTTATTTGAAGATCTCTTAAACTAATTAAAGATGAAACTTTTGAAAGTCAAATTGGAGCATTACTCAATTATAATTAGCTGGAAGAGAAAGGAGGTGAGAAAGGAAAATAAGGCTGTTAGTTGGAGAGGAATAGAACGAGGGAAGAAGGAAAGGAGGAGAGACAAACCTCGTAGTGGTAGCCACTAGCCTTTCGACCACAGACGACACATGTTGTGGGACAGATATTTCGAGGCAGTTGATGGGCAGATGAGCTGGAAACACTTAGCATATGATAAAGAACAGCCAAGGGAAGTTAGATTATAGATTAAAATGTCGCGGATGGATCGGTTAGCAGCTGAAACGGGCTTCTGCACAGACCTCTTTGCAATTCGTCTTCCGGAGAATTCCGGCAGTTCCTCCTCACTACTGTCAGATTTGCTTGTCTTGGTCATAACTGGAAAAGACGACTAAGAAATGAACTATTGAAGAGGGAAAGAAACACTGGAAAGTAAGTTCTTTGACACTATCGTCATGATTGGCGATAAGACAGCGCACTGGGTGAGTAGCAGCAGGTCGACGAAGGGTCGATCACGACCCGATCTGACTCAGCGAACTGATCTGAATGACTCGAAAAAGACTATTTAGCCAATTGACCGTTACAATCAGTTTTTATTTTGATTTTTTGCAACCTAGCTGGCTATTTTTAAAAATTGGTCTAGTCAATTTTCGTTGCTAGTATATGTGATTTATGTTTTGATCTTTTGTTTCAATTTCTGAACTTTTCTTTCTCAATTTTTTGAGTCTTAATATGCTGTTCTTTCTTCCACTTCTCTAGGTTTCCATCTTCTTTACTCTTCAAAAATCTACTAAGAATCTGTCAAAATGAACAATGAAGGAGTAGAAATACAAAAGAAATGTTTTCCGTTCGATTTAATGAACAAAGCTAGAGGATACTACTATAGTTATAACAAGGAAGTGATTTATTCTATATTTGTTTAATTATTGTTTTACATCAATCTTTGAGATGTAATATTAAAGTAAATAAGGTCGTCTATGACGTGAATTAGGTACGATAATATATGAAATGTTAACTGATCGATAAAAAAAGAAAAATAATTTCTTTCTTTATTTTTTTTATTTACTTCATTTCAAGAATACCAAAGTAGAAAAAGAAGGAACAAGTAAATTAGAACTGGAAGGATGAGGAGAGACTATCGACCGAGTAATACTCTCGATGAATAATTAGGGAACCATCGGCTGTTAGTTGATGAAAAAAAACCTATCAGGTGGAATACGTGGGCGGTCCAGGAGAGGCCTTTCTGTCTTTTAGTCACGCCTCCTGCCGTAGTCGCTCATTCCCTTGCCATCCTCATCATTTCCGGATCAAATTTGTTATCTTCGTTCTAAAAGTAAAAGTGATCTTCTAATTTGGCCTATTTCTGAAGGAGGAAACGTTATTCTTGACTTCTTTGACCTGGTATCTTCAACGAAATAATTTCTGTATATATTCTGTATTGTTTCTTTCTATTATTGGCTTAGAATAAACTATTATTCAATTTGTTCCTATAAACGAAAATTGCCGCTGATAAAACTGGTAGGTTTTTCAAATAATTGATTTTCTTAAAATGTAAGGAAAATATGAAAATACAAGAGAAGGGAACGCGTGTTACAACGAAAAGAAGTCTATCCGGTCTTTTTTTTCGTTGACACCGTATCCTCTACAAAAATCGATCCAAAAACCTCTCTTCTTCGATTAGTCTTTACTTTCTCTCTTCAACTGAAAAAAAACCTCTTCAAAAAACGAGTAGTTCTGACTATTAAGAATAACAAGATGTATTTCCTTTTTATGTTTTGAATTACAACATTCAATTCTGTCGATCTTTTTCTGTTGAACTCTCAGTTACGACCGGATGATTGGACAGCATGAGTACATTTTCTGTACGGCTAAGATATTAGTCACCTGCTTACGCAGTCTACTCTATATTGGAATACAACTCATACGTCAGAACAATCCCATGAGGGACGGAGAAATAAAAACAGCTGTAAGTTTTGCAAATCAAAGAAAGACCCTGGAAAAGTTTCAAATGGAACGGCGATAGAAATGTTAATGATTGTAGTTTAGACTAAAAATAGAGAGCAACCTAGATAGCTACATGAGATTAACTTCGCATGGTTCTTGTCAAGATCGTTTTTCACAGATTCTTCTAACTGCATATGTCTCTGTTAATCCCAATGTCTCCCTCGCTTCCTCGTTTTTATGTCCGTTATTGGTTCTTCTTCGTGGAATATTCATTCGAAATTCCAATTTGTTTTATTCTCAGAAGATATGGTCACAACGTGGTTAATCTATCACCGACCCGGTCGTCGAAATTATTACTTCATGCATTGGTAACACCCCTTGGTCAGATGTCAATCACTGTGTCCTTGAGGGTCTTCGCATCATCCTGAAGACAGCCTCGAGAACAATTGAATTGTCTCTTATTTAACTCTAACCAAGAATAGCAATGACCCTTTCTCCAAATATATCTTCTTTATTCACCACATGCATGTTAATCAAGAAAACACATCATTACAAAGTCAAGAAAGAGTGTTTTCCAATTTTACAAAGACCAATTATGGCAGACGGGAGTCCGATTCAATTACCTCTAACAGACTAACTTCTTCTCCAACCAAAAGTCCTTCATTTCCGTTTTTTTTTTTTTGCAAAATCGTTTCTTCCTCTTTTCTCTTCCAGCCAATTATAATTGACCTATCTAAGTACATCGTGCCCCAATTGTATTGATCAGTTCAGGAATGAGACTGGTCTTCGTATTGCTATTTATCGTTTCCTCTCTGTCGACGGCCTTCTATCTACCAGACATGGAGAAACGTGGTGGGTGTCGGTGCCATTCGATCAAAATCATTCAGCCAATGGAGCATGGTTCCTTCGACCAGCCTGGAGACCTATCCAGAAGAGAATGTATGCCATTTCCAAGAATTACGACGATTGGGATAATCCCGAAAGTTTCGAATAAATACAAAGAAAAATCTCTCAGTTTACGCTGTGTTGCATTTATGGTCATGTTGATCTGTCTACTGATGATCAATGGTGAATTTTAGCCGTTACGCTGTTCCCAAAAGAGTTTATTATCGACAAGAAAGCTCTTCGGTGTGATTTCCAACGTGATCGGCCTGTCGTCAGTAATGTTACCAGCAAACTCAAAGAGTTGTCCTCCGTTGCCAGAGTCAATTTAGTTTTGTGCGGCACTTCTTTGATGTTTCCCGTCAATACTTCGGCTGGATCTATGTCATCAATCGGTGTCACGTTGACCGAGGAAAATATTTCCTTTTTTGAACTCGGAAACAACTTCATTAATAAAAAAAATATAAGAAAAAAAAAACTATTGCTACTTGCTACTTCAGCTTTAGTTGTAGTTGTATATCAAAAACTTTTTGAACAATCCACATGTCTCGACAAGAAACAGCTGGCGATGAGAAAAGTAACGTAGATGCTGGCTTGTAGTCCCGTAATCAGAAGAATTTTAAAAGACGATAAGAGTCAATTGATCGCAAGACGTCTATCGCAACTTTCGTGTCCATTATTCTCCTCCAATTACTTTCCTTTCTTTCAGTTGAATATGAGACTTCTTTTATTTCTCTCCCTCGTTCCTCTCATCGTTGCCGATCAATCTTGTCACGCCGAATGCTTTTCAGTGAGTAAATTTTCAGTGAGTTCTCCCATTTTTTGGGTAAACTAGCACTTTAGACACTAGCACCCAACCCTCTTTTTAGAAAGTCAAAAAAGTAGAATAACTTATAGGATAAAGCCCCAACCTGTTCAACATGGCTCCGACGGGATGTCCCTTCCGATGTGGCAGGTGTATACGAGGTGAGAATCTAATATCTTTTACCCATTTCAGTTGAATACGGGGTTGGTGAATCTATCCTGTGCATTTGCCTCTCTTCCTGTTCCCACGACTGTTTCTTGGGTCCACAAGGCACAGAATTCGAACAGTTGGGTGGAATTCGCCTGTTCAACAAAAGAAGAAAACAAGGTTTGTAGGTAGGTTGTTTTATACTCGGGTAATTTATAAAAAGTGATACAGAGCATCTAGTTGACAGTCGATGCATCCTCAAAACAACGGCATTGAACATGTCTGGCAGCTACAGATGCCAGGCTTTTACAAAAGGAGAGACAGGGGCGAAAGATAGCAAGGCTTTTGGGTAAGGATAGAGTGAAAGGAGACATTTGTAGATCTGAATTCCATGTGAGTGTCGTCGGAGTTTCTAAACTGGCAGTCTCCAATTATTATCTACCTTATGGAGAGTTGGGCCATATTGAGATTGAAGTGAGCCGTCTCATTCTTTTCCAATTTATCAGATCTGTGCCAATCCTAAACCGGAAGTTTTCTGGCTGACTCCAGAATCTATTTTGAAGTCAGATGAGGGTAGTCATCGAATGACAGCCACTCAACTTCATCCAAAAAAGGTAACTATACTTACTTTTCCTTCCATTTTCAGGTCCGATTGTCAGTCAATGGCCCGGCTTCGATCATTCCTTATTGTTATAACTCCCGTTTAATCATTCGACGAGTCCATGCTAACGACACTTTCCAACTATCTGTATGTCTTTCTACTACTAATAATCCAAAATTATAAATTTAAAATTATAAAATAAAATTCTAGGTTCTAACAGAGGGGACAACCACAACAACGAAGCTTCCGGTGGAGGTCAGTTGAACATTATTCAAATTGTTCTTTATTCGGCTTTAGGTTATCAATGTGCCGACTTCCTCCTCTCCGCAATCCTTCCTTTCCCTCTTTATCGTTGCACTTTCCCTCCGAGGGATTGTCTTCTGAACTTTCCTTCTCTTATGCAGTTCTTTCATATTCTTTTACCTTGCCATTCTCATTATTCGTTGTATCTAAGCTATTCAATACAGATCACAGTTCATCAATTGATGTTTGCCGTCACTGACTCATTCCTCGAACTGTCGAAGTTTCTGGTAGCGAGCAAACACGTCCTTTCAACAGAAATAACCTTTGTTGTGGAACTGTAATCTCCCGCTGTCCGAAAATCCCTTGTTTTGAAACGACGAATAGTATTAGAACTGGATTTAGACAGAAAATATTGAAAAAAGGACAATCGATTGACATCATTATTTTAGCGAAAAAAATAAGAGAGTAAATATATGCAGACCAATTAGGAACCAAAAAGAGAAGATATCGGAGGAGGGAAAGAAAACCAGTTGAGACAGTAAATATTTGATATCTGAAGTTACAGTTTGCTCGTTCTTTTCATATAAAAAGAATTCATTCATTCATTCGACCTTTACCCTCATTCTGCCCCCCCCCCCCTACCCCCCTCACCACCACCTCCTCTTTCATCACCTGTCTGCAACCCTTTTGATTTCCCCGATTTTTCGGTTGAGTCATCAAATGATGCCAAATCCACCAGCTGTTGACACTTCACTTGCCGAGTAGGACCGCCTCTCGGTCACCTGTCATTCAATCTTTTTCCGTTTACCAGCTCTCTTTCAGAATGAAACTCTTGTTCCTTACTCTACTGACAGTCGTTGTTTATTCTGCTCCGAGATCCAAGAGAAGTCTTTTCGGTAGTGCTCCTTGTGTTGTGACTGGAAATTCACTCTATATCAATGGCCTCTATCAAAGAAATTTATCTTCAAATGAGATGAGTGAACTAAATCAGTATCAGGACTCCGTGAGCCAGTACGAAAATGTGAGTCAAATTACAAGAGACAGCAAAGATAGAGTTAAGACTCTTCAAGCAGCCATTGATCAGAGGAAACAAGACAGAATGAATGGAAGAAATGGAGGACAGAGAGGAAACAATCAGAGCGGGAATAGCCAAATGATGACAAGCCTCCCTCAGCCTCCCTCCCGTCCTTCATTCTGTGGTGATGATGCCATCACGCAATACATTTTCGACGGTTGTCTCGTTCAAGTAAGAAATTCAGGTCACTGATAAAGAGAGTATTTCAGGACAACAAGGTTTACATTGGCCGTCAATATGCTCGTGATCTATCCCCCACTGAAATTCAACAATTGCAGGACTACGATTCCCAGATGACCAACTACCAAGATTATCTACAGCAACAAGTTCAGAATGTAGAGCCGTTTCTCGAATTTCGACAGACTTTTTTTAGCAGCTAAGCGGTCTCTTTGGACAAGGATTCTTATCTCAATTCTCCGACGACAGAAGCACTACGATGCCAACTTCGACTGGAGCCACGTCTTCTCCTGGCCCGGCTCCCCAGCTTCCTACACCCCCCAACTTCTGTACCACCATCTATTAATCAGTTCTCTATCTATCTCATCACACACAGCAATACGTGTAGTCGGTTGTCGAATAAAAAACTCAAAATCCTCCTTGTATGATTACGTCGTCATTTATTCTGCGGAGAAAATGAAACCACGAAGCAATCATGACATTATACTGCCAGATTCACCCTTTAATTCCGTCATGTTTTTTTTGTGTTTAAATTTAACTTTTTTTCTACTTCATTTTTTTTAGTAAGTATGTCTAAACATTTTTGCTATTTTGTTGAAAATGGTGATAAACTTTTGAAATATTAACAACAATAACTAATATCTGAAAGAATATAAGATTTTTTTATATAATAAGCATAAACCCGAAAATTTATGAAGAAATGGCGAAAGCCCTTCAAAGAGCTTCAGATATTCTGGATAAAAAGTCGGAATATATGAAAAATAGGAAAAATGAAAAAAATGGTGATAAACATCAAAAGACAAATCATGCGCTTCAATGAACTAGCACGTATATTGCCATTTAGGGCAAATTGTATTTCACGTACTGCACGAACTTGTATATCACGTACTGCGCTTAATTTCGTTTTCTTTTTTTCTCCTATTTTCAGATTTTTTTTGTTGTCAAATATATCTAGGGGTTACTAAAAAGAAAAAGATAGAAAAAATTTGAAAAAAAAATAAATACGTGATATAAAATACAGTATATAGTATGTGATATACAAGTATGCGCAGTACGTGCAGTACGTGAAATACAATTTGCCCCATTTAGTTATTTGAAGGGTTTAGAAATCCATAGAGCCGAACAACTGGCAAAGAAGTTATGGGATGGATTCAGTAACTTTGCTCCTTTGTTTATACTCATCATTGAAGCTCTTTTGTCTCACTTCAAAATGATATAATAAATTCATTGAAACCCAAAACAGAATAACAAAATGTACAGCTATCACAGACTCTGATGACTAGAGGAAACCGTACGAAAGGAGAAAGAATTAAGAGAAGTCATGGAGCATAGATATCGTCTTTGCTGCCGCGACACGAACCAAAACGTCTTCCTGGTCTTTTAACAATAGAACGAGCCCTGAAAATCAAATAATGCATTCCTCTTCCATACCTCCGAAGATAAGTTCTTTACTTATTGTCGCTCGTAATTGAGGGGTCAGAACAGTCAAAAAGTAACCGGTGAGGAGGGCGGAAGTGGATCTCATTTTGGCTGAGACGGACTTGAAGTAATTGGAACAGGTCAGGGCGTATATATTTACTTTATCCGAGAAGGAGATGGCCTGTAAAGTGAGTGATTCGACTAGGAAAGTCTTACCAAAATGGCTGCCAGATCTTTTACAAAGGAGTGATAATTGGTTGTCATTTTTCCTTCTGGCAACTCATATTCAATCAATGTTGATGCCTGTCCACAATTTAGCAGTCCATGGAGTCGGTATAAAGCCATAGCACAGGTCTTTTTAACGTCGTCGTGTTCATCATTCAAATGAAGAAGAATAGCAATGATGTTGGTGTGGAGATGGTTGATAAATTCGTCGGATGAGCTTCCCACTCTTCCTCCAAGTTCTCCGAAAAGAGTAAAGGCCGCTGCTCGAAGAGCGGCTGATTCCTTTTCAAAACAGGGTCGAATTTTCAAAAGAACTTGGGGAAGGATATTCAGCAGCTGTTTGTTATCCGTCCTTGACACCAGTTTGCTCAAGGCTACAATGGATTCCATGGCGACAGTGTCCCTTCTATCTCCCAGATCATCCAAACCACCCATCGCTGCCTCGACTGCCATGTTGGCGAATCTCTCAGCCACTGTTGGAGAGGAACATTCAGCTAATTCTCCCAGTCCACGAACACACAACTTAACATCACAATGGAAATCATGCAAGGACCTACCTTTCGAATCCTTAGACTCTGATCACTGAGCTCGTTTTGCAGCAGATGGACACATTTGACAAGGAGCTGTTCGTTGAAATTTCCATGAACATCGGGACAGTTTTTAATGAGAGCAGAGGCGACGATAACGGCCGCCAGTCGGATGGGCTCGCTCTCTGACTCCGCATGTTCGGATACACCTGTCCATAGACCAGCTATCCAATCCGGTCGATGGTCACCGATTGATTTAACCAATTGACTCAACTGAAAAAAAATAAAGATCATGGAGATACTCACAGCTGGGATGAACTGTTCCCGGTCGGCACATTCTGTCCATCCTCTGGCTTGGTTCATCTTTTCTATAATTTGCTGACTTCGCACTCTTAGGAGTATTCCCATGATGACCATCACTCCAATTCCTGCCGGTTTTTCGATAGCTCTTCGTAGCTCGGGAGTGATGATCAGCTGTTGTTTCGTCCCATCTTTGTTTTCTTTTTGAACAACTGGGTATTGACAGTCAGAGACACTGCAAATGAAATGGAAGAAGGTGGCTAGCAGAAGTGGAATCCTCTCGTTCAACACCCATTCTGGCTCTCCGGACTGAAAAAAATCATAAGAACAAAGAAAACAGTTTCACCTTGATGACTTCTGCTATGGCTGAGGCATATTGGCACGGCTCCGTATGAACTATCTTGACCGAGTTACCCGCCCCAGTATCCATGATATCGAATGGAACGGGAAGGGAATGGTTGAGCAACTCTAGAAGGTAGTCCACGATATTGGGAAAGAGTTGTCGGTCACGGGAGAGACAACCCCACGCATCACTTATATGTCTGGAGGGGTATTCGATCAAAAAGAATCCTTACATTGGATAGGGAAGAGGCTCTCGGATTAAGACATCGCAGACAGTCTGAGTCTGATGACCAGCAAAGGAAACAAGAGCAGCCAATACGTCAGTATAGGTTTGGACACAGGACACGTTGACCTCTGAAAGTTTCTTGAGCATTGTGTTGACCAGAGTATCGGCCTGAAAGAAGAATCTTGGTTAACTTTAGAAGAAGACAAACTTCAGCCAGAAGTGAAGATCCTCGCATACTCAACGAGTAGGTTAAAAGTTGGGCCGCCGAGGAACTGACTTGACTCTGTCGATCAGTCAACATATCGAATAAACCGGAGAGATACATCTGCATCTGAGAAAGGGGGAGACACGCCTCGATTATAGTCGACATGTCTTTGATAGCCTTCTTCGCTGCCTGACCATCAAGACGACCATCTTCAGCCAGATGTTCTCTCTTGAACTGATCAACGGAGAATAGGCCATGATCCGTCTCTTTTCCATGTCCTTTATGAATATGAGCCAGTCGGAGAGTCCAATTGATGGCTATAAGGGCTTGATTTCTGACATGGGCTAAAGAATCAGCCAGACGAGGAGTCAGACGGGCGAGAAGAGAGGAAAGGGGATTGAAATCTGTTGCTCTCTGAAATATTCTTTTATTTAAAATGAATGGCGTCCGACCCCAATACAAATGTCTTCTGCATAGTTGAGATATACCCTCAGAACCAGGACAGTGGCATCGATCGACCGTTGCCTTTCATGATCTGCTAATCGACCATAATATGGCTGCAGCATCTTTAAGAGGATAGTCGCTGTGTTAACAGTCGGTTTCGTGGCTAGAATGGCTTCAAGAGCTGCACCATACTGGACAACAGTCGCCTCCATAATGGTGGCGGACTCGTCATCTTCAATCTAAAAAAGAAGAAGTAAAGAATAAAAGAGTGTTGAGTGAGAGTTGGTTGAAAGTGAGCTAACCTTTCGGTGGTTATGAACGGGACTTGAGTCAGATGTTAGGGCGGAGATAGAAGTAGAAGCATAGTCGAATAGATCGTAAGCCAACTGAATACGTGCTGGTCAGTTGAAGATCTCTTACCGTCTTCAATCCGCTCTTTTCCCGGCACATTGGAAGTATCGATTGGGTCAGGACCTGAGCGACATCCTTAATGTCAGAATCACTCAACACCGGCTCGAGTCTTCTGTAACAGATAGAAACTGATAGAAAAAGAAAAGAGACATACACTAGAGCAGCGGTGGCCTTTGCGGCCAGGAGGCGAAGAGGACTGGATAACATCTCTGGAGTCTCCGCCTGGACATAGTCCTTGATGTATGTTAATAATTCGTTTCTGGCCTCGAAACGATATTCCGTTCCCAACCTCTTCGGGTTCACACCGATCGCTATCAATCTCATCGTCTCTAGAAGGGCCTCTCGAACAACTGTCTCCTGCTTTGTGTTGGCAAAGTAATGACGGAGAAAGACCATAATGGTCGAATTTAGTCGTTGAGTCAGGGTATCTACGGGACAGGCCATCACCACATGACCGTAACTCAACATTAAAGTCGCCCGGAGATAGACCATCTCTACGTCGGAATAGGGTCTCATAGGCATGGCATCCTGGAAAATAAAAGGAACGAAAAGTGGCATACCTTGATAAATCCGAAGAAACCAGTACTTTTCCTCGAATGTTCCCATTTTGATATATTTTCTAATTCGATGAGAACAAGGGCTATATGGGCAGTGGCACAGGCAGCCACTCCGCGAGCGCAACCTTGTCTCTCGACGGCCACTGAATGCTGTGTGGATTTAAACATCTGCATAATGTGCTCGGTTATGAAGGCCGTCGAAGCTATTTTTGATAGACTCGTTCCGATACAACGAAGGAGGAAAGCCTAAAAGAAGCCTAGAAACAAGGAAATGATAAACCTTCTCCTCTGGCATTTCCTTGTACAGATCCAGCTGTTTCGTAAAGGCAGAGGTAAGATCTGTCCTCCAGTCACCGTCCACCACAACAGCTATACATGCAGACAACATATCCAATACGGCGTCATTCCATCTGGCTATCCTTCTTCCTCTCAATTCGATGACAGGAGAATCTCCAGTGGGAGAAGTCACGCTTGTATTGCATAGTTCATCCAATAAAGTATCCATCCTCTTGTACCAATTCTCCATTATTTGTGGCATTGAAGAATGAAACCAGCCGGATATGCTGGTGAACAGTATAAGTGCCTCTCTTGCCCTTCTTGAAATCAGTCCATTCTGTGGGGCATTACACATCACAACGATTAGACGAGCGAAGACCGCGTGTTTGCCGGCTACTTTGGCTGAAAGGATGAATAGAAAGAGAAGAAGGAACGCACGATTTTCGAAACCAATGTCGAAATCGAGTTCCTTTTCTGCTTCTGCTTCTCTCGCCACAATGATTCTCAAACATTTGCAGATGTCTCCGACGACAGGAGTATATCTCTCGGAACAGATGAACTCGAACAAATAAGGCCATAAAAGCTAAAGAGTAAAAAGAAGGAAAGAGGGTACCTTGGTAGCACAGACACAGGTAGTAGAGATCGTCTGAAGAGCCTGTGCACATTGAGTACGCAACTGATTCGATCCAGCCACGTCCATTTCTATTCTCTTCGCCTGAAAAAATTAATACTCAGATGATGATTAAAGAATACCGCAATTTCCTGTTCAGTTGGAGGAACAAGGTTTCTGACGAGGAAGGCGATGACGTGATCTCCTCTGAAAATTCTTCTTAAATTGAAAGAATTCTTACCCCTCGGCATCGACATAGGCATGATCCGATAGGGCAACACACAGCTGGACAATGGCCCTTTTCACTCGAATCGAAGTATTTCCTTCGGCTGCCAATAACTTCTTTAATCCCATCATCACCAGACTCCTCTTGTCCTCCATATGAGGACCGGCAGAGTTCAGCAGATGACGAAGGACATTAATGGCTCCTAGTTTGTTCATATCCGCAGCATTTTGCATTTTATGAAGAAGATAGTAGACAATCCGGTCGGCAAATCGTGCAGCTGCAGAGAGTTGAAGTAAATGAAAAAAAAGACTTACCAGCAACGTGAAAGCATCGGAACGCTTCGCTGTGGTTCTTGATAGCGGTCGCATTCAGGGAGAGAGTGGCATCGTCGACATCGAGACAGGCATTAGGGAAGAGGGCGTTAAGAATGTCGTCCATATAGGGATCCAGAGGACAAATATCGCTGTTGCAGGTTGCTTCGAGGAATCGACAGATGGCCATAGTGATGGTATGCTGCTCAGAGTAAGCCTTCTTGTAGAGACCGATGATCGTTGTCACCAATTTCTTCAAATCTTCTTGAATTTTCGTTTGTCTAATGATCAAACACAACTCTCCAACACACTCTGCTGCATCTGCTCTCGTCTTTAATTAGAAATAATGTTATCGTCGATTACATACCTTAGCCTCCTTGCTGTACATCCATTGAAAAACGACATCATAAATGACTTCCGCTTGGTCAGAATACGTCGCTTTCGCTGACATATCCAATACGTCGTAGTTTCGTGGACTTGGACTTTCCGACGGATTTTCGCCTGTTCGAAAAGGTAAAATTAATTATTAGAACTACATACATTCTTCCAAAGCTTCCTTTGGTCTTTCCGTCTGACATTCCCTAAGTGCCTCACAAAAAGAGCATATAGCTCTTGCCCAGGCACTTCTCAAGGAATCGTTCTTCACATATTGAAGGATTGGAGCCATCCGCGACATAATATCCGTTAAAAATTGAAGAAAGCCGAATGCTAGAAGATATGAACAGTATACCTACAAAACTCACGATTGTGCTGGCTGACCCTCTCTAGGACTCGAACAACATATTTATGGGGACTAGTGTTGAGACCGGGAGGAAATTTTTGTAAAACAGCGTCGATTACGTGAGAAACGAATCGCTCCGTCTTTGCGAGAGTAACTAAAATTTCACTGGCGGAATCTGCCCAGTCGTTCTCTCCTCCCTAGAAACTTTTTTTAATGCATAATCCTACCCGTACTGTCATAGTCATTTCTTGGGTAGCCAGATTGATAATGAGCAGAACAAGCTGTTCATCAAGCTTCCGAACAATGTTATTGTTTGAAACTACGTCATTTATAATTCGCAGAACAAAGGCTTTACATTGTGGTTGAAGCTGAAATTAATTCTCTTTCGAAATTCATAATGTACCTTTGGATTTTGAAGAAGATAATGATGACTAGCCGTAAGAAGATTATTTGGTTGGTGTTCGCCGATTGTTTTTAATGAATCAGCAACCTATATTCATAAAATACAAAAACTCTATTGTATACCTGATTTGTGACGAGATCAACGGAAGGATAAGTAGAAGAACAATCTAGTAAGGAGCTAATCAAATCTAAAATATTGACTATAATGATGAAATTTTCTTATAATAAATTACAGAAAAATGAACTAACCTTCCAGATTATGTACCTGCGTGACCATACTTATGGACTTCCATCAACAATAGTTGATATAATTTAAAAAAAATTGATTCTTAGCTCTGAAAACAAATCAATTTAAGCTTCGAAAAGCGAACAGTAGAGCATAACTTCCGCAAAGCCGCGTAAGTGTTCATTGCGACATTATGATAAATGCCGACTTTCATCACATTCAATAAACAAATGGAAAATCGATTCAAATGGTGCAATAGTTTTTATTGACTTGGCTAGTTAGAAAAAAAATGACTATCGAATTTGAACATTTTCTTGAAACTGACGCAATATATTGCAAACATCAATTAGAGCTCAAACTCCGCTCGCGTTGAGTCAAAATGAATGATTTTTGCACGTGGTAAGTAAACAGACTGTAGCAAGCTTGAGAGAAATAAAAAGCGGCATCTCCATTCAAGAAACTAACTGAGAGTGCTGCTAGAAGTAATAATTTATTTATCAACATAGAAACATTATTCATAATAATAATAAGAATATTTAAAAAAAATAAATGTATTGCTAGCTGCAATCGAAATGCAGTCATTGATTAGAGTGAAGAAAAGACTCAAGACCCCAATTTCCATATAAAAATTACTCTTTAGAACAAAATACACATAATAAATATGAATTGTGTACGTCTACATCACAGAAACGACTATATATACATAGTCGAGGAGCAAAACCCATGAAAAAAAAACTAATAAAAAATTGATGAGACACAAGCATAATAAGAATAAGAAAATAAAGAACATAAAAGTAATTAAAAAACAAATTCATCCTCTGAAGTTTTGACCATTTCAATAGCCCAACGAAATTTCTCTCTATGCGTTTTATTGAAGACCTGATTTTTTTTATAATGTGAACAAAATTATCCTACCTTTTCAACAGGAACATCATGTTTCAAACACCAGGCGACCGAAATCCGCGGATCGAGATAGTTTAACTTTGATGTACTCAAAGCAATTTGTTTATTTTCATCCTAAATATTGGAATATTAAAAAAACCATCCAAACCCTGTCCGTACGGCTAATCTTTAGTTTCTTGTACTGTTCTTTCAAACGATCAACTTTCTTCTTTGCCTTTTCTTTTGCCACTGAACCTCGAACCTCGTCTAACTCTTTCTTGGCTTTTGCTAGTTCTTCCTTCTTTTCTTTTATCTGAAAAAATAATATGAAAATGCGTTTTTTAATGCAAAAAATAAAATAATAAAGAAAAAAAACTTACCTTGTTATTTAAGTTTTCCATTGTTTTTTCATGTGTTTTTGGAACAGCCCTTTGATGGTTACACAAAATGGCAACTTGTCTGTTTGCACGATTATAAGAAAGCATTTTTTGGTGTACATTGTCAGAGGCTAATTAAAAATTAACATGAATAAAAAGAAGCCTCACGATTGGTGTATTTTTCCAATTGCTCTTGTAGTGTAATAGATGCATTGTAAGTACGGAACACTTTTACAGTGAGACCGGGCATTAAAGAACGTAGATGTTCGTTTAGAGTAGAAGTCTAAACCCAAAAATATATCATAACATAATCAACTTACATCCAAACGATCGAATAAATCATCTCCTTTATTCTTGTCGCTTTTGAATATTTGTAAGTTTTTGAATACACGCTTCTCCACAGGTACTTTGTTATAATATCGAATCGAATCTTTACCAAGGAAGTCAAATTCAACAACATATCTATGTTCATTATGTATGGTTCACTGAAAACCCTTACTGTTTTCCATCCAGTTCTTCATGAAGATTAATATGTTCAACACGTAAAGAACAACAGCCTACTGTATCGGCGGCCTCATCAACATCTTTTTCATTTCCAGCACGAAGAGCCAACTGAAAATATTAAGCGTTAAAAAAAGCAGGAAAACCTTGTCAATAAAATATAGGGCTACAGCTCTTTGGCGTATTCGCATTTCTTTACTTTTCCAGTCTTCACGATAGACAGCCCGAATGCTGTCGATCTGCTTTTTAAGACGACGAGCTGTTTCGTATTTTTCAAAATCTTTCTCTCCCTAGAAGTTTAAATAAATAAATACAGACAACAACCTTAATTTTACTGCTGGGATTGAGCATGATATATTTGTTGGCACCTAAAACATTTTCAGTCCATGAACATAGCCAAGTAACGCCATTATCATGACGGACCTCTTTCCATTTGTGACCTAAAGGTGGCTCAGGAATATCAGTACCCCTGAAAATAAAAGTCTCTTTGCTAACAAAAAACATACTTTCCGCAGTTGATAATAACATCTTCCGGCATAATTCTTTTCTTGAGCATTCCCATCTTAGGATGACCTCCACGTCCACGGAAAAGTCCTGGAGGTTCAATACGGAAATTAGCAACCTTCTGCTTATGACCGTCAATATAAGCTACACCGTATATTTTGACCTCTTCTTCTTTAACTTCTTTTATTTTTGCCTTTTCTTCTTTAGTCATAGCTTTCCTTTTTTCCGACTGCTCTTTGAAATAGGCATCAATTTGCTTGAAGTTACATTTCTTCAGGTCTGTTATTTTTTCTCTTTCAGAAGCGGTCATCGTCTAAAAAAATTATTGAATTTTGTAAACAACCTATACCTTTCTCCAGTCCTTGAAGAAATTATCATTAAACTGCTTCATAGATGTATATTCATGGTCTATCATTTTTCCATAAAAACATGCTACTTCCTCGGCATCTTGAGATAATTTCATTGCCTATAAAAAGGTTTTATATATGAGAAGTTAGACTAACTTTTCCATCATAAATAAACTTAATATTATCAGGAAGGGACTCATAAGCCGGAGCAAAAAGCGGTCCCTTGTGAGAAAGCGTTCTCCATTTTACTCCTTCTGGCTTCTTTTCTTCTTTCCACCACTCCCAAATATCTTCTGGCTCTTCTTCTTTTTTTACCCGTTTCTTCGGAGATTCCGACTCTTCTTTTTTAACTTTTTTATTATCGGCTTTGCTACGAGCAGGTTTTGATTTAGGAGTAGTAGGTTCTTTCTTAGCTTTCTTTTTCTAATTTTTCTCAATAAAGGACTGGAAACTTTAAACAAACCGTTGGTTTATCATATAGATCGTCATCATAATCTTCATCTTCCTCCGAACTATTAGTCGCTTTTGATTTACGTTTAGTATTTTTTTTCTTTTTCGGCTCATCTTCCTCTTCATCTGAGACACTCTCCTTTTTCACCTTCTTCTAAACAAGTTAATTAAAATTTACATACTCGAATACCTCAGGTTTATACTCCTCATCTTCGTCACTGCTGGCCTTCTTCTTTTTATTTTTTTTTGATGTACCATTTTTTTTACTAATCCGTTCAGCCCATGGTGTATCATCATCTTCTGATTCTACTTTTGGTTTTTTAGCTGAAACTCGTCGAGCCCAAGGAATTTCAGAGTCAGACTCTTCCTTGATTAGTTCTTTTATCGTTTCATTGCCTTCATCACTGTTGTCCTCAGTTTTTATCTAAACAATTGCATTAAATTAAAGAACATGTGATGCCAGTAGTGACAATACTATAAAAGTATTGTGAAAAATAAAATTTTATGAGTATTACATGTAAAGTAATCACTAACCCGAACATCTCCAGATGCATATGCTTCCATCGAGTTGTCCTGACTGCAGTAATCACTGAAATCAAACGAATTATAACAACATACAATGATTTTATAGCTTAAATCGAAAACAATCTACCTGTCAGCTGAAAACTCCCTATTCTTTTCCACCAATATGACCGTAGATACCTCCGTCATCAGCAGATGACTGAAAATTTTCGGTCGTTAAAAGCAACCGTAAAAAATGAGGAAAAATTACGCTAATATATTGCATTTATAAGGTCACTATGAAATATACAATATTGATCAGAATAGTTCCAAAATAGAAGAAATTATATACGCCATATGATTATTATACACATATGATTAGCGTGTACAGAGTAATTTCATGGTTTACTTGTGATTCAATCATTGTTTTCTTCCATGGGAATAGCGTGTGATAACTAAAATCTTGTTTGGTTGAAACAAGAAGTTGAGATTTAGGCTTTGAATTAAAAATCATCAAACAACCGTAAATTACGGTATTTTTTATAGTAAAGCACAAGAAATATAAGATTTTTAGAACGTTGAAAATTTTGCCTCCGTCAGAGACTAAGTCCCATCGAAGGGGTGGACTTAGTCGCTGACAAAACGCCGACGTGCCTAGCACTGCCGCTCGCTCGACAGAGACGCGTTGCGGCGACACTCGAAGGACTGGGCAAATTGCCAAAAAACAGAACCAAACAGGAGGTTACAATTAGTCAGAGACGCATAAAGCAGCTGCTATTAAAGGGGATCAATAATTTAGAGACGGCAATTGTTTCAACTTTGTCACGGATTTTTCCACAGTCATATCTTCTTCGTTTATTCATGTTATTTTCATTGGAACTAATGAGATTATCTGTTTGGAGGTAAATAACTTGAAGAGATAGCAACGTGATCCCTTCTTGTTCTTTGTTTTCTCCGCACAACAATCCGAACATAGTACAACGGCGTGTTATCGACCACTCAACGTTCAGTCAGATTATCTTTGACTTTTTTGTCTGATAAAAGTTGGATAGACATCATGAAAAGAATTGTAAATTATCTCCATTCATCTGCACAACTATTACTTTCTTTCTCTCTCTTTGTTATTGTCTCATCTCTTTCCTTCAGGTATGTTATCGACCGAATTAGCTGCTAGAAGAGGCGTCGATAGTTGTCGGCAACTCCTAAAAACCGGTCACTTGACTGTGTCTGAAGCTATTGAAGAAGCTAAAAATAAGTACAAAATTCGGTTTCAATCAATTGTCTGTTTAGCCGAAGTAAAAACATTCAAGTAGCAGGAGAACAGTTGGAAGATCTCCGACATCAACTGAGAAATGATATAATCAAATGGTTCGAAGGAGGGGAACCCAGTGGCTTTCTGACAGCGATTCCCAAAGAGAAGCTATCTTTATGGCTGAAAGAAGAAGATGAGGATATCCCTGAACCACCAAAGAATTCCTCGATTCCTATGCTCGACATGAGTGGATTGAGAGTCACTAGTCCAGACAACTCAGAGTTTAAAATTCAGAATCGAAAAATATATTTCCTATTCAGACCGACGAAAACACCCCGGACACCCGTGGTGTCGGATATTCCATCTTGGGAAGATATCGAAGTAGTTGAAGTATCCGACAGTTCAGCCAATAACAGCGATCTTCTTAACAAGGTATGTGGTAGGAGAGCAAACGGAGTTGTCTCAGATGACTGACGATGTCATTCGGAGGATTAACGAGAGAATAGAAATACCGACCATCTCGGCGAGGAGGACAAATAAAAACATAAACATACCCATCATCCAGTCGACTCCCTTAGTTCGTATCCAATTGAAGGAGACAGCTGTCCAGACGAATAGAGAAGATAACACCAAGGTAAAGACAAGATTCGTTCGAACTGGTTCCAGAAAGTAGATGCAGCCACTAGCTATACTCTTCCGCAGTATGAAGATAATGGAGAAGTGTCGACTTCAGAGAATAGTGATCCAAGTATAGGGCAAGTAGATCAGACAAAGTAAGGAAGAAAGAATCCAAGGAAACGTATAGGGTCCATCCCAAGAAAATCATTTCTGTTCTGGAGGATGGAAGTATCTTTCTAGTAGATGAAAGTAGTGAAGAATTTAATAATTTGGAATGGAAACCTCCTCTTGAATTAGTTAGAATAGCCGAAAGAGATATTTCGAGCAGTTTTGCATCAGAGGACATTGGTAAGAGTTCAAGTTTTCTTTTATTTCTTTTAGAAGTTGTCAGTGCTAATGCATCCAAAAAGAGGGAAGCAATTGAACACAGAGGTAAGGGACTAAAATAACCCAAGATACCTTGTAGAGGCTCTATATCATAGTGACGAGGAGCCAACAGCAAACCAAGTTTCTCCATTAATGTCCAAAAGTTCCAACTGAACCAATTGATAGAAAAATGTTTGTCGGATGTTCTCGCCACATTATTGAACATAGTGACCTTGTCTCTCTCTGGGATTCCTGCATGTCAGTCGCGATTAGACCCACCCTGTCTCCTAATCAAACACTCGTCGATCTCTCGCAATCTTTTTCATGCCGTGTCATATTTGAAACCACTTGTTTTACGGGCTGTATAAATCTTTCAAATCTTTCAATTTTCATTTCAATTAATTGTCATTTCAACTCGTTTACTTGTTTTCCACTTGAAAAACAACTATCTTCAGGTGTTAACAATAGGGGCAACAGGCTCCATCCGATGAGCGGCAGCTGTGGAATAGAAGCGTAGGCAATCATAAAAAATGAAAAGATTTTCAGTCCCCTAGAAACCTATTCATACAAGAATAAAAGAGCTGCAAAGGGAGAAGCATATGAACCAACATACCATGAACACTGGGCCAACACTCTCTCTCATGGGGTTGTTCTCTCCATTTTCCAGAAACCCGATGAGTATTTAGATCGCAATCCTACCTACAATCATTGCATTCTATCATATGTCTAAAGAGGCATACAGAGATCTCCAATACCATCTTATAGTTTTATATGGAATTTTTACAACACTTCTGTTCACTTTCTCTACTTGCTATCACTATCATGAACTTCGGTTTCGTCATTTACAACAGTAAGAATAATAACCAAGCAATACCCTTTCAGGAAAATAAAAGTCAGGTACTATCTTCATATCTGTGACAGAGCCGCCATCTATTTATTTATTGCTGCTTCTTACACTCCATGGCTATGTTTGAGGTCAGTGAAAACAGATGGATAACATTAGGAATTGAAGGCATTGTGGTTTTACTGGCTTAAATTTGAAAGTGCTCGTGTGGATATTTGCCATTTTAGGAATCCTGTATCAGTATAATTTCCATGAAAAGTACAGGAAACATATGAAAGTAAAGTAATTCGTTTAGATATAAAACGTTAGAAACAATCATATATATTTTCATTGCAGCCAGCCCATCCATTGGAATACTGACAATGGTAATAAAATTTCCAATAAAAAATATCGTGATATAGAATGACAGGAGCGGTGTTGACATGATGATGTATGGAGGAATTGTGTACCTAATTGGAGTTATATTCTTCAAAATGGACGGGATAATTCCATTTGCTCATGCAATATGGCATGTTTTTGTTATCATAGGTATGTTGTCTAAAAATTAAAGACAATACAATTCAGGTGCAAGTATCCACACATATGCCGTTTATTCTTCTCTACTAGGACCAGACCCAAATAATCCTATGCCACAAATTTAAGTACTGCACATAGAATTTATGGAATCTCTCTAGTCACAGCCAAAATCTTGCCTTACAAAAGATCAGCCGTATCGATATTTTAGAAGTGTAGTGATTTTAAAAAAAACCTTGGTTTAAAATTTGTCAAGAGACATGATTTTTATAAAAATTTGAAAATTCAACAAAAATATAATAAAAGTACATACCCGTTATTGTTTCTCTTCCATATCAAGAGGTTCTTCTTTCATTTCTTCATCTTCACAGACTTCCTCTTCTTGATTCCACCATTGAATACATCCTAAACCATTTTCGGCCATTGTGCCTATTAATTCATATGATTTTTCTACTTTAGCTTCTTCAGCAGTCAAATCGGGTCGTACATCTAAAAAATAAAAGAAAAAATAACAGTAAACCTTTGAAAATATTCTCAACTACACGAAATCTGACAATTTTTCCTGGATCCATATATAATTTTGCTGATTCTTCTCCATCATTATATTCCCAATACCAAATCTATTGAACAATATTACATGCTAATGAGGAAGCTCACATTATCGGGTGTTTCAAACTCATGAGGATCAGGTAGTTTATCTGCAGGAATAAATATATCATCAAAGAATCCAACAGTTAAAGTTAAACCTTTCTCTGACGATGATTTTACAGTTGCTTCAATAATTTCTCCCACAAAAGGACGAAAAACTACCATACGAAACTAAAACTAAAAAAATAAACTATATATATTCCTTACTTTTACTCTTGTATGTCCACTGCCTTCGCCTGGTAATATATATGTAGCTCCTACTTCTACAATATCATAATTTGCAATACAGAGACCCAAGTTTGGGACAACTTTATTGCTTAACCGTTCGCTTATTCTTTTTTTTATAACATCTGTTATTTCACGTTGCATTTCATGCGGTTTTGTAACAATCGTATCTTCTAGTAAAGATAATACAAACATCTGAAATAAATAGATTAATAATAGAGATGCTAAAAAGTAAAAAAAAACCTCCGAAAAAAATAAAAATAACTGAACGAAGAAGAATAGAGAATTTCAAATATTCCATTTTTTCAGCTACGCAATTATTTGTAAACAGCAAACAGAAGAAAAAGTATTTTAGAGGCATACAATTTATTGTCTCTACATGTACAGAGTGGCGTTACGTTCACAAATGAAGTTCATTTCACGCGAGCAGGGATAGAAGTGAGTGTAACTGTTAACGCCGTTCTTGTGATAGGCAGCACAACGAGTCTTCTCGTTCCATCCATGATCTTCTCCAGCTCCGACCAACCAGGGAAGTTTTTCGATGTCCATTCCGCAGTTGGCTTGCCATTCACTTGTTGCTTCGTCCTTCTTGAACAGTCCCATCCATGTGTTTCCATCCTTGGCCAAATTGGTAATCATATTCTAAAGAAAATTTGCGGCTATTGATCTTCTTACCAATTCCTCCTGGGTATCGGCGACGAAGAGAGTCGTCTGGAAATCCTGGCAGATCTTGTCGGCTTCCGTCATGTTAACCATCTTTTGCTTAATCAAATAGCATGATTCACGGTAGTGGAACCATTCGGTTGGGCAGGCACCGACCACCTCATCGAAAACGGGAATGGGAGCCTGGTCACAGGGTCGGCTCTTTTTCTCATAGCCAGCCAGTAGATCGGCATGATTCCACTTTCTCACAGGATCACGGGTGGTAATCGGCATCTCCGTTGTAGTCAGCAGATCCATGTCGGTGGAGATGGAAGTTGAAGTGGGAAGGAGGTCATTATCAACACCACTTCCTTCAAGAAGAAGATCATCGGCAGAGACAAGTACAGCAGCCAAAAGAACAGGGAGACAGAGGAAGAAGCGCATTGTCGAGAAGGATGGTTTACTGAGGAATCGCCTCCTTATATAGACGAGGAAAGCGACGCGACGAAAGGAATCATGCCCTGGGAGAAAATTCAGGATTAGTAACTGAAAGTCCTTGTTGAGGAAGAAGGGAAAAGAAAAAAATGGTGAGCCAATGAAAGACAGAATTCTATCGATTTCCGGGTCATTTTCATGCGTTTCTCAGCGGGAGATCCATCTGTCATCTGTCTCGATTCATCTGTCGATTCTTTTCTTCAAAATGGCACTAAAGGTGTGTGGATTAGTGTTTATCCTCATTAATCATCGCCGACACGCCCTCGGATATCACTGTTTATAGGTCTGACGACCCGGTCAAGGCCCACAGCCAGCTGAAGGCATGTTAGTCTAACTGAATCACTCTTTCTTCAAGGAGCCGTCCTTGTGTCTCCTTCGTTAGTTTCCCGTCCTACCGTATGACACTTTATTTTCGAGCTCCTTTAGAAGTCCCCGGATCCTCTTTCTCTTCACTCTTAAGCATCGTCTTTATGTCGTCGTTCCCCTCATTAATATTCTTTGTTGTAAATGTCGTTCTCGCCCCCGTTTCGACTACCGTAGACTTCGAGAGTTTGCCACGCCCTTCGGGCTCAACTTTATTGGCTTTGGTGCCCCCGGGCCCCGACCTTAGCCCCACCGTAATCCCTTTTTAGTCTCTTCGTCTACTCGGTCATACCCTGTCGTATTGTAGTTTCTTCTACGCCAATAACAAAAATTGTATCCTATTGGTTAAGAGAAATTTTATGAACAAAAGCTGGGCATCGGCCAGCACAAACGTCTTCTGAACAGACTACAATTGACATGATAAATATTCTATTCACCTAGATGTTCCCTATTTCAAAACTTCTTCGAATTCATCACGTGTCTGATAAAGAGAAGAGTAACCGTCGGGCAGTTTACATCTTGACCTCTCGTGTTGTACAGTGATCTCTCTCCATGCTTTTTGAAATCTCATCTTCAATTTCTAGAAATGTCTGAAAGACTTCTTCCTCATGAGCTATGTAACCCGACGATATCTCTCCTCCCAATCATCAGCCCAGAAATCGACCCCGTCGCCGAGGTAAGTCGGCTGGTAATAATTTTTTGAAATATTCTTTTTGCCCCGAACACAGCAGTCGTTTAGTATGCGCGATTTGATGAGCAGATTATGGCTGCCGCGATGGATCATTCGCCGAACGACCCCTTCGGCCACCTCTGGGTCTTAAAATTCGGTATTCCAGAGCTCTCCATCGCCTGCTGCCACATCCTCTGAGGGTCAATCGACATCTTCAACAGATGGAAATGAATGTGTCGTCTGTGGAGACAAATCCAGTGGAAAACATTACGGACAATACTCTTGTGAGGGATGTAAGAGTTTTTTCAAACGGTCGATCCGTCGAGCTCTGAGTTATACTTGTCGAGGGACTAAACAGTGTCCGGTGGATATCCATCACAGGAATCAATGTCAGTATTGTCGGCTGAAAAAATGTGTAAAAATGGGAATGAGAAAGGAAGGTGAGTCGTCTCCCTTCCCATTTATTCGTCCTTTAGCAGTTCAACGAGGAAGAGTCCCACCACAGGGAATCCCGTTCACTCCAGTTCTTCCATTTTTTCCTTCTCCCTTCATCAATCCCATTATTTCCTCCATCTTCCGCCCCGAACAACGGATTAATCTAGTGGAGAATATGGGCGAATATGGGGCTCAGCTACTGTTCACCGTCATCGAATGGACTCGGCATCTTCCCTACTTTGGAGATCTGTGTGCTTCAGATCAGGTTATTGTCTCATAGAAGGAATTAATCAATATAGATTCTTCTTATTCAAAACAGTTGGAGTCAGCTATTCATGTTGTCAGCCACACAGTTCCCTCTTCCTCCACAAATTGCAGCCAATATTGCTGCTCGTCGTGTAAAATTGGAAGGATGCAAGACTGATTTGTCAGAAGACGCGATATGTTTCCAGGTATAGGATTATCTGAAGAACACTAGTTGTTTTAGACACAACTGGAAACCATCAGAAGTCTACATTTGGATGTAGCCGAAATGAATTGTGTTAAGGCGGCAATTCTCTTCAATCCGGGTGAGCTACCGTAGTCGACGGCAGTTGCCAGTTCGTTCAGAGGCGCTTATCGTGGTGGCCATCGCGCCCCACAGAGCAGACACATTTGTTTTTTGAGGGTTCCGATTGAATCCGGCGATAAGTGCCACAGCTGATGTCCAGCAGGCGTGAAACCAGGGCCATAAAGAACTTTTTCAGATACCGTTGGTATATTGGATAAAGCAAAGATAGAATCGATCCAGGAGAAGATCCAGGCTTCTCTAGACGATTATTGTAGAAGTCATAAATCCCTCGTGGTTGGTGTTTTCAACCTTAGAGCAGCAATCTTTTTAGACGGGTCGTTTTGGAAGAATCCTTCTTCGTCTACCGACTCTTCGATCCTTTAGCCCTTTCGTCGTTGAACGGATCTTTTTCTCTGATCTGCCTACATCAGTTTCTTCCGTTGTGAAGGATCTCCTTCATCAACCATTGACTCCCATTCGATGGTCACCTATAGTAGCCCCTTTTCTTCCTTTTAGTCTTCCGTTCATCTCATAAACATCTTTCTAACGAGCTTCTCTGTCCCTGTGCCATAGATTCGTGCAATAGTTAGTACAATAAAGATATTTTGTATGCAAATTAGTCTATTCACAAAGAGCGCGCGAATAGCTCCCGGGGTGATCGTCGGGTCTACTGTAACGAGCGATTATGATGTTGAAGAGTTGAAGATCGGGCACTAACCCCCATGATGTCCCAAGAGAAAATCGCTTTAATTGTTAGCTATCTGTTGCAAAATCTCTTTCTGTTCTTGTTCTATTTGTTGTGCAGCAACCAGTTCGGCTCGTAGACGATCCAGTTCTACTTGTCTCTCACGAATTATAATCTAAAAATCTAATATACCTCAACTTTCCTCCACTCACCTGCATCTGTTGCGTATCTACTGTCTTTTGTTTATCAGCTGTTTTCAAAGCCGTTCGTGAAGCCATTGCTCTAAGTTTTTCTGATTCTACCAATGTGGCCACCTATAAAATAATATAAAAATAAGTATCAAACCTCTTCCAACGTTTGAATAAGTGAATCTGTTGTATTCCGAAAAGTATCCATTTGAGTGGTAAATTCTTTCGACTCATTGTGAAGTTCATTGCACACTTCGGCTACTTCTAATCAAGATAAATAATAATAAGTTACATAAAATTACCTGGATTAAGTAGTCTAAGGTAGTTTAAATCATCAACATGAATACCCACACGAGTAAGCGCTTCGTCAGTCATAAACTAATGCCGTTGCTATGCCAACGCGTCTTTGCATAGAAAAAGGATATCAGAATAGAAGCATAATTTATACATTTTATTTTATTATTATTAATCGTAAATTATATATTAAAAGTAAGTGCTATAAAGTACCTAATAATCTCGAGAACGAGACTGCAATTAATATTACAGTTTGCGTGATACCAAGAACACAGCAGTGCCAATTACTAATAATCTTGTCAGATGAACTCACTGTGAAAGCGAGAACCATAGAAGTTATTATTCCTACTGTTGCTGGTCCAATTATAAACATTACTAAATCAATTAATTATAATAAGGAAAATACCAACTTACATATCATTGGGATAATAAAAAATAAAAAATATGGATGCTTCCTCATAAAAATAACAGCAATTAGTGAAGCAATGAGATACACCACAACATATGATATTCCCATCCACATAAAAATAGATACGGTAAGGGGTAACCATTCTTTTCCAGGTGTTCCATTCATAATAAAAACCTGTAGTATTGTAAAATTACTAAATCGAATTTTAGAACATCAATTTTAACTCTACCTTTCACTCCTGATTGTTTTTGAAGCATTTTCGTCAAAAAGAGAAATCCTTTGTACATCTATTGGAGCTTCAACCATCTTAAGCAGTGAAATAATTTCGGTCCAATATAATATAGATAAATAAACAAGCAATAAAACTGGTACAATTTTGAAGAAGACATAGGATAAAAACCTTTATTCGCCAGTAAAAAATTAACAATCATTTTGAATTTGGTTGTGGCTATTCACATTGCAAATGTAGAACATAAATTCCAATTAACATGAAAAAAAGTTAAACTCTGCAAAATATAACCGTAGTTACAACCTGTATGTGTTATTGGTCTAAAAACGCATCCCGCCAAGAACAATTATAAAAATCTCTTGTAATGATTCAGATTTTCTGTTACTTATTATTTTTTTGAGTTTTTTTTCAATGTTTATGGTTTTATATCCTGTAATAATTATTGGACCACGAGAAGTCATGAAAAAAGCAAATAACAAAAGATATTGTAGAAAAAGTCATGAAAATGAAAAAAACCCCCCGCTCTGTTCAGAAACACTAATTATTTTTTGACGGGACGGGCTATTTTTTTAACAGATTATACAGACTTAATCTAATCTAGTACAAAGAAACTAGAACATCTCTAGAAAAAGCATTGCTCAAAGCCTCTTTTCCTCCATCTACTATCCACTCAAATGGGGCTCCAATGTCCGCAACTCGACAATCTGAAATGAGTTTTCAGAACATTAATAATCATAACATTCTCCTGTATAAAAAATATGGTACAAACCAATATTTGTTGAAGAAACTACGGCACCACATAGTGCAGCAAAAGTCGTTTTTCCGACTGGGAGAGAAGAAGGTAAGACAAAAATTCCCGAAGTAAAAGTACCTAACATCAAAATATGAACCTAAACAGTTAAAATATCTAACAGACACTCACATTTGACAAATTCATAACTGGAGGACGCGATTCTAAACTAATAATTTGGGAATTTTTGTAGAGATCTAGATATGAGATCAACTCCAAAGGTATTTCCTTTGACAAAGTTAAAACCAAATCAGGTTCAGGTGGCAAAAGTTTTACATTTTGGACACGAATATATTTCACTCCGCCAGTATCTCCAACATCACCGAATACATAAACTGAGTGCCTAAAACAAATAAACAAAATATTGATATTACCCCCTGCTTCCTAAACGAGATGAAAGAAAACCTGCAATTTCTTTGGTGGAAGAGTTGCTTAATATAACTATTTTCAAAGCATGTCGTAATATGCTAAAGGAATATAAGAGATCGGGGAAATCAACTTTGATAAAAGTTCTTGAAAATATAAAATAATTCTGTCCGCCACAAGAGAAGAAAATGATGAACAGTTTAAGTATAATTGGCATGACTTGATTTAAAAAATAAACTAGTTTCAAAAAAAGTATACCTTTAAAAATTTAGCTTTGACAGTTTCATCTAAGACAGGAATTTTAAAACCGTTAGATACTTTTAAGAATGAACTTGGACAGAAAGACATTTGACTCGGAGAGTTACAAGACACCCTAAAATAATGATAATAAAAAACTTTAAATTAAATGATTTCTTACGCAACAACAGAGCTAAGGTCATCAGCTGAGTAACAATTTTTAGCTGTTACATTTGTCCAAGATGTTATTCTTGAAGGATCAGAAAGTATATTTTCATCATGTTTGAAGTTGTTAGACATTTTGGATTTTTCAACGGATTCATCGTCGTCCGTCTTGAATTATATGTATAAACATAAGGAAAACATACGTTAACATTGTCTTTATCAAACAAATTAAGATTTTGTTGAAAATCAAAATCTATAGCTAATTCATCCAGATCTATAGGAACGCCTAAATGTGCATCTCGACGGGATATTGGACCATAACCATTTTGGACATCCAATATAGGAATACCACATGGACCTAGAGCATGAAAATAAATCGTATGAACCTACCTCGTCCTTTTTTTGCACTTCGCAAAGCCCAATTAGGTACTGTCAGACTTTGAGGCTTAGGAATTTGTGGTTCAAAACGCTTGAATAAAGGGGTTGGAGTGCTTTCAAGAGGTAAAGGGAAATCTTCCAAAGGACGAGATGATTTTGTTCGTTTTTTTATTGATTTATGTTTATTTTCCCTGCTAAAGCACAGTATAAATAAAAACTCAAATAAAAACCTGCTACGACTTTCTGGATCACTAGAAGTTGAACAATCTTTTAATGAAGTTTCGTCAGTTGTTAATGAGGGAGCAGTCCGTTTCATTAGTGTTTTGATCGATTTATCATAACTTCCCGATTTATGTGTCTCTGCAAATAAAACTAAAATTAAAAATCTTACTCTTAGAATTATTGTTTATCGGTGGATTAGTCGTTCTAGAAGTTGTCGGAGCATTCTCTATAGAATTTGCTGTTTTTAAAATCTTCAAATCTTTAATAGTAGTTACTTCTATTCGTTGAATTTTTCCACAAGGTAAACCATTTCTACAAAAAAAATAAAAACAAAAGGCAACAAACTTAAAGGGATGTGCGAGAATTATAACTTGTGGATTAGCATTTAAAACTATTTCTGATATTATTCCTTGAAAATAGCCTTTTTCGCCACACTCGACAGAAACTAAAGACCCTATGCTTTGATCCATACTTTTCCTTCAAAGCCCGTTATATACAAACAATACTCCAGCAATGTATGAAAAAGAAAACACTTTCCACAATACTATATGATTTTTAGAGAGTTTTATTGTATTGAACCACAATTTACAAGAGATCATGCCATATATTCAAGAGGGCGATTAAATCCACCTTTACGGTTCATATATTGACGATAGCGACGTTGCTTATTTACTTTGGAAGCACCGTCATAATTGCCGTTAACCTAAAAATTTAAAGTTAGTATAAGATTCTAAAGAAAACCTTTTTGTTTTTCGTCGTATCAAATCCAGAAAAACCCATTGAAGCCATTAGATCTTGTTCAGCATTGGCGATTGAGCTAAGATCTATGGGTCCTGAAATAAAAAATAGTACATGTTTTAAGTTAAAAATCATACGTTCATGCTTTTTATCTTTTCTTTTAGGACTGTCCTTTCGTCTTTTATAATCATCTTTTTCGCGATGATCACGATCTCTACTTCTGCTGCGTCGACGTTCTAATGGACTTCTGATGAAATTAAATAATAATCTATATTATAAACCTGCTGCGACTAGATTTTTCTCTACTTCTTCTCCGACCTCCACGATCACGATCACGGTCTCTTCCACCACGATCTCTTTCGCGACTCCGATCTCTTCGACGTTCCGTTGAGCGAGAACGGCTTCTGCGGCGTCTTTCTGCATGTATACACTGAATATAGTAATGGAAAAGTTCTATCTTTAAAAAAACAGAGAAATTTCTTTAGATTTGCTAATTGCACAAAGAACAAACCTCTACTACGACTTCTGCTACGGCTGCGTCCCATGTCCCTGAAAAAAACAGTGATTATAATAAGTTTTTGAAGAAGATTAATTCTAATAACATTCAATAAAAGTTTTCCGAAATAGAAAGACATGCGAAAACCATTCGAAAAACGCTTCGCGTCTTGCCCGCGCTTGCGCAAACGTATCGAGCGCTTTTGTCAATTTTTCAGATCAGCTGTATTTCGTGAACATTTTTTTTTTCGAATTACTTACTTTAAATTTTATCGATTAATTGGTAAAACTTTTCAGTGCTCTAGTCATTATGCTTAATCTTCAAAAACGTGTCAATGGAATAGATGAAAACAAAAAATACATGGATACAAGAATCGCTGTACGAGAAAAACTTCTGGCCCAAGGTACATTTTCATTTTTTAACTACAATGTTCAGAAGTGAAAGATCTCGAAGTTAATCTAAAAAATCAAAACCAGTGCCGTATCAGTTTCCCAACTCGTGAGCATCATGAAATCGATTTGGTAGTTACTCCACAAGAAGGAATATATCGTGGTGGAATCTTCAAATTCCATATTTCCGTTCCTCCAGAGTACAACATTGCTGTAGCTTTAGATAGTTTTAATTATTTTTCAATCTTATTTCAGCCGCCAACAGTCAAGTGCCACACTAAAGTTTGGCATCCCAATATTACTGAAGATGGAAATATATGCCTATCTCTTCTTCGACAAAACAGTTTGGATCAATTTGGATGGAGACCAACTAGGAATTTAACAGAGGTTTGTATATTTTCATTTTTTTTCTGTTGAAAAAAAACAAAGTAATACTTAAGATTTAGGTCGTACATGGCTTGGCTAGTCTTTTCACCGATCTCATTGATTTTGAGGACGCTCTAAATAACCAAGCAGCCCAAATGTGGGCCACAAACAAAGAAGCTTTCACGAATCGTGCCAGAGATTACATTACACGTTACTGCCGATAATTGTACAATAAATTTCAGTATTTTGACTTCTCATGTTGACCGAATTAGTTTTTTCTGAAAAAAATACTGCAACCGTACTCATAGTCGCTGCAAGACTCGGGTTGCCGCCGCGCTGCGGTCGCTATTTGAAAACGCTTTTCGAATTTGGTTATTGCTTAAGAATTATTATAATTACAATAGTATACTAACTAGTTTCATGCTAGATGGCGGTTCAACAACATGGAAAAAGTCGTGTATCTTATTATTATGATGGTAAGTAGTTTTTTATATTCATTGTTCTCATAGTGATTTTATTGAGTTCTAACATTATATTTTTCAGGCGATGTTGGAAATTATTATTATGGACAAGGACATCCTATGAAACCACATCGTATTAGAATGACACATAACCTACTCCTTCAATATGGCCTATATCGAAAAATGGAAGTACATGTATGTTTTTTTGGTTACTTTATATTTATTTTTTAGAGACCAGTGCCCGCTACTTTTGACGAAATGACAAAATATCATTCTGATGACTATATAACTTTTTTAAAAAATATCCGTCAAGATAATATATCCGAATATGCTAAACAGATGCAAAGATTCAACGTTGGGGAGGTTGCAAGGCTGTTTTTTTATCTATAAATTTAACTTTAGGATTGTCCAGTTTTTGATGGTGTTTTTGAGTTTTGCCAATTATCTTGCGGAGGTTCGATTTGTAAGGGGTTACTACATTCCTTATTGTATAAAATTCAGCTGCCGCTCAAAAACTTAATCGTCGACAAGCTGACATTTGTATAAATTGGATGGGTGGTCTACATCATGCAAAGAAAAGTGAAGCCAGTGGATTTTGTTATAGTAACGACATTGTATTAGCAATTCTTGAACTTTTGAAAGTACATCAGGTATTTGTTCTTATTTTTTAAAACCGCATTAAGAGAGTTCTTTATGTTGATATCGATATACATCATGGTGATGGTGTAGAAGAAGCTTTTTTTACCACTGATAGAGTAATGACCGTTTCTTTTCATAAATATGGAGAATACTTCCCCGGAACAGGCGATTTGAAAGATATTGGCGCAGAACAAGGCAAATATTATGCTCTGAATTTTCCTTTGCGTGATGGAATTGATGACGATACATACGAAGTAATAATTTGATAAGGATGTTTGTATTTATATTTTAGAGGATTTTCAATCCAGTAATGCAAAAGGTGATGGAATCATTTCAACCGAATGCAATTGTGCTTCAATGTGGAGCTGATTCTCTCAGTGGAGACAGATTAGGATGTTTTAATTTAACATTGAAAGGTATTTTTTATATGAAAAGCTGAACTTCTTTTCAATTTTAAGGGCATGGGAAATGCGTTACATTTCTCAAACGTTTTGGAGTACCCATGTTACTTGTCGGAGGTGGTGGCTATACTATAAGGAATGTTTCCCGTTGTTGGACATATGAAACTTCTGTAGCTCTAGATACAGAAATTTCTAATGGTTTTGTTTCACTTGATAATGGTTACTTCAGATCTTCCTTTTAATGATTATTATGATTATTTTGGCCCGGAATATAAATTACATATATCTCCATCAAATATGACAAACTTAAATACAAATGAGTATTTAGATAAAACTATTGTAAGTATTTTGCAAATGAAAAATTTCTATATCTTTTTAGGTGAAAATATTTGAGAATTTGAGAGAACTAGGTCATGCACCGTCAGTTCAAATGCAGCCAATTCCTAATGAAGCTTTATCCCTGCCGAATCAAAGCGAATTGATAGATCAATCCGATCCAGACCAAAGACTACCTTCTGCTGTTTCTGATGCTATTGTAGATGATTCTGGCGAGTTTTATGATCATGACAAAGATAATGGAAGTGATTCACAGGTTTGCAATTAAAATTTATTCTTTATTTTTAGAATCATAAACGTGCTGCTTCAAGTCCTTTAAGAAGAGAGGAAACTTCCAAAATGCCACGAATGGAGAATAGTTTATAGTTCATTTTAGATGTCTATTATACGCAAAGCAAACTTATTGAGTTAAGATTTCCTAACGAACCTTTTCAAAAATATTTAACAAAAGCGTGCTTTTCGATGTTATGGACGCAGTCTAATTGCTGTATGCGTCAGCTCATGTGTATCGATTTGAATGCTCAATTTCAATACAAGATGGTTTTTTTATTAACATGTTCATCGAAATTAAACAAATAGCGCGAATTTAACATCGTTCTGTTCTATTCCCTTTAAACCAAGTTTGGTGCTGTGTTAGTGCGTCTCTACATTCATTACGAGTACTTTTACGGTTTGTTTGATCTGTATTTTTATATTTTCATGTTTGAATATTAAGATATTTATTTATATCTACTCTTTTATTCGTATTTTCGTCCAATATCTATATATTTAAAAAAGTCTTTTGTATTAAATAATTTAGAATGGCCGAAGGAGATAAGGCTAGTGGTGACGATTTTTATGTGAGATACTACGTAGGACATAAAGGAAAATTTGGTCACGAATTCTTGGAATTTGAATTTCGGCCAAACGGACAACTGCGATACGCAAATAATTCCAATTACAAGAATGATACAATTATTCGTAAAGAGGTATGAAGTTTTTTTTTCAACTTTGTATAATATTTAGGCTTTTATCTCTCCTGCTGTTATCGCTGAATTGAAGCGCGTTGTTGAAGATTCTGAAATTCTTCAGGTTTTTATTTAAAAAACATAAAATCATGATTCAGGAAGATGATGCAAACTGGCCAGAACCTGATAAAGTTGGTCGTCAGGAGCTTGAAATCCTTTGCAATAATGAGCATATCTCATTTACCACAGGAAAGATTGGATCTTTGGCTGATGTCAACAACAGCAAGGACCCGGATGGATTACGTTCTTTCTACTATTTGGTTCAAGATCTCAAGTGCTTAGTCTTTTCTCTCATTGGACTGCACTTCAAAATCAAGCCTATTTAATTCAAGTGTAATGTCATTTTCTAATTTTGAATACAACTTCTGTTATTTTGTTAACTAATTCTCTCCAATCCATTAAATAAAGCTGTAACACAATTTATTAAATTTGCTGCTATTAGCTCGTTAAAGCCTTCTCAATGTATTCATCAAGTGCGTCATCCGACACATTTCCGGAAAATGAAATAATAATTTCTCCATTTTTAAATATTTTCTTAAAATTTATACGAAAGTAAATAATGAAACTTACCACATGAGGAATATTGGTAACATTATAATCGATTGCTATGGAGCCCAGCTCATCTATATTGACCTAAATCAGTAACCATATATAAGTGTAGAACCTTTGCCATATTCATGCTATCTCCACAGTTTTCTATCTTACTCTCTAATCTTGGACTCAGAGCTCGACAAGGGGCGCACCAATCAGCATAGAATTGTACAGCTACAGGCTTAGACGAGCTAAGGACAGCAGAAAAATCATCTTCCGACTGAATTTCACATATATGAGCTAATCTTCGCTGTTGCGATCGTAAAGATTGAAGACGTGTAAATTTGAAAACGCGCAGAAAACTCATCTGAAAATTTTCTTCATCAAAGTAAAAATACATCGCAAACTGTCAGTCTGCTTAACCAAATGAAGTGGTATTTCGGTATTCGATCTTGAACGCGTACCCTAGAAAGCACGTCATAACCAAGAGGGACGAAGCCAGGCTTACATCGGCACAGAAAACAACCACGCCAACTTGTGTCGAATTTCAAGCGCAAAAGCTATCAGTACGCCTGAAGGTTCAGAAGAAAAAGTATAGCGTTAGGATCTGTTAAATCCCCACCCTTAGTGTTATTGTAATCAGTCAGTATGTTATAAATACGTCTTCCGACTAAGGTTATTTCGGTTTTACAACTGAAGTCACATCACAAAAAGTAATAGGTTATATGACTCTACATCGAATAGTTGTAATACAAAACGTAAATCATGCTTCATTAAAAAGATAACAATATGAAAAATATAAACTACTAAATCTAACGGGATCACCACAGCTCAAATTACGAATAGTTGATAGAAAAGAAAGTAACGTGTCTATGTACACATGGCAAGAAACATGTTAAGAAAATGAACGAAAGGGAAGAACAATCAGATAAGAGAACTAAGAACCTATGGAATAGATATCGACTCCACCATAATAGAGATCATCTCCTCGTATAAATCAGGTTGACAGCGCTGTGCTTCTTCGCGCAGTGAGCGATCTGCCATTATCTTGCAAATGAGCTCAATACTCTATTAAAAGAATAAGCAAAAATAAAGCACAATTACCGTTAAATCCTTTACAGATGTGGATTTATTTTCTGTTTTCCTATGAACAGCAAAACTATTCTCACATAAATCTGCTGAACTCAATAAGCAAATTTAAAATAGTATACCTTCATTGAAAAGAGACTTAATATATTTCCCATTAAGCCTTACATTAAGTTTTGCTTTCTCTGTTCGACGACGCTCACGCCTAAGGTTTCTTGCTTCATTTTTTCCTAAAAAAAACATTGAACTGAATAATTGCGATAATCGTGATTAGCGGAAGGTCAAAAACCCGACAACAATGAGGAAAAATAATTGGTAAAAAGTTAAATAGTACCGAATTATTTAGTATGGTACAATGTTTTTAAAATGTACTTACTAGATCCAGCAGTTGCTTCATCAGATTCGTCGACAATTTTTTGTATAGCATCCATTGCTTTATTCCTATGAATATTTTTACAAGGAGTTCGACCAATCAACATAGGATGCTTTTTAAATGGATTGTTTTTGGACGCAGGAATATTAGAGTCAACCAAGCTTTGAGGCAATGGTATGTCCTTTGCATTAGGTGGAGTTATCCCACAGAAAATTTGTGCATTTTGGACTTCAGTTTTAATTGGATCTAAAATAAAGAGATAAACAATTTAAAGGCTAACCTCCTGATTGGGGATTATTAAACATTTTCGTTATTTATTTTGGATCTCCTTCGTCTGGAAGTAAAAAATATAATATCGACATATTAACATCAAAATATATTAACTGAAAGAATACAGAAGAAAATGTAGGGGTCAAAAAGCAGGAAAAAGTAAAAATGGGAAAAAGAAAAACCCGTAAGATTAATCCAATTCCAAAAGATGCGAATTCCCGCAGTTTCAAAGCAGTAATTTTTGTCTTTGTTTACATAGTTTCTTCTATAGAGACCGACATTAGACAAACATTCAAGCTAATTGGGATTAGTCGACGCAATGTTTTGCGTTTCTTTTGACCGTGTATTTAAGTAAGACAATCGTTGAAAGAAGAATAACTATGGCACTGATGACAGATGGAGTCCACGGAGTTTGTTTCATTTTTAACCATTTTACAATATTCTTTACATCAAGAGTATCATTCCATTTTCTCTTTCTATATGATAGTAGTTGTTGAAGCGTCCGAATGACTCTTTCATCCTCTTTTCTTTTTTCCTCTTAGTCGGAAAAAATGACTGAATTACGAAAGGTTTTCAATTACCACAACCCCTTGACCTTTTTTGGCATCGGTATATACTGTATCGCAGCTGGAGTTTACCCATAAACAGCTCTCACGTCGAGAGCTCTAAACTACTAAATCTAGCAGGATTACCACAGCTCAAATTACATGGAATAGTTTATAGAAAAAGAAGTAACGCGTTTATGTACACATGGCAAGAAACCTGCTGAGAAAATAAATGAAACAAAAGAACAAGGCAATGAGATCAGATTAGAGATAAGAGAACTAAGAACCAAGAAATTTAGACTGAGTCTACAAAAGTCAACGAGAAATCCGAAGGACTGTTGGAGAATGTCCAATTGGCGGGAAGATACATTGGATAGATGGGATGGATTCGATTAGGAGACAGTTGATCTGGTGGAAGAGGAGTCGCCTGGACATATTATTTTTGGCGACAGGATAAACAACTTACACAGTGGAAGGACTCATGTGCCTCCTTTTTTTCCGGTAGAGGTTGTTCTTCCTGATATATTCTCGCTGAATACGAGTTCTTCACTTGCATCTCTTGCATTGCTATTTGTGAAAACTCCAGCTAAATCATTTTTCATCTATTCTCAAATCAAACGAACCGTCGGTTGTCCCCTGAGTTGTTGATTAAGCCACGAAATGTATTGGATGGCAAGACGGAGAGTCTTGATCCTCGGAAGACGTTGAGTCATTTGAAGTTCGGGAATTTTACTAAAGATATGACTAAAAAAAGAAGAGGAACTGACCATTGTAGATTGTAGAATGCCTCATTCAGCTCGTTGTTCCGTCGTCTTTCCTTCTCCACACATCGTATTCTCTTCTCCCTTTGTTTCTCATGAGTCTTTCGGACTTTTTCAAAGGTCGACGCTACCATGGTCTAAAATAAAAAGAGTAGGTAAGTAAGACAAAGGGAGATGAAGTAAGTGCGGTAGGAGTAGCCTACAAAGCTAGGTCGAGGATCGGCGCCCCGCCCTCTCAGCTGTAAATTCTCTGACAGTATCCTGTATATTGGCGGGAAAGAAGTCTCCCATACGGTTATCAATATGATCTGTGAAGTACCCTCTCGAAACAAAGCCGCTTCCCCAATGGCACTGATTGCTCATCGAGGATACCGCCCTGCTGACCCGCACACGACCCGATCATTACTCGTCGAATCGGTACAAAGGTGATAAATATCACCCCAAGATACGTCTCCATCTGACAGTTATCTTAATATAATTAGATACTACTTTTTCTAATAGTAAGCGAATCTATCGGCCGGTCAAAAGAAGGCTTACGTAATGAAAGCTACACCGTCGTGGGGTCACAAAGAACAGCTGCGAGGATAGGTTTATTTGACGGATATCCAGTTGGACGAGGATCAGTGGGGACAGCTCCTGGTTTGGTTATGTCATCCGGATTGTTCAACAATGGGTGTAAACTCCTCCAGCTGTGGTCTTTTACGGTTTCGACGGATAATAAATAAAAAAACGCAGGATAGGAAGGGATTAGCCGGTGGAACTATTAACCAAGAAACCCTTTTACAATAGGACGGAGGACTGTATCCATGTCCCTGAGATGGGTCAATTGGTGGCTGTTGTTTTGCTCTTAGTCGGTCTAATATTAATCCGGAACCATGTTGTGACAATAGGGAGCCGAACAGACGTCGTCCCCCCCTTCTCCAAATGTCAAATTGCCATGGGTAACCGACGGATTGGCTTCCAATTCAAGTGTCGTTAAGGCTACTCAATAGCAATTTACAATAGTAAACTCATTTTCCATGGTAATTATCAAAACAAAGCATTTGCTGGTTGGATGTTGATCGCTTCCGCCGAAGTGTTTGAGGATGGTCTCGTCATTCTCGTCACAGTCGAGTCCTTGAAGATGCAATTTCAACGCAAGAGAAGCCAATTTCTCCAAATGAATACCATGAGTGGTCTGGCAATTGGCTTTCGAGCTGTCACTACCCCCGCCCATTATGACAGCCGCCTTGTGCTCTTCGACTCCCTCTGAATCTTTTGGTTAAAATATGAGTTCTCCTTTTCTATATAGTAGACCTCCTCTGTTTGGGTGTGGATTGAAGACAATAGACTCCTCCGAAAATCCTCAGATTTGTTTTCTGCGTCGCTTCGTTACCTTCCCTCACATCGTCAGTCAAATATCATTATTCTCTCTCACCAGGTTCACTTTTCCATGCTCTTTTCCTTTTCTGACGCTGTCATTCTCATTTTGCAAAATATCTAGAAAACAGAATGATTCGACTCACGCAAGATCGAATATTATGTGCAGAATCATGATGATCCAAAACATCTTGTCTAGCCGTGATTTCTCAAAACAATTAGTCTTCTTCTCAAAACAGTTTTTTCTTGTTTCTTTGCTCTTTCTCTTCTTATCTGTTCCTCTTAACGCCCTCCCTGTGGTTCAATTAGCCTGGAGGAAGCCTTGTCTTGGGTTACCCCATGTCTTTTGAGTAATCCGACAGCATCATTCCGTCTTTGTAGGCGTGTGATTCGATGACGAAAAGAAGGGAGGAGGAAAGTAGTCTGACAGACTCGGAAATGAGCGGATCCACGCCAAGAGTACTTTATTAACGAGATGGTGCTCGTGGATACGAACTTATCCAGTACTCAACGGACGTCACATATTCTCTGAGGACTGTTTTCAATGTCAGACGATTGAAAATAGCCGAGACGTGTCCTTCCCATCTCTCCTCGCATTTCCTCCACTAATTACATTCGTTAAGCGCCTCCTCAAAATCTGCTATTCTGTTTGTAATATCTTCTCTCCTTTTTCCCTCTTTTTGTAGGCCATAGTTTCCCCGGGGCGGAACCGGCTTCTCTCCTCCCCTAGTCCCTTTCAACTCCTCCTCTCACCTGTTCCTTTCATCATAAACATTATTAGCCTCTTTCGTACTTAGCAGAACACTTCTTTATTTTTTACATATTGACGAGTCCATTTCCCGAAATTCATTTGGTTTGTAGCGGAAGTGGATATACGCCCGGGTACACTCGATTTGAAAGATTTTGACAGGAAGCAGCCTCACCTCGAGGGACCATCGACCATTCTCATTCTCTCATTTGATTTTTTCTGCCCGATAGCAAAGGTCTTTAGCTAATGAATCGGCTCGTGCTCATCGTCGTCTTCTGTGTTTTCTTCGTTTTCACTTCTGCACAGAACATCGCCGATGACTCTGCCTTTCAAGTTAGTGCCTTCTTTTCACCGAAATTCTTTCTTTCAGTCACAGGAGCTCGACAAGCGGTCCCCCAATGCGAAGTGGATGCGATTTGGAAAGAGATCTCCAAATGCGAAATGGATGAGGTTTGTGACGAATGAATAAGGGGGTATTAGATAGAGTTTCTTTATGATTTGTCTTTGCATCCATTTTTCGAAAAGCTTGTTTATGTTAACCACTTGATCTTTCAAAGGACCGTGAAATGTGTTGACAGCTCTGACACAGATCATGGGAACTTTAGTCAATTAGTCAACCTTGCCGTTCATTTCCGCCTCCTTCTGCTATCTGTTTGTCTTAAACCTAAATCTCGCCATGCATACGGGAGTGTCTCGAAGGACTCGTAAAAGTCATGACCTTCTCCTTTGCAGATTCGGCAAACGCATTCCGGAGACGAAGTGGATGAGGTTCGGCAAACGAGGAGGCGTTGAACTATTCGACGCAGAAGACTATTGAAACATCTAACAAACAGAGAATAGCCTGGCCGGTGTATATCTTCTGTATTCTTTTTTCTCTTCTTTTCCCTGCCATTCGCTTTGTCCCGTCCTCAAGTCCCTTGTCCACAGTTACATGTTATCGGGAATAAATTGCTCTTGTTGGCCTTTAAAAGTCTTTTCCATTGTGTAAAAACAAGACAGGTGTTCGAGTTGAAGCAAGGGTGACAATTGCATTTGAACGAGCATCATAGATGGGTTTAATATCCGGTTAACGAGGTTTCGACTGAACACTAAGAAACTCCTTCTAGGTGGAAACGAGTGGGGGAGCTACCGACAACAAAGCGTCGTCCATTTCATCCGCTCTGCTATATAAATAATTCTTCGACGAGGAACGACACAAAACCGAGGGAGCATTTGGAATATCCATAGACGGGGGACAACAAACCGTTGTAATAGGTTCCAGTTTATGACGATGTCTCTCCATCAACACATCCCCTTTTTGTCTCCTTTCGATTTTTACCTTTGACCAGAGTTCAGAAATGGAAAACGCTCGTTATTATCGGCTCTTCAAGTTCCTTATTGTAATTGTCATGATCATCTTCATCACTGGTATCATCGTCCATTGCTGGTATCAAGGCTATCCTCCCTTCCAACCGTGGCCTCATTTGAATTCGACAATCCGCCACACGTGATTCAACGAATAAACTATTGACTTTTCCTTTCGGAAAATGCCGCGACTTCCTCTTTCTTTTGTTACGAGTAATTCTATCCCTTCAAACGTCATTAGTCTACAGTCGGTCGGTCGGTCGGTCACTCGCCGTCTTCCCATATCAGTCGAAACACGAATCAGTCCCCCTCTCGTCCTTGAATATTGTTCTTTGACTCGTTCTGTCTATTATTTTCCTAACTTTCCTCAAAAAAGTAAAAAGGCTGTTAGTTTTTCCACCAGGAAGAAACGTGGTTTATTGTAAAACAAACAGGTTCATCTCGAAAGGGGCAGGTTATCGTACTTTTCATGATCGTCTATCACTTTTCCATTTCAGCATATGTCGAATCCCTTCAAACGAGTCTCTTGGCCAATTATTGGTGGAGTTTCTATCGCCATTGCTACTATTGTTTTATTAATATGGTATATAAATGTTTCCGATGAGTAAGATCCTTCTTCTTTTCTTCATTTTATTCATATAGAGCCGATGGAAAGGGTCCTCTCATCTCCCAGATGCTTCTTCCAACGACGGTTGAACCCGGTAGGCCTTCTTTTTTCTTCCCCGTAGTAGTTCAGTACCTTAGAACATTACGATCTGACGATCAAATTGTTTCTGCCGGGCTATCAATCGCTCATTCTTCAAAAGAAAAACCTTACCTTCGATGCGAAAGTATGTCTATTTCCTCCTTTTATATTCTTCTGTCAGTTGATCATCCATCTTCATATAAAAGAACCCCTGAACATGATCACGATTAATTCAAAAGATCTCCAGTTCAATCTGCGTAAGTGTAAATTCGTCACCGAGGTTTTATTTTGTCTCGTAAGAAAAACAAGTTTCAGGACGGAGAAACGGTGAAAATAACAAAAAATATAACTTATGAACGCCTGGAGAAGACAGAATTTTTTCTGGAGAAAAAGGTTCCGATGGGAAAACATGCGATTTCGGTAGAGAGCAAAAAAAAGGTAGAGAAGAAATGTTTAGATAGTATACAGCGGAGTGATCAACAATGAACTCAATGGCCTTTATCAAACAAAATATTTTACTTCGGAAGGAGTTGAGAGGTATTCTTCACTTTAAAGATCAATCCAGCTTTTAGAATAGCTGCCGTGACAAAACACGAGCCGTTTTATGCTCGTCGTCTTGTTCCCTGCTTTGATGAGCCGAGGTACAAAGCAACATGGAATGTGACAATCATCCATCCGAAGGGAACGACAGCCTTATCGAACAACATCGAAATAGGGGAGCCAGAACCGTAAGGAAAAAAGAAATAGATAAAGAAATATTCTAGGGAAGATGATCTCGAAGGGGACTTTCTGATGACCCATTTTAAAAAAACTCCTCCAATGTCTTCCTATCTCTTCGCCATATTCGTCTCTGATTTCACGTTTCTTGAAAAATATACCAAGTCCGGCATCCGAGTAGGTATCTTCTCCCTTTTCCATCCCTTCAGTTTCGTGTATGGACTCGAAAGGAAGCAAAGGAAAAGGCAGAATATGCTCTGGAAGCCGGAATCAAATGTCTCGAGGCGTATGAGAAATTATTCGGGATTGACTTTCCGTTGGAGAAACAGGATATGGTCGCTCTCCCCGATTTTGCATCTGGAGCCATGGTATTTCATATGAGAAAAGGAAGACATTTTTTTTAGGAAAACTGGGGGATGATCACCTACAGAGAGGCTCTGCTGATCTATGATCGAAAGAATTACTACTACACAAACAAAATCCGAGTGACAACCATCATCGCACATGAATTAGCTCACGCTTGGTTCGGTAATTTGGTGACGATGAAATGGTGGGACGACATCTGGCTGAATGAAGGCAAGCAAGAAAGGAGAATGACTTATAAGAATATTCTTTCAGGGTTTGCGGCGTTTATTCAGCAGATTGGAGCCGATATAATTGCGGATAGTGTCTTCCAACTCGTATGTTTCCTCATTTAACTTTTCTATTTTGTAAGGAAGAATCATCTGTTTCGGAGAGTCTTCGGCAAAGTCTGCAAATGGATTCGACAGCTGCGTCTCATCCAGTATTTCAGTATTATATTCCAATAAGTATTACTAGATCGTCTACAATACAACTCATGCTACGGAGATTCCCGATTTGTTCGATGTTGTTAGTTATAGAAAAGGGTCTTCTTTTTTGGCAATGATTAGGAATATCATCGGAAAGGAGGTATTTATTAAAGGGATCCAGGTTTGAGATCGCTTTGAAAAGGAAAGATTGTCTGTTTAGAATTATTTAAAGAAATATTCATACCAAAATGCAGATCACCTACAACTTTTCGATGAATTGGATCAAGTGATCGAAGAAACGACCAAGGGACCCGACGGCAAGAAGTTAAACATCACGGATTTCGCATTGAGATGGACCCATCAGATGGGATATCCCTATGTGTCCCTTCTCACAGTCAATTCAACTCACTATCAGGTCATTCAAAAACGATACAAAATAGACCCAAAAGCAAAAGAAAGAACAAAATTTTCCAATCCTCCTTACGGTTACAAATGGGACGTTCCAATTTGGATACAAGAAGGAAAAAAGCCGGAAGTCTCGATGAAATGGCTTCCGGCAGAAGGAGAACTCTTCCTCGAAAAAAGGGACGAACCAGTAGTACTTAATGCAGATTCCTATGCTATTGCTTCAATAAATTATGAAAACGAGGGATGGGAAAGGATCTTCGAGCAGTTGGAATTGAATCACTTAGTAAGTAGGGAAGACTAGAGGATGAACGGTTTAGATTTATACGCCGAGAACACGATATCGCATAATAGCTGATGTTTTTGCCATGGCTGCAATAGACAAAGTTTCATATGGTACAGCATTCAATGTATCAAGATATTTGGTCAATGAGAAAGATTATCTTCCCTGGCTGGCAATGTCCAATGAAATTGACATGCTCTATGAATATTTTGGGAACTCGAAGGCACAAAAAGTATTGGATAGCTATGTAGCGAAACTTATCGAACCACGTCTTTATGATATTGATATCCGCTATACACTCCGGTCTATCAATGACAATCAATCTTATATGAAAGAGCGATTGAATGTCCATCTTTGGCTGCTTTACTGCAAAGTAATGCAGTCTTACTGCGCTGATACTGTGAAACTCTACTTCAATGGAGCCCTGCAAGGATGTAAAGCCAAAGGATCAGTTTTAAGTAAATGTGGCAGAATACCTCCACCAATTAGAAACTATATATATAATGAAGCGGTTAGGACAGGATCCGAAGAGACTTATCATACTGTAAGACTTCATTATAGTGAAAAACCATTTAGCTTATGCAATTTTACAAACATGAAACACTTCAATTAGAAAGAGAAAGACTTCTGTCCGCACTAAGTAGTACTCCAGATCCAGAGAAGCTACAAGCGTAAGTTGTTGAAACAAGCATTTTGTTTAGAATGCTTCGAAACATTTCTTCACCTAGAGGAACATTGTTTCGTCGTCAAGACTGCGTTTATGTAGGCAACTACCTTACACAAAATAAAAATGCAACTGAATTCTTATTACCCTTTCTCATTGAAAATTGGGATGACATTAATTCTAAGTTAGTTATGGAGAAAACTACTTCAATTTAGGTTTTACAATACACCTGCATTTGTCAATAAACTATGCACATCTCTTACATCTGGTATAAGTACTGAAGAAGATCTAAACAAAGTTTGAAAAAACTCTTGCTATCAATCAAACTTGTTTCAGCTAAAAAAATTCCTTGATTCAAACGAAAATACGAAACGCTACTATACTTTCATAGAGCAAGTTCAAAGATCAGAAAGGAGGATAAAATGGTTGAAAAATAACTCAAAATCGTTAGAAGCATTATTACCAAAAATGTTTGAATAAAAAACTTATACGTTAAATTTATAAACAGTGTACCGAAGCAAATGTAAAACATACATATAAATCTTACAGGTATAGCTCTTCCGGAGCACCTTCTTTCTTACGATAAAGGACGTTTTCTTTGGATTTCTTGAAATCTTCCATAGTTACGCGCATGCGCCGCTCGCGCAAGGCTAATAGACCAGCTTCTGTACACATAGCTTTGATGTCAGCCCCGCTGAGCTCATCCTTAGCCGCAATAAATTCCTCCAAATTAACATCTTCACTTAATGTCATACGCGAAGTATGAATCTAAAAATTTATATAAAAAATATATGAACATTACCTGGAAAATACGGCGCTTAGTTTTTTCATCCGGTAGAGGAAATTCAATTTTACGATCGATTCTTCCAGGACGGATAAGAGCAGGATCCAATGATTCAATTCTATTAGTAGCCATCAGGACTTTTACATCACCACGAGAATCAAATCCATCTAATTGATTCAATAACTCAAGCATTGTTCTTTGGATTTCACGTTCTCCTCCAGAATTAGAGTCATAACGCTTCGTACCGACAGCATCGATTTCATCAATAAAAACAATTGACTATAAAAGCTGCTTAGTTGCAAGAAAATTATATACCGGTGCGTTTTCCTCTGCTACACGGAAAAGCTCACGAACCATTTTTGGTCCATCTCCGAGATACTTTTGAATTAATTCAGATCCCACAATTCGAAGAAAAGTTGCAGAAGTTTGATTAGCAACAGCTTTGGCTAACAGCGTTTTACCTGTTCCAGGACAACCATATAGAATTACACCTGAAAGTAGAATATAAGAAAGTGAAAGGAAATACCTTTTGGCGGTTTAATTCCCATTTCTTCGTAGTATTCTGGATGAGTAAGTGGCAATTCGACAGCCTCCTTTATTTCCTGAATTTGCTGATCTAAACCACCAACATCAGCATAGGTTTCCTGTGGCGCCTTTTCTAATTTCATCACAGATACCATTGGATCAGTGTCATCAGCTAAAACACCAATAACAGCATGATTCTAAATATGAATATGGTTAATTAGTTTTTAAAGGTACCTTATGATTTAGCAGAACAGAACAACCCGGTTCCAACTGTTCTTTATCTACGAACGACATAATATTAACATAATGCTCGCTTCCCACATTCTAAAAAAATATATACATTAAAAAAGAAAACCAACAGTTGAAACAATTGCATGCTGGTCATCGATGATCTCTTCAAGAGATCCAACAGCCATAGGAGTACCACGAAGTTCGTCGACCTGGGCACGTTCTTCTTCTCTGCGTTCTTCTTGAGGCTTCAAGCGTTCTTGGTTTTGGATAAATTCCATTTCCATTAATAAATAATCCTTAATGCGGGCACTGCGGAGCATTTTCAAGTGACACCGAGTATGAGGTGTTACTAAAAATAATAAAAATAAAATAATTCTATTAACCTGCAGGCAGTTTGCTGGCAGTATCTGGTCCTTTAGATGCCTTCTTCCTTTTTCCAATGCGAGTAGGAATCGGTGGTTCATACTTTCTATGTTTCTTTTTATCGCCATCACCAGCTCCACGTTCATCACCACGTTTACCTCCATAACCAGACTGTTGCTGTCCCATAACTGTAAAACATTACATTATTAAAAAAATACATAAGGATAATTCAAATAAGAAAGACAAAAATAAGATTTGAAAAAGAAAACAACAACTTAAAGTTAATAAGAAGCTCAAAAGCAGACAATTCAAAAACTGATGACAATTTTTGAATGCACGTTCGCTGTTTAGCCCGTAAAGAAAAATGACCACGGTTCATCTTTTTCACATGTTCTAATTCATTGAAATGAAAACAACTGTTTTTCTCACAAAAATCAAATTAAAGTCAAAATATATAGATAAAAATCAACAATTATGAGGGAACTAAAGAAAGAATAGCAATTTATTTATTCAAAATACAAAAATCACACTGCATGTATTAATTTTCTGTTTCTTCTGATATATTATCCATACCATTCCTCATTAATCGTTTATTGATAGCTGATGGTGATGGTGGAATATTCGCAACATCTAATAAGGATTCTCGAGTTTTGCCTGCCATCTTCATCTAGATCGAAGCTATAGAAACACTAAAATGCACAAACCTCGTGGTATAATCCATGATTTTCTAGTATCTTCTCTTGTTTTAACGGTGGCTCAGTGAGCATGTCTGTATCTAATTCTGGATGGTGACGTGCAGGTGGTTTAACTGAAGTTAACAAGATTTGATGAGAAACATTGAAAATTAACCATCAACATTACGACGCTTCCATGTTACATTCTTTGCAGTGGTTGTAACTTCCATGTTAGCAGTACATATAGAGTTTTTAACGGTTTCCAAATTTTCCATCTGCAACATAAACGGTATTGCTGTTATCTTACATGATCCTTTGCAATTTGTTGAGCATCTAAAACAAAATCGTCCACAGTCAACTCCATTCGTTTGCCAGCATCTTCGATTATCTGTAACTATGTTATATATAAAAAGACACCTACCGTCGTCTTTTCCGAAATTATGTTAGCATGTGTGTCTAATAATGTTTTTAAACTGTCAGTATTTGTCGCAGCAGTCTGATTTGTATTTTTTGTAAAATTCACACATGTATCAAGAACATTAGTATACGTGTTGTTCAGAAATACTCTGAAATATTTAGAAACAAATAAACAACTCTTCACTTGGTGTGTGCATTTCTTGATTCTATTTCACGCATATTATTTTCAATAGTCTTCAAATTTTCTGTTGCATTGTCATCAAATGATTGGACAACTGTCGAAAGTTCATCTAGTTTGTTGCAATCAGAGTCAAACTTCTGAATGTCTATTTCGGATAATTGTTGAATCATTTGATTATCTACATCTACTCTTCGATTAATAAATCCCAAAAGTTCTTGAGTCAAACGAAGAACCTACAACCAAGTTATTGAAAAAGAGGGAAACTAACATTTTCATTAAGAAACGAAGAGTCTGTCTCAAATTTTGTGCGATGAGTTTCTCTTTCAATCTTATTTTTTTGTAAATTTTCTTTTAAATCTTGTATCTAATAATTAACTTAGTAAATAATATTGATCTAAACAAACCCAAGAACGTATATCTTTCTGAAAGACATTTTCAGCATTCATAAGAGTTGATGTGGCGGATTGGATAGCTTTACCCAAATCTAACATCAACGAAGATACGGTATCTGTCGACATTCTTAAATCGCCAACATATCGAGAAATTTCGTCCGAACAATTGTTAGTCGATTGGATAATATCATTTAGTAAATTAGTTAAGATGCTGGTGAACTCCTATAAATTATGGTTACAATAAAGTATTACTTTTTTAAACTGGTTGGATAATTCGCGTATAGTTTCTAAAGTACCATGTGCTACCCTGATATCTTCTTTTGTAGAAGTACCATTTTCAGCTAAGATATGATAAAATGTAATAATTTGGACCTAACCTATTTTATTTTCAACTTTTTGCAAATAATTAGAAATCATACTAATAATATTTTGAAGTTGGTTGTCAACTTCTGGCATATGATGAGAAATCTATAAATCACTTTAGTTTGTTTATCCATACCTTGTTAACAAAATTTTCAGTCATTTTTTCATTTTCTCCATCGACCTTAACCAGCTCATCTTCAACCGACCACCACCTTTCTGCTTCGTCCATCTGCGATTTTACAGCTTCTCTCGTCTAACAATAGTATAAAGACGATAAACTAATACCAGTTGTAATTCTCTGAATAACGTTTTTGCTTGTCCATATGTTTCTTTAAAGGCACCTATATATGCATTCAATTTCTGTTCAGCAATGTACAAGTTCTGCAATATAAGTTAAAGCAGAACTGCAACAATCCTACTTTCGTTGTTTCATCAAGTTCTTCAACTCGATTTGCTAATTTTGATCGAAAACGTGTATTTAACATATAGAGGCTTTTATAATGATCGTCCATTTCTTCCATGTCTTTCATGAACTACACAAAGCAACTTGAAAAAAATTTGAATAAATAACCTGTTGCATTTTGGTTGCATAAACTTCTATATCCTCAGATAGCTTGTGGATTGCTTCTTCTTTTTCGTTTAGCTGCCTTTCCATATCTTCGTAACTTTCAGTACTTATGTATACACCCCCGGTCTTCTGACGAGCAACAAATAAATCTCTTCGCAGTTTTTCAATTTCAGCATTGTATTCCTACAACTATTGTAAACTGGACATAACTTACTTTAAGCAATGCTTTTCTAGACACTTTTTGATTACATTCCGGATGATTTTTAATATTTTTCGCTCTCATCGCGTAATCTAATGTGGATGCAGTTTCCTACAATAAAAATAATTAAAAAAAAGGAAACCATACCTCGAAGTTTGAAGAAGCAGGGCTGATTGTTGCTATCAAGGAGGTAATAGTAGTTCCTCCTAAACTATCTTGCAGCATTCTGGTTAACTTAGACTCTCTAAAGTAAAAAAAAAACGTAAATATTAATGGAGAATGAAGAAAAAAAATAAGACATACCTGTAAGGTACATGTGGAGCAGAGGAGGTTAAAGCTGTTATTACTCTTCCCAGTGTTAAAAGAGATTGATTAATATTTCCAGCTTCTAAAATATAAGTTGCAATTACGAGTGGATTGTACCTTTCGCCCGTTTTCCATCTGCTCCAGATCTTCCAATATTTTCTGAGCCAGCGAGATCTACCAAATTTAGTTTCCCCTGTAACCGTTTGTGGTCAAATAATAATGAAACTTACTGTTTTTACAAGCTCTTCCCCAGCATCATTACTTTCTCTAACTATCACCGTAACTGTAAAAATCGAATGTGATCGACTTGAGTTTCGATTCATTAAAGTTGCAGCAGTAATTCTTCTCTCTGCTCCACGTTTCATTAAATCATAAACTTCTTGTCTATTACGAACAGGAATCTCTTCTGCACCGGAAACAACAACGGCTCCCTACAAATATTTAAGGTAAATGGTTATTTGCCTTTTTAGACGGGTCATCATACAGCCGTAATCGTTCTCTGTCATCACAATTAGGTGCCAACAAATCGTAAAGTTCTTCGTTATAGAGTTCGACAAACGAAACGCGAACGGTAAATTCTTCAGTATTCTGAATATAAATAATAAAAACTAATTGAAATAGGCTTACTGCTTTTTCCAGTTCAAGAAAAATTGTTTCAACGGCTCTTGGAGTCATTCCTGTGGTAGGATCACTATCCGAGTTTTCAGCATCTTCGCGTCCGCCTTCCATTGTATATGTTTTTCCCGTACCAGTTTGTCCATACCTATTTTTGTTAATAATTAGAAGCATTAATCTTACGCAAAAACAGTGCAATTGAATCCGGCCAGTACTCGGTCAATCTGGGGTCTCACTACTTTATCAAATACGGCTTTCTGAGTGGCAGATGAATCAAAAACCTAAAGATTGTATAAATATAAACAATAACTTACTTCATCAAACTGTCCATAAGCTTTGCCTCTGCATAAAATAGATTTCCCATCATGTTTTATTATTGATGAAAAGCCAGCATTTTTTTCGTCATTACTAAGAGGCCTAAATAGACAATTAAAATAAAAGACATAAGAACCTACCGACAACGTACGCATACACGAACATTGCATTTTATTTCCTTACTTGAATCAGATCCTTTTCGCATCCTAAAATAATTTTATTAAAAAGTAAATGCAGTGAAATGAAGATAATATTGCTGTCATGAAGTTCACAACTTTTATATGGCAATATAGTTCCTACAAAATTTTTTTATAATAAAAAATTCGAAATATGGGTTTTCGCGCGTTAGCAATGCAGCATAAAAATTGTAAACCTGGTTATTTCCTCGGTACTTGTAAATCAAAATATAAAAAGACAATGAGAAAAAAATTTATATAAGATGTTGTATTAAATAGAAAATTTGCAAACAGACACATGTTCATTCAGATAAATATTTTATGCTTTATCATATTTATCGTTTCGTCACATTGCTAATATAAAGAAGATTTGTCGTCACACAGTATAATAAGACCAGCTTGATGAGCAATGTAAAAGAAAATATAATTATCATCCCATCAAATAGCTCTATCTGTATAACAAACAACTTTTTTCATGTATTTACTCGTTTTTCATCTACTTGACTGTCTTCTTCTTCGTCTTTCCTCCAATATCACCACTTTTCGTTTTACCAGTACCTTTGCTCATTCGTCTCGGCTTTGGTGTTAGCTGTCGTGGAACCTTCGTCTTTCTCTCAACTCCTATTCCCTCATTCTTCTCTTTACTTTTCTTCTTTTTAACTGTTGGTGGAGGCTTAACAGGTGGCGTGATGAAGGAAGGTACGGATCCAGTCCCAACAACAGAGCTTTTCTTCTTCATTTTCTTTTTGTCTTTTTTTATCTTCTTTTTCATCTCTCTTTTACCATTCGTCATTGTATGTTCTCTCGTCGTAATCGTATGTTCTCCCGTTGTCGTCGGGACTGTAGAATTATTAAGGGTTACATTCATCTCGGTCTTCTGTGTCGGCTCTGTCTTCGGTGATGCAATAATCGGCTGGAGACTCGGAGATGGGGCTATAGGACTCGAGAAAAGCGGAATGAAATGGGGTGAAATCGGGGCAGGAGACTGAAATGTATAATAAAGAAAAAAAAAGAAAAAAACTTACCTTTAAATCGCTAGAGGCTTTGTTATAGTTTTCCGGCTCCAAATTGATTTCCAGAAGACGAGCAGTTGTCACGCCTGGTTCGGGAAGAGAAGAAGGAGAGGAAGAAATCTCTTCGGCCGTCGAGACATCTTTCTCCTGAGTTATCAACAGTTCTTCAACCTTCTTCTGTGGATGTGTCGTAGGCGATTCAAGAAGGGCAAAGTCGCTCAACGGTCGTAGAGTTCTTGACTTTTTTCGACGAGGATTGGAAATAATAGACGTATTTGAAGACGACAACTTCGTGTTACTTCTCGAGTTATTTTTGAAGACAGTATCCGGTTCGTCCGGTCTTTGAACAGACGATACATTCCAAATGCTCTTTTTTCTTCGGTGAAAATCCTTGTATTCAGTGTGTGGAAGTACCTGAAAAACAAATAAAAGACGAAAAAAAAGACTGACATTACGAATATAGTAGTAAAAAATCAGTCCGGCGAAACAACCTGCCAGTTCCCCATACATTATGAGAATGAGGCATCTCTCGAATGACTGTTGGACATTACCTCGCCGGTTTTCTCGTGTTTCTTTTCTAGTTCTAGCAGAATCTTTACTGAGCTGGTTTATACTAAGTTTTCCAGAGTTCAGAAGCCGAAAAGACAAGACCATTCTGTCTAAGGAGGAGATTTTTTGTTTTTTTTTTCTTCATTATTGTTTTTATCATCTCAATCCTTAATAATAATAATAAAATCTACCCATATATTTTCTTATCTATCCGATATTTTCAAAATATCAATACTTTAGCTTTTTCCATGATTGATGATCAAAAGCAGCATTTATTCATTGCTTCGCTTTCAAAATATATATATATCAAAACGAATCATAGTCTCATTCATTTTATTTTGATGGACCTCGTCAACGAAATCTTTTCTACCGTCCGTGATGCTGCTCGTACAATTGTTACCACTCTATCGGATGAAGAACTGTTGTTGGACAAAGGAGAAAGACGGATCAAACAGCTCGAATGGGAACTCTCGCTCACCAGAAATGATCTAGAAAAGGTCGGAGAAGCCCTTGAGGAGAGTAACAAAACCATTTCGATTCTTTTATCGTTCAACAAGGAGATAGAGAATAAAAATGGACTAAAGGAGCTGGAGAAGGTTTGTGAAGAAGTTCGTCAGTTGAAGATCGAGTTGAAAGCAACGCAAAGGGACCTGAAGATAGCTGATGATAAGGTCATATCTCTCGAGTAAGTCAATGGATATGAAGAATAATTATATTTTCAGACAGGAGAACATTTCTCGCGTGGGTCGAATCAAGGAGATGGCCATCAACGAACTTCATTTAAAGGAGAGGCTATCACAAGAACAACAGGAAAAGATATCTGCTCAGAATATGGCAGAGAGTCTATTGGAAGATAGGGAGAATCTCATCAAAACTGATAAAGATCTGAAGTTAGTCACCATCCAGCTGGAGGAGACTTCGCTTAAATTGAAAGATGTTACTGAAAAGTTGAACATGGTCACGGTAGAACTTTACGAGACAAAGGAAGAACTTCATCAAGCCAAAATGGAGACTGTTCGGCTGTAAGTCTCTTCCAAAATTTATATCGTGTTTAGGACCCATAATTCGATCATCGCCTCAGCCAAGGCTTCGAAGAATTCCCAAGTCTTCCACTTTTAGATCTTTCTATCCATCTTCTGTGTTATATTATTCTACAAATAAATCTCTTCATGTCATAGAAAAGTTCAAAGTGTGTTCAGTCAGTGACGAATGTCTCTCTTCGTCTGTCGCTCTCTTCTCTCTCTCTCTGCGAACAACATTGCTTTGGATTTCGCAACCCATTCTCGTCCCTATAAAAGCCAAGTAGGAAAAAGGGAGTCAGCTCTCGAGGGTCTCTGCTTCTCTCTCCTGTTGAGAGAACAGTTCGAACCCTCAAAAAAAGCTTTCTGTTCCGATCGGGTATCCATCAATCTCCAGTCAATTCTCATCGGAAATGTCCCTCCTCCACAAATTCTAAAAAGAACTCTGCTCCCCATCTTCTTGCCTACGATCCATTATTCGAAGAATGCCGAAACCGTCAACAGTACTTTTATTCGCGAAAAACAGCCGATATCATAATCGAAGCTATCTTCCAACACTTCAACTACGACAATGAACGTATTGAAGAGGAATTCGTTTGTCTATGTGCACCATCCATTGCCGAGGTTGAATCCCTTTTCAACTAAAATATAATCTTTTCAGATCCTCTACAAGGAATACAAAATCTCCGTAACCCTCCTCGATATCGATACCCGCTTCAACTTCCTTCCCAAGTTTCTTAACTTTGATCTTCTCTCCCCTTCCATCACCTGTCCTCATTCCTTTTCTTTCGTGCTATTTGATCCTCCTTATTTCGGTCTTCCATTTTCCTCTTTATCCAATGCCGTCTCCCTTATTTCTGCTCCCAGTTGTCGTCTTTTGGTAGGATTTCTCAAAAGAGACGAATTATTGCTTTTCAATAGTTTTCCCCAGCTACGAAGGACAACAGCTATTGTCGAATATGACAGGTATCATCTATTCTCATCCTCTATCGTCTGCCTATTCAGAGTAAAGCCCTCTCGTTGGATCAATTATGGACTGTACAGTAATTGTGATTTGAAAGGAATTCGACGGATTCAGAACAATGAGAAGAAAGAGTTTAAACCAGAACAAAAGACAAAAAAGAAAACGTAGCCATAATATATGTCTTGAACTGTTAGTTTTGTGATCTCCGTTTACAGAGACAATAAAGATTTTAGAGTAATTGAAAAAAAAGGAGTGGATAAACGTTATTTATCACAACCTTCTGGTAACGTTCTCGAGTAGTTACGTATTCTACTAACAAGTGGTTTAATTTAATAACAATGTGTGTTATAAGTTCGAGGTAATCAGATCTTGAGGTTAATGCAATTTTCTTAAATGAAGAACTCATAGTCTAGGCTACAGATCCAATCACATTTCTTCACTACCTAGAGATAAAATCGTAGAAGAAGTTTGAAAACCTAAATATCTTCGTGTATTCGTACAGAGGAACATTTATATCCCCTTTTCTCTAGAAAATGTTCTAGATGTATGACAGTCGATCGATTGCGATCAAAATGATCAGTTAGCTAGTTGAATTAAACAAAAAAAATCTTCGAAGACTTCGCTCTTTTACAAGAATAATATTCAGTAATCATTCAGGAACAGATGAACAATTGACCGAAGCAACTTACCGTCTATGAGATATCTCTACTATTTCTGTTATTATCATTTTAGGTGATCATCTTTCAGTTCCTTTTCAAACTAGCCATTCTACACGATCTTCATTGGGGAGAAGAAAAACAGTGGTTATCCTCGACGAATGGATATTAAATGAATGGCGAAGAAAATGAAGACTGCTTCTCCTTTCCCGAGAAGTATATTTTTTTTGGAGACGCCCATCCTCATCATTTACTCGAACATAAAATCACGTTACCATGAAATTTACGAAAGTCGAAATCTTCTTAACACAATAAAAATTTTTATTACTCGAAGTTAGGAGAATACGATGAAAAAGGCCACAATATGATTCTCTAAACATTTTGCACAAAAGGCGGGGACCGGGGTCCCAACGGAGGGGAAATGCAATCGGCTGTCATGGCCATTGATAACCTACCAGTGGAATTGAGAACAGGGGGATAGAGAGGAGGGAATGGATTATGTGTAATGGGGTTGGTTTTGAAACTGTCCCTCTAACGTCTTCTCTCCTCCCATCGACATTCCGTGTCCCTTCTCCTCATCCTGTCGACGTTTCAAACAAGCTGCCTTCGGGTTCAGGTTACGGTGTCGAACCTGTATTATGTGTCAGTCGAGAGTAGAGAGCCTAACCTGTTCTTCAAGGACTGTAATGATCTGTACAGCCTGATGAAGAATGCCCAATTTCGTTTGAGCCTTCTCACTCTGTGGAGGCATGTGCTGTCCACACATTCGTCCTAATTCCTTAAAGGCGGAGTTGATATCCCTCACACGAACTCTGAAGATTTAATGTTGATTTGGATGCTTCTCAGGTGCCAAGTGGTCTTTTCTTTCTGTTAATCTCGCGTGAGAGTCATCGCGTAAGTAGTTGTTGACTCGGAATAATGGACGATAAACGAAGCACGCCCCGTCCAAACAAAGCCAAGATAAACCATCTTCCTCACCTCTCGCGAGCATTGTTCGCCGTTCGACGATCCACTTCCTTTTCGTCACACGAACGAGCGTCATCATCAGAATCTCCTCTCAATGAACGTGTCTTCCTTTTCGATGATGGACGCAATGGCATGCTGAAGTTTTTTAAATAGTATAAAGAAAAGGATTTACCTAAGATTCGAGCAGGAGGCACTGGCTTGAGCAGCGAGAGCATAGTCGAAAGAGGGAGAAATTTGTCCATTGGAAAGACAAGACTGGCCAAAAGAAGCTACTTCTGAGGTCGAATCGGGAAGTGGAGGAGCAGCAGTGACCTGAAAATCTCTTTTCGTTGGACAGCAGACGGTCTCTGTTTGGCATCCAATCCGTCAAAAAACGGGGTCGCGCGCGATTTGCAAGACAATGGGACGAATGGCAGATGGTCGAGGGGTCGGTGCCAGCCGAGACTCCACTGCCAACTTGGGTATTTGCCGTCTCCGTGGAGGCCATCTCATCGCTGTCAAAGCCTTGCCGCCCCTACTACATTATCCGAGAATAAACAGCGCCAACGACCGCTGTAAATCATAATCCGTCCGGGGAGGAAAGAAAGACTGTCCTTGGCTCCGCTGCCTCCTTCCGCACAATGGTCCGTGACCGATAAGAATACGATTACTGTACCTGAGCACTAGTGGAATAAAACGCTGAATGAGTAAGATCCGTGCTGTCGGCAGTCGGAAATGAATACGGTAACAGTCCTGGGTACGTAGCCGAAGCGGCAGAAGCTGCTCCCTTGTCGTCGTTACTCTGAATTGACTCATATACTTGTCAGATGAACATGATTAGATGCTATCTCCGATTGTCGGCACACGAAAAAGACACGAAAGATACTCACCATGTACGGATATCCAGCCCAAGGAGGATACATAGCAGCAGATAGAGCATCGGCTGGCGGAATAGTAGCCACTGTCGGAGTCGTATAGGTCGGAACAGTCGGCTTCCCCAGTTCCAACACATCCGAGGCAGAGGACGGAGTCGTAGCTGAGGCAGTTGGAGCATGATATCCGGAAGAAGAATAATCCGCAGAAGAGGCAGTAGTCGATGATGTCGTCTGGCCATCAGCTGGTTGAGGAACCAAGAGATTAGGTTGATATCCACCCAAAGAGGGATACGATTGGGCTGAAAGATGAGATATGTTTATATCCTCGAGTGCGCTTACCCCAATAATTGGCTCCGAGATCAGAAATAGTCAACGAGGGGTCGACGTAGGCTGCGTAATCCTGGTAAGGAGCAGTCATTGGCGGCTTCCCCTCACGAAGCTGAAACCCGGATAGTACAAAATAGCTGATAGTCGAGGAACAGCTGTTCCTCTTCACTACAGAATTCGGTCAAAACCTAGAAAAAAAGAGGGACAAAGAGACTTTGCGGTCTCATTAGCATGTGCATTAATGGCGGTTTGAACGAACTGAGAAAGAGAGGAGAAGGTCGCGCAGAATGGCACGGTTCATAAAATGAGGTGATGGAGAGACTGGGGGAAAGGCGGAGGGCGCAGATTCTTCTCGATCGATCGAATGGCACAAAGGCTTCTCGACGGATGTCCCCCGGCACTGTATTCGAATATAAGTCCCCGGAACACTCTTCTCTTCTCCTCGGTCAAGTAAACGCGCCCGCGGAACAAGTTCAAATGTACGAGGCCGAGAAGTAGAGACAGAGACAGTTGTTCCTTTTTCCTCTTCAAATAGGAAACAGGAAAGAAGAGAGAAAAAGTTACCTCAAGCGGTGGAAATCCATTGGATTGACAGGAATTGTAGGAGCATAGGCCCTCCTGCTTGATCATAGCCGAATACGGTGGGCGCACGCGAGCGGGGGTCACGCCTCCTCCTCCGAGGGTCAATCCGGGAGGCCACCGCGATTAGCAGCGGGGAGTCTGCCACTCGATTAATACAGTCTTTTCTTTCGAAAAGGACCTGTCACACAAAGGAAGCGAGATTCGTCCTCGGTAAGGTGGGACCTTGCCATTGGCACATTAGTTCTTTAGCCAAGGCCGACCTTAACCCTATAATTGCTTGTCATTACGAGATTCGATCGAATGTTTCAAACTGTGCATAAGCGCGAGGAAAGCCATATTTCATAGAGAGGTGGACGACGCGGCAAACTGGTTCGCCAGCTGGAGGAAAAGACCACCATCTTCAGCAAGGACGACGAGCTCTGTTCCCGCCCAAATAGGTTAGCAGGTAAGGATTGACACAGTTCCTAATCCAATTATGTATCTACCGTAATCCGACAAAGTAGGCGTCGTCAAACATCTCAAGCGGATTAGGAAACATCCTCACGGCTTATGCAACTCTTATTTCCTTTAGTCATATCCTTTTTCAATTCTATTTGATTCATCAGATTGTAAAGAGAGACATGACAGTTACGCATGTTGTTTGGATCGCGGGCCAGATGGCGTTGCGTCATACGGATGACGGTCAAAAGGGTCAAAATCTCTCATCCTCCTCCTCCCCCGTTCCCAGAGCCATCAACTCTGTCGGTTTGTAGGCGAGGGAGCTGGGTTATAGAGGCGGATGCCGATCGAAAACAGATGTGGAAGACGGCCTCAAAGAGCATTGATTGACGAGGGAAACGGATCGACTGAGGGATGGAGTCTTTGAGTTTACTAAAAAAAAAGAAAGAAAGAAGCTCATGTATCGGAGTGACTGTACACATCATAATGAGGGGCAGATGCGGTCGCTCGATGACAGCTGAATAAACTCCGTCCATAGAAGGCAAAGAATCGGTCGATGAAAAACGAAAGAAGGACAACTCGACGCCTACGGTAAGGAGAGGTAGAGACTGGCGCTAATAGTTTATTCAATTATCTGTTGGCGTAATGAGAAATCTCGGGCAGCCACTCCGAAGTGGTAATCTAAAGATATTGGTGGTTGCGCAAATTGGACACAGAGAAGGGGGATAGAGAGAGATAATTGGACACATTTCACGCCCGGTTAGCAGATCAGATAACTCGATGACTTGATGACTCTATTGGAGCACAGTTGGAGAGAGGGATAGGATCTTTTTGTGGCACCTTCTAGATGACAACTGAATAAATATATCCGCAGAATCGATTACTCCCTCCTCTACTGATTAACCTGGCCGGTAATTGCCATGGAGGATAATCTTTTACGAGGAGATGGAAAAGCAGCTCGGATTAGAAATTAACCAACTGAATGTTATTTTCGCGGAAAAAGGTAATGAGGAAGTTCAACTAAAGTTCTCTACCGTAATCCTCTTGAAGAAGGTAGGAAAGGAGACCCGTCATGAAAGGCATAATTGTTTAGCTAACAACCAGAAGCATTGTTATTCGAGCTAATTGGATTCAGCATACGGTAGACGAGAAGAGAGAGAGCCGCCCAGGGCAGTCAGTCGTAAAATGGGAGGCGATGCACTTCGAACATCGATTCTATTCGAATCCCGCCTACTTTTCTAATGGCGAAAAGTCTATGAGTCAGATGAAAAAAAAAGAAGGAAAAACTGTCGAAACGACTGGAAAGGAGCAGGTGGAAATGACGAGACGGACGTCGAAGGAAAATGACTTCGAGGAATAGGGGATGAAGTATGACCAGTTAAAGGATAGAGAAAAGCACGGAGGAAGAGAAATAAAGAAACGGAAAGAGGAATTGTAGGGAAATGAAAAAAAGATGCACAACCTGAAATAGACGGCTCATCTCATCGTCATCTTCGGACCACCCATTTGTTCTAAATACGTTATCCAGCTGTGCAGCTGTTCTCCCGAGGGTATCCCCAGTCGGTCATTTTCCCACGACGGACAGCCGTTCCCACAGATGTGCAGGTGGCTAAACGGTCCTTCTGCAGGTGATAACACCTAGCGGACAGACGTCAGAAGACAACCACACCTGCCAGTCGGTTGACTTTTCCTACCTCTATACTCTATATGGGAGAGAAATAGCCAGCAATGCTAAAAAAGAATCGAGCGGACTGATTAATAGGCCAAGGAAATAAAGCTAGAAAAGAGAGAAGGGAGAAATAGGCAGGTGAAAAGACTAATGAATTGTTGATCAGCCGATTCGCCACAGTACATTACCTTCTCAGTCAAATACTCAGTGTAGATAGATATCCATGCTCCAGTAGAAACATTAGACGACTTCTCCATCAAGAAGGAGAAGAAGGACTGATACGGTGACGGATAGAAACAGCCCAGAAATAGAGTTATCGGCGAGAAATTAGCTTTCGTCGAAGAGTCGAGAATAACATTCGATGGAGGGAAAAAGAATCGAAAGAACGGTCGTATTCGAATCTTTCCCTTGACCTTTGATAATCCGAATCAGCTTTCTATGCATCCAACTGAAGGATGTTGCCTATAAACCGTTTCAAAATTTCGCTAGAAAGCGGATGCGGAGTATAAGGCAATAACCTTACAGAAAAATAACCTCGAAATAGGGGATTCTCTTGAGCTACCGTAACTTACTTTTTCGATAAGCATCTGTTGATAAATAAGACCGGCGAGAATAGCTTTATCCATTTTGCAGAGAATATTGCGTGAACTCGCAGCCGGACTGTCCGTCGACAACAACTGCAGCTGGGCGTGGTAATTTCGAAATTTATGAAAAATGATACGAGGATCATCCCAATCTCTTTTTTCCTTTCCTTCGCTGATGGATAACAGCTTGCCAATCACTACCGGCGCTTGACTCTACTTAGCGGTGCCAGTTACTCTTGAGATAGATTCAAGAAAATATATAAATAGAACTTTGAGACTGGGTACGAAGAAGTCATTTCTTTTACAGATAGCAGAAGTGTGAATATCTATGACATCATCCGCGACTGTCATGGTCCGATCGAACACCTGCGAGAATCCTTCTTGCTTTTTCACAAATCGCTGCGCCGAATGAAAAAGAAGACATCTGGAGAAAGAAAGGATGGAAGAGGGAAAGGAAAGGGACACGACCTCCAAGCGAGTTCCGGCGTTCGACGGTCGCGTGCCGCCAGATTTTATCAGTCACGAAAAGGATGGCTTCGAAAGGGGGAGAGAAGCCTGATCTAAAGGACGATTCAAATGGATCTAGGTCAGTTTGGCTGGGACAAAATCAACACAGCGGCAGCTCAAAACTTTCGGAGGCACATTTAGACGGAATTGGATGAGGACGAAAGCGAGAAGTGACATCCGCGACTGGTTATGCAAAAAAAGGAAAGTCTCCTCTAAAATATATTTGTTCCATCTTTCTCTCGTGTACGATATTCAAATGATCAAAAAGACCTTTCTCTCCTCGAGAACAACAAATAATCCGAAAATATTGTGTTTTGTTACGACCTTCGACCGATTATCGATTTATCTGATAAGGTCAGAAAGTACATAGAACGATTTTCTTTTGTCACTCCCTTTCCATTCTCTTCTAAAAATGGGAATTCTTAGTCGTCTTTTCAAATTCATCCTTGCCAAGACTCTCCAAATCGTCTGGACCTCTTACACGGCCGGTCTTTTACTCCTGGGTCGATTGAAATACGGCAGTAAGTTCTTTCAATCCATCGAACACGAGAAACCGAAATGTCTTGAGGGATGGAACGATAAATATGTCCAATTGGACGTGAGCTTCTTTCCTTCTACTTAATTCCTTTTAGACTGTGAAACTCCATTATGTCCAAACGGGACGGGATGATGCCCCTTTGTTGCTCATGCTACACGGTTATCCAGAGTTTTGGTACTCCTGGAGATTTCAATTGAAACATTTCCAAGATAAATACAGGTGAGAGAATTGATATATAGATGGAGAGATAGATGTGTTGCATTGGATATGAGGGGATACAACCTGAGTGATAAACCAGAGGGAATCGCCAACTACAATGTTGATCTATTGGCGAATGATGTCCGACAGGTCATTGAGAAACTCGGCTACAAGCAAGCCTTTCTCATGACCCATGACTGGGGAGCCATCGTTGGCTGGAGAGTGGGTTTTTTTCGTCTTTCTAAACAGTTCACCAGACAGCTATGATGTTCCCGGAGCACATTGAAAAGCTCGTTATCTGCAATGTCCCCCATCCTTCAGCTTTTCGATCAGCCGGACTTGCCCAATTGGCAAAAAGCTGGTCTGTCTTCAATTTTCCACTTCAATCCATTCTTTCTAGGTATATGTTCATGTTTCAATCTCCTTGGATTCCTGAGTTGGCGGTCAGATCGAATGACTATTTTATGATGAATCAGATGTTTTGGGGAAAAAAAGCTGGACTAAGAAACAAAACAAATTTTACGTCTGAAGACTTGGAAAGTTTTAAATATGTTTTCAGTCAACCAAGTAACTCATTTGAAATTATTTTAATCTCTTATAGATACTCTAACCTGTGCCATTAACTACTATCGAGCCCTTCCCAGTGCTAAAATTATAACTGGAGAAGCTGCAATCGTCAAGGTTTGTCTTCCTAAGAATTTATATATTTTCAGTCACCCACTTTGATCATCTTCGGTACCGGAGATGCTTTTGTTGAGGTCAAAGGAGCCGAGAATAGCCTTCAATACTGTCGCGATGGTCGACTGAAAAGAATCGAAGGAGCCTCTCATTGGGTAATGCAAGATGAGCCGGAACAGGTTAACCAATTCGTGGAAGAATTCCTTGAAACGGGAGAGATCACAGCCGATCCCGTTCTCTACCATCGAAATAATCAATTGACAAACAGTAAATTGTAAATAAATGAGAATATTTTACTGATTATGAGGACCCAACAGATTTCTGCTTCAAAAAACGGTTCCATAGTCCTGAAGAGCGAGTTGAACGGCTGTCGTCATCGTTGTCGGTTGATTCCTTGGTTGTCGATCGAGTACCGTCGTCGGAGCCTAAATTGCCTATGAAGATAGATATGAGTAGGTTACTGACAGCCCTGTAATTGACTAATGAAGCGAAGATTGCTTAGAAGTATACGGAATTCTTCAGGATCCATATCGAGAAAGAACTAAAACGGATTATGGAGGAAAGAAAACATATTCCCCACCATTCCCTCCTCGTCTTTCTGGGGAAACTTGTATTCCATTCTAGCCTCCAGAAGTGGGGCGAAGATATTGAACATGGATCCGTTACGGTCAGCCAGAAGGGTTCGAAGACGAGTATCGTAGCGAGTTCCTCCTACATTGAGCTTGATAATTGAATCAGGAGAGTAGAGAGGTGCAGTCACGGAAGACTTGGAATTCGAACGACGAGCTAAGAAATCGAATTAAAGAAGGAAATATACCGGCAAAGAGTTTAGAGTTCATTGTATCGTTTGACGGCGGTCGACAATCTCCCACGAATGAAATTGATGGGGAAACGACGATTCGGAATATCAAATCGATGGCGGAGGTTGGTTTTTCCTAACATAAAAACTCCAAAGGGACTTTGATCGAATTCCTAACTTATAGAAGGATCAATGGAGACAAGCCCTCAAAGAACATTCCCTACCGATTTTTTTTTCGTTGGTCTGCCACGTGGTGTGAAGCCTTTTGGTGTCCGATGTGTAATTTCCAGAGGTCAGTTGGCGTCTCTCTCATGCCCTTCCGATATCATCGACCCATCTTGTTATCAATTCGTAGAAAGTCCGCTGCCATTGTCCATATTTTTTCCTCTTTTTTTCAGCTATGCAGCGGATTCAACAGCTTCGACCTCTTCTCCCCAAATCGATGGTCACATACTATCAAAAACCAATTCTGATCACGAAGGGAAACATGCAATTCCTCTATGATTCAGAGGGGAAAAAGTATCTGGACATGTTTGGTGGAATCGTTACGGTTTCTGTAGGTCACTGTCACCCGTAAGTAGTCGTTTTCAAAGAGATATAAGTTTAGAAAGATCAATGCTGCCCTAAGGGAACAATCAGAGAAACTATGGCACACAACCTCCATCTATTACACGGAACCTATCTTTGAATATGCTCAAAAACTCACCTCGACCATGCCAGATCATCTCAAAGTAGTTTTTCTAATATCAGAGTACCCCCTTCAGGTGTGTTTCTTCGTTAATTCCGGCTCCGAAGCCAATGATCTTGCTCTCGCTCTTTCTCGCGTTCACACCGGTCGATTTGATGTTCTCTCCATGAGAAATGGTTATCACGGAATGACACAAACCGTATTAGGAGCTACAAACTTGGGTAAGATTTTTTTATCACGTCAATTGGAATCAGGTACTTGGAAACAGCCGATGCCATCTGGATTTGGAATATTGAAGGCAATGATAGCCGATCCATACAACGGAATTTGGGGAGGGAAAAACTGCCGAGACTCTCCGATTCAGGTGAAGAACAGGGACTGTGACTGTTCAAAGGATCAATGCAAAGCAACCGACAAGTTAGTGTCTCTCTCTCTCTCTGTTCAAATCTTTCAGTTATATGAAACAGTTCGAAGAGACACTGAGACACGACTTTCCAGTTTCCACAGGACCCGCCGCATTCCTATGCGAGTCTATTCAGGGAGTTGGAGGAACAACTCAATTCCCAAAGGGATTCCTCAAGCGATCTTTCGAAGCTGTTCGATCTCGAGGAGGACTTACTATTGCCGATGAGGTTCAGACTGGATTTGGTCGTCTTGGATCACACTTCTGGGGATTTCAATGTAAGTGATTTTCTCTCTCCCTCTCTGCTAATCTTTCTTCTTTCAGCCCAGGATGCTTATCCAGATATTGTGACGATGGCGAAAGGCATCGGTAATGGATTCCCGATGGGTGCTGTTGTTACTACAGAGGAGGTGGCTAATTCCTTCGGAAAGGCACTTTACTTCAACACGTATGGGGGAAACCCATTGGCTTCGGCCGTCGGAAAGGCCGTTTTGGATGTCATTGAGGAGGAAAAACTTCAGGAGAATTGTGCCGTCGTCGGTGATTACTTTTTGAAGCAGCTGGCAGCCATCGATAGTCCATTAATAGGAGATGTCAGAGGAAAAGTAGGAGCTTTTCTAATAGACTATAAGACTACTTAGGGACTAATGATCGGGGTGGAATTGATCGACGAAGAGGGAAAACCAATGGCTGCTAAAAGAACAGCAAGCATTTTTGAAGGAACAAAGAATCGAGGAGTATTGATCGGAAAAGGAGGAATCAATGGAAACGTGTTGAGGATTAAACCACCGATGTGTATCACGAAGGAAGACGTTGACACAGCTGTTTCTGTTATCGCTGACGCTATAAAACAAGGAAAGTAAAACGGGAACAATTTATTGAAACTGTTATTTATTGGATGAGGATCTTATTCATAGCAACAATAACTTCTTTGAGTTTTTCGACGACCTCCTTCGTCTCATCTTGCTTTTTCTCTAGTGCTTCCTTTTCCTCACAAAGAATATTGATTAAAGAATCTGCTTCCTTGATCGACTGCTGCTTCAATTCTACCTGACGAGTGAGAACCTTCATCTTCTCTTCCATATTAGAAATGACTTGGCCCTTCGCAGTTAACAAATCCTTCAGACGACCATTTTCTTTCTTTGATTCCTCCAGATCGTTCCTCGTCTAAACATATAACTGGATTAGGTAGTGTTAATCCTTACCTGATCGAAATTGAACTGAAGATTGGCGACGTCATCCTTAAGAAAGAGTTTGTCGGTCTCTTTCTTCTCCATCTCCTTCTTCATCGTTTCATTCTTCATCTCCTCCTCTTGAAGTTTATTGTCCAATTCCTTTATCTTCTGACGGAGTTCTTCTACTTCGTCTTCTGCGTCCATCACAGATACATCGTCATCCAAGCTTTCTTGAGTTTCATTTAGATCCTCCAAACTGCTCACACTTTTGTCATCATCTTCCTCTTCTTGCCTTGACTTCAACTGTTGACGAAGTTCATTGAGACGTTGGAAAATTTCTGAGTAACTCTTCTGTTCCATGGTTGACGAGGCTGAGAATATATGAAATCAACTCCTTATATAGGTTGAGGAAAGCGCTACATTCCGCTTCTACTGAAAAGCAATGGAAAGACGCAAAGTCTATTGATTCGAGAATCGCTTGTAACCCGAGGTCCTATTCTACTTTCTGTGCTTTTTTGCCGACAATGATCAGCCTTGTTCCCGTCTCTAACATCGTTTCGTGTGTCGAATGTTCTTATTTGCAAGATTTTCCACCTCTCCATCAAGAGGAAGTCAATAAGGACCATGAACACTATCAATGTAAGCACCTTCCATCGAAGACAAACGAAATTGTACAAGCAACTATAAAAGAAATTAAAGCAAATGAGGACGAATGGGATGTCGTACTACAAGGTAGCACATGAAAAGAAATATTACTTTAGAAGCGCTTGACTTTGAGCAGTATAATTCTTCGACAGAGAAATGGCACAACTCAGTTCAAGAAAGCCACATAGATGATTTCTTGCAGGCTGGTAAGTTATCTTTAAAAAAAGAATAATATTTCAGTTGATACAATGAAGAAAAAATACCAGCAAGAAACGGAAGAACTAATGCAAAGGTATGTCAATGAATGGACACACTCCAAAGCATTACAAATAAAAGGTAATAAATATCACTCACTAATTTTCTTTAGTCAAAAACATGAACGATGCGTTGAAAGAACTTACAAAGAAATGTCATTGTGGACGTGACGAATATTGGATACCAGCGATGAAGATGACAGAAGAAGACCAGCTACTTGAAAAAAATATGGTAGAAATAGAAGCAAATCTAGATAAGATGATGGATCTTGACCAGACTTTGTTGGATAGACCGGATACCGATAAAGAGAAACAACTTGTAGATGATTCTAGAGAGTCGGAAAGCAGTCAATGGGCAGAAAAAAAGGAAATCAAAGAATTTGTCAATGTAATAGTCTATACCACTGCCTCAGCGGTTATAAGTATGATTCTTCATCCCATTATGATTCCATTCATATTTATATCTATTTTCATTTTCAGTAGATCGCTTGAGCTTTACTAATGTCGTTATCAATAAAGTTTCATAGGGAAAAAATCAACAATTCAACGTAACAACATAACAAAACATTATTAGAAACGAGTTTTACGTTTTCGGCCAGAATATTTGGACTCATTTCGTACGTCCCTAGGAGTAAGATAATAATTAAAATATTCTTCACTTACCTTCCTTGCTTAATTTGTCTGTGTCGTTTGGCTTCAATCCAAGCTTTAGAGCCTTTAATAGGTTTTTTATCCTTCTTTCCATGCACTACAAAAGTCCTACAAGAAGAATAATTAAAAACGAAATCTCAAACCTTCTCTCAATGTTATCAACATGATTTCTTTGCTGAGATTCTTCTGTCAATGCTGCTGGTAACTGAATTACTCCACCGGTCATCAATACAAGATACACTCTACAACAAAATGTCAAATGACCACTTTAATAACAAACTTTCTAGCTTTTGTACTTTCAGGAAAATCAACTACTAGTCCACCATTGAATCCAGCGCGAGTAGCTTGTGACATAATTAATTCAGATTGTTCTTCATTTTCAGGATAAAATTGGAACACGGCTCGTGTACCTGTTCCCTAAATATTGTTAAACAATAAACTAACAAAATACTTACTAATGCAGCATAGAGACTTTGGAAAAAGCGATGCAAACGTTTTACCGGTTTTTGATCAGATGAATTAGCATGACATAACCATTGAATAGCTGAAATACTAAAAAAAAGAAAAAAAAAACGAAAATACCCTTTTCTTACCTGATAGCGCCATCAAAACTTCCTGGTCGAAATGGTAATCCTGTTCCCATATCTTTATAAATAAAATCTCCCGTGCCATCTTCTTCTTCATTTTCTCTAGCAATCCCTATAAATAACCTTTAATATATAAATAATACTAACGTAACATTGGTTTGCTAACATCTAGACCTATCCAACAATGCCCAGCATCTTTCAAAACTTCTCCACTCATTCCAGTACCACAACCTAAAGAAATATAGAAGTTGGAATGAACTAGCCTATATCTAGAAGAAAACATTGTTTATCCTCCGGTAGAGCTAATAATTCAAGAGAACGTGATGCCATTTCGGCTTGAATACCAATAATATGAGAGTTACGGGCATATCTAACAGCTTCATCTTCATTGTAATACTAAAAAATAAAACATAATCAAAAACTTACTAATTCCGGTGGGCCTGAATGCTCTGGTCTTATTCTAGATCCCATCTGGAAAGAAATAATAAATAAAATATGAAAAGAATAGAAGAATAAAAACAAATAAAGACAATATCAGACTTCAAAATGATAGCGGATGCACAGTTTATAACCCGGTAAACAACGAACACGTTTGTTTTTCCACTTATTCTAGTGTTTTTGAATTGTAGAAAATGCTTCCCGTTCTTTTTTCAAGAAGATGTATGCAAAATTTAGCTGCAAAGTTTGTTGGAGGAACAGGACATCATGTCGTTGACCCAAATGTTGATCTCAGGTTTGTGCTTTTCTTAGTTTTTTTCATATATTTTTCAGATATATCTTTGAACAAGAAGAAAATTTAAAGCGAAGTATTGAAGAAAGAGGCTTGAAGACGGATATAAATGATGTTAAAGAGAAATATACACAATGGTTTGACGCATATCAAAAATGGTCAAACACTTCAAAGGTTAGTTCTTTGTTTTTAATATTTAGTTTATTTCTCTTATTATGTAGGAAGAAGCGGCTGAAATTAAAAAGGAAATGAGAAGCAAAAAAGAAGGATTGATTGAAGCTTTATCTCTTCCAAATTTTGTGAATACTATTGGGAAAAAGGAAAAGCCTATGTTGCAAATTACAAGTAAACGCGTTTATAACTAATATCCGTTCAGAACATCACGAATATTTGGTTCCTAAAGGATTGATGCGAATAGACCAGGAAAATGAGTTGTGTTCCTTAGTTGGATACCCTGTTCTTCTTCAAAATCAGCTGAAGTATGTTAATTTAATTAGTTTCATCGTTAAGGGAACAATTGCTTGATCTATTTGTTGATGCACAATTGATTTCACCATCATATTTTGTACGAGCTGCGGTTTTAGAAGGACTAAATGTCAATCAAAACGACTTTCTCTCATTTCATGATGGTTCTGCTTCGTTTCCCAAAACGTTTGTCGGTGGGAACTTTCTATTCATAAGATATATATATATAACCTTTTCAGTTGGTCATTGTTTAGCAGCACATCTTTCTTCGTTTGTAAAAACTATGTTTACAGAAAATAATACATGGCCAATTATGATACAAAGCTCAGGGATGTCATATCATGGAAAAGTAAGTCAGTTTACTTTTTTTTAATTTTCAGAGAAATCGAGTTAATCTAGCATATGCTCGGCAAAGGCTGAAACATTGTATCACTGTAATGACCAATAATAGTGAGCACGTTGACACATTTATAACAAATGCAATTGCTAATTATGGTGTGTTTTCATCCATTTTTATTTTATTTTTTCTTTAGTTGGATTTCTGGACGAAGGGCTTCGACTACATGTAAAAGCCAGAGTTGTGCGTGGAAATGAGCTGCGGAACTACGAGTCACAAGCTATTGTTTTTGAAGGAAAAGGTCTAGAATTAAGTAGAGTATGTTTCACACCTTTTAAAAATTATTTGATCTAGATATCTCGCATTGACGATTACATCTCTAGAAGATTAAATATAGTTGATGAAAACGGAAAATTTTTGCAGTTGGTATATGCTGAGACTGATATTGATAGGGTATGATATTCTTTTATTTGCATACCGCACTCTAGATAATTGCTCGTCTTTTTGATGCTCTTATTGATGGAGGTGACGTGCCAAAAATATTACGAGATTTAATGAAATCATAAATTTTTTTAAATTATAAATAGATCAAACATTAATTTTTTACTTTATTGATCTAATCTATGATATGATTAGGGTACGCATTTTTGCATTACATTAATTCTTTGTTTATTGATATTTTTTACGGAAGAGATTATTACTGTGATTTCCCAATGGAATAAAAGTAGACTTTCAAGTTCAATACATGAAAGTCTACTTTGTGATGGACAATACATGTAGAAAAGGACTTTTCGACCGGTTTTTGCTAAACTTGCTGGTAAGATGCTTTCCAATTGGTATATTCTTTATACCCTTTAAAGAATGAAGTAAAAAAACTAATGAGGTTTATTATTATTATTAGATACCTGACAATGGGAGGATCATATTATTCGATTCTTTGTCTATCTTCACGGTTGTCGACGCGGCCTTAACGGCCCTCCATTGTATTCCAAAACACCGGTCTGGGATGTTTTCGAAGGACAGACTCCGCCAGTACATATCCTAGATTCGTGAGAAGGGCCCTTACACCCAGCACTGGCTGCTCCATAATGACATACTCTTGTTCGAACCTGGATTCCGCAGAAACAAGGTCCAAAGGTGGACCAGTCACCCCATTTAGTCTCTAAAAGATAAGGCGGAACGTTGATTTCAATTACCGACTAAGGTTGTTTCGATCGGAGTCAATATTCTCAAGGAATCAAGAGTAGGTTGACTTTGAGGAAGAGGCTCTTTTTTCGGGGAAACCTTCGAAGACAATAGTTCTATTCTGGCTCCATCATGAAGGATATTGTCCTTCTGAAAAATGAGTTGCTTTATATTCCTTCTTCCTACCAAAGGAACATTCTTATCATATGTCTCCAATTGTTTCTCCAAAAGTTGCATCTCTTGTTGCAGCTGCCGAACTTCTTGGAATATTTGATCAGGATTCTGTCCCTGCATCAAGCTCTCCTTTGTCAAATCTATCCTATCCTTTTCCGAGTTCACTGTCCTCACTCCCAGAGCTCTCGTCTTGTGTATTTTCATCTGACGAGCCTTGAATTTAGGAAACTAAAAAACATTGAATTCTCTCTATGATGCATACCATCTTGGTTCTGTCAAAATTCATCGGGGTATATTCTCCATCGTGAAGTTTTATTATCTCTGCCTTTTTTCCTTTCTTCATCTTCTTTCTCTTCAATTTCCTTTGTTTTAGCAGTTTAACCGGTTCTGCTTCAGTCGGTTCTGATGAACTGATCGGGAAGGACTCCTAAAGGGACTCATCGATTGTCGGTCTTCCTACCTTAACAATTTCCCTCGGAGGGATGGCCACTTCAGGGAAAGCCTTAAAAAACTCGTTGTCCTCTTTGTCAGCTGCCTGAGTCATATTTTTCAGCATCCAGTCGAGAGCATTCAAAGTGTCCATAGATATCTCCGGTACTTGTTCGACCGGATGAATGGCGGGATGGATGACTGGGGGAAGTGTCGTTGTAGTGGTTGTAGTAACGGGTAGAATAGCTGATGCAATTGCTCTATAGACTTCTCCATCATGAAGTTTAGAGACAGAGAATTTTTCAGTTGGTTTTTTTAACGCGAATCCAGTGAAGCCAAAACCTATAAGTAATTTACTTTCTTCTTTAAAACCTACTCTTCTTTTTTGATAGTTTGTTCTCGTGAATAAGTTTCATTTCCTTTCCATCGTTGTCTGCCCGGATCTTTACGGCATTCATCAGATCAGTCTCTGCCAAAGATAGACGAGCCGTCTCCCGTTGAGGGATGACCGACTCTCCAAACGTCTTCTCTGGTCTTACTGTTGAGAGGGAAAATGATTTTTCAATCAATGGTTGAGTCACTTCGAGCAGATCCTCCAAATTGTCATCAATGGCAGATGGAGGTAGTTGCGGTTGAACCCGTACCGGGTGGTCTCCGATGACTTCGGCCTCTTCAACTGAATTCAAAATGATCATCAGGTGGAAGAAACTTACACGTCTTATCGATGACCTCTTCCCCATTTTGTTGCGTCCCAGAAATTTCCTCTCCGATGACTTTGCTAATCTTTTCATCTCTGTCCTGAAATACAATCCCTGAATGGGAAATAGTCTTTGATTGCTTGGTTAGAGAAATTAGTGAGTGTCTCTGAACATAAAGAGAGTTAAAGTGCCAGAGGAAAAACCTTTTGAAGAAAACTTTTCTTCCTCGATTCTTTAAATACAAGAGGAGAAGCAACATCAGAGGCTATTCGATATCCAGTAGATCCTTCGCCATCGAAGACTTTTAACCCGTTCTTGTATTGCTGTTTCATTTTCCCCGCTGATCTTCTCTTTTGTTTTTTTCTTGATTCCATTTCTCCCGAATGACTATGCTTTTTCTTTTCTATTTCGTTAGGTTTTAAATTGAACTTCAAGGACATCATGTCATCCAATCCATTCAATTTGAAAGGGAGAATGGCTCCTTCGAATTGTATTCCTTGACTCTTCGTTGGTTTTCTCCTTGGCAGAGGAATGTTTATTAGTTGCTCGAGAATCTTCGATGTAGTTCTCCACTGATTTTTGGTTCCTCTTCTTTTATATTCCAATGAATTAAATCGTGAATGTTCAAAATTTCGATCCTGTACGTATTAGATCAACTGAAAAGAAGAATACCCTCATAGCCGTCGGTTTGTTTAATACGTTGGTTAGCTGTTTGGCATTTGGAGGAATGTTAGTTAAACGGTTAACATAATGACCGACACCCGGAGAATGAAAAGTTGAGATGGCAGGGACTGATTTGAGGTTCTGAAGCAGATCATTAGGCAAAGTGATTGAGAGATGACTTCTTTTGGGTTACTTACAATAGTCCCGGATGACCTGAGTCTTAGTTGTTCTGTGGTGGTTGTTGTGGTGGACGATGTAGTGCTAGTGGTTGTGGTGGTCTAGACAGATAAAAAAAAGTAAAAAGAGGGGATGATATACCGAGGGAATAGAAACGGTTGTTGCATCGAAGGTTATATCGTCGAAAGAACTCTGGTCCTCTTTGTCGATCGAATCAATCTCATCCGAAGATTTGGTATTCATGGGAACTAGTCGGTTCAACTAAAGATATCCTTCGACTACTCCAACAAACTTCTTCTGATCCAATGTCTTTCGTCTCCTTAAATTCATCGGGTATTATAGACTTGACTGCGAACTGCTTCGCCCCGAACAATCTCTCAGGGTCCACTCCTATAAATATATATATATATATATATGACTTTTTTGTTCTTTACCTGGTGATCCGTCTGCTTCATTCGCTGGTCGTCGATCTTCAAACCCTACGAGAGTATGGTCTACGATTCTGTCTCTACTCAATTGAGAGATACGCGGAGTGGCTGAAAAAAAATAAATTGAACTGAAAAAGAGAAAAAAAACACAGCAAACGGATTGATCACTAGGTTAGGAACACTCTGACTTACCCAGCTGGAAATACAATCTGTAAAGGTAAAAGACATCCGTTTCATTTGTTTCATTTATTGAATAACACATTATCAATTTCGTTAGGAGGTTCCATCTCAGCTAGATAATCATGGATAGCTGCCTCGAGCGGTTTTAAAGGAATATTTAGGGACAGAGGAAGAAACTGTTGATTTTTGTATAATACGCTTTCAATTTTTGTCTTATGGGATACGACGGGGATAGGCTGAGAAAAAGAAGAGTACTCACGAGGTCTAGGACGGGAAGGAGACAATTGAAGAAGGTTATTCGTTTCTTTAACTGGAGGCTCTGGATCATCTGGATAGAGCTGTTTCATAGCCTCCTAAATTATTTATAAAGAATAGGAGAAGAGATACCTGTCGATCAGCCTCCCAAGGATCGACAACGTCATAGTCTGTAGTTTGTTTCCGTTCATGACCAGAAGGAGGAAGAATAACATCACAGGGGCGAGTTTCCTATACCACTAATAAAAAAAAGTTGTCTACCTGGTTGGGACCAAGACAGCTGAATCCCTTGACAGTGTTACATGCTCTGACCCTCATTCGAGCTCCATTACTGCAGAATGACCAGGCCGACCAGGCTGCCCATACAGAGGCATACACTAAACATTTCGTACATTCCCCTACTCAACGGCCAAGGTTTCAACCGGGCTTTCACCCCCGGTGATAATGGGTCACTCGTCCATTTAGTCCGCGATGAAAGTGACACCCCCCCCCCCCCCCCCCCCGTCCGGTCGAAAGTCTCAAGAAACCCGGGTGTTCCGATATTTTCAATTTTCGTCACCTTTATAGCCATGAATATAATGAAAAACTTACTCATATTGACGTCATCTTCTAAGCTGGGTCTAGGCGTTCCGAAACCACGGAACTGTGAAAGACGTCCCGTTGGAGCCCAAGAAGGCTCTGTTGTTGTCGGAAGAGCTGCTGAAAGTAAACCAAACCATTAATTCGATGTTAATTTGGGTCGACTTCATTCGATTAACAACTTCACGGAGTCTTCAAGGTTATCCAAACTTAGGGCACTTTTTCATAATATTGAAGATTATGTTTTGAAATTAGCTCATTGACTTCAACTGTGTTAGTTCGTTTGTCACAAAATGGCAAGAAAGATGTGATGTCGATTCCTGGGAGGTTAATCTTCTGAGATAAAGAAAAAACCAAGGAAAAGATAGGATATCTTCAGGATACAGTAGAAAGAGCCGTACAAAAATGAAGGAAGAAAAATTACCTGAGCCGACGATTACGGCAGCTAATAGAATTGCTGCCTTCTGCATCGGTTAGCAAGCGTGGATGACTCTTCTCTCGAGAGCGCGAGAAATGGGGGCGACCCCGATCCGCACGAGAAGCCCCCGTCTGATACTCGTTGCCTATTGGTGCATGCTTATTACTGTTAATAAGGTGTGGGTATAGTTTATTACATAGTATTTTCAATAATAGTTTCAGGGTTCAAGAGGGTTCATTCCCAGCTTTGCACGAAGAGCATTTGTTTCATCAATTTCTCTTTGTCTGTCGCTTCGGGAATCAGTACGATTGTTGCCTTTTCGATCATCTCTGCCATGGTCTTCACGTCGAGATCTGTCTTTCTCTTTTTTATGATCACGATCGCGATCTGAAACGCAACTGTATTATGCGCAATATAGGATCAAGGAGCGATCTGAAGATGTTAAACTGACCTCTTCTCTCTTTTTTATCTTTTGATCTACTCCTTTCTCTACGATTTCTATCATCTCTTCTTCTATCGTCCTTTTTCTCATCTTTTCTGTCCTTCGATCTATCCCGCTTATCTCCTCCACCCCGTTCCCTACGCCGTTCACGTTCTAAGGAGCGATCACGTTCCCTATCACGACTTCCATGTCTTTTTGAAATCAAACGAGGCTGTTCCTGAATATAATGTATACAAAAATAAACATATAACTTACCTTATTCTTGTTGTCGTCATCACTATCAGATGAGGCGCTGAGTTTACCAAGATCTTCATCTAACACACTTCTATAAGGTTCCAGTTCATTGGTTTCCTCCAAAGCCCAACGTTTCTAAACATATTTTAATTAAAATGATATAAACAGATAATGTTTACCTGTAGACGAGGTAACTGAATGTCACAATAACGTTCCTCTTGAAGAAGGTTATCAATGAATTCATCCATATGAATTAATTCAAATCCTTAAAAAAGAAATGAAATAAAATTAAAACTTACGTCCTTGTGTGTTCATATAACGCAATTTCCGAAAATCATTATATAGAGGCTCAAGGTATTTATATATTTCAACAGACGGGAATGTTAGACGTAGATACATGGCTCCAAGAGCTCGAATATATCTAAAAATTATTAAATGAAACAAAAAGAATTTACTTAAATTCTTCTTGTTTTATAAATTCAATAACAATATCCTTTTCTGGTTGAATTTGAAGTAATTTCAAGATAAGACAAAGAAATTGTGTTGGCTTTACGTTGCCGGCATAAATTCCTCCAACATATCTCAGTTCCATGCCCCTATCTACTAATAATTCAGCTAAAAAAATAGCTAATAAATTAAAACAGCAGGAACTAGCCTGTTAAACCAAAACAATGTTCTTTCCAATATTGGCTGTCATATATTCTTTGTCGGATAATTTTTTCTACTAAGAATTGCGGATTCGTTCCTTTAACAGTAGATGCATCTTTTGCTGTACGATTAGCCATCTGAAATCTAATATACTAAAATAAAAACATAAAGCAAAAAAAAGAAAACTTCGAAAAAACTGTTTCGTATTTGTCCACGGCGCATTCGCTATGGCGCGAAGAAAATTAAATTGGTAAAGCCGGCTTTTTTTTTTATTTTATCTATAAATGTTGTATACCAAAACAATATAGATCAATTATTTTTTATTAGACAGAGTTTCTTTCGGATTCTTTTAAACACTTTTTATCATTCCATTTTTCCCTTCAAATAAAAATAAGGCTCACAGAATGCAAGTGTTGCAGTAGAAAAGATGAAAGAAAATATATCAAACAACTGAAAAGATTATTGTCAGATCCCGCAGAGGGACTTTAGTCTATTGAAAAAGAGGAGAAATTACATATTATTTTCAACACACTGCCTCTTTTTACTCTTTAGTTTTTTTCCGTTATTTTTTATTGAAAAAATTTTTTTCCGTTGGAAATAGACTATATCTGTCTTTAAGTCTGTTATTTTTCGTTTATTTGGTCGATAGCTATTTCGAGAAGTGTTATCAGAAGCTAAGTCAGCAGTAGCTCCGATAACAAATCTATCTTGTTTGTTTTCAGAATAAATTCGTTAACATTTGGAGATGTAATGACTTTATTGGGATATATATATAGTCGTCAGTAGATTTTCTTTATCATACATACAACAAAGCGCATTAATAGCTTAAATTTATTTCTGCTGAATTATTTCTCAGCTTACCTAATCATGGTTGTTGTGGAGGCTCCACTAATTTTCCTTCTTCCATCGTAGATAAACTCTTTGACTTCATCTTCCTGATGCTTTCTTCTCTTCTTTGATGTCTTGTCTTTAAACATGAACAGCAGGTGAGATGTTCCCTGGCCTTGTGAAGAAGTTCATGGGTACAAGGGGCAACACAAGCGAGAATGATGAGAATGACAATAGATACGACAATGAGGATGACCCACATTATTGGAAGAAGAAGGATAACTTCAGTGAAGGGCGGGAGCAAGGAACGATAAGATTATGTTGGACAACACATGACATGCTTATCAAATCTGATGAATACTTGAGGAACTTTTGTCAATTCAAAGCAAGACCTTTTTGTGGACGGAAAGGATGAAACTTCAGCTGCCCCCACGGATTTTTTTCCAAAAACACAAACAACTGGGTAACGACTTCTTATTCGACAAGATGTCAAGACAATAAGGCTTTCCGTCTACATGAACCTTGAATGGCTCGAATTAGTATGAGTATTCATGAAACTATTTCTAATATTCTTTCGTTCCTCCCAAATCGGCATCTTGTTCTTCTTATTGCTCAGTTAATCAAATGACCTGTTTTAATTATATTCGACTTCTCTATCGACATATCTTCTATTTACTTTTTATTTTCTCTTTATTTAACCACTTTATTAAATAGTCAAAAAAACAGGATGGTAATAAGAGGATGAACCGGAGGACTTTGAATTTCTATATATAAAACGATTGTTTTGAACATTTATTTTTTTGCCTTTTGAACATATGAACACAGCTGTTCTCTATCTACAGTGTGACATAAAAATATAGATACCGCCTATTTTTTCAGTTTTCTTATTCGGTAAGGTTAAGTCGCTAGGGAATCTGCGCAAATATATTCAGCATCCCCCTTTATGTCCTTCCCGGATAAGATTTGATCATGTGGAGATCACATTGTCATCTTGACAATTTCAGGGTGACACGAAAATATATGCTGTGTAGTTACTAAGTTTGTTGCATACACAGGAATGTCCTATGCTGATATTGTGAAGAAACTGAGAAGAACTGTGCAACATGTTCTTACCCTGTCTCATGAACCTCATCGGATACGGGAACTGCGAAAAAACGGGTGGGGGGGGGGGGGGGGGGGTATTTTTGTTCGTCTTTTCCGACCTCATTCCAGATATACAAAATATGCGGCTCATCCACCTGCCATATGTTTTTCCGATTGATCTTTCACTGAACTTTTGCTTTGCTCCTCCCTTCTATATGTTTGATTGAGTCACATTCTTTCGCGTTTCTCGTCAACATATCTATCTATATTATGGTTCGTTCTTCAATAACACTTCCCTTTTCAGCGATGTTTCACTCCCTGTTTCTCCCTCTTCCTTTCCTTTTGTTTAGTAAGTCATTCTCCATAGTCAACCATTCTTTCAGCTCTTGCCCAATCTTCCAACATTTGTTCACTTCCCCTTGTGACGGGACCATGTAAGGCTCTGTTCGAGAGATATGGCTTTAATAATGGAAAGTGCCAGAAATTTACGTATGGAGGTTGCGGAGGCAATGAAAACAAGTCGGTTTTTTCTGTCAAATAATGTTATATAGGTAGTTTCCAATCATTGGAGGAATGTAAAAATCAATGCGAAAATATCTGTTCCCTCCCTCTTGTTACTGGTCCCTGTCGAGCTGCTATCCGAAGGTTTTTATTGAAAGCGACTTAATAGTGTTCCAGTTATATTTTGAAAACTGTTGTTATTTTACACATTGGCACACATGTTGCAGCAGATAAGGTTTGATTTTCTCACTGCATCCTGATAAATAGCACCCATCCCAGCCAACAATTGGCTTTCTCTCCACCGCTCTGCGGAGGATGAACATTGACGATACTGTTCTCTCTTATATCTGTGTCGACAACCAATACTATTGTGTCCGTATTCCCCACCATTATTCAGGTTGGAGTAAGATACCTTATTCATGAATATGTTAAGAAGAATCAATGGAACAGTCGACTGATTTTACGAATTTACCCACCTCTTCTAATACTTGTTTAGAAGGCCATGACGATGAGGAAATGGTAATGGAACCTCCCTTCACAACAACTTTGAAAATGCTTAATCAAAGAGCAAACAGTTCGGATATAGAGTAAGACATTGATCCCTTCTATAAGACTTGTGCTCAGATCTTCTTCGAATAAAACAAAAAGAGAAAAAAACAAGGATGCTGTGAAAAAACATAGGCGAAAATTAAATGAATACTTGGAGATAGCTCCGAAGAATATAAGAAACATGGAACAAATAGTAAAAGAGCTGGATAAAAGTATAAGAGAAACGGAAAATCATGTAATGAAAACACAAATAGAATGAAGAAAATTTCTTTCAGATTAGAACACTACAAGAAATGCTGCACAAGCACTCGACGATATAAATTTCATTTTAAAGGTATTTTAATGATCAGAGCATCGGAGGAAGGAACAGAATGAATGAAATGGAATGTATTAACTTTAATAAAAATTAACTTTAAATCTTTAATTTAAAAACTTTTTCCTGCTTTCTTCTCCTTCTTTTTCAAAAGATAACAACTTTATTAACTGATTATTACTGGAGAGGGGAAAAAAGCTTATCTACTTTATAGATTGGTAGTACTTTAACAGTAGACAGGATCGTATTACCGATGTTTGGTACAAATCCAAGATTACTCACTTCAAACACATTTCTAACCGATTTCTCACCCCCTAATAAGATGAGAAATTTATACTTTGTAGATCTGTCCCTTGTTAGCAGTTTGTCTGGATTGACATTAAGGATGAAGTACCAAAATAATGACGTTGGAGTCTTATCAGGTCGAAAAGGGCTCCATTTCTAATCATTTTAAGCGACGCCAACGAAAAAAGCAAGACTCGCTTTTGTAAGAATGCGTCACAGATCCACTTCAGAGTCAGATACTTCTAAGTCAGATACTCACCTTCAAATTTATATTAAAAGATGTCTTCTACTTATGAGAATGTTCTTCCACTATTCTATCAGGAGGAAGAAGAACCAATTGAGCACACTGCGGTAGATTTCAAATGATTTACAATTCATCTTTCCAGACGTTGACTCGACCCCTTCTTTTCTTTCTGGGCCTTTCCCTCATTGGATACAGTGCTCTTATAGTCTTTAAAGAAGATTGCCTTCCGTCTACCTACTTCTCTTCTCAAATTCTACTCTGCCTGACTGGAATTCTTCTAATTATTATCAATGCTGCCGTCGTCTATACGATCTTTTTGAATCGTCCTCTTCCTACTCGATTTCTTTTCTACTCATCGGTAGGCTTTTCTTATATTGCATTTTTTTAGGCAATTTCCTTGCTATGCAGTACAGCTATCCTTGTCTGTAGTAGTCGAAAGCCTTCCCGTAATCAATTTGATCAATTGTATCGCTACTTGATTATTCTACTCGTCTGTTTCTCTTACTTACATGTTGTTCTTCATGGTATTTTGTTCTATAAAATAAAAGAATGATACAATTTAGTAAATAAAAATACAATTTAGTTTTTCAATAGTGATAAAAGGTGATATTAGTAAGGCTAATCATTTCAATTTAGGAAGGCTAGAGACTCATATACATGTATATCCATACTAGATATTCTCAAATATCGATTTTTATGATGCATGCTTTGACTCTCGTAGTTCGAAAAGACAACCCGACGACTTCTTGAGGTCCCGCCTAATATCACTTGAGAGTCCTCCCCTTTGCAAAAAATCACCCTCTCTTCTTCCTCGTCAAAATGGTGAGTTATTTTTTTGCTTTTTGTGTAAAGATTAGATATCACTATCTCTTCTATCGGCACTTTCGACTTTCCAAAGTCTTGCATTACGTTCAGTGTACTGTAAATGCTTTTTTCTCTTTCCTACGTCAGAAATTGTATTGAATAAAGCATCAATTAATTGATAAGGAAGACCTCATGAAAGTTAAGAATAAAGACAGAACCTTTCCTGATAGAATTGAAAATCCGTCATTTCGAATTATATCAAAAGTAGCTGGCTAATTGAATTACTCCTCGTCCAGGGGGGAAGTAGACGTCTTTGTCCTTTCGACAGAGAAATTTTCAGGATGTCTTGGTTGATGTCAGCGGACAAATGTTATTGGAGGCGACAAAGCATCTGGATTTCGACCATGCCATCAGCGAGGTACAGAAACAAGCATGCCAATTGACAGTTAGGTCGGAGATTTCGGCCCCTACCAGATTCTTTTCTTCTTCCTCATTTGTTTACCGGCTAGTCTTCCATCCGCGTTTTCTGCCTTCAACCAGCCATTCGTCGTCGGCAGTCCAATTCATGAATGTCGAGTTCCAGAAGGAAGGGGAGATCTACTTCCAGAGGATCCGGTAGTCATCAGACTGGAAACTTAAACTTTCAGAAGATAAGGAGCTGTTTCCAATACAACCAGTCACAGATCGACTTCTTCCGTGGTTTTACTTCCGTCCCTCTGGAACACTTTAAGTAGTTTAATAAGTTCTCTGTTATTGTTTTTAGGAATCAAATACAATTAGTTCCTTGTCAGCATGGCTGGGTCTACGATAACACAACCTATCTGGACAGTCTAGTGACAGAATTTGATCTTGTCTGTGAGAAGGAAAACTGGGTCGAAATAACCACAATTTCCTTCTACGTGGGTAGCTTCATGGGAAACTGTATATTCGGTTATATCGCGGACAAGTGAAGCACATTCTCCCGTTTTACGTCTATAGATTCGGCCGTCGGAGAAGTTTCTTCATGATTTTGGCTGTTCTGGTCATTTGTGGAACGATCAACGCCTTTGTCAAAGATGTCGAAAGTTTCATCGTGTTAAGATTCCTGACTGGACTACCCTTCCCCGCTCTCTTCCAGATACCCTTTATCATCTGTATGGAATTCATGGGAAAGGATGGACGGATCTTTTCCGGTTTGATGATATCCCTCTTCTTCGGGGCAGCCATGGCTCTTTTGGGAATAGTGGCAATGTTCATCCGTAGATGGAGACAGCTAACTTTCTTCTGTAATGCTCCTTTCGTTGTCATGTTTACTTATTATTTGTAAGTATCTCTTTTTTTTATTCTAATCAATTAAGTTTCCTTCCTGAATCTCCACGATGGCTTGTTTCCGTCGGTCGATGGGCCGAAGCGAAAGTACAATTACAACGGATAGCCAGAATGAACGGAAAGAAGGAGATAGATGTAAATGAATTGGTGGCAGTGGTGAGTGATTTGGAAAGACAATGACGATATCAGTTGAAAAACAACCATGAAGCAGCTATTAAAGAGGATAACAAACACTCCCACAATGTGACAGATCTCTTCAAAACCCCGAATCTGCGGAAGAAGACCCTCATTGTCACCTATATCTGGGTCATCAATGCCGTCATCTACAATGGATTAACTTTAAACGTCTCGAATCTTCCGGTTAATGATTATTGGTCTTTTACCATCAATGGAGCCGTCGAATTGCCAGCGTATCTGATGGTCTGGCCATTATTACAGATGTTTGGAAGAAGATGGACTCTAGCCTTGACTATGTTAGTGTGTGGAATCGGATGTGTCTCGGCAATGTTCATGCCAGAAGAATATCCTTGGCTAGTGGCATCTGCCTCCTTTATCGGTAAATTTGGAGTTGGATCGGGATTCGCAGTCATCTATATCTTCGCTGGAGAGTTGTATCCAACCGTTGTTCGAGCAATCGGAATGGGAATGAGTTCCATGGTAGCTGGTGGAGGACTTCTTGTGGCTCCTCATATTGTCAAACTAGTATGTTCTTATTCAGAACAGTAAAAGAAATCAGGGAATTTACTCGAAGATTCTTCCGATGATCGTAATGGGAATGATGGCTCTCTCGGCCGGTATCCTGACCTTTTTCCTTCCCGAAACCCTCGGAGCTCCTCTCCCGATGACTATCGAAGATGCCGAGAACTTCGGTTTGTTTAACTCATCTTCATTGATATTTGGTTAAGGCAAAAAGACGAAGAAGGGCTTATTCACGGCGGTGGACGCAAAGAGGAAGAGGGAGAGTCAGCCATTGCTGGCCATTCCCCGCAAGAGTCGAGCCAGTATCGTCTAATTTCTTCGAGTAAAGATTCATTTACGATCGCACGCTGTTTAGCTGCTGGGAGCGGGGTCATATCGTAAATTTCGACAAAGTAGCCGACAGTCGACGAAGGCTCGTTTTCGACTCGTTATCATATTTTATATTACGGTAGTTGATAGCGATAGATGACCTTCTAAAGTATCTTCTGCTCCTGTCCTACAGAGTCATGTTCAAAAAACAATGCCGCCCGTTGAGTCAGATCCGTTGTAAAGGTCCGTCGACTGTATCAGCCATCACTAGACAAACAGTCCGTCTACGGAGTTGCATAATTCATCCAGTGTCTTGGGTAAGAAGGCCATTAGCATAGACAAATAAGGCCGTCGAACTCTGACAATTAGCGCATCCTCTGCTTTATTACGAATAGCCGATACTTTGAGAGGAGAGGTATCCGGGAGACGAGGCGGGATATGAGTCTATCCGTTTATGAGTCTCTATCCGTGCTAATCGTCGATCCCATGTCCACACCCTCTTCGGCTAATACCCCTTGTATATCTTCCCTTATACTCCTTTACAACTGTTTACTCTCAAACGAGTCTTATCTCTCATTTCCTGTCTCCTCACTCATGTTTTGAATAAATACCCCGTTGCGTGCTTCACACGCTGATTTCCATTTTTTTTGCCTCGTAGATCGTGGGAAATGCCACACATGTTGACTACTACGAGGTGGAAAAGAACTCTCATTCCCACTGTAAACAGTCCTTGTTTGAACTTGAATTTTCCCTCTCAAACCAATCGCTGCTTTGATTTACATACCGTCTGCCGTGACAGTCGGATCGACCCCGACTGACTGCAGTTGAGTGGATTGTCAGCTCCGACCGGAACAATTGGTTGATTGTCCATCCAGCAGCTACCTGTTCCCCCGTCTGACTGCTAGATTCAGAACAATTTATACGAGAAGGGTCTTATTAGATTAGCAGGGGACATTGTTTGGCCTTTGAAGTGTGGAGGAACAGCCATGAAGAAGTTCTTTTTTGAAGGGGAGGAGCCTGTCTAACCAACTCTAATTACCCATTTTATTGAACAGATTTTCTTCAGAAATGGTTTTTTATTGTTGAGACATCTGTCCCTTATCGCTTTCCCTCTAATTTTTCGTCTCTTTTCATTTTCCTCAATTTCCGTCGATCACTCTTGAATCTTCTTCAAAATGACATTCTTAATCCTGTCGTTTCTAATATTTGATGGTTTTGCAATTGTTTTCGCTTGAACAGCAACAGTTTCCGTAAAGGGGGCGGGCCGTGAGACACGCCCCTGCCTCCCTTGGCCAGATCAGCGGGGTTCCTCGTTGATGTACTAATTATCCCCTCTACCGGAAATTGTTCCACTTGTTTCTATTGTCATACTTTTAACTTTGTCCTCTTGTATGTTTCTCCTTATCTCAATAGATCTGATCTGATTTTCTCTCCTTTTATGTCTCAATCTACCGCCAGGTGATGTACCCCTCAGTCTCCACGTGCCAGGTGCCTAAAACCCCCTCTTTTCCATTGTCTTACAAGGTGATAAACACCACTGCTATTGTGCTTTGTATTGCCCAATATGGGCCATGCATGCGTCGTGCCCATTATGCAACCTTTTTGTTCCGTTAACGCCTCTTCCTCTCCTCGTCCATTAACACGAAATCGGAAGTACTCCTCACACTTTCAGAAGTGGATGTGGTGACATGTTATTTCTTCTCTTCTCATTGGTTTTTTGCGTCCAATCAGATGAATTGATTTCGGCCAGATGTCAATCGAAATGTCTCCACGACATGGAGCTACGATATCAGGTGGGAAGATCTTTTCTTCGTTGGGAACGGGGGAGGAGGTTTATGACTCCATTAGTTGCGCATATAACTATCGATGGGAATATCTCTTGACCCCGGATCTGAAACCGTATCACTTTGACCCGTACCCATCTGTCTTGACAGTCCTTTCCCAACCACCTACCGTGTCGTTCCCTTGTTGCGTAAGACTTCCGGAAGTGTTTAATTAACCGTGTTCTGGCCTCCGTCGACCACCCCCTGCCGTGCTTCTATTTACATGCATCAATTCAGACACGAATGGACCAAGGGTTATCTTGTAGTGTTTGTTGTAAGACATATTGATGAGTCGAATTGCCTTGTTGCGTAAGTCAAAAGAGACCGCAAGTCGTAAGAGAGAAGGTCGGTCTCCTACTAGCTCATTTACAAGGGAATAGTAGGTCGGCATCCTCCCCCTCTAATCACTGACCACGACGGACTAAGCCTTTAGGCAGATGGAGATAGTCCAAGTCCATTACAGCCGGACAGAGTTTACTCAGCGACGACCTCAGGTGAGGCGGTCTTTTTGACTCCTGTCGTCGTTTGATGGATGCACTACCTGCTCCGACCTCTCCCAGACTTTAATCCATCTGAAAGCTTTGCGAGCCAATTGTTACTCTTTCGGGTTCTTTTTGGAACAGGAGGGGGACCACTTCCTCTGACTAATGACTATACACAATACGAGCCATTGTGAAGGAGGCGGTGATTGCTAATGAGTGTCTCTCTGAATATTCTGTCTCGAGTGATCTCTTCAATATCCGGACAGAATACATCAGGTCACCCATCCGATTGACTGGCAGGTGGGACTCCAATGTTTCTTTTACACAAAGATACACTTGTTGGGTCGCCTAAAACATCGAGATTTACGACTCAAGCTGGCGCGCCAAAATTGTCAAAAGAGGTGCCAATTCGGCAGTGCGATTTCTCAACCATATTGGCTGCTCTAATTGGCCGTCAGCGGACTGTCCCTGACACGCGAATCACAATAAACTAAAAATGTGACCAACAAGTCAACGTGTGCGCGTCTATCTGGCGCCATGACTTCAATCTGGCGCCATTCTGCTACTTTTTTTCTCTTCCCTGACAGATTGTTGATTGACGACAGAACCTGTAGGGGACTATCGCGGTTCGAATCTACCTCGCCAATCAACTTCCGATGGCAATCTTGGGAAAACTGTCCTGCGATTTATGGATATTCGAAGGAAAACTAGGCGAAGAGAAGGAGCGAGGGATTCTTTTTAATTGTCAATAAAGACGGATAAAATGACTGCTCAAGTAGTCCTCGTAGGAGACAGCTGGTCGTCGGAAGAGAGGGACTAGATGACCTCATATTTCACTTGGCTATCGCCCACTGTTTACTTCTCGATCTCCATCAATTGTTTTGGGGGGACGGAAATGAAATATTGACACGTCTTTTGTGGCGCCTTGAATGGCAAGGGCATGGGTTGAGTGCACCTGAGAACAATATGGAGAACGAGCTAGACACGAGCGGCATCTAACAAAGGTGTTCAAGTATTTGGAACACGCAACACTTTCTGCCTAATCGGATAATCCCGTAGTATTTGACATGAGTGCTCCGTCGGCCGGCAAATACAGGTGTGAATCGAATAGAGAGAGAAAGGTCGATTGGTTCTTCCTGAAACCCGACCTCTTCCACCTGCATCTCTAATCGACAGAGCTTTTTGGATGACAGCCAGAAGCTCCCCGTTGGCGGGAGACGAAAGGGCGGCTGTCCGTTTACTGTATCCATCAATTTACGCGTCGTTTCTCTTCGGAATATATTATGCAAAAGCAGGGCCAGATTGTTGAAAAACGGGTCTGATGAGTAGGGGAACAATATGGTAATTAGAGATAGAAGATACCGCCAACTACTCGACTATTATAAACAATGACAAAGGCCAAGTATAGCAATTTAGACCGCGCTCCCAGTCCATTATTGTTTTTCGCCTTTGCGTCTAAGGTCAGTTGAGGTGAATTTCACGCACCAATGACTACGGTATCCGGCTGAGGACAGGAACAATATCAAGAGACTGTCCTTGGGAGGTGTCAAAAGAATCAACTATTTGAAGGGGAGATGTCATTTGGACATAATGGATAAAAAAAAAGTAACTTTATTTTCAGGACAATCAGGAGCAACGACGCAATTTGAGGCATCAGATCATCCAGATGTGTAAGGATGATGTCCTTTGCTCAGCCGTAAGTGTTTTATTACAGTACTTCAGAGGGGTCAGCTAGCTGCCATTGCCATATTTGTCAACGTCGTTCCGGGCTATTCCGTTCACACCACTAAGACGGACGACAAACAGGCTAATCGCGGATCGCGCACTGTCCTCTGCCCCCTGGGAATGCGTGGCAGGACACTTGAGTAGGCAGTTGAGTAGTCCGGAAGCTGAGAGGTGAAGCAGTGTTCTCCATTAGAGCCCCCACTGAGGCTTACTCCATACTCAATAGCCATATGGTCGTCGAAGCATCTATCACCAATGAGAAATGAACCCGGAGATTGATAGAGCAACACCCATCGGCCTCGATTTACTTGAATAAGTTTTACAGACCAGATGTCTCGAGATGCGAGGGAATCTAACAATTATGACCAGATGACGGGTTTACCGTCGAAAAACCATTAATGAGCGGCGAGGTCAAAGGAGGATGGTAATGGCCTCCTTGCGACATATGCGAGACATAAACCCTCGACAGTTCGATGCCGGGAATCCGTCCAATTGTTGTTTTGCCTTAGGGCCTCTAAAATGGTTACCGGGGTCAATGGAGCATAATGCCGCAACCTGCAATTAGCTTACACTAATCGAATCAACACGACCTCATCGACGTCTTCTTTTCAGTGTGCATCGCCATGTCGGGAGAGTTTTCTCTCCTTGACCGTATGTAAGGACAATTGTAAAGAATCCATGGAGAAGGTGTCCTGCGAGTTGTCGTGTGATTTCCTTGAAAGGATATATAAAGAGAAGCCTGGAGCCTGTCCAAAAATGTCCAACTCTTCCAATTACGTAGGAAGCAGAAAAGTCGAATATCTATCTATTCAGGAATGTACTGCCCTTTGTCATCTCGACGGAGATTGTGGAGAAACAGCCAAGTGTTGTAGCTATGGTTGTTCGAGACAGTGTATCCAACCAAAAGGAAGAGAACCCCGTCTTCTGCCACTTCCCATCTCTATTGCCATCCAAGAAAGGAAAAGACGACGATCAATTATCATCCGATGGGTTATGCAAAAGATGTCAAAGGAACAAGAACATGCCAATGCGAATCTCTTCGTCGTCCAGTGGCGATGGGGCCTTCACACAGATTCCTCTTCGATGACCGAGTGGCAGACCGTTACTGTAGTTCGTTCTTTTTATTTTCCATTCAATAACATTTTTTCAGAGAAATAAGGCGTATGCCATCTTGAAGCATCTTCTTTCTCCCGGACGATTCTATGAATTCCGTATCGGGGCTGTCAATCAGTTTGGCAGTCTCGGTTTTAGCAAGCCCTCCGATCCCTTCAAGCTATCAAAAGGTAGGCAAAATGTTCTTATCTTCATCAAATGATTGTAGAAGCTAAAGCTCCTGGTCCCCCGAAAGATCTCTCACTTGGCTCTTCCCGTCTTACTCCAGTAGGTCTGTGGAATCAAATGTTCTCCTGGACTCCTCCATCCAGTGACCTTCCTATCAAGAACTATCAAGTCTCATGGGCAGCCAGCTCAGTCTCAGAAGCCGATTCTTTCGAAGAAATGATGAAAAGGAGAGCGACGTTAGAGACACATAACAAGAGAAGTACTGATGAAGATGAAGACTCTTGGGGAATCGAAGCACGTGACAGACATTCCGTCGTCGTTCCTAGTCATTCAACGCAGACTGAGATCTCTGGCCTGTTTCCCAATTCTGTCTATATCGTGGAGATTCATGCAGTGGTAGATTCAACGGATGGGGAGCTGCAAGGAGAGAAAGGAATCGTCTTTGTGAGAACGGCAGATGCCTATACAGGACAGATGAGGGAGGAGACAACGACAATACCAATGACTTCAACAAACGTGATAGAAACAGATGAATTAGATGTTCCTGTCAATGATGAAAACGATGTAGGACCAATGGAGGAGATCAATGTCCAGACGCCGTTCTTTGAGGAAGAACTTCAAACCACAATCAGCTGGCTGGATGCTAGTATTTGTCGACCAGGAAGAACAATTTTTATTGTAAAAGTGAAGATGGGAGAATGTAGAGAATACCAAACACACATTATGAACGCCAGATGGCAAGATATCAAGGTCAGCGAGTGTGCTGCCAACATCAAGGGTCTTTCCTTTGACTGTGACTATCATGTTCAGATCATCCCGAGTTCCAATCCAGAGGTAACAGATTCTGTCTTTCTTGACTTTCTTGTTTTAGAATCCGGTGATTACCTCATTCTCCACCCAGCCGTGTGATAAGACGCCATCTCACTCGCCAATTCCTTGTCTTTCTCTGACTACTCCTCTTCTGTGTTCAGCGAAAGGAGTGACAGTCGAATGTAAATGGAACAAGGATCGAGATGTTAGTCAGGACACAGTCATTGGATACAGAGTAGTCCTTTCTTCGACAAACAATGATGATCACAATATAACCATCAATCCTCCCCAGTCAAGGAAGATTCTATACGATAATCTGAAGCAGGGAGAAATGTATTCCATCGAGGTATTCTGTCCTTCTCTCCCTATGTTCTCTATTCAGATTCAATCGATAACCAATCGAGGAATGGGCAAATCCTTTGCGTCGAACTTCATTGCTCCTTCGATCTTTGACACGAATTTGGTTAATCAATTCCCAGATGGAACAATTCTTGAATTGCCTCTCGAATCCAACTCCCTTTCCTTTTCCGTTTCTTTTATTTTTCTATTCCTCCTTTTGAGGTTGTTTTGAGCTCTTGTCACTCCACGGGTCATTTCTTTGCCTGCCATTCCTCAATAGGAATAGAGCATAATTCATACGGGTTCTAGTCAGTTTATGAGCAGTACCAACTGTTCCGTGTGTTTTGTGATACTACGCGTGTTCATAGAATAAATCTATATCAGTACTTGTTCAATATCTCTGATGCATTTAAAGCACTCTTTCATCTTCAAACGATTAATATTTTCTTTCCTCGATTTTCAACCGCCTTTCTGCTTGATTATTTCCATCGCAATTTGGTTGTGTGAATAAAAAAATTGCTAACATTTACGAAAAATGTAATAACAGCAGTATGATGAAGCTGGTCAAGTCTCAAATAAGATCAATGCCAAGGATCCTGTGAAATTTGATACTGATATGATGCTCATTTCGGACAAAGGCAAAAAGGAGAAAAAGGCATGTATATTTGTAGATGGATGACAAAATTTTATAAAGATTTTGAAACGCATTTTTCCCTTATTTTACGAAAAAAACAGCATCTCGACATGACTTTATTCTAACAGTATTTGGTCAACTTGATATACGTAGGTGAATAGTGAACTAAAACGTAGTTTTACGTATGAGTAGGCGATTGCACAATCTTCTTTATTCCTACTTTTTCGTCATGTTGCTTTTAGTTATCTAACTCCTAATATGGTATATATTTGAATATTCTCTGTGCATTGGCTTATACTTTATTGAACTCTTCTTACATACATACTTTTTATACTTATTTTAATGATTTCTAGGATGACTAAGTTATACATCTGTCCGGAAACTGGCTGTGACGAGAATGATGGTACTGAACAAAAACCTTTGGCCTCTATTTTTAAAGTATAGTTTGATTAGTCTATTTAAATCCATGCAGGCCATGCTGATTAGTAAAAATACCGGTGAATATTTTCAAAAGACGAAAGCTGAAGACGGCACAGCATCCTGGACTCCTGTTGCTAAAGCTGCTTTGAAAAAGAACCTTAAAAAATATGAAGCTGAAATAAAAAAGGCTGAAAAGGCTAATACTCGTGAGAAAGAATCAGAAGCTGCTAATGCTGCTGCTCTTGAAGAAGCTAAAAAGGTTTGCTTTGCAACTTTTTTTCAACATTTTATTTTCAGATTACTTTTATACTTGATGATACATTACCTAGTCCGGTTTTAATTAAAATCGGACAAGGAGCAGAACATAGAGATAAAAGAGTACATATTAAAGCTTGGGTTCATCGTATGCGTAGACAAGGTGAAAACAAGGTATTTTCTTTATTTATCTGATTTTTAGGCAAAGCTTTGATGTTTTTAGTTCTTCGGGATGGAACAGGGTTTCTTCAATGTATTTTAACAGATGCTTTGGTTTGTTTCTCTTATTAAATTATAATTTTTAGTGTCAAAGTTATGAAGCTGTAACTTTATCTACTGAGAGCTCTGTCGAAATTTATGGAACATTAAAAGCTGTTCCTGATGGAAAGCAAGCTCCCGGTGGACATGAATTAGTTGTTGACTTTTGGAAGGTAATTTCTGCTGCTCCTGCTGGTGGAATTGACAATGTTCTTAACGAGGAAGCTGGACCAGAAGTGATGCTTGATAACAGGTTTGATTTTTTATTTGTATTATTCTTTGTTTAGACATCTTGTTATTCGTGGAGAGAATGCTTCCCGTGTTTTGAGGATTCGAGCTGCAGTAACTCGTGCTATGCGTGAACATTTCTATCATTCAGGTTATACTGAAGTATGCCCGCCTACTTTAGTACAAACACAAGTAGAACATTTGATTTATTTTTAATTTCGTTTACAGGTAGAAGGTGGCTCTACTTTGTTTGGTTTGGATTATTTTGGGGAGCCGGCTTATTTGACGCAATCCTCTCAACTTTATCTTGAAACCGTTAATGCTGCTGTTGGAGATGTTTACTGTATTGCACAATCATACAGAGCTGAAAAATCAAGGACACGGCGCCATTTGGCCGAATATTCTCATGTAGAAGCCGAATGCCCTTTCATTACTTTTGATCAACTTATGGATAGAATTGAGCACCTAGTTTGTGACACAGTTGACAGATTAATGGCTGATCCAGTTGCAAAAGATCTAATTCTTACCGTGAACCCTGTAGGTTAATATAATTTTGTCATTGTTATTTGTCTTTTTTTTTAGGAATTTAGACCACCAGTTCGTCCTTTCAAGAGAATGCAATATAAGGAAGCTATTGAATGGTTACAACAGAACGATGTTCGTAACGAACATGGCGAAAAGTTTGTTTATGGAGAAGATATTGCTGAAGCTGCAGAGAGAAAAATGAACGATACTATTGGTGTGGTATGTTATTCTGTTTTGTAATCATATTCTTCCAGCCAATTCTCCTTAACAAATTCCCTGCTGGAATCAAAGCATTTTACATGTCACGTTGTGAAGAAGATAGATCTTTAACAGAATCTGTTGATCTTCTTATGCCTGGAGTTGGAGAAATTGTTGGGGGATCTATGCGTATTTGGAACTTGGCTGAACTTGAGGCCGCATTCAAAGGAGCAGAAATTGATCCCAAGAACTATTACTGGTACACAGATCAGCGAAAATACGGCTCTATACCACACGGAGGTTATGGTTTGGGATTAGAACGACTGATTTGCTGGCTCACGAACACGCATCATATTCGTGACGTTTGTCTTTATCCTCGTTTCATTGGCCGGTGTGCTCCTTAATTGTTTCTAGGTTATTGCTTGATTCTTATGGGCTTTTATTGTGCACCTATCCTGTTATTCCATTTTTACCTATTTTGTTTTCTTTTTTGATTTTAATAAATATATATGGGAAACCGTGGTCAGGGGCTGTGTTTACCTTTGGAAGTAGGCTCTCAAGAGGCCATTTGTCCATCTTGTGTCCGCTGTTCCTTGTCCCAGGTTGTTTGAGCATCCAGTCATCGTTCTTATCTTTTTGATAACGTCTTCCTTTCATCGGCAATACCTAAAAATTAATCACATCTATCATTTAGCTCACTTTTTACGATCAATGTCTATCCGATGATACTTCTTTTTTTCTGGATTTTTCCCTTTTCAATTTCGGATCCTTATACTTATACATGGGAAGCTGGAAAGATTCAATTCACTTGTACGAATCTTAACCCCGATTCGAGTCAGTGGACTCAAGCTGGAAAGTCGTGTTTTTATCCTACAAAGAGTGTCGAAGGAAACTGGAGTTCAGCTTCCGCTCTTTGTCAAAATTCAGGGTGAGTTCAGACAATGAATATGAAAATAAGCAGATAATTGTTGAAATCAAATAAAAATCTTTTTAGATTAAGTTTTGCCAACGCTGCTTTTTTCGACAATTGGTTGATGGCCGGGTCTCTTTTATCTACAATTCCTCATGGTATCTACTGGACAGGTTATTCTTTTTTTCTTTTTAGTCTTTCTTACAGGAATAAGAATAAATCAGACCCATCTTTGGATGGATTCTTTTCATGTCTTCGAAACGGTGTACAATCCCCTATGGGCGCCAGATGAACCACAACGAGAGTAAGTCTTGCCTTTCTTTTGTTCATTTTTTTCAGTACATTAGAAGGATGTATAGCCCTCGATCTGAACAGTACAGCGACCATTGGCTGGAGGGTTCAGAATTGTTCAACTTTCCATCCTGTTCTTTGTGAGACTTTCGCCTGTCTCTCAAGTAACCTTTTTTATTTTTTTGGATATTTCACTTTCTTCAGCCCAGTTTAGATGCAAAGATAATTCACGCTGTATCCCTTCATCTTATGTAAATGACGGTTTTACGGATTGTCTGGATGGATCGGACGAGTCGAAGATTCAGTTGTTCATCTCTGGAGCACAAGTATCGTCTTTTCTTTCTATTTTCATTACTTTCAGGAAGATTGCCGTCATCAATTGCTCCGTGGGTCAGGACAATTCTCATCCCCCTTCTACCCTGCACAGATACCTCCAAAAACTTATTGTAGATGGGATATCGAATCTGAAAACGGACTCGGATTGACATTCACGGTTTGTGTCTTAAGTTTTTCTTTTTAATGACAGATTGATGGCTACTCTCCCAACCTTTCTCTTCAAATTAAAGGAGAAAACGGGCCGATACAAATTCCTTCAGTTGAGGAAGGATACTTGTCAATTGCTTCCGGTTCTCGATCTCTGTCTTTTCAACTTAATTCGAATAAGACCGAGCGTTCATTCCTTATTAGTTTCTTCTCTACCAGTGGGTTTTTTTTCACTATCCTTTATTCTCATTCTCTTCCAGTCTCTTCTCCCTGTGTTATTCAAAATGGACTGGCCATCTATGATTACCTTTCAACTCCGTTCGACTGTACCTTCCAAATCGAGGCTCCTGTTTCTTCACAATTTCTTCTCTTCATGGTTGAATCCATTCATCTCTTCCCATCAGCTGTTGTTAATGCTACCGGAGGAGGCTATTCCTTTGGATTCACCAATGTGGAACATAGCCAATCGGTTGTCATCCCCTCTTCAAAGGCCTCCCTTGTTGTTCGTAATGCCTGGAAAAGTCGGTCTATGTTTCGAATTCGAGTGACTCCCATCGGGTCCACCTGTCAGATTATTCCCCTGACAATTCGCGGTCTTTCTTTCCATTGGCCTCTACAGACAGTAGCCTCCTACACTTCTCATTGTGTCTCTTTTACCATAATCGGTGAACAGAACCATACTTGGAAGATCGACGGTCTGTCTATGGCAAAAATAGACAAGGTTTCTCTGGCGACAAAAACGTCAGAGATGTCTCTTGGTTCTCCATGTAGTTTTCAAGGAACTGATCCGACGAAACTTACAATTAAACAGCTGTCCTCAGAGTTTACCATCAGTTTCAAAGTATCCAGAGGTAGGACTTTTCTCTTCGTTTTAGTTTTTAGATTGTGACTGGCCGACGGGATCATATTCCTGGGGAAGTGAGTTGTCCTGTGTTGATGGATCTCCAGCGGAGTCTACGGAATGTCAATTGGGTGGTTCATGGTCTGTCTCCCCGTCGATTTGTCTCTTTTCGACCTCTTCGGATCCACCAAACAGTGTCTGTTTGTTGAAGATTTTTCCTGATGGAAAAGAAGCAAACTTCATTCCCTTAGCAGTTAGTAATCACAGCTATACAGAGGGAACGGTGCTCACCTATCGTTGTATTGATAGCTTCTTTCCTTTCAATGACATGATATATTGTAATTCTTCTGGCTGTTATGCTACATGTATTGATGGGAAGTGGTCGCCGACAATCTACTGCACATGTAAATATTATTTTGTTCGCAAATGTGTTTAGTTGGGCAGTGCGCGGTTGACAAAAGTCTTAAGCCAAATAATACAGATGATTCAATCCTTTTTGGTGAGACTGTCAAGTACGATCCTCCCGAGGGAATGACAAATACTGGCACATTCAGGTAGTTTCGTTAATTTGTTTATGACATTCCAGTATATGTGAATATGGATCGTCTGCTTGTAAAGCAGAGATGAAGTTCTACAACAACAATACTGGCAGTGGTGAGGATTCTACCATAATTATTTTTTCTTCAGCTTTAAAATGTCCCGCTTATTCGTTTTCCTTTGGATATTTTGATAAGGAGTATTATAACATTAATGAAACAGCAACCGTCACCTGTATTAATGGCTACACGCAAGAGAGCTCTTGTGATCTCGTTGTTTGTAGGCAAGAAAGCTCTTGTGATTCCGATGTTTGTAGTGAACTTTTACCCAATAATTGTACATGTGTACCAAGTATGTTTTTTCTACAAGATGTTCACAAACATTTTAGATAATGATCCGTGTTATCCGGGAAACAAGGTTTTTTTGGATACTAACAAAAACTGGAGGTGTAATTGTACGGGGAGTTTTACAGCTACAGGTCCCCCGAACAATCAGACATGCTCTTGTTTGTTGATTGCTTGAATTTACATCGATTTCAGTGAGGAATCCATGTGTAGATGGAACACATCTATGTGATGAACTAGCGACGTGTGTTTCGAATAGTAACCTTGAGCTGCTTTACACATGCATTTGTCCGATTGGAACTTCTCTCAATTATACAAACATTCCAGGATTAATTAGCAATGTATCTTGTCGAAGTGACTATTGGATGTCAGACGTCATGAAATCATTAGATCCCAATCAATTTGTCTATGGATATCAAGATCCTCCAAGGTATCTCTCTAATATTATGATTAATTTTTTCAGGAACAACACATTTACTGTCTATTGCAAAGTAAAATCTTCATCGAGTCCAGTAGGACCAAATGGATTAGGTGGAAAGGCTACTTATCTAAAACATCCTAAACAGATTTTGGCAAGCCAAACAGTCCCAAATGACTGTATATCCAATCTGAATAACGAAACATTTTGTGTTGTGAATGATAATACGGCCGTCATACCTTCAAATAGTCAACTTGGGCTCTTCGAGACTGTTCAGGTCCACTGCCAAGTTAATTCACACACACTCATTGGATCTGCCCTCCGTTTATGTTCTTCCAGTGGTATCGTACAAAAGAAAGTCTTTTGTGATTGTGAGTTTTATTTTTAGATAACCATTCCTCTGTCTTAGATGATCGATGTTCCGATCTCATACAACTAGGCCTTGCTCCCTATATGAATCCGAACGATTCATATCACAACATCGTCAACACTACTGTCTCTTTTCTTTCTTGTAATATAGACAGTTTGATATGTTCTCACAATTTGGGTAAGAGCGTAATTATCGATATGAAAACTCTTTAGGACAGAGATATCCAACATGGATATACAAAGGAAAAGTCTACAATGATGTCATATCCTGCTGGAATCAATTAACTTTATCTATGCATCCATTTTCGCAATCTTTCAACACAAATTGGTTGACATACTTGAATGAACCAATCACAGCCACCACTACTTCAAGTCTACTCACTTTTACGGTAAATAATATCAACAATTGTTCAAATGGACACTACGATAACAGTACAGGACAGTGCAAATGTAACCACGGTAATCAAAAAGTACCGAGTTAAACTCTTAGGATTTGTCGCGCTTGAATTTCAATGTATATTGGACGATAGGTTGTTCTATTGTGGACCTAAAGGAAATAAACCTACATTTCCATATGGACTCCAAGGTGCCCATTCCAACGGTGTCGATTTCAGTTGTACTTGTGAACAAGGTTAGTTAAATGACGAAGATACATGTACATAGGCTATGGAACCAATTTAAATTTTTCTGATAGTAATTTCTGTCTCGACACGAACTTAGACGGATGTACAGAAATGAGCTACGGATGTTCCTTTATCGCCGATAATGAAACGAGTTTGACTCTCAGACAAGTAGCTGAAAGAGATCAGTATCTTTTCATTAGTGGATCATTTGGTTCACAATGTCAGTGTGTTAATGGATATTGTCACGATAATTACACGAGTATCCTGCCTTGCTCCTGCAATACTGGATGGGTTGGAGAGTTATGTAATGTTAGTACATGGTGTCAGAACTGTGAAAACTTTATTTATTGTGATCGAGGTGATTCCTTCATTGGTTTTAAAGTTACATTTCAGATACTCAAAATTGCACTTGTTCGACGGGATGGACTGGGATTTTTTGCGACTCTCCAATATTGGAGCCATGTGAAAACGGAATCATGGAAGATGGCTTTTGTAGATGTAACGATAGATATTATGGAAGAGGAGCTGACTGTAATCCTATCGATTACTGCCAAGTTAACAATTTCTGCACGAGCAATGGAAATTGTTCGGGATTGGGTGTACCTGTCACTTGCAACAATACTGACAATGGTTGTGCGAATGGCTATTTGGGAACTCAATGCGAAATACCACCCGATCCTTGTAATGGAAATCCATGTGGAGACAATAAATGCACACCAATGGGAGAGGACTATAGCTGCCAATGCGATCAGATGCATTAGTAGGTTGTCGTCTTTCTCTTGAATATTTTCAGTTCGAACTCTTCCGATCCCAATAAGCCAAACTGCCTTGGCATCATTGACTATTGTCCCCTTCAGCCATGTCTCAATGGTGGTACTTGTATTAACAATGGTACTTCTAAACAATATAGTTTTTACTGTCACTGTGCGGATGGGTTCCACGGAGATGTAAGAAAGGATATAAACGAGAGATCTGTTTAGAACTGTGAGGAGCGCTGTACCAAGAATTGTAATGATGGAACCTGTTATTGGGATAAAGAAACAGGTAGCATGGAATGTAAATGTAATGTGGGCTTTGTACCGCCAAATTGTACTCAAGCAGTGGTAAGTAGCCATAGATGATCGGATGAAGGTTGCAGTGTGATCCACCCTGCTCCTTTGGCCATTGTAACTATAGTACTTCAACTAATACTTCGAAATGTGATTGTAATGACTCTTTCACTGGTCCCAGCTGTAATCTAACTACGGTATTTCCCTATCTAACATTTAACTTTACTAGATTGATTGTCACGAAGGTGACCAACAATGTCAGCATGATGGAATATGCATGGGTAATCCAACAGACGGTTTCTACTGCAACTGTTCCGCAACCTTTTATGTCGGTCTTTTTTGCGAAACAGAAAGTAACTGCGATGACAAGAAAAATCTCTGTCAAAACGGAGCAACATGTTTAAAAAAGGATAACCATCTCTTATGTAATTGTCCTCCACTGACTAATGGGACCTTTTGTGAAGAACTTGGAGTATGTTCCAATCTTTTTATTTCTTTAAATAATCTCATTCCCTTCGTTTCAGACGCAATGCACCAGTGAGACTTGTAATGGTAATGGAATTTGTACAATGGATAGTACCGAACAGACTGTTTACTGCAACTGTTCCGAAGGATATATTGGCGATCGATGTGAAATAAGTGGGTATTTTCCTTCTCCAACAATTTCTTAGAGAAAACTTTATCGTACGATCTATACTGGAATGGCTATCCATCAACGCAACGATTCGTCTCAAGGAGAATTGATTCGAAGATCTTCTTGGATTTCACCCTATGTGGATGGATACAATACACTCCCTCACAATGGACTTCGAATAGACTTCCTCCTTTCGTTGGAATCATGACCACTGATCAACAGATACTCAAGATTGACAATCAGGGAGTCACTTTGAATAAAACGATCCACCTGTTGGACGTGACCATCAACATTCACCAATGGCATCATGTTTGTATCGTTAGCCCTCAAGGACAAGATCAGAAACCAATTTGGAAGTATTATTTAGATGGAGTGAATGTAAAAAACGATACCGAGACTACTCTACCAGCAAAGGAGGGAGTCACTTTCTTCATCGAACTTGATCCGGAAAGGAATCAAGAAGATAACTTCCAGGGAGAAGTGAGTCAGGTTCAGCTGTTCTCAACTCGTTTAACTGACGTTCAAATCGCTGAGTTGGCTTACAAATGTTCAAATAACGTAAACTCGGATGAAAGTCTATATGTTGATTGGGAGAATTTCACCACGTTGGAGAGAATAAATACAGGAGTCAATCAGATACAGCCGGGAATTTGTGAATTGTCCGATTGTCTTCCAGGACGAAACTGTGGAACGGACAAGATTCCTCCGGTGTCTATCTTCTGTCCTCCTGATACCCTTTTCTATTCTGATAATTACTTCAGTCAAGTTAATTGGCCTGATCCCGTTTTCCAAGACAATGTTGGAGTCACTTCCGTCACTAGCAACTTCCGATCGATGCAATGGCTCCCCTGGTAAGAATCCAATTTTTATTCATCACCTTTCAGGGGGTACTATCAAATAATTTATTCTGCCAGCGACGAGGCATTAAATACTGTAAATTGTGAGTTCGCCATTATGATCGGTCCAAACTGTACCTTCGAGAACCCACCGGGAGGGACGCTGACTGGACTAGGAGGAATAAACGAGTCGAAAAATGCTCAGCAAGTCGTTTCTCTTCAATGTGAAGACAAATACTTCCCCGTTCCGGGTCCTCAATTCTATATTTGTGATGTTCTCGGACAATGGAGTCGAGTCTCCTCTTTCTCCAAGAATAACCCTTTCAATTTTCCTAGTTGTGGAAGGACGATTGAACCAACACAGAGCATTTCGGGAAGTGTAATGTTTGAGCATGGAGACTGTGAAGAGGTGGGAAAATGAATAGAAACTAACTATCTCTTTTAGTTCTACCAAAGGCTGAACCAAACACTTTCAGGCATTTTATCTACTAAATGTGATGATTGCTTTATAATTGAACCCTCTTGTTCAAAAAGTAAAGGGAAGAGATCAATGAAGATCTCTCTAGATTATCTAGTGAAACACAGGTTTTTAACCTCATTATTATAAAATATTATTAGAACCAAAGACTCTCTACTATCAGTAGTGAATTCTGCATTGATAGGTGAATTCTCTCAAGCTAATGTAGTGACGACTGGGGAGTTTAAATGCAATGATTCATTTCCGATCCTCAATTGTGACAATGAATCTTGTATTTGTCGTAAGTCCCTTTTTTTACCTTCTTCATTTTAGACAACTGTGCTGCTGGAACCTATTATAATCCAACTATAACTATCGATACCTGTATCTCATGCGATCTAGACTATTATCGGAAAGAAACTGATCCCATTGACCATTGTACTCCCTGTGGAGAGGACAAAACAACGGGAGGATTAACCGAAGCCACGTCGGAGAAATACTGCTACAGTATGGAGATTGGTTGACAAAAGATTGATTTAGAAATCTGTGAGGTTGGCTCTTATTACGATTTCAAGCTGGAAGACTGTTCTTTATGTCCCCAAGGGACGTATCAAGATACACGTGGAAGAACGGAATGTATTGGATGTCCACTCTATACCAGCACTAACATTACAGGAGAAAGTAGCAAGCAGGGATGTGATTGGATATGTCCCATAGGATATGAATTTAACAATGACAAGACAAGTTGCATTCCCTGCGATTTAGGAACATATAATGTGAGAAGCCTATACTGTGTATATTCCATTCAGAGTAAACAACCTGGACCATGTATCCAATGCGATATAGGGCGATCCACTCTGTCAACGGGCTCAACGTCTTCTTTATCTTGTAATGTTATCGACTGCCCTCCAAACACATTTGTAAATACCAAATACTCCTATCCACTGTCCAAATCTGTTATCGCTACTGACTTCTGTCCTCCTTGTCTTCAGGGAAATTGGACTGCTAACAAGAGAAATCAAACGAATTGTGTGCTATGTGACAACGAGCAGCAGGCCCCAACATGTTCCCTTGTTTCTACCTGTAGTCCAGCAGTTGGTTTTCTTTCTGAACATTGTTTTTTTATAGATTGGATGTGATAATGGGAATGCATGTCAACCGATGAATGTTGCCTACGCCACTTCCGTTCCTGTCTACTCTTGTTTTTATGTTCAGATTGGCACTACAACGACATCTTCATCTAATAAAATAATTGTCATTGTCATCAGTCTCGTGTCGGGGTTTGTTTTGCTCTGTGCTATAGGAGCTATCCTTTGGATATGCAGAGACAGGTAATTCATTATCTCTATATTCATGTTTTAGAATATTCTGTCATCGATTCCTAAAGAAAAAGGAAGATTTAACAATCGCCCCTCCAGAAAATGTGTATCGATTACCGAGAGGAATCAGAGATCGAGGAGAAACCTTGAGTACACTTTCGATTTCGATAAAATCAGAAGATAAACCTCATGTGGCTCCCCCGGAACCAACTCCTGATCCTCCTCGATCACATCCCCTTCCTCCTCCGGTCATTACAAATGCACATATACTTCAATCTATGTGGAAAAAACGATCTCCCCCCGCTTTGTTGTCTCTTCCTCTAACTGTTTCCCTGCCATCAGCTGTAGATGTGAGCTACTTTGTGAAAAAAAACAATACATTTTAAGAGCGCAGAGGAAATCGAACAAGATGATGACGACGACGACTATTTTGGTTGATATCTTTTTACGGGTTTGTATAGTGATAAATCTTCAAAGAGATACTCAACAGTCTAGACGGACGTTTTACAGCCAAAACAGCTTTGAAAGATACTGCAGATAAGAGGAATAGTCAGCCATTTATGAAACTATCTCGAGTATCTCCCTTTTCTTTTTGAAGGAGGGAAGCAAAAAAAGACACAAAAAAAGAAAAAATTTCCGAGGGAAAGGAAGGTTTCATTGAAAAAGAGGGAAGGGAAGCATATGGTTACCATTTCTTCCTCAACCAAAACACACTTTGCATCACCAGCCGACTGACTGGTTAAGAAACTGATAGTAACAGTGTCCTTCCGTGTTTGGAAAAAACAAACATGGCCTTAAAAAAACTTGCACTCAATTTAAGCTTATCAGTTTCTTCCTCAACTCTCCATATGGTTCCTTCACGGTTGTACAGTCTCCCTCGAATCTGTCGATGGTATGGAACGAGGTAAGAGTCCGAAAGGTTTATTCTGGTTTAACATATCAACGAGAGACTGTTGATCTATTTGAATGTTTCGCCCTTTTGCCAGCGAAGGGCTCAATGATCACAGTGGAAAAAAAAGCTGGCTGTCGCCCGCCGCCTGACGCTGTTCAATATCTTTTTCGTTAGTTGCGCAGTGCATGTGGTTCATCTTGTTTACTTGTTTCCGATAGTCTGAACAAAAATGCCAATTCCACGAAGAAGATACGGTACGATTGACTAAAAATATATCCGAATTCTTCGGAAAAGATCATTTCGTATTCATCAAGTCGGGTTGCAAAAGACAAGGCGAATCGACTGTAAACAGGTTGCAGACGATCTCGTCAGAAGAGACTGATAATCCTGCGTCACATGCTGCTTCTTATCTATCGTGACAGTTCTCTTTCTTCATTTTGTTCTCCTCTAAACATCCGGATGTCTCTTTCTAAAAACAACTATACAGATCCCCCTTTCTACCGCACCCAGTCTTGTTTCAGTCTAATATGAATCAGGCGAATGAGATCATCTGCTGCGTCAAGGACATCAACGATGAAAGGCTCGAAGAGCAAAAGAGCTATGTAAAGTCCTCCATTTATCTCTTCTGTTTTCTATAGTTCTTATCTATCTTTTTGCTCTTTTCGTAGCTGTGAAGGCGATCATAAATCTGCTCTTTGCTCGCTTGCAATCAAGCGAATCATTCTCCGAAATTGGTGTGCACTTTATTCATGCCGTTGTTTGTCTTACTATCCTCGTGCTTCCCCCTCGCACCACAAGTCAAAGACCTTGCCCTTTTGGCTTGATGGATTCCTTCGCGAGCCATCTGCTCCTTTCCCTCTCTAAAAATAAGGGATCACTGGTCACAATGTGGATGTACCTCCCTGTTCCTCTCTTAAAAAACAAAACCTTTTTGATCATTCTGTTCGGTAGAGGGAGGATCAGGTCAGTTTGTCCATTGCTCTTTTTTTCTGTCGACCGTATCAGTCGCTGATTTTCAATTTCAAGGGTTACATTTTTTGAGATTTCAAGGACGACTAAGGTTAGTCGGTAGAACGAGAAAAACAGATAAAGTTCCAATTCTTGGCCAGACATGTTTACGCGACCTCGCTGGTCTGTCCGTCTCCGGGTTCGAAAGACGGAATGTACTCGGCTCTCTCTTCGTGTTTGTGCCATCCATAATGAAGTCGATGTCTCAAAGAGCAACTTCTGGAATAAGCAGGGTTCAAAAGACTAGACGAGTTGTTTATTGCGTCTTTCGCTTGCACGTGCCGTTGCTATTCCAATAGCTTTCCCGCCATTGGTCATAGATGTCCTTTCTTTGCTCTTTATGGTTTTTTCCATGTGATCTCTCTTTATTTCTTTTTTTCAAGGCCGTTTGCAGGAGCTCTTGTCGAGTGTCCCAAATAGCCTTCCGACTTCTTTTTTCACATTGACCTTGCCCTCCTCGAACAACGTCAGTTTCGCGGGAAAAACAGAAAAGTGGGAGAAGGTGGAGAGAGATGGATGTTTCGACTGATCAGAAATTGACGTGAGCTCCACCACCGCCGTCGTTGTCAACAACCTTAGCGCACCTTCTGTCTCTGGCCTCTCGTCTGTTGATCGCTCTTTTGAACTCAGCTTCGCTCTCCCTGTCGTTTTCTATTTCGAAGATCACATGTGTCTGCCCTTCACGTGTTTGTTTCAGTCTGCGTCTGCGGCCTCCAGCCAATAGGAGCACTTTTCGGGTGTTTTGTTGGGCTTTCCCTCATTGCTGTCATGTGGTTCAAAAGATCGTCGCTCTCCCGTGCCGTTTCAAGATCAAATTCGAAAAAGTGCAATAACGTCATATAGACGATTGACTATCTTCAGTATCCTCTTTTCAACCCTCATCGACCATTCCGATCGAGCAAATGCACTGCCATTTCTTTTTTGTTGTTTACGTCGCATGGCAGGGTTAGAGAGGGTGCACAGGGGGCGGCTCCACTCTTCGTTCTTTTCATCTTGAAACCCCCCTCCCCCTTCCTATCTCTCCCTCTGTAGTTTTATTTTGTTTCTTCTAGTTTGACAGACAATGAGAAGAAGAGTTTAATACATTGATGTCGCCAACATAGGCCAGTAAACACAAAAAGGCAGGGAAACCACGCGCCTGCTCTTTTGACTCTTTCACAATTCCCCCAATCGATTCTTTCTTTTTCGATGTCATTTGTTCGTCTATTTGATCACCTGGAAAGTCCGACAAAATTGAATCTGTTCTTCAGATAATAACAGCTGAGCTGAAGGGAGCATAGTTCATCTGATTTCTAATCATTCTCTTTGATCTTCTTCTCCCTCTCCTTTTCGAGTTCTCATCTGTTCCCCCTTTTTCATTCTTCACGTGTTTATCAGTCTCATTTTCCAAAGCTGAAAAACGAAACATGATCATCATTGCCACGGCCTCCCTCCCACAAATAGACTCCCCTACCGGTCTTATTTGTCGAGTCAAAGGTCATTTTTAGTCTTTATATATTTTGCACTATAATGAAATCACTTTTTTGTTCTTCCAGCTTTTCTTCTTTCGAAAATGGGAGGGACGATCTCTGTTCTAAAAGGGAAATTTTGGCGGGCCAGATGTCTCAAAAATGACGTGGTCACCGTCCACTCTCCATTTGAAATATGTCCTTTTTACCATTCCCAAATATGACTAGAAGCAATAGACCACCTTCAAATCTTGTTCTTTGTTTGCTTTATGGATACTTTACAGTACAAAGAGAAAAGAGAAAAAGAGAGAGAGAGCTAATGACGTGGAGCCAGACTTGTTTACTTTTTTTTTCTCTAGCTTACTTATCTAAACAAGACTGTCTCATTCTTTCTGATGGCTGTTTCTGATTCTGTTTCTTTCATTTTGTTTTCTCCACTGAAAACTCTATTTACGCTCCTCTCTCCTAAAGCAAACAGAAACGTGGATGGCAGCCTTCGTCGGGGTCCGTGGTTTTTGAACAGATATTAGCCTTATCGGAAAGCCATTGAAATGTTGAAAACAGATAAAGTCTTGGCGAAGATCTCTTCATCCTTTGGCTTCTTCTGCCCGGAAGAGCAATACTTGTCTCTTTCTCAAAATTGCTTTCTTTCTATTCTTTCAGAATGACAACTTACGACACGTTTGACTTGCGCTATGATGATGATCCGATACTTCTCTTCGACGTCAACACTCCTCCGCCGATGAGCAATTCTGGACCTATGCTAGTAACCTCTCCTTCTAAATATCAATATCTCATATTCAGGGAGGAAACATCCAGCAACATATCTTCTCGACTCCGAACAATCTGGTGAGTTCGGGGTTGAAGCCCTATTCAAACAACAACACAACAATTAGTCCTAATACTACGGTTAGTTGTAGGGGATGAACAGTTGGAGATCGCACGAAGGGCAAGACAAACAGCCCTACACACTCTGATCAGTTCATAAACAAGGCTACACTTCGAGGGATTAGACGAATCTTTCAGAGCACATCGGGGGATTCCCTTTTCTCTCAATCGGCCATTTCCGTCAACTCTTCTTTCCAATCGCCTGAACCGGATCAAGATGGTGTGTTCTAAAGAATCTTCGTCATCATCTCCTTTAGATGACGGTTTCTTCGATCTCAGTCAATACTCCAAAGGTCGTTCGGCCTCCTTTGGTGGATTCCCATCTTATCGTCGTGAATACAGTCATCACGCTACTATTCTCGATCAAAAGCTGGCTGCGATTCCAGGAAGTGCCAATATAAGGTGGGAAAGTGTTTATGACTTGGTCGGTTGCCTCTTCCGTCGGCCAAAAACAGATGCAGATGGTGTTGATTTTGTTGAGCATAGGATCCAGGAGCCCATAAAACGAACAGCCAGATGTCGGCTGTTTTTACGGAGAAAAAAAATAGAGGGAAGGGGGGGGGCCTTGGGACTAATCCTCGATCTGAAGGAAGAATAATCAGAAAGGCAGGATTAACTTAGATGAAATTGAGGAGAAAGGGCAGTGAATAACAAAGGAACGGACAAAGTCTTCTCTCTAATAATAAATTCCTCATCTGACTCACTCGATGGATGTCCTCATTCTGCCCTCTACCGTAATCTCTCCAGTCCTCTCCTTTTTTATCATCTTGTTGCCGTCCGTTTCTATTCTTCTTCTCTTCGGCTCCCCTCTAGTTATTATCTCTGATTAACCGCAAGTATAATATATCTCGTTAGGCTTCAAATAGACGGAATGAGGTGATCATTGGGAAAGAGTTGGACTCGGAGTACTCTCTCCCATTTCAAAACATTCCCTCATTTTCCTCTTATAATAGTTTCGACTCTTCTCTCGTCGGATCTTCTTTTCTTTTCTCTCTAATTGATAGCCGCCCGACCCATTGTAAACTCATGTGACGTTTCAATGAATAGTCTCGTCCTCTCTCTTTGTTTCAAAAGATTTCCAAAATCTCTGCTCCTTTTGACCTTTTCCATATGTTTTCCACGTGGAATAGAGGTATTCCCGTGTTTCGAGACTGCCGCGTGATCCGTCCTGTTTTTCGCCTGCCGGCCGCTATGCGAAATTTTTCGCGAAAGTACACAGGATTGTGAGAGAGCAGTTCGGGCAGACGTCGCGACAAAAAGACTTATCAGCGATGGAACGATAATACGTTTTTGTTAACCATTTTACGAGAAAAAGGAGAGTCTGTCTCTGATGTTATTGAAAGTGTCTACTTTCTTTCGACCACCAGTCGTCTTCTCCCTCCATCCGTCTGTCTTCTTCCTAATGAGCTTTGTGTTTTCCCTCGTTCCCTCGATAAGGTCTTCCCCTGGAGTAGCGACCGCTGGGTGGCTGCTGAAGAATGGCAGTAAGAACCCGTTTATGTCGACTGACCGTTAAGATTCACCTAGAACGATCGACTGGCTAGAGACAGTCGACGAGTCTTGTGTGGTTAAATTTTCAAAAGAGAATTCAACTGAAAAGACGTGACGTCTGTCATTTTATTGACTCTAATCAACCCTTCTTAGTACCCGTTTGTCATTTCAAGAATCTCTGCAATTCAAGTACAAACCCGCCTTGGAGCGAGACGATGAAGCCGTAGAGGAAGCTCTTTCTTTCTCTTCTTTTCTTTCTCTCCAGTTCCACGGTGATCATCCGACTGACGTCTTCAAAGGAGATCATCCGATTTCCGCTCTCATTTCCCGGGTGTTCATCCCACTCTTCTTTTTTTTCTCTCTCGTCAGTGTATGGTGCAACTGCTGACTACTTTTTACACCAATTGCCCAGGCCTCCAACCACGCAATCTTTGGCCATATTTTCTTCATTTTTCATTTAAAAGGACATCCTTTCCTCTTTTTGAGAATGGTTTCTAATGCGATAAAATAAGAATCTCAAGGCTGTCTCATCGCAACTGTTAGTCCCAATTACTCTCCTCTTGACGGATTGACTGTCTATTGCAGATGAAACCAGTATTACCTATTTCGATGAAAAACGAGCTATGCGAGTACAGTAGAAGAAAAAGAGAGAGAGAAAGTCCCTTATCTTTTGATTTTTTAGGAAGGAAGAGAGGAAAGAGTCATTCATCCAAATGAGAGCAAAGATCTTAGAGAGTTGTGTATCCGCAGTGGTGATCAAAGGTTTCAAACACAAAACACATAGTTTGTTCTGAATATGGAAAGGGGACTTTCCTCAGATGCCCTTCTATTCCCTCCCCGTCCTTATCATGCTCTCTTCTCTCCTCTTCAACTACGGTCTCTTGCCACCCGTCTGCCACGAACACCGGGACCGCCCCGCGTCCGCCTCGCATCTCTCTTCTCTTTTCCAGTTGTCGGCATGCTACCATTCCCTCGTCATGATCGATTCATTTGATCTAAAGATCTACCTGGTCGCCTCACTCTTTTTTTTTTTTGCGTCGCCGATCAATTGCGGCGCGCGCGCCTTCTCCCCCTTCTCTTCATTTGTCGCTATTCGCATTGTCTCTCTGATTATGCCATACTCCCTCGTCCGCCTGGGATCACAACAAAACGGCGTGGGAGAGAGAGAGAGAGAGAGGGAAAGTCAAAAAGGATGGAAATGTTATCTTTCAAGATGTGGAGATGCTGCCATTGATTGTTAACGGCCTGCTCTCTCCAATCTTTGCCGCCAAATTGCTTCTCCTGTTGCCTCCCGTTTTTTATGTCTTTTCCATTGTTCCTCCGGGGTCAGTTCCACTCGAAGTCTATGGCAAAAAACCAGTTCTTGACACGTTTTTCTCTCTCCTTTTAGCTAAAGCATTTTAACTGCTCTATTTGAACCCAAAATTTCTCATCCGAGTCCAAAAACTCAATTTTTTTCCTTTCAGCGCACCCGAGTGCCATGCAAAAGATCTTAATTAAGGCTAATTGAAGCAATCATCTGTCAATTAAAGCTGATTTGAAGGAGGGGGGGAACTCCCATGACTAAGTTTCTTTCTCACGACAGAGAGTTCAAGCATATTCTACTAGATAGAGGAGAGACTAGCCGTTTTGTTTCAGTTTTCGCGCAGCGAAAGAGTAGATAGGAAGCGCCGCCTTCGCGCACAAGGACGAAACTTTCAACTGCTCTTGGGTGTTCTTCCATCGATTGATATCCCCCTCTCTCCACTCTCGTCTCCCTCCTTGTCTCCCGTCCAAGTGTCCTTTTTGTTTTTCACTCTTTTTCCTCTTTCTTTCCTCCCCTATGAACCTTTTTCTTAGAAAAAAAAAGACAAAACCTTACGGTAGTCTCGTTTCACGTGCAACGGCAGCTGACCTTTTCGTTTTGCGATTTTTGATTGGCGACGGCGGACTCCTTCGAAAGAGAGAGAGAGAGAAAGTGCAACCGAATCGACCCGTCGCGTTTCACGTTTCTTCCGCCGACTCTTTCATTTTTTTGGTGAGGTGAAAACTTTGCTTTTTCTCTTCTTTAAAAATTACCGTAATCGAGGCTGCTCCCTTCTAATCCGTCCGAATTCAAATGTCTTTGCTGAACTTCATCCGAATTACAACAAAATGTGTTGCAATCGAAGCGGAAGATAGATCCGTTCTTGGAATGTGTCTTTGAACTTTTGAGGAAGTCTTTCTCTCATTCGAAAACCCCTTTCGACGTCAACACTTTGTTCGTTCCAGCTGCTCGTACCCGTCATGTCTGACCCCTTATCTTCTCCCTATTGGTCATGTACCGTCTCGTGTTGGTCTCCTCCAGCTATCAGTCTCCTCTCCCTCTCCCCCCTTCGTCATTATGTCTTCAATCCCTTCTCTCCTGAATATCCGATGGATGAGTAGGGCGGAGGGGAGGGGGCTTTCCTTCGTCGGCTCTGATTAATTTTGCCGTGAATCACGACTCCCGTCATCCTCCGTATAGACATGTCGTTCTGACTTCCCTTTTCATTATAATCAGCCTCCGATGGGGGTAATTTCTTCTCTTCTCCTCTTTCTTTTCTCTTTCCTTTATTCAATCCACCTCTTCTACAGGTAGCTTTTTCGCCATAGCTACCCTTCTGTGCCTAACATCGCCGGTTCATCCTCGCTCGCAGCAGAATATAGCATCAATGAGCGTTGGAAGTGGGGCCGGCTCGTCGAGTCCGACAGACTCGCAGTTGTATGATCTTGAAGAGGCCACCGATGAGCTAACTCCGATGTCAAGAGATCGATGTAATACATGGCCGATGAGGAGACCAATTGTCGAAGCAAATTCGAGTACCAGTCCCTTGATGCATGAACAAATTCCTGAAGAAGTCGAGTGAGTTTCGAGAAGAGCTAGTTGGACATTGTTTTGCTCTCGTGGGAGGTATTTCGACCCGTTATCCACACAGTGACGAACCATCTGCAAATAGGGAATGGCCAAAACAGATGGAAGGTGGCAGGGAGGGAGGGAAGCCGGTTGGTCGGGATCAAAATGTGACAAAAGACGAGAAGGAGAAAGTTTCTTTTGCAGCTTATACGACAGTTCTGAACAAATCGGCCGCCTTGGTGCCTCTGTCACTTCCAACGGTCTTCTTCATTCTCCAGATGGTAATAATACCTTCTCACCTGGGTAAGTTCTTTATATCCGGGATACTGATTGTTGTTCTTGACATACAACCGATACAATTGCAGTCATTTCAGAGGAAACATGGCTTCTCCCATAATGAATGGGGTTCCTCCTTCTGGTGCCTCTGACTCCTCCGATCCCGGTGAGTACGGTGGGTATTTCTATTTCTTTTCTTTCCATTCTAACTCAAATCAATGTCTTCTTTTTAGGATCAAAGAAATCGACGACTCGTCGCAACGCTTGGGGAAACATGAGCTATGCCGATTTGATCACTCAAGCGATCATGAACAGTCCAGAGAAGAGATTGACACTCTCTCAAGGTGAGTGATACAGCCTCTAATCCATATTAGAAGCCCACGCGGGGAGAGATTATCTTTCGATTAAAGCCGATCAGCTTCTTTCAATACTTTTAATTTTCAGTTTACGAATGGATGGTTCAGAATGTTCCTTACTTCAGAGATAAAGGAGATTCAAACAGTTCAGCCGGATGGAAGGTAGGTCTCTTTTATTATTTTTTCATGGGAAGAAACGACCGGTCCGAAATGTTATCAGGAGGATCCACTACGAGCTGCCTTCTGTTGACTTTTTTTGTTTTCCTCTTCCATCCGGTAGATACATGTCGATCTTCGAAAGTGGTCTTTGTTGTCGGCTCTTTGTCCCTCAAAAGTGAGGGAATCCAATTAGAAGACGGTGTTTTGACGGAGCGGAAGGAAAACGAAGTAGAGAAATTTTTAGTACAGTAATCTTCTTCCTCTGTACTTCGGAACGAGAAATGTACTCGAGAACACTGATGTTTTCCTAGACAGGCCCCTATACTCTTTCGTGGAACAGGTCGGTCTCTTGTCCCCCCCTCAATCCCTCCCTTACGTTTTGAGTCCCTCTCTTTTTTTTTGCAACACGGTGCTGGGAACTCCTGCCGCTGTCTCTGTTTACGCCTCGAGCCACCGCGCCTTCTGAATGTTTTCCTGAATTTTCAAGGCGATTCTATGAAGCGAACTACGATCATCGAAGGAAGAAATGAGTAAGATGGGAGTAATCCGGCAGAGATGAAAAGAATATAAAGGAAGAAAGTAAGCAACATGTAATACGAACATAAGAAGCGAAAGAAACAGTTCATTTCGATTCTAATTTTTCAAGAACGTCGTTGGAAAATGGACTACTTTCCTCTTCTTCTCAAATTCCTATTTTTCGTTTCATTCTCGTAATTTTAGTAACGGATATTAGTACTGGTGTCTGATTCCGACGTCATTCCTTCGAACTGTCCCCCTCAAAACATGTCCTTTCGAGGGTTAGTCCCCACGAGGAAGACTCCGCTCGTTCGACTTGTTTTGGCCAACTGATCCTGGCACGGCCATTATGAGAAGAGGCTGATTAAAGTCTCGATGTTCGTCTATTTTGCTTGGCTCACAAAGCACCAGCAGGCACCTGCAAATATCCCGGGAACGCCCAGTGCCATGCCGCAGCCTCCCAAGACGGTTCTCATTTTGTATACACAAGTTGTTTCCATGGATATAAAGTCCGTCTGTTTTCTTACTAGATAAGCAGAGATCTTGAGAGAAGAGTCGTTTCTCGTGATTCTGTCTTCTATCACACTCATTGTCTCTAGCTGAATATTTACCGTAATCTATGCCAGCTCCGCCCATTTACCTGAATACGTTCCGCCTATCTGCTTCTTCGGAATCTATTCGACTCCTCCCTTTTCTGTTTTCCTCGTCGGTCTTTTCTCACTCCTCTTTTCGATCGTGGGGGTACGAACGTCGCTCTGATAACAATGTTTTTGTGTACACGGAGAAAGTATTGTAAACAGACGATCGAATTGATTTGAGATTTGTTACAATCGGTCTTTTTCTTTCTCCCATTTTAGAGACTGCCAGCTAGTCAACAAATCAGCTGATTGGGTCGGGCAATTCCCTGACTCTTTTTGTGGCGCGCGCAGATGTGTGGTCGAAGATTAAGAGAAAGGGTCTGTCGGGCAGCCGAGTGACCGACCCCTGACCTCGCGCAGTGGTCGCTCGTCCCGTCATCGATCGACAAAAAAACGGCCGCTCGACCCCCCCCCCCCCCGTGTCTCGCTCCACCACGCGGCCGTCCCGCACATACATACAATCGACCCACGCCCCGTCGTCGTTTTTTGCCCCCGCCTGCTCATAACTCGCTGCTGTCTTTCGCGGGCGCCGCCCCTCCAGCTCTCTCTCTTCCACTTCATCTACCTCCATCTCCATCTACCTCTTCTATTCTTCTACCTCTAGTCTTTATTCTACCTCAGAATGGAAGTATCTACCGAAGATGATTTTCCTCCCGAGCCAAGAGGCCGTTGTTACACCTGGCCCATGCAGCCATATCTCTACGATACTCCAAATAATCATCCCGAGGCTTCTCAAATGTGTCGAGAACCGACTGTAGCCCAATTGTTGGCAGCGACCCCAAGTACCTCGATGGGAGCTCAGTTGATGCCAATCGGAGGGATGCAGATGCATGGACAAGTTCCAATGCCTCCTAAAAAGAAGAGATGTCGAAAGAAGCCGGCAGATCAACTAGCACAAAAGAAACCGAATCCATGGGGCGAGGAATCGTACTCGGATATTATTGCTCGTGCTCTGGAATCCGCCCCAGAGGGTCGATTGAAGTTAAATGAGATCTATCAATGGTTCTCCGACAATATTCCTTATTTCCGTGAGCGTTCTAGTCAGGAGGAAGCCGCGGGTTGGAAAGTAAGTCTCTCCCTTTCCTCTCTCCCTAGTTCTCGTATTCCAATCTAATCTGGCAGCCGTTGCGACCCCTCTTTAATTGCGGGTAATCTCCGGGTCAAGCTTCTTTTTCAATCAATACACCTTTTTTGTTGAGTTTTTTTTGGAAGAGACTCAGCTGCCGTCTGCCCGATCAGTCAGTCATTTTTTGTGCCGCGCCGTCTGTCGTCCGATCTGTCACCCTCGGGAGCCATATCTCGTTTCCAGGGGTGTGATCGGAAATGACCTTTCCTAATCAGATACGATAGATCCTCGACTTATCTCTCTCATAAAACTGTTGACAAAAGGGGAAAGTCAGACGGTCACTGATCAGAGAAAGGGAACTTTTTAAGAGGTCTGGTTTTTGGGCTGAAGGGAACACGTCCTTGTTTTGGATATTTTTATCGATTTTTACGACAGACGTTTCCCAGACTAATTTAGTCGTTCGGTCGCCAGACTTGTTTACCTCCTCCTCCTTCCTCCTCCGATCCTATACGAAAGAGAGTTGCGAGGAGGAGGCAACACTCGGATATATAATGGCGCCGGCTTGTGCTACCAGGCGGTGGCGGGTGAACGGCGTTCGCTCAAAGATCATCTGAGGCATTTCGGACCGAAAGTATAAGTGACCCATGGGTTATTTGGTCAAGAGAAGGGGTCTAATCCGATTCCTTTCAGAATTCCATCCGTCACAACCTGTCCCTTCACTCTCGTTTCATGCGAATCCAGAATGAGGGAGCCGGAAAATCTTCATGGTGGGTCATAAATCCGGATGCCAAACCCGGCAGGAATCCTCGTCGCCAGCGGGCTTCTACGATGGATGCTACCAGTAAGGTAAGGCTGACCAGACAATGGGCTTTGTCTTCCCATTTCCCCCTGTTTTCTCCTCTACTGAATCGAGGGGGGGAAAAGAAATTATCCGGGATGACTCGCAACTATTGACCCGTGTCAAAAACGAGGCATGACGAGGATCGTTTACAGGCGGCCATTGACAAGAAGAGGCGTGGAGCAAAAAAGAGGGTCCAGGACTTGAGACTTGGCATGCACAGTGGAGTCAGCAGTCTGGCTGGATCAACCAATTCCATGCTTGGCCATGATATCTATGGAGAAGATGATTCAATGCAACCTGGTTCTTTCGAACCCATGTTCCGTGCTCGTGCCAGTTCCAACTCCGTCCCTGGCACTTCAAACAGAGTAACTCCTTCCATGGAACATCCAAGCACCTTCGACGACTTCGATTTCCCTCCATGGGTCGAAAATACTGTCCCCGCTATCCCGAGTGACATCGTTGATCGTACTGATCAGGTAACTTTTCTATTGACTAATGAATTCTTATCTTTAGATGACGATAAATGCTTGTCGTCCTCCTATGCAAAATGGAGTAAAAATGGAACAGAAGCCAAATATAGGCAAACAGGATGTTTCTGCCCCTCCATCCTACCAGGAGTTGAATAGTGTCCGCTGTCCTTCACAGTTCCAGAATCCACTTCTCAGGACTCATCATCTCCAGAATAAGTTCCCGATTCCTTCCTCCGGGTAAGAGACTGCTCAATTTAATCAACTAATCACTGTATAGTAATCTCTATCCGTCCTATTGGCAAGGACAGACAGTTCAACCGATCTCGACTCCCCAGTCGTGCGCCGCCCAACAGTCAGTGTCTGTTTCGGTCGGCAGTGCTCTTCCAATTGATTTGGAGAATCTGACCCTGCCAGATCAGCCATTAATGGAGATGGATGTGGAGTCGCTGCTTCGTCACGAATTGAGTCAAACGCGTGACCATCAGATCAACTTTGACATCTGAATTCGGGTGTCCGCTGCGTATTCTTCTGTCTTCGAGACCCTGTAGCCGGTTCCTTTTTTCTCTCTGGTCAACGGTCTCTTCGGTGACCTTTTCTCCTTACCTGTAAATGCACAAAACGAGTTGTTCTTTAGGCTTTTCGAGAGATTTCTATCCCCCCTTCCCACAAAATACCCCCTAAACACAACCTTCCACCTCCCGTTGTTCTACCTCGCAGCGACTCCCCGATTGTGATGTGTACTCCCTGTAAATATACGTAGATATGGTCCTTGTCTATCCGCCTTTTCCATTTTTCTCTATCTTTTTTTTATAATCAGCCGCCCTTTTGTCTTTTCTCTACTCACCGCCAGCCTCGGGCCGTCTTTCCGGGCTCTTCTTTGTTGAAAATTTCTCATTATCTCTCGTTGTTAAAAAGCAGAAAGGAACCACAGTTATTGTATGTATAATGTGGATGTTTCAATAGTTTTTGACAGACACTTTGTGGCGATGTATTTGAATATGTTAAGACAATGAAGTATAATCCATTTTTGACGTCAGCCAAAGGACATATTTACCAGGAGTGGCAAATGACGTTAAGAAAAAAGTTCAAAAGGAATAACAAGACATTTTATTTGCAGAGAAGCAAATTCTAGGGAGAGTGATATTCATTTATCAAAATGCCTGAGACACCTGGAGTATTTCCGAAACTTTTCTATGTCTCAGTTTTTCCTCTTCTCCATGACCGGTTATCGGCTTCTACGGCTTGTTTTTCAGCCTGAGGCTCGTCGACAAAAACAACCCTGCGTCTCTCGGGCTTCCGTGTCGCTCTCCTCGCTGTCTACAATGCTCCCTCTCTTCCCTGAGTCCACAAATTTCGTTCGCCTATACTATTCTCGCGACACCGTCACGACCGAATGAGGGAAGGGACTTGAAGGTTGTCGGGGGATGGTAGAAGAAGGATAGAAAGAGAAAAAAGGAAAGGAGAAGTCGTGGACGAGTAAGAGGCAAAACAATGAGGAGAAAACATGTTTTCTGAGGATGTTTATGGTATGGTCCCCTTCGTCAAATTTGACTATCTCGCCACTCCTCCTGCTTCTCCTCTCTTTCCCCTATCCTTAAAGGAGACAGTTGAAACCGGTGGCCCGAGGCAGAAAAGGACTGGCCGTTGTTGATCAGTTCCCCAGGCGAGTTACATATAAAAACAGGCAAAGAGTCCTTCTGTTTTTATTTTCCATCTATCGTCGTCAGCCCAATTCACTACAGAGTTCGACGCCTATTTTCCTCCTCATTCACGCTTTCGTTCTACCAATTGTTCTTCTTCTTCTTCTTATTCGTCCTTTTAGCAATCTATCAGTGTAATCCAATTAAATGTTTCTTCTGTTCATTCTTCCTCATGATACTAAAGTGATCCGGCAGTTTTTAATTTCCATCTCCAGACTCATTTCCGTATTCGACGATACGAAGAAGGCGGGAATTGGCCGTCTGCCAAAACAGCTGATATCGTATTTTGACGGAGGGAGAATGGGTGAAAAACAACGTCGTCCGGGAGGGGAGAGCAGAGAACGTAACGGCAGCCGACGGGGGACTGGAAGATTTAGATATCAAGGGGGCAAGAGTTTTATCCTCGGGGTAAGAGTGTTTTTTGCAGAAGGGATTTGAAAAAAAGTGAATGAATAGACCTCTTCTTGAATTAAAAAGGAACTGCTCCTGTTGAACCGTAATTCTTATTCAGTTATCACTTTCAGTTTCTCCTCTTTTCCTGTTTTCGAGTCGTTCCCTCGCAGTCCTTGATCTGTCCTTTTCCTATTCGAATCCATACTTTCTCTCCTACTTTCTTTCGCACTATAAACAGGTCCCTGCACGTGTTGTTTACCAATGGCAGCAGAGGAGCGATCGAAAGGGGACGTAAAAACTAAAATAAGATGAAAACACTTAAATATATTTATAGTTACTTACTCCATCACTTTTGTAGCCGTCTCCAATGAATAAAGAAAGAGTACGATTTATTATTAATTCATGTTCAGAAAACAGAGAAAGATGTCGAAGATGTCAATGAAAAGAACAACAGCTCCGTATACGATCTCATCTGGCTTGACATCATAGCTTGAATGTCCGTGGATGATGTTGCGACAATTCATGGCAAAGCAGGTCATCATTATGACTTGAATAATACCACAGAGAAGAATCTACCACCAACGCCAATGATAACCGAAACACTCTGCAGACATGTTAAATAAAAATAAAGAGACAAACAATATGACGAAGGCTGACGCAGCATAGAGGACACGGCGTACAGGTGGCGAAGACGACGAAAACGATACTATCACAGTAGAATGGAAAAGAGGCAAATATCATGAGAGCGATGAAGACGAGAGAAGTAACGAAGAAGACCAACACGACATAGATTGGCTCAACATAGATACAGGTCACCATGACAATGATTCCAATTGAAACTGTAAGAGTGATGAGCAGAAACAGATTGACTGGAAAGGATTTTCGTGTGCAGGTACAGCATATCAAAGCAAGATACGAGACGATAAAAGGAATAAGAGCGAGGGTTCCTATCCACTCATAATCGTAGAAGAAGAGTCTGATTACGCATTAAAAACTATAAGAGAACCCATTCCCGTAATGATGAAGAGCATGACGAACAGCAAAGCAAAGACGGAACGAACGAAACAATGACGAACTGTACCATCATCCCATACGTTGTTATTCTCCCCGAATCCAATTCAAAGCCAATGTTAAGAACAATCTGAAACTCGAGACTTATATATACTTCTAACAATAGTTCAGTACAAAAATAATTAGCAGTGTCATTCATACATCACATCGAAGATCTATTCTTTCGACATATATCCACCTCTTGTTATATTTTGTTCAAATCTTACCTATTATAGTATATAAAAGTGTTACATCTGTTACATCCTGGTGAGACCTGGGGGGGCGGAACTCAAAGGATGAGCCTCTGGGGCTCCTTTGAGGATTAACTTTGGACTATGTTATAACACCACCATTTCTATGAATACAAATGGAGAGCCCAATCGTCCCTTACAAGAAGAGGGCTAGCGAGTGCACCGTCTTCGAGAAAAGAAGATAAGAGACAGTAGGTGAATCTGACGAGATTCGGGAAAAGAAACCCTTCGTCTACCAGGGTGACGACCTTAGAAATAAAAAGAAGGACGTATTCTCCTCCCTACTCTTCTCAACGAAATAATACACCATAATTCTGAGCGGTTAAAAAGTGACTCCCCATCATAAAAGTCACACTATCGAAACAGGACAATGATATGAAACGAAGAAACAAAAAATTATTACGATTTGAAACATGTGGCAAGCAGACGATCATATATCCGAAAATATACCGAAAGAAATGATTGACAAGGAAAAATCGGAAAGAATTGATTGGACGACTAGCAAAATATCAATTAACGATCCAGGAATATAATCTTACTATCATTTACCGTCCCGCCAAGCTTAGTAGCATATGCGATGCCCTTAGCCTCATACATAGAAAATGAGAAAAATATCCCGACAGTGAAGAAAGAAGAAGAGGTAAACATTGTATCGCTAGAAGGGAAGGATCTTTTACATGTTGAAAAGGTTAAAGAAATACAAAGAGACTGTCAATGAATTCAGCAGACGATAAATCAAATAGAGGAAGGAATAGCGAAAGAGAGACAGAAGCAGCGATATGAGGTACACGATGATATCCTCTATGGGAGAAACAACAAAGGAATGGCAGTGATCATTATCTCGAAGGAGGAACAATTTACAACACCATTAATTTAGAAATACCATTGTAGCCTGTCACACAACCATCGATACATTCTAACGGTTAGAGAAGCTCTGACTAACGATAACTATCCCTATGGAACATCAGATTGCAGAAGAAGTAATAACTGGCATAGTAGAAAGAATCTTCTTAATTTATCCAAAGGAAATCATTACAGATAATGGACGACAATTCACTTCAGAATTATTTAAAATGACTATGGACAGTTTTGGAGTGAAACATTCATTAAATGCACCGTACAAGAAAAATGGAACTGGTTTGGTCGAAAGATTGCACAGAACATTGGAGGAAAGTCTATCAGCTTTCGTAAATCCGGTACAGAATAATTGGGACAAATTCCTTCCATATGTGACCTTCGCAATCAATAATGTCCCTCATCAGGGAATTAAAATATCACCGTTCGTGAAAGAAAGAAATCCCTGAAGACCAAAAGATTCAAATACCTGTGCCTCTAGTTAATACGGACTTTGACAATCCCAGCATGAAAATAAAGAACCACGGGAATGACCAAAATACTCCGGCAGAGATTGCAAGAAATGAATGACAAGAATATAAAGATACAAAAGCAATAAATACGTACAGCGGAAAGAGTGATTAACGTAGGAGACATGGTACTCGAAAACAAAGATAAAAGGCCCTTTGAAGTTTTAGAAGTTACGGGGTCGAATGTGATTTATTTGGACAGGAAAAAGAATGCACACAAAGACCATGTTTGTCGATTCCTAACTGGATATACAGTAGATGAATCCGTTGAAATGCAATCGCCAGAACCCGAACCAATACAACCAGAATCACTTCCTTGGGATCTTCGCCCAAGACACCGATAAAGTTCTTTACTCATAATTAAGTTTAAACCTGTCAGAAAATCAATGTTCGTACAGACTTCAAAAAATGGTGCCCCACTTCAGACAATCGGGTTTCGTCTTGTTTCTCAATGTCTTTGACGAATGATGGTCAATAAGATGTCTAGCTGGTCGTTGTTCTTCCATTTTATCAAATATCTCTTTTATTGCTTTGTTGCAGTGGCCGTGAAATTCAAGCATCAATACTACTAGCCTGGGTTTAGATTCGAACGAAGATTGAAGAGCAAATTGGATGTTTGGAAGTCAGAATTGCTTTTCAAAGTTTGAGATTTTTCGAAGAAATTAATTTTTTTTCTAAGTTTTTCTATTTTATGCATGATTTGAAAAAAACCTGGACTTAACAAAAGTCTTACTTGAAAGGAAGACTGGAAAATAATTATTGTCCCACATTATTATATTTTAAGTTATATCTATTGCAATTATTAGGAAAACATTTGATGAAAAAAGTAACCGTATCTGTGCTTATTTTATAAGTATAAGCATAGCTTACCGTTAAATCATTTTCATTGATTAGTAAGCTGGCGCGTTTAACGAAAATATTAGAAAACAATAAGCACATCATTCACTTAAGTGGCACAACAGCTATTTGTCTGACGAGGGGAATAACGGCAAGAGTTGCAAAGCAAACCTGAAGGAAATTATCTATAGAGTTCAATTCTATGATATCGACAAAGCTCCTTGAGCTTCACAGATCTGTTTGGTGATTATTTCAAATGTTGAAAAGTAAAAGTATTGAAAAATTCAAGCTAACCTTTTCGAATAATCTCTCGGATTAGACAAGTATGTCTTCCCTGGTTTAACATCCGAGGTTTCTCTCCGTTTCCCTTCCTCTATCTAGTCTCCCGAACATTGAGTGTTTCTGTACTTGATTAGCACCGATCATTCAGGGAATTGTCTATCGAAACACATCTTATAGAATTGACTCCATTGAGCCAGCCTCTTTTCTCGATCTTTCGTCGTTTCTTCGTCATTCCCTTCGTTTTTCGAATAATCCTCGTTAATGAATCTGTTTAAAGTCTCTATTTAATCTCCTTTATTTTATCTCACGTGACGCAACGGAAGCAATGACGAAGGATAGAGAGCATATGACGGGTTGAATGGGCATAATCAAGGATGAAGAAGGCCAGAGGTCGATTCCTCATGACCGTACTTATAACATTTTGACCTCGAAAAATAAACAGATGGAATTAAAGGGTCTTATGCAACTTTTTATTATAATTTTCGCATGTTTCCATCAACAAAAAACAATGTAGAGAAGCAGGCGAGAGTGTATGTATGTGTTTGGAGGAAAAGGAGAGATAAATGTCGTTGTATACACACATATTTTTACACTGACGGATGGTTTCGACGGCGACGGCTTCTCCTGAGAACCCGCGGGAGTCACGTCAAACTACTCGTCATTCGACCCAACCGGCGATTAAGAATAACAAAATATGGACAGATATACAGAAGAAATAAAAGGGCAGGGAACCTGTAGTAGAGGAACGGGCACCAGAGGCAAAAGACACCCGATGTGTCAGCTAACCATTCTATGGGAATATGTACACTTAGATAATAACTAGAGACTAGACGGGATACTAGGCAGAGCAGAGAAAAAGAGACTACACCACCGGAATCCATTGAGTCGCATTGCGTGGAAGATACAGCAAAGTCGTTTTTGGAATATGACCAGAGACGGGAGAGGACATCGAAGACATCTGAAAAAAAAGAATATTCAATATCAAAGACAAGTCTTACCCTATCAGGCATGTTGCCGACTTCGAAGGCAAGACGATCAATCATGGCAAGTGTCTGCCTTCTATCATGGGTCATTAGACAGACGGTACTCTCTCGAATGACACTGTGAAGGAGCATGAGAAAGTCGTATTTAGCCTGTCCAATATGAAGGGAGGAGGGAGTCATCGAGGTCGATGCCTCGGAATCGGTGTCATCTCCGCTGGATGACATCTGAAAGAATAATAGTCTCCGGAAGCATTGGATGTTAAAATGTTTGTTAACGTATGACGTCGTCAAATATCCCTTTGCTTGACAAAACAAAGGCTGATCAAACGAGCTGTCACGTGCCCTCCTTACCCAGTCTTTGTCGCTAAAGTGATTATCCAGATAGCTGCGAAGCTTCTGTTCTTGGCTGGAGACATCGGGGAAGTCGATGAAGAACCGGGAGCACATGTATTTCTCCAGTTTGTTGAGACAATCAGGACGGGCTGGTTTGTATCCTCGGATGTAGAGATGACAGTACTTGAGGAGGCCTCCTCCTCGGATCTCTTCCGGCTTCAATGTATCAATCATTTTGTCTTTTAGATGTCGCATTGCCTATAGATAAATTATTCAGTCCGTGTTTTCTTACCATTTTGATATCGCCGAACATACTCTCAATTTTTACAACGAGATTAGGAGCATTGATGTCGTCGAGAAGGGGATCAAGAGTTATTTGGAAGGAGTCGACAGAGAATTCGAACTGCCTTCTCATCTTGTCGACGAATTTTAACTCGATACATCGACCAAAATCATTGTTCAAAGAAAAAAGAGACCATCTGTCATCCTCTCCAGAAACCTGAACCCTTTTTTAAGACTTCATTTTTTCTCACCTTGACCATTTTTCTAACATACACATCCTTTAGGGTATCGGCATTTATCCGAGCCTTGTTGGCATTTCCAGGAATCAGCTCGGAAAGCGTAGCGAAGACGGCTCCGCGAACATTTTCGAAGCTCTCAGCATTTTCAGCATTCATCGGGAAAATGAGATCGAGATCGGAAAATTCGACATCGGGGCTGACGGCGAATGAGGCAGCTCCTCCGTTAATTTTGACGGATTGAGGAGCAGAGTTGGCCTCCCTGAAAAGACCATTTTCTTAAAAAATTTGATTCCTTACCTCAAGTTTCTTCGAAGACAGGTGATAACAGCATAGAGGGTGGTGGTGATGGTTGGGAAATTGCCTTTTCCATGGATTTGGACCTGTTCTGTCAGAACTCCCCTCAGGCGATCGACCTATAACAAGTGAGTCTCTAATTGCAGCTTGTTATTATGCCCCCGGGCTGTGTTGACCACCCTTCATAGTCAATCGGCTGGAAGACTAAACAGAAGGACAGCTGAATGACATCATAGGGAAGAAGTTTATAGAAGGGAGGGCTATTAATAAAAAAGGAGGGAAATGACGTCGTCTAATTGGCATCCGTCCCTGACGTCATCTGACGATGCTAACGAGCAACTTGGTCGAAGAAGAGGCACGCAAACAGTTAGGGGTGCAAAGGTTCCGGAATACTAATGGCAATATGAGCCGTTTATAGCTTCGTTTATATGCAATGTGTTTACTCCCAAATAAATATCTGCAACTGACCTGCTTAGGAGTCAGTTCCGTGATACTCGACACCGTCGGTGGGATGGGTTCCACCTTCGGCATTCGAAGACACTGAGCGTGGGGAGCCGCAGTGAGCTGAAAAATGAGAAATTAGAAGAGGCATATAGATAGAAAGTGTGTTGATATGGATGGGGAGAGATTTCAGAAGAAAAAGGAATCACGTCAAAGAGTGAAAGGAGAATTCTTTCCTCGAAAACAGGCAAAGCAGTAGACTGTTGACATCTCCCCCCTTGTATAATAAATGAGATCCAGAAACTTCTTGAATATTCGAAACAGATAAGAGCTTATTCGATACACCAATCAAGAGGGAAAAAACTTACCCCGTTGGGCCACCGACGACTACTCATGTTGATTTGAGAAGGAAGAGACCTGTTAGAGCTGTCGCAGTTACAATCAATGTGCCAGCTCCTTTTCGGTTGCTCCAAAGCCCCGCCCCTCGTTTCTTTTCCCTCTCTCCCTCATCGAGGTTCTGTTCATTTGTCTGTTGTCTCGCCGCCTGCCATACTCCGACCCAAAAAGGATATCTCTCCTCTCTCCCCCTTTCCTATACTGTCTTCTCCAGCTGCAGGGTCTCGAAAGCTTTGCCTCGGGCATTCATCCCACGCAACACGTCAGTCTGTTGTGAGAATGATATCACTCCAAGTAAGGGAGCTCACGAGTGGCGCGAAAGTCCCAGGAGGCGGAGTCTTACTCTACGTCATGGAGGTAGTAGCTAAAAAAGGAATAGGGAAGGTCCCCTTCGGACTGGCTAACGATCTGCCCTTTAAAGAGATAAGAAAGAAGTGAAACAACAATCTAAGAGTAGTGGGTGGGTCAACCAGGTAAAGATAAAGACAAAAGACGTCAGCAGCTTGATTAAAAGGGTTTTTAAATACAAAACAGGTTAAAAACAGAGATTAGGTCATCTAATGAGAGGACAAGGAAAAAAATCCAAAAAAAAGAAAAATTGACTAATGGATGACTTGCTGGGGAGCAAAGACGAAAAAAAGAGAGGAAAAAGACAGGGAACGACATTGATTAATCCTCATATTTCTTCCTTATTGGCACCTATTTGGTCCATATGTATCGAATTTGAATAAAAGTATTCGAAGGGATTGAATAATGCAATCCTTTTTAAGCGTAATCCTTTTTTTCATTGACTTAATAAGATTGTGAAAATGAGTCCTCATTCTCTCTTTGTATACAAGTGAATAAAAGAAAGTGTTTTGTGTTCTGTTCTTTGAATATCTCGATTGTTCGTTCCTTGATGTCAGCCGATTGTGCAACATTTGTTTTAAAGGGGAATCTCTTTACAACAAGAAGAGTCGAGGATTCATGGATAACACGAGTCTCCTAATTGAGGGACTTAGTCTTACAGAGAAGACGAAGAGAGAAGGATGGGCGGTAAAAGACGAGGTTCAGATGATGTGAGAGAATCAACATGACACAATGGGAAAGGCAATAGAAAGAAGAGAAAAAGCAGAATATTAACAGAGGGAGTAAAAAGAGGTACCAACATGGATATCCCGGGTCGGGGGCAATTGTTTCCAAAAAGGCGATCCTTCAGCCTGCACAAATAGTCGGCCTTCCGCAGTCGGATTTGGTGCGACGCCCCCTCACACCCAGGGTTTAACTGGTTGGATAGATTGGACAGTCAGAAGCGGGGAATGCTTTGACTTGGTCCGTCAGCGACACGAGGACGACAAGCGACAAAATATGGGTGGAGACAAGTGGAGAGAGAGCCATAAAGACCAGAATGGGGGACTGTCTCTCATCCCTCCTCCTGTCTCACGTGGCCTCATTATTCAAACCGAACCTTCGAAAATAGAGCCACTTTTCGAGACGTTAATAGTGAAAACAGGAAGAGGGGAAAGAAGAAGATCTCACTATTTTGAAAGAAAGAGAAACTAATTCCGCCAGGTGTCGTGTCCGTTAATTTCCGCCGAAAGTCGATCGGAGGGACGTTGTTTGGATATTCCCCGACTCATCTACCCTTTACATAAAACGAGTTCAGAGAGCGTGCCAAACATATTTGGCTTTTACGTAGTATTTTCAACACCGGGTTCGGTGTTTTTCCCGTCGACGTCAGTCGTTTTCAAACATTTCAAACAATGAGGGAGGATTGGGTAAATGACTAGATCTTCGACCTCTAACATGTCTCTGATACTCTTCCCTTTTTCTCCACGACTGCTGACGTCGGAATTCACTCAGCGTTTTTTGCCGGAGGGAGAGCCTTCCTTCGACAACTCACGTGGAGGACTGACAGCGCCTTTTTCTTTTATTTCTTTGAATAAAGAAGAGATAAGACCATAATCCAGAGAAACAAAAATCAAAAAAAAAACGAGAAAAGGAGACGACCTCATGCGAGCTAATCAACCCATCAATCTGTCCCTCTCTCGCCAATGGTCCGATGTGACTCATCACAGGACGACATATGTTGCCGGAGGACCAGACAAAACTCGGCTGGTGTGACCCTGGGAAGATGAGAAACGATTTCGACGAAGAAAATGAAGAAAACAGGAGAGAGACTACTTGATAAACAATGACTTAAACTAGAAACTAAGAATAGGCCGAAAGAGCGATGAAAGAAGCGAGATCGAAACGGATGGCAGTGTGAGAGGGAACTGGTTTGAATCGAGAGATATAGAAAGAGAGATCACCTACCTGAATATCAAGACGTCTCCAGTTAGCTGGTCGAGAGGCAGTTTTCCTTCGTCCCATCTTCTGAAAAGAATTTTTTTTTTGAAAAAGAGACGGTATAAGAGAAGGAGAAGAGTTGCGTTATCTGAGCACGGGCGGTGGCCAAAGGCAGCTGATAGCCGATGGAGAAAAAGATGGTAGAAGAAAGGACGAGAAGCCAGGACAAAGGGCGGAGAACGGGATGCTTTGGGATGTAATGTTGCGAGGGACAGCGAGAAAGTGAGATTCGCCATATTGCAACACACGTGGTGATCGTCTCATAGATATCAAAAATGTGACTGTAAACAATCAATACATACCTGGTTGCATAGATAAAGAAAGAGAAAGAGACTAATGGAGAAAAAGGGAGGAAATCCATCTTCTGATGGCAACAGACCGTAACAACAAGCCGGCTTGTCCAAGTTGGACGATGTTTTGAATAGAGGATGTTGGACAAATAAAATAGTTGGAAAGAACAGTTAGGAAGAAGGCATTGTTCCTCCGGCACAATAAAGGCAATATTCTTAGTGTGTAACGGTTGATCTGAAGTGTGATTGTTTGCGGAAGAAAGGAGGCGAAACTGGAGCCATTACGAAGAACAATCGGACCGGCGCGAGACGCAAAATTCTTTGGCAGAAAGGGATCCCGCAGAGAAGAACTGGCTTCATTCATATAACTCATACAGTAATTCTTAGAATTCCTCAAGAAACATTTCTTTGAACAATCATCGGCTAGGTCACAATGCAGCTGAATCTCTTTTGTCCGACGAGAATTCGACAGGAAATGCGACATTCAAATGTTGTCTTTTGAGTCAGTCGACGTCGTCCTCTGACGTCGAATACAATCCTCGACCTATCTCGTCTGTCCTATTCCTCCCCGTTCTGTTTTGATCTCGTCCGGCAGCTGATGTCTTAACATCAACAATCTTCCTCGAAAGATATGATTCATGGTTTAAAATAGATCTCAAGATCGGTCGTTTGGAGGAAAAAGAGTCAAAAAGAATTTAGATTGATGGATGGCAAGGATACTTTGACCTCAATTTCTAACAAGCTACAGCTGTTTCGAACAAAGATTCATCGACAGTAATCTAGAGAGAGGAAGGGATCAACACGGGTTAAATGGAGGCCGGAACGGGGGCAGATGAAAGGGATACACGGCACTTTGCCACTTTATACACAACACGCAAAACGAGACGACTTCCAAAGGGATCTGAATAAGACTGACAAGAGAGAGAAGAAGCGTAACAGAAGGAATAGGAAGGCAGGGAGGATCAGGAGGAAAACAAACTAATCACTAGAGAAGAGAGAAAACACGAAGTAGCATGGTGTGCCAGAACAGATGTTATCGGATCAAAAGGACAGGGAGGTCCACTCTCCCACCACCCTCGACCGTAAGCCATTCTCTTGTGTTGATGCAGCAGCCAGCAATATTTGGAAGAGTCAACATGCCTATGATCAGAATGGCGAGCGGTTGTATTCCAAGTTTGCATGGCTCGTCTTTCAATCGCCCTGACGTCAAAATGAAATAGAACAGTCATCTGGAAATGGATACCATCCAGAAGGGACATGTGTGGTCAATTTAAATAAGAAACTTTTTTTTTAGAAAAGAAGAAAATGGAAGAAGAGGAAAACGTCGAAAGTAATATCTCGCAGTATCTTTTTCTGTGGGAAAAAAACGTGGCATAGACAGCTAAAATGACCGTTAATGGTCTCGAGTTTGATCGAGGAATATCAATAAGACTAAAAGTCAATATAAGAGGGGATGGAGTGATGGATGGGAAAGAATGGACCAGATGTGAAAGGATAAACAGAAAAGAGAGAAGAAAAGATGGTTCCGAAACGACTTTTATTGATTACGGCCGAAGAGAAACATAGAAGAAGAAGGGCAACCTTGGAAGCGGTAGAAGAAAATGCCGGCAGAAGCAAAACAAAACGGGCGAAACGATTGGAATCTATCGCTCAAAGATCGGGAGCGGGAGTACTCGTCGAGTACGAATTAAGCGAATAGTATTCACTGTTTTGACTGACTATTTTTCCTCATTTTCCTCTCTATCGCCTTTCACTGGATCTACTGTCTCTTATCGTCCGATAATCCTTGTCCTTTCTAGCTTAATTTGCACATGTTCATGAAACAAATAACCTCGAAAAACAACAAGGAGGTTACAAAGAACAATTGAGAAGGGAATCAACGATGGGTTCGACAAACTTGAGTCTAATAGAGGAGACAAACATCTTTTTGTTCAAAAATATCTTGACATCATACCTCTCGCACTCATTCATACTCGTCGTCTTTTTAGCTAACAGTCGCCGTCAAGGTCGTCACGAGTCCAGATCAACCCAGTCGGGTTGCGTGATACTACGTTTCTCTGAAATTTTCGACTAGCCGACACTGTTTACCGGAAACAAGAAAAACTTGGAAGAGAGCTTTTGTTGATATTTTTCACGGAAAACGACACGTAGGGGATGATCTGATTTTTTTGTGTTTCGCTCTTCGCCGATGAAAACCGGAGACAACAAGCCGTCGCTGGAATGAAAAGTCTAGATAGAGGGAGGCTCAAAATGTTTTGAAGGATATTGTTTTTCAAACTTTTTTTTTTAATAATTTTCAAACTAATAGTGAACTTGTCCAATGTCCGCACCGCACTTTTTTGACTGTCTGCAATTGCGAACAAAAAATTCACTCTTCGTACACCACTGGTGGCTATAATTTGTAATGAACAGAGAACGAGAAGCATCGGCCGGTCTGCTGTTACAAAAGACCATAAGGAAGTAATGGAGTCGGCAAAACTGCTCCCAGCTAAAACACTGGAACCAACGGTCATTCTTTTGCTACGTCTCATCGTTTGATCTCAAGATAGCAGCCGCCCCTCCACTCTAGACTTTGCAACTCATCAATTAGCATTGCAGGTCGTCAGGGTTGCAGTCGCTCGTTGGTCATAGTAGAAGAAATGTCTGTCTCTTGAAGGTCATTTGTACCCTTAAATCAAATACTCAAAAAATGTCAAATAAAGTGTGCAAACGAAAATGGCTATTCAAAGGACACATTCATTAATTGGCTTTGAAAATAATGAAAATATGAGAATGTGCTAAATTTTGCAAAGGGCGTTTTAGCGACCTGACCTAGTTTGATAATTCAATTTTTTCCTTCACGGTTCCAGAATCCAAGATTATACTGTTCCTGATCGTCGTCGCTCTTCAACTATTCGGAGAAGAAAAAGGCAGACCCTCCGAAGTCTCTGAATCTTCCACTACCGGAGTAAAAACGATATTGTCAAGTCGACTGATGGTGTTCCATCAGTTCCTCCAAGAAGAAAGAAACGCAAAAAGTTGTCCAAATCGAAGAAAGAAAAGAAGGAAGAAGATAAGAAGGAAAAGATAGACGACGATGGCGAATATAAGAAAGAGTGATTCGTCCACTAACATAAATATTGTCCCTCTCGGGCAAGTATCTGAGTTTTTTTCTGGTTCTTTTGATGAGCTTCAGTTGTATTGTTTTTATCTCCCCAGGGAAAGAATAACTCTGAGAATAATTTTTGGAAACTTCAATAAGCTTCAGACAATCAAGCAATATTAAGCGTCCATCTTTACCTTTTTTAGGGCAAAATCATCTTGTCATCTCTCCTCAAGAATCTCCTTGGCTACTTTACTTCGCTTTGTCTGGATTTCGTGTTATTTTTGTTTTATTATTACTCTCGTTTTGAAATCTTACTTTTTTCGGAACATGTTTCTGCTTGAATCGTATGTCATCTCTATACTTCGAAGACTTCACCAGTTTTACATCTTTGAAATCATTTCTTTCATTCAATTATTTATCTTCAAGAATACCTAAGAGTAAGTTTTTCTTCCAGCTGAAAGTGATCACTATACTACTTGATAGCCTTATCATTCGACCAATGTTTCTCCTTGCCACTGCTCTCTTTTTTCTTTTCTTCCTTATTTTGCATTACCTCGAGAAATTAGAAATTGGAGGTCTAAGAAATAAGACTGTTTTCATCACAGGATGCGATACAGGTAGTTCTTGTAATACAAACAAATTTTCAAAGGATTTGGTCACGGACTGGCTTTGAAATGTCTCTCTCGAGGAATGCCTGTGTTTGCTGGTTGTCTCACTGAAATAGGGGCAGAAAGACTACAAAAGGAAGCAAGAATGTTCACAGGTAAACTGGAGACAATCATTGTGGACGTTTCAAGCGACGAAAGTGTTGAAAAGGCAAGGAAGGTTCTTGAAGAGAAGACAAAACCCTACGGGGGGCTTCATGGGGTTGTCAACAATGCCGGAATTGCCGGAACGTCATTCGCGGATGATCTTCTAACAGTCGATGATTACAAGAAGGTGAGTAGAGCTTAGCACTCACGATTTGAAGGTGGCAGAAGTGAATGTTTGGGGGATTATTCGTGTTACACATGCCGTAAAGGATCTGGTGAAAGAGACGAAGGGAAGAATCGTCGTCGTAACATCTGTTCTTGGTAGAGTTGCCCTTCCCTATCTTGGACCATACACTGTCTCCAAGTTCGCAGCCTCTGGCTTCGCCGATACAATCAGGTAAATTTAAGAAAACAAAAAAATTAGCAGAAAGGAGTTGAAACCATGGGGAGTGAAGGTATCAACGATTGAGCCTGGTGGATTCAAAACTCCCATCCTTGACAGCAAGAATATTACTGTGAGATCCATTCTTGCCTCTTTTTCTGACAATTTTAAGGGCCTGCTTGAGAATGTGTGGAAAAGAACGTCGCCAAAACTGCAAGCCGCTTACGGACAAGAATTCTTCGAATTTTGTCTTAAGGGAACCAATTCGTTTACCAACATCATCGGATCGGAGAGGATCGACCTTGTCGTTAATGCCTACTTCCATGCATTGATTGCCGTCTTTCCTCGTCCTCGATATCAGGTTGGATACGATGCGAAATTCTTGTAAGGTGTAGGAAATCCATAGCAATGAGATTCAGATGGATTCCTCTGGCTATCCTGCCCACCAGACTACAAGACCTTCTTATCGAGACGGGTGTCTTCCTCATCGGTACACCAAAGCCGGCTGCGTTAAGATCGAAATGAATAAACTCGGGAGTCCAGTCTAGTCTCTTGTGCTCTTTCTCTTCGATAACCTTTCTTATCGCCCACAACGCCTGCTCATTCGCATGTTCTTTTTGATTGTTTTCCTCGTCTTCGTCTATTTTCTTTTTACTCATTTCCTTGAGAAATGGGAACTTTCCGATCTAGAGAATAAACCCGTCTTCATCACCGGTTGTGATTCTGGTTTGGTCCCTGCTTTCTTCCTTTTCTAGTTTCCAGGTTTTGGTCATGGTTTAGCTCTGAAATGTCTGTCTCGTGGAATGCCCGTGTTTGCTGGATGTTTAACAGAGAAGGGAGCAGATGAACTAAAAAAAGAAGCTAGGAATCTATCCGGAAAACTAGAAACCATTCTGATAAACGTGGTGGATGACCAGAGTGTCTTAAAGGCTAAAGAGAAGTTGGAAGAAAAGGTCAAACCATATGGAGGACTACACGGCCTTGTCAATAATGCCGGAATAGTGGGAGCAGCCTTTGTCGATGATCTTCTGACAGTTGATGACTACAAGAGGACGGCAGAAGTGAATGTATGGGGGATTATTCGAGTTACCCACGCCATGAAGGATATTATCAAGAGATTGAGGGGTCGAATAGTCGTTGTGACATCTATCTGTGCCAGAATATCCATTCCAGCCAATGGACCTTATACTGTCGCAAAACACGCAGCATCTGGCTACTGCGATACTATAAGGTTCTTTCCTTTTATGAATATTAAATGTTCAGAAAGGAATTAAGTCCGTGGGGAGTAAAGGTATGTGTTTTGGAGCCAGGATTCTTCAACACTCCTCTGACTGACTATAGGAATGTAGTTGTAAGACCTTACTAGAGTAATACACAAGATTTAGGGAATAATTGAAAGTGTTTGGAAAAAAACGAGTCCCGAAATGAAAAAGGCTTATGGTGAAGAGTATTTGCACGAGAGTCAACGGAGTGCTCAGCAATTCTTAATTCGAATTGGGTCTGATCGTACGGATCTCGTTGTCGATGCCTACTTCCACGCTCTCACTGCTATGTTTCCCCGTCCACGATATCAAGTAGGAAACGATTCGAAGTTCTTGTGAGTCCTTCTTCCTTTTTTACCTTATTTATCTCAGTTGGGGCCCGGCTTCCCTGCTCCCCTCCCGTCTCCAAGATCTTCTCTTCTATCTGGGCGATTTGTTGCTCGGTCGACCCATACCAGCTGCTTTGAAAACGCGGAAATAAACAGATTGTTATTGCGTCTTATTCCCCCCTGTTGTTCCATCCGTAGCTTCTCTCGAACACTCTTTCGCTTCCGATAAAACGAGAAAGAGGCGGGGGGGTCAGCTGTACTCTCGTAAACAACGGACAGCGTTTATTGTTTCTTATCGCCGTCGACCGTCTATTATTTTCTGAGAATGACTATCGAATGGGTGCCGATTCTTACCTCTCCATGGAAACGCAGAAGGGGTCTTCTGGCTGTCTTCCATCACTTCTTCATGACCTACATCCTCGCCATAATCTGCATGTTCCTTCCTTTCTTCCTGGTTTGTTTTTTATTTTATTTTCTTCATATTAAATTTTGTTCAGTTCTTCACCTTTCAATGGCATATTCTTCTAATCTATGGTTTTTGGTATTACTTCGATAAAGATTCTCCAAGCAGAGGAGGATACAGAAGTGAGAGATATCAAAAGTAAGTATACTGAATAGAAACAGATCTTTCAGAATGCGGATCCATGACTGGTTCGCCGAATATTTTCCCATCACTCTTCACAAAACAGTTGAATTGTCTACGGATAAAAACTATCTCTTCGGTATCCACCCCCATGGGATAATCGCCATGTCAGCTTACTCCAATTTTGCTACGAATGGCACTGGAGTGTATGAAAAGGTATCTTGTTTAGAAAATAGAGTAAAGTCAGTTCCCCGGCATTCAATTCAATCTTTGTACCCTGAGGAGTAACTTCTCCATGCCGATTCGAAGAGAACTGCTGATGTTAAATGGATGTATAGATTGTTCAAAGGAAAGTATTGAATACGTTTTAACAAAGAGTGGTACTGGAAAGGCCATTGTTCTCGTCATCGGTAGGATACTTCTCTAGTTCTTATATAATTCTTTAGGGGGAGCGGAAGAGGCTCTGGATGCCCATCCCGGCTATCACACTCTCACTCTAAAATCTAGAAAAGGATTTGTGAAGGAGGCGCTGAGAACGGGAGCTTCCTTGGTCCCTGTCTATTCCTTTGGAGAAAATGAGGTGTTTGACCAAGTCGAAAATCCTAAAGGATCAAAATTGAGAGAATTCCAAACCTATATGAAGAATCTTATCGGTATCTCGTGGCCCATTTTTCATGGAAGAGGACTGCTTCAAGTAGGAATTTGAAATCACATATTTTCTTTTTCTCTAGTACACCTTCGGATATCTTCCTTTTCGAAAGCCGATTAACACCGTCGTCGGACGGCCGATTCCAACAGAAAGAGTTGAGAATCCAACCCAGAAACAGATTGATGAGCTTCATCAGAAATACATCGATGAATTGAGGAATCTGTTTGAGGAACATAAAGGAAAATATGGAGTGGACGAGAAGACACAACTGATTGTTCAATGAGGGAAGAACAATGTTCGTAGAGAAAAAGATTTTATTTACGCTTATTCAATGAAAAAGAATTTCGAAGAAATATGTATACCTGTAGGACGGATTCGCACATAATATTTTTCCGTTGTGATAAAAAATACAAAAAAAAGTTCATGAGTTGGAGAAAAAAAACGACAATTTACAAAAGTCCCAATAGAAGAAGAGACTGGATGACCGACAAAGAAAGACAAAATTTGCGCGTGGCAGCCGAGAGATTGAAAAAAAATAAAAATGTCATTTTGCTTTTTAATTATCGAAAGTGGGGGAATGCCTTTTTCATAATAGTTCCCTGCTATTACTAGTTCAGAATGTTTTCCTAATACTGATCAGTAAAGTAGGAGAGGTTTTAATAAAATATTAGGTTGTTCGAAAATTAATGCAGAAAATAAACACATTTTAGATTATCAATCTTTTCAAAATTTAAGATCCTACGATGCTATGTGAAAATTGAATGATAGAAATAGGTTGTAGAGATTGTCTCTAATGTTATCGCTATTGTCCAGACTACATTTATAAAGACAAAACGCAAAAACGTACCGTTTTTATCCCAATATGTGAAATCCTTTTCTGAAGTTGAATGTACTTTAATTACGTTCGATCAGCAAATTGCCCTCCCTCCCTCCCCCCCCCCCCCCTTTCCGAATGTTTTATCGGTTCTTCATATCCATTTCATCCATTATTTTAGCATATATCCCAATGGAACCGTGTGAGATTTTAAAGAAAATTGAGAAAACATGAATTTTCAGTTGAAGGACAGATCGGTGTTACATTCCCTACAGTTCCAGCCAGTCAATTCAGGTTTAATTAGGTAGAAATTTCTTCTAGCATGTCAAGAAATAACGAAAAGAGCTATTGACGTTATTCTTACTCTGTCTGACACGGTGGATCAGACAACTGCTACCGTTTCGTGTCCTGCAAAAACACGAGTGAAGGTATGTTTTTCTGTGATAATATAATTTCACTTGCGGCTGATATTATATTCTTTTCAATTAGATAATCAAGTTAAATTATCCGGAGCAACGGGAACTATCACCTGTTCTGCGGAGGATGGCTAGATGGGACCGCCGTAGTTACAATGGTTTCTTGTGATCCAGGTATGGGAATCAGAGATTGGTTGAATTATTTCGTGAAATGTTTACGGGATTGTTAATTTTTATTATTTTATGATTCACTTTACCATGTTTTCAGTTTGCAATCCGACCCCAACATTTCTACGTAAAGCGGCGTCATCGTTAATTTCGTCAGCGTCAATTTCTCACTTTGAAGGTGGAGCTACAATAAAAAGGCGTGAACAACATCTCATTCAACTGTTTACCCTCAACACCTTTTTTCCTTTTTGCTTTTTAAATCCTATTTTTTCAGATATAATGTCTAATCAAAAGAATAACAAACAACAGCAAGAAGGTCGTATTTCGTCCGTTACCACTCCAGATGATCTTGCTGATAAAATTGAGAATCTCTCTGTGGTAAGCCCATATCTCTTCACCATATCTCTCTTGATCAGGAAAAGAAAAAAACTCCACTTGCACCTCAAATGGCTCCAGCCATCAGAGATGACAAGGAGGAAATTAAATTGATATCAAATCTTCACGAAATCAAAATAAAACCGATTGAAGTCCATATCTACAATATCAGTATCTCTACTTTGACTTCAAATGGATCAAGCAAAGATTTAACAAAGGGTTCTGCGTATGTTAGGAGAAACACTCTAAATTCTTTTCAGTGCCAGTCGAACAGACAGAAACGAGATTATCGTAGCTGCTTTGAGGGTAGCTCTGCATATGTATCAATTGTTGAAGGACGGAGAAGGAGCCTTCTACGATGGAAATGAAAAAATATTTTCCAGTGTTTCCCTCGATAAGCGACTCGATAAAGTAGGTGACTGATATGAATGGAGAGACCCCTTTTTTAGAATACCTTCCATGTTCTCATTGACAAACTTCCCAAGAATATTAGAAACAAAATCGGTTCTCATAACATCTCAGAAATCGTCATCGAAGTACATGTCGAAAGCTCAACTACTATCAATACGGAAGATTTCAAACAAACCAGATTCAATATGGAAGAGATGAAAAACAATGACCAATCTGTTTTCAATTTCCTTGATAGACTGACCAACACTCCATTCGAATTGAGGTGGGGTTATTGTAATTAAATTATAAATTTCAGTGGAAACTACACTGCTTTCCGAGGTGGAAAACTCTTTCCGAAAACAGGATTTCGAGAGATTAAGAGAAATGGACAAGAGTTGGTAACAGGAATGAGTAAAGGAATAACAACCGTCAACGATAAGGATGAACATTCTCTGGCTCTTGTCATTGATGGTTTGTTTTTCTTCTTAACCCTTCAGTCAATTCTTTCAGCTAAAAAAGGTCAATTCTTTCGGCGACAGCCTTTGGTCAAATATCTTGAAGAAACCATAAGATGGAAGGGATTAAATGATAGAGTTGATTACAAAAAAATGAATGAAATGGTTAAAGGTAATCTCAGTATTTTCATTTATAAGAGTTTCAGGTCTGCAACTGGTTCAAATCGGTCAAGATAAGCAACAGATCGGTTTTCCCTTCACAGCTACTGGAATAACTGACAAATCAATAAGAGACATTACAGTGTAAGGCAGTCAATCACTCTCAGCACTCTTTTTAGCATTCGAAAAAGTCAAAAAATCCCTCTCTTGGACGACCCTACCTTCGTCAAATACAGGCAATACGATCATCTTCCAGCCATTGTTGTCAGTGGAAACAACAAAGAAGGCAAAATGTTCGAGAATTACTATCCCATTACCGATTTGTGGCTCACTGGAAATCAAAAAGTTCCACTCTCTAAACAAAATGGAGTGGTAAGTAAGAGCAATTCTTCAACGAAATATTCACAGCCTCCTCCAATGAAAGTCAATGACAGGTTCAATGAGAATTATGGAATGGTCCAGGAATTGAGGCAAAGTGAAGAATCAGAAATTCTTGCAGCCTTTGGTGTCTCCATTTCGGAGGACCCGATCCAGCCGACAGCCATCAGACGAGACCTGCCCACTGTGTCATATGCAGGTAGTCAGTCGCAAGCAACGGTAAGAGAAAAATTGGGATATATTGGATAGATTAAGGCTCGTTGGAAGATGAAACAAAGAGATAAATATGTCGAACCAGCACATATTAACTATATTTTCGTCGGATTCCCTCCAAACGAGAAAGACGAGAAAGATGTTAAGGAATTATGTGATAACTTGAGCATATTGGCAAATGATAATGGACTAAGCGCAACATTGTTAGCACAACATGTGCAAGGAACAACGGTAGAAAAGAATGTCAGATCGATCTTTGAATGGGCGAGTAAAACAACTGGTAAAGAGGAGACCAAGAAAAACTGTCTAATTCTTTATTTTGATAACAAGGATTCAACAAGTCATGGTAGATTTTCTTCTCTCATTTCATTTAATCTTCTATAGGATATCTGAAACTATTTGAAAGGGAGTATGGCATCACGAGTCAGCATATAACGATGGAAGTAGTCAGAAAAAAAGGGGGAGACACCTGTTTAAATATTTTGAACAAGATGAACATCAAGATGGGAGGACTGAATTACTCTATCATGCCCGATAAATATGCGTAAGTGTTTATAATCTTCAATGTAATCTTTTAGTCAACATGATTGGATCACCAATGGAAAAACCCTGATCGTGGGATACGATGTCTGCCATCCGACTCACCTTCCACAAGATAAGGAGAAAAAACCTCCAACCTCTGCCAGCATTATTGGGGTAAGTTCCATTTCCATTTCCATTTACATCTAATCAGTTTTCATTCAATGGTGCAAAGAATCCCCTTTACTTCATAGGAGACTTTCATTTCCAACGTCCCCTATCAGAACAAGTCGAAGATAATATTCTAATCCAAAGGATCCAATGGATGGTGAACCTTTTCAGAAAGAATCGTGAATGTCTCCCAGAAAGTATTGTCATTTTTCGAGATGGAGTATCAGATGGACAGTTCAAAATGGTGCGAGATCTTTTTAACAGAACTATCATTTCAGGTAATAGAAGAAGAGTTCGAAGCCATCAAGCATGGAGTAAACGACTTCAAAGAAGTCCACAATGTGTCCGATTGGAATCCAAAGTTCGTCCTGATTATCATTACGAAGAGACATGACAAGAGATTCGCTGTGGAGTGTGAAAAAAGGGTGGAGAATCCTAAGGCTGGAACTGTTGTGGACGATCAAGTCGTCAGAACAGACTTTACTCATTTCTACATACAGCCCCACGACGCCATCATGGTAGGATACTTGGATTGTTGATTGATTCTTTAGGGGAGTGTGAAAATGAATTCCGTCTATGTGATGGTAAATGACTTACAAAAAGAAGGCGAAACACAGGATAGAATTCAAGCAACCATCATGGCTTTAGCCTTCAATCATCAAGTATGATATGAACAGAAATAAACTTCTTTGTAGATCAGCAATAACTCAACCAGTCTACCAGAGCCGGTCTATCAGGCGGATGAATGGGCCAAGAGAGGCAAACTTATCTGGGATACTTACGTATCGTAAGTTTATGAAAAAAAAGAGGAAGGCTGAGATGTTTCAGGATGAAAAGAGAATTCCCTCGATTGACGACATGGAACAGAAATGTCTATTCGACAGCTCCTATCGACTACGAAAATATGACGAAAATGTATGCTTTAAAAGACACTCATCTCGAAGAGAGACGTGTCAATGCCTAAAGGATCTCGTTTCCTGTACAATGAGTTATTAATTCTAAAAATTTTTTTGTTTGCGAAACTGCTTGTAATAAACTTTTGTTAACTAGATTATAAGCCACACCATAAACCACTCTTCTTTTTTTTTTGGTTTCTTTTTTAAACTCTTCTTTCTGTTGGTTTTTCAAGAAAAAAAACCCCAAACGACAGTCGATTATGTTAGTATTGAACAAGAAAAGAATCCGTTGAATGATTTCTTACCTCCGAAATACTCTGCAATATTGAGATCCTAAATGCATAGCATTGTGTCAATTAGTGCATCAAACGGAGAGGAAAGAATCATACTCCCTTGATAAATTTGATAAAGGTTCCAGGTTATTTTTATAACTTTTTTCACTTTTGTTTAGTATGTTATTATTTTTTTTGTTAATATGAATTAATATCAGTAGGAAGGAGTGATTGGAGTTATTCTCTATTTTTATCAATGTTTATTTCATGTAATTGTAATATAGCCAGTTATAAAATCTAGTCTTTCCTATGCCTTATAAACCTGGAGAGTCGTCTTTATACTTTGTCTTGTATACTTTCTCATCTCCTGATATACTCTCCTCTCGATGTCATCTCCCTCGGAAAACTGGAGGATATCTACCATTCTGATATTCAATCCTCTTCTCTCACTGAAATAACTCTTATTTTTTCTTCTTCCCTACCCATCCATCAGTGGAATCTCGTCCAGTCGACTAGCACTCCGTTCTTCCATATCTTGTTCGTCGGCGAATCTTAGAATCTCCATTGTTTGTGGCATGAAGGCTATCGTGTCTCTTCTCTCATTCAATGTTGGTACTTGTTGAGCTTCATGCATAAACTGCAAGAATCTTTTAATTATCAGAAAAAAATACCTGTAGAATATCATAGGACGTGATATGTTCCTTCTCCGGATATCTCCTTCGAATCTCTTCTATTATCTTCAATAGTTCCTTTACCTCCACCTCCATCTGTTCCTTTTTCTGTTTTCTCTTGAAGTTAATTTTTCTTCCGAAATAATGAATCTTAAGGAAGATTTCTTTCAATTCGAATGCTGCCAGTTCGGCACACATGGACAGAACGGCAACACCGAAAGTGACAAAAACAAAGATGTAAATGAGGGTCAACACGTGGTTCAGATCATTTGGCATTTCGCTCATCGTTAGATTGGCTACGAGATTAAAGGTAACAAAGAAAGCCTCGATAAAGGTTGCCTTTCCTCCGGCTGCTATATACATCAATCCACCCATCATACAGAAGACTAAAAGGATGGAGGCATTGATACTCAGTGGAAGACGCTTCGACGGCTCCTCCGGGGGCTTCTCCTCCTCTTCTTCTTGCTCTTCTATCCCTGAAACAATGGGTTACTGTGCTATGGAACTCACGTATTCCTTGGAGATCGTCTTCTGTTCTCGTCGGAGTATATTTTCTAATCGGTTGAAAGAATGAGATGGAATTCTCGAGGAGAGCGGTGCTTGAACATTTCTCCCAAATGGAAGGTGACTTGTACTGAAAGGTTGTTTTCTATATAAATTAATAATACCTTCGAGTAGGCTTCCAGCACTATGTGAGATAAGAAACGACCAATATCAACGGCAGCAAGAACCATCATCGGAATCCCAAGAAGACCATAGGCAATGGCTGTGTACTGTCCGAGTGGGGTTATAGGAACAGCGTAGGAATAGCCGGTAGTTGTCTAAGAAGTCTAAATAGAAAGAGGATGCTACCAAAATGCTTAAAGCGTAAAGAAGTGATCCGCTCTTAGTCCATCTTGGTTGAAAAGCGTCTCGACTGTGATAGGAGGAATCAATAGAAAAGGCTCGATTCTCATGAGCGGACGAGAGTCTATTCTTTGTTCAAAATAAGACAATATACTTGGAAAGTTCTTTAAATAGTCCATCCTTTCCGTTCTGCCAAGCTTTGTCATTCGGAGCCATCGCTCGAATCTTTTCTGCTATTTCCTTATAAACATCTTTGATCCTCTCAATCTTCGCCCGTTGAAGTTTACCGTCAGCTTCGAATTCCAAGGAATAGAAGATTGAAGCACCGACGAGAAGATAGAAAAAGAGAAAAAGATACAGACCCGCGTGGGGAAGTACCATCTTTGCCCCCTATATCGAATAATTGATTTTCAAAAGGACTATACCTTCTTCCATTTGGACGAGTTTTGAGGAGACGAAGACTCCTCGGTGTGTTCTTCTTCTCCATCGGCCGACATTATTTGTCTGAAAGGGGCTCAGCTGTAGTGAGATTAGGCAGATGAGAAAGAAGAATGGAAGAAAAGCTTTATTACTACCCAGACAAATAAGTTATCAGACAGCGATCAAAGAGAATATCTTGCCGGAAGAAAAGACAACGACTGAACTAGATTTCGGGTCAAATTGGACACTCGAAACTGTTGTGATTTCTGAAGAATTTGTAATTAGAAGTGGAAGATAACTTACCAGGAAATTTGTCACCTCTTCCACTAATCTGGATGTTTTGATAGAAGTCATAGACTGGTTGGATACGTAGACCGACAGCTCCACAACGAACGGAATATAACATTCCGCATCGAATGAAAGAATTACACCAATCGAAGGGGTCCATGTCTATCAGGAGCCAGGTGGATACGACCTGATTGGAAGCCTATTGAAAAATGAGAAAAAGATTACTTTTAAAGTAGAAGGAACTAGTCGTCTGACAGTCAGACTCTTCTCCCCTGATCGACGATACACTATCCATAAACCATGTTCTTCCACCTGGACATCGACAATGGAGGAAGAGCCATTGTACAGTGGTAGCTAAAAAAGTTGTTAAATGAAAAGAATTAAAACTGACCATGGAGAGAGGAAGTTTTAAATCCTTAACTGTATTCGAATGAGTATTGTAAGCAATAATTTTTTCAGCTGAGTTATAGAAGATAGTTTTATTGAAGAAAATCATATCTGTTCCTTGAAACGGATATGGGAGGGTAAAAACTTCGTGAGGGGAAGATTGATTCAGGTTCTGAAGATATGAGCTCCTTCAAATAAAAGAACCTTGGTAGAGGAGAAGAAGAGGACATTGTATCCAAGATGGAACTCCGTGACGAACCAATGTTCTCCGTCTCTCATCGCCGATCCATCAGTATGTGGACGAGTTGTTATTAACCGAGGAGGGGAGAAGGAGACGTCTCCATTGCATTCTAACAGGAAGATGAGTAAGATAAATCAATTACTCTTTCGATAGTTCGTGTCCGGATATTCCGTTGTGGCTGTGACTTCAGATTTCACATTTCTTCTGCTTTGTTGACGACATAGTCTTTTCATTGCCTTCTTCTAAACCTTCACATTCTATTGAGAAAAGGACTCACAGATATTTGAGCGAATACGGGTACGTAGAGGGAGTTATCCTCTATGGATCTTTTGCTTCTTATATGACTAGTTAGAAGTTCATTCTTTAGTTGAGATATGGTCTGTCGTTGGAGGACGACGACGAGGAGAGAGCCGAGGAGGGCGAACCATGAAATCGACTGTTTCCACATCAGGACATTTGACTGCAAATCGAGGGTAGTTTTAGAGTTTTTGAAACAGAGGAGGACTCATTAGTGAAGGAGTCATTACATTAACCAAAAGGACAAATTGTTGAGGGAGAAGAGAAGGAAGAGATCACCCGCCGAGAAAAGGCTTTTGTGGTGCAAAGTTTGGAGGTCAGCGACCGGGGAGGAATTAATTGAAGACGCCATAAATATCCGGATAAAAAGAATGTTGAAAATGATAGGGTGTCAAGTCAAGGTCGAGGCGAAGTAATCAGATGAGAGTAGGACGAAAGAAGAACAAAGGACGGCGACCAGCTTAGCAGCCATATGCCATGCGTGAGATATTGTGTTTATCCCGCCCGATGGGGTCAAGTTATGATTTACGCCTGATTAATGAGCGTAATACGATAGCGAGGGCTCTCTCGCGGCTCCCCGAAGAGCCTTCTGTTCCCGGTTAGACAAACAGTTCAAGAATCTACTTGTTTGATCGATTATGAGACAAGTAATTCTTTTCTAAATATGTTGTTTACTCCGTATTCACTTGGCTGATAACACCTCCCTGACCATCCCCATCAATATGTCGGTCACATGATAATCTATCACCATTTCTCTTTCCCATAATTCTCTTTTCTTATTGACTTGTTCTCATCCAATAGAATGACTTCTGAAAGCGGCTTCCAATCTGATTTTGATGTCAAAGGAACCGATGAAGTCGTGGCTGCAATATCGGAGGAACTGGCGAGTTCAAGAGTAAACGAGATATCTCTAAAAGCATTATGGTCAACAACAGACTCGAAAACCAATTGTTTGGATGATATGACCAAGGTATGTCTATCTTCTATCAATATTATTCCAGTGTTACTCTTCAATAATCTCTCATCTCGGGGAAGATGTCCATCGACAAGGACTTCAAAGAACACCCGAACGAGCGGCAAAGGCTATGTTAGCGTTTACAAAGGGATACGATGATCAGCTGGACAGTAAGAGATTTTTTTACCCACATTTTTCAGCCATATTGAATGATGCAGTCTTTGACGAGGATCATGATGAGATGGTCATTGTAAGGTGATTAGCTAAAATTATCATTTTTTTTTCAGACAGATAGATTTTGCCAGCTTATGCGAACACCATCTCGTACCTTTCATAGGCGTGGTAATTTCTCCTTTTTATATCTAAAAAAATGATAGGTTCATATTGGTTACATCCCAAATAATAAGGTCTTGGGTCTTTCAAAATTAGCTCGAGTTGTTGAGATGTATAGTCGGCGACTCCAAGTGCAAGAAAGACTAACTAAGCAAATAGCTACAGCAATTATTCAAGCTGTTCAACCGACAGGAGTGGCCGTAGTCGTCGAAGCCAGCCACATGTGTATGGTGATGAGGGGAGTACAGAAGATAAATGCCCAGACGATGACATCCTGTATGTTAGGAGTGTTCCGAGATGACCCGAAGACTCGAGAAGAATTCCTTAGTCTTATTCAGAAATAGATTCATGTATGTATTATTGATAAAAATATGAACACCGTAAAACGTTAAAGCTAAACAGATAGAGTGAAGAATCTCAGAGATCCATTTAATATTCCACTGTAGAGCTACAGATAATCGGATCGATTCTCCCCAGAATTTATCCATAAGTCAGTGGATGGAGCAATGGGTGTCATCTCAACCTGCGGATTATTATGGACTGAAAAAATAAGAGATAGAAAGAGGGAAATACCTTTGTGACTTTTTTTGGTAGAGCATGAGGGCAAGAAGCATACGAGAATTGAAATCAGAAAGACGCCAAGAATGATGGTTCCAATCTAAAAAAATACTAAAAAAACGAAGAAATATCTCACCAATTTGATGTCTGTGAGAGGCACTGCAATAGTTATGACAGCACCAAATGCCAGTAAGAAGGCCATTGAAGTAAAGAAGCGACAGCCTCGTTGCTTCCAAGCCATTTTCTGAATTATTTAAAGAAAAATAAATGAACTAACATTTTTGATAACACGAATCTCTTCTAAGTTATCAGTATCAAGGATCTTTACCGAAACTGGAAGATCCGGAGCGACTCGAATAGGTCGAACGGGGGAGGAAGATACAACGATTGGATTGTCTTCAACTGAAAGCATCTAATGAAAACAAGTAGATCACCTGTCCCTTCCTCAAACTGATAGTATGATGCCGGAAGAGTAAGACGATAAGCCCTGCTTAACGGAGTATCGAAAGCAGTTCTCTAAAGTTATAAGGTCACAATACAGGAAGGAAACTAACTGAATGAGAACGAAAAGGAACAGAATTGGTTAGTTGAGAATAATCGAAAAATGAACTCTAAAAGGGTGTAAAGCTCTAAAAGTAAAAGGATAAATGCAACCTGACGACGATGAGAGTTTCCGAAGGTTGATAGGAAAGGGACTGGATCAGTTAAAGTTCCCTTATCAACCCGAGAAATCACAGAAATCTTATTCTGAACCATTGTTACCAATATTAATGAGAAACACACCATCGGCGGGTCAGTCGGATTAGAAAAATTTTGAAGATGAGGTTCCATACCTGAAAAAAGGGTGAATAGATAAGAATAGAAAATAAATGGGATAGGGAAGGGGTCAGCCGGTAAACAGCTAGAGGCAGACGCCTTGTGTACAACTGAACGGTTGCGTAAACCTACTCATCCACAAAAAGTGGAAGAGATGCAGAGAAAGAGAAAGGCGAATGGTACCAAGAGGAGAGAGGGGAGAGAGGGTTTTACAATCCTTTAAATCTATGGCAGTCATATCTCTTTGTCTGTTGTTTATCGGCCAAAGAAAAAGGTGAAATCAATAGAAAGAAAAAATCTCTCTCATAATCTTAATTGAGTCATCTGACCCTCGACCTAGATGACCTGAGCGGAGCATTGCGTGAGAGCTCAATCCCCCTTTTGTTAGGATCTGTAGTCGACCATTTCTTTTTTTCACAGACAATCGACGCATTTTCCGTGAAATCAGCCGGTCATCGATGTCTCCGCACGGTTTTTGCTGCTCGTTCTCTGGTCAACCCCATCCGTTTCTAGAATGATTTCTATCGGAGGTAGATGCCGTCCTCTTCCGGCCGTCTGTTTGTCTTGCAGGATTGACCACTCGACCGATCGTTTTCTCTACCCTTTTTCCTTCCGGTTTCCAACCTGTTTGTCATGCTTCAATCCTCCATCACGCGTCATCAATCAATTAGTCATGTCCAAAATAGACCCCATGATCTTTAGAGAACGACCCGATCGGTCAACGAGACCATCGATGGCTTCCGCTCATTCCTTCATCTTCTGACCTTGTTTTCCCTCTTTTCTATTTCCGTGCATGTCTCCTGTTTTCAAAACTTCTTTTTCTTTGTCTTTCGTTTCTTAAGGGAACAACCATAACCGTCGGTCGAGTGTTGTCACGGTCTCACTGTTACAGGGCGTTCCCGCATGACGTGTTAATTCGTCTATGATTGAATCATCTACATAATTCTCTCCTTCTTATCAGACCGGAAAAGATTGTAATCCTCTGGCATCTGACCCTTCGATCTACCGCTCAGCGATAGGTTGCAAACCGAAGTCGTCCATCTTCCAACAAAAAAAGCGCGTTCCGTCCATTGTCATTCTTCTTCTTTTTGTTTGTTTTACAAATTGTCATTGAAGGTGACCATACAGCTCAACAAGTTCGTCTTCGAGTTTCCCTTCTCTCTATATAAGTCCTTTCATTTCTGGCTCATTCTCATTTGTTCATTTATTTTCGATTTGTTTCTGTCGCGTCTTCGTTCGCTTTCCCTCTGAGTCGATATCCCTCTTGCATTCCTTTTCCCTTCTTCGTTTCATCTTAAAATGATTTTTATTAAAATGAGGAAAAAAAAGAGGAAGGTAAGCTCCCTGTTTGTTAGCCAATATCTCGCGTCACTCTCCGGTTTGGCCATGTCATCATCAGATCTCTTCAAACATTCCTCTCTATCACACATTTGTTTTCGCTCCCAATTCCTTTTGCGTTCCTTCCGGTCTTCTTTTGACCGGTTCTTCAGTAGCTTCATGTCAGCTGAACGTCTTCTCCTTCTCTCTTTTTGTCACGTGTTTGGTCAAAACAGGATGACTATCAGTCTCGTCTCACTCCTTCGTCTCGCTCCTCTTACCGTTTCCATCTAACCTTAAATGATCATTTCAGGAGTCAATCGTCATCATGCCCATTCATATGATTCGAAAACTCTCTTTAAAGAAGAAGGACAGCTTCTTCAAGGAACATCCCCTTCGTCGGACATCGAAAGATGTTACAGAAGTCTTTTCCCACGAGATCCTCTCTGCCATTATCGATAAATCAGAGCTCTGTGAACAGATCAAAATGAGATCTATTAATAGACATGCGAAGGAATACGTCGATGGGAAGCTTCATCAGGTAGGCTAGGCCATAGTGAGAGATATATCCATCTTTCAGGTGAAAACCCTCGATGTGAGGAAGACCGACATCAGTGAGACTTGTATCAGTTCCTCGTGGAGTTTCTGTCGAGAACAAGTAGCCATAAAAATCGAGGATGACAAGGTGTTCATTGTTGTTGATACAAAATGGACCAGCAAAGACATCCAGGCTGTCGTCGGATTAATGGAGATCTTTCGAGAAAATATAGAGGAAGCCACAATCGACGCCCCTATTGCCGAGCTGGTAATTCGTTCACCAACAGCGAAACTGTTTTTTCCAGCTCGTTGTTTCTCTCTCGGCTCTTGACTTGAATCGATGGTACGCCTTTCAATGCTATATGAAGGCTGTCGACGGCTTTGAGGCTGATATGCACCTTGGCTGTTGTCCTTTCAGCAGTCCTCGACAGGTCCGTTATGGAAAAGATAAGGTAGCTTCCGCCTCTCACCCCCGCTTCGCTCTAACTTCGTTTCTCCTTTTCCTTTTCACATATCGAAGTTTAGATCTACTGGCCAAAAGTACGGTCATTAACTATTCGAACAACGGAGAAGCAGGCGACTCATCTGGCCCGAGTCATTGATTACGGAGTGCAGGGAAGTTGGGTGTTGGACAGACAGATGCTCGAATCTCTTCGTATCGAATTTGTTGATTTGAAAGCGACCTCGAAAGTTGTCAAGAAACATATTTATCATTTCCGATGCTGGGCTGGATCAGCCGGTTTTGACCATCGTTTCCAACAAAAGTTCAAAGCGACGGAGGTATTAATCTGACCAGACGAATCGTCATGTATGTACCGTAATGAATATAAACAATCATCACTGATTTTTATTGACAGATCATCTTTTAGTTGAGGGCGTGACTGTTGCAGACGATTTGAATCTGCTTGGTGATGGCTTCAGTCATTATCCTGTTTGCTGAAGCTTCCAAACGAGCTTTTGCGTTTAGTTTACCAAACTTCTTGATCTGTTCACCTTGTTCCTCTTCCTTTATCTTCTTTGTTGTCGTATTTTCCTCTTCTTTCTTCACCAAATCCTTTGTGAACAAACTCGTCATTTTTAACATTTCTGAGATTTCCTCCACATTCCGTTTGGAGTTGTTCGAGAATTTTTCCATTTTGAATGAGTCACTGCAATTTTTTCTGCTCATACAGTTCAACATTTTTTGTTCTCTTGTCGATAGCTTATAGTTAACAATGAGATCATAGTATTTGAGATTCAAGCCATGAACCTTAGCTGTTAGACTGGATTTTCCGAGTTGACCGAGGTTTCCTGTCGTTTGTCTCGCTTCGCCGGTTGGAGCGAGAGATTGAGGACTGAGTAACATCTGGCTGATGGAACGGAATGCTTCCAAGACGACTTTTCCCTTGACAGATTGAATGGGATCGATGACGACGGCAACGGCTCGTGGATGGAGAGCCTCAAAAGACTGTTGGGTGTTTACGTCAACAGATGAGAGCCAGCAGCCAAAGCCAGGATGAGAGTGATACCTAAGCAGAAAGAAGTAGAGAGAGAAAAAAGACTGACCAGCCAACGATCATCTCATGACGGCCGGTACTTTGAAGTTTCTCGAGATGTTTCGTCTGATAAACAGGGTCGACTGATTCAACAGTTACACTCGTTCCACTTTGAGGCATCGCGAACACATCCACTACATCGATGGTCGTTGCGTCAACAAATGTTCCGAGCATCAATCCCATAACTTCGAGAGGAATACCGGATCGGGCATGACGAAGCATCTTGAGAAGGGCCAGCGAGGAGATGTTCACCTGCTCCGCCGTATCTGGATGGTCTAATTTGTCCCTCGGAGTACCTTGACCCTGCATCTAAAAACAAGAAATGAAGGTATCTTTGCTAATAGCCAACATTCATCAATCTGCGGAGAAGAGCATCCATGATGAACTGAGTGATCGAATACATCTTTCTCATCTTACACAAGTTGTTTTTACTTGTCGTTAGAAGTCTCTACGAGTTTTCTGATAAGTGAATTCGAGGAAGATAAGGTTTCAACACTTTCGATGTCGGGAAACAGGAGTTTTTCTTTCGGAGATCTCATTGGAAGAATCTTCATTGTTCTGGCTGCTATTCATTATCTATTGAAGGATCATAAGAAAGCGGCTAACTTGTTGGTTTTTTTCTGTAATCTCATTGATAATTATGGAATTAATATGCTCATCGGGATAATTTGCAAAATCAGAACATTGTCTTTGGAGGATAAAAGAATGATTCGTGAGATGATCACCCAACTCACAGACAGTTCTGCCTACATGGTCCTGTGTTTCACCGTCAGCTTCATTTACAGGGACTTTCAATATCATTTACAGGTTTTATAACTCTTAATCACTATTCTTTTCAGATAGCTGCCATCATTCACATGCTGTCTCACTGGACGTCTTCCTACGCCAAAATCCTCTCCCCATCATCTCCTCTTCCCTTCTCTAGACGTCTTTTTTCATTCTTTCTTGACATTAGTTCCGAGATATTCCTCCTTGTCCTTTATCTAACTACATTCGTCGACAGTCCCCCCCTCTTCCAAATCCCTCGTTACCAATTTTGTGCTGTCTTCTTCTTTCCGATATTCCTGTTCAATTTTTTTTTCTGCCTCTATCGACTATCGACTGCCATCAAATCCGTGATAACATACGTAGAGAGTAATAAATCCCACACTTGTTGACCCTTATCAGTCGGTCGAACATTACGTACGTGTCTTCAACGTAACGACAATTCCTTTTTAAATAAGTCCTTTCTTTTTATTTCATCTTTGTTAGTGTAAAAGATTCATCGAAATGGATTCTTCATTATCTGAAAATACGAATTACAACGAGTGTGAAGTGTATCCATTAGGAGATGAACAACAATACGCCGTCTTCTACGATAAATATAAGGCGGAATCATGTAATTTACCCCAGAAAACGGAAGAAGAAATCATAAATGAGATACGGGTTGGAAGGGACCTAATAAAAGATATCAAGGAGGCAGAGCCAATGGAGAAAGAAGAGGTAAGTGATTGTCAGAAAGCAAGATGTTCAGATCAAAGTTATCTATTTGAATTTAGCTGGAAATAAACAGATCGAAGATGTACAATCACTCGTAACATGTGATGTCGTATTTTTCACGGATGTTAGAAATACCCAATTCAATGAATGGAAAAAATACTTCGATGAGGATTATTCAACCATGTAAGTTACCATAAATCAAAATGAATTCTCTTCAGACAAATGCCATGCTTTAAACCAAACGAGGAGAGTACTGGCTATGGAGGGATTTTAGTCTTCTACAAAAAAAACATCAATGTAATCAATCATGGGCGCTTCTTTACATGGAAGTTGTTGAACATGGAAGAAGGGAAAATCTATCCAGGAGTCGAAGGAGTTTATATCGACATTTGGAGGGGTGGAAAAATCTCTCGGATAGGGACGATGTTCCACTGGAAACAGTTGAATTCGAAAGGATTTGATCCCCGGGTCAATACGATTAACTTCATCTCAAATTTTCTTACAAAGCCATGTCCCTCCTTTGATAAAAAACCGGACGAGATTCATATCATCGGGAAATTCAATTTCTCTATTCCGGACTTCACAAATCTGTTACATGATAAACTCAAAGGGTTAGTGGTAGCAGGAATTCAAGCTTCAGACACAGCGATCGTTTCCTCCAATTTCCAATTCGTCATTTCTGTTATTAAAACAACTTACCGTACTATTACCTTCACTGTTCATGTATAAAAAGAAGACGAATAGTTTACATCTGTTTATTTTATTGACAGGGTGTACCACTCGACGGCTTCTAGTCAAACATGTTGCCTTCTCTCGCCGTCGCAAGTATTTCCTCCTCCCTCGTTCAAACTTTCAATTAATTTGACTGGCGAGCCATCCTTCGTCGGAGTATTACTAGCAGACCTGTTCTTTTCTTTATGGCTTCTCCTGCAGTAAGTCGATCGCATCATTTCTGTTTCAGTCGATGGAATCGACCTCGCGGTCGACACCGATGTAGAAGTATCACTTTTGATATTCACGATCCTGCTCTCCTCGATAATGGAATTCTCTTGACTAGCGATACTTTTAGCCGTCGTGACATCGGCAGTCGGTATATTGATTAGCGACAAATCTCGAATCGTCCTCGCGGTTGTGACATCCTTCGTCGGAGAATCATGACAAACCATGTTCTGCTCATTCCATAACAGCCTTCTAGCTGTTTTCACATTAGCCGTCATCCTGTCTTGTTCGGGAAGAAGAGTTTTTTGATATCTTTCTATTGGACGACCTCTTTGAATAGTCGAATTCTCTCTTCTTGCTGAGACACTAGTATTGGATCGGCTTTTTGTTGAATTACCCGAGACATGGCTTGCGGAACGAATCGATCTCGCTGTTCGGACAGCCTCTTCTGTCGGATTGGAAAGAAGATGAGATATCGAGTTGTCTGTTGGTTGACTACTTCTCCTGCTTTGTTCAGTTCGCTGAGTCGTTTCTGACGTGGGCCGTATATGATGACGTCTAAACATCTCCATGAAATTTTATCCTTCCTATTGTCAATGTCATTTCTTCCCTTACCTGAATGGTGTTCTCACCGTAATCATATCATGCCCTGACATCCTTCGAAGTCGACCAATACGGCGATAGGGCATCGGACGAGGAGCGAGTGGTTTTCGTTGGTTTTCCTTCTGGATATTGTGCTTTTGTTCGAGTTCTTCCTTTGTCGTCATCCATTTAGTCACATCGGTCACTTTGTAAAACGGTTTGAATATGTGATGAGCTACGAGACGAGTTTTACCACAGAAATCAAAGTTTAGAAGCATTGAATCGTTCGGACCGAAGAGGATCTGATTTTTTAGAATAAAAGCAAGAGGAATGAGTACCGTGAACTGTTTGAAGTTCTGAAATTCCTTTGACTCTTTTAGAATGTGATAGTCCCCGTAGACAACGAGAGTATCCAACTGACGGGGAAGAATCGTCTTCAGCTGTTTCCAAAAAATATCCGGGAAATAACATTGAATGTAGAGACAGATTTTGTCGACAACAAGCCAGTTAAAGTTGACAACAAATGGATTCTGTTGTGGATAGCTCTTTGACAGAGAAAAACTGAACCAGGAAGGCGGCAGACTGACTTCTTCCAGCAGAGGAGGGGATTCTAAAAAAAATGGTAAAGAGAATATACCGACTGAGTGTATTATGAAGTTTATGAATATCGGCGGAAACAACTACAGCTCCGATTAAATCGAGTGATGATATCATGGGCATTTCGAAAATCAATCGGACCATTTTCTCGTCGAGCCAACAGCCGGTTAGGCGAAGACGACGCAGTGATTCGGTTGAGAAGTGTTTCATCACGACGGATTTAAGTTCCCTCGTCTTTGACATTTGTTCGACTTGCCAGAGAAGATGCAATGATTGACAGACGAGACGTTTCTCCGTAATGGACTCCAGAACGGAGAGATTGTCAGTTGATAGGAAGATTTTTCTCAAATTCATCCCTAACACATTTGACATCTCCGTCGACGATAACTGCGTCTCCACAATTAGACGGGAAAGACGACCAAGTTTGTTACACATCATCTTCTAAAAGAGAAATAGAGAAAAAAAAAAGAAAAGGACTGACTGTGTTTTTCATACATACTCCTATTTTATTGTTGTCATTTCCTAGGATGATCTCCTCCTTTGAAATCAACGTCTGGACGACATCTTTCAGGTCCTTCTGATCGACTATGTTCAATCGGGAAAGAAGATTTTCGGCAACCGACTCATGCTCCTCCATGATGACTTTCTTCGACGAATGGAGAATGAATTAGACGAAAGAAGCAACCTAAAATGGTTTCTACAGGATATGACTACTCTTTTGGTCAATTTCTGTTTAATTTTGTCGGATTTGTTGTTGAGCGTGTCCGATTTGTATATCGAAAGTTATAAACAACTGGCACACTGCCTCAGCTGGTTGTTTCGGAACAGATGAGTGATCATGTGGGCCACAAGAGGCAGTTCGTAATTCTCAGTCTGCTGGTTGTTGCCTCAATCTTCTACTTTTACTACCTCTCCAAATATATCCTCTTTGATCTCAATAATCCCAAGGTATTAGACGAATAAAAAGGTAAAGATAAATGTTTAAGCTAAGCTGTGAAGCCGTCTTGGAGCTTCTCCAGCCTCTCTCCCCCCTCCTTCTTATTGACATTCCCTTCCTTCTTTCTTATGAGAACAACAGCTGTATTCTTCCTGGCAAGTTGAAATTGTTTTTTTTGTTTTATTTATTCAGATCGGCCTTTACGAGTAGCTACACTCAATGAATACTCAGATGATAGATTTGATATTATCCCATACCAGATGGAGACCAATGAACGTAATTATTGGCTCTTTGATGACAACGGGACAAGGGCTACCCCCATGTAAACATTCTCTTATTTTTGTAGATTAGAAACCTTTTTGTAGATTAGAAACTTATCAACTCGGGAACTTCGTGATTCCCTACAGTGCTACCATCTTTGCTGAGTATTGGATGCGTTCTAGATTGCTTGAATGTTTAAATATCAATATGCATCGAGTCTCCAAATCTTCCTTTCTATCTCCAAAACAGTCAACAAATGCTCTTCGACACCTCACTAGACTTCTTGTGTCCCTCGGAATGTACCCTTTCCTCAATGGAGGTACTCTTCTAGGTAAGAACATTGAAGGAAATTCATATAAGTTATTCCAGGCTGGTACGTTCTGAATAATCGAATATAAGTATCATAGGTTTAGAGAATGTAATATTATAAATCATACATACGATATGGATCTGGCTGTTTTTGTGGATGAATACAATCCAGCTTTACTCGATCAGTTATTGAATAATAAAACAGAATTCAAACTGGAAAGAAGATTGGGAAAGGTAGGGCAGAAAGAAAATAAATCAGTTCAGATAAACGACAGCTTCGAGTTGACGGTGAGACCGATATATTCAGCCAAACCAGCGATTGACATTTTCTTCATGTACAATGAGGGTAACACTTCTTGGGTTGGAGGAACATCTGGCAATGGACAGAAATATAGATACGATTATCCATTGTGAGTTAATTTCAAATTAACTGTAATCCTCAGATACAATCCTTGGTGTTCAGCCGACCTTTTAGGTCATCTTTTCTGGGTGACATGTACACCGGAGAAGATGATAGAATACGAGTATGGACCTCATTGGAGGAGAGATCATCTTACTCGACACTACGCGTGGAATCGATCGGGAAAGAATGTCAAGAAAACGGGTCAGTGGACGGAAGACGAGATGAAGACAGTTTACATTTATTATTAACAGTTTATATGAATACTTTGTCAAATACTTCGTAGTTAAAGCCGTAGAATAAGGCAATGAAAAAACCTGTATCAAATGAGAGGAAAGTTGAGGAAACAAAACAAGCAAGGTTACTGGAGAAGGGTGTCTGTGGGTTTGGAGTCGTCCTGCTCCAGAGATTTGAGTTCTGCCTTTTCTTGACTAGAATCACCGATAACAGCTTCCTTGGCAACGTCCTTCTCGGCCAGAATAATTTCTGTATTTAAAAGGCGACAGGTTAAGTTGTTCAGACAGTCTGAAGAACATTCATTCGAAAGAAAGAACAAACCATTGACTGAATAAATGAAAGCGGGCAACTTCGAAGGACGGATAACAATAAAATAAATAAGAAGGGGAGTGAAAAGGATTCCCAAACCTTTCAGAGTATTCTAAAAATTAATTGCTAAGATGGTTAATCGTTTACCATAAAGTCCGTAACGATAGGAACAAAGACCAAAAAGCATAGACAGGCGAAGAAGAAGAACGCCACAAAAATAGGGATTCGAAGAACATCTGGAAAAATATTTAAAAAAAAACAAAGGAAACACATACTTTCATGAACTTTGACCTTCTTAATTTTAATGTAAAGGAGAGCCACCATAGTTACCAACTTCTGAGCCCACATAACAAAAGATATTGATTCGATGATAGTGGAAACGTCAACAAAGCACATTAGAATGGCTACGATGAGCTAGAAATAAAGTAGAGAGTAAGGAAAGTTTACCTGAAGAATGAGAGCGGATAGATAGCTTCCAGTTTTTTTATTGACGGCAGCGAGGAAAGGCGGAAGTTGACCTTGTCTACCAGCCTCGTAGATGATGCGAGAGGAAACGAAGATTTCGGCATTTACAGTTCCAAGAATCATCACAGCCGTCGCAAAAGGGACGAAAAAGGCAAAGGACCCTAGGGATTCCTGAGCAAAATCCTACAAAAGGTAAATAGATATAAGAATATGACTCACGGCGGCTATTGCAGTTGAGTTAATCATTTTCTGAGGACCGAGAACAACCAGGAAACTAAAATTGAGAAGAATGTAAAATACGGTCACGAGGACCAGGCTTCCAGTCAAAGCAACAGTAAGAGTCTTCCGAGGATTCTTTACACTAGGAACTCCTATAAATGAACAGTTATTGGAGGATCGGGAAGGCCTACCATAATTGAGAATGTCCCACCCAGCGAAGGCCCAGAGAGCATTATAAAGGGCCATCACGAAGCTCCCAGTATTGAAGGAGCTATCGTCCATCGGTTGAGACAATCTTGAAGTCCCCACTGAAGAATAGACTATAAAAGAAGAAAAAATATACCATCGCCGAAGAAGAACCATGCACCAACCACTACAATGACGATGAGGATAAGACCTTTAAGTATTGAAAAGACAGCTTGGAATCTGGAGGCAAACTTGTTAAGACTGAAGAAGTTCAGGAAAGTACATGAGACTAAAAAAATCGTAAGGAGAATGGGAGGGAAAGGATACCTAAAAGAAGAATACCTATTCCCTTCTCCCAATAGACTTTGGATGAGATATCGAAGTTGAAATAAGGATTCAATCCTTCGACTGAAAAGAATAGAATAGAAAATAGAGAACGACCAACCAATATACTCTCCGAAGGTAATGGCTTGAACGGAAGTCGATCCAGGATAGGTAAAGAGGCAGGTGATCAACATGAAGCAGAAAGCGAGAGCTTTCCATCCTACAAAAGTTTGGTAGGCAAAATCGCAACCATCCTCAGGGATTCCAGTAGCTAGTTCGATATAAGCGACACCACCTGCAAATTCATTTTACGAAAAACAAAATTATACCAGCAAGGGAAATAAGACCGGCAACAGCCCAAACAATAAACGAGATGAGAACGGAATGAGTATTTTTGAGGACCATGGAGGGAGTTATAAAGATTCCTGATCCGATCATACATCCTAAAAAAAGAGTTATCAGTTTTGAAAAAGGATGATAAGCTGGACTCACCTATCACATAGCACATACACTTGAAAATATTCATTTGACCCGTCGATGGCGGAGACATTCTTAAAAATGAAGGTGAGAAACGATTCCGCGTCCAGACAGAGAACCAATAGAAGCGGCTGGTAACAACGATGCGTTGGCTAATGGACAATTTGGATGACAGGAATGTCAATAATAGAGTTGTTCTTTTTACAATAGGGGGAAGAAGAGAGAAAAGTTGAAACAGACAATTGGAGGAAGCTGAGTGGACAGCGGGTGTGTAATCGATTGGCTGGTCGAGGGATGTGGGTAAACAGGGAAACGACTCGATTGAATTGTATGTTTGTCTCCGGAATAACCACTAATCGCCTGATTATTATCTTTATTCGGAAGATAACGAAGGAACAGACGAAAGGAGAAACAAAAACGAAAACGATCGGCAGCCGTCGGACAAAAAACGCCCGCCGTTAGGGGGAGTTTATTCAACGTTAACAGATATACAGGAAGGAAGAGAAGTATTAACAGACATCAGTCCTCTCTATGGACAGCTCGATAGTTGACAAAAATAGGATTATATGAGGAGTTGATCTCTCGACTAACCGCTTCGAGGAGGATCCTCATGCGATCGAAGTGAGAGTCAACCGAGTGGGCACCTGCAAGAACTATAGGTCTTATCGAGGACATCACTTCCAGACGCATTACTGCCAGTTCTTGATAATAAAAGGTCTAGATGAACTTACTGTTCTCGTCGAAAACCATTGATGGAAGAGGAGAAGGTGGCTGACTCTCTCCTTGGATATTTCCTCGAGTACTTGTATGAAGAACAATCTTCCTTTGATTGTTATTCATATCCAGCGGGAATGGAAAGAGTCGAGGTGTTCCCGCTCGGCGGGAAAATCAATGGCAGCTGCGAGTGACCAGCCGGCCGATTTCAAGGTCGAGCTCACTTGTTATTTTTAAACAACGGGCAGGTCAACGAAGAGTTTGAAGCTCTCTTACTGTCTCCCGTAATATAACATATTTTTTGGCCTTTTCCTCTTTGAAAAATCTCAATTACCATGAAAATGAGGAAGCCGACGCTAGGTACGTAGATATCAATATGTATTCTATCCCCTGTCGCTGAGTTATTTTCTAGCAAAGAAACTGGTTGACGAATCACTAAAGTTAGCATTTTATCGTGGGAGATGTTGGAATGTAAAGTTAGACACATGCCAGATAGAGACCGAAGTAACCTGAAGCAGAACCCGAAAATTTATATCAAGAAATCGTAGTATCAAAGTACCAAGAACTGTTTTTGCAAAAAAAAGCGTATTATGATCGAGATCTTTGATCTCGCCTGTCTTCAAGAGAGGAGATTCCAAAAATCTTGAAGATGATGCTCGTAACTTATACCTTATTTATTCATAATTTATGGACAAGAATATAATTTTAAAAAATCGTGGTGAAGGATCACAAATGAGTAATTAAAAAATGATGAACTGTTTTATGGAGCAGTACTATAGATTGTCTATTCAATAAAAATCTCTAAAGCTCTATAGTAAGGTATGCGATATTGAAGTCCAACATTGCATGAAGGCAGCTCCACGCCTGAAACAACAAATCTATTCAATACAAAACTCAATACAAGAAAAACTGAAGAGAAGAAAGATGAAAACACTTGCTTGGGTTGAAGTAGGATTTTTTTTCATTTCCCCATCCTCTTCCACTGCTGACGGCAATTTCCCAATCACAGGAGAGACCTCCAACTTGATTTTTCTATGGAGAAGGGCTAGTATCTCTTTATAAATAATGACAGCTTAGGCTTAGCTAGAGAGTATTTGTCCAGACAACTGCTTTCATTCCGCTAATACAGGTATAAAGAATAACACTAACTCCAGGAATCTAGAAAAAGTATTGATCATACTGTGATCAATATCCATCCCAGATCTCAAAACTGACGGTAGCCACATAAAAAAAATTATAGAAGGCGAGGAATGAGAAAGGAATTGTATCTGGGTAATCTTGCAGAAGCTTGGAAAAAAAAGATGAGTAAATAGGAAGCTTGTGATATTAAACTGATCGTGTGTATCTCACAACTTTTATAGCAGGAAATATGCCAAGAGAGTGAATACAATGATATATGGAGCATAGGTTTGGACTGAACAACTCTGACAGGATACCGGTTGGACGCCTCCGCCCTGATTGAAGCCGGCCTGAATTCTATCCGGGATGGTCATGATAGTCTTCTTTGCTCCTTCCCATTGATGTGGACCAGTTGTTCGATAGACGTAAGGTGCACAAGGACCGAATGTCTGACGAATGGCGAGGGCAGGATCCTTCAGAAAAGTTGGCCAAAACCGAGGACGGCATCCAATAATAGTAGCCAACTCATCCATTATATCCAGATAAGTACACTACATATTTTCTTCTCGATGTGAATATAGACAAACCTGAATGGTATGTCTGGGACTTCCATAGAACTGCTGTTGCATCGCGATCCTCTTATTCCTCACATCATTTTTCATTTCCTCGTTCAATGGCAGAACAGCCTGTCCTGTCAAAACCGCATAAAAGACTCGAGTTTGCATTTCGGCGATTGGCATGATCGATCCCAATGGCTAAAAGAGTTAATAAGAAAAAAAGAGGTCTACCTGAACGAGACCAATGACTGCAAGAGAATGATGATTCTGATCCAACGGATACATGAATTTGTACAGATCGACTACATTATTCTTCACTTGAATGAAATGACCACTCTCGACGATAGGGAAGCCTATCTCATAACCTGTTGAGCAAACGACAACGTCTACATTCTTGACGACGGATCCATCGGTGAATCGGACATCAGTTTCCGTGAAACTGGCAATGTTCGGTTTCACGACGACAGTCCCCGAAGCGATTCTCATAGGGAGATCGTCATTTGTTGTAAGATGGGCCCCGAAGACGTCGTGTTTTGGCTTCAAACCGTATTTGGCATGATCGAATTTGGCATTCAGCTTTCCTTCGAAGATACTGCTTCTCACGGAACGGGGTAATTTGAAGAGTGTATTTTTTTTGAATCGAGTATTCTAAAAAACCTAATGAATTAAGAGGAAAATATATGATTAGATGACTTAGATGGCCATCTCAATAAATAAAATAATAATAATTTGAATCATTATATCGGCACCCCTTTACTACATAATGTAGTCTAAGGGAGAGAGACTAACTACTGTGAAAGTCAAAGGGCAGTCATGGGGCAAGATAATTTTGCATTTTTTTCAAAATTTTCCCTTTTTAATCGGATATTCTAAATATCCTGTTTTATTAAAAGATATCATACCGTCGAGGTGTCTGCTGGATCTCCCGAATCATATAGTCGACTGCATATCCAGGATCCTCTCCTCGTCGACAAATATACCTGCTGGGCTACATGACTCAACTCGACTGCCACATCTCCACCCGAGTTACCTATTCCCACTGCGACTATGATCTTATCCTCAAATCCTGCTTCAGGTTATTCTCCTTTTACTCAATACCTTTGGGTTCCTTATAATCGTGGGAGTGCATCAGTCTTCCCTTGAACTTCTCCTGTCCTAACCATTTTTCCGGCCATTGAGGCTTTGTGTGGTGACCAGTACAGACGAGGACCCCGTCGAAGATCTCTATATGAGTATTCCCTTCTCTGAATATAAAACATTGAGAAGAAAGAAAACTTACGAGTCACTGTACTCGACAGACCATTTCCCGTCCTGATCGTATGTCTCTGTCCTGATAATGTTGATCACTTTATGATTATGTTTCACATATTTCTCGAGATTGTAATGTTTTGCATAATCTTGAAAATATTCGAGGAGCTTCCTATTGTGCATGTAATTGGCGAATTCCGGTTTGGGAGGGAAGTCACTGTACGCTGTCATTTCCTTCGATGAATTAATTACTGTTGATTTCATAACAGATGCCTCTGAAGAATATAAAAGAGAAGAAGTTGAATAGAATACCTTCGACATTTGTCGGCTTGTAGTTCCAAAGTCCTCCAATTTTGTCAGTCGCCTCGAAGCAGACTGGCTCACATCCATAAAGAAGAGCGTGCCGAATGGCTGGCAAACCACTCGGTCCTGCTCCGACAATAGCGATTCGTTTACCCATCTAGAGAATAAAATTTAAAAAAAAAATAACGAAAAGGATGAAAACGTGCTAAAGGAACGACAAATTGTCCGCTTTTGAGAAGATTAGATAAGAGACGTCCCGGAGGTAAGATACGTTGTAGGCAAATAGTGATTTACAAGATTTATTCAAGTAAACTAAAGTTGTTGGATGGAGAAAGACAAGGTTATGATAGGTTGGAATGGCTGACCAAAGAATTGTTTGGGGGTAATTCAAAGGATATCTGTGCTCTTCTGCTGAACAGTAGAAAGACGATCAAGCACAACAATGATGAAGACATTCTCCATTTTTTGTCAGAATGCACAAGTGTTCATTTATTAATTTTTCTCTTCCTGATTTAATCAGAATTACGCAAATATATTTTATATTGACTATATACGACAATCTATAATACACGTGAATATTTCTTGAGATCTCTTTTCCCGTTGTTTAATTCACCTCTTTTTCTTTTATTTCTACCGTTATTTCCTTTGTTTCGCTTTTCAACTGAAATATAATAAACAAAGCAAATTGACATACCGATCTCTTTTTTTTGAGAACATGTTCCGAGTTTTCACTTCTGTCATTCGTTTCTTCGTTTTTAATAGATAGAGAAGTAACTTTTTGTGCTCGTTTCCTTGAAGTTTTCATGTCAGCCAGTTTGGCAAAGTCAATCCTTTTCCTTCTTGTCCCGTGCCTACTGACCATTTCTTCTTCCTCTTCTTCTTTCACTTTCGAAATGATGGGAGAAGTGTTCTAACAATTTATATGATACTTAGGTCCCTACCTCATCCACCTGTCGTGATTCTCTTCTTTTCATCTTCACTTTGAGAGTTTTCTTTGAAGGCTCCTTGACAACTGACAGTTTCACAGGTTCGTGTTCTTCATTCTTCACATCATCATCATCATCTGTCATAATCTCTTCCATATCGTCGTCTATGGCACGATGTCGAGTTTCTTCATTAACGATTTTTCGGAATTCGATAGGGAACAATCGGCTCCATTTCTCTAAAAAAAACCAATTCAAAGATTCGTGGAATGAAACCTTGTGAAGCGACTCCGTAGTTCTCAATGCTGTATTCAGGGTGATCTGCCTCGAACTTGACCAAATCCCAGATCATCTTTTTCTTTCCCTTTTCATCCAGTCCGAAAACCATCAACTCTTCGTTTCCTTTTAGGGTTTCAGCCTAGAAATCAAATGAAGGAATAAAAACTCACATTGTCGGCAGGTCGTTTATTGAAGTATTTGTGAAGAATACCTTTTAAAATAATCTTCCAGCTTGGATTAGAATATTTGAAATAGTAAATGTTGTCACTGAAAGGTGAGTGATAGGGAAGAAAAAAAGTTACCATAGCCACCCATGGAATTGTCTAGGAAAAATGTATTCCTGTCCGATATGAAGATGGGCAAGGCAGGCGTATAAACGAAGATTTAGGGCTGGTCGAACAATATGTCTCCCCTCCACCTGTTCTAACGTCTTCTCATAGGGATCCTTTTCAGTCTTTTCCATTTGCGATCTTGCCTTTCCCATGATCAACACCTTCCTTCGAATCATCTCCTCATCTACTTTCAATTCGCCCTTTACCATAGCCGGCCATAGTTCAGGGTTTTCCAACCCGTAAACGTTCGGATCTGGATGGGTTTTTTGATAATTCTCGAAGAACTCTTGGAACATATGAAGTCTATCTTGCCGGATATAGTAGACATTCAACATCCCGTTGCTCATCTTTCCCTCCTTCATTGGCTCAGTTATCTTGTTATGTCCAAACATTCCTCGAATGGCTTTCAGTGCTTCGTTCGCCGTTTGTTTCTTCCATTTTTTATCAGCCGTTTTGTAGTAGGGAAAGTGACGTCTGAAGAATTAAAAATTGAACAAAAATGAGGAACTCACTCGATAAAAGCAAATATCTCGGAGGCTAAAAGACGTCCATTCTTTGAATTTAAAATAGCTAAGGCGATCAACATACGCTCAGGAATATCCGGCTTCGGATATGTTTTTAGCTAAACAGAACTTTCTGGAAAAAAGAATTGAATGATCACCTCTTTTTCCTCTTCTTGAACTTCAGTAATGATGGGGAGATCTTGATCCCGAAAAGTACCTAACGACATGAGTTCCCAATAGCCTGATGATTAAATTATTCAGAAAAGAAAACCCTACCAGGATATCTCATAGAGAACTTTGCATCCCGCGAATCCTTGTAGATGTTGATGATTCGCATGAATCTTCGTATACAATAGTTTATTTTTTCCACTGGAATAAAATATTCAATGTATGAAGTCTAAAAAACATTGAAAAATCACCATGAAACATACTCCTTCGAATTTTTTCTTCTGCAAAACATTGTGACCTTGATTGATAATGAATTTAGTGATGTAGGTGATTGAAAAATCTTGATAATATGGAAAATGTTTGCTAAAGAAAAATCATGTATGTCTGTGAATGACTTACAAAATGAACATGGCAATAGATTCGGGAGAAAGAGATCTGGATTCACTATTGAGAACGGCTAGAAGGGCAAGTTGAGTAAGACTGAGCAATGGTCTTTCATATTTGAAAGGTGCTGAATAGTCGTGATCCTCCAATGGGTCCATGTTTAGAAGAAGCCGTTTTGTCTTCACTGAAAAAAAAGAGTAATGAAGATTTTTTACAGGAAACTACAATTTGAGTAGGATATATGTGAACACCCTCTGCGTGTCTCGCGCGTCTCGTTGTCTAGTCTAACCAGGAATTAGTAGGAACGCAACCATTCTTAGACTTTGTTGTAATTAATACTATCTATATTTTTGTCAGGTTATTCATTGTCTTATAGAATCTGGATATTCCATTTGAAAGAAATCGAAGTAAAAAAACCAAAGCAAAAGGAATTTATAGAGAATTATATCATATATATATATATATACAGTAGTATATATATGCTATCTCTGGGACAGCCCCCCGCCCCTTTCCCCCAATTTTATTTTACACCATTTTTTAACGGTTTTACCTTTAAAATCAGACAAAAATTGTCAAAAAGGTACCTTTTTAGTCCCAAAATAGCTAGGACAGTTACTGTCCCACATTTCAAAACACATTTTATACCATTTTTCATTATTTTCGTTCATAAATGTACAAAACCCTTCAACATCAACCTTCAAATCTAACAAATCTTGGCAAAAAAAATCATGTTTGAAATGGTTCCCACAAAGAATGAGACATTATGCCAAGGCGTTATTTTTTCTTGTTTGTTGAGTATTACGGAGTCGAGTCGGAGGGATAATGGAACCCAGTTTACTTCTCAATCGTTCGATGTTTTCTGCAAGGAACGCGGAATAAGGCATCTCAAATCACCTCCATTCCACCCGCAATCTAATGGCCATAAGGTTCGTGGATATATTCAAAAGGACCACAAGCAAGCTAAAAGCTTGTCAAACAGTAACCGATACGCTGGCTATATTCCTCAGGACGTTCCGGTCAACCCCGTCCACGGCAACGCCCGGAAACGTCTCGCCAGCGGAACTATTCCTTGGCAGAAAGATGCGAACAAAACTTTCTATGCTGACGTCGGATGTGAAAAATATCTATGTGGACAAGATGAGGGCTCTCATGAAATTGCAAATTTGAGTACCGGCTTCTTCACTTCTCCAGCTTTTCCAGTCAATGGTCATATCCTGGTTCGAAACTCACGCTTCATGGTTCCGATGGTTTGCCAGTGGGCCGGAAAGCCGAACAAGCCGAGCATCAATGTCTGGTTCCTAGTTGACACTGGCTCGCCGTTCACTTGTCTCACTATGAAGTCGATGAAGGCAATCTTGGGCGCCAATAAGGAAATTTACGAGGATAGCCGCTTTGAAATTGCGATCCAGGTTTGTTTGTATTTTAATTACAATTTGATGAATAATTCAAATGTTTAGAACCAGAGCAGCAACGTCCTATGTCAAGTCTCGAAGGCTCATTTCAAGGAAGTCAACATTCTGGGAGCAGATGCGTTGTGCTTATTAAAGCTGTGGTTGCATGGCGATTGGGAAAAGCGCAAATTCCAACTCTACAAGTAATAAATTTTGTCTCTTGCTCATTGTAAGTTGGATTTGGTTCAATAAATTGTGTTCTCTACTTGTTGGATTTGTTCTTTGACGGGGGATTTTATATTCTTGCTATTGTGTTTTGAAGATTTTGTGAATAATGTATAATTATAAATAAAAAGCATTCATAAAAATTCGTTCAATCAACTATTAATTTTGGTCAATTTTCTTTTTTTATAAATGGTCTATTTCAGTTTAAATTTGACATCTAGTGAGTCCACTTTTGAACACTCCTTTCCTCACGAGTTTTTGGATAAAAATTATAAAATAGGAGTGGTGAAATTGGATGGAATTTTTAAAATTAAAAATAAAATAAAAACAGTTGAAAAATTTGGTGAGAATAATAATGCTTTTAGTGGAGAAGAACTTAAAAGAATTGATAAACAGGTATCCGAATACAAACACAATTCAAAAGCCATTGATAATATTTTTGTATGGTGTAACTTAATTTCTGACTCTTATGTCAACGATAGAAAATTAAATTCAATTTATAGATTTAGACCTGATTTTGACGAAAGTTGTGTCTTTATTGAGCCTAGTCAACTAGTATATCATACAATTATTAATATATCAAATAAAATAACTATAAAATTAGTAGATAATAATAATGAATTGATTAATTTTGATGATTGTGATTTATTCATCGAATTGATTATGAAAGAGATAAAAAAATTAAAAAAAAAATAAATAAATCAAGTATTAATAAAATGGTATGAATATCTTGAGAAAAATCCAAATGAGTCAAAATAATAACATTTATCTTTATTTTTGTAATAACAAACCCAGTGGGTACCATTATTTTTAATGGAATCTAAGTTAACAATATCAACTTCATTATCATTAATTGTATTTGGGAGTGCATCCCTCATAAAAATTCCTCTAAAATTTTTAATATTTAATTCTTTAACTTTTTCTTCTAATTCATGATTTGTTAATGGTTTTAAGTCTTTTTTGAACATTTCATTTAATTGGCGAAATAAATGTTGAAAAATGTTATTGATTTAACTTTGTTTAATTTATGAACGAAAATAATGAAAAATGGTATAAAATGTGTTTTGAAATGTGGGACAGTAACTGTCCTAGCTATTTTGGGACTAAAAAGGTACCTTTTTGACAATTTTTGTCTGATTTTAAAGGTAAAACCGTTAAAAAATGGTGTAAAATAAAATTGGGGGAAAGGGGCGGGGGGCTGTCCCAGAGATAGCATATATATACTACTTATACTTATATAAAAAAACTATTTTAATAAACTATATCTAATAGTAAAAAAAAGGCAAAATGATTGGAGGTCTGAAGGTGTTGGAAAGGCTGCACCAGGCCCACTGCTCACGGCGCTGTCCGGCCACTGCAACGCGCGGAGGTTTCTGCCTGCTCCCTTTCGGGCCTGAGCCGTACACCTCTCCTTGTCCACCCGGGACACCACACCCTCCGGTATGGAACCCCTAGTGACGCCCTGCTTGGACGGACGCCGATCGCCACAGCCGAAACCATAGCACAGGGCTCCTCCCCTCACTCCATCCACTCCAATCTACCGCCTAGAAGCTGGCTCACAGGCGCCCGCCACGACACCCGGTGAACGCATGTGCGGCGGGCGGGCAGATACCCCCGCACTCGCTGTGAATGCATTGGGATGGACAACTCGGAAAAATTTCACTCTTGAGTAGAGTAAAGCTCTTTTTTGCAAAAATTGGGATCTATAAGATCAAATGCCGAAGTGAAGAAGAGCTGGTGAAAAAGCGTGATGATTCCACTTGGAAGTTTAACAATTGAAACATATACCGTTCTCCAGTTTTTATTGGTTTACGAAACGGTCAGTCGTTGCTTGTTTCTTCACCATTGATGAGAAATACATCAATATTCTTAACTGGCAAGACCATATCATCAATAAATTTTACAACTAGTTATGTACATTGTTTGAAACGTCCCGGGGCCCCGGTCCCGAGACGGCTTATCATCTCTTTTGCAAAATTGTGCGATGTTGTTTGTGTTTCTAGAATAGCTCTTCATTTCTATTTATTTCGGAGAATGAAGCACCTTATACTGGGGTTATTTCTTATCTACAGTACAACTTCTCTCGATTTTCCTACCAATCTCTGTCCAATCATCGCTGAAAAACCGGATCCTCTAAACCCAAAAATCAAGCTTCCCTCCAGTTACAAAGTGAGATTACAACATCTTTTTAAAATATATCATACAGTTGGAAGGAACTGTTACCGACTGGATCAATGGACGGCTATCCTACTTCACAGAAACGTCTTTCAATGGGGCTCTTTCCGTTTCTGTATCTTTTGGTGAGAATAACATAAAACTTGTTCAACTAGAAGATCACTTCTATTCAGTCAATGCCAGTAGGTTCCCTTATAGATAAATAGTTTTTCCCTTCCAGCCGATTGTGTACAAAACAATGATCTTCGTCCTTACAACATCCCACAATCCATTGTCGATCTCCTGAATGCCACCACATACAATTCCATAAGTTCTCTCATTGAAAAAATACTTGTTCATCCAGCTGTTAAACAAGGCAGATACAATGTAAGCTTCTGCCTTCAACCTAACTCATTCCTTTCAGGACAGTGAAGTGGTCGCTGGAGTAGGCGGGGTCTCTTGGATTTCCTGCTACAACAATACAAACAACAACACTAAAAATGGCCTCCAAATCGAAGTTGTTTACGCAGATAAAGGATCCTTTAAACCAGCTTCTTCCTCCTTCAAAAATCCACAAGTCTTGTTCATCCGACTCAGTGAATATTCCTTGGAAAAGAGTAACTTTATACGCCAATAAGACAATACATTTCAGACGGTTCCAACTTGACCAACTCCATTTCTTTTTCTGTTGATAAAAAGATAGCAGTCACTGATGATGAAGACTTCCGTGTACCGAGTGGAGTACTATGTAATGGAAGGAAGACAGTCTCTCTCAATCTCCAATACTCCGACCCTGTCAGTGTCATCGTCACAGACAGCACTAATACTACTTTTGAAGTCTACTATTCAACGAAAGAAAATGTGGTCATCATCAGTGGAGGGGCAGTTAAGAAGGGAAATGTCATCCCGCTGTTTAATATCACTGCCCAGGAGGATGCTTTCATCTTTGTCCACGACTATTCGACAGGTAGGGATATATCTTTATAATATACCTTTCTAGGATATGAATACGGTCTTGATCTAACGAACTGTAAGAGTATAAGGGCGATTGACAAAACATCAAAGGAGGTAAAGGACGATGGAAATAAGATTTCGATGAAAACCTTGGATGACGTGTTAATCAATCAGACCATTCAGTGGCAGGATTATGGAAAAGTAGGAAAGAATATAAAGATCTGTTATAAAGATCAGAATGAAAACATTGAGTCTCACCGAGTATATAGAGCAGCTCTACCTGACAGAAAGGTTTTGGAACTTGTGAAAGGCGACCGACAAATCACCATCAATACTTACTTGGAGGTTTATTAACTTCTTTTTTTTCACAGATTCTCATAGGGCAAATTGTTGACTACCTACACAGTTCTTAAACTGTCATATACCTTGCCTCCTCCGATATCCTCGCTTGTTCGAGACTGCTATGCCAAACAGCCAGGCGATTCTTTCACTTTCCTCGTTAAAGACAGTTAGTTACGCTCATCTCCTTTTCTTGTTTTTTTAGAAGCTGTAGAACATGTCTCAACTGTTGGGGAAGAGATTGTCACCCAGTCACTGGCTAAAAAACTCTCGGAATTGGGAGCCATAAACCCTAATCGAGTAAAGGCTTCCTATGTGAGTCGTCATTCTAAAAAATGAAACGAAGGTTTAGAACAACGGTGCAAATGGAAATCTCCAAGTTTTTCTTCGAGTAGCCAAGAAAAACAACAATGTTCCGCAAAATACAACGACTTCCTTCAATTATCAAGTGAGCGACCTGCCTAATCCTATGAAAATTTTCCAGACCGAAGTAGACACTGATAGATTCTTTATAACATTAAATCAAACAATGAAGAAGCAAGATTGGACGTTCAATGTGGCTGAGCAGGTTAGTGAAAGCTTTTTTCAATTAATGGTTTCAGACGTGGTCTGCTACTCGAGGTTCTCTGGCCCATTATCCACCACCACCTCCTCCTACACCATACCAAGGATATACAGGAGGGTCCATGTTTGTACTGGGACTTTTTTCCCTCGTTTTTGGAGCTGGACTCGGTGCAGGAGCACTGTTTTTCATTACACGAAGACAACGTATTTCCACACTTGCTTATCAAGTGTTTGAGTAAAATTAAAAATAGTTTTATGTATTTAAAAGAACTGCAAACATTCCATGTATATACGAACAAACTATGTAAATTGTAAAAAAACATGTAAAAATTTGCCATTTTATCCCGAACTTACTGTAGTTAACAGGTTTTTAGCAAAAAAAATGAATACGTGTAATTTACTTGGATAGCCATTCAGTTTTATGTTAGTTACATCAATATCTGTTGTTTTGTTGTTTTTTTTGCATAAACTTTTTTTAGATGGCACAAAAATCACGTTCAGCTATTGAAAAAGCTTTACGAATAGTAGAAAAATCATCAAGAGTACAACTGCAAGATTTACAAGACAATATAGGAGCCAGAACCAGTGGAAGGCAACTTACAAAGAATAATAATCAGGTTAAAATATTTTGTTCAAATTTATTTTCAGGCTGGACATACAATAGGACAATTACAACACGCAGCTAAACCGCCACTTGGATGGATTTGGGGTGATTTTTTCCGACCATGGCAGCGAATGTTTCCCGGAGAAAAGTTCTTCAATGCTGACATAAAGTTAGTATCATTATTTGTATTATTTTTTTATTGATTTATTCTTTCAGTACCAGAAGAGAATATCAACCAATTTCACTCATAGAACTTACCCGGTTGATCGATTTAGGATGGATTGATCCTTCAAAACCAATTGATGTTACCACTTTGTGTCGAACGCGTAAATTCAAAATATGTCCACATCTGCGACAATGTGGTTTTGATTTGACAGATGAGGTGAGTAATTTTCATGTGTTTTGTTTTATGCTGTAAAATTCAGGGTGCTGATGATTTTGTTCACAAGATTAATATTGAAGTTCAATATGCTTCACAAATAGCCATTGCTGCCATTGAAAAAGCAGGAGGCCGTATTCGTACAGCCTTTTTTGATGAACAAGCTCTTGAGGTTAGTTTTTTTCACATTAGTAGTTTTTTTTTTGTAATGTTCAGGCTGCAATTGATCCACAAAAATGGTTTAAAAAAGGTTTACCTGTACCAGCAAGAAAACTTCCACCTCCATCCCTGTTAGAGTATGTCTAGTATATTGTCTATTTTTTTATATCTTTTATTTTAGATACTATCAAGATCCAATGAATCGTGGATATTTAGCATGTAAAGAATCGTTATATAATTCACGACAAAAGTTATCTAAATTAATGGGTTACGAAGTAGTTGATGGATCACCCGTAGAAGAAAAAGCTCCCAATCAAGTATGCTTATGTCTTTCGTGTTTTGAAATTGTCACACCTCGTTATTGTCAAATTTTTAGGTTTTCTTTGGAATTCCTTCTGGATCAATCATATCACTGGCGGACAAAAAAGTTTTTGGTCCTACACATCCCGTGATAAAGCAATATTATGAAACGGATCTTCGTGTCGACAAACAGTTCCCATAGTCTTTTTTAGTTTTAGTAGTTTTGTTTTTTTAATGTTTTGTTGATGATGAATTGTTTATTATTATCAGTTTAGATCTCTTAATCAGACTAGAAAAAGTCAAAACAAACACGTTCCTCCTATAAACAGTTTACAGCAGCTGTTCAGCTATCACAATGCTCCCTCGAGTTACTACCCTTTGCTCCCATCTTTATCGATTCCTTTGACTTGATTTATGCAACTTATATTATAGAATGCGGTTCCTCCTATCTTTTCTTCTTATTATTGCCATCGTTATTGCCAAAAGAAACTCCCTGTGCGATATCTGTTTGCAAATTGTTCAAACAATTAATCAAGCATTGGAACATGGAGATGATATTAAAACGGTTAATCAACTTCTAGATTTACATAATCAGTTTCAGGCAGTTCACAAATTCTGTAGCAATCTTCCTATCCTCGTAAATATGTGTGAGAAGATCGTTGCCCAAAATTTGGATGCGATCATCACTGCTCTGAAGAACCATACACCAACCCATCAAATCTGTCAAGACCTCAGTCTCTGTTAACTCTTTATTAAATAATCAACAATACTCGTGGCGTTAGTACAAAATACGCGCAAATGTACAGCAAAAAATATACAGCACTAAAATTAAATTTCTTCGATTTCTATGTTATATCGCAATTGTTTGGCAGCAAACCATGAATAATAGTTGTCGAATTCGAGGACATCTGAAACAATTTTTTGAGATGAATTGATACTAACAATTTCCGGGTTTCTCAGCTACAAAGTGATCGGAAATGGGAACACTCGTGCATTCCAAACGGATATAAGGATAGACAACTTCCATCTCGGATAGATTCTCAGCTCGAGCAGTGGGATCAAAATGAATTTGGAATCCGATGTCGTCTTCGTCTGTCATATACTGCCAGCTGAACATCTCCTCTTCTTATCTTCCTAATCTTCGACTAACCTAATCTTCGACGGTTCTTTTATTTCTACTGATATCAGATGTTTGTCTCCGGCATAAACAGTCGTCAGCTGATCATAGTCTGTCATTGCGGTTCGTGGATCCACATAGAAATTATCGGGAATTGGTCCGAGACCATATCGGATGACCGAGGGACATTTCGGGTCACCGTTTTCTTGTCGTCTTCCTCCCCAATGCATTGGCCAGGCATCTAGGTCGACATATTGGGCGAGAGACCATTTCCAGTCGGATTCCGAGGGCATTTCAATGAGACGGGTGATCGAGGGGGCAAGAATTGCTGTAATGGAAGCATACGCTAAACGAGCCATCTCTGGAGCTCTAAAAAAAGATAAAAGTAAAGGAATGGCTAACCGGATAATGAGAATCTTTCGAAGAACCATGGGATAATGTTCCTGGAAGAGCGTGACGAGAGTTGTGAAAGAGGAAGCGAACTGTTTGGAGCTGAAATGGGCTGTGGAGATGTGATCAAGATCGAAGATGAGCATCATCTGCTCGAAAGGTCGACCAGTTTCTTTCGCTCTCGCTCCACAAAAGGCAAGTCCTTTCTCGATAGCTGCCAGGGAGAATTTGATATAATCAAGGGAGGCGACAGACTTGAGAAGACCTGAAGGGATGGTTGATCTCGAAGAACAGGAGGCAGTCACCATCGATGTCAGTATTCCCGAGAAGGGACATGAGAATGGGACATCCGTCTTTATCGGGTAGTATTCCATAGCCACAATACTTCTCGAGACACTGAAAGTAGTCGATTGTTTTTGCGTTGTTTCTGAACGTTTTCTCGGCGCGATGACCCCGAGAGAAATCTTGTCTCCTGTAGGAAAAGAAAGTGCTTTACAACGCAGTCGACGATGACAAACATGGATTGCGAAAGAGTGAGGAAAAGAAGCCAGTGACCCCGTAAATTAGAAATCTCTTCGCGAATCTTTTCATGTGACTCAACGCGTGTCAGATGGCTATCAGACCAAAACAGGCGGATCGATCGAAAACCTACTTCAGGTCCCTGCCACTCGGCGATCGTGTCAAGTTCCCAGGCTTTTCGAAAAATGACGTGTTTCTTCAGGGCTTCGGCTGTTTCATCGAATCGGTATTCTTTAGCTCGAAGCCATCGGACGATATAGGAATCCGAGAGACATTCCAACTGGGGAAGGATAGTTCTGAAACGAAATGAGTTTATTTTTTTTTTTGAATCTGTAAACAGGACTATAAATAGAGAGAAGGATGGAAGACAAAAACAAGATCTTATGATTATTGACTGACTCAGTCGACGAGGAATAGAAGCTGTTCCTATTGAGTAAGAAGTCACAAGATTAGTGGCCTATTTTTGGATTCTATCTCCACCGAAACTTGTTATATCGGTTGTCAAATAAAAAGAAGGAGAATCTGTCACACGAACGACACAATGGATAATTGACAGAGGTACAGAAGAAAAGATTTGGAAGAGAGAGAGGTCAGAAAATTGGAGTGATGTTCCCACCTGAGATCGTTAACGGCTTGTTGTTCCTCCTTGGATACAGGACTGTTCGGAGCGAGTGCTGGGTGCATGACTACACGGGCGCCTCTCCGTTCCCTGTCTCTCTCTGACTTGTCTCTCCATGTCTCCTCCCCCTCCGTGCTATTCCGCGCTATCCATACACTGTAGCCTTGATCCAACCCGTTCTTACTAACCTTCTTGTTCTATGCCAGAGGCAAAATATGGCCATTGGCAGATGGCAAGCCACTTCCGGTTGCGGGCCATGTCCCTGTTAGCCATGAAGCATCGGAGATCAGCATGATCTGTCTGTATCTACGTTTATCATTCGTTATTAGGATACCTGACAGAATGGTTGGTGATCATTGTATAAGGAAGGAATTGCTAATAAACGATTTATCTGTGGCTGTGACCTTCGCCTGTTCGGGGACGATTCTCTTGACACCAATGTTCTCGATGCCACAAACCTCTTCCTCCAGAACCGGTTGACAGGGTTTTTTGAAAACACATACAATATTTCTATGAAATTTAATGGGCAATCTTATGTATCCTTCCATCTCTTTCGTATGAGGAGCAAAGATCGTTGGTATTAAATAATAGCATGGGTTTTATGTTTATTCTGACTGTCTTAGGCATTGGCGAGGAGAGGGACGATGGTCATCTGGCAGTCAGTCGTTTGGGCCTTTTCAACTGCAGCCTTCGCATCACCACCGTCAGAAGCAAGAGTTGAGACGAGGATTGCCTTGTCGGCCTTACCCGTTCCATTCTGACGCATTACCTCGACAACTGCGGTTCCATTGGGTGGGATGAAGCCGGCTATCGGCATGAAGCGGTACATTTGGTTATCACTGCATTTGAGCTGAAGAAAGATTAAAAATGAGGAAGAGAAAGAAGAAGGAACTGACCTTAAAGGCACGACGTTCATTCGTCCGATTAACGACTTGGAATTTGTCGATTCCCCCGAGTTTCGTGAAGTAAAGAGCCGGCGGTTCAGCAAAGACTGTGGCATCGGTCGGCGATGGGAGACATGACTTCTTGTTGCTCTTGATGGAGACATTCTTCTTGCTCGAGTCGACGACACCGGTTTTCTTCTCCGCCATCACGCTTTTCTCACTCTTCGTTTTCTTTCCGTTTTTTACACTCTTTGATGATCGTTGGCTTCTTTGCGAGCTCACTTTCAATTTGTTCTTCTTTGATTTGCTGGATGTCAACGACTTCAACTCTCCACCTTGCGACTTTGTGCTCTGAGTCGATGATAAAGATTTCGAGGATGTATCCTTCTTTTTGTTGACCGGCTCTTTTGATCTTTTGCCGTCGCTACAGGAGAAAACAATAAGAACAACGGATGGGAGCAATAGGCCGAGAAGAATCCACATTTTAAAGTGTTTCTTTTAGTTCGAATATCATGTTTTGACCCTACAGAATTAAACCTAATAGCATGATTATGAGTGTCTCTACTCGTCAACATTGTCCTAGATTTATAGATTTCCTGGAAAATCAATACAAAAATACTGATATTTCTTCATCCGATTATGAGAAAGACTCAATTCATTTGGCTTTTCTCATAATTAAAGCGAGACTACGGTAGAATATGAACGCGTCCTACATACGCAACGCGTTTGCGGTGGCTTGGGTATTTGAATCGGCATTTCGTCGGCCTTTGGCATTCCCTACTCCGTCCCGCTCCGAAGTAAGACGTGTTTATTTGTTAGATTTATTTGATCGATTTTTGTAAATGTAAAATTCTAAATTATTTGCTCAATTTGCTTTTCACGCTAACAATAATTTTTCAGGTCGAATCTTCCTAATCTCTCTAACTCTATTGATGGATCTTCAAAATAGGGTATTAGATTCAATTATTTCTGATTATCTAATTTGGTTTTAGAGAATAACTCGTTCTTCTACTGGCAATGAAAATAGCCATATCGGTGTTAAAGAAAATGTGAAGATCACAGGTGCTGCCATAACGCGACGAGCATTCGCAGATCAACGTAATACTAAAGTAATTAGAAATGTCAAGGTGATTGTTTTGCTGTTCATTCTAACCATGTATTCAGGCAGAAATAGTCGATAGAGAGCTTGTAAAGCCTGTACGACATATTAAAGCTTCACCACAGAAGCATCCCGAATTGGTCGGTTTGGAACGAGAGTATCAAACAGCCGATTTTATGGATGATGTTTATACGTATCTGTTATCGAAGGAGAAGGAGTTTGTTATTCCTGAAAGCAGTATTAATAAGAATTCTGTCACTGCTAAAATGCGTAGCATCCTGGTCGATTGGCTTGTTCAAGTAAGCATGTTTAAGATTCTTATTTTTTTTTAATTTTAGGTTCATGGTCGTTTCCATTTGTTTGCCGAAACATTGCATCTATCCATTTATTTGTTAGATGCTACGTTAGCAAACATGAAGGTTGAAAAAACTGAGTTACAACTTGTTGGAATGGCTTGTATGCTTGTTGCCTCTAAGTATGAGGAAATGTATGTTCCGGATATCAAAGATTTCGAGTATATCGCTGATAATGCATTCACTAAAAGGCAAATTATGAACATGGAAACTAAGGTTCTCCGAACAACAAAGTAAGTGTTGAAAAAGTTATAATCTAATTGTTACTTTAGTTTTGCTCTTTCACGACCACATTCTATTACATTCCTTCGTTGGCTTACAAAGGAAGCTAATTCGACACATCGCCAGCACAATATGGCAAAATATTTTGGAGAGGTGTTCTATTTTTTTTCTCCTCTATTTTTAATTTTTAGATTGCGCTCCTTGATTCGACCTTATCTAATTATCTTCCGTCTCAGGTTGCTCTAATTTCCCTGTTTCTTGCAGGAGCCATCACTCATAAGCAACTTGATGTAAAGCCCATCATGTAAGTCCTTTTTAGAGCTGCATTGTCTTTTCAGTAATATGATAACTTGGACAGAAGACGGTTTAACGACTGGCGTAAGTCTTTTCGCTAAAGCTATTCTGAGACTTCATGGCCAGGAAAAGCTTATTGCCATTAAAAACAAATACTCTAGTAGCAAACAATCAAGTGTTTCTGTTTTGACAGAGGACGACTTGAATGTTTTAAAACGGTTCTGATGTTTGCAATTTCCCATAGGGTATTTCATATTTATTTTTTTACTATTACTTGATGTCTCTGTAATATTAAAGTCCATAAGAAAACCCTTCTTTACTTGTGTATATAATCCATCAGCCTTTTTTTCTGAAACGGGACTTTCAAGCTCATCCCTCGTGGATCTCATTCTTGAGTTTTACACAACAGCTATGTTTGTATTATGAACATTAAATGCTCTGTGTCTATTATTGTCTATACTTATCTAAAGCCTTATTCTCACGAATGTATCACATATAATCGGTTATGTTCTTTGAATATCTGAGAGATCAGTCGAGATTGTTTCGAGAAGCATCTTTATCGATGTGTGTTGCTAGCTTCAGTATTCTACTATTCTTTTTTTTAAGAATAATTGTTTTTTCAGTAATGGATCGCGAAAAGGATGGGGTTCGTTGGTTTCTTGGAAAGTGGTTAGAAGTAGAGCTAATAGATGGTAGAATTATAACTGGCCAGCTTACATGTACCGATAAGGATCCCAATATGGTATTGTCGAAGTATGTTTTTCTTAATTACTGAAAGTATTGTTTCGCCAAAAGGTGTTATTCTTTAGAGCTGAAGAGCGGTGGGATCATGCTGACACTTCTGAAGCACGAGTTATTGGACTGGCTATGATAGCCAAAAAAAATGTGAAAAGAATTCTTTTACTTCCTAACCCCCCAGCTAAATATTTAGAACAACAACCCCAGTCAAATGAATCCCCAGTTAATTCAGAGGAACAGAATATATCAACATAAATATTCGATTAACCTTTCGTTGACTTCCATTCTGTTTTTATCAAAATGGATTTTTCCTGGTCGAGAACTGCCGTTATCAGTAGTTCATGCGCAAATCAATGTTTTCTGTCGCCTCTAATAATGCTTCTTGCTCTCTTCTTGTAAGTTAATAGCTATCTCATCTATTTTATCATTAGCATACTCTTTTCCCCAGCATCAATCGACCTCAACAAGCGAATTCCATAACTGAACAAAACAGGTAATATTTTCAATTACTTTTGTTATCTTTCTAGCACCCAGTTTCCTGAAAATGGTTTAATGAGCAGTTCACATTCTCTTTTTAACCCTCCAAAATGTTTTTCCTATCCCAGTATCTCCCAGTTACCTCCATCTGCATATGCCCCAGCTGTGGTATGTTCTTCATCTGATATCAAAAAGGAGGAGGAGATGGATTGTCATCAGGCAATTCAACAGACAAATGTTCTTATCCTTTGAATTAGGGAACTCCGCCATTAGAATCGATATTGAATGATAATTATCCTTTCGAAATGGGTCGAATTTCTTCGGAAAACTACATGCCGACACATTTCATGCGAGGGACGATAATAAGTCTTTACAACGGACAGGAGAAGGTCGTTGATAAGCTCAATTCTGATGATTTTCTTCTTTCTTCCGGCCTTACAAAGGATACCAACATTGAAACATGTCCGGTTATCGAATTGTTGAAAACTGAAGATTTTGTCAAAGTTGTCTTCATGGTCCCATCTTTAGAACGAGAAGTAAGCAGCTTTGAGCAACTGCTATTAACTATTCAGACCACTATCGAAGTACAATGTGAGCATCCCTTTTACACATTGGGAAAGGGATGGTGCAGCTCCGATCCCATTTTGACTTCCAAAAACTACGGATTATCAGCTGGATTGTTGAAGGTATTTGAGGTAGAAATGAACAATCCAGTTAGGTTGGGGACATTTGTATTGTCCAGGTGTTAAAACCAGCACTAAAACATATTTTTGATGAAGGACTGGAAATTCGAGAAGCCATCGAGAACAATGAAAATGCCTTAAGAAGGAAGGATTTGGCAGACTCTATTATTATGGTGAGTAAACTGTTCTTATTTAAAAGAAGGAATAGACTGGAAGACGATCGGCCCCTCCTTTATTTTACAAAGAAACAAAAAGAGTTAGAACATGGTCCAATTCGACGACATTCAAAATAGAACAAGAGGAGGCGGAGATCAGTATGATTTCACAGGGGTAAATGGAATTATGATAGAATACAGAGAAATAAATAAACATTTGATTATTACAGGGCGAAAAAAGAGCTACTCATTCTTCTCTTCTTCGTTTTCTTTCTTCCCTTCTCGCTCTTCTTTTTCTTCTTCCTTCCCTTCTTCTTTCTCATTCTCCTCATTCTTTTCATTTCCTTCTCCATTATCTTCCCCATTATTTTCGCCATTCTCTTCTTTCTTTTTTTCGTCTCCTTCACGAGGAATTTTTAAACGGGGACATTCTGCGGGATCGATCACACGGTCCATGATGATCACCTGTAATATTTAATAAAAATCGATTGAAAGGATCTACATGAATGAGCCACTCGGAACTAACAACCCATGTCTTGTCTTGTTGTGCCCTCTCTAATGTAATACCGGTAACAGGGTAGTCGGTCAGAATAACATCCAATCGCTCTAAAAGTGTTATTGGTTATAGAGTCATATTCTACCATCTGGATTGAGTTCGTCGACTTTTTTAATGCCTCTTCCTCCCATGTAACGAACCAATGGTTCCCAGATATGAAAATAGTTTACTGCCTTTGGATTGGCATTTGGATTTTCAGAGTTGAGAAGTATATTCTTTCCTTGGAGGAGGGTACTATAGTTAACAGGGCTGAAATGATTTTTCCACTGGATAAGACCAGCAACTTACGTTTGGTAAAGCTCACCATCTATATTGGAAACTCCAGCGGGCAGAATGTACTCATGATAATCAACGGCTGACTCTGTCTCGATGCATTTGTGAATCCATTCGTGCGAGACACAGGGAACTCCCCTAGCTAGGGCGGATAGATATTTGTGGGTTCGGTAGAAGGTATCAGCTATAAGGAAATGACTCTTCTCGGGGTACGTTTCCATTTCCTAAACTCTTTCTTCAGACATTACGCAACTTACTGCAATATCTTCCACGATAGTTCCATGTCTTTCCACGATGTAATCGTGAAGAAGCTTCTTTTTGAAGGTCGTATTACCATCTCTTTGAGCCGACGTCAGGAGAAAAACCATTCCACTGAAACAGTCACATTCTTGCTCGGGTCTGTCATCATTTCCATCTCCATCTTCATTTTGAGGAACAGCTGAAAGTCTTTTTATCAAACGGATATCACTCATTACCTTTTTTTTTGGTTGAACGATTCGGCTTGAAAACAGGAAGCGGACTCACGACAGAGTCGACCGGTTGATGACGTCTGGTTCTCGAAGAGGCAATATTGTCAGTTGCGACAGCCGTGGCCTCGATTGACTTCTGATGAATGTAATTCTTCCAGTCATTCATATCGAGGGATAGTTTTGACCAAGTACAGCTAAAGTTTTTGGATTATAAAAAGCTATGGGATTACCGGATATCTTCTCCTTTGGGTTCTCCATCTTTACCTAATTTCTTGACAGTAAACATGGCCTCCGCCCAGTCTTCGACACTAGCAACATTCGGTGCATTGATAATGATGGCCCCCTCGTCTCCATAATAGCATTCCTTCTGTTCAACGACAGCTCGAAGAGGAATAACTCCCTGAGCGGGTATGTCGCGAACGAGCTTATCTTCCTCGAATTGGACCTTGTAGCGGCCAAGCCCATCACGTCTGAATACTTGGTAAAATTTAGAATATTCTTACTCAGCAATAACCACAGCCGGATAGTATATCTTATCGAAGACAGCATAGACTTTGGCTCCGACTTCGATAGGAGCGTGTTCATTTCTTGGGTGATCAACTTTCCATTGCTCCTCAATAGTCAGTTGAGGAATTTCGACAGCGACTTTTTTGGAAGAAGTTGGAGCGGGAGAAGTTCTGGAAACAGTATTCGACCGCTTTTTCCTCTTACCTTCTCTTCCTAGATGTTGGAGTAGCTTTCGAACTGGTTGGCTGATCAACATCCATCTCTTCATCACTGCCAGAGTCCTTTCTGTTTCTAGCAGGAGGAGCGCTCTTCGTTCCTTTCGGAGTATTCTTTCTCCTTCCCGGAGCCAGGTCAGCCAGCGAACGACGATTAATCTGCTTTGGAGTCAGTCCGGATAAGTTTCCAATTCTTCCTTCTGCAGCTTTCTCGGTAGAAGTATACTTTCCTGAACCGATGCGACTATAGCGTTGTGAGCCAAAAGGGCCAGTTGACATCTATAAATTATTGATTGTAATAGAAAAAGCACTAACCACGACGTTGCGAAGAGGATCCGGATGCTCATCGAACTGTGTATCGACGTCGTATGGATCAATCTCACAGCTCATAATTGGTAGAAAACGAATGCTGTCGATGTTCTTACTTTGCGGTTCTGCCTTTTTCTGACCACGACCGCGGGTAGGAGTCGCTGGAGTCGTGTTTTCCTCGACTTTGCCTCCGCGTCTACGAAGAGATCGCGGAGTTGGAGCAGGACTCTCACTGTCCTCCTTCTCCTCTTCAAGATAATTGTTACTAGCTCTTGTCGCTCCGCGTTGACCACGTCTGGATGAACGAGGAGTCTTCTGTTCCTCCTTTTCTTCTTCCTCTTCAGATTCATCCTTCTCTTCCACTTCTTGCTTTCCTTTGTTAACCTTCAATGGAGTAGCTTTGGTAGCTCCACGAGTGCTTCGTCGAGTAGAACGGGTCGTCTTTAGAACCTCCTCCTTCTCTTCAGGCTTTTCAGTTTCTTCCTTCTTTTTCTCCTTTTCTTCTTCCTTTTGTTTCTTTGCCTTCGAAACTGGGATGACTGCAGTGGCTCCACGCTTTCCTCGTCTAGTAGAACGAGGAGTATTCTGTTCCTCAGCCTCATCCTCTTTTTCAGATTTTTTCGTTTCTTCTTCCTCTTCCTCCTTTTTACTACTTCGTCTTTTTAAAAATCTTCATTAGAATATTCTGCTTACCGGATGATTTTTTTTCCTTTCTTGATCTCCTCCTCCTCATCACTCGTCTCTTCCTTCTTTGGAGTTTCTCCTTCTTTATTTTCTTTTCGTCTAAAAACTTTAATTCAGTTATTTATTCATTTACCTGAGATTTCTCTTTGGAATTGATTTCATGATTTCTTCAGCAGCATTCGCAGCCTCTGTGTTTCTCTTTCTGTTCGGGGTCTTCTCGTACTTTTCCTTTGATGGCTCTTCCATTTCCATTGCCTCTTCTTCTGCTTCTTCTACCGCAGCTTCCTCTGTTGGACTCTCTTCTTTCACAGCATTTCTACCAATACGGCGTCCTTTAGCTGACTTTGGAGTTAGTCCAACTTTGGGCTCATTGATGGATCGACGATTTCTTTTGCTGCTTTTAGGAGCTTCTTCTTCCTCCTCTTTCTCTTCTATTGACAGTTCCTCTTGTTCTTTTTTAGTAGCAGAAAGATCGTCTGGATCTTCTTGTTGACTCCCAGAAACCTCTTGATTATTCTCTTCCTCAGGACTATCTATAACTGGTTCAATATCCAACTGTTCATTGGAAGGAATATTAGCATCAGCGGGAAGCTCGCTGAAATTAAACTTTGCAGCTGATCAAATGATTACGTTATTTCGACGTCTTCCGCTGAATTACTGGCATTATTAATATCATCCGACTGATCCATTGGATCGTCATCAGTCACAGGATCGATTTGAGGTTCTTCAATAACTGGGGTGGTTTCACTTTGCACTGATTCGGGTTCATCCTATAATGAATTATTTGAATTGCATAATCTACTAATACCTTTGGATGCAAAGTTTCTTCTTCTGTAATTACAGGTTCTTTGATATCGTTGTTTGAAATGTTTCGTTTGCTGGCAGCTGCTTGTTGGTCTTCAAATGATGTTCCATTCTCCATGGGGACTACAAAAGGTACATATATATGTTTTATTGAAGCTTACCGTCAGCCATGATTGAGCCATTTGAAAACTCGACGGTTTTGGGAGAAGAGCTGTTTTCCTATAAACAAATTGTGCTTAAAAATAAATAGCTACCTGTGAACCAGCCGATTTTCCAAATAGACCTCGACGCATGTGCTGTAGAATATCATCAGACACATGAGTGTCTCCATTAATGACTTCATTTACGGCAGATGATTCTGAAAATCAAAGAATATAGTAACGAAAAACCAGAATTGGAATATAAATTCGGCATTTTTATTAAGTGAACAAAACACACCTGCTTTTTTCTCATCCATGACCGTGTCTGAAGATGATTGCCACGGCAAATCTGAAATGTTTTCCTTGATTAGGAAGGTAGCAAGAAAAATCAATATGCTACTATTCTTATATCGATAAAGCATCGAAGAGTGCGCTTCGTTAATTGACTTCTAAAAAAGAAAATATCGCTCCAATTTTTTTCTTAAATTTATGCTGACAGAATGGGAACGCGCATAGAAGTTCCTGGGAACCAATATAAGTTAAGATGTATGTGATATGTTTCGCACATCTTTTTGGTCACCGAGTTACCATGGTGAACTCAATAAGATTTTAAATTGATCATATGATCTTTATCATATAAAAGTTGTTTTTACATATACATGAGAGAAATCCATACAGATGTCTGGCAGGAATAGATCAGAATAATGGAATCAACAGTAAATACAGCCGTAAATAAAACATGGTCGATTCGAACAGTCGCCAATTTGTATGCGGCAGCCCTCTGCAGGGATGGCGCACGGTTCCCAGGAGTCCCGCCACGATACGTCAGCCACCGTATTCTCGAGCCATGCGACATCCAATTGATCCTAAGGTTATTTTGAATATTTTTCCGGGATGTTTGTTGCATTTTGTTGCTGTTTTTAACTGTACCTAATATTTCTACTATTATAAGAAAAATTTGTTTTATACTATTTCTGCTGAAATTGGAAATTTCAATATTTCTTGATACTTTTTTTCATCATATTGAATTATTTTACAGGTAAAATGGTCAAGGCCACCAGCGTAAAAGATGTTGACCAGCAAGAAGTTGTAAAGCATATTGCTCAGTTCCTCAAGAAAAGTGGAAAAGTGAAGGTTCCCGAATGGTCCGATCTTGTTAAACTTGGAACTTTTAAACAACTGGCTCCCCTTGATCCTGACTGGTACTTCATCCGCGCTGCCAGTATTGCTCGTCGTTTGTACATCCGTTCTCCAGTTGGTGAGTTTTTTTGTTTATTCGATGCCTTTTAAAAATAGGAAACAATGAATTAAATTGCGTTTCAATGTTTTAGAAACGCAGTTCCTTATTTGATGATTATAGTGTTATACGAAAATACATACAAAGGGCTTGTTTTGATTTTCATCATTATGATGTTACTTCAAAATTACATCACAACTTTTTCAGGTGTTGGCAACCTCCGTGTCGTTTACGGCGGTCAAAAGGGCCGTGGAGTTCGTCCAAATCATTTTGCTAAGAGTTCTGGCTCTGTTATCCGTAAAGCTCTCCAAACTTTGGAAGCCCTTAAGTGGGTAGAGAAGCACCCTGATGGTAAAGGACGTATTCTGAGCAAACAGGTTTGTATAGTAAATTTTGTTAAAACTTTTTACTAACAAAATTTATCTTTTGATTATAGGGTCGTAAGGATCTTGATCGCATTGCTGGAGATCTGCGACAGAAGTCTGCTCCTGTTGAGTTCTAATTGTTTTCTTTACATGAACTTGTTATATTACACCTCTTTATTTGGATATAAGTTAGTAATACATCGAACCATCAGCAGGCCTAATGTAACCCGTAGCTACCAGTATTATATCAACAACTGTCCAGACTCCTAGTCCGCCGAAAGAAAAAAGCTTCCCAATTCCTGATTTCCACAAGCCTAGATAGAAGCGATCAGCTCCGAAACCACCTAATATAAATGTATTGGATCGTCTCGAAAGCATTTACCTAATGTAATCGATAAAATCAAAGTCTTAATCCAACTGATGCCGGAGGTCCACCTGCATTTTACTTTTTTCGAAAATGTCCTATTTCCTTTACATATTACGGTTGGATGAACCTGAGTTGTAAAGTCATAATGTAGAACTTTACCTGGCAACTAGTTACTACAGTTTTAGTGCTGACAGTTGAGCAATTTGTTCTAGGAGCACAATCGTAATGTTGCTCATCGAGCTGCCAGCAATAGCTAAAGTTATAATTTTTCTTTCTTATCATCTAACTCACTTGCACAACGCTTTTACTCGAATAGTATCTTGATTAACGCATTCGGGAAGTGTTGTACAGTTAATATCGAGCTGTTCTCCTAGATTACACGTTGGAAACTCACAATTTAAACATGAGAGATGTCGGTTACAATTTACTCGCGAGCATCTGAACATAATTTTTTGTCCTAGAACTTACAGTGATATTGGCTGTGCAGTAGTAAAAGTTACAAAGAAACCAAATAAAAACAAGTTACATTGCATGTGTTCTGGTTACAAGATAATGTTGTTGGTTATTCTTATAGATAGATAGTTAGATACACTTGTAATTAAAATAAATCAAACAATAACAACTTTATGTAAGCTAACAACAAGTAACAAATAAAAAAAAACATTATAGACAACTCAGTTGCCATGATATAGTATCGAAAGGAGATGGCGGAAGCATTTCGGGTTCTATTTTCATAATTAAATACATACACTGGAACTTACCTATGGTAATGACTGAGGGCATTCCGCTATCAACAGGAAAACTGAATGTTTCATCAATAGAGTACTGAATCATTGAATTAACTAAAAGTACCAAAGGAAACTTGCTATGATTTGTAGAGGACCACAGAGATGTTTAGGTTGTAGTTTTGTTGGCCATATTATAGGTTGTTTGTTTTTTGCTACCTTACAAATATTTTCTAGCGCTAGTTGGAGATCTTTTCCTTCAGTAAAAAGATCAATCTCTACCAGACATAACAATAACTTTTTGGCTTCAATACATATGTTTCTAATCCATGTGTATTGTTCATGTAGCGCTAATAACAACGCTGAATCTTCGTATTCTCCTCCTTCTTTAAGAGACTGTTTTTTTCTTTCAATTTGTTTTCGCTTCCTCATTGTGGCAGTTGTGCTTGCCCGACTGCTTCCTGTTTTCCCAGTACGTCTACTAAAGGCTGAAATAGTTGATCCGGCTTCAGAAAAAGCATCAATATCCTGCAGAAATAAGTAATTAAATGTACCAACATAAATTAAAATACCTCTAAATCTCTACCAGACTCAATACCCATCTTCAGATTCTCAATATGTTTTTCTTTTATATTTCTAACTATTTCTAACCGGTTCGTGTATCTTAAAAATAAATATGCAAAAAATACTCACTTCATAATTTGTTCAGTTCGACTTTCTATTTCCGACATCATGGCTTGAACTCTTTTCTTAGAACAATCCACGAGATGCACCTTGGAAGAAATATCATTTTTCGTATACTCAGCTGCACTCGTCCATTGACCAGCATTTGCGAATAGACGAATAATTTGAACCGAAGGAGGTTTCTGATTACTTTCTATATAATAAAAATAGTTTGATACCATTAGTTTCATCGCTTTGCAAGCTTCGTCCAGTTGACCGTCACCTTCTAACTGAATAGCCATCTTCCGGAGTTTTGGAATTATAACATCTTCAGAGATATTGAAACGAAGACAAGCATTTTCAAAAGCAGATACGTTTTTCGAAAGTTCCAAACAATTTAAAGCCTGAATATCCCATTAATTTCTTATATTAATGATATACCATAGTATGGTTTCCAATTTTTTCATACAATGCTGCTGCCTCGTTCCATTTTTGTTTCCCACCAAGATAACCTGCTACGACTTCAGCAACTTTCTAGTTATATTTTAAAATAATAAACTCAAAATACTTACTGCAAATGTTTCTTTTCCATAAAACATCTGTAAGGCATGAGTATAAAGGCTTCTTGATTTAATTAAATCAATTGCTTCATCTACTTTATCCGGTACCTGACACATAGAATTTAAAAAGAAATATAAAAATACTTCCGCTAGCTCGCGTAAAGCACCTTTCCAATCCTCACGAACTATATTAATACGATATTTTCTATATTGTTCAGGTTCTACTTGTCTCAATTCATTCAAAAGTAATAGATATTCTTTAGGGTCACGATTTGAAACTTCTGCTACCTATAAATTCCAAGCTTAACCCAAAGGAAAAGAAACCTGAACTGTGAGATGTAAGTCATATGTAGCCAGTGCAGCGTTAAATATATCTTTATCATTCACAAAAAATCCTAAATGATGAAGCCAAAGACGAGAATAAAAATCCCTCTTTTCAGAACCAACTGAAACCTCAAACGTAAAAAAAATGTATACTCTGATCCGTATATTGTTTGATAAGTTGAAGGCACTTCTCCACTTCTGGGGGTGAACGTTTTAGTAATGATGATAAAAGTACTGTAAAAAAATTGATTCTTTGATCGATTTCAAGATCCAGTATAGCAGCTTCCAAGAGCCGGGATACTTTATCAATCTAATAATAGTAGATTTTTAGATGTTTAAAACCTTATTGGCTTCCAGTTGCCCACTGCAGAATTCGCTGAAGGTGTCGTTGATGCTAGCAATAAAAAGATCTACTAAATCTGGAGTAGAGCCTTGATTAAACAGATGTCCACAATTATTAGCAAAAGACTTTAAATAACAAAAATAACAAAATGATAGTACCTGGAAGTCATAATCCACAAGAATGTTCATGTCAATTCGGTGCTTCCTCATAATTTGAAGTGCGTTCACATAATCAGCGGATTTAATATAAGATTTAGCAACTTGAACAACAAAACTAAAGAAAGAATATTACTAAAGTAAAATGAAAAAAAAGGTCCTAATAATTTTGAAAACTTAATCAACTTACATGCGAGGATATATAGTTTCCAAATTACCCCTCGGCATTTGCATGATCAAAGCCATTTTCTCAGGTACAAAAGCAACCAATTCGCTGCCTAATTCAACTGAGCGGACTTAAAAGAAATTAAAAACTTTCTTAGGAAAGAAAATATACCCTTGTCAAGAGATTTAAAGTTGTCGTCCAAATTTATACATTGTAATTGATTTTGTAGAGTGATATAAATACAAAAATGCTCAGTCAGTAGGAATGAACGAATAGATTTAGCAAACAATCGTCCATTACAAAATATATCTCCAATTTCTGTTAAAATTATTAAATTATTCTAAAAATAGTAGAATTAAATAAAATCATACCCCAGTACAACGGACGTTGTAAGTACTAGATGAACCAACAGAATACAGCAGACGCCATTCATCGCCGAATTCATAAACATTACCATCAGAAGAAATCGCTACTAATTTTGAATGATAATAACAGAGAGATACAATTGGTCCAAAATTAAACCTATATTACAGTAGTTGAACCAAAATGTAAGTAGACCTGGATAAAATAGCGCATATTCCAGTTTCTAATGAAATTTGAACTATTGTAGTGCTATTAACAACAATTATTAAATAGTTGTCATAAATGACAGGAAGAGAGATGAAATGCCAGTCGTTTGACGATGACACTTTCAAGGACTTAGAAAAGGAAATTCGTTTTTCTTTCTTCTCATCTAAATAAAATAATTAATGCAAACAAAGACTCACAAATAGAAAGCATCCAGTCATGACGTAGAGTTACTAGAATATCATTACTACAGACAAAGCAACCGAAGTCAGACAATAAAAGTTTATATCCGCACAAAGGAGGAGGTATGAGAGCTTGAGAAAAATCAGTAATGCAAAAGCCTTCTAGAAAAAAAAAATTATAATATAAACTGGAAAACCACCTGTAGACGAAACAATGACAGATGTTCCGAACACATCATATAACTGATTGAAGCAATAATGCGCAAAAAATCCCATTTTAGTAAAAAGGGAGAATGATAAAGCTTTTTCAACATTCCATTTAATTTTGATGATACGAACATCAAAATGTTGTGACCATTTTAATGCCCAATTATAATTCGACACAGTCCATAGCTCCACTGAAAGTATAAATTTGTAGTAATAAATATAAACTATACCTCTATCAGTTTCTAACCCGCGATATACCAACATTAATGCAGTTGCACTTAAATCCCATTTCATTTGAATTAATGTATGATTATCTTTAACCGGCAATACTGTTTCATGACGCTTTTCACCATTTTTTTCAAAAAAAATCATCTGCCGTGATCCATCTAAAATATAATACATAGATATGGACTAACCCAAGTTTTTGGTAGTGGTAGCAATGTAATTTCCTATTGGTTTCACAGCAAAAACTTCCTCAAAAGGGCGTTCATTTTTTAATCTGGTAAGTAATTCACCTTTGCGATTAAAAATCTGGAAATTAGATAACCGAATAATGATAAACGAACAAAAATAAGACGTTCTTTTGTAATATGCATTATGAACGAAATCAGAACAATAGCCCCATCCGCTCTCCATTCAATGCTAGCCTTGCAAGAGTCGTTATCAAATGCTTTACAGTCAACTTCTACTTTTTTATCACGAGCTGCCTTAACTAGTATATGTAAAAATGCAGAATGCAGTTCTAACCTTTCCAGCACTTCCTTGAAACTGAGTTTCTTTAGAACCCCACCCAACAGATATTTGCTCTTCTTTTCCTCTTATTGTACTATTTAGTTCACTGTATAATTAGTAAAAAAAAGTAAAAAATAACATCTTACCACATACTTATGGGTTCAAAAAGGCGATCATAAAATATTATTTGATTACCATCAGTAACAACCAGAGCAGAAATATCCGGACTCCATGCAGACGCTTGTAGTTCAATAGCTAAGTCAATTCCAGTAACCTAACGAATTATATTTCTTTAAAAACTAACTTTCGCTTCTGGTACGTTATACAATAAGACAGTTCCATTTGAAAGAACAGCACATACTTCTTCAGAATCATATAAAAATTGGAAATCTACAATTTCACCATTTTGAAGATCCCAAGCACATTTATTGATTATCTGAAAAAATATAACAAATACATTAAAACAAACTTCAAAGGAAATTAAGTCTACTGCACAAATAAAACTATTGCACGCAACATATAATATATTTTGAGAATTGTCTTCAATAAAATCCCACACATCCTCCAACAGATCTATTTTTCTGGAATCTATCCGTCCAACATGTAAAGATTTCATCTAGAACGATTATGCAATGGAGTAAAGAAAGAAGTAGAAATAAGTCGTATGACTTATTCATTTAATCAAATAAGTTAGTACGAAAAAAATTAATTAGATTTTTTTTTAGATATAAAATTAGATATACAAATTCTATCTAGCTGAACTTGCAAAAAAGATGATTGTTCCAGTTGTGTTGATCCCCACCGTAATGAAACGTCAGGAATAACACTGAATAAGTTTAGCTATTGAGAAATGTGCACAACAAACCAGTTATTGATGACTTCCGTCAAAAAGCTATCCCTAATTTGTGATACGGCTTCTTTTTGTACAAAAAAAAAGTGTTGCCAACAGTCTTCTGTTAACCATTGACGATCTATTGGAAATTTCCCTAAATACAACTCCCAAACGGTAAGCCCAAAACTCCAGATATCAGATTCTAGTCTAGAAAAGGAGGTAAAATTAAAAAAAAAAGAACCTATATTGTCCACCCTGTATACGTTCCGGTGCCATATATGCAGATGTTCCTACAAAAGACCGTGCAACCGAGAAATCCATCATTTTCGAAACGCCGAAATCAGTTAACTTTACCTCACCCAGCATATTAACAAGAACATTTGCCGGTTTTAAATCTAAACACATGAAAGATAATACTAGGTTTACCTCGATGCATTATTTTCTTACTCCAAATATAATTTAAACCATTAAAAATACTTAAAGATATATGTCTTAAAACATCAATATGAATTGGAACTGCAAATAAAATATTTAAAAAAAACCATACTATAATTATCTATGGATCCTCCATCCATATACTCGAGGCAAAGAAGGGCTATATTTGCGTCTAAAGACGCACCTTTGAGTTGAATTACGAATTCACTGTCATAGCACTGAAAAAAGTTGCTGTGAACAAACTCATCTATTACCTGCTTCAAAACTTTGATTTCACGCATGCATTCATGCTCTTCAGTGATGGTATCCGCAATTTCGACACATTTAACTGCTATAATTTCATCAGAAGGAAGGTGAAGAGATCTGAAATATATGAAATAGTAAACCGAAACTTACCTGAATACTGTTCCAAACTGTCCTGATGATATAACATCTAAATGTTGAAGGTCTGAAGGTAAAATTACAGCAACTTCGTTATTGTCAATATCAGATTTAACTATAAAAAAATTTTACATAAGAAAAAATCATACTTAAACTTATGGATGCTACCGATCCGCTTTGAAATGCATGTCTAAATCCATCAAGGTCTGAATCACTTTTCACAATTATTTTATCCCCGTCTTCATCTTCATCTGAAATCATATAAGTAATTAGCTGAACCCAACATTCAAAAGCAGTGAATTCACCGACATGCAGTGTGATTTCAGCATGAACTGTATCATAAAATAACAGTGTCACTGGATTTAGTTCAACAACATGCTCCTCAGTTCCAGATTTCACTATTATGCTGTGAACACTCATAGAACTAAATGGATACTCTCAATCACTCCAAAAGATAATTCTTATAATCGTACATTGTAAAAAAAAATGAAAGCATAGAAAAGAACATACGTATAATGACTATTATTTAAAGGAAGGAAGCCTGATGCTCAATACGGTTTGATAAGGAAAAATGTTTTATGTAGAACAACAAAAATCAACAAGTACGAAAGCCAGTCAGAAAAATCATAGTTAAGAAATAAAAAATTTGATTTATCCAACTGAGCTACAATTTCCACAGTAAAAGAAAAAAACCAAACGTTACAAAAATGTTTAAAAATCGTACTTGAATTCCAGATAATCATCATCAAAAGTTTGAATCCGGACATAACCATCTTCTCCACCGGTAGCAATAATACTTCCATCAGGGTGCCAAGCCATTGAATTAATAGGACCGAAATGTCCCTACATAACTATTTACTGATAGGAAAGCCACACACCTTAAACCGAGCAAATTCTTCTTCAAAAACCATATGATAAAGTTTAGCTTCAAAATGTCCAGCGGAAACAGCGGTTTGTGTTACCTAAAAGAGTATAAAATTGTATGAAAGTTTATACCTGCATAGCATCTTCTCCTCCACCGAGACAAATATGATCACGAATTGGTGAAATACAAGCAGAGTTCACAGGCCTTTCTGATCTGTACGTTTTCAAATGAGACAAATTGTTAACATCCAATAAAGCAGCAGTTTTATCACGTGAAGAAGAAATAATGAACGCACCATCTGGAGAGAGTTGCAAATCGGTAATACCATACTAAAAAAAATTTAAAAAAAAAAAGAAGAAACTATACTCTGTGGGTAGTTTCGTTAGAATGAACAGGCTCTTCACTTTTATTGATATCATACTGAAGGAGCAGACCATTTTCATTTCCGATTGTAACCTTTTCATCCAATGAAGTGAATAAGCATGTTACAGCCGACTGATCAAACTGAGCCCTAAAACAATATGATATTTAAAATAAATACCCACCTGAATAAAGGTGTTTCAGCATTATTTGCCAGCTGTTCAGGTGCTCGTACGTCAATGACAGCGAGAACAGACATATTTTTCGTCATTTTCATTGTAGTATATGCAATTAGATTAGCTAAAAGGGTAATAAACGTTATTAAAATATGTATACCTGAAAATGACATACTTACTGCACGTGCTGGAGTTGGTGTATTAATTGTATGTAGAACAGTTCCATGTTCACAGTCCCAAATCTAAATTAATTTAAAAAAAAAAGAGAAAAAAAACACCTTCACAGAGTTGTCACCAGAGGCTGTTGTCATTTTAGAGGTATCCCAAGCAACATCTAAATCCCAAACTACTCCATTGTGACCATTTTGTCCTCCATACGTTCCTGTAATATGCAAAATAGTAATACTAAATATACTAACCTATCCTTTCACCATTTTCTTGATACCACACACAAGGTTGTTTATTTTTTGCTGCAGAAAAAAGCAAATCTCCTTCCCGATTGAATCGGACACGTGTCAACGCACGATCATGCCCTTTCAATGAAAGAGGTCTCATCTGAAATAAAAACACTATTACATAAATGATAGGGAGTACAATTATTACATCATAAGTATATTGTTGTTGTAATATGAATAAAAATTAATATTAAAAAATTCACAGATCTCTATAATGAGATTTTTTGACTAGTTTCAATTTCAGGCAATATTTCATTTAAAAAAAACACAAATGTGCTGATAATGCTGAAAAAGTAAAATTCTTTTGAAATTTAGGTATTTTGCCTTACAGGGAAATTTTTTGTAAATGAGATATTTCGTATAAATTATTCACAAAAAGATTAAAGGATACGACATAGTTTAAAGTAATACTAATTACGTTTACGAAACGTTACAAAAAAAATTAGAGAAAAGAATTGAAAATGAAACATTTCTGCATTCTGTATACGCCCCCCGTCCTTTTGAACTGATGTTGGCAAAAAATTTTGTCTACTTCAGCTTTTGTTATTGTATTATATTTCTCTATTATTTTTAAACGTTCTGTTTTATAAATTAAATACTAATTTAGGGTAATTCCTCCACGATAAATGGATTCGCCGGCATGGATGTTTACCAAAGCTCTTAACCATCGACAAAAGGTACTTTTTTAAATGTTATCTCTATGGAATATTATAGGTATGTCGTCTTTATAAAAGATGTTTGCGTGAAATTGACAACTGGTACGGTGGAAACAAGTATGTTTACTAAGTTAATGTACTTTTCATTTTAGTCTTGAAGTCCGTTATCAAAAAGTTATAATGCGTGCACGTTTTGATGCCAACAAAGACGAGATAGATACTCGCAAAAGTCAACTTCTTCTTGCGGATGGCTGCCGTCAGCTTTGGGAAAAGAGACATTTCAAACCATTCCGGTGTAAGTTTTTTTATTTTTTACAATTTAAAAACCATGTTAAAAGTTAATTTGATGGTTAATTTCAGTTGCTCTCGATCCTGGAGGAAGCAGCTACGACAGAGAACGCGAGTCACCAGATCAAATCTTGGATTCCGATCAGTGGACACTTCCTGAACGCGAGCAGTTCCCATACTATTTCAATACTCGTGAACAAAGAAAGAAGGTTATTTACAAATTAACTTATAATCATTTCTTCTACTTTTTGTTGAATTCATCAAATGAGATTATATTTCGAATATTTTAGTTACTTCTAATCACTTTGATTCCAGGAACTACTTGCACACTGGTCAAAGATCGAAAAATCATGGGACGAAGACATTGCTTCGATCCAGACGACTCTTCCTGGAGAGAAGACCGAAAAGCGTGTATAGGAGTAATAGAAAAAAAATTTCCTTTAGACGATTATGTAAGCTATGAATACATTTTTGTACACATATTGGTTCGTTTCAGTTTATTTTATTATAGTTATGAGAAATCAGAAGCTCTTTTAGGAATCTTCACAGAAATCAATTGAGATTACAATTTTAAAGCCTCTTATTTATTGGACCGGCTTGTTGGTTACTCGATTTGACGGTACCATGCAATGGTTTAATTTCTGATTGTTGTTGTAATTATGGTTGTGAGCAAGTTTTCAGCTTCTTGGTGTTCATGCTCTTCATGTCCATGCTCTCTATAAGGTTTCTTTGTTTTAACTAATTCAACTCACCCAAATGTCAGTTGAAGGATAGCAATGACAGAAAAGCCTATAAAAATAGATAGCAGTTGGATTAATGAATTGTGTTCGTTATCTTTTTCATGAGCCAGAACTTCCAAAAATGTTACATAAATGAATGTACCAGCAGCAAGAGATTCTAAGATCAAAACAACACCATCCTTGGTCATCGGATCAATTTGAGAAATCTTAACAGTTCTTCCCAAATATAACACACTTACTTTCAGTAGTGTTCCTAATCCTGATCCGAGAGGGGTCATAAGTGCATAGATAAGAATGGTAGTAACAACGGCCTTCATTTTGTCGGCGTTTCCTCGAGATACTTGCAGCCCAACGGAAAAAGCTTCGATTCCCTTATGAAGTAGCAACGAGACGAAAAGAGTGAGGATACTTCGGATGTTGTTCTGGACTCCCAGAGCAAAACCTTCAAGGAGCGAATGGAAAGACATTGCTACGGCAAAGGTGAGCGACTTGAGCAGAGTCGTCTCTCTTTTGCTTGCCACCGCATAGTTCGCTGTCTCCTCCATCACCATGCTAAACCTACAGCCGATTATCTTATTTTGATTGACTGATATGTCATTTCAAACGTGCAAAAGCAGGCAGATAGAAAGAAAAAAGCAGACACACCTGTGGATTGAAAGGGTCCGTTGAAGTTTCTCGCCGGACTCAGATTCTAGAAGAGGTGGATCGCTGCTGAAAGGCACACACCATGCAAAGGTTAGTTAGTGAAAACAAACTCAAAGAGCGTGAGTTAGAAAAGTGAAACAAACAAAGTGAAAACTTACTTCCTCAGATTGACACTCCCTCTACGAACAAATTCATTCGAAATGGGAGGAGGAGACTCCTCATGAGAATGACCTTTACCTCCATGAGAATGACCCATTGAAAATACCTAGAAAGAGAATAAGATGGAATACCATACATACTCACCCTCATACAAATTTCTTCGACTAAATAGACGAGGAAGAAACCAACACAGGTGAAGAGTTGAGGATAAGGGAACTCGATTTCGAACGGATGGCTGTATTTCCTCTCGAGATCCAGCTTATATTCTTCATATGTCTCATTGATGTGAGGAATGATATCCAAGAAACAAGTTGCCATAAACACTCCTCCGGAGAAGCAGGAGAGAAGGGAGAGCCACTTGGCTCCCTTTCCGTTCGCGTCATCTCCTCTTTTAGCCAAACATTTTGTAATTTTCACAGGGATGAAGCCAGCTACCGCTGTTGTCAGAAACATTGCGATGGCCAGAAGAATTTGGAGAAGCCATTTCTCCATCTGAAAGAGGAAAATGGAAGAACGGGAACATCGAAAGTTCAATTGGAAGTTAAAAAGGAACGATCTAACACGATTAGAAGAAGAAATGGGCGGGAAATTTGCTTGTAAAGAGAATGTTGAAAGGATCGACCGGAAGGTGTGTGGCGATAGATAACTTGTGGCGATAGATAACTTGGACCGTCACAAGTGCCTGTCGACCTCACGATCCCTGTTCCTAAATTGCCAAGGGTCTTAGCCACGCTTAGTCGACTTCAAAAAGAGTTCATTGTAGTCCAAAATTCTGGTTAAAAAAAGACGAACAGGAGATTGCAAGGGTGAGCATTGATCTCAACCCTTATCAGTCACTCACAACTCGAAAACAATCCTACCTCTGTCAACTCCACCATCGGTCAGTCGAAGGAGTCTCTTCACTCTCTCCTAGTCTACCTTTTAAAAGACGTTTTGCGTCACAACGTATTGTATACGACGAATAAAACTACACACAAGGTCAGTCAAAAAAAAGAAAAGAAGATATGACGTTGATGTAGTTTATAACCGGTCGGATTGAGAGAAATGGTGGGGAGGAGATAGGTGGTCAGTCTGTGTGCATAACGAGGAGCAACCGATGAAAAAGCAGCTATTCTAGAATGAACATCAAACATATGAATCGTCTTCGACCAAACGGTATTGGTCTTCATTGGTCGGACAGGTTGGAAAGGAGAAAATTGGAGAGGCAAATACCGGCTGAGAACATAATGGGACCAAATTGTCGTTATGTCGATTCCTTGTCGTGCGTGATAAGCAAAAGAAGGGGTCAGATGATGAAAAGTGGAGGAATACGTTTATTAGATATTTTACGATATGAACAGATCCGTGACTCGACGAATACCAAAACTGTAAACGACACGAGCCTGGAAAAAATGTCGGATAGGCAAAGGAACAGACCTTGACAGTTTCTTTCATTTTCAACGCACTCGCAAGTTTCTCTCGAAGTTTGGGAGAAATTTCCGCGTCTTCGGTTACTTTCCCATCGCTGTCTTCCAAAACAACAAAATCGTTCTCGTCGAGCGTGTTCACCTGGATTCAAATTTAAAAAAAATGAAAACATTAAAGAACCTTTTGGGTGGAAATCTCTATGGGAGACACATCGATGACATCGCTGGGATCAATTTCTTTCTCGAAAAACTCGGAGGTTATGAGTCCCATTCCAATGATTGTCAGACTTCCATCATCATTCAGGGAGATATCTGTTATCTAAAGAGATCAATGCTAAAGATGAAAAGAAAGGAACATACATTTGCGACCTCATCTCCCAACAAAACACCGTCCCCTTGCTCTAGTTCTGAGGCGAGTTTCGGGAAAATATTGACTTCACCGGCTCTGTAAAACATTTATTGTATCCAAAGATGACCTACATCACTAGTGAAATAAGGCAGACGAGAAGTCGCATTATGGACGGCCAATTGTGTACAACCGATACTGGTTCTAATCAACAAAAAGGTCACATGATAGTTTTTCAAAAAAGAGCGAAATACTCAATGAATTTGATGCACGAAACTGCAAAAATAAATTGCAATCAATAACATTCAAGAAAGTAATAAAAAGTATTTATTCACTTAAGATTTAGTTTTTCTGGTCACTGTCCAAGAGGATGTTTATGATAATAGGACGCTGGCCAACATTCTGAAACCTTGAATTTTTTGACATTGAATTCCTACCGAGAAAGAACGATGGGCAGGAGAAACTTTTTCATTTTCTTTGATGGTTGTATTCAATGGAGGAAGAGGTGAGTAGAATGTCCCGTTGAGAGGAAATGAAGTCGAGAAGGAACCATTTTGAATAGGAGCCATGGTGAAGTTGTAGATAGGTGAACGGGTAGCATTATAAACAGGAACAGCCGTGTGGTGGCTGCCGTTGTAGGCATTCATCGCCTGCCAGAAATGAGTTCCATTTCCATAGATTCCGAAGGTTCCATTTGTAAAAGGAATAAAGGTAGTATTGACATCGGGAGAAGATCCATTGATCGTCATAGGATTTATAGTTCCATTCAGAATGGGAGACATCGTTGAATAGTTCACCGGCATGGACGTCACATTGATGGTTCTATGTTAGGGTTACTGTAATCGAAGGGAGATACCTGTGGAGAGCAAGAAGAAAGTGGGTTCCATTGCCGAAGACAATTGTTCCATTGATACTGTTAGTTGAGTTGGAGTTGGTAGGCTGGGTGGAATTTACAGTAGGTAATCCTGTTCCATTAGATGGAGCCAAAGTGAATGGATGGAAGACACGCGCCTCGACAGAGAAGAAGATGAGGACCAAACAGAAAACAATTGACCGAAACATGGTGGGATATGGAGCAGACTATCAAAGTTCTTTTTATACCATATTCCTGATAAGACGTCATCGGAGGAATTCACTTAGAACTCAAAAGAATACTGTAATTTATCTTTTTCCAAACAATTGATGGGGTGAAAGCTCTCTTACTACTACCATTCTATTGATAAAGAGATCCGCATAGTCTAAGGGATTTGAAGGGATTCCGGAACACGAGCCACACCCTGTTATTTTCGATGACATTATAATCAGGGTAGTCGTTTAACAATCGAGATAACATCTGATGTCATGAGTTTCCTCCTTTCCTCCAAATAAACTGGTTCGTCTATGTTCCTTTCACCTTCCCATCGATTGCGGGCTAATCGAGGTCATCCACCATCCCATTCAGATCCATGAAATCTCAGGTCTTTCTTTTTTCCTCCTTTTACTTCCTTTTTAGAGTGTTCTTCGAATCGAACAATTCTATCCAACTGCTTGTTTTGAACTTCTACCTGCTCCATTAGCCGCTTATTTTGTCATTATTCTTCAGGTAAAATCTCTCCTCTTTCTATTTTTTTCAGCTCTTTGGCAGTGTTATTTATTTTCTTACCTATTATGTTCTCGAGAAATTTGGCTATCTTCTAACAGGGAGTGGTCTTCGATATTCAGTAGTAGCTGTTTCTCTCTTCTATGGCATCGGTGCTCTTTGTGCAGTAAGTATCTAGGCAATAAAATATAAGCTTTCAGTTTTATGGAGTCCATAGAGATGTCAAAAAATACGTTCAGGTAAGTTAGTCCAATCTATCAATTGATTTCTAGTATCACACATGGATAATGCAGGCTCTGATGGTGTTCACTGATCTCATTGCGGTCTCTATAATCGTAATTATGGCTATCGGTTTGTCCCTTCTAATGGCCATTAAATCCTTTCAGGGAATAGAATAGAATTTACATATACCCTTCCACGTAATTTCGTCAACGAACAGAAATTTTACTCGATTCTCGGTCCTTTTTGGATGTATCTGGGAGCCATATCTCTTCATATTACAGTTGCCATCAATGTGTGTTTTCTCAAGGTTTTCAATACGTTTCTGTCATTCTCTGAAGTAAGTAACTAGAGGAAAACGAACAAATATTGCAGGCGAAGAGAGTCGAAGTTCAGAAAATTGTGGATAAACCGAGTCAGACAGTGGAGTAGTATTTCATTCATGTCTCCGATGTCCAAGGCCATTTCTTTGTTTATCTTGTCTTTCTTTCTCTTAATATCTTATCATATAGATTCTTGAAGATTGCTCTGGATAAAAAACAAAAAGAGAATATTGCCCAAAAGGATTAATTATTATCGTAGAATAACTCAAAATAGGGAAGCGACTTGTAATCCGGAATTGATAACTTGAATGATTTTGTGAAGAGGGAACAAAAAACACGGGGAAAACGAAGGCCTTCTTAGACAATTCTCTTCCACTTCAAGTTTTTTCCGAAGATCGTGATCTGTCGGAGCGGAGTTCGTCTTTTTCCTGAGCCGAATCTTTAAAATCGGCAGACAATTCGTCTCGAATTCGGTGGAGGATTGAAGAACAATATCGGTTCTGCCGCTACCAGCTATTAAATTGTTGATGTCATTTATAAGTCCCTGAACGAAATGCATTTCAGCTTCTCCTCGGGTCCAAAGAATTTCGTCGAAGAAACCAGGCATTTCTTCTTTCAAGAAGTCTTTTTGTTCCACAACTTCGTCCATTTTTATTTCCATTTGTTGTAGCTGGAACTTCTTAGCTTTCAGACATTTTATCTTTTTATTTTTCTTTTCTTCAAGAGTCGATTGTTCACCGACAACTTTTATTGACTCGTATGATATTGTCCCAACTGTGCAATCGCAGACAGAGATTATGTCATTTTCATAAGTAATATTTTCATTCAACTCTGGTCGAAGATGAATACAAGGTAGTTCGTCGTCTGACTGTGTACTACATACCGAAAGAGATTGGAGCACGTTGGGCGTACCTTCGTTGTCAAATATTTCTTTCGCGAGTTGTAATCTCATTGATGTAGTTAAATTAACTTTAAATTCTGTTGGAATTTCAGATATCGGTCGCTTGTTCCTTTTCGACATCTTTCGATGATTTAACTCAACTGGAATGAGTGAAACTGCCTGACATTTTATCTTGTATTTTCTAATTACATCACGTTTTTATTGGAATTTACAAACTAAATTTTTCATGTTTGGACATGTAAACAATGAGCGAATATAGATTTTTCAAACTTAAAAAAAAATCTTTTCTACATATGGTTTTACATTTTAGATTTTTTGTAGAACTTATGATAAAAGCCAAAAAAAAAACCTTAAATCGTTGAAAAAATCGACTGTCCGTTATATAGAAAAGGTTTGTTCCTTGCTTTTGAAACGTACATGTGCTTCTTCTTTGTTTCTTTGTAAACTTTTTATCACGCGTTTTCTTATCACTTTACTGATCTCTCTAATCTCTTTGTGATGTTTAGTAGCAATGATTGGCCTCGAAAAGTTGTCGGCTCTTCGAGCACTCTTCAATGCGCCTCGGGTCCTTGCAAAGACTTCTGAAAAACCCCTCAAAGCTTATGTTCTCCCCAGCACAGATGCTCATAATGTAATATTTTCTTTTTCAAAACTTTCATAGCATATTTTCAGAGCGAATATTTGGCAGATGTAGACTTCCGTGTGAAATTTCTTTCTGGTTTCTCTGGATCGAATGCATATGTTATTGTAACGGAGAATGATGCTTTTCTGTGGACGGACGGACGCTATTTTGTACAAGTATCGTAAATTTTATGTTTATCTATTATTTTAGGCAGAAAAACAACTAGGCTCTGAATGGACACTTCAAAAACAAGGACAATTTGATTCAATATCTCCTGTAGAATGGCTTTCCGCTAACTTACTAAATGGAGATGTTGTAGGATTTGATCCAGAACTGATTTCTTATGGTAACTACTATTGTTTTCTAATAATATATGTATTTTAAGAAAGTGGTCTGCAGTTAGAGAGTAAGCTTTCTAAACTTGGAATAACTCCGATAAGTATAAGTGGAAATTTGGTCGATGAATTTTGGACAGATCGGCCGAAGCCGAGTCTTAAAAAGGTAATACTCTATTATTATTTTCCATTTTTTAGCTTATTGTTTTAAACGAACACGAAACCGGAGAATCAGTACACTCAAAAATTAAACGTATTCGAGAAGAGCTAAGAAAGAAAAAGTGTTTCGCTGGCGTTTTTGCCCAATTAGATGACATAATGTGTATGTTCTTTTCTTTTTTGCCTTATAGAATACTTGTTGCAGGGTTTTTGAATGTACGTGGTTTTGACATTCCACATAATCCTCTCGCCTATTCATATTTACTTCTGGATGAACATGATGTTCATCTTTTTATTGATAGCAATAAATTGGACGATCATGTAATTACTTAAACCATCCCTTTAAGCTATTTTCAGATATTGACGCATTTGAATGATATAACTATCCATGATTATGCAGATGTTTTGAGTTTTCTTACGAGTTATAATACTTCTAAGATCAAAACCAATAACTACAGAGTAATTTATTTTAATTGGTACACTAAACAATTTAGGTTTTCCTTCCAAATGATATAAATTATGCCATAGGGTCTATTTTTGGTGATAATTATACATCTGATGAGTCACCTATACAATTAGCCAAAGGGTTAAAGAATAAGGTTGAATTACAGGGAATGCGGGAGAGTAATGTATGTTGTTGAATCAATCAATAATTTAATTTTTCTAGCTACGGGATAGTGCTGCTTTAGTTGAATTCCTTGCATGGTTGACCGCTGAGTTAAAAGAGGGTAAACAATATACCGAAATTGAATTAGCTAAAAGGGTATTCAATATACTGTGTACTGAAATACTTAAGGTTGATGCTATTCGAGAAACTTACCCCAAATATGTTGATCTAAGTTTTTCTACTATCTCTGCCTCGGGAGATCATGCTGCGCTTCCTCATTACCATGCTGAAGGTGATGAAGGTTCACGCAAGGTACATTCTAATACTGTTTATCTTGTTGATTCTGGAGGACACTACAAGTTTGTACCTTTTTTTCTTATTTTTCTTCTAGAGACGGCACGACTGATGTTACAAGGACAGTTTTTGCAAATGTAGCTTCGGCCTCACCAGAATTTATTACTCATAACACACTTGTTTTAAAAGGACACATTACTTTAGCTAAGTCAAAATTCCCCAGTGGCGTAGCAGGTGGCCTATTATTATTCTTTGGAAGTTATAGGTGGTCGCATTGATTGTTTATCGCGCCATGCTCTTTGGCAAGCTGGTTTAGATTTTGGACATGGTACTGGACATGGTGTTGGCCACTTTTTAAACGTCCATGAATTTCCTGGTTTGTTTTTATTATTTTAAACACTTCTTTGATAGCTGGTATCGGATACCGTTTGAAATATGGTGGACTTGAAGCTGGCATGGTGGTTACTATAGAGCCAGGTTTTTACCTTCCTGGAAAATGGGGAATAAGGATTGAAAATTGTTACGAAACTGTGCCTGTGCAAGTATCTTCTGGGGCATCTAATTTCCTGACATTTTCCCCACTTACACTTGTACCAATTCAAACTTCTATTATAAACAAATCACTTCTTACTCAAGATGAAGTAAGTTTTCCATAGGATAGTTGAAATTTAAGGTTGATTGGCTCAATAATTATCATGATAATGTCGTTCGTTCCACTGGTGAATATCTTAAAAATTCGGGCAAAACAGATGCTTTTAATTGGTTAGTTGACCAATGTAAGCATGTTTGATTTGATTTTTATAGGGATTGTAAGATTAATTTATATGAAGTTTTATATAAAATCTTTCTTTTTAATATTTGTGTATAAGTGCTCTTTATACTAAAAGAAACTTGTTTTTTAAGCTGATTGTAGATTTTAGGAAAAATGTCTAACAAATTACTTCCCATTTATAATAGCGTTTTTAAAATACCTATACGTGTATTCAGTGATTTGAATGGGCAGAATGTCAAAATAAACGAGGTTTGTTTTATAACTAAATATTATAACAAGTGCAGTTTGGTTCAATCTCTTCCGTCAAAGTACCGGTTGAAAAAATTTATAAACCGCCTAGAAAATGCAAAGATGAACTGACGAAGTATAATAGTAAGCAACTATCGCAAATAACTATTGAAAGTCAAAGAAACGAAGATAAAAACGTTATAGGTAGTTCTTTATTGTTATTTCTAAATTTTCAGAATGTTCTAATAAAGACTATAATAAAAATAAAATAGAAAATGGTCAATTGCGATTGTTTACGCGATATTGGGAAAAAAATAAATATAAAAATCAATGGATAAAATTCAAGAAGAGTTATCCATCCGTATGATTTTTAATATCCATTTCCCTAACATTCTAGGCTAAATGTTTTGTTCCATTTTCGAATACTTTATGGAATGATTACGTTCCTGATTTGCTTCATCCCAACATAGCCGAAATTCTGAAAAAGATGGGTTTCAATAATCCTACGGATATTCAAGTGAGTGAGAACTTGCTGATTCTTATTTAAGAATCGTATGCTGAGATACATTTCTTCTCCTAATCATATTTTCCTGGCAGCTGAGACCGGATCTGGTAAAACTATTGCATACTTGGCACCGATTATCTCAAATTTATTGAAATCTAAAAATAAATCTCATGGTAATCTTGTATAATTTTACATTGAAATTCCTTTTCAGCAATAATTTTAGTGCCAACTAGCCTACTTGCTAATCAAATTTTGGAAGTTGTAAAAGAAATGACTCAAAGTACCACTTTACATGTTGGAAATGCATCAAATGTTGATAACAATGTATGAACATATGAATACTTGAATAATATTTTTTAGAAACCTTTGGATATTTTGATAGGTACACCAGGAAGAGTGAACAGGATCTTGAAACAACAAGTACCTATCGATAATGTTGCATATGTAACTTGTCTCAAATTTCTTTTTCTATATATTTAGGTTGTGCTTGACGAAGCCGATATGCTTTTAGATGAAAGTTTTGTAGATGCCGTTACAGATTTTCTTTCTTTAGTTCCAATTTCACATTCTCAAACCAATAGTCTCCAAAAAGATGGTTTGATCATAATTACTTAATCAGTTTTTAGGCGCAAAAATAATATTTTGTTCTGCTTCTTGCTCTGAAGAACTTGAATGTTTAGCTGAGAATATCGTTCCAAGACGAAATTTTAGCTTTGTGAAGAGTTTTGGTCTGCATCGCTTGATTCCATCAGTTGATATAAAATTTATAAGGTAATTTAATTAAAATAGATCATTTTTAGACTTCGTGAAATGGATAAAATTAAATGCTTGCATGAGATGATTATGGAAGACTCCACTCGTGGTCAACTGAATCAAACCATTATATTCTGTAAAGTGAGAAAAAAAAACTTTAAAAAAAAGAAAATCAGAATAGTCATACAGCAAAATTTGTCTATGAGCAACTCATCGCTTATAACTTCATTCCTGTTCTTTGGCTGAATAATACACCGATTGTAGAAATTTTGGAAAGCAGAATAATTATAGCAACTGATAGAGCTTCCAGGTAACTTCACCGTACCTTCTAATAAGTTATTTTAAGAGGTGTTAATTTACCCAGATTAAATCATGTTATTCATTATGACATGAGCAGATATACTTCTGATTTTTTACATCGTCTTGGAAGGGTTGGACGATTATCATCTCAATTTCACAATGCAAAAGTGACCGCGTTTATACGGAGACCAGAAGAAGTAAGAATAGCGATTAAAGTGGAGGTATATCTATTTTTATTTGTTAAAATCGTTTTAGACAGCCGCCCGAAAAAATATTCCCCTACAATGTTTAGAAACAGATATCACGGGAATGATCGAAAGAAAAAAAATAAATAATACTATATAAAACCTCTTAGCTATTATGGACAGATAATAATTTCAGAAAAAAATAGAAACGTGATAGGATATTATTGTTCTAAAATTGCCCAAGCATCATCATCCCATCCTTTATTAGATTTTTCCACTTCCTTTTTTGCCTGCTCCTTCCTTGTTTGTAAAGCGGCTCTTGATTTGTTAACTGAAGCTTCAAACTGTGCAATAGTAGAACTTTCTTCTATTAATAGAAAAATTAAATAATGAAAAAAATAATAGCTACCATCAGGTGCAGAAAAATTGATAAGTTGTGGTTCATCTTTTGTCTTCGCTTTCTTTTCTGGTTTTACTTGAGATGTATTTACTCCCCAACTTTCGTCCACAGAGTAAAGAGAGTTAGAAGGCCTAAATTATGTAAAGTTCTAGCTTTAAAATCTTACTTGTTTTGTTTAACATTATAATCAAGTTCATTAACTTGATTTTGAGGGCCTTCATTGGGGTCCTCGTATCCCCTATGTAAGCTTTATTTAGTTATTAAATGATATACCCTTTAGTCAGAATAGATCCTATTCCCTGTAATGATGGCGACTTAACAAAATCGCTAATTCCTCCCCATGACTTCTGTCCAATTTCAGAAGCTTTGGAAGTAAACCCATTTAAAATGCTTCCATCTTGTCCCTTAAATAAGTCAAAATACTTATAAACTACTCACAATGTTTCCAGCAACTTGTGAAGCTTTTTGTGTTGCTTGCATACCCACATCTTTTGCAATGGCGGCTGCCTGCGATGCACCTTTCGACAGTATGTTCCATCCCTAAAACATGAATAATATGGGAAGAGCTAACCATGGATAAAGACGACATTGCACCTGCAATCAAATCGTCAGGATTCGCATTATTAGTGCTCACTGGAGTATTTCCAAATCCTTGATATCGGTTATCCCTAGAAATAATTAGACTATCATAGACCTACACTGTAGCACCGCCACCAGAGTTATAACCTCCATCTGAATACGATGCAGTATTTCCGCCATAGTACGAAGACAATGAACTTGAAGATGACTTAAATTCATTGAAATATAAATATAAAAAAACAAGACTACTTGTTTCGATCTATTTGCACTACTATTGGTACTAAGACCTGAAGGCTGATAATTTTTAGCCGATGATTTTTCAATAACCCATACTTTTCCCTCAGCTTCTGTAGAAACCTAAATATGTAAATCATTTCTATAAGATTACCATTTTTACCTTATCACGAAACAATGCTGCTGCACGTGAATTATATTTCTCCTGCAGTGTCCAATTAGCATTATAATCAGGCTGAGATTCAAGAAATTCTCGAAATCTATTCGAATGGAAGTATAAGAAATTAACATACTTTTGATTTCCACCCGCTTTCATTTTATTCAGCTCCACATCTTTCCATTTATCCATTGTAACTGAGCGCACGAAACTAAGTGCGAATTAAACAATACATACACCTACCTTAAATGAACTCCAAGGCCACGATGTAGTCCTGAGCATTCTAAACAAATCCAGATTCCATAGGTTACTGATACCCATTGAGGATTATTTGCACTACATTCGAAGCAAAACTAAAAAAAATAAAAATATAGAATAAGACATAGTGAAAATAAATAATTAACTTACATTATTTTCATCCAATGGACGTAAATCCTTGAGTACTCGCCTTGTTCTAGGACTAGCCATAATTAGGTCCTAAACAGTAAACAATAAAAGAGGAAATGTGGAAGATAGCCGGGGGGCAGACGAATCAATCGCTGGCAGTGGTAAACAGCGTGCACATCGTTCTACTAGGCTTTATTAAAAAAAGACTTACACTAAATAATCTAACAGGTAAAAATCAACACCTCTTAAAAATTGAAAGTTAAAAGCGTCTAAGGGAAGGTGTATTAACTTTAGGAATGATATTACTTTCAGAATTTAACACACCGGGAACAAAATCTAAAAGTCATTCAATAATAAAATATAACATACTAGGAGATTTCGGTGTGCTCAAAATGGAAGAGGTATTAAATGGTGATTTGTGTGTAGAAGTCAAGGAAGAAGTGCTTAAAGAGTTTATAAAAAAATACCAATGTTACTTTGGATTTCGTCCTTTGTTAATTACATCCATGTAAGGATTATAAGAACGAGCAGGAGTCTTTTTCGTTGAACAAACAGAAAACAAATCATTCATATCACCTCGCGCTGATATTCCTAAAAGCTTTGGAGTCGTAATCTAAATATTAATTTCCTAAGTTTTTTTTTGGAACCTCGGAAACCAAGGAGCTATTGCTGACACAAGGACTGTTCATTTGAATACTTTCTAAGAGATTCAAACTGTCATTATTATTAGTGTGCATAGAGGTATTAATATCAGTGAACTCCTAAAAGCATAAATGTTTAAATACAAATCTTCTACCGCAAAAGGATTATTTTGATTTCCATTTGCTGGGGCAAAAAAGCAAGAAGCATCAAAGGCTGTAGACACTAACCTGCAAAAAAAATTTCTACTTAAGTTATCCAAAAGCAGAATAAATAAAGACAACTACAAACCTGTTTTCTGTCTGCCGTAATTCAATCAGCTCTTTTTGTAGTGCCTCACGTTCAGCTTCTAAAGCTTTAATTTTCGGTTCGGCTGATTCGATCCATTCCTTGAGCTTTATGACTTCTCTAAATGTAAATAAGCTAACAAATTAATTACGTACGCTTCTTTCTCCTTACTAATGGTGGAAAATTTTTGCGCATGTTGTTGCAATTGGGTTAAACGCTCTCTCTGTAAAAATTTTTAAAAAAGAACTGAAACAAACCTGCTTTCGAAATGCATTAGCCAAGCTTTTTGTCATAGTCATTTGAAAGTTATATTTTCTATTCAGGCTTTCCAGTCTTGTGCTTATTATTTTATGTGGTTCTTGAAATAAATTTAGGATTCGTGGGTCAATATCGCTCTTCAATTCTACAGACTTCTTTGCTTTATTACAAATTCTACACGGTGTCCCATCTACAAGGATAATATATAAATAAAGCTTTAGAAAATACCTTCGTTAACGCACTTATCACAAAATAAATGAAAACAAGAAGTGATAAAAAATCTACAGGATTTTCCTGTTTTCGGTCGTACCAAGCATTTATTACAATGAACAAAATCTATCATACTCATCTAGAATACTAATTGTAATAACAGATGAAAGAATATAAAATGTACATGAAAACAAGAAAAGTAGCTATGAAGTATTCAAAATGAATTTGAGTTAGTGGCCAAAGCCACTTCGACAACGAAAATTTTTTTTGCCTTTTTTCACTTATTTTTTATATTGTTCTTATTTATATTCTTTGTATACCAGTATTGATTGTAGATGATGAAGTTTAAAATATATTTTCAGATGCTGGATTCACATGTAAGGACTATAATCTCTTTTCTTTTCTTTATAATTGCTTTAATTCTATACTTCTGCGTTAAATCATTGCCGAATGCTGAGGATAAAGTTTGTTACATCCTTTGCTTACATTTTTAGATAATTACTGCGCATTTTTATTCAAGAGAAGTTCATCGTAAAATTGCTACCTTTATATCCGATAATCTAGATTGCTCTATATACATGAAGTACATTAATTTCCGCTCATGTTACTATTTATAATTGTAGACAATTACAACTACGAGGAGTTGATAATAATCTGATAATGGTGCATGCTCTTATGTGCATGTATGTAAATGAACCTCATTCTGCAGCACCAGATTCTGGATTCTCTCTTAACTTTTATTGGCAACAGAAATACTCTGCTTTGGTATTCCTTAAATATATATCATATAGTTTTTAGGTGAAAAATTATGCACGTGGTTATTTAGATCAAAATTGTTCACTTCAATATAAATCGGGTGCATCTAGCAAAAGCAATAAAAATTGTTATCTTAGGTACAACTTTTTTTTTTGATCCTTCGTGTTTAGATCATTTCCTGTTTTATTTAATGCATATGCTAGTTTACAAATGGATAAAATTGCGGATTCCTTGCTGCCAGATTTACTTCTGTTAAATTTAAATGACATTTATGAGTTAGTTGTTTTTTGTTAAACAATTTTCCTTCTTTCAGAACAAAGCATAAAGATATATCTTCTAATTTTTCGCGGCTAGACGGTATGTTTCTTTTTTTCTTATAATAGTTATAGATGTGGGAGGAGATCATACTCATAGAGTGTTCAAGCCTTCTACGTTATTTTTGAACTTAACTGAACAATACAAGCCAGCTATGACTGAATGGTTTAACACAATGTCATTAAAGTATGCTGCAATTTTCTAAATTTTAATGATCAAAATTGTTTAGTCATTCGAAACTAACATTTGAAACGAAATTGGATATTAATAACGGCAATATGGCCAATCTAATTCAAAAATTTTTCCTGACAACAAATAACAGAAACGGTAATATATTTTATTTTTGCAGTAATTTAGTAATTTTTTTTTAGATTTGTACAATTCCAGAATGCTTCAAATGCATGAAAAAGAAAACATCGAGTACTTCTTATCTATACCAACCAATGGCCCCACTTCGAGTATTATTTCTGCTTTCTTGGTCACCACTGTATATAGTAATTTCCTATTTTGTTTAAATTCGTATTTAGAAGTCATGGAGCAGGAAACATACCTTGAAGATAAAGAAACGATGTTATATGCCTACTTTTTGGCGGCTCAAAGAATAACGTTCGAACTTTTGCCTGAAACAATACACTGGTCCAATGATTCGTCTAAAGTTTGTACTGTCGTATTTCCTAATTTATAGAAAGACCTTTTTGGATACATCGATGAGGTAGTCACTAGGCTGTCTAATATGTCTCTTGAAGACTTGATTGAAATAGCCAATAATGCTGATAATGCTATTCTGAGGGTATTAAATAATTTCCTTCCTTGACTAATAATATTGTAGAAAAAAGCTGATCGTGTAACGACCATAATGACATGGAGTGAAGCAAACGATGAATCGTTTGTTTGCGTATTAAATATAGCATTGCCTAAACCGTTTGTTGTTATTTTTATATTATTTGTTCTAGGTTTGACTCGAAATACGTCTCAGGTCAGAAAAATGGCGAATTCTCTTCGTTTGAGTCTAAAAAGCCGAAACAGAACCCAAGTGTCCCATTTACCTCTTCTGCTTCCATTATTATATTCACAACATCTGCTTATACAGCAACTCTTGCACCAATTATCCTTAGCAGTGCTTCCGGTTCTATTCGCACGATTGAAGCAGTTGCTTTTCCAGTACTGAGATATTTAATTTTAAACGAGTCTCCAGGACAAGCTGGTTGGTCTAATTATACGTGATTATAATCTTAGTTTTTGCACCTACAATATTCGTCAGTCTTTTAGATGGAAAGCTGAAATGCGAATTAGATCGAAAAAACAAGAATAATATCACTTTTCAGGTTATTCCATTTTTTAAAAGTAATATTCTCATTCAGAGCACGAATGTTTATAGAAAACTGAAGAACCTGCACCTACATTGTAAGAATGTAAATACTCAAAAATTTGAGGAAATGGTATGTGTTCGAAATAGTATACTATATTCAGGATCGAGCGTCATATCTTATTACACGCGATGGAAAAGGGTCAAGTCCTGATAAGTATATTAAAGCAGCAGTAGATGAACGTTTTATTAATTACAACTATGCCACTGGCTATTAATTTCTATGTAATGTTTTTTGGAGTAAAAAATTTATTTTCAGTAACAATTTTCTAGAGGAGATGTATGAGTCTTGTATTTATACTTTTTTTATTATGCATTTCTTGTTTTTGGATTTAAATTCCCGCCGGAATAGCAGAATGGGCGGCGATTCGTTCACGATTGACGTGCTTGACGATTAAGCATTGACGTTTTTAGCGTGCTGTATTTTTTTATTTTTAAAGTCTGTTTTTGGTATGCTCATAATACTTTTCTAATTTTTGAATTTCTATTCTAGGAATTTTGAAAATTCTCTTACTTTCTTACTACAGTTTATAGAATTATTTTAGGTAAAACCGGGTAAAATGCAGCGGACCGTTGCAGCATCTCGGACGCTTTCTGTAAGTATTAGCTAATATTAATATTTTATGCGTAGAGAGCAGCCACAGCAGCAGCTGGAGTCACAGTTGCTGGTGCTGGACTTATTTATGCTTTGGAAAAATCCGTGAATGCTAGCAGTGACGCTGTTCATCCGTATCATCTTCCCTGGGCTCATTCAGGAGCATTTTCTTCTTTCGACATTGCTTCGTAAGCTCTTATATTTTTTCTAATATTTTTAGTGTTCGCCGTGGTTACGAAGTATATAAACAAGTTTGTGCTGCATGTCACTCTATGAAATTTATTCATTATCGACATTTTGTTGATACAATCATGACTGAGGTAGGTTTTAATTTTTTTCTTCAAATAAGTTTAATAAATTTAGGAAGAGGCAAAAGCAGAAGCTGCCGACGCCCTAGTTAATGATGTCGACGATCGTGGAGCAGCTATTCAAAGGCCTGGAATATTAACAGACAAATTACCTAATCCTTACCCCAATAAGAAGGCAGCAGCTGCTGCTAACAATGGTTTTTATATATTTAATTGTTTTGATTATTTTTTCAGGGGCTGCTCCCCCTGATCTCTCATTGATGGCTCTCTCTCGCCACGGTGGAGATGATTACATTTTCTCATTGTTGACCGGTTACTTGGAGGCTCCAGCTGGTGTCAAGGTTCTAAAAAAAATTACTAACATCTTATCGTCAGGTTGATGAAGGCAAAGCTTATAATCCTTATTTCCCTGGAGGAATCATTTCTATGCCTCAGCAATTGTTCGATGAAGGAATAGAATATAAGGACGGCACTCCTGCTACTATGTCTCAGCAAGCTAAAGATGTTGCAACTTTCATGCATTGGTCCGCGGAACCTTTCCATGATACTAGGAAGAAGTGGGCACTCAAGGTGATACCCGTTTTTCATTACCGTTGTTTTTAACAGATCCTGGCTTTGACTCCATTTGTTGCCGCTATTTTGATCTATGGAAAACGTAACATCTGGTCGTTCACGAAATCACAGAAATTCATCTGGAAGACTGTTAAAGGACGTGAGCCACCAAAATCTCAATAAATTGAGATATTTAACATCAAGGGCTATAGTAAATTAGATATTCTATTGTTTCTTTGCTCAACATGGTACATCTATTTTACTAAATACCCTATGTAATGAATGTACTAGGTTGGTAGTATTCATCAATAAATGTTTGAATTAACACTAAAATAGTAAAATTTTATTTTAATCTGTAAAACTGATATGTTTTATTGGCAAAAAATATCTCGATTTTCTACGACGCTTTGATTATCGCATCTCTAAAAGTACTATGACCATTCAAGTAACCTATCACATGTCCAACAGCTGGCATTGTATGCACCGAAGATCCTGGCCAAATATCCTGAAAAGATGTTAAAAAAAATGTTAAACTCACATGGAAATGGGGCGCTTCTTTACGTATTACATATTTGTCATCTTCAGCAATAACTATATGACATTTTGAAGTATCCAATGGTATTGGATAGTTACTCAAAAGTGTAAATTCATCCATAAGGATTTTCATCATATTGTACGCCAAAGACCTTTTATTCTGGTTACTTCGAAAATACTGGAAAGCAATAACTTTGAAGTTTCAAATAATTTACCATTTCATCTACCCAATTAACATCCTGTATTTCTTTTAACTTCTCAAGATATGTCTTATCTTCTAACTGTTTTTGTAAAACATCGTATGAAATAGAAGCCGCGATTGCGCCTAAAAAATCAATCAGTTTATGATACAAAACCTTCAGTATATGCAGGGGCGGCACTTGTCCACGACAAAATAGGTACAACACCTATAGGAATAGGAGAATTGCTCCCTGCTAATGCGGCCATGAATCCTCCCATAGATACCTTGTAGAGAATATAAGAAGAAAAACAATTCCTTACTCCAGAAAATATTATTCGTTCATATCCTTCTTTACAAGCCCACGATAGAAGGTAGTTACATTCCGACATAAGAGCAGCACCCATTACGAATAAATCTGATACATTTAATAGTGAAGACCTAAAAATTATAATTTACCTCAATTACAATAGAATACCTAAACTGTTCTTTAGGACGTCTATCTGTGTAAAATGGATTTTGTATTAGTATAGACGCAATTTTTTCTTGTTTTAAAAGATCATCAACAAGCCACAATTTTCGTCTAAAAATTTTAATTCTAAAATCAGTTAACCTCCAGTAACTATGATCTCCCGTGCCTGCCATATGAATACATAAGGTTTTTCTTTTGCTTGTAGGAAACCAGCCTTTCCATTTAGCCCATTGTAGAACACCAGGCATTTGTTCAGGAAATACTATTCCGTGAGGACTTTTGAATTTTCCTTCCATAATTCTGACTCCACTTCGTACAAAATCCTAAAAGTTTTGTAATATAGGAAAAGAATACAGATTCAATAATCATTTCCAATTTCAAACTATCGTTCATTTCTGCGACTTTTCTTTGGGACATTGTTTCTCTTCTATGCTTAGCTAACCTGAAATTTTTTTAAAAGAAAAAAAGGCTTACTGTTTTAATGTTTTAGGTTCACCCCAGCTTTTTGTGAACAATTTACTTAGTAATAAAGCTCTTCTAAACATCATGTCCACTGCTAATGGATCAACGAAGGCCTGCATTCTCGTTCTCGCGAGTCAGTCAAAGAATCGTAAAGAACTTTTAAACCAAATGGTCAGTACATCTGGAAGATAAGATATTATAGGGTATTGAACCGATCGTTAAAATATCAGATTTTGAAGAGAATCTCTCAAAGTCACTTTCTCCAACAGAATTTGTTATTGGAACTGCTGAAGGAAAACTGAAGGTAGTTGAAAAGAGTATGAAAGATAATAAGGTAAGAAAAAATAAAATAATGGAAACATATTTACAGGAATATTACGATGCAATAATCGCTGCTGACACTGTTATATTTTTTGAAGGAGAAATTATCGGAAAACCAAGAAATAAAGATGACGCAATTAACACTTTGAAAAGGTTGTTAAATTATGGATTTTATCACTACTCTTGTTACTTTAGACTTAGGCTGAAAGAGCATCAAGTCTTTAGCGGTGTTGCCATTGCATATCGTGATGGTACAATTGATCGTTTTGCAGAAAAAACAACTGTAAAATTTGCCAACTTTTCGGACGAAACAATAGAAAAATATGTTTCTACAGGAGAACCACTGTAAGTATACGATTAAAAAAGAAATCAAAATACAGAAACAAAGCGGGATCATATGGAATAGGAAATCTAGGAGCTATACTTGTAGAGAAAATAGATGGATGCTTTGGCAACATTGTTGGACTACCTATTGGAAAACTTTTTTCAAAACTAACAGCTAAAGGTATCGATATTTTCCAAAAATAAACGTTGATAATGTAGTATAAATACATCTATTGTCATAACTAAGGTTGATCCTAATTGAACTAAATTTGAATTTTCGCTATATTCTTAATAAAATAAATGTCATTTGTTTTATAATGAAAAGAAATATAACAATAATTACTACAAATGGAATAAAAAATATATGATATGATGAAATAGAAAGCAATAACCAATTGACAATATTGGGGAATATATGAAATATGTCCATAACAAAAGAAAGATATCTTGCTTATATATAGAGAGGAAGTTCCAGAGAAGAATTATAAAAATTAAAAAAAAAACCCTACAAAGAAAGAAGTTATTACACAAAGAAAATTACGCAATTGCGTATATATGAGGACTCTAATCGAAAGCTGAGGGCATTTCCTGGCAATTGTTTCACAAATGCAAGCAGCTGTCACCCTATATTAGTTATTTCGAATAATTGGTCGATAAAAGAAACAATTGATGTCTATTCTTTTATGTACATTGATCACAGACTACAACCCTATCAGAAATGTGTTTTGTACACAGAGTCCGAATCATTTTGTGGTGGAGGAGGTGGCGGCGCTTTCCGTAATGGTATTTTCGGGACGGTAGGTGGTTCCCAAGTGACTAAGTTGCTCGGGAGGGATATCTTTCTTTCCCTTGTCTTCAGTTGTTTCACAGCGTTCGATGTAATTGACAGGGAATCCAATTGATCTTCCAAATTGTACGCGATGTAGGGTTTTATTTGTGGAAGACTATATGGATAAGAGGGGCCGAGAGTATTCTGGAAGACATTAAGATGAAGAAAAGACCGTACTGGTTCGAAAGTCGATGGATGAAGGCACTTCCAGTATAGACCCGCTTTCTTTGATAAGTTATCCATCACTTTGTCTAATATGACTTCCGCCATAATATCTCCAGCGCCCTGAATTGTTTTTTCTTTTTCATCCCTCGCTTACCACAGTATTGGTTCTTTGAATCCATCGAAGGTAGCAAAGATCCCAAAAGACGATGTCGACTGGAAGAGTTGGTGGTCGAAGAATTTCACAAAGGAGCGGAGCAGGCGATTCGACTTTGAATTCTAAGAGGATACGAAAGATAGGTATATAAAAAGACTGCTACTTGTTTTCATCGGACTTCGTGATGTCTTTTGAAGAAATTGAGCGGCGTCGTTGAGAGAATTCGAAAACAACCGTCGATATTCTTCTGTGAAGAACCGTTGCAATGGGAAAGGACCTCCAGTTTTTTTGGATGCCAATTGATCTATGATAGAGGAACAGGAGAAGGCAGGGACACAGCCGGTGAGGGACAGATCCCACAAGGAGATGAGGAAGTGGTTGGAAAAGCCAAATCTTGTGAATAGTGAATTGAAGAGAAACTCACTGAGTTGGATATAGTTCATTTAATTGGAAGACACAATCGAGAAAGAGAAGAAAGGTTGGGGTGGTTGGAGCCTTTCCGACTCCACAAATCCTCTGACCGAACGGGTGTCCCATGGCTATCCACTCCTTATTAATTAATCTTTCCATCCCCATTATACTCCTACTTTCCTGATCGGCACATAACTGGACAAGAGAGGAAATGACAGCCGAGACATCTACCCCATCAACTTCTGAACAACTTCCTTCTTTTAAATGATATTTAAACCTTCTATAACGACTGATTTTTTTCGTTCGATCATAAATTGAAGGGCTTCTGCTGCCGTTCGAAGACAGAAGTAAACAAGTTGGGTCCATCCCGTATCAAATACCCGAGTGAACCAATCTTTTTCTCGTGAATTGTAAAGGGCATGAGAGTCTGAACGGGAATAAAGAATAAAACGATACTTACCGATTGAACTAAGCTTCCGTAATTTCTTGAACGCCGTTCGAATTGCCGGGGTAGAATTAGCGTCGCTAATCTTAATAATATGGACGGTTTCTTCCGGAGAAATATATTTATGTAATCTAAAGAATAAAAAGGAAAGGAAAGAAATGACTTCTTAAAGATATCTTTGACTATCCAGTTGTCATTATGCATTGAAGAACGAAGAAGAGCAGCCCCATTGTGGGCAGACCAGAGCCAGACGGGGAACCGACCCCCATTATAATGCTCCGCCATTTGATTCAAGTCGTGACTAGTCAGTTTTAATGGAATGACAACATACATTGGATAGCTAGTCACAAATATAAAACGAAAAGGAGAAGACGGACCTGGAAGGTGTCCTGTGGAGTTCCCTCCTCATATTAACTATCCTCCATTCTCCCTGTATATTACATCTTTTCATTTCTTGCTTCCAACTTTCTTCATCGTTGAAATGAAGTTTCGTTATCCAGTCACAATTGGCTCCAGATTGAATCAGATGATCGACCGTTGGCGGCTTGGAAAAACATAAAAGCTGATTGGCAAAGTTCGGGGCGTGTTGTGTCCGAGTCATGTCGATAATAGCCACTCGGAAATCCTAGGAAATAAGAGAAAAGAAGAGGATATTACCTTGAGATATAGTTTCAGATAGGTCACTGATTCCAAAGTCGACAATGGAGTTACCAACTCTTTTAATTCCTTGGCTGTAGGTGGGAGATCCGCTAAAAGGTGTTCTACATTTGTTTTTTTTCCTTACTTTGTAGGCTAGTATAATAGATAGTTTCGATAGAACACAAAGGTATTGTGAAGAGCTCGTCGATAAAGGTGAATCGTCGAGGAACACGGGAAAATTTTGAAGAAATGATGAGAGGTTGGAAGAATAAGCAGAAATTAGTACAGATAATCTTTCCCGGTATAAAGTCTTGGAATTGAAAACAGAAGTTTATATCATCACAGGCAGTGCATTCAATCTCATCTAAAAGATGAAGGAAGAGAAGAGAAAAGTAGTACCTGGAAAGAGTTTTCTGGAGACACAAAGCATTCTATCAGGTGGTAGAGAAGACTGAAATAGATCAATAAATGATCGTCCCTTCCCTCGTTTCCTGTCTTTTCGAGAGGGTTGTCACTTATCAAAAACGACTAGGTAAACAAAAGAAAAATGTCCGGGTAAAAGTCTAAAAACCGACCGATTTGTCGTTGTAGTCGACAAAGCTTTGAAAACTGTTCAACATTGTCAGGACATCTGAAGAGATGTCAATGGCTCTTGAATGAAATTAGATAATGAGAGAAGAAAACCATAGAAAAGAAGAAATGAAACTGGTAAAGAATCTTTATTAAATGCCGAGAATATCACAAACCGTACGCAACCGATAAATTAGAATAAGGCGAAAAAAAAGAAGTCTTTGAGCAGGTCGGTGATTATGCGAGTGGATCGGGTAGGGGACCACAAACCTTGACGCAGGAGGAGGGTGGGATCTATATTTACAAGCGAAGGGCCTAATTGTTTGAATGAAGCGATGACAATCGTGGCAGAATCTAAAAATCGATTTCTTTCTTTCCCTTGACTTTTCTTTCATCTACTTCCCCGTGCAAAAATAACCGATAACAGGTTTATCTGTCTGATTACGGTCTAACAAACCTCTGCAAAATTCGGTCGATCGTCCGGTTTTAGTTCCCAAGCCTCGTTCATTATCCGTACTATCTCCGGTGGACATCCCTCCGGCGCCTCCATTCGATAGCCCCTTTCGATGTGACGGACAACATCTTGTATTGGCTGAAAAAACATCATTATATGGATCAGAAAAAGGAAAAGAAGCCAAGGGGAATAAAAAGTGCAAAAGGGACAAGACGCAACACATGCAAACATTACGAAGACACGGACAAAGTGACGAACACGTACCGATCGACCGTCCATTCCCTAAACAAAAAGCGTCACAAAACAGAAAAAGAAGAATGAAGAAGGAAGGAACTCACAATACGAGGATAGGGGACTCGACCGAAGGAAAAGATCTCCCAGAGAAGAACTCCAAACGACCACATATCACTTTTACTTGAAAATGCCTGAATAGAGATAGTCTTTCACCTGTTTGATGAAGCTTACACTATTCCTTAAAGCTTCCGGAGCGGTCCATTTGATAGGAAACTTTCCGGCAGAACTCTCTGGACCGGGAGAATTCAACCGCTTTGCCAAACCGAAATCACTTATTTTGGCTGTCATATTGTCGTCGAGAAGGACGTTCCTTGCTGCCTAAGAGCAGCGTAAAAATTGAGAAAGGCACTTACGAGATCTCGGTGGACAATCCTTTTCGATTCGAGATAAGCCATTCCAGAACAGATATCACTAAAAGAAGAGAAAGATTAGAGAAAAAAGGAGGGATTCTTACACAGCGAAGAGGACGAGTTGTCCCTTCTCCAGCTGATGACGACCTCTGGATCGAAGAAGATCCACCAGATTCCCATTGGCCATGTACTCCGTCACCATATAAATGTTAGCATCGTCGAGGACAACGCCCACAAGAGCAACCAGATTGGGATGAGAAAGACCACTTGGAAGAATAAGAAGAAACAAGGGAGAGACTCACATGAGGAAACGAGCCTCGTCCAAAAGACTATCGGCCATTCCACTGCCATGTCTTTTCGATACTTTCATCGCCACTTTCTTCGATTTATAAATACCTAACAAAACATCTGAACCATTTTTACTCTCCTGTTCTAATCTATTCACCTCCAAATTCTCCATGTCCTATGATATCCCCCTGTCTAATCTCCCCGGATGGAATGACGAGTCCCTCTTTAATAAAGACTGTCGTCTTGTCCTCGATATTGGCAGATACGACACGAAAAGCCTCGCAGATAACGGGGGTGACTAATCGATGACAAAGTCCATCGGCATCTCGTTTGTAATGCTGGAAGGTTTGATGAAAACAACGCTGATACCGAAACAAGTTGAGTGAGATTGGAGAAGAATTCCTCGTTGTCACAAGTTAAATGGCCCCCCGATTGATAAATTCGATAGTGTTCAACCTGAAGAAGATTGAAGGAGATGAAAAGATTTACCTTCCCACGATAGGCTACGGAGAGCGTAAAATCCCCGGGATAGTTGGTTGATTCTCTCACAAGGAATGTTCCGTCCGAACGACCAACCAACAGTCTAAAGATTCAAAAGAAATAGAGGGAGGAATACCTTTCGGTGGCATCTCGACTAATGGCTGCATGGAACCAGGGCATAGACATTTGATTGTCTCGATGTCTGACACTGTCAGATGAACTGCTACTACGGATACTACACTCCGCTACGGCACTGTCAAAATCCTCGTTGTAATTCCGTGATCTAGACCTCATCAAGTCCTAACAAACAAATCTTTTTTTTTGTTAGGAGGAAGGAACTTACATTGGCGAGGTCTGACTTGTGATATCCGTTCTGTCCCGAAGGTGAAGTACTACGTAAGTCGATGCCTACTAACAAAAATTAATAAAAGAAAGAGGAGATTACCTGAATTAGCACTTAAGAAATCCCGCGAATTTGTTGACATTCGGAAAGTACCCGTTCCTTGAGAAAGATGATCGTGACGAGGGAAACTCATCACCGAACCATCGGTTGACTGAAGAAAAAAAAGAATGGAATGAATGTTGGAAAAATAACAAAGAGGCAGATAACAGAACAGTCGACTGTGACTAATTCAGGAAGACGGATTTTATGACGAAGGAAATTATTGAGAAATCAATAAAAGAGAGGAATCTGGTTTAAGAAAGAGAGAAAAGCAATAGAAATTCGGATGAATCAGGAAAACCGCCCTGTCGAAAACTTCTTCTGAAAATCCTGCGGCAATCAGTTGTCTGCCGTTAGCCGCACCCTTCTCCCCCCTCCCATACACCCTCGTACACCTTTGCGTAAAAAGACGGGTATGGATTTTGCACGGCGCCATTAGTGCCCCCCATTCTATCTTTTTCCCTCTGGGGTCGTTCCCAGGGTATTCTCTCTTCCTTTAATCATCCCTTCGTAGATATGAGACCAATCTATCGACCAGGCCTATCAAATCAATCGAGGCCCCTCGATTCAGCATTAAAGCAGCCATTGAAAAATCTCTTGCTGTTTTTATGTTTTCATCTTCCTCTCTTCATTTCTTTTCCATATTCGTATATAGACCAGTGATGTTTTCACTTTCAAAAAATAAAAAACAAAAATCGTAGGAATCGAGAGGAAGACGGCCGAATTGTAACCACTGTTGCTCGTGTTGTTTACCAGAGTTTTGGTGTTGGATTTCAGTCCGTTTTTGAAGTATAACTGAGTGGGACGAAGTGAGTCTTTTCTTTCTGAGAAGTGATGATATAAGAAGACCCTGGAATAGACGGATAAGAGTAAACATAGTTATCGTTATAACAGTTGCTTCGGTCACACATCTTCAACGACTCGGGCGGTTCTTTCCGTTTATTTGATCGATGTTTTGAGGAATTTAAACTCTATGGGTAACGATCGATAAGAAGTTCAAAGGGACTCGTCAGTAGATGGAGACTTCCTTCGGTAGAGAACCCTCCTTCCGTTCTTTTTTTACTAAAGGGTCCGAAGAAGAGAAATGTCCGCAACGAAACAATACAAACCCGAGGTGGTCATTTTAAATTCTGGCCAGAATCGAATTCCTCTCCTGTAATTATTCATCCGGCTGCTGTTTATTCGTCTCCGAGCCGTCTCTCGCTCCCCTTTCTTGTCTTATCTTCCCTCCTTTGTGCTTATAATTCGGCTGAGAACGGGCGAACGCCCCTCGTCTTCATACCATATTTTCTCTTCACTTCCTCTCCTTCTTCGTCTTCTATTTGAGGATTAGAAAATTCGCACGGGCCATATATCGATCGGTCGAGGGGGCCGACAACACAAGAAAGGCCCTTTTGCTCGAATCGATGCTTCTCGACCACAGGTGTCGACTACTTTACAAAGTCTACAAAAACCTCGCGAATACTGTAACGAACTTGCGGTTTCCATTACGCCACACAGCAATTAGAAGCAATTTTAGAAGTCATTGTAACAGGCTATTATAGGAGTCCATAAGCCGTAAATTACATTGCCTTGGCCAAAGACCAGTCGTCTGACTCAACATGTCTTAATTAGCTAGACAACTAGTCTCTCATTAGTACCTGCCAATTAAAGACTACCGTAATCCTTTTGATCTCTTGAAACGCCTTTTTCCCATCTGACTCAACTTCAAATAATTGTTAACTTATCTCATCTAATGAGCAATGTCCTTTGATAATTCATGTCACTACCGTATTCTCTTCTCCGCTTTTCTTTGAGATGTTGTTGTTTGTCTGTGATAAAACTATCACCCATTGTGATAACTGACTATTTGTTTTATAGATACGGAAAAGACGGGTTGGAGCCCTCTCCGATGTGCTGAGACGTTTTCGGGAGTTGTTCATCTCCCCCCTTCCCTTCCCCAGCAATGGGTACCATCGATGAGATCCGTCCAATCGAGACAGAAGACGAGCTCTCTGTCTTCCAGCCGGTCCTTCAGTAAGTCCTATTTTTTTGGTCGGTTACAGTTGAGAAACTTACGGACGAATCGATTCGAAGATAAGAAAAGAGTTACTGTAGACTCTTCATTCAGGATCACCTCCATCCATCACAAATACAACCAGCTACTCGAACATTTTCTCAAGACTCTTTACTATGGAGGAGGCAGTCTGTCCCTCAACATTCGTCACTTCTGTGCCGTCATGGTAAAATACTTTTCCCCTTCCTACCATATCTTCAGGCAGCCAGTCGACACCGCTGTCAATTCCTCCAAGACCTTCATTCTATTGAATTCGAACGTCTTGGAGGGAAAGTAGCCTGGCTGAAGGGACTTCGTTTTGTGGATGACCAGCGGATCATGGCTCTGGACGAGTTGAATCTTTTCCTTTGTCATCAGCCATGGAGAGTCAACGGTGATTGGTTCTTCGTGAGTTGCCTCATCCAATGAAAAAAAGAACGTTATAGGAGCTGCAACGTCGAAGTGGATTTTCACTGAGAGAATTGATCAATGCGGCGGTTGTTATGAGTCAGACTCATTGCATGTGTTCGATGGTTCATGCCTTCGGCATTTCAACACTGTCTCCCACAGCCAAGTGAGTGAGAGAACCGTGCTTAGTCGGCCAGTAATTGGCCAGTGTCGTCCGTCAGCCGGGCGTCCTTTCAGCTGTCACTAACCCCTCGTTGTTATTCCGCCACGGCGACCACAAAATTGGAAAAGGGATCCCAATAAGGCGGTCGAAGAGGAAAAAGACGGCTACAGTATGCCGGAGTGTTCTTTTCTGTTATCTAACCCCTCAGAAGGGCGATTAATCACAGACGTCGTTTAGATCGGACTCGAGCAGATTCGACTGGGCTCAACGAGACAAGGAAAACAAAGCAGCCCAACAACAATCGGAAGTCGAGGAGTTGCTTCGAAAGATGGCGACGATCAAGACGACTACCGACAATTGTGACACTGCCGTCAACACTCGTCACTTCAATTTTCTCGTGGCTAATGACTCGACTGGTTAGTATTCGATCCTCATTAGACTTCTCTTCCAGAATATCCCGTCGGCATCTCCGACTCCCCAGATCGTGATACACCCTTGTTCTCCTATCAACCGAGTTTCTCATATGTCGATTTCGCCAATCGATCCGATGGAACACGAACGTTCAAGTATCACGAGTTCTCCTGGGATACTGTAGCCGTCCCTCTTCTAGAAGAACATGTAGTAGAACTGGCAAATTCATTAGATAAGAAGATCCGAGAGACACAGACAATGACATACGGATTGTGAGTTGGCCGAGAGGACGAGATAAACAGCGGACTCTTTTAGTATGGCGGGCTTTAACAACGTCGATACGACTGGCTTTCGCACGGCTATTTGGAACTACATCCAGGCGCTGTTCGGGATCAGACATGATGATTATGATTACAGCTCGGTTAGATATCTCATTTAAATTGACATAACTATTTATAGGTTAACCAATTGCTGAGCAAAGATCTCAAGACATTCATAAAACATCTTGTGGTCACTCCTCATCGTCTGCCGGACGACCTACGAACCAGTATAATGGCCGAGTTCAAGCCATCAGAGAAAGTCCATGTGGTCCTAATGATTACGGAGGCTCGTCTTCAGGCGACTCTGCTTTGGTTGGCTCGTGCAATGACCAACTACTTTGTTCGGCACCAAACAAGCGAAGAGTTGGATTAGTTTCCTCCCTTTTACTTACAAAAACGCGTACAAACTTCTTCCCCCCCCCTTGCTTTTTGCATTTTGCCAGCCCCGGTCTGGTTCTTTTTTTGATCTTTATTTTCCTCCTATTCGTCTAGTGCGTAAACACTACCAAATACGGTGCGTTCTGTATTTTCTGTGCATAATGTTTCCCCGTTCCCTTCTTTAGTCGTTTTGTCAGTAGTCTTCATATTTAGTCCATTTCACAAATTGAACCTGGGTACAATGCTTGTAGAGACGCCCTATTCCAGCAGACCCATTAGAGCGACTAGAGCGTACGAATCCAGTAGTAAGCCCCCGGCAGGGATTAATTTTTGATGTGATTCTGCATCGCGTTGTTTTTTTTATAGCAGTTTGTAATTGTTGAACCGGCTAATTGTTTCTATTTCTAGAATAAGGGAATTTGAAAATTATTTGCAGTTTTAAGTTTATTTCTGCTTTAGGCAGGTTAATCAAGGCAGGAAAAAGAGAAGTTAAGCATGTATCATACAAAAAAGAACGAGAAGTTCACAAATATGCACAAGTTGGTAAATTTACAGCACCGACTAGTCTTTGACGTGAGTTTAAAGGCGTTAATTACGATGAAACCTAGTGAATACCCGACTTTCTTCATGCACATCCATTTCAGTAGCTTTGAAATCGTTTAGTTCTTTTCGAATCAAAGCCTAAAATCAATACATGTTTACAAAAAAGAGTATTAAGGCTTACTTTATCAGTTGGAGTTAGTCTAGTCCATGGTTTATCGCCCTTCCTGTCGTATATCTCTGCTTGAGTAACTTCAACATAATCATTGAATTGAATAATTTGCTGATCCTTCAACTGTGCAATGGTTGGTCGGAAGCTCAACTGAAACAAAATAATTATTATAAGAAAAATAAATACTTTTCGAAGAAGAAGTTTCTTTTTTTCTTCAATCGACATAATATTTTTTCCTTTAAGGATGTTGCGATCTTCCAATTCAATAACAGTGGGACGTTCACTAAGTTTTCTGCAAATTCGAATAAAAATAGAGAAAGTTTTATACCTGGCTAATTTTATACTCGCTTTATGCATTAATTGTCGCCTATCTTCCACCGTTTGCCCGTCAATATCATCTTTGCAGGGAGGGGCGTCTAGTTTATAAGCAAGAGTATCACGTCTAAGGACTTTTGAAGCTAGTCCGTTATTTATAGGAACATCTTCATCGTCGTCCTCATGAGAAGAAGAAGTTGGTTGTATAGGCTCATCACGATATTGAATAGGGCCATCACTATCACTATCGTCTGTAAGTTTTGAGGGAAGGCCGTCAGGTCTAAATTCAAGAAAAAATACACGAAAGAAAAAAACCCTACACAGAAGATGGCGAGTTAGCTAATGGTGAGTGATTTTTTTGACGCTTTTGAAGTTTAAAACGAGATGGTTGTCCAGGCTTTTTAAGTGTGGATTTCTCTGGTTTCGCATTTAAATCGGGTTCCTACAGCAATTATTAAACATGAAACAGCTAACCTTTGCATGTACACGATCATATCCGTCTAAAATCATACTGACACTTGGAGATGTTGGAACTTGGGGATCTTCGTCCTCTTCTTCTGTGGAATCGTAGTAATCTTGATTAGATATTGAATCTTCTGACAAAATATAGCATAAAAATAAAACTTAAATTTAAAAAAAAGAGATAGATAACTGTGAAATAGAACTCACTCGAAAACTATCTCAAACACTAAAGGCTTAGCTTTGTTTACCTTTACAGCGCAAAGGTGAACGAACTGGATTCAAATGCAATTCAATCAATTGAAAACCGAAGAACAAAAAGATAGAAATAAATTACCTTCTTCGTGTTTTTCGTCTTGTGTTTCACAGACAATGGGAGTTTCGTTAATATAAACCTTTAAAATAGCCAGCTGTTCCTCGCGAAACTGCTTGTCAACCACAACGACTGGACAAAGCGAAGATGTAACCGGAGCACCTAAAAATAATAACTTTAAAAAAGATTATTAAACAATAATGTTTTAAAGTAAATTCTTACCTTCGTTGTTACCAACATTTATATTCGCTGGTGTTTCTAAATTACGCAATTCAGGAAGGGAGGGAGAAGACGGACAATTGACTCTGGAAGAAGTTCTTGAACGTTCACTACCCGGTCTAAAACTAAAAAAGAAAACAAGGAAAACAAACTTTCTGTCTCTCTTTCGTTTCCTCCTTTTAAAGGGCCAAATTAAAAAATTCCAAAATCTAGAAGTTCGAAAGCCACGCCGGCGACTGTTTTTCTTTTTTGGGCTATCTATAACAACAGGAATCACGGCAACAATATTTCCATCTAAAATTATTACAATAAAAACTAACCAGCTAACCTTCAGCAGTAGGCGGGTCTTTTACGTTTCCAGAAGGGTTATCCACCATTAGACGCGGGACATTAAAAAATCTGAAACTAACAAAAAAATATACAAGAAGCTCAAGTAGTTAATGGAAATCCATATATAAGCAAGTGTGTTTGAAGAAAACTATTTATTAAACTTTTTTGTGTATAAAATTAAGTTAACTACTTATTGCCACAATTTGAAACCGTATTTTGGAATGTTAAGGTTAGTAAAAAAATCCGCCTTTTAGTCTTGTCTAGGAAAAGAAACTTGTCGTATCATACAGTTTGTGTTTCTTTATGTATTTAATCAGGCAGTCATCTAAAAGATACTTTATAGACTTATTAGTGACAATTGCTTCACGGATCTTTGTTGAGCTAATAGAATTGTTGCATACCTCATCCCGTAATTCCTGAAGAGAAAGAAAAGTTAAATTTAAAAAATGACATACCAAGATAAAATCTTTGTAGTTTGCCAAAAATTCGACGTGGTCGAAGATTTTATGAGGGCGAGTACCGTCTCTAACAAGGCAAATAATACCATGATTTTGTAAAATAGCTAATAGATCCTCTCTATGCCATAACCAATCGCCATTGTCTCTTTTAAATTTGAAAGATTCTACTACATCAGCGCCAACGACGAGAACAACTTTAACGTCTTCTCCATATTTGCGTTTCATTCGAACTTCGTGATACTCAAGTACATTGAGAGTTCGACTCCAATGTGATTGACTCGACTCCCAAGCATTCGGAATCATCCAATCAGAATCTCTTGTAGCTATCTGGAGCATTGCCATACGATGTTCAGCTGTCGCTAGTTCAGGCTTGAGATATGCGTCAGCTACTGGACTTATAATACCTTCAACTACACGGCATTCGAATTCTCTTTCAATTTTCTCCTTTGCTAGTTCCATCATCCTCAAATGCATATATGTCGGTGGATTAAATGAACCACAAGCAAGAAGAACAATCCTTTTAGTACGTGTCCACATTGTGCCTGGAAAATATGATAATTCTATAAAAATTAAAAAAATAAAGAAACCAAATTACGAAAATAAGTTCGAAGGTTCAGATTATATGGCTTTGTGTAAATAGTTTAAAATTAATAGAAATAATTTCAAGAATAAAAACTATTTTCCCGTTTACAAATTTTGTAAATAAACAAAGTTTAGGCGGGTAAAATTGCGGGTGATCTATTACTCATCACAACTTCTACATCCCACTATTATATCATTAAATGCTTTTAAATTTCATTTGTGAATGCGAATATGTTGAAGATTTATTTTCTTATGTTTTTAAAGCTTTTATTAAGACGAAACATTTACTTATTGTTACAACATTCTTATAATAATAAATGACAAAGAGAAATCAGCACGAATTTTAAAACATTCTATTAAAGGCGCCAATTTGTTAAAGGCGGAGTTTTAAAATCTTCCAGCGGAATGTTAGCATCGAATACTCAGGCAAAGGGTCATGTGCAGCCAATTCGTCGAATGCGTCATCGACCCCATTTGTTTGGCCGGCTCCTATTTATCATTATTGAACATTTTTAGTGTTCTACTTTACAAAGTTTTTTTTCTTTATTATTACCTTTAAATCGTATATTTAACTTTTTCAGATGGCTAATCGTAACTCTGGGACACCACGTGCTGGCGGAGCTAACAAAACATGTCAATTTAAGCTTGTTTTGCTAGGCGAAAGTGCGGTTGGTAAGTATTTAGAAGTAATAATGACGAAACTTTCTTGTGTTTACTGTTGTAAATTCAAACTTTTTTTTATATTAAGATATTTAATTTTCAACATATATTGAAATAGGAACTAAGATTGTCTTTTTGTTAGGTCTTTGCTTTATTTTTTTTGATCTTTCCAGTCAGTATTTAAATAAATGTAAATTTGTTCAAAAACTTCTTATTTTAACTACATTATTAGCTAAAAAATGCTCGAAAACATTGAAATTTTGTCTTTCACATGTGAAAGATTAGGCGGAGACATACTCATTTTTATTGTTAAATGTTTAGGTAAATCTTCGTTGGTCCTTCGATTTGTTAAAGGCCAATTTCATGAATATCAAGAATCTACTATTGGGGCCGCCTTTCTTACTCAAACTGTATGTTTATAGAAGTCAAAAATGTTTTTTCAGGTGTGTCTAGATGATGCCACTGTAAAATTTGAAATTTGGGATACAGCTGGACAAGAACGATACCATTCTTTAGCACCAATGTATTACCGAGGCGCTCAGGCCGCTATTGTTGTTTATGACATAACAAACCAGGTAACCATAATCTTTATCTGTATCTTTATCCGAAATTTCTTTAGGAATCTTTCCAAAAGGCAAAAACTTGGGTCAAAGAGCTTCAACGCCAAGCTTCTCCTAATATCGTTATGGCTTTGGCGGGAAATAAAGCGGATATGGCGAACAAACGGACTGTTGAGTACGAAGAAGCTCAGGCTTATGCTGAGGATAACGCTCTTCTATTCATGGAGACTTCAGCCAAAGTAAGTTTAATTTTATTGAAAATTTTATTAATCTCTTATATGCTGCAAATTATCTAAAAAAAAAAAACTATATTAAGGCGTGAAATTATTGGGGACTTTATACATTTATTTTTCTTAGACTTCGATGAACGTAAACGACATTTTTATGGCTATTGCTAAGAAACTGCCTATCGGGCCTCCTCAGGGCGAACCTTCCGGTACTGTCGATATGAACCAACCTCAACAGCAACAGAAGGGAAGTTGCTGTAAATAATTGATTGATTTTCTCAAGTTGTAAAATTCTTAATGCACCAAAATTTTTTTAAACATTTAAAATTTTCTACAATTTATTTAAACAAGCATCAAGCATTATCCACCATTAAGGGTAGAACATTGATGTTTTTCACCCAGAATTCGGGTGGCTGTGACTTGAAGAAGTTTTCGACCTGTTTTGAGGTCGATAATTCGACTTGTCGATTTTTATCCCTCGCAGGTTACAAAGAACGACAAATGATAGTCCGATGGACTGGTATAGCAAGCATGATAGGTGCCAACCGAGCTCTGATCTTCTGGTGGGTATCCATAGTTATGTATTTTACGTTGTTATGCACTAAGCGAACAATTGAGTGTCTTAGCTGCTTTATCATTGCTTCGGTCAGTTTTTGAAGCTGATACGGTAGTTTTGCAGGCAGCGGCTCTTCACCCTTTCGTATCCCAACAAACTGGCAAATGATGCTTGCTTTGGCGGGTCTGCATCCCACAAGGTAGAGAATCCAGGATTCATCATCAAAAACTCCTTTCTATGCCGATCTTGGGTAGCCATGATAACATTCGAACAATGCGCGTGGTCGCTTCTAGATCTGATTTGGCGTTGTCGATGGAGCATGCTCGTATTCCCAGTTGCCGAACGAACGATTAACTGTCCAACCGGGGAACGAACCCTTTCCGAATGCATCAACGATTGCGGCGACTCTGTCTTGTTGTTTGCAGAAGTTATTCAATGTTTTTTATTGACCATGGTCGAATTTATCAAAAGCCTAAAAAAATCCTTTACACCATAGGGCAATAGGTTCGAGAACATTCTACAATGTTTGTATATAATGAGCTTAATTCCAAAAATTAATAAATTTTAAAAAAAAAATTGGTGCATTAATAACTTTACAACGTACTACATCTCATTCTATCTATTTTGTAAACTTGTATGAAAACCTATAATCTATGTCGCAATGTGTCGCTTGTTCCATCTTGTCATCGGTGTCTGTTCTTTTTGTGATTACACATTTCATTTTTTTAATGAATTTTTTATTCCTATACATGCTTTTTTAGATTCATTAGGTTAGTACCATTCTCTTTCTCTCCATATGGCGTCAACAATTGCGAAATGGTTGATTGTGTAAATTTCTCACCGAAAGCTGTAGTTTTCTTGTCTCATTTTATGTTTGAAGGATGTCAGGTAGACAAAATACCATCTCGTCCGATCCTGGTCCCCGAAGCAGACCAGCTGTCCATTTGGCAAGGCAACAAAGATTAAGGGAATCACAAGTTGAGATTCGCGGAGAAGATGAACAACGGGTGATTGCCAATGCTCTTCTATCTTTTGACCATGAAGCTAGAGTCTCTCAACCAGGAGAAGGTTAGTTTATCGAAAATTGAGATGTAGCACATTGTTTGTTTGGATATGTGACACTTTAACCAAATCATCAACGGTTAATCATACAATCAATATATAACCTATTTTTTCAGGTCGTGTTGCAGAACAAGGGCAGATAACAAGTGGTCGTGTTATTCCTGCAACAAATCTTCCATTTGGTCGAATTCCTGCGACTCCATCTGTGGTAAGCTATTCATTCTGATATTCTATTTGTAGACATCAGACGTCAAACGAGTATTAAAACGTAAATGTACACATAACGAGGAATCTCCTGTACGTATAGGATCAAAAAGACTTTTAAAAGAAGTTCAAGATATGAAAAAAGAAACATTTGAAGGATGTAGGGCTTCTCCCAAGGTATGATACTTTGTATTTACTTTCAACGTAGGCCTTTTTTTACATACTTTTTTTTTTTAAAATTATTTTTTGTAGGCCGATGATTTATACGAGTGGTCCGCGGTGATTGAAGGTCCCAAAGATACTGTTTATGAAGGTGGAAACTTCTTCTGCACAATAAAAGTTCCTAGGGATTATCCACTTAATCCACCCAAAGTATGAAGTTTCGAATTTACATAATGGTATTATAGGTATCCTTCCATACACGAATATATCATTGCAATATCAATGCACAAGGAGAAGTGTGTTTAGATATATTAAAAGATAAATGGAATGCCACTATGAACATCGGTACAGTCCTTCTATCACTTCTTTCATTAATGGTTGATTGTAATCCAGGCATGTTTTTTTTCTCTTTAATTCCTTCAGATGATGCCCTGGTTTGCCCTATTGGAAAACAATACAAGGAAGACCGAGAACAATTTAACAAAATGGCTCGTCTTTGGACTCAGCGGTACGCAACCTAAACTTCCGTCTCTTTATTTTATTTATTTATAAAATGTATTGTTAAATAGAGACTGGTGGAAAGAAATGTGTCAGAATTTTAATTGATTCATTTGAATAAATATGTACAGTACTCGGGTGACGACCTCATTGGGGACGAGTAGCCGCCAGCTTGATGCTCAGCGCAAACAAGGTCAACTCAGGGTCAGCTACCCTCAATTGCCGAAGACATGCGTCTGCCGGGTCCCCTTCCCTTTCTTATAGCTCTCGTTGTCCATGTCTCTTCGGAATGTGATCTGTTCGAGGAAGCCCTCACTCTCAATTGTGTTTCTCCTCTTGTCTCCTATGCCTCTCCGGCTCAAACATCCCTTCATCCGGCCCTCTCCGACATCGATCGACACTGTCGAGACTACAATTCTTACCTTCTCTGTACTGCTGGAGTCCGTCCCCATTGTCGGTGAGTATTCTTCTTTCCAGGAGGTTTTTCAGTGAATCAAGAGCCGGGAATGTCGAGAAGATGTACGGGATGATGTGTGAAGACAAGTATTTGGCCATCGTGAGAGAGGAGAGAGATTGTCTGTTGGATCTGGAACGAGATCAATCCCTCCGTCAGTGTTTTCTAAATCGGACGAACATTCTCCGTGACGAAGCCGCCATTCGTAAGATCTCTTTTCATACTCCCCAATGTATCCACCCTCACTTCTCCAGCAAACGCTTCTTTCAGCTTCTTCCTCATCTTACGAATGCAGTGTCATCCAGGCTTTTGTCGATTGTCTCTTGGAGAGAGAGATTGATAGTTGTGCCGATGCCGTCAAAGTCGAAGTATCCCTTCTTTCCCTCCTTGCCACAAGAGATGGCAGCAACTGTAATTTGCTGACCAACAACACTCGATCCCGTCCACCTCCTCTTGAAGTTTGTGACCGGGAAGGTAACTGTGAATGTCGCCTGACCGGTTATGTTTATAACAAAGAGATGAAGAAGTGTGTTGGTAGGTTTCCCTCCTCTTCTCAATCCTCTTTCCAGATATCGATGAATGTCTAGACGTTCCATGTTCTCAAAAATGTGTCAATACACCCGGCTCTTTCACCTGTTTCTGTGATGAAGATTTTTATACTTTAGCAACTGACAACAAAACATGCATAAGGAATGACGATGGTAAGAAAAGACAAAGCAGTTAAACAACTTTCAGACCCCCTGTGGTTGTTCTTCGCCCATGGTCAGTCTATTTGGAACATTTCCGCCGATGGAAGGACCTTCCAGTTACAACGGGCCGGACTTCAAAAGACAGCCATGATCGATGTCGATATTATCGAAAAACGTCTCTATTACGCAGATATCGGGGCACATGCGATAGAGAGGATGAATATCGAAGGAACTTTTTCACAGGATGTCCAAAAACAAGATGTTGAAGGACTCGAAGGAATAGCTGTAGATTGGATTGCAAGGAATCTCTATTCATTAAGAAAAACAGATATCCTCGTTCAGAGTCTATCAGGTCGATATCGAAAAATTCTTTATCGAGATGCTATGAGACTCCCTCGAGCTATCGCCCTCCATCCGCATAAAGGGTCTGTCTCTCTTCTTCTTCTCTATCTTTATCTACAGATTGATGTTTGTCTCCGACTGGTCGAGCAGTGCCTTCATTGCAGCCGCGACGATGGATGGTACAAATTTCAAGAAGATTGTTACGGATCGACTAACCTGGCCAAATGCTATAACCGTTGACATTCATGCTGATCGAATCTATTGGGCAGATGCTTTTCTCGATATCATAGAGTAAGGCAACCAAATGAATGAAGAAAGATATAGAATGGCCAATCTAAATGGAAGTGGTCGACGAACGATTGTAGGTGACGCTGGATCCGTTCCTCATATCTTCGGACTAGCTGTAGCTGATGATTTTCTCTATTGGACGGATTGGACTTATCGCGGACTGCTTCGAGCTCACAAACTATCTGGAGATAATATCACCGTCCTTGCCCAGACTGCCCTACTTCCATATTCTATCAAAGCTTTTCATAAGAGTCTTCAACCTTTTGGTACTTTTCTTTCATTTGTTATGATTTCTTAGGACCCTCCGTTTGTACCGAAATGGCTTGTTCCCAGCTGTGTTTGATAGGATCTGAAGGAGTTGGGGGAAAATGTGCTTGTGGAGATGGATTTGAGTTAGCTGATGATGGAAAAACGTGTGTCAGTAACTGTGGGAAGATGGAAATCGAGTGTGGAGGGAAGGATCCAAAATGTATTTCCCGGATTTTCCTCTGCGACGGTATAGCTCACTGTTCCGGTCAAGAGGACGAGTCGTCTTGTCGTAAGTTATCTTTCTCCCCTTAATTTCACCTGTCAGCTTCTCGTATCTGCCTTCCTGGTCAGTTCCAATGTCACGACAACAAGAAATGTCTCTCTCCCGGCTCCCTTTGTGATGGCTTTGCAGAATGCGATGATCGTAGTGACGAAGACTTCTGTCCGACAAAAAACAATTGATTTCATGTACAATAAATGTGGCTAATCCTCATGTAATTAATTGTGGGCAAAGACAAGAGAGGGCTGTCCTTGGCGGGGACGGGAACCTGTTGCGTCGTCTTTTGGACTACAAGGAAAGAATATTGGCAGAGATCGATTAAACGTCTTATCAGACGGGCGATGGCATGGGGTTCTCCCTCTTGTGTGCCCTGTTGCTCCTCCCTTCCCTCTACCTCACAGGTTTTTCTTGTTATCTTCCCCATGATGTTTTTCAGTTTCAACTGATTCCCCTCCGACAGAAATCATCGAAACTGAGCTTCCAACAGCATTTGAAGGAAACGACACAGAAGAAGGGCCTTTCGAAGAACCTTGTGGAGGTATGTTCGTCCTTTTTTCATATATCTTGTCGGAGATAGTTTATGGTCTTTCGATGATTGATAGATGTAGTCTTTGATAGACAGCCCTACTAAAATCGTATTAACTTTTTTTCCAATTCCTGTTCCAATTAGCAAAACAAAATCATCAAATTTACAGGAACAAACTGTGGCATTCACGTTTTTCGAGTTGCTTTGTCTAGTCGACCGGAGGAAGTTGGAGACGTTGTCCCTGTTAAACAAAGGACAAAATATGGAAAGAACGTTTATGTGCCGAGGGGATCTCAAGATTCTTTCGTCCTTCAAGATCTGGCCAAGAGTATTCCATCAAATATTGACTCCCGGGTAAAGGTTAGATTATTACTTGTTGACACTGTATACTTCTTCCAGGATAGAATTCATGACCAAGACTTTGTGATCAAGCCGATAGATGCGCCGGGAGTTGTTTGGGTTAAAGAAGGAGAACCAATCCCACAAAACTTCGAACCAATGCGATATGTCCCGACCACTACAACCTCCCCCAAAAAGGAGAGCATGTCAATGCCTGTGGTCATTCTCCTGATCGTTGTCGGCGTTCTTTGTGGAATACTTCTAACTGCTCTTTGCTTCGTTTGTATCGTCTATAACCGTCGACCCTTGATCGACCGATCAGCCGTAGTCACCCATCGACGGGTTTCTTTCGATACACTTCCTATGCATACCTCCATCTCCTCCGCTGGTCGATATCTTCCGCCCTCGTCGAGAAATTCGAGCCATTCGACTTTTGACGAGTCAATGGAGATGGATGTCTTCGATGATTCCTCCTTCCGTACTCGTTCTTCCACCCGTCTCAATCCCCATTCCCCTCGCCATACAAGTTCCGAATTCGAACCCTTACATCGAAAGATCTCAATTTGATAAATTTATTGAATACCCGTTAACTGGAAATCCCAAAATACTGGGTGGCTATTGACATTATTTTTACAAAACGAGTTGTCTGTTCTGGCTGAAGAGAAAGACTTTTCATGACTCTTGCGAGTGATTCCACTCCCTCCAACCAGTCTCCATTCCATTCTACTTTTCCTTGTTCAATTCCTGCCACTTCTTCTAGAACTCTTAAATGTGTAGCCGTTAATACAGCCTTCTTAACATCGGCTAGTCGAATAATCCTGGCTGCTAGGAGTTTGGCCAACTTCGATCCAACAAGAGTAGAGGTGATAGAGGACAGCTCTCTGGATCCAGCTAAATCATCCCCTTGTCGGAAGTGAGCAACGACCTCGACTAGAGCTATCTGATCAACTGTTAGAGCCCATTCATTGGCCATCTCCCTCGCCATCTTCCTTTCTTCCTCCGATCCACTCTCTACCACCTGAAACATTTTACTAATCTACTTTGAAGGTCCTACTTTGGATAAGAATTTGTGCCTATTCTCTAATGTCCCATCATCGACCTTCTCCAAAGGAATCAATGGATGAGAATCCAAAGGATGGAAGAAAGCTCTCTGTCCAATTGCACAGAAAACAGTGCTCAGAGGACGGATACGTAATCCAAGTCGAAGCTGAACTGAAGTTTTTACAAACAACGAAATACCACGAGGATATAGACTTTCAAAAGATGGAGATGGTGGATAACAAGATGATAGTTGACTGCTTGTTGAACAGCACTTATATGAACTAGAGAGTCCCTTCCTGTTCCAATCTTCGTTACACATGAAGGTGAATGGGAGAAGGCGATCTAAGAAGTGAAGAAAAGAATTGGTAGAAATACCTCGAGGAAGTGATCGACGGCAGCATTGGATATGACGTAAAGATCACGGACAGATCGCCATAGGATATCGAGTATCCTACAGCAGCATTCGAGAAAAGTCTCCAGATGTCTTTCGTGCATCTGGAGATGATTTTGAGCTTCTCTATCTTTTGGTGATCGACCGGTCTTCTCGATAATGTTGGAGAAGGCTTTGACACTCTCGAGAAGGAATTTCTCCCAGATCAGCTTTGCCACTCCATGACGGAGTCTGTTATTCTTTATTCCTTCAATAAATCGGATAGATTCCTAAAGATATAAATAAACAAAGGGGATACCTTTAAGAATTCAGTGTTATCAAGCTTCGCCTTAAACCAATAACTAACCAATTCCCAGCCGATATCTGCTAGCAGGAAGTCGTTTTCCAATACTTTTGGTAGTAGAGAAAATAATTCAGCCAATTGTATCGACTCATTGGACGATTCCTTGAATTCCTCGAGGGTTAGTCTCTTCTCCGCAACCCAGGTGGCAATCTAAAAAAACACAATGAATCAAAAAAGTAGGATCCACCTGTTCTCTGTAATATCCAGCCCCTGTGTAGAGCATCTTCGAATAGGTGACATTATTTCTGATAGAAGAGAGAAGCCATACAGTATGCATAGCGAGAAGAGTGCAGTCATAATGCTCCATTGTTGGGTTCAACGCTTCCCACTCCAGTTGTTCCTCCATATTTTTCGTTTCTTCATCGCTCTCATCTTCTTTCTTTTGTTTTTCTATCTGTATATTCCGTTTGACAATACAGATAGCAGCCGAAAGAAGGATACCGCGAGAGACATTTGTACTAAACTAAATAACTTTAAATTATATAATCCTTACCATTCGACCGCGTTCTTCTCCACTTTTTCTAAAAACTCCTCATCATCCTTTGCTAGATGTTCCAAGAAAGTCACAATGGCCATGAATTTAGAACCGATCTTATCCTTCCCATGTAAAATATAGTAGGAGAAGAGGGAAGCTATGATTTCTTCAGAGAAGGGAAGTTTGCTGACTACTTGATCGAGGAAGACGTCGATGGCCATGTTCCTGGTGAAGATTGGCTCGAAAATTATTCGACAAATTTGGAGAAGATCGATGTCGGGAATATTTCTATGGAATGACTATGAAAAGAAAAGGAGGTTACTTTTCGAGGATTGGAGTCTGTTCCAAAGTCCACTCAATATATCCAAGAAGACAATCGGCCAAAGGGAAAACAGGGTCAGATCTGAAAGTATCTTATCTCCCTTCAATCTTACTCGTTTCCTATTTCCAAGTGTCTCTTCACCAGTTCTATATTATCCTTACTCAACGAAATCTCCAGATTCTCATTATTTATTGGTCGGTTTTCCATTGACTCCGCTAGAATTTCATACGCTTTCAAAACGCCCATAACTCGATTTAAAAGCTGCATGAACCCTTTTAGTTGGACATCATCAAATCCTTTTAAATTCTCTTCCTAAACCATTCAGAGAATATGTATTTCTAACTTTTTTGACTTCTTCCACTAGTTCTTTTAATTGATCACTCCTACAATTAGAAAGGACTTTGAAGAAGGCCTGTCTCTTTGAAGATGGCTCGTTGAGAGAGGTATAGAGTTCTCGGAATTCATCTTTCTTGTATTCATTTGAGGCTATCTAGATTGTATATAGAAACAAATAGATAAAAAAATACTTGATTGAGAATAAGCTGGTCATGTTCTCTGTTATCTGCCTCGAGGAACGCCATATGATACGGGACGATGATCTTGTGGAAGATCCCTTGAGAATCAACAAAGTAGGCATGACTCGGCTGTCGAAGTTCTCGTTTACCACATATTACAGCCGCTGTTCCTCCTTCTAGGAGCATTCCATTCGGATCGACTGTGATGGCAGCAACACGAATTCCTTTCTACGATGAATAATAGAAATAGATAAAGCTGATCTTACCATCAGTGGCCAAACCTCTAACAGAGACCTTCTAGGGACGAAAATGACCAAGAAGATGACAGACACTCCCTCATGACTCGAAGTTACAAATGCTACCTGGGCATCTCGATATCCTTTGAACCATCTCATCACATTCCTCATTTTCCACTGCAATGTCCTTTTTCATTTTTTTTACTTACATCCATGATCAGAACTCGAGCGAGATTGTCTACAATGGCTATCCACGGCCTGGGACGGGGTGCTTTGATCATTCGAAGGATCTGTCGATTGTCATTTAACTTGCTCCTGTTGACCAACGTATGTCTAACTCTTGAGAGAGCACTTTTCCTCGCAGGGCCATGTTTTATTCCGAGAAATTTACGGATCCCAAAATGAGGGAAGGAGGGCATAAGCTGAAAAAAAATTATTCAAACAGAATGTTACTTACTGTATTAGCCAGTTTGGAAACAGTATCCGTCCACAGATTGGAATCTTCGCCCTCTGGATACCAGGAAAAGGTGGCGAACATCTTGTTAGTATGGACAAAGAAGGTCGAATAATTAGGAGCAGCACGATCAACGACACTCTGAAAGGATTATCTTAAATGAAAAGAGAGAACTAGCATTGAAGTCCTCCATTGATGCTTTGACATATTGATCAAAGGAGGAAGGCTGCTGCATTCCAGTGAAGATAGCATTTTTGATTGTAGCTCTGAAGATCTAGAAGAATGAAAGACCTTACTTGTCTTCTATTTTGAACCTCGTCAGTTCCAACTCAATAGACTCACTTATTTCTGTCGCATTTTTTTCTCCTTTTGCGATCTAAATAGATATTTACAATTAAAAATAAGGTTATTCCACTAACTGTGAATTTGCTTTGAAGGAGCGTCGAATGAAGAGAAAACGCATTGATGGCATATATATCAAACTCCGTTATGACGGTGAATAGTTGTCCATCCTGTAATTTACAGAATTAAATGAGAAAGACACCTCTGAATAATCCATGGAGAGCTGAATGATAGGTGCATTGACAGCGAACTGTTCCTCAAACAACATTTTCCCATTTTCCGTGTAGAAGATAACACTTCCTGTGGAAGTACCGATAGCGACGATGATAGAGTCGACAAGTTCAGTCTGTCGACTACTTCCCAATCCGAATAAGCAACATTGAGTTATATGACACTGGAAGAAATAGAAAAAAATGTATCGAATGTTTACCTGTTCTTCATCTCGTTTGTTCTCAATAGATTTTAATGTTACACCGTCAAATGTATGTTCATCTGAGGCTTTTCTCCATAACAGAGCCCATCGATGATCTCGACACAAAAGAATGTATTCTAATGATGAATAAGTGGATATCAAGCATTGTGTCAGCCAGAATTCACTATCAAAATCATCATCCTTTGGCCGTTCCTTTGAAATATAAAAAGAAGCATATTACGCTTACCTGTTCCAAGTAAGGAGTCCATTCCTTTGCTCCTGCTGGTTTTTCGGGATCAACTGAAGCTGTACTTTCATTACTACTTGAACTAAGACGTCTTTCATCTATGATGATTGTTTATCATTCGAAATACTCTACCATTTAACCTATCTCCTTCATAGTTGAATAGATATTTATATACTTTGTCGGTTACATCTTCGGGTATAATAACATCTTGAAGAAGAACAAATGAAGAAGTCATTAACAGAATACTATGAATCTGAAAGGTTTCTCATCATGTGACACAACTTGGAAAACAAATACGCAACAATAGGAGAACCAAAGAAGCACGCTCCAGTCGGAGATTGAATAGCTTTTTCAAAAAGGGCTTCTTCACATTCTCTATATTTCTATTGATTTTTTTCCATACTTAGAAGAAGTTCAAGTCGTATTTATGTAACGATAGCCAGAGGAAATAAACCAAACAAGTGTCAATGTCAATGCTGATTATAAATTGATTTATAATACGAGTATGCTAGAACGTAAAACAATGACCGTGATATCACACAAGTGAAAACAAAATAGAAAAACGTACAAATAAATATAATTAAAAGAGCATCTTAAAACAATACTTTAATTGATTACTATAATATATAATTGTTCATAGAACTTACATTTGTTTGAGAAAATGTCTCAGTCTATTCATCAAGGAAAGCTCCTACCGCTCCCAAATAACCTTCATGTTTCATAAAAAGAGCTTGAACTTCTCCCTAGAATAAAATTATTAAAACGAAGCTTTAAAAAACTGACTTTACTCCAAAATCTTATAGCGTATGTTAATGTTCTCATGGTAATAGGATGTTTTCTAATAAAGAAACCACCAAAGTATATTCTTTTCATGTTAAATCGATGACCATAAAGCATAGCCATCTGAAAGTGTTTCAAAAAAATTTCAGTGTGCTTACTTGTCCAATATTGTTACTTATCATTAAAAGCAGACTTTTAGCTATATCAGCCTCGGAAGGGCAATTTGAGGGATTCTTACGAGGGTCCAAACGGTTACATTTTCCGAACGATCCGGCAATGAGATCTGCCGAAAGTCCCATGCTCTCATAACCTCCACCGTAAATATCGCTAACTAATGTGTCGCATTTTCTATGGTCTCCTACTTCTGCCATTTTCAGTAATTCATCAAAATCTGAAAATCAAAAATTCTGTAACTGAACTACCTCTCGCCCCTGTTAGAAGATTTCCAAGCCCAATAAATGCTCCTCCGCCCATTGAAGAGCCACCAACACGTTGGAATGAATTAGGGGAGTCTACTTTTAAAACAGATATTCCAGTCCCAATGTTAACCAACAAAAAAGGATAGATTGCGTCCTTTACTGTGGGCTTGTATTGAAATCTTAAAAGAACAATGTCAAAAAGCTGAGAAAATACCTTTCTAGACCAGTTGCTTCGTGGTGATACGTGAAAGATTCATCCTCGTTATTTTGAAGAAGGAAATCACAACCAAAAATAAGAGAATGCATTTCATCAGTGCGTTTAACTCTGAAATGATTTTAACAAAAGCAATGAAGTAGCTTACGTTACACCTAACTCATCTTTCAGATGTTGTGCATGTTTAAAAGAGCCTCCACCTGTGCAATGAATAACATCATTCTCATTGCGATCCTTCCAACTCTATAAACATGCAGTATCTCAAGAAAATGGAACAAACCTGTTTAATTTCTTTCAGGCAGTCTTCAATCGAAGTGAATTTCTTGAAATGTAGCCGTATAACGTTTTTCCCGTTACTGTTATCTACGCTGCTATAAATAAGTTTCAGTAATGTTCCACCTAAACTAAGTGTACATATATTAAATAATAATACCAATATCTAAAGCATAACGTGGTTTCACAAGAAGTACCCGGAATCTTAACTCGTCAGGAAGTATAATAAATGGCGACTGCAATGCTTTTTCTTTTGATATTTCATCCTTATACAGCAAATGAGCGTCAGGTTTGTCTTCTGGGCTAAACTTTCATATACAACTTGAAATTAACTAACACAAGATTCTGATTCAGTAGCACGTCGTCCATTATCTTCCGCTTCTAAAAAAAATAATTATTAATGTTTGCCGAAAAAAATTAGCGCCGAGCTGTTCCATATTTACACAAATGTGATGCGTTTCAAAACAACGTGTCACAAAGAACAAAGTTGAAGACAAGCAGGCACAATAGAAACCCCTTATCGCAAAACAAAGACAGTACACGAGCAAGTGTCGTTTGTTCTTCTTCTGTTCATGTGGTAGTTTAAACCTTGAAAGACTCATTGTTACAATCAATGAACATACTGCTCTTATATTTAGCAGAAAATAAGGTTAAAATAAATTAACACTACCTTTACGACCCGACGAGGGTATCGTGGCTTCCTACAGATAACCATCTTCAGGTAAATCAGCCGGCGAAACGGCGATAAGTTCTACAAAATTAAAGGTACATTGAGAGAAAAAAGATCTTTATGGGATCGTAAATCAAAAAATCGGGTTCTAGTTGCACGAGGAAAAACGCAATAACTAAAAGTGCAGAAACCGGTAATTCAGACCGGATTAGAAATACACATAGTTGTATAAATGCACCTATGGAGAACATGAAAAAAAGGTAGGATGACCAGTACATTCAAAAACGACATAAATCAGAAAAAGAAATGAACAAAAATAAAAAAAAAAAGCTATAACACCGGGTAGAAGGACTGAAACAGCTGAATGCCGTCTGGCATTTTATACCATTCGAGCGTCACAGTCGATCTGTGGGGTGACTCTATGGTGCGCTACACATTTGGATAGAGATAACAAATAGGGAGGAGTAAAGGAACAAAGAAGGATTATTATGATGGCATGTACAATAAATGGAAAAGGGAAAGATGGACAAAAAAAACTATAAAAGGGGAAAGAAATTTAGATTTTATTTTTTGTATGCTGTACCTCCTCTTCCCTTTCGTTCAAGGCCAGTTGAAAAACGTCTGCCTGAAAATAAATTTATGTATGGGTGTGAAAATCACGGGAATCAAGTTATTTTCAAAGACATTGATAAGGAATTTTACGACACTAGTCAAAAACGGAAAATTTGAACATAAAAGTTGATAAAAGAAAATGAAAAACCTATGATCCGGTTCTTCAAATAACTCCAAAGATTATTAAAGACTTACGAGGACCACCAGGAGTCGGGAAGACTCCAAACGGTTTATAAGTAGGGCCATTGGGCTGCTGCAAAGGGTACCGTGGCTTTCCCTGTTGAAGAAATTGGTATGGACGCATCGATTGAACAAATGCTGGTGGAGGGAGTTGATATGTTGGAAACCCAGAGCTGAAAAAATGTAACAATAATAAAATAAAAGAATAAAATTACTCACCCGAGCGGAGAAGTGCGATTCTGAGGAGAAGAAAATCTTGGATGATACGTATTGCGCGTTTTCTGAATATCAACAGGGATAGGAGGTGAAGCACTTTTCAGTTCCGGTGGTTTCAAGGTCGATAACTTAACATTAGACACACAGTGCTCTAAAAATCCCGGCGGCGGACGACTGGGATCAGGTGGAGGAACCGTAAACAAAAGTGGAAGAACTTTCATTTCAGCATTAATGGTATTGTTTTCCTTTTCTTCAGTTTTTGGACTATAAAATACTTAAAATAGTAAAAAAAAAAGAAACCTACATCGTTTGGTCATCACAGATAACCTTGTTTTCAATCTCTACTACTATCTCTTCAGACTCAGTATTCATAGCAGCTAACTTATCAGACATATCCATAATTAACTTGCGCGATTCTGCATCAACAGTGCCCACATTCAGTTCAGAAATAAGTTTCATTGCTGCTTCTTTTTCAGATTGATGCATTTTTTTCATAGCCCTAAAGCGACTTACAGACAATAAACACTAACTGTACAAGTTTTTCTCTACTGTTTAGCAATAAGTCATGCTCGGTTAATAGTTTAGCAGCGACCATAACCAAGTTTTTTAATTTTTCCTCAGAAAAGGTATGATTCTAAAACAATTGTTTTTTTTACTAATAGAATATAGAATGAATAGAAAAGTGAAATTATGTTTGAACCTACTTGTATATCAACAGACAAAATACTATCAGTTCTCTCTCGAAGATTGTCTGGAAGCGGTTTGTAAGCTGCATATTGAGAGAAGTCCCATTCTTGGGGACCATCAATAATCTCCCGAGAACTGGGAAAGCAGTGTTGCAAAATATCATCGTTTTCATCATCACAGCCATTACTGCAAGAATAAAAAGAAAAATAACTCTTACATCAAAGGAACTATCTGATGCTTCAACATATCAGAATTTCGCTCAAAACTTTCATTATTCTTTTCTTTGCTAAAAATTGAAATTATTGAACATAAAGATAAATAACATACTCGTAAGGTGCTGAAAGTTTGAAAAGGTCGTTGTTTGACGCTTTTATTGTATGAAACGGGTCTTCAAGATCAAGATATGATGAAGTTGATGGAATGTCATCCATACCTATATATAACTATAATTAAGGTTTAAAAAAATATTCGAATGAGATTGCTGCAAAGAGAGCATTAAACATCACACAGTTTCTTGTATATTTCCCAAATACATATGGAAAACAATCAAAAAAATAAATATAAATGATTTTTAACAATAGTATTACTAAACGGAGAATCCATGAAAATTTCGCCCAAGAAGAACTGTTAACTATTTTTTACTAACATGTGCAAATTTTTGATTCAAAACATGAAATAGAATATCTTTTAATTTTATTATTTCAATAAATTAAGAAGAAAAAAACAAATAAAGAAAAATTCATTGACATATAGCGCAGAAGGCGCGAAAACTACGCATATTTTGTGCGAATTCGAAATTATCATATAATTTCGGCGAATTGTCTATCACAAGCTACACATACTGCATGTACATAGAGCAGAGATTGTATACTGTATTTTATATAATGTAAACTTTTTTCTTTTTAGAAAGTTAAGTCTTTAGGTATACTGATAAAGTATAAACTTGATAAACCTCTGAAAAAAGTGAAAAAAATTAAAAGAAAATAAGTATGTAATATATAGCTTCCCTATTATTTCATTTCATATCGAATAGTTTTCAGATGCTTCCTTTTGAAACTTTTGATGACGAGGACTGTTGGTTGACTCCATGCCGTGATGTAAATACTTTTTTTTTTCATAATTCTTTTAAGGATAAATCACGATCAGAAAAATTTGATGTTAATGAATTTTTGGCTGATGTTACATTGAGCGAAAAAGCATGCCTTCTATCAATGAGAATTGCAAGGATTAGAGAAAGAGAACGAGGTTAGTAACATTAGTTTGTTTAAATGTTGTTTCTCATATCTTAAATATGAAAGAAAATAGTTGTAATAACGAGATAATATATTTCAGCTTTGAAAGCAAAGAAAAATTTGGAGACTTTAAACGAAGCAGACCAAGAAAAAACTCCAAAAGAACATAAGACTTCTGAAGTCAAAACTACTGGTATTGTTTTACAGAAGCAAATCTCTACTCCACTTACGCGCTTCTCAATTGACGAACGACGGCTTTCATCTACACCTGTTTCGCCGACATCTGCTTTGAAGAAAAGAGAACATTTCGCTGATTTCTCACCGATAGTGAACATAGAAGACGAAGAAAATACAGATGACGAGTTTGAAGATGCTAGTGATCAATTTCCCGAAGAAGTTATGGAAAGGATTTCACGTTCTGGGGGATTTGCTATATTTGAAGCATTTTCACCTTAACATTCTGATTTTTCAGGTTAGTAATGTTTTCATATTCAAGTGCAATATAAATAGTGTCTAACAAAATGTGATTCATTTTACCTTTTCCATTCAGATACGTTGATCTGACATGAATTTATCTACATACAAACACCTGTTTCATTATACTTATATTTTATACTGGTTCTTCTATAAACTATTATAACTTTTGACACTCATTTCTTGTTTAACAATCAACTTAACATATCTGAATAAATATTAGTTGGAATATAAGAATTTATTGTTAGAAAAAAAAAATAAAAACCTATTAATATTACACACATATCGTTCGGTAAATAGAAATTTACAATAACAGGTGTCATTCTAACCACGTACAAACCAGTCAGAGTGCTCCTTTCACCGCTTCCAGCCTCTCAAAAAACTTAGCAGCATTCTTGATATTGAGCATTGTAGCAGCTGGGAAGTTGACTAAAATAAAATTTAAGGGAAGATATACACAAACTATTTGGAAAAATGGCCATAATATATGTGCTGGATGTAAATGCATCGATATATGCTGTAAAGTTCTTATTTTCAATATGAATTGACTCAAATTGTGTACATAATCGGCTGTACTAAATAAAAGATATATGGACAAAACAAACCTGCAACTAAGCTTGAAGTGCTTGATAATGTTAGATATTTTCTCAAAGCGATGTTTATCCTTGTATTCACGACACTGTGCATGAGAAATTACCAGGAAAGTCGCTCTTTCGAAAAGAAGAACTTCATCTGCTTCAATTGCTTCAGTAAAATGGATCAATTTCTCCTGCATTACATTCATATTTGGTATTATTTTGAATACAATGGCCGACCAGGCCTAAAATAATAGACAAGTATACTATAAGGGAAAAAAACCTGATAAACTGTTTCATCCCAAATGCTACTTTTAAAAACTTGAATGGTTGCATGATTCGGATTTGGAACTAATTGAGAATATCTTAAAATTTCTGCTTCTTTGTCAGCAAACATTGAACTACGGCGATTCTCTTCAACTAAATCGATTTTATGAACGAGGCAAAAAACCTAGATTGAGGATTGACATAAAGAAAAAAATAGACCTCTGCATATGGAGAATACATAAACAGTGCTTCTAAACAGCATTGAAAATATTGGATATCATTTTGCATATCTTTGCTTTCAATGTCAAATACATAGATAAGGACCTAAAATATTAATGCATTAATTACGTAATTATAACAAAAGTACCTGTACATTTTTGAAGATTTGCTCTTTTTGGGAAACAAGATAGTTTTGCATATAATTATCTTGACCTCCACAATCCCAGAGATGAATAATAAGATTACGAAGAAATCTAACCTGTCAGAATAAAAACAATAACTACGTTACCTAACATGCGCGTGTTCTACTTCAATAGTTGGCCCAATACGGTTAGTATCACGCGCAATATAATTAGCAAAGACAATTGATCTAAAAACAGTACAGCATAAAAAAAATTAACCTCATAGACGTTTTCCCAACTCCACTTCTACCCATAAGCAAGATTTTACGTCTATACGGCATCGGAAATTATAGATCTAGAAGAAATAGAAAAGAGAAAAGAAATAAAACACCAGTAAAAACAGTACAGAAATAATGATAGCAAGTAGTTACAGATAACTAGGAACTTTACGATAGAAATGTCTCTCTTAGTTTTATTTTTTAACGTGGTAAGTAACAAAAATGGTTGAAATGATACAGAAAAAAAGCAGACAACGAAATCATCGTAAAAATCTCATTTAGTTTCTTTCGAGATCCTCAAAAACAGCAATGATTTTTCCTATCGATACCGAGCCTTTACTGTTTGGATGCTAAAATAAATACATCATCTTTATCAAATTGAAAAGAACTCACAGCTATCTTCATAAAATCTTGAAATCGTTGTAATTGATCTTTCATAAGAGTTATATTTGCATTTGGTAACAACGCTTTGACCGCTGTTACATATTCCTATAAGATATTAAGAGTTTTAATTTTAAGAATTACATAGTTCTGTTGAAGTAAACATCCTATCACCAGAGATAAATAAGATGCGGTAACACTATCTTCCATATGAGCAGATGCTTTTCCCATAGCCTTTTGCACGACTTCGATCATTTCAGCTTCACTCATATCATCCATTTTTTCACGATCTAAACGACCATTGTGACTTAATCCTTCTTCCTCGGAATTATCATTGTCGTCTGCTGGTTCCTAAAAAAATTTGCAAATTTAAGCAAAATGTACCATAAAGGCCAGTTCCTTATCGAGATCTTCATCATGTGCGCAACCATTGTCTAAGTGCATCACAAATCTCTGAAAAGAGAATAATCTAAGAAAGAAGGAACTATTTACTCGCACAAGAACATCTAAGGCATTTTCTTCCTTTTCTGACCCATCATCATTATAAACTTTAACAGTTGAATTGAGAATTTTTACACGATTTGAATTAACTTTCTCTACCAGATTTACAATGAGACCAAGTGACTGAATACAGTGAAAAATTTCATAAGTGGTGAATTGTACCATGACAGTTGCGTCAAATTTTCTGTCCATTGGAGCATATTTGGGAGTAAGAAAAGTATAAGTTTGAAGAGATTTTTGTAAAAATCCGTTGATCATACCTAGTTTCGATGAACATAGTTCTAAATTCTGTACATTACTGTAAAATAAGAAAATTAACCACTGCCATGAGAAAGATTGATTAATACACGTGCTACAAGAGAAACAGTCTTAAAATAATTGCTTATAATTGATGAATCTGTATTAGTTTCAGTTATTTTTTCATGAAAATATGATATTAGCCTAAAATTAGACAGGATCACATGACTTACTTTTCACATATTTGTATGAGAATGCTTCCACGGTGAGAGACCAAAAAATGTTGATTCTTCTTATGGTAGGTGGTACAAATTTCAATTATCCGAAAACCTCGATCCAATATTACTAGCTGTTCTTCTATATCAACATGAGTTTTATCATAAATGAGCTTCAAAACGGCTTTTTCAACTGAAATAAAAAATGAAATAGAAGAAGTTTCTCACTTTTAACTACTACAAATTGTAAACATCCAAGGTTGAGAAGTTCTGTTTTCAATTTCGCATCATGCGTTCGAGCTACTATAAAAACAATTGATTCGAGCATCAATTGTGACGGCGTTAGATTTTCTTTTGTAATTTCTATGTTGATCTTATGTCCAGCATTTTTATATTGCTCTTTAAAATCTTGAAATACTTGCCAAATCTGTAATGAATGTAAGTATAACTAGAATATATAAAGCTACTTGGTCGATGAAGTTTTTTGTTTCTGCCGTCTTTGCAATCATCTCAACTTTTAACAACTGAGCGATAATCTTTAACGAAGCTATGTCAACTTTCATAGCTACAAAATCCCTTGCTAGAAGATAGATGAATGCCGAGACGGCGAGAGCCATGCAATCGTCTTTTGCAGAATCAGGAAATAGTTTAATAACTGAAGATAGTCCTAATTCATTTCTAATGAACTTTCGGAAAGATCGAATTCCACACTTTTTTGTTAATGTAAGTGCGCTAAAATCATTAAAAGAATAATAACAAAATAAACCTGAGACTTTTAATTTTTATCGAAACATTTTGATTATTCAACGAGGTCATTATATACTCCACATCTTGCTTGAAATCGTCTAATTCTCCAGATTCAAGACATTGACGAGCATCTTTGACCTTGTGAATACGGTATGATGCTTCTGACTTGTTAGTGGCGTTATGCTAAAATTTTCAACTTTAAACAGGGTAACCTTATATATTGGGATTTTGTTAGTTTCGTTAGATAAAGATTTTTCTTCCATGTCATCCATATTTTCTTTCCATGTGTGACGATATACCGGCGCATTCTTACGTTCTTTGAATGATGTGAATTTAGCTTTATGTAATACGTCAGCTAAATTAGAAAATATGAAAAGTAGAACAGCATACATTCAGAGTCATCTTTTTTCACCTTTTTAGGTTCATGGTTTTCAATTTCCTCTTCGTCTTGATCAAAATTATAAGTAATAGCAGCCGGTCTTTTATGAGAAACCAATGTAGAGCAAGTTTCTTTCCTAAACATAATCATAATTTAAAAAAAAAGGTTTACGAAGTTAAGATAGGCAAAGAACGTGTAAATGATGATTTGACTCTCTTTATAGGAGCTAAATCCATTGGCTCGTCATGTTCACTATCACTTTGTTCAAGTACCTGAAACAAAATAACCGAAATAGGGCAATAAATTACGCAGCCTTCATTGTTTTCATCTATCAAGCGATTCTCTGGCAGGCTGGTTAGTGAAGATACTTGTTCGGGCGAATGTTGCTCTTTTACAACTGAAACATAAGAATTACAAAAACAGCAAAACGCAAACCAGAGGGAAGTTCAGGTTCTTCTGTTGATGATATAACTGAAGTGATTTTATTAAATCGCTTCCGAACTATTCTGAAATTGATTGAATCAGTAAAGTTAATAATAGAATAAAACAAAAACTTACGGTTTAGAAAAGGCCTGGTCGAAAAGAGAGGAAGCGCTTGCGGATAACGCAAAATCACCATACGTCCTTCGGGACATCCTGAAAACATCTTTATGAATAATTAGTGAAAAAAAGCAAGAAATGAAAGAGGAATAATACAGTGCGCGTTGCATAAGTACTTTTTTTTTAGTTAAACTGTCTAAGATTCTTGCATGATAAAAACAATGACAACTGTAATTTGAAAGGCTTGAAAGTGAAGCGATAAGGAGAGGAAAGAACCTAAAAGTAACATAGGAAAATATTTTTTTTTTATTTTTACAATGTTTTCAAGCTCAAACCTAGGGGTGTCCCCTATGTGAACTGCACTGCATATAAACAATTGCAGATACGGAAGTTGGAGGCATACGTGAAGTACGTACTCCAAATATCGGCTTCCTTTTTATATTCCTTCATTTAACTTGTGAATAGTCTCTGTTCTGTCTATTATTTTATTGGAGGAAAAAGTTTATTTATATACAGCCAATAATGCTAAATTACTACGTATTTTGAGAACAATCATTCTTTAATTTAACATATGGGTATTACTTATAACAGAAAACTATTCATTGATGTTTAATAATTCCAGTGCAGTGAGAAGACTGGTCCCAAAGAATTTTTCTTATTGGTGCGTTCTACGAACAGTTATATAACGTAACTTTACCTTTCAGACTTCTATGTTCCCTATGACGAGGTCAGTGATTCATCAGAAGTGGATCTAAAAATGCTTCCACTATTCTTTTCTCAAGTCAGAAAAACCATATGTGGTGCGTTAACTAACTCCGAAATATTTTGACTTATGAACGACTTTACCTTCTTTTAAACAAAATAAAAACACAAACCAAGGACTGTTGTTAGCTTATTTTGGTAACCTACAGCGAAACACTAACAAGGATGGCAGTTTATTAGAACGGATTAAAAGAACAGGTTAAGTCTTACAACATCATTTTACGCATTCTTCGCCTCATCTTCCTCATTTTGAATCTTCTCTTCCTTTTGGCTCCTTTCCCCCAGGCACCAATTACAAAACTCTCAATCTCACAATGGTTTTCTCCGCGGAGTATTCGGAAAAGACCTTGTTCTCCCCAATTTTCTCCCCAGGAATTGGCACACAGCCAATATTTAATGGACCGGCCAGTTGATTCATCAATTCCCCATCTGGAAATATCATTTAAAAGTATGAATTGTTACCCGAGAATTCGAACAGAGTGATATCCCTCTCCTGTATATTGATTTCCTTTATCTTGGGCCAATTGAGTATGTTGATAGACCCCCGAATTGTACATGAAGAAGTCTTCATGGACAACAAAAGTAGCCTGAACTGGTCCATTGGTAATTATCTCTGTCATTATATCTTCCTCTCTGAACAGTTTGTTGAAGAATAGAATCTCTTCTACCTGTTAGCTAATCGATAGGGAGGAGTCATCTTAAACACAGTGCTGTCGGCAGAGGGATCCGATGGACAAGTAATTCCATTACCAGATTTATAAGCACTTTTAGGAATCTGACAAATTCCTGGCTCCTGAATATCACCAGACTGATATGGATAACAGTGTTCAGCGACAACCCTATTATTTTGTTTTTGAGATCTTCAAACTTACCCTAGCTTTCTGATATACCACCAGGCTCTATCCAAATATCCTCCCTCACATCCTTTCTGTCGATGTTGATTGCATGAGAGGAGTTGTTGGGGGGAAAGGGTAGAGTTGACTCTTCCATCAGTGATGATGGCCAACCTGTTATGCTTTTTTGTAGGAACAAAAGTTTACCTGTCGGAAGAGATAGTCGTGGTACTGACAGCCCAGCTGCTGCCACATTCTCCTTGATCTCTAACGGGGTGAATCAGTCCCTGCCATTTGTCTCTGGCATCGAATTCCGCCGGCAATTCCCTCGGTTTGATTTCAATTTCATTCATATTGGCTACAGAATTCTCGGGGAAGAGTGTTCCGAGACGATATTTGATTCCTTCTTCAAGTGTCTTTCCCCAGAATTTAGTGTAATTCCTCGCCGACCATCTGAATATGTTTTTTGACTTCTATCAGCTGAGGTTTCTTCTAATCCCTCCGATTAGTCAACCCGACTAAAAATAATGCAGGATCATTAGTAGAGTTTCAAGGTTCAATACATTTCAAAGAAATCACTAAGGATGGAGATAACCGACTGTCCGGTCGTACATTCTCTAACTTCTGATACCCGTGGCTGTCCTTTAAGACGGTGTTGTTCCGTCCGTAAAGGGCTGTCGCTGCCAAGAGAAAGACGACCTTCGTCGCAGAAAATGATAAGTGATGATAGCGGGGACCTGTTCCTCCGTCAGAAACTTCGTAACTCGACTTTTCTCGAGGGAACTCACGTATATCGGCCTTGTCGGACACTCTCCAGAATATCTTCTTGAATGAGACACGTCGCTCGATCACATTTCCACATATTCTCGAAACACGTGCTGAAATGTCTAGATGACATCCGATCCCCGCCATCTGCACTCACCATGTCTCACAGTTCTTCCTCACACTCTCCCCGTTTATATAACTTCGTCCCTCGTGTACACACTCTGAAATTTATCCTATCCATCTTCCGACGGGAATACCTTGACCGTTCATATCCTTCGCTACGTTATGATCGATTCCTTTACATGTAGCTTCAAAGTCAGGACAGCAATCATTTCCTGAGAGCAGAAGAATAAGAGAGAAAGTATAAAACCTCCATCTGGTCCCCGATCACAGAACATATCGCAGTAACAGAGGTGATCCCCGAGGATGGCAACTGTACAGTCATCATCTCGACTTTCACAACATGTTGGAGTTCGAACAGAGCAATATTGTCCTAAAGAAAAGGCTTAATCGATTATAAATGTCTGAACGGGTGGGACATTCTCCATAAAATCCGACTGAAGGTCAAAAACGATTAGTTAGATCGTCACTCCGGGGGGTCTGGACGGATCGCGATTGTGTACTTATCATTATCAATCGATTGTTTACGATCTGACATTCGGATATGCATGGATTTGGGAAGAAGAAATAGACTATTCTTTTATTATTATATATAATATAAGTTATGAGCTATTGGAGAACAAGGAAGGGGATGAAGCGAGCAAAGATAGAAAGGAAGAGAAGTAGTAAAAGTAGAGGAATGGTTCTTACCGGGAATTCCTTTGAATCCTCTGCCGTCGACGGCTTTGAAAAAGACGAAAAGGACAGCGACAGCAGCCCACATTCGGTCGGCTGCTTCGGACTGCGCGCTCCGCCCCCGAACCATCGCCTTCTTTGATGATACGAAGCCCACGGGCGAGAGAGGGAAAGTCCTTTACTTTTTAGTCCAAATCAAAGTAATTCAGTCGTTGATCAGCTCATTGGCAGACCGGTTCAACATGTCAAATTCCTTAATAACCAATGTCCCTATCTGATACCCTTGTAGCTGACTATTCTTTATTCTTTGATGCGGTTGAATGAATTAACGGAATCAAAAGCAGATGTTCTCGTGGAAGAGATGAAGACGAAGATGACAAGTCGTCCGAAAAAAAAGATAGAGGAGAATACCGAGATGCTCTTCCAGAAGTATGAATCCAGTCGAGGCCAACTTGTCAATATTTCGCTTCCTTTCTATGTGAATCTCTTCTGTCCCTTCAAGAAATGAATATCTTGATTCGTACTACTTTTGAGTGATCCCAAAGGGAAAGATTATGAGGAGCCGATAACGACAGCACATCGTCTCCGAGTAATGAACTCAGATTGAGCAGAGGATCTCCTTTACGACGGACCCTATACCCCATCAGACTTGGTCTTCGATTGTTCTTTTGGTTATTGGGTGAAACATTGAATTTCTCGCAATCACGGGAGGTGCAAGATTCTCATATGCGATTAGAAGAGCGACGAAGACCCGCAATCAGAGACAAACATCGATGAAAGAAATATTATAGCAGGAGGGTTTCAAAAAAATATCTTCTGTACCTTCAAGAAATGTTCATCAAGAAATAATCTTGGATAAAATAAAATTAGGTCAAATCAATTTTGATGTCTAGCTTCTCGTCCTACTATCTAGTTATCCAACAGGCAATTCACAAAATATCTAAAAATCGTTTTGCAGAAAGCATTTTCATGATTTCTTTTAAACGTGCCGCCAAGTGAAATAGACCGCGCGTACGCAGACGCGTTGCTTAACTTGGCCGTGGAGCTATTTTCATTTGTCCATTTTCGAGATCTCACATTGTTATATTTTCTGTTTTTTATTTGTTTTATTTATACTCTTCTTTTCATTTTTATTGCTGTTAAAAATATTCTATATTTTAGAATGATCGCTCGCCAAACAATTCGTCCTTTCATCACTGCCATCCGTCAAGTAAGCCTAAATTTGAGAATAATGATTTTTCTATTTTTGATCATTTAATAAACAGCAAAATATTTTATTATTTTTCTTATTTAGGCTCATCATGGACATCATCCTCCAGCTCCTTTCAAGTTCCAGGGACCCCAGACTCCCGCTGGCTTCGTTCACGATGGGTGGGCTACTGCTGTAAGTTTTTCTTTTTCAAGATATTTTTAGTTTTGATACTTTTAAAAAATCTAGTCTTAAAAGACCTTTTCAATTTCTAAAATTTATTGAATATTTTCATAGCAATTTTGTTACTAAAATACGATTCTTTATTTTTATTTTTGTTTATAAAATACAACATTAAAATTCATTGATGTATGTCATTTTGGAAAAGCGTATATCAAATATATTTTTTGTTGTTTGGAAGAGATTTTACTATTATGGTATTATAACGATCATTATAACACGATTAAAAATGGAAAGTATAGTAAAATTAATAATAGAACATTTTTTCTTGATTTATACAATATTTTTTAGCGTCTTCCCTTCCTCGTATCAAACAAGTGGCTCTTCGCTACCAAGGCAATTTTATTCCTTGCTGCTGGTTTCTGGGCTCCTTTCATTGTCGTCGAATATCAATTGAGAAAGGCTAACAGCCAGTAGACAATGTAGATTATCTCTAATAGATAAACTTCTGTGGGGCATCGTTTGTCTCCGCTTGTATTGTGTGTATTTGCTTGGCTATTTGCCAACGGACCTAATCTTCGAGGCGTACAACCTACAACACCGTTGAATTATAGTCCTTTTCGTGTTTTGGACTACTGAATAGCCTTTCGTTTGCATATCCGATGACCTGCGGTCACTCTCCTTCGTAGCAGCCGGGTGATTCTCGTTTGTTTGCTTGGGGGCGGGACGTTCACCTGATATTGATTGAGGAAACCAGGCCATCTGAATCATTTCCGTCGCATCCTATCTCTGAGTCAGTGTTTCATACCTAACTAGGATTATTTTCAACTTTTTTCAGCAAAATAATCATCGCGTTGTACGTATTATTGAAAGATCGTTTGACGGTTTCTTGAGTGTTTATCTTGTTTGAAAATCGTTTGCTTCCAGCCACTTTGTTCCTTCGTTTCCTATAGCACGAATGCGGTGGCTGTTGCTCCTTGTGGTGCAGGTCACCGCCGATCTCTGGACGGAAACTGAGCGGATGCCCGATCTTCAACAAGTACTTCTTTTTTTCTTCTTTTATTATTCTTAGTGGCATGCATTATGTGGTCGTTACACGGTTTGTAAAGCGTATATGGAGGACAACAATGCTCGCATTACCGTGTTCGCTCCGGTCGATGATGTTTTCACTTACAATCCGGACATACGTGCTCTCGATCAGAAAGAGACCCTCAGTCATATAGGTTTTACTCATAATAAAAGAGAAAAAGGAACGTTTAAGTTGATACTCAAGTGGTAGAGATATCTCAAGGGACTCTTTGGGAGAAACAGACATTAGTTCGATCAACCATCAATAGTGGCTATGTCTATGTCACGCAGTTTGTAACTAATCCTGGCAACTATGTAAGAACTCTGATTTAATACGTCTCTTTTAGTCTTACTTTGCAAATGCTGGTATGGTCTGCAATCATGCTTCGAACCAATGGGGAATGATATCCGGCGAGCAGTATCTATACAAGATTTGTACTCCGATGGGCCATCGACCGTATCCCGGAACGTGTCTTTCTTTCATTCGAGATGCTGATGATACCCTCTTTGTTGATCGACAGTACAATAATCGAGATCTAACGTGAGTTGGGATAGGAATAAAAAGTTTCCAGGGAAATGAGAGATATTCTCAACCGAGTACCTGACATCGCCCTCGTTATCTATGGTAGTTCTGCATGGAACGGGTTCCATACTTTCTTCTTACCTAACGACAAAGCATTTGCAAAGGTATAAAAGAAAGAATGTCGTTATAATCCTCGCAGGTTATTGACCGGAACAGAATCGACAGAGAAGTCCTCCTCGCCCACGTGACTGGAGCCAATCGTGTTCTTTTCACCTGGCCATGGATGTTTGACGGTGGTATTCATTACTATCCGACTGTTCGATTTTCTTCCAATATTATCGAGGACAATTACAAATTGAAGCTGTCGATGAGGAATATTACAGATCCGAGAACTGGAAGGTACAACTGTAAGTCCCCTTGACTCCAAATATTCTCCTGCCTTTCAGTATACGCTGTGTCCGAAGTATATGAGAGATATTCGCAGTTCCGACGAGGAGCCGTCTGGGCCAAAATTCTTGTTCCTAATATTCCTGTTCAGAACGGGGTCGTCCATATAATTGACAATGTCTTGGGTATTGTATCCAATACCATTGACCAGGTATCCCCTTTCTTTCTATTCCTATCCTTCTTTCAGTTGGTCAATGATAATCCAGAATGTACCACTCTGATGAGATACATCAACACGATCGGAATGATTGTTCGTAACTATTTCTCTGCTACCGGTGGCCTCGTCACCTTCTTTGCCCCTATGAATGAGGCTTTTGAAAGGATCCCCGAAGAAGTCGAACGTCGTCTGTTGCGCGACAGGATATGGCTTGAATATGTAGAAAATTGTTTTTGATATCACTCAGTCTTATAGATTTTAAAACTGCACATCGTCCCTGGAAAGGAGCTGACTTCCGATGAAATAACGAATGATACTATCGTCAATACAGTTGATAACATGCATCAATTGTATTTCATTCGAGGAGAATGGCCAAAAAATAACATTAGTAAGGAGGGGATATTCAGAAAAAATCATTATTTCAGCCTACTATGTTATCGGAGGTGGAATCAAGACAGCCATCTTCCAAGACAACGTCGCCGCCACAAATGGCATTGTTCACTACATCCAGCGAGTTCTTGGAGTCCCTTACCAGTCGCTTTGGGAGATTCTTCGGAACGAAAGCAGACTTCAGTATTTTTTTTGTATAATTGTCATGTTTTAGAACATCGTATCATATGCTTGACAATCTCCAGCTTCGATATGCCCTTGATCCATGGCAGGTGTTGACTCCTGAACAGAACTTCACATTCTTTGTTCCAACAAACGAAGGCTGGGATACAGTAGCTCCGTCGTTAAAGAATCGAATGACAGATGGAAGACATTGGCTGGCTCTTCAATATGTCTACAAACGACATATTCTACAAGGACAGGCATTACAGTATACGGATCTTCGGGAAAGGACATACGTTATGATGAACGATGAGAAGGTAGTCATCAGGAGACGAGGAAGATGTAAGTGAGAATGAGGAAAGGAACAGGAGCTTAGATTTCGAATTATTTTGGCCGAGAGGAAATCGAGTGGCTCGGATTATAGAAGGAGGAGAAATAGCTGGAATCAATGGCTACATGCACATGATAGACAGTGTGCTCATCTATGAGCCGGATTTGAGGGCAGAAGGCTGTTTGGCGGATGGACTCGCCTGGCAGACGGCTCTCGTCATCTTCGCAATGTGGCTCCACCCATGAATCTCAGGAAAGCAATGATCATCAGGCGGGTCATCCCCAACATATCCCAGTCTGCGAGATTATCAGTCGCATCTTTTTGTCATAAATTTATTCCATTTATCCACTTTCAAGTGCATCTCATGTAAATATCGAAAGTCCCAGGGTTAGTTGTCATCTCCTCCAAATGGATACACTTCGAAGAATTGGCAGATGAATGGAAACCAAAGAAGACACACTAAAGATGGTTGCAAGTAATTAGATAAGTACCTTTTTATCTTGGTTACACGACGAAGCACATTCATCTACTTCTTTGACAAAAAAAAAGTCAAGACCTGTCGGATTTATTGTCTTATTTGTTTTTTTGAAGCCCGATGTACACAGATCTTCCTTGATAATCGAAGGAAAATCAAAGGTATTTCTCTTCTGAACAAATGTTTGTCCTTCTACTACAGATCCCTACTTGTCTGCCGACCGGAGAACAAGTACAGTTCACAAGTTGTCCCCTTATTTGCCGTTTAATCCGTTGCCATATCGAAGCTGCCGAAAGAGAACTCGTCTCTGTTCCGTCTCCTTTGGTTTTCTTTCCCGTCCATGTTATCACAGTTTCACCATTGTTTTGAGTGATTTGGATGTCTTCTCCTGATGGCTGGGATATACTGTTCATCGGAAACTGAATAACTCACTAGTTCAGTGAAAGAGTTATCTGTTCCGATTGCACACTGCCGATCGAAAGTGGAAAAAACAGCACAATCTTTTTTTGGTTCACCTAATCAATATGGAACCAAATCCAAGACAAACCTTTGATGACCTCGAGGGTAATAAAACACTGCTCGGTTGTCCGTTTGCAATCGTTTTGAAGAATGATAGAATCTGCATTGATAAGAGGGAGAAAGAGGGCGAAAAGCGGCAACATGCTGGAAACAACGAAGAACATAAACAAAAAGGTCCCGGAGGGGATGACATCACGAGTGTCATTTTTTGTGAATGTCATTTGGTTCGAAACCTGAGTGAGCGAGGGGATAATCCAACGGATTTGAAAAGGATTCAAATAAATAGTTTATTACCCCCTTAATACAATGTCGAAACAATGAAATATCTCGGCTCATAAGTTATATCTCTGGATCTGCATTCACACAGGAAATGCATAAATTATCACAAAATTACAGGAGCTGTCCCGCAATGATGAAGGCCACTTTAAATATGAAAACATTAAATAAAAAAACAGACGGAACTAGAAACAAAAAAAACTAAGCATTGTTGAGGATGCTCAGCTGGGGACGGGCAGTCTTGCCTCCGTTCTTCTGACCACCTTTACGTTCTTGAGGCTTATTGGTACGTGGCTGGGTCTTCCGAACAGGCATGTCTCCATTGCCAGCCAGCATACTCACATCAATCCCACGAGCAGCCAGGGATTCCTGAAAAGATGGATAATTTATACTTATAGTCAAAATACCTGAAGACTGCGTTGGATAGCGGCCAGTTGATCTTCAGACAATCCATCTGAAGACATCTGAATTCCTCCTGAGGCCACCTGGGCCACTTTGGCTGTTTTGGAAGGTTTCTTGTCATCTTGATGGGTAGGACTAAGATTCACTCCGGAATCTGCTCCAACGGAACTGGAAAGACTAGACTGGCTGGTGGCATGTTTGATTCCAGTTTGAACAGGAGAGACTGACTTCTGAGGAGTGGCTTTGGGTGGCTGCTGTTTGGAATCACGTACTAAAACAGTATTTTACAGATTGAATGTGTTTCTCACCTGTTAAGCTATGAATTTGAGCAATCAAGTTGGGAATATCCCCGACAAGAACACTATCCTTGGTGGAAGAGGAAAGAAGTACCTGCTCCCTCTCGGCAATGGCTTTACGCAGTGCTTGGAAAGCTTCCTGGATGCCATTGGAAGTCGCAGAGACAGGTTGAGGTTTAGGATCCTTGGATACCCGAGGGGCGGAGACAGGAGCAGCTTTGGACTCCTGCTTAACGGCCAAAGCTGTTACTGGGGCGGGGGAGGCAGCTATAATTTGTTTATGAACGAAATGATATTTTTGACTCACAAGGAACACTGGTAGCTGGAGGGGCAATCATGCTTCTCAGTGAAGTAGAAGTTGTCGTGGATGTTTCATTGGCCTTCTTCTTCTTGTTCTTATTCTTCTTGTTGCCTCCTCCGGCAGGTCTGACCCAGTCGTCGAGGACTCCGGACGCTCCATCTAAAACCAACATATAAAGAGTATTTAACCAGTCATAGACTTCTCTATGCGACTAATTATTCCCGACCATCGGAAACATTGCAAGAATGGGAAGAAAAGAATAATAAATAAGAAGTAAGGAGGAAAAGGTATCAATAATGGAAAATAAACAATCGAAAATGTGAAACATACCTTCACAGAATGCCTGGATGGTTTTCTCGACATTGAAGTCAAAAGAATGAAGAGCGAGGATGATGTCGTTGTTACTGACGCCGGTGACTACTTCTCTGATCTTATTGACGGCCTCATTGATTTCGCTCTTGTTCATTCTGCCTAAAAATATCGAGTTGAGAGAAATAGACAGATTAACAATGACAAAAATCCAGAAAAATCAAAGCAAAACTAACAAGGTAACCAGCAAAGCTAAGTTGGCAAGCGAGCGGTTGCGTCGCGTTCGTTTTCATTGATTACGGTATACCTAGCAAATATTTTTACTGAATATAACCTTGTTTGTATTACATGTTATTATAAACAAATCTAAGCAGATAAAAATAGTTTTCAACAGAAAAGTAAACGTGAAAAACATGGAAACATGGATAAAACATGAAAGAAAATATTTTTGATGTGCGAAAGGTCCCGCAACGAAAGTTCAACAAAAAAAAATCAGAATCGCGTTGGCCTAAATTTTAGGCCTATACGTTAAAGTTTTTCTCTATTTCGTGTGGTTATCTTTTTTTATTGTTATGTATTTAATTTTTTATTTTAAGGGTAAAAATGTCGAAGGTATCCCGTGAAACTCTCAATGAAGCTGTGTCTGATGTTCTGAAAGCATCTCAAGACAAAAAAAGAAAGTTCCGCGAGACCGTTGAACTTCAAATTGGACTTAAGAACTACGATCCTCAAAAGGATAAGCGTTTCTCTGGATCTGTCAGGTAGCTACGACCTGAGAAATCAGGTAGCCCTTTTGTGGCGGACCTCTACCCAAGGTCTTAAATATTGGGAAGGCGAAAGCCGCTATATGCTTTTTTTGCTATAAGACGGTAAAACTAGATCTTAAAATAGGATTTGTTTTTTACCGGTTTGTTATGTTTAATTGTTTAATTTTTAGGCTGAAGAACATTCCTCGTCCCAACATGAAGGTCTGCGTTTTTGGAGATCAACACCATCTCGATGAGGCTGCCGCCGCCAACATTCCTTCAATGTCTGCTGATGATTTGAAGAAGCTGAATAAAAACAAGAAGCTTATTAAGAAGCTCGCCAAGTCTTATGATGCTTTCCTTGCTTCAGAATCTCTGATCAAGCAGATTCCCCGTATTTTGGGACCTGGACTTAACAAAGCAGGAAAGTTCCCTTCAGTCGTTACCCATGGAGATAATCTTACTGCTAAAGTAGAGGAAATCAAGGCTACTATTAAGTTCCAAATGAAGAAGGTTAGTATATATTTAAATTGTTTATTCTCTATTCTCTAGGTGCTCTGTCTCTCTGTTGCCGTAGGACATGTTGAGATGGCCCAAGATGAACTTGTTAGCAACATTGCCCTTTCTATCAACTTCCTTGTGTCCCTGCTCAAGAAGAACTGGCAAAATGTTCGTTCTTTGAACATCAAATCGACGATGGGCAAAGCTCAACGTCTGTATTAAGTTGTTGTTAAAGATAAAATGTTAATTCTTTAAATTTTAGTTCTATATTTTTCAGTTTATAGGTAGAATTGATTCTATGCTAAAAAGGAAGAAAAAGTTTATTTAGATACAAAGTACTAGAATGCTAAAATACTACGTAATTTGAGGAAAAACCATTCGTTGCACCGGCATATGGATATTGCTTACAGCAAGAAAATTTACGGGTGTTCAATCACCAGGATGTTCAGGACAGGCGTTCTTTCTTTTAAACCAGTCATCAATACAAGTTTTGTGATAAATACATAAGCAGGGCAGACGCGCAATAGTTTGACCGATTTCCATTTCTTCAAAACAAATAGGACATTCGCCTTTGTTTGAGGTAAGAACATCATCTAAAACTAAAAGCATAAATGTTATAAATTACGATTATACGAAAGGCGCGGTCGAGTTAGGCACATTACAAAGTGGATTTCTGTTTCATCCGAAGGTACATTTTTATGACAAATTGGACATTGTAAATCTTCAGTGGCTAAAATATACATTTATATAAAGAAACCCGCTTACCGAGCATAAATAAGGGTACAGATCTACGACCCGTTTGAGATCGAACCCGTAGCGATGTTGGACCATTAAGCCCACCACGCATTCTTTGACGTATTGATCGGTGATTAGATGATGAAGTAGCATCTTCTTCTTCATTAGAATCAGATGATGAACCGATTCTAGCCACACGAAGAGCCTAAAATATTGACGATGTATAAAATCGTTGCAAATTGTAAAAAGAAAATAAACATTAAGTAAACCAACCTGTAAAAGTTCAGCAGGAGTCATACTGGCACTTGCAGCATGTTGACGTGGTTCAGATGATGTGGGATTTGCTACATCAACGGAATTCGATCGCGGTCTATCTTCAGCTGTGGACTGTCGAGCGCCCATTCAAGAGAAACCCGTGCCCAAATATGTAATTTGAAATATAGATATAAGATCAGTTCGAAAGAGAAGAGTATGCTGTATTTCGAAATATTCTTATTTTTTTTAAGAAGTATACATACAAAAAAATAAAAGAAAACTAAAATAAATACGTTTATAAATCAGCTGAGGCAAACAAGTTGATCTATGCGTACTTGCACGTGATATTTTTCACAAAGACGGATAATTACGTACTACTTTTAAACTTATCAAAATGTTTATATAAATGTTTCTTACTTATTTTCTTGTCAAATTTCAACTATTTTCTTTCTATTCGACGGCTTTCGGCAAAACAACTACGCTCAAAATAATTAAACTCAAAAAAGACCAATAACGTCCCTGTGGGTTTCGATATGTTTTTCTTTTTTCTTACTACAATATGTAATTTCAGATATGGATAAAGAAGCATTTTGTAAGAAATTTTTAAATGCTCTGGATTCTATGGATAAGGCAAAAGATGCAGTTTTCACGCTAATATCAGAAGTGAACCAATTGGAAGATTCAATCAAAGTTATTGACAAATTACCATTATCTTTGCGAGTTCAAAAAGTTTGATTGTGTATTACGTTTAATTTTTTTAGGATCCACGATGGAAGCCGAATCTTGTTGCAAAATTACGGCAAGATATAACAGAACATGAAGTAAAAATTCGCGAAATTTGTAGAGAAGATATTGAAGCAAACATGGATTATATAATATCAATGAAATCACATACATGTTTATTTAGTGAGAACTTCGTAGATGATATAGACACTGTTCTTTTCTTTTATCATAGGGTAAGAGTTTAGATATGTATATTCTTTTTAGGTATTAAAAATAGCTTTTGAACAACCTTCACACCGTCCTCAAACTGAATTAAAACTTTGTTTAGCCGAGAATCTATCAATTCAACGGTTGAAAAGTGAAGTGGAAATAAATTTATCCTTTTATGTCAATGAAATTGCATACTTCTCAGTGATAATATCTTTATCTTTTTTTAATGATATTTGTTTTATAATGTTTTATTTCAGCTTTATTCAATGAGAGGATCACATAATCGTTTGAATTTGCGTAATAACATAGAAAATGATTGGCATGATCGACGAAGCAGTGAAAGTAATAGAGATGAACGAGGGAAGGGGGGCTATGAAGAAAATTATAATCGAAATCGAGATCATAGTCAAACTCGTGATAGTTTGTCCAACGGACAAACTTCCAAAAATTTCCAAAATCATAGCATAGAGAATGAAGATGAACCTGTTGAAGAAATGAAGAAACTTTTTCCAGACGAATTTTTAAAATAGTTGGACTTTAACGCTTCAGTTTTAATATTATTTTAAGCAACAATAGTCCATATATCAGAGGAAACACATTGAATTCTCAATTTATTGCCAGCAATCCCAGATCTTGTGTCAGTGGCAGAATCGAAACGATATTTCCTTTTAAATCGTCATTTGTAAAGAAACTTCTTTTTAATAAACACATTGTTTTAATTGGAGATTCATGTAAATTTTATTTATTCAACGATTTGTAATTTAGTAACCCGAGCTATTTATAAAGATCTGCTGCAACTATTGAAGTCTGATGATCTTCTTCAACCACACCAGTTAAAAAAGAAAACTGAACATACTCACCTAGGTGATCGACAGGTTTGTCTATGATGTATCTCCCAAATTGTTTCTTATTAAGATTGCGTGTACACTTATGGATGCCGACAAAGTTTTTAATCAAGTACGTGAGTATTGTAGTGATTATCATTTGCTTCAATATCTTTTCACTACAAGGTATAGTTTATCCTTTGATGATAATAAACATTTAGAGTAATGAAGGATGACGTTGAGAAGTTCTTATTGACTTTTCAAAAAACTGGAGAATTCCCTGACGTAATTGTGATAAATTCAGCTTTGTGGGATCTTACAAGGTAAGACTTCATGATTTTGAACTAAAATAATTTTAAGATATTACGAATACGAAACAGATATGACTGGTATTGATCCATATGAAAGAAATCCATGGAATCAAATTTGTGATGAAACAAATAGTATGGAAGAATATATGGAACGGTTTGTGCATGCTACTTTGATTTTCATCTTATTCTCCAGAATATCGATACTGATGCGACGATTGCGTGTACTACTCCCTGCTCATACACAAGTAATTTGGCTTTTAATGCCTTGGCCACTTCCTGTGGGTAATAGTAATTTACTTAACAAAAACATTAGTCAAAGAAAATTGCATAGGTTGTGTAGAAATCTTTGATATAATTATCCATTTCAGAAGTATTTACCTTGATGGTAATTATCGAGCTGCTCAGATTGTTTCTTCTGCTGGATATGACGTTCTTGATCTCAGTTTTTACCTTCGTAATCATAGTTTTTATCCACTTCGAATGTATGTTTTTGAGACCGGTTAATTTAATTTTTTTTTCTTTAGATTCGATGGCGTGCACTGGGGTACAGCTGGTACTCGTGGCATGACTCAGCTTCTTATTGGGCATCTAGCCAAAAATGTTAATTTACCTGTGGATATTGCAGCAAACTTAAAAAAGTATTTCCTTTTTTCACTCCTTTCATGATTAAAATTAATCTATGTTAAGGTGTACAAATGCTATTAAAATTGGAGAAGAAAAAGATCACTATCTTTATTTTGACTATAGTAATAGAAATACACGATATTCGGACACATCAAGTAAAAAAGACGATTACACAATAGACGATAAAAGAGGAGCTTTCTTCAATAAGTTGCAAGTTGGTTGATATATTTACATTTTCACTAAGATTGTAGAGAGACCTTGCTTATGAAACCGTAAAACAATTACCTAAAAAGTCTGTTCTCTTCCTGTAATTATCTATGCTTCAGTTTGCAAAATGACATCTCTAAAGATATACAAATTCTTCGAGCTACCGAACTAATTAGAACAAAGAATCTTCATCTGATAGCAGAAGATGAAAAAAAATTAGAGGAGATGGTTAGTTCTATTATATTTGAAACATTTTACTCAGACTGAAAATATGCCTTTAATTTTTCATCATATGCCAGCTTCTGAGTTTAAAATGCAGGAAGTTCAGATATTTCATCGCGAAGAAAGTGCTTTTTCTTATTAACTTGTTTCTATATTTTCAAAAGACATAATTTAAAATATATCTATAGACGGAAAAAATTTGAGCACTGTCTAAGAATAAATATTTATTTTTCTTTTCTTTTTATAATTCTCTTTTATAGTATAAGAATGAAATATATTTTTATTATAGCTTAATTGTATGGTTTGCTATATCTAAAACATTTGATTTGGAGGCTGAGGTAACAGAAAGATGGAGGGTATTTCCGGTTCTCTGTTTAGCCACCTCCCATGTCTCTATTGATTTTTTGCAGTCTCGTGTTTTCTCTTTCCCATGCACTACACAACAGTTAGAGTTTATTATTTTGTGTACACTTTTTGAAGTATTTGAATGGTGTCTACGTTTAACCATCCGATGCTGGTCACGTGCCATATCTGTCAACAGACTACGATAGGCAGCGCTACTTTTGTCATCATTTTTCAGTCATCGCAGGCGCCCAGCTGTTTGTTGAACTGCCTCTATCGATAGGAACACGGGCGACCGGCTTCTTCGACTATTGATCCGTCCTCCCTATCATTCTCTCTCGCGACACAAACAGTCCCCTTTAATTTTCTCTTTATTTTTTTCAAAAAAATCGAATGAATTTAGAAACCCTTATTACTTTTTATTATTACTTAGATTCTTCATTTCATTGGGTAATTCTATTCTTCACTAACTTTAACTTTCACATATTTAGTGAAGTATTTTTTTCAGCGAAATATCTCAACTGAAATACAAATAGTTCAGTGATTCCGGTTGATGGGAGTGTGGCTCTCATCACTATTTCGAAGTTTTCTTTGGTTTGGAATGATGGAAAAAGACAAATTGTCAATTCAACGACGTAAGTCCAGACAAACATCGGGGTAGACACGCTTTGTGGAATTGTCATCATTTTTCTGAAAATGAGAGATTTCCGCAAGAAACCTGTCTTTCCTCCACTATTCTTTTTTTTGATCGATATACTTTTGATCAATCCCGAACAACCTCGTGGGTGACCGTGCTTTGTGACCGTGATTTCCTTGAGTCTTAGTCGCCAATGATGACAAAGCTTTAGCGGAAGACAGCCTGCTTTTGAGAGCTGCTCACCTTGCTTCCGTTCAGCGAGATTGTGAAGAAGCAACAAACATTTCATACAGACGACGTTGCACTCGATCATCGGAAGAAGAAGTTGAAGTGATTCTTTCCCTTTCATTAGATAAACTTGTTCTTTAGGAATCATCTGATGATGATTGTGAAGCCAAAATGAATAGAGCAAGAGACGAATTGTTTCAACAAAGCGGTCGGTTCGAGAGAGTCATTGTCGGGAATCAAGAGGTACGTGATTTTTCCTTGTTCATCTCACTCTCCAGTCATGTAATGAATTACAAGAAGACATGAAAAACCACTGTGTAGCCAGAACAAGTGTCTTAAAAGTCTGTAAACTAATGCAATTGGGAAGGAATCTTTTCCGAAGGCACGCCGGTCCATCAGTCAGTTCTTGTGAGAAGAGATGTCTCGAGAACAGGTAAAAGTCTCCTTATTTGCTGCTCAATCTACAGATTCTTCCCTAATCAACGAAAAGTTTTTGAACATCAACGAACGAAGTTTTTTTGTTGTCAATACGTAGATAATGGAAATGAGCTGGCTATTGCGGCGCAGGACGAGACAATTCGATACTACGCTCCATCTGAGAAACAGAAGAAATACACTCTGTCGAAGCAGTACAGGGTATATATCTTTTTTTTTTTAGAAAACACCTTCTTTCAGCTCCAAGGAGTTAGTTGGTCAATTCTGGACGTGGCAATGGCCCCGAGCGGACAAGCCCTAGCTTATGGAACATGGAAGGACGCCGTCGTCTACTGTACTTTGGGAGAACCGTCAGTCGAATTTCCAGAAGGAATTAGCTTCCATACCATGAACCTTGCATCATCCGACACGTAAGTACCTCCTTATTCTTTCGACTGATAGTCATAGGGCAACTGCTGTTTTCTCGTTACGAATTAATCAAGACGGAACAGAAGTATTAGCGGGAACATCCGAGAGCAGCATAAACATTTTCGATGTAGAAACTCGTCGTCGAATTGTGTATGTGGAGAATGCCCATGCGGATGATGTTAATGCTGTCTGTTATAATAATGACAACGAGGCATTATTCTTCAGTGGAGGAGATGATGGATTGGTCAAGGTTTGTCCGTCTATTTCTCATAAGATTCTCCAGGTATGGGACAGAAGAGCCTTGTCTCGTCGAGGAGACCCCACTCCTGTTGGAGTATTCGCTGGTCATCGTGATGGGATCACTTATATCGATAGCAGAGGAGATAATCGATATCTACTGAGTAACTGTAAGGATCAGTCGATCAAGTTGTGGGATTTGCGACATTTCTCACCTGACACTGCGGCACGGGCGACAATGGCCGCTGTTCAAGAACAAGAATGGGACTACAGATGGCAAGCTCCACCGGTCAAAATGAGAAGATATAGTCGATCGATTGAAGGTGAGAGGAAAAGTCAAAGATCTTCCGAAATGCTTACAATTCTTTTATTTGTCGTTTTCGGGTCAATATAGATATTCTAGGCGATACTTCCGTGATGACATTCCGTGGTCATTGTGTCCTTCACACCCTCGTTCGAGCCAAGTTCTCGCCTGAAAGTACCGGTCGTCGATTCATTTACACTGGCTGTGGACGGGGAGAAGTCATTGTTTACGACATTTTGTGTGAGAAGGTTGAACAACGTCTCCCAGGCCATATAGCTGTCGTGAGAGATTGTGCATGGCATCCATATGCCAATGAAATTGCTACAACTGCGGTTAGCTATTTCGTCTTCCTCATTTTTGTCTCTTTTAGTGGGATGGATACGCGGCTCTATGGAAATGGGACGAGCGTAAGGTCAAGCCATTAAAGTTATGCTCCAAGTAAACTGGGTAGAAATCAGGTGAGCCGTCGATGTGAGATCATTCTTCTTCAGGTATACTCATCGGATGAGATCGTGCAATTCGGGTAGCAGCATATTCTTTCCGACGACGAAATAGTCTCCTGTGATAGCTCCTTTGCTTGTATATAAAGCGTATTTATGATAGAAAATAACACGTGATCTGTTTGTTGTGGGTACAAGATAAAGAGGAAATGTCCTCGAAAGGAGAGTCTTATTCATTGTCTTTCTTCTTCTCCTCGATCACACATTCCATACAAAACGAGGCTGTTGACACTGTCGGTTTATCAGCCCTCTTTCCTGTTTACGGTTTATTTTCTTCTTAACGTCTTATATATCGGATTGTCTCGACTCACGTGAATCTGTCGGGTGCATTATCCAGGTGGCGTCGGGTCCCACGCACCGCCAATACGCGCCAAAGCAGAGAGAGGCCACTATTTGTCTCGGAAATAGGCAGGGAGGCGGGGCGAATAGGACAGCTGGACGGCACGTGTGGTCTCATTGGTGGCAAGCTCTTCACCGGTTACGGGTGTTTACCTGACACCGTTATATACCTCTCTCTCCTCCCCCTTCTATCTCTTGGATTTAACTCCTTTTCACGAAATCAGCTGCTGTTTTTCCGAAATTTCCGTCTTATCTCAACTGTCGTCACAATTACTGGAAGATAAAGGGCTTCACTAACTGAGATCATTTCCCTCTTCCATACCTTTCCATTTCTTGTCTCTTTCTTTATCAGTTCTCTATTGATATCTTCCATTGTTTCAGATGTCTTTCTTTAAACTTCTCCCACCCGAAGTTTTTTGTCTCATCTGTCATCGCCTTCCATTTGAAGATATCATCTCTCTTTCTGAGACTGATTCCTACACTGACAGACTAATTAGGAACACTTTCTTTCGAAACTTAAGAAGATTGAACATTGACTGGGATGCCAAAGGAGCCACTTTGGCATTTTCGGGCCCCTCTCTTAGACAATCTATGTTCATCCATACGTCTTCCAATTTCTGGGAAGATACCTTAGAAAGGGCTGTATGGATCAAGGAAATTGTCCTGCAAAAGACAGAGGACGCCAAAAGCTACGGAATCCTCGATACCCTCTGTAAACATCGTAAATTCATCTTGAGTTCTCATTTAATTTTTAGACTATCGAGTCAGTCGACTGGAGATTAAGCTTCGAATTGGAGAGAGAAAAGTCAGTCAGAACACAGTCTGTCTCAGCTATCAAGTACATTGCTCATGCTTTAAATTCTTTGTTTAGAAATTGACTCTCTTAGTTCGTCATCTTCGCGGAGACCTCACCTCTCTCCGTTTAGAGACCGATTCAAAGAACAGCGTTGAAGTCCTGTGTGACTCCTCCTCTGCTCTCTTCCACTTCTCCCATCAATACGACTCCTCTCTATGCAATCGTCTCATCACTCCTATGTTCAACGCAATGCTCACTGGTTCGGCCAGCCATTCTTTCAACTGTCCGTTACAGAGCGTGTTCATGTGACTGTTGTGACTCTTCGTGTCGACTGGGGAGAGAAAGCAGGTCTTATCCTCCAAAGTGCCTTCCATGCTGCTCTTCCTTTCGAACATCGTTCTCGTGTACACGTTCTTCGTCTAGGTGAGTCCTTTCCTTTCGATTTTTTAAAACTTTTATTTTTTACAGAACTAGGGCCCGGAGTGTCGGCTCAGCATTCTCCCGAAATCCAAGGAGTTCTCTCCGCCTATGCTCCTTACTTGAAATCCGTCAACCGACTGAAACATTTTATCTGTGATTTGAGACAAACACAGGCAAGGAATGAAAAGAGGATAAAATGAATTATTTCAGCTAGATCCTTCCCAATTGGAGGGTCTATACACAACCATGTCTCAAGAATTGTCGAATGATCGTCACAGGATCTCTCTTCTAGTTTGTCACTGATTTTTCAATGAATATTTCTGTCTCTTTCATTCGATTAGAGACCTATCAAAACTAAAAAGAAATACTCGACTGACAACCTTAATTTGTTTCAACAGTCTTCACGAACGGTTGATCACTGGTGCTCTCTCTAGTAGCCAGCTACTTTTTTTTTTAACTTATTTTCGAAGAAAAAATGCTGAGTTACAAATCGACCGACCGCCTGGATGCCAAATACTGATTCGTCACTCTTCTGTAAGTCTCTCCTTTTATCCTATCTATTCAGATATGAAGACACAGAGTCTCTGTCGACGGCAAGTTCGATCAGCGATATCATTTGAAGATTAAAGTGGCTGTCGAAGACTACCGAATTGAAGGAATGGTTTCACTTTTTAAATGACCAATGTAGAAAAACCTCAACAGTCTCATCAAGTATTCATAACTACTCCTCTCAAACAAATGTCTATCCGTCCAATTAAGATGATTCATTAAAGATTAATCCATTTCCCCCTTGTGTTTTTGTTCGCGAGGCTCCTCTCCAAAGTGGATTTGCATTCATTTGTCGATTCGCCGCAAACAACAGTCTCCGACACGGTCGTCCTCCCGACCGACTTTCTCTTTTCCATGTCTGTCGACAGCACGACTCTTCCTCCAGTCGAGAAGATTGGCTTCCGCTATACTTGGACACCAAAGGTCACTCTCCGAGCAGTCTCCGCAGAGGAACAAGTTGTCCTTCTCGTTTCTCCCAAATTCGCGACTGTTCATGATCATGTCTCCTTCCAATGGAATTTACGAATTCATGGAACAACTGGCAGTGTATTGATTATTGATTGAGAGAGCATGGTCCTTTTAGATGCTTGCCTCCTCAGAGGATGACCTCGACGAAGATGAAAGTCCAATGGATTACATCGCCGTTGAACTCTACTTCGTCGACGGTCCTATGGGCAATGTCGATGTCAACGCTGTTGTGGCGATCATCTCAAACGAGCCAAAGGCTCAGGAGCCGGTCTGCAAAGAGAGTAAGTAGTCAATGATCAAAGAATATTTCTAGGTAAAACAATCAAAATGCAGAGGGGCAGGGGAGCGGAAATCACCGAAAAGGACAGAGCATCCATCTCTCAATATATTCAGGTCAGAAACAGCCGAACACGATCTATAAAAGGGATATGATTTCAGGAGAATATAGGGAAGTTTGTGAGGATATCTGTCCAGATTAAAATGGATGCGAAATGGTTCGATCCATATACCTATTTAGATACTGTATTTCCCACTCCACAAAAGTCATTTCTTACAACTAATTATAATGCCAGAGTGAACAGTAAAATATGGAAAAAAAGATCTAGAAAGTAGGAAAAAAGAGTAGAGGATATAAGAAAAGGTTTAGGAAGAAAGAAGAGAATGGAGTCAGTCGATCGGATAAGATAGACTATGAAAAGAAATTCCAGGAGGTGATGGATCAGGAGAGGGAGAAGAACGCCAGCCGACGGAACAGTTCCCGTCGGGGATCTCTCATCGAGACTTGTTCTCAGCCACCTGACCATGAACATCTTTTCAAAAAGGTATCTTCTTCCTTCCACCTTCTCACTTTCAGCTTCTTGTCGCCTGTTGTGAATCTTGTGAAAGACGAAGGAGTTCCTTTCTCTACGATTCAAAAGGGGAAGAATCAGAGGAATGTGAAAGTGGAGGAGATGGAGACGATGAACAGGATGAGGAAGATAAATGTTTTGAGTGTACGGAAACGAGTAAAGAGCATATCCATGACGTAGGGAGGGTTATTATTTAACGTTTCTTTATAGACACTGGCTAATATGTACTTTACAAAGGTCGTTCTCCCCGAAATGGAATATGTCGAAGATTTCTGCGATTTTCTTATCGACGCAGAGTTGAATGATCTACCTGTTTTAAAAGTATGTCTCTTCTTTCATTTAAATCTTATAGAGAGCCTGTGAGAGATACCTGTGTGGGGAGTTAAATACCAAAAAAGAGCTGTCCTTGATTCTCGAGCTCGAGCTGCTTTTCCTGTCCATCGTTTTTCATTTACCCGTCATGAAATCTATGACTCTTTCGGAGCTGTCTCAACGGACGGAGGAACTATCTCAGCCGGAGAAGTTATTGGAGGAGACAGAGTATAAAAATTTGGATAAGAGAATCCGTTCGTTGTCGGATAGAAATCTTGTCGAGCTGATCGAGCAAGTCCAAGTGTTTAGAGAGCAAAGGAATCGGGTACAGATGATAACCACATGAATAAAGGCATTCAACTGAACGAATATTTATTTCTTGAATTATTTTTCGATTAGACAGAATACGACTAGATCCATTCTGCTGGTGGAAATGGCTGGCTCGGAGGAGTCATGTTTAACACGTTGGCCTTGTAGTTAGGGCTTCGTTGTGACTCGAGTTTGTCCATCTTCATCGGTTTATTTTGTATTTTCTCTCGATTTTGTGTGTGTGGTTGTCTTCGCCTAAGCCAGAAATAGATTCCCCCAAAGAGAACAAGTCCTCCGATGACACTGAATATAACTAGAAGGATTTTGGTAATCTGGAATCTAAAAGAGAACTCCCATTACCTTAGTTTGACCGATAGAAACACCGACTTTGATAGCAAGGAGTAAAACGACCAATCAATATATCGGAGGACAATGGCTTCCCTTGAATATTTTATCCTGTCTTAACAAACTTCTAGTTGAAATTCATCGTAATCAAAAAAATAACGGAGGCAAATTTTTAATGAGAAGAGACCGTCAGTCATCAGAATTGACGATCTTCTGCTTTATTCTTCCTCTGCTTTCAGACACTGATATCAAAACAATTTCTTCCTGTTTCAAAAATTAATCAGCTCTTTCAGGTGTCTAGTCTTTTTTTATCGGATAGTGATGTCCATGTTTCCCATTCGATCTATCTCTATTTATCGTTGAATGTGTTTCTTTCGGATGAAAAAAGAAACTGCGAGATGCTCTTTCTTGATTGATGTATTGATTGTCGAGATGTGACATTTCAAATGTCTGATAAGAAGAGCAGACTATTTGCAGACTCGTCTAAAAAAAATTTACGTGTCACCGGAAATCTTTGCAGTACATGTCCTCCATTGAGGTAAGCCTCTTCTTGTATTGATAGTTTCAGTTCATCAATCTCCTCCGGGAATCACACCGTGGGATTGTGATAGAATTTATAAACTCAGGAAATGTCACTAACATCGAAAGATACATCAGAACAGAGAGCATAGCAGTGAAAAATGCATTCGCAAGGTTAAAGCCATTGATCAGTCCACAGTATTTCAAGCAATATCTCGATGAGCAACAAAAACGGGTAGTCGAGAGACTGGAAAAAGATAGAAATTGGGACAAATTGAGGGAATACATTGAGATGAACGGCAGTTTCATTGCCTTTCAGACTTATAAACACTGGGAAGTATGCTAACTCCCTCTTTCTAACTAATTCGTAGGAGACTCGTTTCATCAATCCTCCACCCTCATCAAATTTAACCAGATCTTCCTCTACTGTTGTCCCTCATCACAGAATTTCTGGTATGACTCCTTCTCCTTCAACTCCACAGCTTACAACCAGGTTAATCACTTATAATTCTTTTGATATAAGGAAGCAGATCATCGAATAATAATAATAGAAATTCTTCATTCAACATACAGCAAAACAAACAAAGTTCACAAACAAATGGAAAACCACTAAAACACAATGATAAAGGTAAAATCTGTACATAATGAACTAAGTTTTAGAATGGTGTTTCCAAGTTCCAGCAGATGCCGTAGGATTGATAATTGGAAAAAATCATCAACATGTGGTAAGATACAGAGAAATAGAACGTGTAACCATTTTTGGTAAGCTAAATGTCCTTCAGTCTTTACTTGTTCAGTGGAAAGAGAAAATCCTTTGATCAGTAAGATCAAAGTCGCTGGGTGGCATACTTCCTTTGACAGCGTCTATAAGGTCTGCATGGATTTCCTCATGAAAATTACCTACAAGCATAGGTATTCAGTGTAAGAAGGTATCCATTTTATACAACAAAGTCAGACAAATACCTTCACGTGGTGATATGGGGTATTTCGAACATCTTTTGTTCATGGAGCACCATTGTGTTATCATCAATCCTTGTAGTTTTTTTTTAAAGAAAACCTAAAGAAGGTTTAGATTCAAACGGTTTTCAAATGTATTCATTTGATCAAAACTACCTCGCTCATGCTTTATCTCAATGGAATAATCAGCCATTCCGACAAAACAAAGCTATTTTCTTAAATGAATCGGAAGAATCCATTGTGTCTAGTGTCCTAAAAAAATCTGTTCAAAATAGAAGACAACGACAGAATCGGATATACAACAAAAAGTGAGATTAGAGATTGCACCTAATGTATTTTAAGGAAGTTTAATAAGCCACCTGTAGCATTTTCACAACCGGAGAACGATTCTCTGGAGTAAGTTTTTTTAGACAAATGGAAAATCTATAGTATCAAACTGAAGCAGGAGACATGTATCCTTCTTCTTGGACAATCTGGAGTAGGCAAATCAACGTTCATAAATGCTTTTGCCAATCATCTCGAATTCGGTACAAATTTTGACGAGGCGGAGGAAAATCTTCGAGTTCTCATCAAGGCCCAATACCAACTCAGTTATTATGATGATGAAAGAGAACCAGTGGATATTGTATTGACACCACAGGAAAATGAGGATGATTCCAATGAGTTATTGGGCAATGGACAGTCGTCGACCCAAGAAGTAACATTGTATTTGAGTAGAAATATTGCTAGGCAAGATGTTATACTATCAACTATAAGACAACGAAGTCTGAGACAAAAACGATCACAATCATCGATACTCCTGGTCTGCTGGACACGAGAGGAATCGAGATGGATCAGCTGAATATCGCTCGGATTTTGAAATGTCTTCATAAGTTTAAGTGAGTCAGAAAATATGTATTTTCATGGACACCTTAGAACAATACAAGCCATTGTTTTTCTTTTGAAATCCGACGAGACGAGATATGCAGCTCCCCTAATATATAACTTGAATGAGCTTCTATCCCGTCTTCATCATAAAGCCGCCGAGAACATTCTTTTTTGTTTCCCTCGTACTGATTGGACACAACATATCGATACAGTGATCACTTTGAAAGAGTTCTTCAAAAATATCAGCAGCAAATGTGGCGTGACCATCGAAATGAAGACGAAGGAAAATGTCTTTCGAATCGACAACCAAGGATTTCTGTATCTCGGAGGAACGAAGTACGGAAATTTCTGTAAACAGGGACGAGAAAGAGAAACTGCAAAGAAGCGCTGGGAGTGTACTGCAAAGGATATCGAAAGGTATTTTCTTTCTCTATAGAAATAATATATCATACAGTATGTTGAAAAAGATAGCGACACTCCCTGACTATGAGGTAAAAAATTTTTACTTTTTGAATTATTGAAGATTAGATAAATTTGACGGAAAATTTTACCAATGTTCCTTTTAGGTACAGAAGACGCTGCAGATAGCAGAGACAAAGAACTGGTTGAAGGCACTTTCCAAACCAATGGCCGATTTCAGTCAACAGATTTTACAACACGGGATACAACTTCAGAATCTCAAAAACGAACTTGCACAGCTGTCATTGGAAAATAAAAATCTTGAGAAGAAACATACATACACACAGAAGAATTATGTCCGTATCCCGGCCGAACAGACTTTGGCCTGTTTCGCAGATCGTTGTGTCGCGCCTATCGGAAATGACCTCCTCCATAATGTTTGTCACAAAGACTGCAACTGTATCGAGGAGACAAGTGAGATTACAGGTAGTGAAGACAAAAAACACCTCCTCAACTGTTCGATCTTTGACAAAGGGATCTGTACTGTTTGTAAATGTACCTGGAAGGATCACGAAATGATCAATTATCGCATCGAGCAACAAACTGTGCAGGTGAATTTTTGTTGTTAATATTGAAAGTGCAGGTGAATGACACGGAGAATACGGCGGCATTTAATGCAAACATGAATAAACACCAGTTAATTGTGGCTAAGATTAAAGAGACGGATAAGAAGGTATTCAAGAAAAATGAAAGAATGTTTCTAGATAATGGAGAATCATTTGTCTCTCGAGCGACTTCGAAAGAATGGTGCCCTCTTTGCCGCCTTCATCACCCAAAATTCTCTTGTCCCCGAAAATGATGGATTCTGTGATTATCTCTCACAATGTCTTCACTTAGCTCAACATTACCAAGATGACGCACAATGTGAAAGTCTTCTACGATTCAAGAAGGAATATGAACAGGAAAAGACCTTATATCCTGAATCGTGTGAAAGAGTTTCTTATGAAGATGTGCAGAAGAAGCTAGAAGAGTTGAAGAAAGATAAGAACTTTGGAAATCTATTGAAAAAATTACAAGAGGTGAGGAAGGCAGAGACCGAAGTTTATGTTTAGGAATTGGGGATGGACAATGAGGAAACGGTAGCAGAAGAGAAGGTCATTGCCATCAATGCTATTTTTGCCAAAAGACGTCGTCAATAAATAAAATGTTCCTCAATTTTACAGTCGGCATCCACCAGTTTCGCTTAATCCAGAGGCTGCGTCTCTCCAATCCCGTACACCATCGCCCCGCCCCGTATTTGCCACCAGCTGGCCGAATGCACCCGTAGTGGCGGACGCCATGACTGCGCTCTGCTCATGCTTACTACTCTTTCTCCTCATTCTACCATCAGCTAAAGGTATGGAGCTAAGATTATTAGAGAAGTGGCCAGTTTTGTCTTCTCCTTTCTTCTCTTATCCTCTTTTTATTTGGCATTATATGTCACTTTCTTCTGCAAATGATCAATTTTTCTCCCCTTCATTTCATGATTTAAAATCAAAATCGTCAATTTGTATTGCCGTGACTACGTCAAGCTCTGATTTGGCGTTTTGTTTGCACTTGCCGGAGGCGATTCCGGAGCCGGAACCGGGGACTGACAACCGGCCCATGGCAACCTCGAACTCTTTCTCGAAGGGGAGGTCCTTCATCTCTGAGAATGTACAGTCCTGAGAGTGAATACATCGGCCGGCTGATGAAATGTGAGTCATCTGTCGACGAATCCACCATATTTGTCGGGACATTACAAAGTTTACCTCTCTTTATAAAGGGAGTTGGATGTCCTTTCCTTTTGCCAGAGAGTGCCGCCTCGTGTCGGGGGCAGGTGCTGCTGACCGGAACCCTAATTGTCCCACCCTGGACTGTCCCTCATTTTCAGTCGCACTTCCAATTGACCGAATACTCCAACTTTCCCTTTCCTAGTTGTTTGTTTGTTGTCTATTTACACAGCCGTCTCCACCTGCACCGGTGCCTGTGTATAGCTTCCTTTTTGCTGTGGCTAATGGCGTATCGCACAGCTCCCTTTATGTATGTCTGTCATCTGATACTCCTTCCTCCCCCCTCCTCGACAGACAAAAATAATACCCGAGACGTACTTCCTCCCTTTTCGGTAGAACAGGCCACTTCTCAAGTGTTTGAATATCATTTGAATAACTCATGATTTCAGGAGAAGAAAAGGTAGCCATTTGTGCAGGGGAGTTATTCGACGGGGCCAGAAAGGATCATGTAGTTGCCCTGCCTCAAGAAGGGAATTCTCTTTCCATCCGTTTTGTCGACAATACTACTGGTATTTCTCCTTTCTTTCGAACAACTCTGTATAGGACCTCTTCAACCGTATCGATGTTCACTTCGAATCGAGACGTGTGCGAGTTGTGTGCTCAGTTTCAAGTACTATCCACCGAGCTCTGTTTCGAGCGATGAAGATGTTCGACTGGTGAGTGCCATTTTCAGCCCGAATGCCTTTCGGAGTGCTGGTTGTCATAATAATTTCGAGGCTGCCAAGGTCGGCAGACTATAAAAGGCACGGCGGGCTATTGAAGATGCTAGAGTTTAGATGTCAGCGTGTCAAGAGTCCCTCCTCGATCCGTGTTTTGATCTGAGATTCGTCGAAGAGAAGGCAGATACCACCTTGGATCTGATATATCAAAAAATATCTGTTTGGGATGAACCAATGAGAGACACTGTCGTTACTACAAGTAATATGGTTGTATTGATGTTGACTCTATGGAATCTTGAACCTAATTCATCGCTAGCCAAGTACACACAAGTAAGAACATTTTTTTTTTCAAAGAATACCTCGTATAGAAATTGTTCCCCTTCCAAGTAACAGCCATTACGAACGAGGAGGTCATTGAAGGAACTCCATCGGACAACCTGCTCTATCCCAACCTCACCTCTGTCGGTTTCATCGAATCTCCTCGGTGTTCCTCCTCTCCCCTTTTCCTAATCTTCTTCTAGGTATCCTTCTGCCTATCCAAAACAACTCGTCAAGACATATACTCTGATAAATACGAATCCTCGCGGCTTTGTGAGGATGATCTTTGACGATTACCATGTCCATTATCAAAGTGTTCTGACAATCTTGGATAGTGATGGAAGTGTATTGGTAAACACGCAAGGAGAGAACCGACGGCCACCTGCTGTCGTGTCAAAAGGGCCGATCATGACTGTCAAATTCGAGGCCATGGACTTTACTCAATCGGTATGAAAGGGTTGGGAAAGTTAAACGAAGGGTTCAGGTTGGTTTTCGAGCACGGTATGACTTCGTCGAAACGCAGGAATGGCCGGAGAAACCAAATTCGAGAAGTAAGGAAGAGGAAAGGATGAAAATAATATTTAGATTGTGATGAACTGTTCGAAGGATATGGTGGAGAGATTAAACTCGATGGAAACTCTCATTTAGCCAATACTTACGTCGATTGTATATGGATTATAGGTCGTTTCCAACATTCAGCTAGGACTTTTGACCGTATCTACTTGAGGGTAGGAGTATTTTGTCTTTATTTTGAACTATTACAGGTCGAAGAATTTCATTTGAAGGGAGTTGGAATCCGATTGGAAGTAAGGGAAGGGGCATCTTCGACTTCTGACAGACTCCTCCTTCTCTATGATGTTCAGACAAGAGATCAGTTGGAGCACAAGCAGCCCAGGCACGGTTTCACGACCTCTCTGGCCAATCCAGCTTACTACATCCGTCTTCGAGGCTTTCTCATGGGAACGTGAGTCATTCTTATTATTTTTTTACTGTACTATCTAATCTTCAGAACTGGTCTGGAGATTGTCTACTCCCAGTTTTATCGATGGGCTACAGCCATCTGCCCGGGAACAAACGAATTCCACTGTGATAATGCAAGATGTATCAAAATGACTTTGAGATGCGACAGCGTCGACAATTGTGGGGATGGAAGTGATGAGCAATGTACAAGACCGATATCCGATCTTAGATCAGGGTGAGAACTTCTACCTGGTGTATCCTTCCTTCAGAGATAGCGATGTATCTGGACTGATTGCTCTTGTCGTTGGTGTCTGCGGATTGATCATCCTCCTCATCGCCACTACCTCCGTCATGGCCCGAGTCTATCGGCGACGTCTGACCAGTCAAATCAACACGACGACAGCAAGGAGTCAACAGTATGGAAATGAGATGGCCCCGTCAATACAAACCGTGGGGGAGAGGAGATTCTACGTGGTGCCGGAAAATCAGATATCGGTTATCGAGGCTCCTCCCTCCTATGATGACGCATTGAAACATCCGGCTGTCAGGTCGTGCTACTCAAATCAGGGATTTAATCGAAGTCTATCGGAGGAGCGTGCTCTCTCTCCGGCTGAACCACCGCCTGTTTTGGAAGAAGAGCTGTCACGAAGTCCAGAAGAGCCATCGACATCTAGAGCATCGACCTCCCGGATGGCGGAGTCTCCTCCTCGAGAAGAGTCTGACGAAGAGAGGCCACCAACCTCCCGAGAAGAACCTCATGAAGAGTCCTGGGTCTAGTCTTTTCCCTTTTATCCATTCGACGGGTATATCATTCCATTTCTGTACAAAACCCCGTGAGAGACGCTAGAATAAATGAGTCCATTAATATTTTTTCCTTACAGTAATCCTCTTTTCGTGAGATGATGAAACGTTTACATAGGCTGCTGGCGGACAATGGCAGACGAATAGTTATAGGCCTGGGTGGTGTTCGATGCATTTTGGTCTTGTCTCCTCGAGGTTATTCCTTCTTTCTATTATTATTTGTCTTCTCCTTACACAAATTGTTACAGCAGATTTTTCGAAGAAACAGAGTTCTCCTGCCTATTTCGAGACTTGTTTCCCCCCGTCACTCGGCTCGAAACTTATTTACGTCCTCATTGTTTACGTGCTTCAAAGGTTCTGTCCTTCGCATGGCAACATACGTCCTTGTATCTTGTTTCCCTCTTTTATATTTTCTTTTTCAGGAATTGGAATGAGTACAATCCTTCTTCATCTTCTTCTAGGTTTGAGTCTTCTCCTTTTGACTCTGATTGTTGGATTTGCCTCTATTCGAGTAAGATTTTTTTAAAATTAATTAAACAGTACATCTAGATTGTTCATATTCTAGATGCTCGTGGAGAACGTGCACGTCTGTTCCTTTCCCTCCTCAACTGTTTCGCTGGTGGTGTTTTCCTTGGTGTGGCCTTTCTTGATATGATACCCGATGTTAATGAAAATTACGAGGACTTCGTGACAGATAGAGGGAAGGGCTTCAACTTTGCGTGGTCACAATTCTTCATCTGCATTGGTTTCTTTCTCGTCTATGTTGTTGAAGAACTCTGTTTCTTCGTTTGTTTATTCACCTGCAGTTAACGATATTTTTAGTGTCTCAGTCGAGGATCAAACAATCATGACCACAGTCATCAACCCGGTAGTCTCGTCGATTGTAACTCTACTGGTTCAAACGACAAATTATAGTAAAAAACCTGCTCTATCGTAATTCACTTTTCTTTTTTAGTATCGAATCCGGTGGACACGGTCATAGTCATGGAGGAGCCCACGATCATCATGCCCCACCTACTGGCCTGTTGAGGTAATATTTTAAAATTAACAATAAAGTGGATACAGAGCATTCACCTTTGCCGCCGCCATCAGTTTCCACTCTCTTTTAGAAGGATTTGCTTTAGGAATCCAGAAAACGACAAAAGGAACAATAACTCTTTCTGTTTCCCTCCTTCTGCACAAAGCAGTTGAAGCCTTCTCTGTTGGACTTCAAGTCAGCAAAGGAAACAACGAAAGGGTGAAATACTCTCTGCATATTGAACAGAAATTTTAGATGAGGGCCGTCATAGTGACCATCCTAGTCTACTCTTTGATGTCTCCTCTTGGATGTGTCATAGGAACTCTTGTCTCCACATCGGATAATATCAAAGACATTGTAAAGGACGGGATCATTCTACTCCTGGAAGCATTAGCCGCGGGTAGCTTCGTCTATGTTACCTTTTTGGAGGTGTTGGCGGAAGAGAAGGCTGATCGACGGCATAATATCCTTAAGCTGGTGTCTATCTTTGTCGGATTTCTCATAATAGCAGCCATCATGTTTGCCTTTGGAGAAGAAGATGAGGCAGAACCGAGATGCCCAGTGTTTGATCTGGAGACGACGACTCTTTTTAGTGAATGAATTATGATCAATACCATTCTTCGCGTATAATAAATAGAATGGATTTGACTTGTTCTATAATCTTCACCTCGCTACCATTTGAACCCGTCATCTGTTGCAAGATGGTTCATCCTCCATTCATCGTTGTGTCTATTAGAGTCAGCCCTTCTCTTATTTTATTCTTTTCAGAGTGAACTCGCCACTCATCTCGTCATCTATTGCCTCCATCTCATTCTTCAGTTAACTATCGGTCTTCGTTCACAAAATTTATTCGAAACAACCTTTTCCCTCGTCTTCCCCGGCTATCTCATCTATCTATTCGTTTCCCTCCTTCTCGCGATTCAAGCTTATCGCGTCCAAGCATATTTTCTGCTGATTCCTGTCTTTGTCGCCGCACTTTTTGACATGTGCCGTTTCCTTTTTTGTGCTCTTTCAATGATTATTAAAGAGACTCACTTCCTCAAAGAAGGTCAAATATGTCAGTTGCTTCTCTCCTTTTAATCAACTTTAGGGTTCTTGATCTATCATAAGGAGAAGAGTCATCTATGGGCAGTCGTCTACACGATTCTCTTCCTCTACTTTTATTGGGCTGCAACAACATTTATCAAAGTGACGATGGGTAGTTGTGTTCGTCGACGAGAAGAACCGTTGCCATTGATCATAGCTGATCCCTCATTGGTCATTCGCAACATGGACAGTCCTCCTCGTTATCAACTGGTCGCCAAAAAAGAGGAAACTCCACCCCCACGATATACACAGCTGATCTAGACAGACGAGAGAAATTAGTAATAAACATGAATCAGAGAGACAGAGTGGTTCTTTTTCCTTTAAAAGTTTCTGTGTAACACTCTTCGCGTGTTCTCTCCCATTGATTCGTCAAATCTTTCCTTTTCTTCGTTTAATTAAAGAAGATGACACATCTCTCATGTGAGAAAGAAACAATATGTCCTGGATAGGAATGATAGGAGAAGAGAGAGGAGAGATGGATGGATTCGCTGTTGATTACAATCGGCGGTTGATCGGGGGGGAAAATCGACCACACCTCATGCGGCTGTGCCAAGATTAACTGTCTCTCTTCTCTCATAATGTTTTCGCCCCTTTACAACCAGATTGAGAAAGGCGAGAAAGAATGGACTAACCGACTTCTAACTGCAACATTTGATAAGCGACTGGAACGGGTTTGACGTCGGTTTCTCGCACCTTCTTCATCGACTTTTTCGCCATCTGTTACTCTGATCGAGAGGATCCTGCGGTTGATGAATGGAGGCTTACTTTTCTCCTCCTCTTCTTTTCTCCGTTCTTCCCCGAAATTCGATCATAATTAAGCGTTCTCTCTTAAACAAACTTTAAACCAAACCTCGTTAAATTTTTGCCACATCTGCTTCACTACCCTCCCGACCACCTGTCTTCTCCTATCATCCATTTTCAGACAAGGATGGTCAGCCGGCTGTCGGCTCTTCTCTGTGCATGTACAGGTGGACGAAAGACGGAGACAGGTGCATTTTTTGAATCTTTTAAAAATCGTCAGTCTTACGTCGAAAAACCAGCGAAAGTCACCCGGGTTTGACGTCCTAACCTCGGATTATCCTGCGAATTTGACCCCGTCCGGGGCGCTGTTTGTTTTCTGCAAATTCTTCTTCGTCGGGTGCAAAAAAGAGCGAAGATGATTGTCCTGTGATGTCACCGTTTATTGTAATTATGAAGGATTGGAAGACGAGAGAGAAGATCTCTGACGCTGGAGAATGACCTCGATAGAAAGACATTTGAGAGTCGTTAGATGGAGGGTCGAGGACTGTGAAAGTCACACCCTCCAAGGGGTCACAGATGATGGGAACAGAGTCATTTTAGAGCCTTATAGCCGGAAACGCGATGAGACCAAGAAAAGCGAAGATAAGACAGATCACGACCCAGGTACTCTCTCTTTTTTCTTTTATCTATTTTTATAGACTACTACTACGTGGAGAGGCCTTCGTGCTCACCGTCGTCTCCGATTTTTCAGGAGGATTCTTCGGCTGATTGTAATGAGGTCATGACGCCTCCTTTCTTTACTTAACCTATGCTAATCGTTGGCCGGTAGTCCCGCCCCTTTTCCGTCTTCGCTTCATTCCATTTCTCCGATTCAATGACCCGTTATTTCTTTTCCTTCGAATACCTTTCTCAAAAGGACCACACCATCGAGTATGTCCCAATGCGAGATCGGTGGCGGGTTCCGAACGGCCGCCACAATACAGCAGAAAGGGAAAAATTGGTGACGAGCGACCGGTCTGGAGGGGTGAAGCGTCGGCTGATGATTACGCCTTGTTCCCGACACAGCCATCGACAGCCTATCAGACCTTTTTCGTGGTCCCGTCGGGTGTTTTTTCCTCCCTTTCCTCAACGATCAATCGAGTGTGAAAAACACAATTTACCCGAGTAGCTCAAGTGTCATTTCAGTCTGAATTCCGGTTCCTGTTTTCCTTTTCGCCGCTCCCGTCGGCTCATCGCTAGATTACCTCCCGTCTTCCATCTTCCTACTCAAAGTACTATCTTTCATTTGACACGGAACTCGATGACCGTCGGTCGAAGGCGCCACATTAGTCGTCTGTCGAATCACTTCCTTTTCTTACCTGTTTCTTTCTCCTCCTTTATTCTCTTTGAAAATTCCTCTAGTATTCCTGGAGATAAACAAACACTTCGGCCATTGTTTTGCTTCCTTCTGACAACAGATACAGTATCCTCCTCCCTCTCTTCCCCCACCACGTGCTCCATTCAATTTCCAAATTCAAAATTTGTCAGTAGGCGGAGCTTGTTCACCTGCTGACTGATTGCGGTGTCGGCCTTGGTCGTTCCGCTCCGCGTTCGTCGCCAGCTACCTGATCCCTCGTTTGTCCATTTGAATTTCGCGCCGTCACCCGGGAAGTATCTTAATTTGATTAGAAGAAGACAGTCGGGTACAGACTCGTGCGAAGCGGAGTAAAGTACCGTCTGCTGTCGGATGATGGATGATTGAAATCGCGTGAACCAAATCACAATCGACATTGCGATCAGCGGCCGTGAGTCAGTATAGTTTTGAGTACACGAAACGAGACAAAAGATCCTTTCTTCTCCCTCTTGAATCCACTCGATTCCCATTTATTTCGAGATTCAAATGGGTCAATCTGACTCCGACAGTTGCTTTGTTTTTGTTAAGTCGCCTTCGCCTTGCTTGTTTTCACAGTCAACACTCGGCCGCTTTCTGGTCACTTTCATCCCCTTTCCCTCCACTGTAAAATCCCATAAATGTCTGCTTTTCTGGTTTGATGCGTCTTCCGTTTCCTCCCGAAATAAACGATGTTCGTCTAATCCTCCTTCTACCGACAGGTTCTTCCGGAGGAGTTTTTCCTTTCTTTTTCTTTTTTTTTGAAAACGGGTTCGAAGGGGACAAGGAGGATGCTTTATCATCCGGTTCGACCTTACCTTGAACCTTTCGACCAAAACTGCCCGCAACAATCATGTGGTTGTCCTCGGTCTATGATACGGTCTTTCTTGCTCGGATTGCTATTTGATGTGTACTTTGATGAGTCGCGTCTTCTTCAAATCTTAGCAGCAAACAGCCATCCGTTCGTCCAATGAACGCTCCTTTCGAGGCGAGTTTCCCATGGTCTTTTCCATACAATGGCATATCTCTGTCGGTAAACATTTCCAGGCCATTTCAGTCTTCCGCTCTTCCTCCTTTTCCATCCATTACCGTATCCCTCGCTCTATTCGTTTCAACTATATTGACTTTGTCAACAGTCTCGTTTCAGATGATGTTGGCGGCATGTAATCCATACGCCTCCAACACGACGTCCTCTACACCTTTCCGTATCGAAGATGTCACTGACGACCCAGAATATTCAAATTATGGAGGAGAGGAAAAAGATGAGAACGAAGAAGGAGCCCTGGTTGAGTATTGTCGTCTAGATCGTGAGGTGGCTCCTCCACGCATCTGTGAAGCTTCCTCCGTTGCCGTCGCACGTGTAAAAAATCCTATTCCGGTGAGCTTTTTTTCGTTCTGGTCGTATATCAACCATAACGATGTCGTCCTCAGAAATAATTAGATGAGCGTGAAGCCATTGTGCTTCCGGGGACTGCCCTGTCAATGGACTCAAGAGCCCTTCGTGTTCCCTCCCCTCGTCCACTTTCACCTGTCTCTCTAGGCAACGTCTTTTATAGGGAAGAGAGTAGTCACCCATCACTCCCTATGGACCATATGACTGACATCATAATCCCTTCTATTCCCTTCTTCTGTCGTAGTTTCCTCCCTAGAGTTGAGTCTCCACCCAATCAACCAGCAAAAAGAGCAATCAGTCAGTCTTTTAGAGCAACCGAATGCCGCCCGGAACACCCCGGGAGGTGCGGATTGTCGATGTCGAGGAGGGAGCTGCTTGTCGAGACTGTTCTCAGAAGAAATGTCAAGGTGGATGGCATCAACACCTTTGGAGGTAGGTCTTATCAGAACAAACATAGAAGGAGAGTGGGGGAGTGCCTCCCAGTGACATCCGGAATCTTCTCCCAACCCCGGATAATGACGAGCGACAACTTCCGATCGCGAGACTCTTTCTCTCTTCTGCCGCTCAACTTGACTCCTGTTGCTTATCAAACGGCTTGCTCATCGGCCAAACACCCACCGCCCAAAAAAGTTTCACATTGATTGTTTTTTCCTTCTCCTCCTTTTCTTTATCTCCAAACTATATACTTCTCTTGCTCTCTGGCCATTTAGATCTTTTATCTTCTGTTCTGGAAATCGGATGCTCTCTCTTGTTTTTCCTTCTGTCATATAGAACCCGCCTCTTTTGAAATCCGTTCACATACTGGTCGTATCGCTTCAAATCCATCCATTTCATCCTCCTGGGACTCATTTTTGCCCTTCCGCATACACTTTGCCACTGCACTCTACCCCTCTTCTTCTCAGTCGATGTGGTTCATCTGATGTTTCGAGGCTTCTGCCTGTCAATTTCTAGAAACAAGAAGAAAAAGAAGATCATAGAAGAGAAGACATACGAATCAGGGTAGGAGTCTTCCGGCCATCTTCAATCCCGCCAAATGGCCCTGAGGGGCCTCCGTCGCTTCTGCATTAGTGTCTTATTTTGAGTCTCGTCAACTTGTCTAATTGCTCCTTCCTCTCCTTTTTGTCGCCTCGTCCTCTGTGGCTATCTAACACAGTTAGCACCGAGCGAGACAATCAAGTTTTCCGCTTCCTTTCTCATAGTTCTGAGGTTTCTTCGTCTCCTCTGTCATATCCAGCCTCATCAACTGACGGCTCTAACTCTTCCGAACGACGCCCATTCTTTCGACCCTGGGGCTCATTAGCATAGCCTCCCGAGGGCTGTTCCTTCTCGTAGAACATTAGCTGCCTTCGACGGGATTCCCCGTGGCCGTCGTCGACGTCATCGATCCCCATCGCCTCCCTCGCTAGTTTGTGAAATTTATAAAGTGCCACACGGCTGTCCAGCTCCGCCCACCCAACGCAACGGGTAGCGCATGGCCGCTCGTTCCGTTCCTGGACGATCACGTTCTACAGTCCGTGCCGACGTCGCCGTGTGAGTTTTGCATTTTTTCCGGATAATTATCGATCGATTGACTGATCAGCTGTGTTTGATGATCGATTCTTTACTTTTTAATGAGAGATCTCCCTGTTGACTATCCCCCCCTCCCCCCCAAAGTTGTTATTGGCATCTTCAATTTCTTGCTCTCTCCTATGCATTGACAGCTTTCTCTTCCTCTCCTTTTAAGAGATTCCTGGGAATCTCGCAAGCAATAGCAAAATCCTTCAGCAGCGGAGTCATTGTCTCTGGGATTTCGTTTGCATAATTCAGTCTTCTCGTCTCAGTATTGTCCTTTTTCTCCCTGTGTTTCTCAGGATGATTCAGTCGGCTTCGTCTTTCCGACTCATCGAATTCAAATCGTCGGGGAGAAAAAGAATCAGTCACGATGGGGCATCCGTTTACGAGAGCGAAAATTGGCCATGCTCACTTTATGTCTTCGGCTCGTTGCGTTAATCATGCGGCACATCTGGTGCGAAGAACTTCAGCCAGGGGAGAGACGGACCGTGAATGACGAGTCTTTTTCAGGAAGGTCTGTGTCCATTGCAAGTGCGACCGAGCCGAACACGAGCTTCCGCCTAACCAGGCATATAACGTCTACGAACGATTGGGGATCAAGCCTCCGGGTGAGTGACTGTTTATGAAAAGAAAAGCCTCCTCTAAACTCTATTTTAATCGGCACATTCATTTCTTCGCTGACACACCAGCTACGTCCTTTCTCCCAAGTTTCTTTCCCTTTTTATCAAATTTCCTCGTGCGTGTTCGTCTACCCGGCAGAATGCCGTCAATCAGACAAACGATGCTTCGACTAACAACGAGAAAAGAACTTTTTGGAAGTGGCATACCCCACGCGAAACCGGAGACCGTGTAGAGCAGAATCCAAATGTGCTGGCGGTCATTCCGAAATCCGAGCCGTGTGTACTCTCTTAAGTGGTTCGACATAAGCGGAGATGCATCGATCTCTTTTTGTAATTAGTTAGAAAGATATATACGAGAAGATATACCCCAGAGTATCCCTAATTGGGATCTCGAAGTCGCCGACCAAAAATATGCCTTTACTGCCAAATGAGCTGGTCATAAATTCAATGGCAACCCGGGCCAAATCGAGGCATTCGTCCGAAGCAAATTCGAATTTTCAGCGCGAGAGAAGAGTTGACTGCTAGTCAACTCGAAGTAGAGTAGAGTGAGGCTGTCGCCAGCTGACTACGAGGGGACAGCTGTGGAATGATTCTGTCGTTTTCAGCCAATATGCCGATGGCCGCACCGAGGGAAGACGTTCCCGGTTCCGTTAGCCATGGATACGCTTGGGTTCCACCTGGATTGAATCGGAAGAAGGTAAGGAACAGACGAGGGAAGGAAAGCTATAAACAATCCACGGCCCTCTATTCTCTCTCCCTATTCTTTCTATTTTCATTCTCTGAGTCGCTTCAATCAAGTATTCGTCTGACGTCGAAATGCATACAGTAATCCGGAACGATTAAATCAAACCACGTGAGGGACTCCCCCCAAACACTCTTACTTATTCTCATTTTTCTTGTCAAGACGATAATTCTTTTCTCCTTTGAGCCATCAGATCAACAGTTTACTTTTTCCTATTTGGTCGGGCATAATGATGACGGAAGGGCGATGAAAAATCCGTGTCCAAAGAACAAAAATGTTCGGCAACATTGAACAATCTGGTAGTCCGTTCATTCCTGCGCTAATCCGTCATTGCGAAGTCAAACAGTTGAACGGTCTGGGCGGAGCGAAAAGAAGGAAAGAAAGCCAGTCGAAGACAACGACAGCAACGCCGACATGGGTCTCCTCAGTGAAAGTATGCTACAGGATAGATTCATGTTGGATTTTGTCCGACACGCTGCCTTTCTTTTTGCTCCAACGAAGGACAGATGGCTCATCGACGTGGGTTCTTTTGAAAGGTTTTTTTTCAAAAACTCTTTAATTGGATATTAATCTCGTCTCTCTCCCATGAGTTCCCAGACCTTGCCAGAGTAAAAGTAGAGAACTTTTATGGACTGCTTGTACTCAACAGTAAAATAGACTTTTTTTAATCTCTCCTTTGACAAGTAAAAAAGTCCTTTCATTACTACAAGTGTACTGTCAGTTAAAGAAGATCTAAAAATAGCAATAGAACTATCCGTAATCCTTAAAGGACATCCGAAGATGTTCACCTTTTGCTCTATTTACCTGTCCCTCTTCTCCGGGTAATCCTCCCGGAATTCTTCTACTTTCTAGAACAAATTGACGGACTGTTTATTCCGTCCTTTTCCAGTCGCTAATCTGGGCGGCTTTATTCAAAGTGTCTCTCGAGAGAAAAAGTAGCATCAAATGACCGCGACTGCGATATTCTTGGCTTTTATGAGGATCGAATGAAAGAGCGTGGGATGACAAGAAAGAAAGAAAAATCAGAAAATAGAACAATATTTCAGGTAGAGGAGTATATGTCTCAACTGCCGAACCATCAGGTCCCACGGTCGAATTCGTCGGGCGAGAAGTATCGCGAGAAACAACTCGTCAAACAGTTGCCTCGTCAAGATCTTAGTGTCGCGTACTGTCGACATTTGAAGGAGCCACAGGAGAGAAAAGTCTATGAGGAGTTTATCAATGCCCGCAACGAGATTGCTCTCGATATTGGCTATGTCTCCGGTCAATTGCCAAAAAGCATGGTGAGATTTTCCCTATTTTCGATAGATATTCTCTAGGAATGTCACAAATGTCGTGGTATTTTGGAGAAGGGAGAAATGGCAGTTATGGCTCCGAAGTTGGGAGAGAACACCGGCTGGCATCCGGCATGTTTCACCTGTAAAACATGTGATCAGGTAGGTAAGAGGGAGCTGTTTGTCTTCGAAGTCTTTCAAAGATGTTAATGCCTTCGGGCTGTAAACATTCACCAGAAAAAGACACCAGAGGCCATTTGCATCCTCCCAGCCGTCATTTGACACGTCCTTTACATTTTGAGAATAAAGAGAGGAAGCTATTACTCCCTCTAATCTTCGATGTTTCAGCTTCTCGTTGATCTGACCTATTGTGTCAAAGACAACCACATCTACTGCGAGAGACATTACGCCGAGCTTCATAAACCTCGTTGTGCTGCCTGTGACGAAGTGAGTTAAAGAGGGGGTCAGTTTACGCGAGGAGAGACCACGAGAGGCTTTGTCTCTTTCTCTTTGTGGTGTAAACGACTGGTGGTCAGAGTCTTATCTCTCTCTGGAATCTTTGTGGTTTGCTTGATGAATAAGCTTCCAAAAATAGCTTCTTCTTCCCTTTTTTCTACTTTTTTTGCCTTGATTTCTCTTTCTGTGTTTTTCTGCCGTCAGTAATGTTCCCTAGGGGCTGTTCTAATAATGGAGGACTGCAATTCATTCAGGCGTGGCCCGGCGCCCTCCGGCTCCCTCGAAGCTTTTCCAAATTATGTTTTCCTCCTCTTCTTTTTTTCCGGACGACATAAAGTCTAATTCTCGTCAGAGGGGGGGAGGGGGGTCACAGCAACTCTTGTTCTACTTTCAATATAAAGAATCGTCTGATTTGCAGGGAATGAAAGTGTTTCAACATCTGTTGGGTGGTCCGTTCCCGTTTTACTAATCAGCTGAGGCTTAAGCTGCCGAGCGTTCTTATTACTGTTTTAATGAGGAAAGTAGCCTTTTCTCACCTTACCTCAATCCATCCTCCAGTCGAAATATTCTATTCATATAGAGTGAGGTGAGAGAAACAAAAAACAAGAAACAATGACGAGCTCGGATCAAGGGATTGATTCGCCCAGCTCTGTCGAATTACACAGCGGGATCGATGACGAAGTCCAGCCGCGTGGGCGCCTCCCTTATTCTTGTATGTTCCTCTGTTACCTCCATTCCTAAGGGAGTCATTCACTTCTTTTGACCTGTCCAAATTGTCTTTTCGATGCTACGCAACTTCTCCCCTCGGGAGTCGTGTTGTTCTTTTCTCCAACCTCGTCGATAGCTGACGGCGTCGCTCATCCTTTGTGTCAATGCCAGTATCCATTCGGGCCCTCTTTATACTCTGCCAATTTGACTCAATCCTCTCTTTTTTTCTCCTCCTACTCATAACTCAGTAGACAACTGTCCTCCTTTTTTTTATTTTTCTCCTATTTCTCTTCCAAATTGTGTGTGGGTGTCATCAGGTCAACAAGCATTCAAAAGGCTTCCAATTGGCCTTGCTGACGTATTCTGATTGTTCCATTTTCCGGCTGACAACAATGGTCAAACTGTTTTAGCTCATCTTCGCCGGCGAATACACGAAGGCGATGAACAAGGACTGGCACAGTGATCATTTCTGCTGCTGGCAATGTGACCAGACCCTAACAGGACAGAGGTTAGTGAAGGAATCGCCACCCCCGCGGGTGTAAAAGGACCATGTTGACAGCTGGAGGAGGCGCAGGAAGTGATTCATTGGCTTTGCACGACATTTGAGGATTAGTCCCATTTTAAGAGAGATAGAGTCAAGGGAATTACATGAGAAAAACAGAAAGAAGGCCATCTATCGAAAAAGATCTTTCAGATATATCATGAGGGAGGAGCAGCCCTACTGCATCAAATGTTATGAAGACGTCTTTGCAAATCAATGTGACGAATGTGCCAAGCCGATCGGAATAGATAGCAAGGTTTGTCGGGGATCGATGCAAACTCTATAGACGGTTTGTTGACGGGTTCCCTAGGCTATATTTGCGCAACTCGTTAGGTCTAAAATTCTTTCGACAGAACTCTTTTGTTCAGCTGCCATGAATCAAGTCTGTCTTCTTTTTAACAGTTATATCTGCAGGACCTCTCATATAAGGATAAGCATTGGCATGAACAGTGTTTCCTTTGCAATATGTGCAAGATCTCTCTGGTAGATCAGCCATTTGGATCCAAGAATGATCGTATTTTTTGTTCCAATTGTTATGATCAGGCATTCGCCACTCGATGTGATGGATGTGGAGAGATATTTAGAGCGGGTAAACTCTTTTTCGTATAAAAGAAAAAATTGTTTAGGTATGAAAAAGATGGAATACAAGGGGAAACAATGGCACGATAAGTGTTTCTGTTGTGCCCATTGTAAGAATCCAATTGGGACAAAGTCATTCATTCCAAAAAATGAGGATGTCTATTGTGGAAGTTGCTATGAAGAGAAATTCGCAACTAGATGTAATAAATGTAAAAAGGTAAGGAAAAAGAGGACTGGAAAGAAGAGTTCAAGGTGATAACAACTGGAGGAGTGACGTATAAGAATGAGCCGTGGCACCGGGAATGCTTCTGCTGTACCCATTGTAATGTCTCTTTGGCAGGTCAACGGTTTACAAGCAAAGATGAGAAGCCATATTGTGCCAACTGCTATGGAGAACTCTTCGCGAAACGGTGTAATGCTTGTACGAAGCCTATTACTGGTAGGTGCCTCTCAGGAGAGATTAAGAGTTTAGGTATCGGTGGAGCGAAGTTTATTTCCTTCGAAGATCGTCACTGGCACAACGACTGCTTCATTTGTGCTCAGTGTAGTACCTCCCTTGTCGGGAAAGGATTCATCACCGATGGCACGGACATTCTGTGTCCAGAATGTGCGAAAGCACGGCTGATGGCCGCTAATTCATGACCTCAGAAGCATTCCCCCCTGCCTTTCACGCAATTCTCGTATTCTTCCCCCCGGTGCATGAGACCGTCTTAGCCACACAAGGGTACGCTCTTCTCGCGCCATCTAGTCATCACTTCGCTTAGCTCCTTCCTTTCTCTCCTTATTTTTCTGCTTAATATAGTTTTTTCCGAGCACATCGAATCACCCGCAACATATGTCTGTGTATATATTCCTTCTATCCATCCCCGACACAGCGCTTTTATTCCTGACACTTCCCCCCCCCTCCTTAATGGTATCAGTTATTAAATAAACATTATTATCATTGACTCTGGAATCGTTTATCCTTCTAGACGAATAGACACAATCGATAAATAAATAACTGCTTGCTTGAAATAAAACTAAGACTTTGAGAGCATTTTATTTCATCATTTTAACTATCTTAAAAAATCAAGTACATGTAAAGTAGAATAAAATTATACTGATTTGGTCCTGCATTTGAGTAGATCCATCCGTCTATTCGCGGGATGTCTGCATAGTTTGAAAGAGCATCGTCATCATCACTCTTCTCCTTTCCTGTCTATTATTCTCAATGGCTTCTTTCCCCATAATCTCTGCGCAGCTATGGCGTACGTCTCCGCTTCTTTCGCCTCAGTAGGCGTGTCCAATCGATGCGGCGGAAAACAGCAGTGCCGCAATACTTCTGGCCTTATTTCCCTTATTTCTTGGCACAATTACTAATCATATACACGGCTGCATATAACTTCCTTCGTTCTCTTTTCTTGTAGATGTTTTGTAGATGGGATTTAAAATGACTAATCAGTGGATAAAGAAGAAAAGAGGGGGGGGGGGGGGGGGGTGGATATCCCTAATCCACATCTCGTGATCCATTCTATACTCTTTCTCTATCTCAGGAGACTTTTCTTCTTCCACTTCCTCCTCCTTTCTAGGTGTTCTTTCATAACCTTTCCTTTTCCCTGCGCGGCCATTATCTCGAAGCAGCACTCAACATATTATTGATGTGTAGTCTCATCTTCCAGAGGGATTTTTTTTCTCAAAATATCCTTTCCAGATCGTAGCCATGCGACAGCTTCTGCTGTCTGTGGTGGCTTTGGCCTTCGTGCCATCTGCTTGGGCCGTCAAATGTTATGATTGTGTTGGAAATGACTGTTTGGGCCGCTTTTGTGACGGAGATTACTGTGTCCTTAGTAACTTTGCTAGTAGATGGGGCAATATAGATTTTGGGAAGCCGAAAGTTGTAAAGGTAGCTGTCCTTCTCTATCTTTTACTCTTTTTTCAGGGATGTATGAAAGGAAATCTGCTTCGAAACGATGTCCGAAGTCATTGTGAAGTAGCGGAAGACGACCCGAGTGTAAGTGTTGTTCCTTTTCTAAAAAAACAGCAGCTTTTGGAAGAAACCCGACACCAATGTCCCAGTGTGTGAATAAGGGCAACTGGAGACCTCTTTATGGGGGATGAAGGTGGGGGAAATCAATAGGGGAACAGCGATTTCTCATGGATGGCGTTGACGGGAGAGAGGGACTGATTTCTCGTTTACTCCGACAAACTAATTACGGGAACCAAACGACCGCATTTCCTGTCGCAATTGGATTCCATATTTATTTTTCTGTCTTCTTGAATTATAAATAGATGTCAATTCTAAACAAAATAAGGCGTTCAGGAGGTCTTCACCTGTTTCTGTGACAACAAAAACAACTGCAATGGAGGGAAAGCCGTTACCCGACTAGAGAAAGAGGAGATCAGGCTGGTATGATATACTCTTGGCTCTTTCAATTTTTAGATCCAATGTCAATGTGATGGAGATCATTGCGATGGAAAAACGTGTATTGGAGAGATGTGCACCTATGTTGTGAATCATAAGACGAATATAGTTGAGAAAGGCTGTGTCAATGCGTCGGTCAGTCTTTCCTCTTTCCTTCACTCTTTCTTCTTCAGATACCTTTGCTCGAACGACGTTCCACGGGTTCTTGTATGATTCCTCCAATCACCGGAGCTATGCATCACAGTGTAGCCATGGTAGGCTGTTTTCTCACGGTCGAAAATTCCCTTTCAGAATCCTGACGAACTCTTAAATACCGAGTCATGTGTCTGTGGAAAGGAATTCTGCAACTTGGAGAAACCGAAGATCAACGTTCCAGAGACGATGAACTGTCCAGCCATGGTAGAGGCCAATATCAAAGGGACAAAGGTATGACTTTTCTCAATGATAATTCTTTTTTAGATGAAATCGATCAACACGACCTGTGACGGAGAATTCTGTTTCAAAGTAGAAGTAGAATCGAAGGAATTGGGACCTATAAAAAGCTATAAAGCCTTTGGATGTGCTTCGTTTACGGGAGAGGACGATCTGGCAGAAGAACTGAATGCTCAAGGATGTGCTAAGTTCATAAGTGAAAGGCTGAACGTCACAGCCTGTTATAAAGTGAGAGCATATACAGACAGATTATTTTCAGACTGATAATAAAGATGCAGTAGGAAGAGCAAGAGCGAAACAAAAGATAACTACGAGGAGGGGAAAAGGAAAAGGAAGAAAACCATTAAGTAGAGAAGAAGAAGAAGAAGAAGAAATGGAGGAAGATGAGGAGGAAGAGATGGAGGAACAACCAATGAGAAAAGAGAAGATCAAACAGAAGGAGGAGGAAGACGAACCACAGAAAGAAGAGACAGTGGAGGAGAGACGGAAAGAAGGGGAAAAAGAGAATGAAGAGGAGAAGAAGGAGGAAACTCCTGAGATTCTTATCTTCGAGAAACCAACTGAGGCTCCCATCCCCGACGAGTCCAACACCACCATGGTAATAGATTCATTAGATATATTACGTTTTTAGATAACCGTCTTCATTCTCATTATGCTCTGTATTGTTGTGTCAGGAGCTGTTTGGAAATTCGAACTTCACAAAAAGCTCTTCCGTTCGAGTTATGACAGCGTCGCCGGCGGATGATGCTCCTTCTGATTTACCGTCCTTTGCACCTTTCACTTAAATCTCCCGGTCACCGTTCACCCAAAGAGCAATATATTCCTCGCTCAAGTGTCGTTTAGACAGCAGCTTTAGATTTCGATCTCTTTGTTGAGCTTCGATATATATTTCTATTGTTTTTTGCACTAATTTATTCGTTTTTTTGTGACGACATAAAATCATATCTAGAAGAGTCAAATGATTCATTCGAAGTGAGCGAAATAAGATGCAAAGAGAATGGATATGGTAGCAAAGAGTACGAGAAAAAATAAAAAGAAAATAAAGGGAAAATATGGAAAGGATATAGGCACACGAAATGAATAGACCAGTCTGTATCACTCTTCTTCCTCTTCTTCATCATTTTCTCCTGCTTCTGCAACATGGACCGGCGGGGAACTGTTCTGTGGCTTTAGATGATGAACTCCTTTGTATTCCTTCCCCAAATGTTCCACCGTCGATTTCCATTGGTCTATCTCGGATTTGTCTTGAGCCAGTGTCCCCATATAGGCGACTCCGATGATATCGTCCCCAGTGCATGTCCTGAAACAAAACGACCTCGTTTGGGTATATTTCCGTTACAAATTGAGTCAGCCCTGATTGTTTCACAGCTTTGTTTGTTCGTAGGCGAAAGAATCTAATATATGAGGTTAAAAACGAAAACGGCTCCCCCCGATCGTCGACCGTGAAATTCATCGAAATTGAAGAGGAGACGGCTGATGTCATCGGCAAGCAATTATCTCGTAGGAAATCTCAATTAGAAGGAATCTCTGTTTCCCTTCAATTCTCTTCAAAGAAGAACGAGACGGCGTCTACCCGATTGACACCCTTCCCCTGACTATCAGATCTTCCCCTCAAAGTTCACAAACCTTTGCATGTCGTGGACGGAGATAGTGATTTTTGTCTGAGCCAATCCGTTTTTCGTCGTATCGAACAGAAACATGACAGCCTCGTTGTAAACGGCAGAGGTTGTGGACTTAAGCACCCGACTGGACTTCGTTTGGGTCTTGCTTCCCTGCTGCATCGTGATCTTGATACAAACATCTGCAAGACAGACATTAGACACGCAAAATAGCCGGCCGATTTATCTCGTTACTCATGATAATCGCCGACAAAACACGGCAATCTCGAACTCACCAGGAGCGCCGGTGAAACCCCAACGGGGGAGATCGTCGGCCTTTTTCAGATTGATCGTCAGACGCTTCGAATCCTTCTCAATACACGACGAGATATGAATCTTTCCCAATTTCTAAAAATTTTCAATGAAAAATGGAAGGAATACCTTCGGGGTTTGTGTTTTTATCTCCTCTATTACTTTTATCTCCTTCTTCGTATTCAACTCTCGAATCTCTCTCAATGGAATAACAGCCTCTCCGATTAGAATATCTTTTCCTAATTTAGCTGATCCTTGATGGTAGGCTGCAACCATGACAGACTTCGTGTCGAGATCTTCGATAGTGACGTTGTCGAAGAAGAATTCCTAAATAGAGGAAGTGTCTGATCGATTGAGTCAGAGAAGAAAGCCCCTCGACTGATTAGTCTGCTTACCTGATTGAAAACGGGATCTCTTCCTCGTTTTGTCTCGGATGATTGCTCTTTTCCCGTCTTTAATCCGGGGATTGATACTTTGCACATGGCATGAATCTCCATCTCTGGCTTCAACTGTCCCGCTAAGGCTGAAAACGATCCGTTGGTTGGCGCCCGTATTGTTTGCTCATATCAGGATTCATTTCCTCATTAATAATGTCCGATTTCATCGTCAGAATATCATCAGGACAGCCTCATCACGCTCGAAGTTTATAATCTCTCAACCCGACCAGTTAAGGCTCTCCCGTCTCTCGTCTTCTTATGATCTAATTAGTCAAAAAGACAAAAATAGGAGGATTCATTATCAGATCGTTGAGGCGTATTTACGTCAAGAGACTCACCTTCGATCTTCAATATGGAGATACGAAGACGTTTTCTGACGGGAAAGTGTTGGAGATTACAATGGACGAGACCCAGTCCAGTTGGTCGTGGCTCGGAGCCACTGCAAATGAACAGTCATAAAGACGAAATATGAAGAGGAAGGAGGACGAGACATTCCCAACCGATAGAGGGACATCCGACATGGGTATTGTATAGCTGCCTGTTGCCATGGCGAAATTTCAAAGTTTCAGAGTTATGACACGATTTATAGCCCCGGAACTTAGAGATCTGTCTTTTACCTGAATGAGCTAGAAGAAGGGACGGCGGTGGAATCAGGCGGAAGTGGAGAGATCGAAACACTCGGACCGTAGAGAGATGGATCTAGACCATGGGCGACGGGATCTTCACAGTCACTTCCCGCTTTTCCATTCGACAGCTGAAATGTCGTCTTTCTTCCTCAACGTAAAGTATTTTGACGAGGCCGATGAGGACACTTCAAGGGCCGGGCTCAATCCGAACACGATTGCATTAGGTGCATCGAGAGTGCCTCGAAGAGGCGTTTACGCGCCGTTAAGAGGATGTTTTTTGAAAGAAGAAGAATGGGACTCTCCCGTCAGATTTCCCATATTAGAGTCACTGCAAAAACACCAACCCAGTCATATAATTATGCAATTTCTACTGGATTTTTGGCCGTCGTTTTCCCCCCAGGGGAACCGCGTGTTCTATGAGGTTCTCATTGAATATAATTAGACGATCTTTTATTAGCCTTTGGGATTATGAGATATATATTCGACTCGACAGAACGAAAGAAGAGTTCCTTATTGAAAGGGACCCGTCGATTGTGTCTTGTTTTCCGCCAGAATGGACGCCTCTCTTGCATATTCATCGTCACAATTGGAGCCCAAACCAAAAACAAAAAAGAGAGGCTGGCTCTATCTTTAGCGTGAATGTCGTGACAGACAAATTGCCCGAGTCGTAATCTCTCTTTGCAAAACAATTATCATTTTTGGTATATAATATCTTCGACAGTCTTTTAGTCTTTTTTCTCACTGATGCCAGTCCCCCGGGGGGTCCCCGACGCAACACGCGCCATTCCCGACTCAATCCTGACACGGGAAACAAAAGGACGAGTTAGCTGTCTGGAGACTCGACTTGATTAGCTTTGTTGGAGCTGACCACGTGTACTATGTAAATCGAGGACGAAGTGGGAAAAAAAGATCCCTCTCCTCCGGTCAAAAAGTCTATTAAGAATAAAAGAGCTTCTCTCTCGCGGTCGGAGACGTGAATGATTAACGAGATCCTTTTCTCAAGTGCGAGTAACCTACGCGTGCTCAATTGGCCGTCGACCGGCGGAGGAGGGAGAATTATACCTAATCCCCCTTCTCCATCTACTTGTAGTACGACTTCTTTGTCTTCAAAAAGCTCAACCATCATCTAATCTAATTATCCCTTGTTTTCATTCCCGTCGATGGATAATTGGCCGGTGGATTCCACGTGGTTTGACACATCCAAGAAGCCCCTTTTACACAACAAAATCGCCTAAAAGGAATCAAGAAGCACGTGACTCTTGATGGCCAGTCTTTAATTTGTTGGTCTAGGAACTCCCCCGAGGTGAAAAAGTTTCGATTGGAGCGAAAAATAGAAAACAGCAGGTGGGAATAACTGCCTACCTGTTCAATAGAATTGGAGGAGCTTGATTTGGATTGTGTTCCTTCTGGAGTATCCAGTGGATGTTCGATGGAACTACCGAGATCCAAGCTGGACATGACCTAAAAGAAAATAAAAAGAGTTGATTGGAGGGAAAACAAAGGGAGGAGGATAACGAGACAACAACAAACCGAATCAGTGACAGAGGCTTCGATGATGGGGATTTCCGGAATGGGTTCTGGAGTGGCGACATCCGGACTGAGAGAATGAGCTGAGCGAAGAGAACGGGGCGAGTTGGGAGAACGAGGCGTGACAACAGGAGATGGCTGCTGAAAACATCACGTTGATCGAGGATCGATGAGTAATTTCTTGAAAATTTTTTCTAGTGGGCAAACAAAACAAACTCGAATAGCCCTCAGGCAACAATTTTTGAGAACGAAGTATCTTTTGATAAACTTACTCCGGGTTCAGCTGTTGGGGGTCTCGGGAGGATTCTTCCGGAGGGTCGACGCTCCAGAAAAGCTGAAGGACAACGAAAATCCGGAGAAAGAGGCGGAGGAGTTGGAAGAATCCGAGGAGAACTGAAAATGATCATGAGTCAGAGAGAAAAAAAGGAAAAGGATCCCGAGGGATTTCTGGAGGGGATTTTGTGACTAACCTTGATCTCCTTGCCGGTGTTTGAGGGAGCTGCCGCCGTCGACAGACTGGTACCGGCTCCAAAAGAGCCGGATACAAGCCACGGGGCTCCTGCATGATGCTCCTCTCCGTATAAGGAATTAAGGGGCGGGCACTCTGGCAGGGACGAGGGGCGTGGTCGAGATTGAAGGGTGCCTGCAATGGATAGATGAAAGTAGTCGAGGGGGGTTATGTTATACGAAGGAGGGAGGAGGGAAACACCTGGCTACCTTGAAATGGAATCATTCAACGTCAAACAAGCAGGATTATACGAGGAACACGTTAGTTATGAGACAGTCTTTTTTCACCTGAAATAATAACAGACCAAGAAGAAAAGGCCATGTGCTGTGTCCTTTTCAATAGAATGACGAGTAAATGAACTTCTCCCATACTAATTCCCTCGATCAAAAGATCTACCCCTTTATGTGCCTCTTTTATAACCAGGACTTCTTCCCTTGATGATTCTCTTTGGTCATCATTATCTACAGTAGAATCTTGGTCATTTCTCATCCTGTTGAAGTATTTCCGGTAATATTTTTAATAAAAAAAATATATTTGAGATGACGTTTTTAGATGAAAAAGAGAAGAAAGAGGAAAAAGCTAATTATCCCATCTTTATTCTTGCGTCACGATTGGATTCTTGAAAACAAGGAAAGAAAGTTTCCCCGTCCTTTCCCTCTTTTTTCTCTTTGCTGCGAAACAGCTATGTTTTCTTCGGGATTACACTTTCGCAAGGGCCCGGAACCAGCGGCCAGGTGCCCGACGAGCCATTTTACAAAGCCACATTGCCATTGGTTATCTATTGTATTGTATTAATATGAAAAAAATTCCCTTCCTTCGGAAAGAGAACGGGTGATCATCGATGTCAAAAGAGAGGAGACATTTGCTTGAAGGGAAAAGAGAAAGTTTACCAGACTGAAAGATATGAGAAAAAGCTCAAAGAGGAAAGACCACGCTCAAGCAACGAAAAAAGTCCTTGGCAACGGTTTCGAGGAAGGAAGATGTTCGAGGAAGTCCTTTGTAGCCGTTTGTTCTTCTTGGTTATATCCTCCTAGATCTACAACGAATCTTATCGAAAACAGCCGACAGAAGATATGATTCATTCCGAATGATCAGAGGGGTGAGTAGATGTTCTCCTTCGTGTATTGGAGAGTATGGGATACCGATCGCGAGCTTATGCCCTCGTCTAACCCGAAATGACCATCCGAGGTCGTCTTGCTGTCCATAGAATCGCCTCAGGACCTACTCCGAGTGGGTGCGAGTGGATGCGGGGGGCGTAGGAGGATATTTCTGGCCGACCGCTTTACACACTCCGAGGCTGCCGCGGCGGTGCTGAGCTCAGTAGCCAAGCCGCGAGCTACGAAACACGAGTCATGTCTCTGTACAGGAGCCCCTCTCAGGTACTTTTTATTTTTTCGGGTTGCCTTTCTATTTATCTCCATATGTATACCCCTATTTCAAATCTTGTCAAAATTCTCATTCTAGGCTCCTTCTTCTGGGGCAAATCTATATCACAGTCCATCACAGGTAATCCCCCGTTCGAATCCCTTTCGATTCTTTTCCAAACTATCTAACGTTATGTCCATTAACATCTAACCTATTCATAAACAAAAAAAACCGTCTCTTTTCAGGCCAACGCCGTGTACAAATCTCCCTCGATGAGCGCCTTTGGCGCCCCATTCGGCTCCATGTCAGTGGCTGATCTCGGATCACTCACCCGACTAGAGGTTTGTTCTTTTCTTTTTCTTTTCATATTTGGAAATGAAAAAAGATAGAAGCAAAAGGAAAAGAGAGTGGGAGATGATGAATCATTTGTGGGGATATTCAACGAATGGCAGGAGAGGCCAATTAGTCGGATGGCGGACGATGAATCGAATGTTGATTCTCATCCGGTGACTTCTGAGAATTCCTTTGATCTCGGGGGTCTATTCCACATTTTATAGCTCATTTCCCTTTCTTACACTCCAAATTTTAGGACAAAATCCGTCTACTCCAGGAGGACCTCGAATCCGAAAGGGAACTTAGGAACCGAGTGAGTCTCTCTCCTGTTTTCCTGTATGGCTTCAGATCGAACGTGAACGTGCCGATCTCTCCGTCCAACTGATCGCTTTGACTGATCGTTTGGAAGATGCTGAGGGAACGACGGACAGTCAGGTGAGATTTTTTCCTGCGCTCTAATCGGTCGATTCAGATCGAAGCGAACAGAAAGAGAGAGGGTGAGTTGATGAAGCTTCGCAAGCTACTCGAGGAGTCTCAACTTGAGTCTGAGGATGCGATGAACGTTCTCCGTAAGAAACATCAGGACGCCTGTCTTGACTACCAGGATCAGATTGAACAACTTCAGAAGAAGAATGCCAAGTAAGAGAGGATCAAATCGATTATCGGCTGTCAATAGGGGGGTCTTCAATCCCGCGCGCGGCTCCTTTCTTTACACAAATTTTTTCATCGCAATCGGCCAACGCGCGCGTCCGTTGTAACAACTGCGCGCCACGGCAACTCGGCACGTGTTGTGGGGGCATTGTGCTCGGATTTTCCAGGAAAAGAAAAATATGAAAAGAGAATTGATTACGCATCTTTTAATGCAAGATGAAGCGCATTGAAGAAAACTGATCAAAAGGCCAATGAGAGAGGATTACAAAGGGAAAAACAGGATTACTCGGGGGAGAGCAAAGAGAGAAAATAAAGGAAAAATTCAGGATCGACCGTGAACGTCAGCGTCTTCAACACGAAGTCATCGAACTAACAGCTACCATCGACCAGGTTCAGAAGGACAAGGTACGTCTTTGGGCAAATGAACCGCCTCCGGCGCGAGTTATTGAGCTGGCAAAAGATTTATGGCGACGGAATTGTTGGGCGAAAAAAGCACACTTGGGGCTACTCTCGAGAGTAAGATGATGCTAGTCTGATTGGCATCTCCTCTTCGTCACTTCCCGTAACATGAGTCAAAGGGGATCCCCCTATCATCATCTGGAGACTGCTTGATGTGTTTCTTAGTATACAAACAACGTCCTGCCAGGCGCATCTCTGCCAGCTCTCTCGGACTCCTAGTGTAAAGCGTAAAGCGTTGGTGGGGTTGACTAGGAACAGGAAAAAGTGAACATCAGCCATCCAATCAGTCAAAAACACTTAGAGACACCCCCATTTTGGGATATTCCAGTTTGGATAGGCTCCAGTTTCTCGCCTAATTTGGCATCGACGGCTGAAAACATTTTTGCTACGTCACAGAAACCACTTGACGCCAACTCTACACACAGTATTTACGCAGGAAATCAGCCGGTTGAGAGAATTTTTCCCAAGGGAAGAGAGGGGACTTTATCTTCAATACAATAGAGAGGGTCACGAGGAGGGATCTCCTAGAGGGAAAGCCACCATGTTAAAAAGGATTTCAGCACAACGCCGAGAAGGCTGCCGAACGTTTCGAAGCTCAGACAATCGAGTTGTCGAACAAAGTCGAAGATCTCAACAAACATGTCAATGACCTCGCCCAACAGCGTCAACGTCTTCAGGTCGAGAACAACGAACTCCTCAAGGTGGGTCGTTCTCTTTTATTGATATCTGTTTGCTTCCCAAAAGAGTTCCCTTCTGTTGACATTTCTCCCCATAGTGTCAGCCATTTTCTGATCCTGAAGTCGACATCAGCCCGTCCGGATGGCGGCCGCCTCAACTGAACATCAACGCAAATACACCATCGCCCCCGGAAGCAAACAGTTATCGATCGATCCGTCATGATCTCAAAAACTAAGCGGGATCTTTCAGGAAGTCCACGACCAGAAGGTCCAACTCGACAACCTCCAACACGTCAAGTACACCCTCGCCCAACAGCTCGAGGAAGCTCGTCGTCGTCTTGAGGATGCCGAGAGGGTATGTCGTCTCTCTAATTGAGACATCCATCAAAAACAACTCGACACCTCATTACGGCCATTTGGCACGAGTGTCTAGTTTCATGACGAAAGACAGGGAACATTTCATTCCAGGAACGCAGTCAGCTGCAGTCTCAGCTCCACCAGGTACAGCTTGAGCTCGACTCTGTCCGTACTGCTCTTGATGAGGAGTCTATTGCTCGTTCCGATGCTGAACATAAGTTAAATCTTGCTAACACTGAGATCACTCAATGGAAGAGCAAATTCGATGCTGAGGTGAGAAGAGGGTGAAAGAGAGAGAGAAAGAATCGTCTATAGGTCGCCCTCCACCACGAAGAAGTCGAGGATCTCCGCAAGAAGATGCTTCAAAAGCAGGCCGAATACGAGGAACAGATCGAGATTATGCTCACAAAGATCAGCCAGCTCGAGAAGGCCAAGTCTCGTCTCCAATCGGAGGTCGAAGTTCTCATCGTCGATCTCGAAAAGGCCCAGAATACCATTGCTATCCTCGAAAGAGCCAAGGAACAACTCGAGAAGCAGGTCGCCGAACTCAAGGTCTGTCTTCCCACACTCTGTTTACTCCTCTGATCTCTTCAGGTTCGTATCGACGAGCTCAACGTCGAATTGGAGGCTGCTCAACGCGAACTTCGTGCTGTCAACGCCGAGCTCCAGAAGATGAAACATCTATACGAAAAGGCTGTGGAGCAGAAGGAGGCTCTTGCCAGAGAGAACAAGAAGCTCCATGGTGAGTGACACACTATCTTCCAATAAAGATGTTTAGACGAACTTCACGAGGCCAAGGAGGCTCTTGCTGATGCTAATCGCAAACTGCACGAGCTCGACCTCGAGAACGCCCGTCTTGCCGGAGAGATTCGCGAGCTTCAAACGGCTCTTAAGGAGGCTGATGCCCAACGTCGTGATGCCGAGAACCGTGCTCAGCGTGCCCTCGCTGAGCTCCAGGCTCTCCGTATCGAGATGGAACGTCGTCTCCAGGAGAAGGAGGAGGAGATGGAAGCCCTTCGCAAGAACATGCAGTTCGAAATTGACAGACTTACCGCCGCTTTGGCCGATGCCGAGGCCCGCATGAAGGCCGAGATTTCTCGCCTGAAGAAGAAGTACCAGGCCGAGATTGCCGAACTCGAAATGACCGTCGACAACCTCAACAGAGCCAACATCGAGGCCCAAAAGACAATCAAGAAGCAGTCCGAGCAGCTCAAGATCCTACAAGCTGCCCTCGAAGATACACAGCGTCAACTTCAACAGACCCTCGACCAATATGCCCTCGCCCAGAGAAAGGTCGCCGCTCTCGCTGCCGAGCTTGAAGAAGCTAAGACTGCTCTCGATAATGCTATCCGTGCACGTAAGCAGGCTGAGATCGACCTCGAGGAGGCTAGCGGACGCATCGCTGACCTCACTGCCATCAACAATAATCTTACCTCCATCAAGAACAAACTCGAGACTGAACTCTCAACCGCCCAAGCCGATCTCGACGAGGTCACCAAAGAACTCCACGCTGCCGATGAACGTGCCAATCGTGCTCTGGCCGATGCTGCTCGTGCCGTTGAACAACTTCATGAGGAACAGGAACACTCGATGAAGATCGACGCTCTTCGCAAGTCCCTCGAAGAACAGGTCAAGCAGCTCCAAGTCCAAATCCAGGAGGCCGAAGCCGCTGCTCTTCTCGGAGGAAAGCGTGTCATTGCCAAGCTCGAGACCCGTATTCGTGATCTGGAAACTGCTCTTGATGAGGAGACCCGCAGGTAAAGAAAATATTAGATGATAAAAGAACTTTGCAGGCACAAGGAGACCCAGAATGCTCTGCGCAAGAAGGACCGTCGTATCAAGGAAGTTCAACAGCTGGTTGATGAGGAACACAAGAACTTTGTCATGGCTCAAGATACCGCCGACCGTCTTCTGGAGAAGCTCAACATCCAGAAGAGACAGCTCGCTGAAGCGGTAAAGAACTTTTCAGAGGAAGAAATCACAATGTTTAGGAGGCCGTGACTATGCAGAATCTTCAAAGAGTAAGGCGATACCAACACGAGTTGGAAGATGCTGAGGGAAGAGCTGACCAGGCCGAGTCCAGTCTCCATCTGATTCGTGCCAAGCACCGCTCCTCTGTCGTCACAGGAAAGGCCGGATCCAGCAGCAAGGTCAATTTGTGAACCAGTGTCCCGTTTCGCTAACAACTCCTTATCGTTGTAACTGTCCTCGATGTCCGAGTGTCTTCCTTACCTTGCTCAATGAATCTTTGACCACTTTCCGTTTCAGATCTACGTTATGGAGGACGACTATTAAACACCTTCTTCCTGTTGTCGTCGCCCTGTATATTTTCGTTGGACATTCTCTAGTTGCTTAGCTACGTGGCCACGTACTCTTCACCCGACAATCGATCGATCCCTTTCTTTTTTTTTGGTTGACGATGACGTCTCCCCAGTTCCTGATCGTCGTTGTCCTTCTTTTTTTTCCAGCGCGCGCGTCCCCTCTTATTTCTTTCTCATCTTCTTTTTTCTTTGTCCTAATATATCCCCAGATTTTAAACTCGTTGCCTAGCACTGGATTATCTGTCCTACTTGAAAAGTGTTGGACGAGTAAATGAAGTTTATATGAAGAGCTTTCTTCTCGTGCCTAATGACAGCTGCCACGCGTAGGTGGAAACGTCAGTTGTCGATCTACCTCCTCGATCCTCGATCCTCGATCATGTCGACGAATGGGTCAAAACAAAAGGGACAAACACATCAATCCCTTATCAACATTCGTGGTCGCAGAGAGATAAGGGGTGTGAAGGAACTTGGACTGTACAACTAGTGAAAGATGAAACATCAGTGAAACATCAGAAACACTTTTTCTAATTGTTCTTCACCAAACAAATGATATCATTTCGTGTAGTTCTTTAAGAAACAAATAAAACTCTTCATATCTATCTCTAACAAATATGACTCCGTAAAAGCGAAACGCACAACGTGGAAGAGGCACTAAAATGGTGCTGTCGGCAGACTACGTGACCAGCACGATATACTATTTACACTAAATAAAGGAAATGCAAATATCACAGGGAAAGGGCAACTGATGAGTGAGATATCTAAAAAGACTAATACTTAGAAGGGACCCGTGAAGAGGACAAGCGGGAAACAAGAGACTCCAGTTGTTGAATTGATTGTTGTCGAGACTGAAGACTGCTTCGAGTACCGTCCGATCGAGAAAGACGACCACTGCTTCGACTGTTGGATCTCTCAGCAGCCAGGAAGGGCTAGAATTCAATTTATTAAAGGAGAAATGGATACTTACTGTGAAGTCTCTTTCGAATTTCTTGGTTGTTTCAAACTTTTGGAATACGTAAGGCTGAGTGTTGATGTAGAATCTGTTCCGGGACGGGATTTTCTCAAAACTCCGTTGAGACTTGTCTATCTGATACTCGCAGACGAGAACATCTTCCTCCTTGAAGTAGGGAACGGTTGGTCGTCCTTTCTCCCAAATATCAACATCGAGGACAGTACATCGTCCGACGACAGAATCAAGAGGAAGGGTGTCGTAGAAGGGAGTTGCGAAGACTTCATTCCGATGGAAATGTCGACCAGGATCACAGATAGTCTCATGGGGACGGGCATAGTAAAAACCGAAAACGAATCGATGACCGCCGGGGGAGACAAAGAGTCTCTCTACCCGGAATATCCGAAGATCTTTCCTAGGTCCAGGTGCTTTCAATTCCCTCGTTGGCGGAAGGGGGTTAGGTGTTTTGATCACCTTGTCTTCATTCCTTCTCTTTTTCTCATTGATTTCCGACAATTTCTTTAAGATCTTCTTGTGTTCATCTGTCTCCGTCTTCTCCAAATAGATTGTCTCGAACTGGCGGACTTGGATGCCTCGATTGTTCTTCAATGCCTTGTAATAGACACATCCTTCTAGTCGAAGCTCTGGTTGTCTGACTAATTGAACATCAGTCGATGGAATGCCTCCTTCGATTTCTCCACTACAAAGACGGCACTGATAGAACTTGGTGCTCTCATCGATGTTTCCAACACAATCTGTATGAAGCCAGAAATTACAGGCATCGCACTGAAGCATCTTTCCATCTTCTTCAAGGGAACCACACTCACAACGGACCTAAAGAAAAAGATATGATAAGAGTGAAGAACTCACAGCATCTGCTCGTTTGTTGGCTGTTCCCTTTGGCCATGCCTCATCTGGATTGTAAGATCCAACTGGGTTAGGAATATTCAGATAATTGAGGTCCATATCCCGGTTGTATCGAACATCCTTCTTCTTCTCCTTCGTGTCATTTGACAAATAATGGTTGGACAAGGCTTGGAAGACGCTATCCAGATCGTCGTCATTAAGTCTATTCAAAAGAGATTCGACCGCTTGTTGGAATATGACATGGTCGTTGAGACGGACAGCCTTTTGGAGGTTGGTGACAACAGCTACTGCTCGGTAGGGAAGGGAGCCATCTACTCGACGAATACGAAGTATCAAACTATCGAAGATTTTTTGCAAGGGGTTGACATTAATAGAAGACGATGATTTGGGAACAACTAAAAACATAAAAAGAAAGAGAAAGACACTCACAGCTTCTCCTGGCTTTTTGGATAGTTTTCTGTCGATTTCGAAGAAGGAAACGACGACTGTTTCTCGCCTGTTCCATTTCTACAACTGATAATTCTTCAGTATTCGATAGTACCTAAATTAATTGTTTGATAATTATGAGAATAGATAGACTAACGGCATTTCTCGACCGCTTGACGATCTTGCAACACTTGGGATCCGTCTCTTGACAGGAGACGCAAGCTCGATTGACGGGCAAGAGCCCGTTCATCGAGATGGTCACCTCGGTGTTGGAGGCGAGGTCGACCAGAGGGAAGAGACCCGCTCGAAGATTCCCGTTAATCGACCAGACTTCGAGACGACTGTTCGGACGACAGGAGTGCTTCACATAACGGCAAATATTCCCTTTCTTTGTGGCATCAATGAACAGGGACGGGGACAAACAAAGCAGACGGGGAATTTCTTCCTTTTCAACATAGTTTTTATACCTTTTCTCTGCCTCTACGAAAGAGATGACTTCTCCGGCATATTCACCCTGAAGGGAAAAATAAAAGAAATAAGAAAATAACCAACCAGGAACTCTCCTGCTCTCTTGGCCACCTTCGTTTTCAATGATTTTTTCGACTTCGGTCCACTGGCAGAAAGCAACCGAACAGCGTCATCTTTCCAAAACTTTTTGTTGATGCACATAGAAGTCTGACAGTTGGAGGGACATTGGACGAAAAGAGCTCGGTTAATACACTCTGCATCGCTGGAGCAAGAACCACGGGTACAGGCACATCGGATGATAGGAACTCTCCAGCCAGGAAGATTCTCTTTACAAACACCTGATAAGCCAGATATTTAAAAATAAAAGGTCATACTTTTTGGAATCTCCTCGTAGTCTAGATCAATCTTTCGCTCTATAGGATCAAAACTGCTCGATGAATCTCCTTGTCTTCGTTTTTGTGGTGTTCTCGTCGATGTTCTGCTTACTCTCTGTTCTTCTGGCTCTTGTTTTAATGGAGTCTCCATTGCTTTCCTTTTCCTTTCTGCCTTTTTCATCTGAAAGAGAATCAATATCAGGAATATCTTACTTTATTTTCTTCCACCTTCTTTATCTCTACTTTATACTGGCTGAGTGTTTTGTCCTTCCATAAGAATATTTTATCGTCTTCTCGTTTTTTTCTCTTCTTTAACGCCTCCCAATCGACTGTGAATATCTTATTTCGTCCTTTGATCGACTTTCTTCCATGTCTCTCTCTTTCTCCTATATGAAGTTCCTTCACTCCGTCTGTCATCTTTTCGTATAGATTGTTCAATTGTCGTTCTAACATTCTCCTCATCGCCTCTCGATACATCTTCCGACTATCTGAAGGGGTGAAGACTGTCTCGTCCACTTTCGTGGTCGGCTCCTCTTCGCTCTTTTTCACTTCATCACTGGCTGAACTGCTTGGTCTTTTCTTCTTCGTCCTTTCTGTCGACGTTCTCTTTACCGGTCTTTTTCTTCCTGCCGTTATTGGTGTCGTTACCGAGATTCCCATCCTTTTCTGTATCTCCGTGGCTATTTCATACGCTTTCGCTGGATCTAACTGAATCAACTGTTCAGATATCTTGGCATTGTCCATCGTGTCCAGAGTGATAGAGACTGTGACGGGAGCCGTCGTCTCACATTCTGATCCATTAGTCGAATGTTCCTCGCGAAGGCCACTGAAACAAACATCATAAGAAATATTGCGAGTAAATTAGATGAGGAAGAAATAATTAAACATACCTCGGTCCCGGCAAACAATAATCGGTTTCGTCTTCTTCTTGATCGATCGGAATAAGTCGAGGCATATCTGCGTAATCTTCTTCTTCTGGTCGATCTTCACACACCGACATACACGCTTCGATCTGAAAAAAATAGAAAGAGGAAGGGAAAATACCGTGGGAGGACTATCTCTATGATGAGAAGGAGGAGAACCAGGAACAGATTGAATGCCAGAATCGGGTGTGGTGGAGGAGTCATTTGACGACTGCCACGTACCAGCTCGAGAGCCAGCCTATAAGAGGAAAAATGTTAATCAATGACGAAGAGAACCCACCTGATCCCGTAAACGAGGCATACTCTGTTGAACCACGACGGGAGGTGACATTGGAGAGGAGGCTGCAAGGGGAGAGGAGGAACAGACGGAGAGACTTCGTGGCTGTTGCGAACAGGGACTGGACATGTTGGGAGGAGGAGTAACGAAGTTGGACGAGGGTGTAGACGGCACTCTGGGGACAGGAGTCGACCAGGTGGTGCCAATTGGAAGTGGGGTCACGGAGACATTCGCCGGCACAAGATACTAAGAAAAGGAGATAATAATAAGAGAGAAGGAAGGACTTACTCTGGGGGCTGTATCACCGGAGACGGTAATGGAAGAACCAGTCGTTAGTACTCGAACAGGACCCGAAGCTCCAGCTGAGCCGGGTCTGGCAGTCGGCGGAGGAGCTACAGGAGGAGGAGGAATAGAGTTCCCATTCTCCCCCGCCGGCCGGATGAGTAACCCGATGTATTCGGTCTCTCCGTTTGGTCCCTGTGACGATCGGAACCGACATGGGACTGCTTCAAAACTCATTTCTTTTCTTTCGACATGCCGTCGATTATTCTGAAGTTATTCGAATTAAAAGGAAAAACGCCATGGGAGAGTAGAGATGTTTTCGAAATATGGTAATTTTGAAATCAAAAAAAGAAAAAGGACGTTTGGAAATTGAAAAAGAAGGAAAAGTCGGCTGTCCTTCGGAGATCTCATCTCTCGATATGTCTGCCCACTACCCTCATAAGTCATTCATCAACTATCATCTTAAAATATGTTCAAATTCATCGAAAAAGGTGTCAACAGCTGTCGACTTGGATGATTTGTTTGCGCGAAATCCCCGCTGATAACTGTCATAAGGATCGGATGACGAAGAATCCGAAGAAATGGATAAAAGGCATGCCATTCATCTCTGCTAATCTGGCTGATAATGCCTTTATCAGAGAGCGTAATTACGGCGCTGCCGGTCGGAGGAAATGCTTCAATGAGCCGGAGATAGTCATCCGAGAGTCTGGGAACGGAGTTGTTCTCCTTCTAGGATAATAAAATGACATGACTAATTGAACAAAGATTGAGCATTTGCAGAAAGATGGGTATATTATAACGATCAGGCCTCACGCGGCGGGACGCGAGCGGCTGCGATGCGGTCGAGCGAACAGGTCTCTCTCTCCCAAACGGCGGCCTTCCTCAGCTTGGAACATGTCAAAGAGTTGAAAGAAATGATGATTCGAATGGGAGGACCTCTGATTATCCGTCTCGTGGGAATTTACTCGCAGGTGTTCCCTTGTTAATGAGGCGGCTGTCAACTGACAATCGATGTCGCTTTGTTTTGCACTGTTTCTCACATTTTCGAGTCTTCGCTTACGAAATGTCCTCAATGACATCATTTTTTCTCATATTTACTAACAGAATGACATCTTTATATACTATCAAGGAGGGATGCCTTTTTTTTCAAATGCATGTTCATCGTCTGAACGACTAATTAAACGGAGTCCCGCCCGTTGTGTGTTCTTCTCGTCAGATCGCGGAAATGATTGAATCGGAAAAAACGCCCGCGAAAGTGAGACAACCAACGGTTCGTCACAGTCTGATTGTTGCCTTGTACTGTTCTTGAATCTTACAAAGATCTTATCGTCGATCGATCAGCCGAGGGTCAGTCACTGTTTTCGCCACCTCTCTCTCCTCTCGGCTGTTTGCACTTCGGATCCGACACAAGACGAATCAATTTCCAACAAACTTGCCATAAAACATTCGCGGGAGGAAAGACTCGAACAACAGAGCGGCCAGTCATCGCCAAAACAAAAGGTGTTGTACTAAATGACAACAAGCAGCTGCTAGATTGATAAGATATCAGAAAGAGAGAGAAGAACGGCTAGGGAGGTGACCTGGATTAGAATAAAAAAAGAAATGGAAATGGACAAGGGGGAAAGTGGGGAGAAGGTAAAGAGAGACTCCCGATCGGTGATAAACTGTCTAGTCGGGGGATCAATGTCTGTTCACACCTCTCTGTCGAACAAAGAGAGAAGAAGGCTCTTCCAATTGCCGCCTCATCTCGATTTCGGCCCCGGCCGCGGGCTGCCAAAAAACATCCAAGCTAGACCACCTGGCATTCAAACGACCTCCTCCTTAATTTTGAAATTCGCGCCGACCTCGAGAGATTTATTGGTCGTTGATGGGAGGAACAGTCTCCCTACGCAAACAGACTCATTTACATTATGTTGAAGGAAGAAGATGGAGGGGGGAGGGGGGAAGAGGGGGCAAAGGTTAATAGAGTTGGCGTGAAACAATCAACCGACTTTCCCATAAATAGGTATCTCAATTGTCGATTCTGAAGAATGCAGAGGACCTCTCAAAAGGAATTATTTTCTATTAACTTGGACGTCAGAGAGCAACGGATAAAATAAGATTGAACTACGATGCTTTTCTTTTTCTGACAACATCTCATGATAAAGAATTGTTTGTGAGATATTTGTTTAGCCAAAAATTATTGATTTAAGAGATTTGTCGATATACCTCCCTATTCAGCAGGAGATTGTTACTAAAGTCTCGAGTAGGCCCTTCCATTTCCTTCTTAGCCCTCCATCCAAACAGGTCTATTCGATTCTTCGAGAAGAGCACGTCAACAATGTATAATGCCGGGTGGAATCAATAAGCCAGAGCAGGCCGGCTTTTTGCAAGCAGATAACTTCATTCGAAATTGGAGGGAACCGTGACTAATTGACTCTTATTAAGAGATCGTTTATTTGTTTAGGAGCTCTTTTCGACGATTGTTGGAAGAGGATCGCCTAGTCGTGGAGGAGGGGCTGAAGATCTTTAACACAATTATAGAAAGCTTACCGGTATTCCTTCCATGAGATGTCGTAGGAGGTGGCTGATCGAGATGAATATGCTCATTTAGCCAGTAACAATTGACAGCGCCCTTTCCTTTCACCTGAACTATTCCCCGTTGAACCAGCTTGTACTCGTCCGATCGTTCCATCAATTTGATGGCTGACACCTCACTTGTCTGAATCTGATTCGGTGGACAGTTCGATTGCATTCGGGAAGCAAAGTTAACCTGAAGAATATGAATAGAGAAGACTCTTACAGTATCTCCGAATAGACAGAATCGAGGAGCGACATTTCCAATGACTCCTGTCGCAATTGGACCACAATGGAAGCCAATCTTACATCTGACCTTAAATTCCGGAAAAGATTCCACTTTGTATGTCCAAGAAACCTATAGATTAATTTGAAGAATTAAAAAAATTGAAATAGACGGACCTCTCGGATCTCGAGACTGATATCGGCTATTTCAGTGATGTGTTGTCCTCCATTTTCTTTCGGAACACCCGACACTACCATGTATGTTTCACCCGTAGTTTCTACCTGAATCAACAATTTTTTTAAAAAGAAAATAGACACCTTGTATGCGTCGTGTCGAGATATAACTTGATCAAAAAGTTCAAAGATATCATTCAGGAAAAATATTACTTGGTCGGGAGTTGCCTGTTTGAGGAGAATAGGGAATTCACATAGTTGGACAAAGAGGACAGTTGCCTCGTCATAGTAACGAGGCTCCACATTGCCTCCTTCCATCAGAACCTTTGCCACAGATCTGGAAAGGGGAATCCGAGAGAAAGAAAACATACACAGGGAGCATTTCATTCAACAGACGAAGAGTTTGTTCTTGGGCTTCTTGAAGGAGACTGCTTCGTTCAGCTACTATTTTCTCCAGATTCAAAGCATACTTCTCGTTTAATTCTAACATTTGGTCGACCAATTGACCTTTCCTGAACATCTTTTGATAAGTGATTAAATAGCCTACGCCTGAGAGAAAGTGGACTCGACAACCTTTCGAATATCTTTTAAATTTGGTCTATCTGCTGGTGCTTTCCAGCATTTTTCCACAATCTGAAATGTTTTATAAATTTTCTCCCTTACTGCACAGAATGCTGGGTCTTGATCTTCAATATCTGTGATAGCTGGTTTCCATTGTTTTTGGATGATTTTATGAATGCTATCCGCTCGACCTAACACACCACAATGATCGAAAGGACTGTGTCGAAAGAGAATCTGATAGATGAGGTATCCAAGAGAATAGACATCTCCCTCCTGACTCCCTCTCGGATAATTCCTTGTCACTTCCATTCTGATCATATTCTCAGAAGCGAAAGGGAGATAAACTAAAGAATTTGTGAAATGGAAGAAAAACTTACAGGCATACGGAATTGCCTCAGCTACCTCGAGTGTCTTTTTATTGATCAATTCATTGACCATATTACAAATGCCAAAGTTGGTCAGTTTCAGTACCCAATAATTATCGATCATACAATTGGCAGCCGTGAGAAGACCATGATATCCAATAGGAGATTTATGAAGAAAAATAAGACCTTTTATAACATCCCGAATGAAAGAGGACTTGAATGTCACCTCCATGCCGAACTCTTGATCATGTATGAAATCCTAAACTCTTTCTTTTTTTAATTATTTTCTTACTTCGAGAGATGCCTTCTCGATCATGCTCGAGATGATATAAAAAGGAGCCCGTCCCGTGTTGTGGGTGTCTCTTTCATTACAGACGATTCCGATGAACTTATTTAGATTATCCTGGTTCAACAGACGCAACTCATAGAGATATTTCAACTCCGGTCTGAATCCTTTTTCACATAGAAGCAACCCTCCTACTTCTGCCATTTGATCTTGGTTATCTGATGAAAGGCGAGAAACTCTGTCTTCGTGTTACTGATGAGGGCATAACTGGCCACGATTCTTTTCTTTCCCATTTGTTCCTGTTTTCCAGCTCCTTTCGACTAGAAACAAATAACAATTTAAATGGTAGGTCTACTCGTTTACCGCTCTATTTTCGATAATCTTTATGTCGTCTTTTCTTAATTTCCAATGCATTCGATATTGATTGAAACTTCGTCTGGAAACAAACTATTCGATCGAAGAAGAAAGCCCACCTTCTGACACAAAGTCGAATAAGAATACACAGAGCAATGAGGAGAAAGAAGAAGATAATTCCGATAACCCATCCGAGAACTGAAATTTAGAAAAAAAAAAAGGAGAGAAACCTACACCAACTAGAGGAACAGGCATTGTTATAGGTACAAGCAGATTTCCTTCGACTGGCAAGTTCTTCAAAATAGGAAGTATCGTTGATTGTGATTGTCATTTCTATATCGAAACATCGTATTCCGTCACAATTGCTATTAGAAGTAGTACTAATAATCATGACATTTTCGAAGAGAGCTGGAAGAGGATAACTGACAAGGACAGACTTACTACTCTCCGCCTTCAATCTGTAATACGCGTAATCATTCAGATACGCTCCACCAGCGTCGAAGCGAAAAGCTCCATATTGTCCTGAACGTTCGAACTATAGTTCAACGAACGACAGACCTATAGTGAACTGTAGATTCCTAAACTTAGAGACGAAGTCAACAGTATCATCAACACTCAGTCTCTTCGACGCATAGCAGAAGGCATAACATCCGAGGAACATAGAGAACTTTGTACTAAATGGGCCCTGAAAAGTTATTTGAAAGTTACTAGAAGAGCATACTACGAGACTGTCTTTATCCATGTCAGTTATGTTTGAAGTTAACACAACATTTGTCAAATAGGGAGCAGCGACTAGGGCATGAGAATCGGCAATCTCTTTTCTGGCTCCAGGTGTATTTATCAAGTAGACAGGATCCAGAGACATCAATACGATAATGAACCCGTTGGAATACCACATAGGAGCCTCGATGGATTTCAAGAATTCAGGATACTCGTAATCCGTTGCGACGACTATGACTAAAGAATTCATGATTAGAAATAAAGAAGGAAAGAAGAGACTTTTTGACCCATTCGATTCGATCTGTTCTTTCGTGACAGAGGGAAATGTTCCTCGTTCATCATAGAGCCCAAAAACGGCGATTGAGAGGATAGGATCTTGTTGGAGATAATCACGAACCGCCATAGCCAAGGGGTAATGTTGCATACTCCTTGCCTGAGGACCAATGAGTGAAATCTGAAGAGAGACATCAGCCAACCCATTCACTCACATTTCCTATGGGATTACGCGGGTCTCTCGCCTCCAGGTATTTGTATAATTCGTAAACAGACCGAATGAGACCTGCGGGGGAGGCCATTGTCGTTGAGACGCTGTTCGGGAACATCTAAGGAATTTTATAAGTGGGAACAAGATGTCTACCGAGGCATCTAACATTTTCTTGTCGTTGACACTTCGACTAAAAACACCTTTCTTCCAGAAATACGACATTCGGCCGACTTCAGCACTCTCGTCCATACATGTCGGACCGACGAAGGCGTTTATCTAGAGGTGTAGATGGGTAAGGAAGACTCTTACCTGATTGTTGTAGACAAGATCTGCCGCGTTGGCTGTTCCTTTGGATTGTGTTCCAGCACAGGAGGGACGATAAAGTACACTAGATACAGGATAAGATGAAGAAAGAAAGAAGGTACCTAATGTCATCAACACAATTCCCATCCTGTTTCGCGAAATAGATGCCACTCTCACAGAGGGTGGTCCTATTTCCATCCGTTTGAAGAACACCTAATTTGATAGAAAAGGATATGAAGATGAAAGAGAAGAGAAGAAGAAGGGATATCATTCGCGAGGAGATCTCATGGAGAGTCTGAAAGATGGTTTATACAGATATCAGGTAGAAGAATGGAGTAAGAAGATCCATTGCTTATCTTGTCTTTTGCTATCAATACAATCAGATAAATTCATAACAAGAAAAACAGAGGTACTAAGGGATGCGACTGATAACCATGACGACTCGCATCAAAGGAAGACTACTCATTAACCCGGGGGAAGCGGCAACCTCACGTGAGATCATCATCAGAAACAAAAAGTGGGGCGGGACATCTACAGTGCTCGACGAAGCGAGTAGACGACGTCGATCGATGGGAGTTAGCGGTTGCCAGAGGAGATGAATACCTGCCGGATTAAAGAAGAGTCTCATTATCTCTCCTTGTGCCTACAAAAATAATCAACTCCGCCCCTGCCTGATTAATCCGCTGGCCAGTGAACTTTACTTATTTACTTCATTGTTCATTTCAGACTTTTAGTCTATTTCTTTAGCATTTAACAAAATTTCATATAAAACTTTGTTAACATTTTTTAAACAAACGATATATAATGTAATGTGTAAAAAATTATTAGTTATATTGAACTAATCATTTTTTTTTTGAAGCTTTCCGTTGTTTTCCATATGATCGAAAAATAATGGCCATCAACCATCAAAATTTGGTTTAATGCTTTGCAGAATTTACTTCAGAAAAGTTACTTCGTCGAGATATAAATTCTCTTCTCCTATCAGCTAAAACTATCAAGATATACATAGTAAGAGAGTTGACGTACCTATGTGTATAGATCTAAGAAAGTATTATTAAATAAAACCGTATCTGTCGCTACTTGGTCTCTAGGCTCTAATATTTTCTGATCCATCCTTTTTATAGCACCTTTATTAAATGAGTAAAGAAACCAGCACTAAAATATTTCTTTGATTAGTGTATTTCTTACATCTTTAAAAACATATTTTCTTTTTTTTTTATTGCATTTGTATTGGGGGGTTTTTTTCTGACAAAATTTAACTAAAAAGGTGAAGCAAAAAAAATTTTCACAAATCTAGGTCGGGAAACCAATATCATTGTTGTTTCGACAATATTCGGCTTCATTAAAATAGGCTTTAGCTCATCTGATAGCATTTAGCTACATTCACGGGTCGTCTGTCGCTCATGAGAACATCAGCTCGTATGCCATCTAGCAATCATCTTCCAACTGATATGGACAACATTCGACTCGGTGGATTTTATTATTCTTCGATCAGTGGCAGCAATAAGCTTATCAACTATCCATTAAATATCTACTTCGAGAGCAATCCACGAGAGAAAAGCGGCCGCGATGACTACGGATCTAGAAAGCATCGTCTTCCTTATATATCTGAGAGAAGGAAAAAGGAGAAACGAAATTTTTTTGAATCTCTCGATACGATGAAATAGGAAAAGATTTTGAGTTATTTATGTTGTACGACGAAGAAGAAGGTAAAAACGTGGATCTGGTTCAGCTGGAATAAAAGACATTGGAGGATCTGATGAAACCGACAATGAACATGCCAGGAATCATTTACAATGAGAACAAGAAACAGTGCGCGAAGCCTAAGTGTATTGACCTGCAGAACGTGAAATCAACGAGACCCTCTATTCACACTATCTATATACAGAAAATTATAGATTGTTGATGCGATGTTCTTGCTCGTCCATCTCCTTTCGGACAGCGGCTGGCAGATCAGGTCCGACCTGTTCTTCCAAGAACTTTCGGACCTCCTTGGCATCTTCTTTCCAGTAATCAGCTGGTACCGACATGAGCTCGTCCCAGTTGACATTTCCGAGTCCTTCCAAATTGATCGATCCCGGAGCAGGAACCGTTCCGATCGGGGTGTCCACTCCGAGTCCTTCCTCGCCGTCTAAACGACGAATAATCCAGTCGATAACACGAATATTTTCTCCGTATCCAGGCCAGAGAAACTGAAAAGGAAATGAGAATTCAGAGAAGGAGGATACCTTGTTGTCCTTGTCCTTTCGGAACCAGTTGACATGATAGATTTTCGGGACCTGCCGGTTGTCTTTCTTGAGGCCCAGCCAGTGATCCATGTACTTTCCGAAGTTATATCCCATGAATGGACGCATCGCGAAAGGATCATGCATGACAGCTGGAAGAAAATGGTGATAATTATAAAAAGAGCTAACCTTTTCCCTTATGTTCAGCGGCAGCGGTTGTTTCCGACTTGAGACAAGCTCCAGTGAAGATACCATGTTCCCAGGAATGAGTCTCAAAGACGAGAGGTACTCCTTGAGGTCGTCGTCCTCCGAAGATGATGGCTTCGATTGGGACTCCTTTTGGGTTCTCCCAATTGGGATGAATGATGGGACACTGATTGGCCGGCGCTGCGAAGCGGGAGTTGGGATGGGCAGCTACTCCTGCATCGCCAATCTTCCACTTCTCTCCGAGCCAATTGATGATCTCCACGTCTTTATCCTTATACTCATCCTCCAGTCCTTCCCAATAGTAATGGCCATCCTTCGTCTCGGCAACATTCGTAAAGATGGAATTCTTCTGGAAAGTTGCAACAGCCATAGGATTCGTCTTGTTCGACGTTCCTGGTGCGACTCCGAAGAATCCGGCCTCGGGGTTGATTCCGTAGAGACGGCCGTCCTCGCCGAATTTCATCCAGGCAATGTCATCTCCGACACAACGGACTTTCCAACCGGGAATGGTTGGCTCCAACATGGCCAAATTTGTCTTTCCACAGGCCGAAGGGAAAGATGCCGCGATGAAGTGTTCTCTTCCACAGGGACGAGTAACTCCCATGATGAGCATATGCTCAGCCAACCATCCTTCATCATGGGCGATGTTCGAAGCAATTCGAAGGGCGAAACATTTTTTCCCCAGAAGGGAGTTTCCTCCATATCCAGAGCCGAAAGACCATATCTCTCTCTCTGGGGGCCGATGAGCAATCAGAACACGTTCAGGGTTGCAAGGCCAATGGTTGATAACCCTTTCTGAAAGAACGATCAAAGAATCAAGGAGATCTGCCTACGTTTAACGGGTCGTGGAAGGCCTACGGAGTGGATACAACGGACGAAGTCATTGTCGCCGAGAGCATCCCAGACACTGTTACAGACACGAGTCATGATTCTCATTGATAACACGACGTAGTTTGAGTCGGTTAATTGAATTCCAATCTTTGAAAGTGGACCACCGATGGGTCCCATCGAGAAGGGGATTACATACATCGTCCTTCCTAAAAGCGCATTTTTTCATTTCACTGCCTGTCAGAATGGTAAACATGTTATCGCTATCAAAGGAACAAAGTCTTCTGAAAAACCTACCGGCCATACAACCAGGGAAACGAGTATCCAGCTCGGAACTGAGATCTTCGGGACTCATCCAATGTCCCATAATAGGCTCAACTCCATCCGATGTACGACAGACAGTCTGATGTTTGTCTCTGGTTACCATCCATGTCTTCGATTCGACGCGGGCCACGTCCTAAACACTCGTTTGTTTCTCGTGAACAATAAACAATAGCCGACTTATCGATCGACCGTTGCTCACCTTCGGATCCGTTCGGCAGATATAGTTGTTTTCATAGGCCTCTAGCTTGGATAGCATTCCTCTTTCAATGAGTTTGTGTATGATCTCGTCCGCTTCGTGTTGAGTACCATCACAAATGTAGATACCTGAAGGAATGAGATGAAAAGGAAGAAGAAAGCCATACCTCGTGGTCTCATCAACTCGGCCTTTTCGGCGATGAATCTTTGGACTTTAGGTGGAAGGAGATGGAAGTCACCCTAAAAAAAGAAGTAAAACGAAAAAAAGAAAAGGGACCTTAAGAATAGGAAGATGACCGAGTCGCTTTACGACCACCTCATTGATGACATAGAAGGCATCTTCCGATATTTGACGAAGAGAGGCATTGGCTCCCGTGTTCTGCAAATGACCGGGTAAGTATTGACGCGGCAAGATCAGCAACTGCTCCCTGCTGACCTCCAAACACTCGCAAACTTTTACAAACATCCAATATCGAATGAGGAAGCGACTCTCGTATTTTCATGGAAAACAAAGGCAGTCTTCCCTTTTGAAAACATAAGCATTCAGACAAAGTGTATAGCGGCGCTGCCCATTGAGTGGTAAATGGAAAAATCAATAGAAACTAACCTTATATGGAGTAAGAAGCGAAGGATCGACACTCATTTTGAATTTTAGAGATGATCACGCTCTGGGTCGGAGACAGGGCAGTGTTTGGGGCAAAACGATGGCCGACCAGGCCCCGCCCAGAGAGCATAGAACGCTGATGATTGTTTAGGCATCGCTTCGCTTTTGCATTTCCGCATCCGCATCTATAGAATATATAAATATAATAGATTTTTATGGATAAAAAAGGAGGTCAGATCTCGGTCAAAATGTAAATATCATTTCAGTTAAGTTATTTCATATATGAAGTCAGTCTCTTCGAGTGACTTAAATATTTATCCTTCATTCTTCTTTTTCCCCTGTCATTTCAGGTTATTCCTGTGTTGTCGCTTCCATTTTAATCCACGTGCTCGTTCCGGTTCCAAAATAACATTGAAACCCTCGTTTTGTCACGTACCCGTAGACTATTATTTGACACGCAGCCCTACGATGTATTGATGGCCTCTAAACGTTATCCTCTGTGGGGTGACCGGATCGATACTCGAAAGGAATACTAAATAGTCGTCACGTGACTGAGATAGCGCCACTTTTCTGGTTGTTTCAAAGAAGTGTCAAGGAGAAAGAAAATAATCAATTAAAAACCTAGTCGACTATCTCCTAACTTTTAGGAATGACACTCGCAGCACCGTCGCCGACAGCAATCACACATCCTCTCGACCAAAAGTACACTGATATGGGTGTCAAATGGTCGAAGACTACCAGTCGATGTAAACATCTTATTTTTGGTAGCAAAAATGGTTAGGATAAACAGATGAAAATTTCAAAAGAGTTCGTAATAATAAATCTATGAAAAAATGTTTATTGAGAAATCAGTCTTCGATAAAAACTCCGTCTGCTATAACCGAAGAATTCCTCTGAAAAGGTAAAAGAATGAAGGAAAAAAGCGGATATACCTCGACTGCCCTCTGTCTCCAATATTCCTTCGCCGCAATGTACTTCCTACACTTCATCACTACGTATATTGCTAGTCCTTGAGCCGATGTGAAGGCCACCTGATCGATACGGGTGATCTGAGATGGATACTCACTTGGAACATAGTAAAGCTAAAGTCGTATTTGACATTTCCGAATAGTTGACGATGGATGTCGAGCATGGCGGCTACGACTGTAACGACTGTAAGAACGATATTGAGAATGAAGTTGGTTAAATAAAAGATAAGGAAGGGTCTGAAAAGAAAGGATAAAATGAAAAAAAGAAAAGACTCACGGGAAAAAGGCTTTTTTCTCCTTTCGTATGCCATAATAAAGGGCGAAATGACAAGGAATACCCACAATGACACAATAGATCAAATCGGCTGAAGGGGGTGAATAATAGACAGGATGATTGCCTTACCCAATTCGAGATTATCAAGGAAGGGATTTCTTCCTTGTCCACGTTCATGGAAAAAGGTGTACATTACACAGAATACAAGCGTGACAGTAAGGCCAATTGTACAGGCGATGTAGGCTCCGACCTGAAAAATAAAAAGAAGAATAGAGAGGGTACCTTAACATGGACATTTGTCTTGAAGAGACGGAACTCGCCGTCGTTTTCACGAAATGTGACTATGTCTGTATTGTCTCTTCTGAAAGCAAATATAAGAAAAAAAGAAAAGTTACTTGGATTCGAATTGAGAATAGTCCACATCATCCGCCACTACAATATTCCTTAGAAATCGTTTGACCCGTTCGAAGTCTGAATAAAAAGCTATTCAATCGAGAAAACCAACCGACTCCCTGTGTCAGCTTATTCATGGCCCGCCTTTCCCCAGTTTTTCGTCAGGAGAGACGTCGCTCTGCAAAGTATTGATAGAAACGACAAAACACAATGTAGAGGATGGTCAGTCGAACAGGTTTCTGGCTGAACCAGACGGATAAAGGAGTACGGAGACTCCAGGATTAGAAAAAGAATGAGAAACATATGAGAGGACGAGAAAGAAAGGTAAAAGGCGGGATAACGGGGGGCCGAGGGGGAAATGGGTCAGACGTCATTGATTTCAATCAGCGACCGGGTGTCCCGAGAATCTTTTAGTGGCTCTCTTGACCCTTCTTCCTCCTTCACTACAGCTGCAAGATTACAAGAAACAGAATGTTTGTCGATGAGAGGATCGAACACGAACTGGTTGTTAGAGAAGCCATATATCTCGGGTTGTATTCGCAGATAATCGCGCTGCCTGTTTGAATAAAAAAAATTTATTCTTATTGCATAAAACAAATTATTGAAGAGCAAAACGAAACTCTCAAGACTTTCTCTTCTCGTGAATTGACTACTTCAAACTATAAATGTTTAAAGGCTAGTGGATGAGTATCATGATGTTTGATCGAAGAGAGAACAATTGTTTGATAAAAAGAAGAAAAAAGTTTTATTGTTTTTTGATCAAAAATTCGAAGAAATTTTTTCGACTGGAGATTGGAGCAATATACCAGAAGTTGGACTCTCTTCGGGAAACTTTGTTGTCTTCATAGAGAATGAAGGCATCCTCGATGATTTTCTTCTCTACAATCGAAGTGTTCTCATCGCTCTTTATGTCCCCTCCTTCCTTGACATTTTTTATCTTCAGTTTCTTTTTCAAATCTTCCATACATCGATCATAGTTTTTGATCACCATCTCGTCCATCTTCCAGTCCCACATTGCTCGGTAACGTTCTTTCCTAAAGGCCGTCTTCTCCTTTTCTATTTTTAACATCAGTTGTCTACAATTAGAAACTGGATGTGAAACGAAAGAATTTACGTGGCTCGCTTGGCTGCAAGATCTTCGACGACTAGGTAACTTCCCATCTTTGTTGAACGATGTCGAAGAAGGATTCATAGGTTAGAAGCATTTGGACTGTCATCCTGACTCGATATATCGTGTAATTACATCCAGATATCTCTATAGCAATAGAAATTATTCCGGATTGACTAAAGAAGTTGATGAGGAAGTGCAGAGATGTCAAAATAGAGTAGACGGCTGACAATCATTCCGAAGACGTTTCTAAATGGCCTCGATTCGTAGGCTCCGCCTCGTACCGTAGTCGAAGACAACGAAAAGTATAGTCCCGGAGAGTGCAGACACAAAGGCGGCCACTTTCCGTTTATTGGAATAATCAGACATGCGACGACCCTCCCTTCCCTACTCCTCTGAACCAGGACCCTCCAGGTATGTTTCATTTTTTCTCAGTTATCTTAGAACGAATGAGGACATTGCCGAAGACCGTCGACTGGGTCGAAGAGTCCGAAGCGACGGCGCCTTTCTCATCAGGATGCTTACAGTATCAACGATTGTCCTCGGCGTCGTTGCCCATCGATTGATGCCTCCTCCACCTCCTTCCAAACTGACTTCTGTGAGTCATCCTCCTTCTTTAGTCAGTAGATTCCTCTTTTCAATTGGGAATGCTGTTTACGATCTTTTCTGACTCATCTACAGTCGAGTTGAATCGAGTCCGACTGTGGTTTACCGCCCTTTGATTGCCTCGATTGGGAGCGCCTCTGTCGTGTCGTAAAATACGGGAATTATTTCAGGGTTGTCCGCCAGATTTACTCCACTCGAGATCGTTGAAAGCCGTCCAAGTAGGCGGGATATACTCTCGAATAGCTGTACATTTAGACGGCTTGTAAAACACAGCCAGCCACAGTCGTCTCAGCCTTTGAAGGCGTTGAAGATGCCCTTGCACAATGCCGGGATAGGATGACATATCAACAATGGGATTGTACGAATGCCGGAAATATCTTCCACGATCCACCTCTACTAAAACATGGTAATAAATAGGGAACAGATTGATCTTTAGGCTATCGAGAGTCTGCTCTCGTCTGGGCCCTTTCCGCTGCAGGAGCTGCATGGGGAGTGGCAACAGCTTGTGCACAAGGATGGATCCCTGACTGTTCCTGTACGAATGAAGGTCAACCGAACTACGAGTTCGGCGGGTGATTTGTCTGTCTCTTCAAAAAAAGGTCTTTAGATGCTCCTTTGGCGTACAACACGGTATTACAATGAGTCGGAAATTGCTCACTAAACCTACCATAGTCAAGAGCGCCTTGCGCGCTGTCGAAAAGCATAACCTCAAGGCTGGTCGGCTGGTTTGTGATGGTCATTTTAAGAGGGATTAGAAATGTTTAGGCCGTCAAAAAGACCCTTATATCGTCCTGTCGATGTCATGGAGTATCCGGGTCGTATGTTTCTTCAAAATTCATAAATATTTTAGGTGTCAGCAGAGAACATGCTGGAAGAAGACGGCTAATCTCGATCATATATCGAATTATTTGATAGAAAAGTAAGAAGATAAAAGAAAAAACATTCATATATAGATATGCACGAGCCAGACAATTTGTCGACGAGGCTTCTTCCAAGAATGCTGATCTCGTCTATGCTGAAGCCTCTCCCGATCCTTGTCTCAGTAGCAATAGCTCACTTGTTCCGAGGGTCTGTGCTTGGAGAAATGATACCCATAGTCAAGGAGATTGTGATCGACTGTGTTGTGGACGAGGATATAATGTAAGTCGTTCTTTTCTAACCAAGAAGAGTAGATTCGTCACGAAGTCATTCACTATAAATGTGACTGCAAATTCATCTGGTGCTGCAACCTTGTCTGTAAAGACTGTATCGAACAACGATGGGTCTCTACGTGTAATTGATAGATTAGTGAATAAAGGATCTGTCGTATAATCCAATCTTTCCACCATACGGTTTTTTGGTGATGCGGCACGCGCTGCAATTAGACTCCCCGTCGTGTTTGAACGATTTCTTCCGTTTTATGTCCTCCTCCAAAACATGGAATTTATGTTCAAGGGCAAAGAAGATGAAGAAAAACAAGAAAAGAAATTAGAAATCTTTAGCACCAAAAAGTAAAGATTTTGTCAAAAAGCATCCTGTGTTCATCAAGACATTGATTCAACAAAAATATCAATTTTTATTGATACATATGCCCAAATTCCTGGATTTAAAAAATTAAGTACGTGATATGAATTACAGTATACAGTATGTGCAGTATGTGTAGTATGTTTCCGACATTTCTGGAATTCCTGAAATAGGGACTTTTTCAAATCATTTTAATTGTATCTTTTCATTGTTAATATGTTTAATTTAGGTGCTTTTACATTGATAGAATAGTTTTTTTTCTGTCAATTAAAAAAAGGGGAGATAACAAAAAATGTAAAAAATTAATTATGAGCTACGGTATCTTTGCGCAAAAAAGGTAATTTCAAATTCTAAGACCGCTAATTTATAAAAAAAAAAAAAAGTGGACCTGTAACAATATTTTGAATTTTATGAAAGTACCGGATACATTTTTGCATTTTTTTTGTTTGTTTTAGAAATGAAATTCTATTTTTTTAAATTAAATAAATATAAATATTTAGAAAATGACTGAAATATCGGAAAATAATGAGGTGCAAGAGAAATATAAAGCGGAAGACACAAGTAGTGTTCAAGTAAGTTAATTTTTTTATATCAATTATTTTTTTTTCAGGTAAGTGTAGATGCGGTGAGTGATGATGTCTTGTTTACTTTGCCAACATCTGATTTATTTAAGAATATCAATATTATGAGAGTACTTTGTTTTTGTTAAATAGTACGTTTAGATTAGACAGCTAAGAATCGAGTTAAAATTTATGTACACTCTGGTAATCCAAATGGATGGGAAGATAAGGGTACAGGCCATGCACACTGTTTTTCCAAAGACGATGAAACATATATTCATTTTCGACATGAAGATGGTGGTATTTTTTAATTTTTTTTTTCACGCTTCTATGGTTTAGACAGTACATGTCATGATTGGCTGGTAACAATCGAAACCAATTTTTTAAGACAGCAGGTGTGTCTTTCCTATTATATTTTAATTTATAGGATACATTACTTATTTTTACGCCTAATGTACACTATGAAGCTGCACTTAGCTTTCAAACGAAAGAAGGTGCCGATTTGTTTTGGTTACAACTCTGTGAGTTGTTAGGAAAAGTTCCCATTGATGTTTGTTTTTATTTATTTTTACTAATACTTAACAATCCAGCATTGTGAAATAGGACAATTTGACCTTAGCTCTGTTCCAAGTTCGGATGATGATGAATCAACCAGCGACATTCCTTCCGTAACAGTTGCAACGCTTTCTGAAATCGAAAAAATAACGCATTCAGCTTTGAGCTCGGTTATTTTAAAAGAGAGACTATCATCGATTATCGTCAATAATGAGTATTTTACTTTTATAGCTAACTTCCTTTAGTTGGCTAACTGCTCTACATAAAGTTTATGAGATGTGTACGGACCTTGATGATATACCATCATTAATAATAATTGCACATATAGTGAAAAATCTGCTCATGTCGAATAACGAGTGTATAATAGCGGTACGAAATCAAAATAATATATATTATATTTCAGCACATGTTTGAAATACAGAGGCTGATGCTCGTTTTTGATCTATTAAGCTACGCACCGAATGAAAAAAAACCTAACGATCATGTGACTTTTCTTTACGAAAAAGCGGTTTTTAGGAAGGTCATACATATTCAAGACTTGTCCACCCTGTAAGTATTTTACGATTAGAATAAAGCTATTACAGTGATAAAATTCAGCAAGCATATAGAATACAGTATTTATTAGATGTCTGTCTTCCACCCCGGTTGGCAGCGATAGTAACTCCTGAAGACTCATGGGCTGGTGCTATTGATGAATATCTAAATAACTTGCGAAATACGATTGTAACCGTTGTTTTAGTAAGTCTAACATTGTTATAACTATTTCAATTTACAGCAAGAAGAAGCATTCCAAACTGAATTGGTAGATGTTTTGGAATTGCCACATATTGATGTAAATCACCGCCGGGACTTAATGTTATTTCTCAATGAGTTTGTTGGGTTAACCGAGCACCGTTTTGTTAATATTTTCCTAAAAAGAAAGATTATGGAGGTAACATTTATCATAATTTATCACTTCTAGACACTTTTTGCCCTGGATATTTTCAAAATTGTGAAGCCTTGTTTGATAGTTGATGATTATATTGTCAAAAAGTTAATAATAGAGGTTTTGATTTTTCCATGTTTCTTAATATCGGTCATTCTAGTTCATTATTCAAATTGCAAATTACGATACTACAAAATTATTGAATTATATTTTAGATGACATGAAGAAATCGAATGGAGAGGTTTGCTGTTTAATTGAAAAAAAAACATAATTAGGCTTTGAATATTGCAAATGAATTAGTAAAACTTATTATTTATGATCCTGATCCTGAACAACAGTTAAGTGCATTGGTCAGCCAGGTTAGGTTGATTTAAACTTAATTGGAATATAAGTTTAGTTGTTGAAAGCTTTCCTTTCTACAGATAATCAAATAACAGATGTTCCGAATACAGCGGAAAAGCAACTCTTTGTTGCATCTTTTTTCCGAGGTTGTTTTCGTTTACTATTTCAAGCCCTTCGTGATTTCGTTCAAGATGGAAAACTTATAACTGGTACAATAACTAATTTTCATTCATTTCATATTTTAGATAGTTATCAGAAAGCCCGTAAAGCATCATTAATTGTTAACCTCATTACGTTTTGTGTGAATACTCATCCAACATACTCTGTTCCTCATATTTTTGCAATGTATAATATAAACGCTATCGCAGCTTTCCTCACAAGCAAACATTCATTCTTAATTCTCGGTTAGTTTTTTTTTTTACTTCATTTTTCAGGGTCCCTCACTCTTATCAAAACTCTTTCTCTTTTAAACGATAAGCATGTTGTCAATAATATAGTCAATTCGGCACTTTTGGAAAAAATATTTAACATTTTCTTTGAGAAATATGCGCATGTAAACAATTTATACAATTCAGCTTATTTGGATTTCTTCTCTTCACTGCTAAGAGTTTGTTTTTCTATTTCAAATGGTAAAGTACAGGAAAACTGTGATGCTATTATTCTCCAATTAATGGATAAATTTGGAGACCAAGTCGATTCATTACAATATGCTCACCTCTTTGTATCATTGAGATGTTATTATCGTAGCATCAAAGTTAACTCTAAAGTACAACGACCATTCAGTCCGGATTGTGTGAAGGTTTGCTACAATTATCTTACATTTCTTTAAGGATTCGGATCTGTCAGATGCGGAAGATAATTATCCATCGAATGTTGTTCCTACCGATTCGAGCTTTAAGCCAAGAAATACTATTATACAAAAGGAGGAAGGAGTTTTTTGTAATAATGCTGTTCGCCCACCTACACCAATGAGAATCATTTTAAAGGTAAACATTTTGTAATAATTGAAGTTATAATTTCAGACCTTACAAAATTGTTCAGATGAAAACGACGTTGAGACACCTTCTCCGGACAAATTAGAACCTTTGGTATGGTTAACACTTTCTATATATTATTTTAGAAGTTAGTTGAATATGAAGATTCTGACGAATCTGCGTCGGATAATGACAGCCCATCATTAGAGAATGACACAGAGTCGTTACCTATTGAAGAGAAACCAATTGCAAAAACAGGAAGTGAGCAACGTGGAAAGAAGCGAAAAACATCTATGAAAGACGAGGCAGAATTGGACAGCGAACCAAAACGTGGCTTAGCGTAGATATATAGTTATGGTAGTTGTATTTCTGTTGATCCAATTTATATATTGCTGTCACTTTTGAAAAGTAAAACTTAAAATAACCAATCTTATCTACCATTAAAAAAACTTGAAAAACAAAATAATTTAAATTTTTAAAATTTCAATGCATCCAGCTTTTCTATTGTATATCCTATTTGGAAAATAAGAAAATCAATTGAAGACTCGAAGTTATCATCTATATTGGGTTGATCCTCATGTATTTGTTGAAGCTTCATTCTATGCAACTCAATGAAATCTCCTAGTTGTGTTCGTATTGGTAAAAGAATTCGGTGTCTAACTTCTAAAGCAAGTCCTGGTTTCAACCTGAAATTATCCTCATACATAACAAACTAACCCTTGCAAAATTACAACTTGGTGGAGAGTTATAACTGCAACGTAATATGTATGTGCAGCTAACATATCTTCATAGCGAACATTTTCCAAAATAGAAAAGAAATATCCCAATTCTTCTTGAAATAAATCTTCTTGCAAATATGCTTTATATTCATCAATAACCCAAGCTAAAAGTAGGGCAGCTGCCTCAAAACCGTCCCTTGACTAATTTGATTTTTGTGAAAAACTAATCACTTACTGTAGTGAGTCTCTCTGCTAACCTCTTGAGAATTAAAACTCGGCATTTGGTATCAATCCGACGAAGAAGGTTATTACATTTGCGAACCAAATTTTCCCTTTGTATTTGATTATTAAAATTTTCCATAAAAGGTAATAGAGAATAAAATAAATCCTAAAACTATAAAAAAGGGTTCAGCAAACCTCTAAATCACTAATAAATGGAGCAGTGTTTGACGAACATGATATTAATATATCTATGCTTTCAATAATGACAGAAATATTGATCATATCTCGTTCATTACTTCCAACACTTATATAGTCAGTCAGAGAAATACAAGTTTGTTGAAACATGTAATCCAAGTGGTAAACATGTTTCCTTAGCATTCCGTTTCTCGCAAAAACTGCAAACAATACTTCAAAAGAAAACAACAAACCTACAAATGGATGAAAAGGAAGCTGATTAGATAGAGACAGTAAAAGATCGAACAACTCAATACTATCTGGTGAAAACTTTGAAAATAAGGCTCGTAGTTTTCTCTCGTTCACCGAGTAGTTTGCAGCGGATGGAGAGAGAGCTTCATCTCCAATGAAAAAATCTAGGTCATCAATTCTTCCACCACCTGCATTATTCCATCGCAGTGCTGCAGCGTTTGCACCGGCTTTATCTTTCACAGCGATTGCTAAACATGACTATTATAGACAAAAATATAATGTACCTGATGGTATGATAAATTGCGGTTCATTATTGCCGGCATACCCAAGTTTTGTATATCCAGTTCCATTATCAATCACACAAGCAGGTAACTGACCTGCCATCTTAAAAGATATTGATAATAAGTAAAAACAAATTGGAGAAAAACCAAACATCGAAATGTACGGAGTTTTATTTGAACAAGGGATATGAATCATAAAAGTGGTTCTGAAGGGAATTTAAAGAAGCTCCCGCCCATAATACCATGCACGAAACGAAACGAAAAACGACGATTGAAATTATTTTCTTTGCATCACTTGATTGTGTGAAAAATATCTACAATGTCTGACGATGAACTGGTAAGTTTTTATCTGTTTGTATAGATTTATTTGCTATTGCTGTAATCATATCAATATTATGCTAATTGTTTGACTGTTATAAAAACTTCTCAGCAATTGAATTTGGAGAAGAAAAAGAAAAAAAAAACTAAACCTTTACAACTAGATGAAGAAGGAGAAGATGCTACTACTGCTGTTGATGGCGCTGCTGATGCTTTAGGTATTTTGATTGTATGAATATTTTGAGTTTGCAGATGAATTAAATTTGGGAGAAAGAAAGAAAAAGAAGAAGCCAAAAGTTACGGCTAGTGAAGAAGTTGAGGAGAAAATAGATGGTTTAATTGACCTTGGTTTGTTGGCTTATTTTTAGTTAACTCACTGTATTAGGTATTGGTATCCGTAATTTAATTGACGCCAAGAGACCATGGCCCGACTACACGTACGACGAATGTCTTACTTTAGTTTTTAATATCATGAGAGAAAAGAATCCTGAATTATCTGGAGAAAAGAAGAAGTTTGCCATGAAGCCCCCAGAAGTACGTCTTATATTTTGTTGTATAGTTTAGGTTGGTCGTGCTGGAAGCAAGAAAACAGCATTTTCGAACTTCGTTGAGATTTGTCGTTTGATGAAACGATCTGATAAGCACGTATTACAGTTCCTGATGGCTGAAATGGGTAGGGTTTTATTTTTAACTTTTATCTTGTGTACTTTAGGTACTACTGGTTCTCTTGATGGTAATAATTGTCTTATTGTGAAAGGTCGCTACCAGCAAAAACACTTTGAAAGTATTTTGCGTAAATATATAAGTTAGTCTGGTTTTGCCTTATATTATTGTTATTTTTTTAAGAAGAATACCTCATGTGTCACACTTGCCGATCGACTGATACAGAACTGACTCGAGATACACGTCTTTTTTTCCTACAGTGTGCATCATGCGGATCCCGTTGTTCGGTGTCTACTATTAAAACTGGTTTCACTGCAATGGTTGGTAAACGTTCAGTCGCTCGAAGAGCTGCCGAAGCAACCGCCGGAAGGTAAAGAGTCGATGCCTTTTTTTGTTTGGTTTTGTTTCATATTGTCGTTTTGCCATTTCGGTCAGGAAGTGGTTTTTGCAACTAAGTAAAACTTTTATTAAGTTCTTCAATCTTTTTTTGTCATCTCGACATGCTAAATAAGCAAAGCGTTATTAATGTGGTTCTTACTATGAGGGATTGTTGACTAATTTCAATTTCAAAGATGGTGTATCTAACTGACGAGGTAAGGGCAGCGACATCGTTTTGGAATAAAATCGCAGCAATCGACCTGTGGGACACCACGCTCGAGAAGAACCTCCATCCGCTGCAAACTACTCGGTGAACGAGAGAAAACTACGAGCCTTATTTTCAAAGTGAAAAACCATCAGGTACATTATATTTTTGTCTATAATAGTCATGTTTAGCAATCGCTGTGAAAGATAAAGCCGGTGCAAACGCTGCAGCACTGCGATGGAATAATGCAGGTGGTGGAAGAATTGATGACCTAGATTTTTTCATTGGAGATGAAGCTCTCTCTCCATCCGCTGCAAACTACTCGGTGAACGAGAGAAAACTACGAGCCTTATTTTCAAAGTTTTCACCAGATAGTATTGAGTTGTTCGATCTTTTACTGTCTCTATCTAATCAGCTTCCTTTTCATCCATTTGTAGGTTTGTTGTTTTCTTTTGAAGTATTGTTTGCAGTTTTTGCGAGAAACGGAATGCTAAGGAAACATGTTTACCACTTTACATGTTTCAACAAAAATAAGCAATGAGATGTCATTTTTGGAAATTAATATAAATACACCAAAACTTTATACAGAGAACGATGTCGCTGCCCTTACCTCGTCAGTTAGATACACCATCTTTGAAATTGAAATTAGTCAACAATCCCTCATAGTAAGAACCACATTAATAACGCTTTGCTTATTTAGCATGTCGAGATGACAAAAAAAGATTGAAGAACTTAATAAAAGTTTTACTTAGTTGCAAAAACCACTTCCTGACCGAAATGGCAAAACGACAATATGAAACAAAACCAAACAAAAAAAGGCATCGACTCTTTACCTTCCGGCGGTTGCTTCGGCAGCTCTTCGAGCGACTGAACGTTTACCAACCATTGCAGTGAAACCAGTTTTAATAGTAGACACCGAACAACGGGATCCGCATGATGCACACTGTAGGAAAAAAAGACGTGTATCTCGAGTCAGTTCTGTATCAGTCGATCGGCAAGTGTGACACATGAGGTATTCTTCTTAAAAAAATAACAATAATATAAGGCAAAACCAGACTAACTTATATATTTACGCAAAATACTTTCAAAGTGTTTTTGCTGGTAGCGACCTTTCACAATAAGACAATTATTACCATCAAGAGAACCAGTAGTACCTAAAGTACACAAGATAAAAGTTAAAAATAAAACCCTACCCATTTCAGCCATCAGGAACTGTAATACGTGCTTATCAGATCGTTTCATCAAACGACAAATCTCAACGAAGTTCGAAAATGCTGTTTTCTTGCTTCCAGCACGACCAACCTAAACTATACAACAAAATATAAGACGTACTTCTGGGGGCTTCATGGCAAACTTCTTCTTTTCTCCAGATAATTCAGGATTCTTTTCTCTCATGATATTAAAAACTAAAGTAAGACATTCGTCGTACGTGTAGTCGGGCCATGGTCTCTTGGCGTCAATTAAATTACGGATACCAATACCTAATACAGTGAGTTAACTAAAAATAAGCCAACAAACCAAGGTCAATTAAACCATCTATTTTCTCCTCAACTTCTTCACTAGCCGTAACTTTTGGCTTCTTCTTTTTCTTTCTTTCTCCCAAATTTAATTCATCTGCAAACTCAAAATATTCATACAATCAAAATACCTAAAGCATCAGCAGCGCCATCAACAGCAGTAGTAGCATCTTCTCCTTCTTCATCTAGTTGTAAAGGTTTAGTTTTTTTTTTCTTTTTCTTCTCCAAATTCAATTGCTGAGAAGTTTTTATAACAGTCAAACAATTAGCATAATATTGATATGATTACAGCAATAGCAAATAAATCTATACAAACAGATAAAAACTTACCAGTTCATCGTCAGACATTGTAGATATTTTTCACACAATCAAGTGATGCAAAGAAAATAATTTCAATCGTCGTTTTTCGTTTCGTTTCGTGCATGGTATTATGGGCGGGAGCTTCTTTAAATTCCCTTCAGAACCACTTTTATGATTCATATCCCTTGTTCAAATAAAACTCCGTACATTTCGATGTTTGGTTTTTCTCCAATTTGTTTTTACTTATTATCAATATCTTTTAAGATGGCAGGTCAGTTACCTGCTTGTGTGATTGATAATGGAACTGGATATACAAAACTTGGGTATGCCGGCAATAATGAACCGCAATTTATCATACCATCAGGTACATTATATTTTTGTCTATAATAGTCATGTTTAGCAATCGCTGTGAAAGATAAAGCCGGTGCAAACGCTGCAGCACTGCGATGGAATAATGCAGGTGGTGGAAGAATTGATGACCTAGATTTTTTCATTGGAGATGAAGCTCTCTCTCCATCCGCTGCAAACTACTCGGTGAAAGTAAGTCTTCTTATAATTTTCTTCTTTATTTACTTGTTAGTATCCGATTCGTCATGGAATTGTTGAAGATTGGGATTTAATGGAGCGATTTTGGGAACAATGTATTTTTAAATACCTTAGAGCTGAACCGGAAGACCATTATTTTCTGCTGGTACGTTTTCTTTTTGAATGAAAACGTGTTTCAGACTGAGCCACCTCTTAACACCCCAGAAAATCGAGAATATACTGCTGAAATAATGTTCGAATCTTTCAATGTTCCTGGATTATACATTGCTGTCCAGGCTGTCCTAGCTTTGGCTGCAAGCTGGCAATCACGTAATTCAGATGAACGCTCCCTTACTGGCCTCGTACGTTGTTTTTCGCTTTGTAATAGCGCTGACTAAGCCGTAAATTGCACCATCTCATATGTTTCAGGTTGTGGATTCCGGCGATGGAGTTACGCATTGCATACCAGTAGCCGAAGGATATGTTATAGGTTCATGTATAAAGCACATACCTATTGCTGGTCGTGACATTACTTATTTTATTCAACACATTTTGAGAGATCGAGAGCCTTCTATTCCATCGGACCAGTCTTATGAAATTGCAAAAGCTATTAAAGTTTGTTTTTAAAAATAATTTTTACGGTTTTAGGAAAGATATTGCTATGTCTGTCCTGATATTCTTAAAGAATTTAACAAATTTGATACAGATGGATCAAAATGGCTGAAAGAGTACAAAGGAATCAACAACATTACGAAGAAAGAATTTACAATAGAAGTTGGTTATGAACGTTTTCTAGGACCTGAAGTTTTCTTTCACCCAGAGGTAACTATTTTTCTCACGAAGTTTGATTTAGTAGTTTGCTAATCCTGATTTCACAGTCCCAATTTCTGAAACTGTAGACGACGTAATTCAACAGTGTCCCATTGACGTTAGACGTGGTTTATATGAAAATATTGTTCTTTCTGGCGGTTCAACAATGTTTAAGGTATAATTTTAAAAGTCTTTCGATTTTTTAGGATTTTGCTAGAAAAATGCAGCGTGATATTAAAAGAATTGCCGAATCACGAATAGCCCTTAGCGAATCTTTGAGCGGTGGAAGATTAAAGGTAATAGTTTATTAAACATTGTATATTCGTTAGCCTAAACCGATAGACGTACAAGTAATTTCTCACAAAATGCAACGCTATGCTGTCTGGTTCGGAGGATCTATGTTAGCGTCAACAGTTAGTTGTGTTTTTATTGCTTACTTTACTTATAGGATGAATTCTACAAGGTATCTCATACGAAACAGGATTACATGGAAAAAGGGCCGTCTATATGCCGCCACAATCCTGTCTTCGGTTCACTTACCTAATCAAAATATCGTTTCTCTACTTCTGGTGCGTCGATGCTCATCGCTTGATTACTATTATGTATATGTTTTACTTTTACGACGCGTGTATGCTTTATCTTGTTTTTTTCACTATTTATTTTATCATATAAAGGTGACTTTTTATCAGTTCAAGCCTTAATATGTTTCTTCATATACATATGCAGTCAAAGATTCATCGTGCCGTTTTAGATGGACCTTCCCATTATAACTTACAAAAAGGAAGAATATGTAGTTACAGCATCCGGTCATAAAATTTTTAAAAGTCCTGCTGGACATATATGCGGAACACAAAACATTGTTTTAACTGGAAAGGTTAGTTATTATATATGTTTACATATTTACAGGCGATAATAATGAAAGATGTAATTTTACGAGGGGACTTATCTACTGTAAAATTAGGAAAATATGGAATTGTAAAAACGGGTACTATTATCAGACCCTGCCATAGGAAGTTTAGCAAAGGTTTTACAATGTTTCCTGTTCAGATTGGAGAACATGTAATGATTGAAGAGGTTTCGTTGCCTTTGCATCATTCTATTTTACAGGATTGTCTTATTTCGGCAGCACAAATATGTGCTTTTGTTCATATTGGTGCCGGATCTGTTGTAGGTGCTGGAGCTATTATCAAAGAATGCTGCCGAGTACTACCAGGATCTGTTGTTCCTCCTGAGGCAGTTTATCCTCCATTTTCCACAATTTCTGGAAATCCAGGTATCTTTATTTTTTTTTTACTTTTACGTTTTTATAGCAAAAGTAATAGGCAAAGAACCTGAATGTACTGAGAGCCTAATGACGGATGTAACGAAGCAGTTTTATGAGAATTTTGTTCCTGTTGATGCATCGAGAATCTTATCATAATTCCGAGATTTCTAATGAAGCTTGAAAAGTATCCATAAAAAGAAACATAAAAAAAACATAAGCTTTAGCATTCAGTTTTTATTTGTCTATTTTGACAGTTCCTTCTTATTTCCTTTTTCCTCCTCCTTCTTTTTATCGTCCATTTGTGCTCGTGTGGCTCGATCTGAGTAGGAAGACATTGTATTTGTAGTGGTGCAACTTTCGTCATTCCAATCAAATGTTCCGAAGATATTGCAGTTATTCTCTACGGCAATGTCTTTCAATCCTTTGAAAAATTTGTCGTAGACCGGATTAGATTCGAAGCACATTTCATCTATCCACTTGAGAAATTCATCGAAAATCAGTGGACAGTCCATTAAAAACTGCTGGCGGCCGGCATCCCGAGCGTGCTTCTTGGCCGAACCAACGGCTGGTCGATCTGAAAGAAAGGATTAGATCAGAAAATGTCTTACCAGTCATCATCCTCCAGGGAAGAGTGCCGCGATGTCCCTCGATTAGCATGTAGAGCCAGCTCTCCAAATCGTCCTTTCTTCCCAGATCCTGCCTTGCATGACACTGTAGACTTCCATAACGCGTAGTACCTCTCCAGCCTGTTTCTCCACGGGACGGAAGAATGTTTTGCAAATTGTCGACGTACTTGCGAGCTAGACCGAAGTCGATCATAAATATAGTCTTTTGTTGATTTTTATTCAGTCCAGGCGCGAAATTTCCAGGCTTGACGTCTCTCGAAATGTAGCCGATCTTATGCAGTTCTTCGATGGCTTTGAGCGTCTGAAATCCAATGTTGAGGGACGTTGACATGGAGAATTTCCGGTCAACGGTTTCGCAGCGAAGTTTGTAAAGATCTTTTCTGAGAAGAGTCATCACTACGAACGCGTAGTCCGGCTTTTGTGCTCCCTGAAGCAAGTTGAATGAACAAGTTAGAAGCAGCCAGACCCATGCAATGATTTCGCAGAAATGCTTGCAGCGTTGCCTGTTGGCTTCTATGAGAACGGCTACTTCGACATGGAGCTGAGAATGAGAGTACTTCTCCGTCTTGATAGCGACGTCCCGCTCTCTATCTTGACTGAGAAAGATGTTCCCGTAGCCGCCTTCGCCGAGTTTCTGCTTCAGAGTGAATTGTTTTCCGTTGCATTTGATGGTTTCTCCGACAACGGGTAGTCGATCCTTTTCATGTGCTGTTTTCACATCAGCCATCCAGAGAGTACGAGTAGGTGAATGATTCATTTCGACATTGTTTTAACCAGTATTGACCTTCCACAAGATGTCTCCTGTTTTAGCTGCTAAGCGATTCTTCCGGCAAGACAATTTGTCGTCGAGTTTGCATATTAATTAAGCTAGCATCCGCGAACCCTGATGGGTCTGATTTATGGGGTCTCGTTGCATCTGTCAATCTGTTTACTTCTCTTATCAACGACATGTTCACTCGACCCCTTCATTTATGAACAGCCTTTGAGGCCATTGAGGATGACATTCACACAGCTACACGTCCCCTTTAATAATTCATTCTCATTCGCTACTGGTTTCCCTCTTTATCCTATACAAATCTCTCGCTCACTCTTTAGTTCACTCGAAGGAGGATCACAGCTGTTTTCGCATTTTACGAGTGAATTTCGTACCTGCCAATTAGACACTGCCTCTCAAGTGTCTTAGCCTCTCTCGCACCTGCTGTTTAATGGCCACCGGCCGCTTGACGTGCTCGTTATTGCTGTCGGATCACGTTTCCGTCCAGCCATCGGATCGGCATCTCAAGAAATTCCCTCCGGCCATTAAGGTGCGGAGCCATTCCCATACTCTAGTGTTTTTTGGTTGACCCCCCCCCCCCACCCTTCTCCCTTTAACCTTGAATCCTGAGGAATCTATTCTCCGAATCATTATCCTTCCGTTGAAATACTCACAAATGACTTCATGATGGGTTGTTTACAACCGGTTAATTGCCGTTTTCTTTCTTCTTTTTCCCTTTTGATTAGTCTAATTTGTTTTATGATTTCTTTTTCTATTTCTTCAATCCATTAGCCTTTTCTTCTTAGACGACCGTCTGCTGCATTGTCTATCCTCCTCATCAACATAAACACATCGGCTGACCCGATCGCAGCATTGTAAACGGCCGAAGTGGGCGGAGTCACCCAAGCGAGTCGTCTGCCGAAGTAGCCATGCGTCGACTGCTTCAGCTTTTTCTCATAATTCCGTTAGTCTCGGCTGTCACGAATGAGCAACAGGCTCTGATAGATGGTGAGTCCGGGTTGTAACAGGCAGAAGCCATTAGCACTACATGACCATCGAACAGCTGACACTGCTCGGGGACCTCCTTCTCGGGTTAATTAGACTTCTCCATCTAACCATCTGGCTATAAAAGACACGCTTGTCAGCCAACTTTCTCCCGCAATTCGTGTTTCTTAGCGCAACGACTGCGAAGCCGAAGCGGTGAGTTGCTATGGGAAACTGCACGGCTTTTACTTTTTGCTTATCGGGATATCAGCATGACTATGGAGATGAATAGAATGAGCGAGGAATTTCAGAGATATTAGACGAATCTCTTCGAGCCAACCGGGTTCAAGCATGCGACGGCGAGAAGATCACCCTTGTCTGTCCTCGCAATACTCATATATTTGTTGGAATCGGGTAAGCCAGCTGCTGATTTACGATTTGTATCTGATTACTGTTTACCCATATGTTATCCAAGTGAAGTGTTTAGATTCTACGGTCGAGTCGTCCCTGAGTCTCAGCTCTGTCCCAGTCGAAATCCAGCCCTTTCCGGCCGAAAAGAGTACGATGCCAGCTGTGATGTCCTTCAGGCGAAAACGGTAAGATGTGATTGGTGTAAGGGGACACATAACTCATTGTTGTCCCAACTATCCACAATTTACGTGGTGTTACGACTGCCAACTGCTGCGCAACAGCGGTCGTCAGCTCCAAAAAAAACTTTGAATCAGAGAGAGCGGCACAGAACGGTGAGAATGGGACAAAGGATCTCGAGGAAGAAAGAAATCCCCTCGATGTTATGTCTCGATCCATCACTAGAGGATGATATTCCTGATCACCTGCCTCTCAGCTATGGCGCGAATTGAGAAGGACAGCTGTGACCTGCGACACCTGGCTGTTGCGTATAAAGGAACTTTTCAGCGGCTATCGGAGCTCTGTGATAAGAAGCGGAAATGTCAGATTACGGTAGAGGCCGAGACATTCGACGGTGATCCCTGTCCGACTACTTCTAAATATCTTCAAGCCACCTATAAATGCAAACCGGGTAGGATTCATCAAATCAGAGAAAAGAGAAATTATAGTATCCTTTGAGAGCGAAACATTCTGTTCGGGAGGAGACATGAGTCTCCGATGTCGTGACGGTCGTCATTTGGCTATCTACTCAGCCTCTTTTGGTCGCAGTCCCCGTCATCCATCGCCAAGTTGTCCGTCGTCTGTAGCTCCGACACGAGGTCAGTTCTTCCGGTTGACAATAGTTTTTTGTTCTCGCCGCCTTCGTGACTCAGAACGTCGGAACACGCGATTTGCGGACGCAATTAGTGCGAGCCGATAATGAAATGAGGGAATCGTCCTCCTGCTGACAGCTTATTAATGTCGCCTAAGATTCAATATGAGATATTCTCTGCAACTGGCCCATTTGTCCTTGTACCCATTGTAATTCCCATCGGCTCCTTTCGTCCTTGTTACGAACAAAAAGCGACGACGTAGAGTTAGCAGCCCATTCACCGCACCGGCTTATGGCTCCCCGTCTGGATTAATCCCCTCCAATTCCAGCACTATACAATCTTCCTTTTAGAGTGCAAAATCGACGTTCTTCCACAGGTTCTTCAAGCCTGTCATGCTAGAACAGAATGTACCCTTCCTGTGACTGTAGCCGAGTTGGGTCGACCACCCTGCGTCGAAGGTGTTGTTCCTGTACTTAACATCCTCTTCATGTGTGGTTCGTTTTCAATTTATCCGTCTCTTTTTCCTCGAACATCTTCGAGGTCGTTGAAAAATTAGTCATTTCGCAACTTATCTGAAGACAGCCAGATGAATAATATCCGTCGGCGGGATTTCAGCGGATGATTCCCTTGAGACGAGGAAGATTTCAGTGAACGAGGAGATATTCTCTGAGGAGGCCATCAATGGGGACTTACCGACATTGGAAAAGTATAAGAAAGAGATGAAAACGAAACAGGAAACGACATGGGAAAAGTTGTCGGAGAGACCAGATGCGGTGGAGAAGTCGGAGGAAAGACCAGTGATACCATTCCTTGTTCAAAAAACAGAGGAACAGAAACCGAGTAATGACGCTGGTTATGTATCTGAGGAAGAATGGAGTATGAGGAACAACGATGACACAGAAGAAGAAACGGAGCCAGTAACTGCCAATGTAGTCGGTCTCGGACACGACATATTCATGGTTGCTCAGTTCTTCAAAGGTTTAGAAATATCCTATTATTTGATGGAAATTTAGAAAACAAGGAAAAGCTGATCATCTGTGTGTCTTTGTCAGTCATTTTTGCCTTTATCCTTCTCACGGCTGCCTGTATTCTCCGTCATTGTACAAAGAAGTCGGAAGACAAGAGACCTCGCTATTCTATCGAGAGGAGTCGTCTCTTAGTAGCTAACAGCAGTCCCTGTTAGTCTTTTTCATCCCATTGACTTTTTTTTATAGATTCTGTTCTTGGTGGTCCATGTTCTTCAACGGATCTGGGTGAATTGGACGATCGACTTCTTCGTTATTCTCTGACGACCCCTCCTCGTTCCTGTAATTATGACTTCTAATCCTCCTTCAATCTCATTATCTCTTCTCTGTGATCTCTTCTACCGGGTATTTTATGGTCACCTTTGACCACCCACAGCTCACTTCATTTTCCCATACATAAACGGTGAATTTGTCTTCGCCATCTGGCCTACAAGCCCTCAATTAGCCTTCCCTTTGCTACTCGACCAATTAGCGATACACGACAATTGCCATGGGCGCTTTCCGAGACGACGGAAGTCATTCGATCTGGCGTTCGCTTCAAGTGAAGTCTAATCCGGGATGTCGAAATAAATAAAACATTCTTGTTCATTTGAATCATATATCTAAAGGTGGATAGCATATATAATTACGATGGTTCTTCAAAAAAGTAAAGATACGATCTTCATCTAAAATCAAATCAAAAATAATATTTTTTAAATCAATAAACAGTAAAAAGAAGAAAAACATTGAAATAAAAGAATATCTGCTCCATTGCCAGAAGCCTTTTAATGTCATTTCTGATGAAGGTTCTTTGATTTACTTTTTTTCTATATTACTTCTATTCTGAAATTTTAAGCCTGATTGTAGAATACTTTACAGTATGAATTCGAATGCACAAAATCCTGAAGGAGATGTGGCTAAAATACAAAATGATCAATTTGATCCACTAAATCTCTCGGTTAGTTTCTTTTATGTTATTTATTTTTTTAGCCTGAAATTTTGGAAAAAATAGAGGAAGAAAAGAAAAAAAATCCCGGAATGTTTATCTCTGCATGGCAAGAAGATGACGTTGATATTGAAAAAGACGACAATGGTGAGTGCACTCCACTTTTTAAGTTTTCTATTCAGATTCATATGAAATATTTCTTACAGCAGCTGAAGAAGGAAACTTACAATTTTTGAAGGAATTACTAGAAAAGGACCCAAGATTATTGAATGTATTATTTATCGTAATAAATTATTATTTAGGCACAAGATAAAGACGGTTATACTGCGCTACATCGAGCTGCTTATATGAATCATTATGAAGTTGTGTCATTTTTATTGGAATCCGGTGCTGATGCGGAAATTAAAACACATGAAGGCTGGACTCCATTATTCTCTGCAGCGAACTGGGGAAATTATCAAATTGTCGGACGTCTTCTTTCGCATGGTGTAGATGCTAATATAAAATCAAATGGCAACAATACGGTGAGTTCTATTCACACTTCTTATTCATTTTTTAGGCTCTTCATATAGCCATTAATAGCTCCAGTGAAAATCCAGATGATATTTTTCATACTGTTCGTTATCTTTTACAAGCCCCAGGTCTGCTTTTTCAATCTAATAGTAAACTTTTTAGGTATTGATGCTAGTATATCCAACGGCGCCGGTGACACTCCTATTATACTAGCTCGTCGATCTAATAAACAAATCTATCAATTAATGCAAGATTTTTTTGCAAGATGATGATTGATGTATTCTTGGTTATTCCGTATAAATATTTATCACATTTTGTCTTTTTGTTATACATTTTTAAAACTGCAAAAAAAAAAATTTATATCTGAAACTTTTATACTAAGAATTTCTAATAAATCTGGAAAATCAAAACATTTAGAAATACAGAATGATTATCATATTCCGCTTGGAAGTTTACTTATTTCTTCGATATTAATATCATAATCTTTAAAATGTTTCTCCAGTCTATACCATTTACCAAAGAGTCCTATATCAATGATATTCTCATAGAATTCCATCCAAGGCCAATTTTTTAAGTTAACATCTTGGCTATGAAATATTCTGACCTATAAAAAATATGGAATGTAAACTTAAATCAACTCACCTTGTTGTCATTTGTACTTTTGACTAGTAAGGAAAAAAACCACAAATTATAGTAATGTAAGCGATCTTGGCAAAACAGAAGAGAGCGATATGTTAAATCTTTGTCTGTAAAAAGATTTATACTAATAAAATACTACTATATTTAAAAAAGAAAGGAGCAACACTAACCTGATGTAGGATTGTGCTCAGAATTAGGCAGCAACACCATTCGTTGCCTTTTTTCAATTAGTTCATTACGCACATCCTCGTATGAAGGATTTGTTTTAAGAGCAAATCCAAATCCACCAATTATTGCAGTAGAAATTACTAAAAAAATATTATAATTAGAAAACTTACAGGCTTTCCAAGGTTTCCGTTTACATTCTTCTCCAGTTTCACGTATAACTGTGCTATAATCAGTTCCTACTTGTTTAACATATTCCGAAAATTTTGAACCCTGTCGTTTAAAAAATCCTGCCAGAGCCATCTGATACTGTTAAAAGTTTGTATCAATAACAAATATAATCGAATTCATCAATCATTGAGCAAAAGCAGATTGAGAAAAAAAGTTTTCATGCAAATATTACTTCAGAAAAATTAAACAACATAGATGAGCTGGAATAGAATTGACCCATAAAAAATTACTATAGTATATTTAAGCCATCTTCTTTCTTTTGTCAGCATCCCAATAGAGGAAGAATTGGGTGAAAATGACAGCGTTTAATGCAGCAGCACTACTGAAAGAAGCAAGAAGTAGCTGATCATCTGTGTCTTGCAGAGTAGTGAACACACGAGCTAAGGTTCCTGAAAAGAGTAAAGAATTATTTTTCTACTTACCGGCAAATTGCAAAGTTGCTGAAATTAGAGATAGTTGGCCTGTACTTTGTGCTTTATAATTTTGGAAAGCCTGAATAGACTTTGATACGAAAACTATTGGAATAGTGGCGCTTTGAATTGAAATCAGAACAGACATAGGAATGTAACTATAGGCCACAGCAAGAGTCGACGCCCAGCTGAAAAAAAACATTATGAAAATTGAGCACCTACCAAAAAGCCAAAAATGCAAAAGCATAAGCACCATTTCCATTATAATACAGTAGCTGCATCACGATAATAATAAGTTGTATCGTCACAAAGAGTGAATCACCCCATTGACTGAAACATTAAAATAAAACATAATACAATACCTAAAAATAAAGCCATTGGAGTAACTGTATGCAGCAGTTCCAAAAGCTCCAAATAGAGCCAACAACTGTGAGGCAAGAGAGATACCCTAAAATATTAATTAAAATTTATAAATTTTACGTATATATACCTTAGCACTTTTGGCAGAAAATATTTTTAGGATTTGAGGAACAAAGAGTAAAATAGAGCCAAGAGTTATTCCCAAACCAAGAGCTCTACTCAAAAAGATTTTTGGGCATGTAGCTAAATTAAAAAAATGTGAAAAAATAATTATAAATAGCTAACGATGGAAGACATTGAAGTTAATGAGAAGTTCTTCAAAGCAATCATTAGGGAAAATAAAATGGAGGGCATCCTCAATTGTTTGTTGACCTAAAGCCTTGGCCATTCTGAAAATAAAATATTATAAAAAATAAGATGTTGTTAATAGGCAAGTTATCAATACCAAACTAGAAAATGCCCATAGAGCACATCAAGACGTAATCGCAACCGGGCAGGACAAAATCCAATTAAAACAAATATCAGAAATATTATATCGTTTTACAAAAATATGTTTGAAAATAATGTTAAAATATTTAAAATACAGTTTAATAGTAAATTAGCATACAGTAATTCAAGTAGTGCAGCAATCAAGAAAGTTTGCAGCCATTAAAAGTTCAAGTACCACTTCTGGATTAATTGGAAATTCGGGAATCTCAGTAGCCATATTGATTTATATGTGAAATATTGACAGATTTTTTGTAGTATGTGTGAACTAATAGTTACAATTGTAAAATGGCTTTCACGAAAATGGAGCTCGTTAGTTTCGTTTTCTGTTGTCCAGGTCCATTTTACATAGATTTAATAGTTCCCGAAGTAATAGCATAATTCTATTTTACAATTAAAGGAGCAGTGCCACACACAAAATTACATCTGCTATATTACATAGACTATTATATCATGCCTATCAAGAACAGAAAATGAAAAGAGTCGTGTATTAGTTAAACGGAATAACACGCTTTGATGCAGTCTACTTAACTTCTGATATGTATTATTCCATAATAATAACATAAGTGAAATCGATAGAAATTTGATCACAAAAAATGTTTCCAAATTGCAAATGGCTTGTTTATTTCATATTTTTTACTTGATGTTTGCAGGCATTCTTCCCACAAAAAAACCCCAAAAATTCAGTACAAAAAAGAAAGCTATTTAAGTAAACCGGAAATTACCTTTTTTTATGAAAAATTCATGACCGTCACTGCTAATAAGCTTGATAAAAGTTGCATGAGGCCCCTCGCATCCTCCGTACACTTAAAAAGTACAAGACAAACATAGGAAAACCTACATTTAAAAGAATTAAAATCAGCAGTCATTTCGATGCTGAAAAAAGTTACACAATTGCAAGCCAAGAAAACATTTTATCAAAGATATCAAGCGATCAGACCATTAGAATTAGTAATATTTAAAAAAAAAAACAATTACCGTATTTGCTAAGAAGTTTTATTATAGTTTCACTGTCAAAATAACTTGTATTTAACACATTGACGATTATTTTTCTCTCTCGTTTTTGACAATTTTCTCAATTACTACATAAATATAATAAGGGCCATACCATAACACTGTAAACTTCATAAACAAATCTTTAAGAATATATTTTTATATGCGGTGAGGTTGGATGAGATTGAAAAAAAAATGGAAAGTTGAGGATTCAGTTGCCTGAAATTTCTTTTTTTTTTCTATTATCTATTATCTACTGAATATTCGTTCTCCTATGAAATAGAAAGTGGTATAGAAGAGTGCTTCACATCCAATTCTTGCAAATTGTATAATCAATAAGAAATCATACCATATGCAACTATTCTTAGCCTAGTTTTACTAACCAACCCTTGATCATCGAACTCTGTAATGTAATATAGAAAAAAAGAGATAATAAATTAAAAATATGCTTTTCTTTTCCTGGTTGCGATTACATGATTGCCGGAATTTCTTTGGTTTTGACTAAGCAGTTATAAAGACTCTTCAACTTCCAGTTTGTTTGTTACTGTAGAGAAATTGAAAAGGACTATTGAAGTACATGACACTAACATTATCGACAGTATTAAAGTCGTCTTTCGCTATAAATGAAGTATGAGCAGTATTAAAAGACTTCTTCATCATCTTGTAAGAGCTCATACTAAATCGGAAATATAATAATAAAACAATACACTCAAAATTTTCCTAACCGGTATTTTATTACCATTTGAAAAAGCTGGTTTATTTGAATTTTTATTTTTTTTGCTTCGATAAAATGAAATTAAAATTTTAAAAAAATGAAAAATGATGAAGAGTAAATATGCTCCAAAACAGGAACTCGACCGACCTAAAATGTTTCTTCTTTTGTTTGTTTTGTCAATTCGTGCAACGTTTTGCATTTTTCTGTGAATCAAATTAAAATTGGTTGTTTTCGTAGCGTAGCGTTTTCATTTTTTCGAAATCGAAATAGTTAATAATTAGGCTTCAGAAATCATGGGAGACGCACGTATGGTGCAATACAAAAACAAGGGCAAGGATGCTATGTCTAAAAACCATCGGATAGAAGAGGCTAGATAATTTTTTTTGTAATTTAGTTTTAGGCTGTTTCTATTCGCAAAGACAAACGAGAAGATCTACTTTCAAAGAGGAGAAATATTTCTGTGGAAGAGTATGTTTCTTTTTTCATCATTACTTTTACTCTATGCTTTCAGAGAAGATGCATTATCTAATGCCCCTACTGTTTCTACACCCTTTGACACTACTGTTCTTGCTCACCTGGTGGAACTGGCGCAGAGCGATGACCATAACGTTCGTCTTAACGCTGTACAACAGGTTTACCGTCATATATGAGTTGTTACATTCTTTTTTAGGCTCGTAAAATGCTGTCGCTTGATCGAAACCCACCTATTGATGATTTAATTTCTAGTGGGATCCTTCCAATTTTAGTTCAATGCCTGAGTTCAACTGAGTAAGCATTATAATTTCACTATATTTCTATTTTAGTGTAAGCATTCAATTTGAAGCTGCCTGGGCTTTGACTAACATAGCGTCGGGAACCTCTGAGCAAACGCAAGCAGTTGTTAGCGCCGGAGCTGTTCCTCTATTTCTACAGTTACTTTCAAGCGGTAACATGAATGTGTGTGAACAGGCTGTCTGGGCCCTAGGAAATATTATCGGAGATGGACCTCATTTTCGCGACTACTGTCTTCAACTTGGAATTCTTCAACCACTCTTGGCTTTTATTAATCCTGATATTCCACTTGGATTCCTTCGCAATGTTACATGGGTAATTGTCAATCTGTGTCGTGCAAAAGAGCCTCCTCTTTCTCCTGAAGTAGTTAGCATTATACTTCCAGCACTTGCACTACTTATAAATCACGAGGTTTGCTGATCGTGTTTGTGGTATTCTGATTTAGGACACAAACATTCTTGTGGATACTATTTGGGCTCTTTCATACTTGAATGACGGCGGTAATGAGCAGATCCAAATGGTCATTGATAGCGGAGTATGTTTTGAAGGTAATTATTCAATTTATAGGTTGTTCCCCAACTCATACCTCTTCTCAGTAATAAAGAGGTGAAGGTTCAAACTGCAGCTCTTCGTGCTATTGGTAATATTGTGACTGGCACTGATGAACAAACGCAGTGTGTCCTCGACTGTGGTGTACTACAACAAATGCCTGGTCTTCTCACCCATTTCCGAGAGAAAATAAATAAAGAAGCTGTGTGGTTCCTATCCAATATTACAGCTGGAAATCAAAATCAAGTTCAAGCTGTGTTGGATGCCGGACTTATGCCGATGATTATAAATTTAATGGATAAGGGTGATTTTCACACCCAAAAGGTTAGATTTTCTTGATTAAAAACCTTTTTCCACAGGAGGCTGCCTGGGCAGTTTCCAATGTAACCATTTCTGGTAGACCTGATCAAGTTATGCATATGGTAGATTGTGGTGTTATCCAACCGTTTTGTAATCTTTTGGATTGTAAAGATACCCAAATTGTGCAGGTGATTTTATGAAATTTGTCTTTACTGTTCATATTTAGGTAGTATTAGATGGTATTAATAACATCCTGAAACTGTCCGGTGAAAAACATGAACAAATTGAGGCTGAGATCGAAGGGTGTGGTGGTTTGGATAAAATTGAATATCTGCAAACTCATACAAACGATGAAATTTACAAATTGACTTATGAGATAATTGATACTTATTTTAGGTATGTTAAGTTCAATATTTACCTAGTTATTATAGTACGGAAGATGATGAAGAAGTGGTACCCGCTCAAGGAGAAGGATTTTCTTTCGACCCTACAGGAAGTGTTCCTAATCCGAATGAAGGCTGGAATTTCAATTGAAATTTCAAATATTATTGCGTTACTTCTTTACGTAGGTTACTTTTGCGAATCTCCTGTCACCTATCCCTTTATCACTATCACCATCCTTCTAATTGTTATTTATCCCATAATACGAGAATCATATATGTGAGGATCCATGTACTCACCAGTTGAGTACGCTTGAGCTCGGTGTTTCTGTATACTATTTGTTAACTTCTAAATTTTTCTTTTGTTATTGCGCGCGCGTTAAATTCTTTATTTTTGTGTTATAAAATGCCGAAGATCTCGTTGTTTTTATAGGTTCGTTATTATCCGCAATTTCCGTGTGAGGGGTGTTCATAGAATCTTGTCTAGAATCTTGTTGGTGTGTTGAAAAATCTACTCTATAAAACAAGGTCATTATTAATTATTAATTTATTTGTACATTATATGAGAGCTGTAGATTATGCGGATCGAGAACATTTGGTTTAAACAATTCTTCACTCTGTTATTCGTTTTCTAAATAGCAATGTCCTTTGGTTCACATACATGTTAATGAAATTTTTAGAGATATAACATGGTAATATCAAAATCTCTAAAATTTAAAATGACCAGACTAAACATGTTACAAGTTACCGAAAATGTTGATTAATGGAACAATCAGATCGAGTTGGAGACAACTTTTCTCGTAATGCCGTGACGAATGCATTACGACAACGAACGAAGCTTGTACGGAAAAAGAGATGGAGTAAAGAAGGAAGCAAGTCTTTAGCAGATTTGGAACTCGCGAAAGCTCGTTCGTTTTGCCTTCCTCTGACGGTGGACGAATTTTTCCACACCTTCGGTTCATTGTTTCATCCATTCTTTTGGCTCCCTATTCTGTTTGATGCTATTTTATGGTTTTCATATTATGACCTTTGAAAAACATTTACGATGTCAGAAAGCAACCACATTTTTCATGATAGAAATAAAATAGAGCAGCCATTATACATTTACAAGGTATTTTCAATTATCTTTACTGCTTTTTTTTAGGAGATTAATTGTGATGGCGGACGATCAAGAGATCATTTCGCTCAATTCTTGGGTACTACATTCCTTTTACTTCGATATAATACCGATCGTCACCGACAGATGGTTGAAAGCTGTGTTCTTTACTTATGTTCCTCTCTTCTTCTTTTTTCCGAATATACTCCGTTGTCCCGGAATCATCTACACAGCAGTCTTCAACAAGTCGACTCGCTACACATAATTAATGCACAGTCGATACCATCGAAGCTTCTTCCATTTGCTGTGGCGGTCTAATTTACGTAACGGAAATGGTCATGTCTGTTGCTTTCCTATTTTGTATTCGTTTTTTTGGAAAACTGGCGATACAACGGAGGTGTTTTAGGGATAACAATCGGCCTTTTCGGAGTCCTTTATTATTTCCTTGCACCCTATTATTATGCAATATTGGATAATCTGGTTCGGAAAAATGGGAACAAGATACAAAACTCCGTCACTAGAATTTTCAACGATTGTAATTCATTTGTAAAAAAAACTTTCTGCACTGAGAGATGTTCCTGGCTGTAACTTTTTTTTAACCCAGAAAATAGTTGTGAACGGAAGGATAGTTAGCACCATCGGTGTCATTCTACTAATCTTTTGTTCAAGGACAATGAAGATTGTTTTACGAGTAATTTTATTACAACACATACCTATCGAACGGCATCCTATTTTCTTTCCACTTGCGATGGTCATCTACAACTTCGGAAGTCTAACCGCGGTCAACTCAATGATACTAATAACAGTTGGTTTGGAAGAAAAAGAGTTTCTTTTAGGGACAATGGAGCAACTATCCCTATAAACAAGAAACTGTCACCGTCTGTGCTTTATTAATATGTATTCCTTCTGTAATTCTTCTCGATAATTCGTCTACTATGCCTCTTGTTCCCACCGACATCAAAGCTTATCATCTAAAAAGAAAAATGTGGGACGACCTCCCCCAATGACAGGTGATTCTGAAGGCGGAACATTCGATACAGATGAAGTAGAGCATTAGAAACGGATAAAAACAAAATAAGAAAATACGTATAATATATAGAATTCAAAAATATTTTTGTTAAAAATATCACGTGCCGTGGAGGAAGAGCACTGTTTCCATCATCTCACCTCCATTTGTTTGTCCGGTGTCGATTATTTTCACGGTCCAATCACCTTTAGGTTGTTCTCCCCACGTCTGAAGAGACACGAATCGCCAGTTCTTGAGACCATCCGACGAGTCGTCGTTTCGACGGGGAGTCAACAGATTCGACAATGTCCCTGAATATGAAATGAGGATATAAAAGAATTACCTGATGGTGAAACGAGTTGAATATGGATGTCACCACGTCTTGAATGGGACAGAGAGATTTGGAGCTCAATCCGTTCGATCGAAACGAGGCCATCACAGGCGACAGTGATGGAGAAAAAAAGTGGCTTGGCTGGGGAAAAAATTCTGAAAAGGTTCGTCCTCTCTATAAATCTCTCACTTCGATTTCACTGTTGGTGATGTACACGTTTTCTCCGGGCCAACTGTCTTCCAGTTCTTTGCCATCGACAACAGACGATCAGCATTGAGAGCCCCGAAGCCAAAATATCTGAAGAACGTCGACTAAAGAGACCTTTCACCTTGAAAAGTAGAGATGGGCTCCATTCTTTGTCCATTCTGTCGGATTTGCTTTGATCAGTTCATTTGACTGACTACTGTGAACGACAAGATGTTGAATATCCCGCTGGGTAAGATTCGGACTGAAGTCAACTGATAGAATAAGTGAAAAACTTACTATTCTTCGAGAACTAATGACAAGACACCCGCTGCATGAGGAGCAGCAGCGGAAGAGCCAGAAAGCATGGTACATCCTCCACCGACTTCAGTTGTCCACTGCAAATATTTCGGATATTAAAAAAAGGAAACCCTCGACGCTGAACTGCTTGGGACAGAAGCGATGACAGCTGGACATCCCTCGGCATACCAGGCCGGCTTCCCGTTTTCTCCGACGACTCCGAATGTCAAAGTATGTTTGTTACTGGCATATCCATCCATGGCACAGTCATCTCCCTCCAATCCTCCATTTCCACTTGCCCAGACATAGAGTGACCCCTTTCCTTTTCTCCCTTTTTTTGCTCCTTGTTCCAATGCCATCCCTGCTAATTTCAACGGAGCTTCCGCTGTCTTTCCATCGTCTCTTGGTCCCCAGCTGACACTGTAAATATCGATGACCCGTGAATGGTAAGCAAGAGCATCTCCTTCCAAAATATCGCTGCTTTCCAATGTTGATCCAAGCATTTTCAATCCGGCAATAGAGGATCCAGGAGCGATTCCTGTTCCACAGGAAGAAGGCGACATAGCGACTATACCAGCACAAGCTGTACCATGGCTGAAGGAAAAAGATCAAGAAACTAAAAGACATACTTGTTATCTGGAGAATCTTCAGGAAAAGGATTATTTGAGTCCGAGAAGAAGTCGAAGGAATGCTCGAAGTTGAAAGATGTTTTGAGAGCCGGGTGGTGCCAGTCGATACCGTCATCCTGAAAGAATTTTTAATGATAAGGAAACGAACTAAAATGCCGACGAGAACTCCTCTTCCGGTCACATTCTTTTCGACTGGCTGAATAGGGTTAGCTCGGGAAATAATTCGCCGTTTTTCACGCATTATGGGAGAAACTGGCTCCGCCCATTTTATCTGTAAATTTATCTTTTCTTAGAACCTTAAATATTCTACCTTATTATGAGTGACAATCTCCGCCACAATGTCATCAAGAGATCTTTTTTTCCTTCGAGGATAAGCTTCAGCAACGAATACATTCTCGAAAGAGTGTAACTGAAATGAAGACTGTCAATAAAGGATAAAATGGAGACCTTTCGAACCAGTCGATATCCATATTGTTCAGCTACTTCTCTAGCCATCTCCACTTCTCCTTCTTCCATTTCCAAAACAAATAACTGTCCATTCTGCTCGGCCTATAATTATCTAGACTCTCTAATCAATAGACCCAACTGAAACAGAGACCACAAGACAGCCGAGAAGTGTAAGCAAAACGCGATGCATGTGATAAGAGAGGGTGTTAAATTTTATCTAAATTTCATTCCTGACGTTGATCGAGAAGGAAGACAAATTATAGATATTATAAAATTCTTTATTTTCAATATTTTAATATTTTGAGCAATTGACCCATCGAGATTACAATTCCCGCAATTCCAATCGAGACGTTTTCTTTGACGATTTCAATGTCCTGAACTCTATTTCTTTTCTTTTTTTCTTACTTTTGAGCTGTTCCATAATCAACTCCGATATCCTGTTGGCTGACGACGACGTCAAAGGTCCAAAGAGCTTTAGTGTCTCCCTCGAAGAATACTTCAACAGCCGTCAGACTTCCCATATTCACTCCGTCGAAGTCATACTGCTCTTGCTAAACAGTTTTTTTTCCAATTACATTTCCTTAATCAATTACCCCTTCAGTGATCGGTCTATCTCCCAGACTCCTTGACCCATTGTCAGACTCCGTTCCGATCAGTTTTATCCTCGGAATGACCTTTCCTTCGACTTTGTATGTTCGCACTTTCACGAGATAATAGGTCGATTTCTTCGGAGGAATATCCGGCAAAACAGTTGCGAATTCATAGCTTTGTCCAGAGAGGAATTCTACGTTGAGAGCTGTAAAATGCATTTGAACGTTCGTCAGTCGATTGATGAGTTTCATTTTGTAGATAGAGAACTCCGTGTCATTGGCAAGTCTTCCGATGTCTATCCGTATTTTATCGACCATTTGAATCTTCGAATTCAACATCTGCAACATATTCTTTTATTTTTTGTTTTGGCTAACCACAAATTTGAGGATTTCGTCTTCCATATGCTCCATTATCATATGTTCTGCCACGAATCGATCAACTATCCATATATCAGGTACTTTTGTTCCCTAGATTATTTTAATAGCAAGCGAATAGACTCTTACATGAACAGAAATAGTCAATTCCCAATCTACATTGCCAGTTGGGATGACATCTTTTTTGTTTCGAGTGGGTAATCCTTCCATGCCTGAGACTGAATCGCTGAATGGCCGAAGACAAACACATAATACGACATTGACTTTCGATTTTCAAGGGACATTTTGTTAGTAGACAAAGGGATTAGAACGAAGAGAAAATAAAAGAGTCATACCGGTGATACAAAGAGTCTTGAAGTAGGGCTGAGTGTCGTCCAATTCGACGATCTTGTTGTGTTCGAGCACATATCGATATGGGCAATGGGAAGATTCCCTAACAAAGGCTGTCACTCCGATCAACTAGAAAATATTTTTTTTTGTTTTTTGACTTACCCAATCGGCGACGGAGACTCCGGGAGAATAAAAGTCCCAAATATCTTGGAGAACGGACATTCCTTCGAGGATGGCCTTTCCTTCTTCGTGGAAGTTTGCTATTAATTTTAACTTTCTTATGGATCCCATAAAGACACAGTCGACTTTGAAAATGAACTCTTTTTTCGCCTTGTTGTAGAAAAGAGGGAAGACACCGCTGTCCCATTCTCCGTGAAGTTCTCCCAGAATCTGGTGGTGGTCAGTCAACATTTCAATCTTTGTCTCGAAACTGGCAGCTGTTATCTTCCCTTCATAGGTTATCACTGAAGCATCTTAAATCTTCTGTAAAATTCAAACCTGGAAGGATGGTTCCTGATGGTCGGAAAACGGATACTTCTCGGAAGTTCTGCCACTTCTTCGGCTCTCCTGATGTCCTTAGCCACTGTTCCACTCTCAACAGAATCCTCTCTTCCGTATCCATGTCCATCAACTCAACATAATCCATATAATAGTCTGGCTGTTCACCATTTCCGTCTATTTCAAATCGAACCTTCACCAAGTCCCCAATTTGACCAAAGTCCACCTGAATCTCTTTCGTTTTTCCATCAAATAATCTACCTGGATAAGTGTCTTGTCAGGTACTTTTCTCATTGTCGTATCATTGTCTACCTTTACAACTGAGCTACCATTGGTTCCATAACCATAGATCAAAAGATTAGATGTAGTTCCCCCTTCCCCAGACATGTTTCCATTGTGAACTATGAATTGCCAACGACCATCTTAATGCTTAATAAAGTGTCATTAAGCGCTCACATGATTCATATTCTCCTGGATTGCTGTCTAAATAATATATACATGCCAACGGAGCCATCCTCTCTATCTTCCCGTCAACTTGTCCGCTGTCGAGCCATTTCCTAACCACAAAGAGGAATTGTCGTCCATCCGGGGTGTTTTCAGTGACAGTTACATGATCAATGAATGTTCCAGCACCTGAAGACTTAATTTCTATTGAAAAAGATGTTACCGTAACCGAATTGCTCATGTCCGACGATAATCTTTTGAAGGGTTCCCAGAGGATCACTTTCGACATAGAAAATATCTAGCTGATTTTGTCGAAAACGTGGTTCGGGGTCCTGTAACCAATGAGTACCCTATGAAAAGAATGAGAACCATTCTCAAAAAAGGAAAAGAAGGGGCTTAGGGCACGCCCTTAAAGATAGGATAGAATGGAAAGAAACGTGCCGTAAGCCCCGCCGGGCCATACCTCGTGTTTCAAGTTAATCTTCTCACTGACGCCGTCTTTCCCATACAGTATGACGTAGAGATTTGTCGTCGTGTCAGCTCCCCATCTGTTTCCAATGGCCACTCCGATCGTGTAATAGGCATCTATCATATATCCATCTCTTTCTTTTCTTCCTACCTGTCTGTGTGACTTCAAATGGAGTTGGAGGTCGATGTTCCCTCTCCTCCTCGTCTATCATCATCTCCTCCGTATCAATAAGCTCTCCCGGATTAATGTATTGTTTCTCATCGGTAATGAATCCTACTGTACTTTCTTTTGATTCATCTCTGTCTAATCCCTACCCTGTTTCAATTTTTTCCTCGTGTTATACCCTCGAAAGGCCGCCTGAATTCTGACGGCGGCGTCATTTTCGTCAAACTGAACGAATCATTGAATTAAGAACGGAAGTTGAGTGCGCGTTGTCTATACCAGGACTTACCTGCACTCGAGAATGAAGTTCGTCTTCGTCTGACGGAAGAATCTCTTCTGGTTCACTGTAAGTTGACTCCTTTCGATGAAACTCGCTCTCGCTCGAATATTCCTCGATGTCGTGTCGTGTCTTTATTTTTCTCTCATTCTCCGATTTGTCTGATCTTGTTGTGGGAAGGTTATCCTCTTTCTGACTACATGCAGTTCCAGGTTTTGATTGAAGTATTTTTTCTTTCTGGCTACAATTCGTCCCTGGTCGACTGGGTAGCTGTTCTTCCCGTTGGTAGTGTCCTGTTCCCGGCTTATCATCATCATCCGACGGCAGATTGAATTCCCTTTGACTCCTTGCCGTGCCTTCTCTGCTTTTTGAAACGTGTTTCTTTGAACTCTTTCGACTAGCTGAATGACTATCACTCGACATTACTGAACAATTAGTTTTTTTAAGATTATTTAACTCACTCATATCTTCCTCCTCGTGATAGATGGGAGACTCATCCGACCTCTCGTGAACTTCGTCCTCCGTCTTGTCGCTATGAATTGAGACTTTGTGACCAGTTCCTTCGTACTAAAAGAATATGAATAAAATGAGTACAAACCGATGTAGAGGGAATTGTTTCGAACTCGGGATAATCGCTACTCGGTCTGTCTTCTTCTATTTTTCCTCCCGTATCGTAGCTGCTGATGGAATTGGCTTTCCCCGAATCTCCTTCATCTGGTAATGATGAGACAGCTTTCCATTTATCGGACAAGGCTGAATAAAGGTGATTAGTCCCCCGATGCTCGTACGTGGAAGAACAGGGACTCTCTTTTTAATCGCCCCCGTAGTTTTCCTCGTATTCCGACGAAAATTCGTATCCAATTTTCTTGGTTTCTCAATGCCATTCTCGGTAGAAGTAGCTGACGTCAATGAGTCTAGACATTGTTATGTACTTTTCCTCGGTATACCTGTCTTTGTCCTCTTAGCATATCGATTCGGATTTATTGACGGCAGCTGGACAGCTTCCCGTAGCGTTGGTCTTTCATTACGTGGACAGGCAATCAGTTTTGGAGGGACGAGATTTAACATCTCTGGCACGGAAGAAACCCTTTCCCCGTCAGAGGAATATACTCGATAGATAGCAACTCCGAGTCCTTCGCTAACATCGGCTAGGAGTTGTTCGAAGGAGGGAAGACGAAGGGGATTGAGAAGAGTTCGATAGAAGGAATTCTTCCCGTTGAGGACGAAAAAGATCTGAAAAGAGGCTGTTATTTGAGGGATGTTGTGTGTTATAGTTTCTATCACAATTCTCGTTACATGGACTCCTTGTGTTGGTAGTTCTGTGACGGTCGATAGAAGGCATGTTCTCACTCTCGTCATTTCTGAAATATAGCAGGTCACCTGTTTCGAAGTAACAACGCTGCCCAGCCCGAGATGTCGATGGAGTCGCATCTTTTGAGGGAGGGACGGCGACGTTGGAATCTATAAAATTATACCTGTCAACTCGAAGGGGACGTCTGGACTGGATTAGGGGATTAGGCAATGTCACACGGGTAATGATATTAAATATCAACTATAAAAAGGGCTCCAATGGGGATAGAGAGAGGGAAGACTCACTCGAAGACAGTACTCGCATTGAAACATTCCGCCTAATTACCTTTGGCCCTTTTCATCGATGATTCTATAAAATGTATTTACGCAGGGAGATTCGAAAAGAGACTTTGGTCCAAAGCAGTGACTGAGAGAATTCACATAGAGAAAACAATCTAAATCAAAGGGAAAAACAAAAAGAGGGAGGGGAAGGAGAGTACTGTAGCAGCTAGTATAAGAAAGAAACAAAAGAAAGGACATGATGTCAATCCGAAAGAGTAATGCGTGTTTTATATTGTTTTCTTAATCAGAGAGAGAGAGAGAGAGGGGGGGGGGGAATACCCGTGATTTACCCAGAAGCTCTGTCCGCCGGATCGTTCCTTATTCAAAGATAAAGATGCTTCAGCGTGGAAACGAGCCTTTTTGAGACGTTCGAGTGCAGAGAGATTGATTCCGCGAGAAAAGCGCGACGACGAAGCGACGTATCTGAAAAGAACGATGAGAAAAGTATCAAAGACCAATAACTGAATCAACCTTGATGATTAGAAGGAGACTCACTTTCCCAGATGTTCTAGCTGCTCAATGTCTTGTATTGGGGTCCGTCCCATCGGTGTCGTCAGTCTTCTCACTCCAAATGGCATCTGGATGTTCCTATTCAAGTCGTCCAATAAACTGTCAATCGTTCGATAACGACTCTTCGAAATTGGCACTCGAACACCCTAAACAACTGTCTGTATGCTTCCATTTCATACCGTAAAGTATTCATCTCCTTCTTTATAGAAAAAGACAGTTTTGGCGGAGTACGGTCGATTAAACTGTCGGTTATTCTCGTATGTTCGTATCATACCATTCATCGGCTGAATCGGTACATTAGGCAGAACCCAGTGACGACCCATCGCCTGGAATCCCAATCGTCTCTATGGAGATGGTGAACAACACGGAAAAGAAACGAAAACGACGATGGATTAGTCATTTACTGGGAGGAGAATAAGCCGACAAAGGGCTTCCTCACCTGACTGCCATCAGAAGAGGAGGCATTCGAAGTTCGCGGAGTCGCAACTCTCATCCACCGAACGACCTGAAAAGTAATCAGAAAAGGAAGGCCATTAAACGGCGAGAAAATTGGATATGTCAGAAGAAGGAAGGAGAAAATAACTGGTATGGTGAGGGGAGGGGGAGAGGTAGAGAAATGAATTGATTGAAATGTACTTCTGACTGAATCCCTTCAAAGGCGAAACAGCGTAATTGGAATCCAATGAAGTGCTTCAGTAATAAGCTGACGTAGAGAAACGAAACAGCGAGAAGGAGCGGCGGGAATAAAACCGTGGGATGCCTCGTGATGGAAATTACTTCTGCAGAAGAAAAGAAGAAAGAGGAGAGTCGAGTGATCAAAAGAAGCTGTCCAATTGGGTCGTTAACGTCTTTTCTGATCGGATGAAAAGAAAAGAAAATAGAAGGACAAATAACTCTTTACTTCGTTGTCTTTTTCTATTTGATTAATATACGTTCCCTCGTTGCCCGGGTTACCTCGATGATGTAATTGTTGGCTTATGAGGGGGAGGGTGATGTTAAGGATTATACTATACAAAAGAAAGAAAAAAATTCTTCCTTTTATGGGCATTGGAATTAAAAAAATGGCATCCAGATTCATTAACGGAACTTGTTATTATCCGTGTTCAATATGGGTCGTTATGATCCTCATCCCTATTTGTAGCTTCCTTTGCTTCCATCTTTCTTTTGACTTCTTTCTGCTTCTGTCCTTCTACTGAAACATTCCTTTCCGGGGATGTGATAATTGTCTTTTTGATCTTTTCCTTTCAATTATCTAACCATTCAAGTATTAAAACATAATACATTTATATGATTTTAATTGTTTACAATACATCAACGGAGTTTTTATTTTTTAAGAACAAAGGAATTAAGAATAGTAGTACGAAGATTGTTTAATGGAAAAGTTTGCCACGATGCATCATCGAATTGAAAAACCCAGTAGTAATGTTCGAGTTTTTCGAAATGATACTATTTTGTTGCAACAAAGCGTAATTAGCCTTATATATAAAAAACAATTGAGCTGATGGATACAAAAACACGTTGCAAGCAATAAAGGAATCGAAAAAGAATGATGAAAACTACAAGGATTACAATGGAAACAATGGAATGAAGCTTTATTGTTTGAATAGTTTATTTCTTATGACAAAACTGAAGGGGTGGAGAATTTCTCCTTTCCCTCTCCATTTATGGCTACATCCCTTGATGCATCAAGTCAAAACTCCTGATTGTCTCAATAATTCATCCATGCGTGTCTATCCAGAAGAGGCAATTTCCCCTTCTTTCAACATCGCCTCAGGTGGCAGCTGCCTTTTGATTCATTCTTCCGGACTCCATGTTATTATTCCTTTTTTTCTTTTCTTTTCTTTATTCAACCTCTCAACTCAGCTGTCTATATTATCGAATCCGAGCAGATGAACCACTCACATCTATCAATACAATGGTATGTTCAAGAAAAGTATCTTTTATGATTACAATATTTGCAGCGAAGAAACTGCAGTTCATATGTCTCCCATTGTTTGAAGATCATTCATAAATTGGAATCGGAAGGGATAGACCATGTGGAGTCGATCATTGAAGGAAGATGTGCTTTTTCAGCAGAGGAATGTCAACAGACATCCACAGTGAGTAGGGAGAGAGGAAATTGATTCAAGTGAAAGGACCATAAAGTTCTTTTCAGTGTATCTCGGATAATGTTGAACATCAAAACGGATTGACTACCAGAAAATATCGATGTTGTTCAACGGAAGACTACTCCAATAAGGCTCATTCGTTCCTTATTTCCCCTCTCATTTGTTTGTTCTTTTTCTTATTATTATTATAAAACACTATTACAATAATCCTTATCCATATCTTCTTTATGTAACGAATAACTGGATAAAGACGACAAAACTCGACTCTTGCTGTTCTCATGTCTTCCTTTTATTTCAAACATTAAGTCATAATAGTAGGTCGTTTTTACGTATTCTTCTTTTTTTTGTGATTTTTTTTCTTTTTTTACTCGTTTCTATACTCATTTCAGAACTATTTGGGTCAATTTAAAGTAACAAATTTTAAAAAATAAAAAATAAGCATGAATTTTGATTAAAAATACCTTTTCCAAGTTCGATGGATGGTAAATGAGCTTATAACTTTCTAAGGACACAACAAACAACTCGTAGGATGCTTTCATAAAGTCAATCAAAATCGGATCTATTGTATAATTTCTAAATCAGAAAATAGTTATTAAAAGAGTCTAGAAACGAGTAAAAGAAAATAAATGGCAAAAGAACGAAAAAATACTCCTTATTAGCTCCTTTCTCGATTTAACCGGACCGCCAGAACTCATCGAAGAACGTCGTTTAATCGACAAAAAGTTATACGTACAATCCGAATGGCACGCGCCGTGACGGCTTTTATCTCGCCGCGGTGTCCCGTAAAAATGAGGAACCCGTCAAAAATATCACAAAGGAAGAATTAAAAGGGTCTCCATATAGTTGGAGAGGAGCCGGTCGACGACTCTGATCCTTTTCTGGGTCGTTTTGAAGATGATGTTGGAGTCGATTGGGTCAAGGAAATGGTTGTTCTTTCGGGAGAAATCTCTGTGAACGACGGAGGTTTTGTCAGGGTTGTCCATGGAGAAAGCAATTGTCTGAAGAACCTATTCACTTACAAATAGCCAACCTACCTCTGTACTTCATACTGTAACATCATCGGTAATGGAGAGTGCATATAGGATGGGATCATTTGAGCCATGGGTATCGAATATTGTGGCAAGCATGAATAGGTATAGGGTCTTTTTCTCGTCGTCTCATTTGTTTTGGGTGCTCTTGCCTCTCTTGGTCCATCTACCGTAACTTTGATGGCTCTTGCAACGACAGCGACCATCATCGGTTTTGCATGTACCGTAATCGTGATGTGGAAGTTCTTTCCTATAAATGTCTTGCGTCGTCTTTCGCGGTCTGCGGCGACAGCGATGCGATCAACGGAGGTACACGCCTCGATCTGCCGCAAAACGACAGATCGATCATGTCGTCAGATCTCCGAAACATGCGTCCCAGCAGAAGGTCGAGATGAGTCCTCGGATTAGCGGGGAGGACGCGGTTTTCAGGTGTAAGCAGACGGCCGAACGGGGACCCGTCGATCTTATCGCAGTATGAACGGGCGGAAGAACTTCTATTTGTTTGGCTCTTTTTTTGTCCCGACCGATTCTGTTCAGGTTACCTACCTCTTCCGCTCTTTCCTACGAATCGAAGATCGTTGAATCGAGCCACCTGCTTCACCACTTTTGCTGTATCGTTCCGTACTTCTCCACTCGGACTTTCATCATTTCCAGCGGCTATTGATACTAAAGAGAGTGAAAGAGAAAAAAGAAAAGTACCTTGGGTTCCATCGGGAATTGGAGTGAGAATGACGACAACAAAAGGCATAGGAAGGGACTTGTTGGACCTCCAATGAGGTTCTAATCGACTGCAGAAGATGTTCGGACTACTCGATTTCTGAATAGAATGCTTATCATCTTCGATTTCCCAATCTTTTTTCCTTATTTACTGAACATACCTGTAACTGGATCGATTGTGATTTTGTGAGAAATTCCTTAACATGTCCGAAAACACTGTTGGTCATCTGAAAGACAGCAAATAGCGACGTGATGAAATATATCAGAAAAGAGTGTGAGGGAACCGGCCGAGATAGTATCGGCCGCAGAAGACATAGTAAAAACAGCGGGACGGAATTCAGTCGTCGGGTGGGAGAGTCAGCCGGGGACTCGGTGGCCTTATCGCGGTTACTCATGTATTGTGTGGGTGTTGCGGTCGGGGGCTTATCGAAGAGCTGACTGTGGCCGTAGAAAGGGTAGTCAGACAAGACATGACTGTCCCTTTTTGAAGGAGAATCGAATGGTGTATTTCGGAGGTTAATGGGATTCCAAGAAATCTTGGAGCCGATAAAAGCAGGACGAAGGATTGTGGAGAGGAGAGGCGGTCCTCATTACGGTAGCTGTGGAGAGACAGCGGCCGGCCGTCGACGATGCTTATCTACGAGTCAGCCGCACCTGAATGTGCCCCGAGGAGGGCAAAAAACAAAAGATGAGTCGATTACCGCATTGCGGCACATTTGAAAGAAAAGAGAGAAGACGGACAGAAGTAGCATGTGAGTCGTCGTTTTTCAGTCTGTCTGCGGCTCCGGCGGTTGTTTAATGACTGCTCCGACGAAAAGTGGCTGTTGGCAAGCATGATGGACCATTTTACCCCGGCTTACACCACGACAAATGTCGCGGCTTTGTTCGTGGTTGCGGTCTCTCAACCTCAAGGCAGCCGTGAGCAAAACAATGTCAAAACAAAGATTTCAAAATTTAAAAAAAAAAAGAAGGGGGGGGGGGGGGGGGGGGGAGGTTCAAACATACAAAGAGGGAGTACCTATTATATCCTCTCCGTCCTTCTTCACTCATCCATTTCATTTTTTGCCTCCGATGTGCCGGTTGGCCTGTCACGAGATCTACTCTCTGTCCTCAACGCAACGATGTAGGGAGCGAGGCAAAAATATAAGATTTCTCAAAGAAGACGAGCAACAACATCCGCTTGAAAAAGTTTGAAGACGAAGATCACCATCAAATTCTATGTGTCCCCTCTGTAGACGGCAACTCCTCATCGTTACATTTGACAGCGAAAAACCTATGATCGACGAAGAAATTGTGAACCTTGATAATTTCTTTCTCTTCTTCTTCACGATCGAATAGAAAGGATGGAAAATTGGGAGTTAACTTTAAAAGAGACTGTTCATTCTTTTGATGGCAAAATTCTATGTCAACATTGTATTGTACTGTAGTAAAATAGATCCAGATAAGTTTATATAATTAAAGAGTGAAAAGGAGGAAAATATTATGAAACACTTCATTCTGACTGTATAAATGTGACCATGATAAGAAGATGAATAAGCTTTACTAGAAAACAGACAAGTTTCTGGTTTCTTGAAGTGACACAGGGAGGAAGAATATGTCTCGTGATGTTCTGGAACAAGAAGACCATCAACAAGGGTGAAAGTAGATGATGAAAGTGAAATGGATGATAGATTGGTTGATTTTTCCTGTAGAAATTATAAAGAAATGTCTTTCGGATCAGAGGCTTTATAGGGAAAAGCAAGTTATTATGAATGGGTTGCTTGAACTGGAATAACAATTTAAAATTTTTCCTTTTCTTCCTTCTTCTTGATTTTAGGATATTATTGATTTCCATCTGTTTCCGTGATGTCGAGAAATGAACTAATGATAATATGATTATCAAGTACAGATTCTCTGTCTCATCGATCGTGTCATATCACCTCCTGGCTGTAAGTGGGTCGCGTCGGCTGAGACCCAGTTCGGCTGGCCAAAGCCAAGATTTGAAATGAAATTCATGCGATTTCCCTCGGCAGCTAACGATCCTTTCGACACATCCGACTATCCGTGAAGATGCTTCAGTTTCTCTCCCTTGCTTATACATTTCTTTATTTCCCGACAGACGACGAGATTCGGCAATTAATCGTTCGGCAAACCGGTCACTTGTCCACTGAACGCACTGTTTTCGTTACATTCTTGTCCGCGGGGCATCGGCCACCCTACTGTCAACCTTTTTCCCTTTTTAAAGACAACTTCCTGGGACCTCGTTCCTCCTCGTAATGCGCCTCGCACGAGAAAGAGACTGTTTGTGGCCGACCCGACGACCGCATTAGCACTCGAATCGCCCCCTGGGCTCTATTCCTCCTTTCACACTTTCCTCTTTTCCATCCACTCCCTTTCTTCCATTTTTAGTTGAGTAAAGCGGCTGTCCGTCCTTGAACGAGCCTTTTAACGATTACTCCCCTTCCATCAATTCCCACATTTTTTTCGAGTAATCCCTTCTTTGGTTATCTCATCCACGGATCGATTGATTATTGTCCAAGGTCGGAGGGGGAGGGGATCGATCGGGGGTTTTTCCTTCGAGCCTTCTTACTTTTCCTTCTTCCTTAGAGACTTGTGTGCGAACCGGAGTCAGCATCAATCGCCATCGCCACTGTTTGCCACTCGAATGTCCAGTTGTTTGCCAATTACGAGCGACTTAATTGTGACCTGACCACGGGCTCGGACAAGGAGCTCGTCATCCATTGATAGGGAACAGGTCGAAGGGGGGGAAACCTGACCCCAGGTGGTGCCACCTCTTTTCCTTCTCCTTTATATGTCCCCTTCATCTTTTTTCCTCTTCTAAATTGAGGCTAATCACCTCTCGTCCTTTTTTTAGTAAACTTTCTCCCCGTTTTCTCTCTGTTCGATAGCCACCGCTGTATATCTCGGCCGGAATCAAGGCCGTTAACCATAACTTTGCCAGCAGTTGTTTCGGGAACGTTCGGTTGATATCAAAGGGTATCAGATCATGTGGAAGACAGGGGGGAGGGGAACCTGTTCAGGACAACCTTTCTCTTTTCTTTTTAAGGATTTCCATGTTTTTCAGGAGGATCTTCTCCATGCTCCAGCGACTATAAAATGTGTTGGTCGGCTGGTCTCCTCCTGCTGGCGACAGTGCCATTGGTCACTTCGCTCAGCGCCCCACGACAACTTCCACTACAAGGTTTGTCTCACATCTCCTGGCACGGTCGTGATGTTTTTGTTTGCTCTGCGCTATGGCCTCGTGGAGCGAGCACTTTCCTTCTTCTAAACAAAAAGAAAACGGGGTGACTCGTTTCCTTAGGAGAAGGTTTTCATGCTCTGTTTGTAATGATGGCAAACTGGTTGTTGGCGACAGAAATGGCAGCGTAGCCGGTGGTCAAAACATGGCTAAAAACTAATGTCTTTGTTTCGAAACAGTTACTCTTTCAGTGGACAATCCTGGTCGAATTCGGCCCCAACCTATTTCCGGCTCCGCTGCTCCTCCTTCCGGACCAACTGTGTGTGGACCGAATGACTTCAGATGCAATGATGGAAAATGTATTCGGTCAGAATGGAGGTAAGGGAGAATTTTTCTCAGATCCTTCTAGATGTGATGGATCAGGCGATTGTCCCGATGGTGAAGACGAAAAGGACTGTCCCCATCCCGGTTGTAAGGCTGACCAATGGCAGTGTGACAAGTACGAGTGGCATCATGTCAGTTGTATAGCCGAATATCAGCGATGTGACAACATAACGGACTGTGCTGATGGATCGGATGAGAAAGATTGTCGTAAGTATATCGAATGAAAGGGACAGTTTCCAGCTGCCAACCCTGTCGACTGTTCCAAAAATGATGGAAGTGTCTTCATGTGTGCAGATGGTCGTCAATGTTTTGATATTTCGAAGAAATGCGATGGAAAGTACGATTGTCGTGATTTGAGTGACGAAAAGGACTCCTGTTCCCGTAATCATACGGCCTGCTTCCAATATCAATTTCGTTGTGGTGATCACACTCAATGTATCCAGAAAAGCTGGGTTTGTGACGGATCGAAGGACTGTGCCGACGGGTCGGACGAACCTGATACATGTGGTCAGTCGATTATCGGGAGAAAGAACGCCTTTCAGAGTTCAAACAATGTTCGGCCAGCGAATTTCAATGCAAAAACAAGCGATGTCAGCCAAGAAAATTCCGTTGCGATTACTATGACGACTGTGGTCAGTTGAGAGGTTTTGTCCTATCTTGTTTATAGGTGACAACTCGGATGAAGAGAATTGTGGCGAGTATCGCTGTCCCCCCAATCAATGGCAGTGCCCTGGGTCCGGTCATTGTATCGATGAATCAAAGCTCTGTGATGGAACAGCCGACTGTGCCGATGGAGCCGACGAGAAGGAATGCAGTAAGTTGAATAATTTTCTCCATATTTTTTGCTTCCTTTAGCCACGAATCTTTGTCCCTCCCTCGGCTGTCAAGCTGGCTGTCATCCTTCGCCTCATGGAGGTATCTGTACTTGTCCCACTGGATACAAACTTGATGACCGATTCCATCGAACATGCTCAGGTAATATTCCTCTTTTCTGTTTATCCTTCAAATAGATATCAATGAGTGTGCTGAATTCGGCTACTGTGACCAATTATGCGCCAATCATCGTCCAGGCTTTACTTGCTCATGTCTCGGAGATTGTTACAATTTAGAAATGTCCCATGGACCAGGAAAAGACAATCTAACTCTTCGCGGATACTGTACATCCAACAAGGCTGAAAAGATGAAGCTTTTCCTCGCCAGAAGGGAGGGTTTGTATCGACTGAATCCAAATGGACAAAATGAGGAGGCGAAGAAACTGGCCAGTGGAGAGTTCATCTATGGAATAGACTTTGACTACGGAGACAGAAAAATATTCTGGACTGATCGATTGGCACACAGTGCATTCTCCGCCGATGTCGATGAAGAGGGAGAAATATCAGATATCAAGTGGGCTCTTTCTTTTCTTTTACGTTTTTATCAGGAAACTCGGTCTAAAATCTCTGGTTTATCCCCGTTCTTTGGCAGTCGACTGGATCACCAACACCCTTTATATAATAGAGTCTGGTTCGAGAAGAATTGACGTTTCCTCTTTCGATGGTGATCGAAGAACCGTTCTATTAGCAGATGGATTAACTCTTCCTCTCGATATTGCTCTCGACCCCCTTCGAGGGTAGGTTCTCCATTTCTTTCTCCATTTTTTTCTTCAGAGAAATGTTCTTCACAAACCAACTGAATCTTGAAGGAGCTGCAATGGATGGTTCCAGAAGAAGAGTTCTTGTCAATACTCATACTCATCAAGTATCCGGTCTGGTTGTTGATATCCCAGCGAAGAGAGTTTACTGGGTAGATCCGAAGGTGGATCGAGTGGAGAGTATTGATTATCAGGTATATTCTATGGCTTCTAGTGATTGATGTTTAGGGAAATGATCGGCGAATCGTGGCTCAGGGAATGAACACCGTCCCTCATCCCTTCGGCCTGGCCCTCTTCGATCAATATCTCTACTGGACTGACTGGACGAGACTTGGTGTCGTTAAATTGGAAAAGTTTGGATCCCCAACACAGATTATCTATTCAAACACGGAGAACAATGTCTTCCCCATGGGAATCTCTGCCTACCACCCGATGGCTCAGCCAGGTATATTACTTTCTACTTCAGATAGTTCTTTAGGTCCTCAACAGAGCGACTGTCTCGGTATGAAGATCGAGAATCCATGTGCCAATGCTGACTGCGAAGGAATGTGTCTTTTGTCGAAGGATTCGGGAGGATTTGGTGTAGGATACAAATGTGCCTGTCCTATCGGTCAACGACTTATCGACGGAACTAAATGTGTTGATTCCATCGACTATCTCCTCTTTTCGTCAAACAAAATCGTTCGAGGAATTTTCCCCGATGTGGCGCAGAATGCTCTAGCCGAAGCTATTCTTCCGATCTCTCCAATCAGTCAACGAAGAATCGGAATGTATTTCGAAGTCGAGTGTGATGTCCATGGGAATAACTTTTTCTATGCCGATATTATGGACAACACGGTTTATAGGATTCGACCGGATGGAGAAGGATCTGCCCCAGTACTCGTAACTCACAACGATGGACTCGTGTCGATGTCTTTCGACTGGATTAGTAAGCAGCTCTACTATGTGGATAACATTCGAAACAGTCTCGAAGTCGTCAAGATAAACGACAATGGACTCGTCCATCCCGACCAACTTGTTCATCGACAGCTATTGAAAGGACTCCGTGATCCTGTCTCTGTCGTTGTTCATCCATGGAAAGGACTCCTCTTCTACGCTGAAGCACAACGGCCAGCCGCCATTTATAAGTGTTCGATTGATGGAACAGACTGTCGAGTCATCAGGAACACAACTTTGGGACGACCATCCGAGATAACCATCGACTTCGAAGAAGACAGACTCTGCTGGGGAGACACTCTACTCCGATCCATCAGCTGCATGAACTTTGATGGATCAAATGTGCAGGTCCTGCCGGTCGAGTCCCCCATCCCCGTGGCTTTGACTATTATGGGAGATCACATCTACTACGTCCATCAACGTCCTTATTCTATCAGAAGAATCAGCAAGAGAAATGGAGGATCAGGACGAGTAGTGAGGGAATTCAACGGAGAGGAGAGGAGCATCTTCAGTCTCAAAGCATGCAGTCGTAGCAATCAGCCGATTCCCGATGATTCGAGAGAACATCCCTGTCGAGCCAGCGACTGCAGTCAGCTCTGTTTCGCTGTTTCCGCTCAGGGAGGACTGGCCAAACAATGTGGATGCAGACAGGGATTCAAGATTAATCCAGACACCGGCCACACTTGTGTCAGGGACTTTTCCGAACAGACAGAGAGCCTTTGCTCGAATAACTCGACTCAGTTCGCATGTCGAAATGGACGATGCATACCGAAGGAATGGAAATGTGATGGGGAAGACGACTGCCTCGATGGATCTGATGAGACTAACGAGAATGGAGAAAAGTGCTTCCACGAAACGGAATGTCCAGAAAGCACAATCAGATGCAAGAACACAAAGAAATGTATTCCAGCCCAATATGGCTGTGACGGTGACAACGACTGTGGAGACTATTCAGACGAAGATGCCAAGTATTGCAAAGACGGACAGAGACCCGTCTGTAGTGCGAAGAAATTCCAATGTGACAACCACAGATGCATCCCAGAACAGTGGAAGTGTGACTCGGACAACGACTGTGGAGATGGATCTGATGAGAAGGTCGAGTTATGTGGGAATGCCACCTGTGCCACGAATCAGTTCTCTTGTGCCAATGGACGATGTATCCCGATATATTGGCTATGTGATGGGGACAATGACTGCTATGACGGAACAGATGAGGACAAGGACAGATGTCCTCCGATGCAGTGTCGATCCGATCAATTCCGATGTGCCAGTGGACGACAATGCATCTCTCTCAGAAACCATTGTGATGGACAGAATGACTGTGACGACGGCTCAGACGAGGATAGCTGTGCCATCCAACAGGGTGTTTGTACTCCCGATCAGTTCACCTGTAAAACAAGTGGACTTTGTATCCCGGTCGCGTGGAAGTGTGATGGACAGAATGACTGTGATGACGGATCCGATGAGCCCGCGTTCGGTTGCTCGTCCAATCGATGTAAGGAGGATCAATTCCGCTGTTTGAACGGTCGATGTATTCTTAATTCATGGCTTTGTGATGGAGAAAACGACTGCGGTGACAATAGTGACGAGTCGGAGGTCAGTGGATGTAGAAAAAAGGGCGCTGAAGCCAGGAAGTGTCCTTTCGAACACATCGCCTGCGAACTGGCACCTGATCAATGTATACCTGTCGCTCAACTTTGTGATGGAAAAGAACATTGTCCAGGAGGAACTGACGAGGGAGGAAGGTGTTCGCGCGATTTATGCTCGGCTGACAGAGCCGGATGTTCTTTTAAGTGTCACAACAGTCCAAACGGTCCCCTCTGCATTTGTCCTTTCGGTGAACAACTCGTCAACAAGACACGTTGCGAACCGGAGAACGAGTGTCTTGATGCCAGAAGTTGTTCGCAGAAATGTGCCGATGAGAAGCATGGATTCACGTGTAGTTGTGAGGATGGATACACTCTTGATGCTGACAAAAGAACGTGTAAAGTAACAGACAAAGTGGAGGACATGAGAGTCTACGTCTCCAATAGGAATAGAATCTATTGGGCGGATCACAATTTGGAAAATTGGAAATCCTTCGCCGCTGTGGTTGAAAATGCCATCGCCCTTGCTTGGGACAGTGTGATGGATAGAGTATACTGGAGTGACATTCGAGAGAAGAAGATATTCTCCGCCACTAAAAACGGAACCAATGTTACTGTCTTCATCGCTGATGGACTCGATATAACCGAGGGAATTGCTCTCGACTGGATTGGAAGAAATCTCTATTGGGTTGATTCATCCCTCAACACCATCGAAGTCGCCAATCTTGAGAATCCCGCTCATCGAACCCTCCTCGTCCACGAAAATATCAGTCAGCCGAGAGGAATCGCTGTCGATCCACGGGTCGGATTGATGTTTTGGACAGATTGGGGACAGAATCCACGAATCGAAAAAGCCAATATGGATGGAACAGATCGACAGGTCATCGTCAGTACAAAGATCTATTGGCCAAATACCATTGCTCTCGACTACACTACCAACAGAGTTTACTTTGCCGATTCCAAATTGGATTACATTGATTTTGTCAACTATGATGGAACAGGTGGGATATCCTCCTCGAAGAAAAAGACTTTTTCCAGGACGAACTCAGGTCGTCTCTTCCTCAAAATTTGTTCAACATCCTCATGCTCTGGCTATTTTCGAAGACTCCATGTATTATTCCGACAGACGACTACAACGGCTTCAAATCTATCCCAAATATCCTAATGGAACTACGGCCGAGTATCCCAGTCACACTTTCAGCAAGGTATTTGTCTTTCTCTTCATAGATTTTCTTTTCTAGGCACTTGGAGTAGTAGCTGTCCATCCTGTTCTCCAACCGAAGGGAGAGAATCCTTGTGCTAGCAATCCCTGTAGTCATCTGTGCCTCATCGGAGCCAAGAATGCGAGTCTTTTTTCTCTTTTCTCATCCATCTCTTTCAGTCTTTCTCCTGTGCTTGTCCAATGGGAAAACGACTTGATGGAAGTCGAAGAAATTGTGTCCAAGATCAAAAACCATTCCTCCTCCTCATTCAAAAGACGAATATGTTCGGAGTAGAGATGACAACTCGTGAAAACTCAACCCCGATGTTGTCGGGAATGGTTCCATTGGCTGGACTGACGAATGCCTTCGATGCTGGCTACGACGCCGAGTCGGGAGACATGTATATTTTGGAACATTCTAATATCGCCCGTACTCTGACTCAAATTTCAACCGACGCCGCCATCTTCCGATCCTCTATCAACGCCGGCAACAAGACACAACTCTTTTCTTCTCAGATAGTCGATGACCCATACTGTCTGGCTTTTGATTGGAATGGAAGAAATCTCTACGTGGGAAACAAGGTCTCCCAAACAATCGAAGTCGTCCGAACAGTCGGAGATATGGTAGACAGTTTCTTTCCTTATGATTCTTGTTCAGTACCGAACTGTCATTCTCTCCAATGATCAGTCTCCTACCGCTGTTGTCCAACCAGTGGCCATTGCCGTTGATTCCGATAGAGGATACGTCTTCTGGTTAGATAGAGGTGGTGGAGCAGCAGATGTGAAGGTCGCGAGAGCTGACATGGACGGACAACACGCATTAGTCATTGCCAGCAATGATCTCAGTGAACTGGATCATATTGCTCTCGACACGACGAATCAGAGGGTATACTTCAGTGAGGCAAAAGCTGGAAGGGTAGAAAATATAGTTATACAAACAAGGAATGTTTAGATATCGTCGGTGACATATGATGGACAGGATAGACACTACATATTGAATGACGCCGGTCGTCAACCGAATGGACTTGCCTTCTTCTCCGACCGTCTCTTCTACGCCGACTCGGCCTTTGATTCGATCGAGGTGGCAACAATTGTGGGAGATGGACAGCCTCCTCCTTTCGCTCATTTTAAGAAGGACATCGAGAATCTTGTCAATATCAAGCTTCTTCAGCCCAGACCCTGTGAGTTTCTTTTTTTTTAATAATTAATCATCCAGCTTCTCTGTCTCATCCCTGTCGAACGGACAATGGCAATTGCAAGCACATCTGTATCCCCCAACAGTTCAGTCAGCACACGTGTGTCTGTGCTACAGGATATACTCGAGATGGGCCAACCGGTTGTAAGCCGTTTGATGATGATTTCCTCCTTGTGGCAACAAAGAGTAGAGTATCCGCCGTATCGGTCAATGAGAACGGACCGAAAAATATTGCAATGGATGCCATTGGCGGAGTCTCCATTACGGCTGTCGATTACGAATACGAAAGCAGAACGATCTTTGTCGCCGATTCGGCAGGAGTTAACAAGGGAATCACTGCCTACTCCTTCGGAAATGCCATTCCTCGAGTCATTGTAAGAGATTCCTTCGGATCAATGACCATCAGAGATCTGACCGTCGATTGGATCAACTACAACTTATATTTCATTAATCAAGACAGTGATAGGACAAATATCGAAGTATGTAAGCTGGACGGAGAACATCGGAAGATACTGTTCACAACGAAGACGGAAACTCCTTCTTCAATCACAGTCGATCCAGTGGCAAGATATCTCTATTGGGCAGACCAGGGACAGAAACCAAGTATCCAAAGAGCCTTGTTGGATGGAAGCAGAAGAGAGGTAGTCGTTAGTCAAGGAATAGCTGAGCCGACTGACCTCGCCATCGACATAGCCAGTCATATGATCTACTGGACAGACTCAAAATTGGACGGAATATACCGAGTCAGAAGTGCTGGAGGAACACCCGAAATGGTGAGAACAGACATCGCCTCAGCTTCTGGATTGGGACTGCTGGGACAGAACATGTTTTGGACGGACAATCGACTGGAGAAGGTTTTCAAAGCGACTAGCAAACCAAACCAGACATCCCTTCTTTTGGCTCCTGTTACAATAGCTGCCGCTCAGAAAGATCTTGGAGATATTGCCGTCTTCTCGAAGGACAATCAGCCTCGGGCATCTTCCCCCTGTCAGATTACCGACAATCTCCGGAAGAGTCCCTGTCCTCAGTTATGTTTCGCTGCCCCAGGCACTCAAAGTCCAACCTGTGCATGCGCTCGAGGAGTATTAAAAGGTAGACAATGCGAAGAGCCAGACACGTACTTGATGTTCGCCGATGGAGACAGGATAGTGGATGCTTCAATTGAGCCGGATGTAAAAGCCAGTCGACCTATGAAGGAACCCTTCCCCTCCATCGACAATCTCCAAGTATTTGACATCGACGCCGCCCTGCGACGTGTCTTCTACGTTTCCGAGAGTCCCTCGGGTGTCAACATTTCCTGGTTCTCCATGAACAATCCGGAGAATCCTCGTCTTATCTTCGGAATAGCAAAACAGAAAAAACATGCAGAAGAGATTCGTCATGTATCAGATATGAAACTGGATTGGATTACACAGAAGATCTTTTTCACGACGGGAAGAGGAGGAAAGGTGATGACCGTCGATGTACAAGGAGAACATCTGAGTACAGTGGCCACCGGGGACTGGACATACGCCTTGGCTGTTGATCCCTGCAGTGGATTAATCTTTTGGTCAGATAGTGGATACAAATCATCGGGTGGACTATACGAACCAAGGATAGAAAGATCCAATACGGCCGGAGGCAGTAGGACTGTCATCATTCGAGAGGGTGTCTCCCTTCCAGCAGCCATAACTGCGGACTTTAGGTAGATCATTTAACCATAAAATATACAGAAATTTTAGAAACCGTCGTATCTATTGGGCTGATGTAAATCGTCTGCAAATCGAGAGCAGTGATTATGACGGAGCAGCCAGACGAGTAGTGGGAGTTGGCTATCGTGCGAAGAGTCTCGCTCTTTGGGACACTTGGCTCTATCTCAGCGACCCACTCTCCAATGGCATTTTTCGGGTGAACAAAGAAGTCGGGGGGGCAGCCGAAGCCGTCGTCGGAGATCGCCGTGTGCCGGGAACTGTTAGGATCTTTGCCAATGAACAAGACATCCGAAACAGGAACGAGGCTTGCTCGGCCATTACTATCAATCTTTGTAAAACGGACAACGGAGGATGTGCTCAATTGTGTAACGTCGTGCCAGATGATATGGGTCTGTCTGCTTCGAAGGTCCAGTGTAGCTGTAACGATACTTATGAGCTCGTCCAAGAACCAGGAAAGGTAAGAGTTCCTTCCATTCTTCATCCATTTTATCTTTCAGGACTATGCGACTCAATGTGTCCTTCGATCCGAACAACCCTCTCAACTCTGTCTTCCTCCCTACAACTTCCAATGTGGCGATGGAGCTTGTGTATCACTTGGAGTTACCTGTAATGGTCGACCGGACTGTAATGATGGATCCGACGAGAATCCGAACTACTGCAACACCCGAAGCTGTCCGGAGAATTACTTCCTCTGTTCGAATAGACGATGTATCGATGATGTCAAAAAGTGTAACCACATCGACGACTGTGGAGATGCCTCAGACGAGTTGGATTGTGCTCAAACGGCGACATGTGCTGCGGGTCTTTTTGCCTGTGGAAATGGACATTGTATCAATCAAACGAAGGTCTGCGATGGACACAACGACTGCCATGATACTGCTGTCTCCGACGAGTCTAAGGAGACCTGTCCCGGTCTGCCTATCGATTGTAGAGGAGTAAAAATTCGATGTCCAAATACGAACATATGTATTCAACCAGCTGATCTTTGTGATGGATATGATGACTGCGGAGACAAAGCAGATGAGAACAAGCTGTTCTGTCTCAACCAGGCATGTGCCCAGCATTAGTGAGCTTTCTGATGATTCCTTTATAATCTATTCAGTGTCCGTTGTCCTTCCGGTCGCTGTATTCCTGAAGCCTGGCAATGCGATGGAGATAGTGACTGTTCTGACGGATGGGATGAGACCCATACAAACTGTACTGATTCTAGTGGAAAAAAAGTATGCGTAGGAGAGTACATCTTCCAGGTTTGTGTACCTTCTTTGTTTTTATTTAATTCCTAGTGTGACAATGGCAAATGTATCTCCCGAGCATTTATCTGCGATGGAGAAGACGACTGTGGAGACGGGTCGGACGAGAATCTCAATCGCCACAGCTGTGGAAACCGAACGTGTTCCGATCAAGAGTTCCATTGTGTTTCGAATGCTCGACTTGCTCAACCAAAGTACGAATGTATCCCGAAAGCATGGCTTTGTGATGGAGATGTTACCTGTGCGGGAGGAGAAGATGAGGCATCCGAGTTGTGTAAGGCAGAGAAGAAGGAATGCAACAAGGGAGAGTTCCGCTGTCAAAATCAACACTGTATCCATGCCTCGTGGGAATGTGACGGGGACAATGATTGCCTCGATGGATCCGATGAACACGCCAACTGTACCTATTCCACTTGCCAACCGGAATTCTGGCAATGTGCCAATCACAAGTGTATCCCGAACAGCTGGAGATGCGATGGAAACGATGACTGTGATGATGGATCGGATGAGAAGGAATGTCAGGCAGCACAAAAGGTAGTATTGTATTTCTTTTCGTTTATAAAGGCTTAGGAAATGGGTACTGGCCATCCCCTTTGTTCGAAGGGAATGTATCAATGTCTATCGGGAGAGTGTATTGATGAGAAGAAGGTTTGTGACAGGAATTACGACTGTCCTGACAGATCCGACGAAAGCACCCAATGCTGTAAGTCCTTCTCTCTCTTCTATTTATTTTTCCAGTTATTGATGAGTGTGCCCAGACATCGACTCCTCTCTGTGAACAGAAATGTGTAGATCTTCCAATTGGATACAAATGTGACTGTTTCGATGGATTCGCCATTGATCGGGATGATAAGAAGAGCTGCCATAACGTCAATGAGTGCTATGGTGAGTGGAAACTGGAAAAAGAGAAGAGTGGACTGTTTCAGAGGGAATCTCTGGATGTTCTCAGACGTGTGAAGACAAGATCGGGTCCTATAAATGTGGCTGTGTGGATGGATATGTTCTGGGAAGAGATGATCACAGTTGCAAGAGAAAAGACAACGAACCGACTCCCTTCATGCTCTTGGCCAACAAACACTACATCAGAAAATTGTCGATGGATGGAAATTTATACGAGATGGCGGCTCAAGGGTTCGAAAATATTGTCAACATGGATGTTGATGTTCATGATAACATGCTCTATCTGATCGATCAAGGAAGACTTCGAATGTACAGAGTTGGACTGGATGACATGGACGGACCTCTTTCCTCCTATGAGGTTGTCATGAGACACAATGTCTTCGGAACAGAAGGATTTGCCGTCGACTGGATCACAAAGAAGTTGTACATGTTGAACAAGCAGGACAGATCCATCCGGGTGTGTACTGTACAAGGAACATTCTGCAAGACACTGATTAGGGACAGAATCACCCAGCCGAAGGCTATTGTTGTTCATCCCGGCAAGGGATATCTGTTCTTCTCTGAATGGTCTCTCCAACCATATATCGGTCGAATGGCCCTCGACGGCTCTCCTGAGTTGGCTGATCCTATCATCAAGTTGGCAGAGAATGATCTTGGCTGGCCGAATGCTCTAACTATCGACTACTATTCGGAAAGACTTTTCTGGGGCGATGCCCATCTCAACGAGATCGGATTCATGGATTTCGACGGGGCTGGACGACGACATATTCCAGCTCAAAGGACAAGTCATGTGTCATCCATGGCTATCTTTGACGATTTCCTCTACTGGTCTGATTGGAATCTTCGAGAAGTTATTCGATGTGACAAATGGAGTGGTAAAAACGAGACTATTCTTAAGAAGACCATTCAACTACCAAACGAACTTCGTGTCATTCACCCCCTCCGCCAGCCTCTTTATCCCAACCCATGTGGAGATAACAATGGAGGATGTAGTCATCTCTGTCTTATTGGAGCCGGTGGAAATGGATACAGCTGTGCTTGTCCCGAACAGTTTACTCTTCAGTCAGATGGAAAGAGTTGTGAACCGAACTGTACGGCGAGACAATTCGCCTGTGGAGGAGAAGATGCCAAATGTATTCCGAAGTTATGGTATTGTGATGGGGAGAAGGATTGTCGCGATGGAAGTGATGAACCAGGAAAAGACATCTGCGGTGTCAGGATATGTCCCGTCGGAGAGTTCCAATGTGCCAATCACAACTGTACTCGACCATTCCAGCTTTGCGATGGTTAGTCGATGCAAGCTCTTTTTATAGTTCTAGGAAACGACGACTGTGGCGATGGATCGGATGAACTCGACTGTGATAAGCCATGTGATCCTTGGATGTTCAAGTGTGCTGCCACGGGTAAATGTATCCCGAAGAGATTCACCTGCGATGGGGACGACGACTGTGGAGATAGAAGTGACGAGGCCGACTCCGTCTGTCGTAAGTGTCACTTTTACTGTTATCGCCTATTTTAGTCAATCCCGACCGAAATTGTACTGCCGAAGAATTCCGATGCAATAACAACAAGTGTATAGCAAAGGCATGGAGATGTGACAACGATGATGACTGTGGTGATGGATCCGACGAAACACCCGAATGTGCCAATGTGGAATGTAAACGAGGATGGACCAGATGTGCTTCCTCCTACCGATGCATTCCTAACTGGGCATTCTGCAATGGACAGGATGACTGTAGAGACAATTCGGATGAAAACAAGGAAAAATGTCCTTCCTGTGATGATGTGGGAGAATTCCGATGTGCCACGTCGGGTAAATGCCTACCGAAGAGATGGATGTGTGATACGGAGAATGACTGTGGAGATAATTCGGACGAAACAGATCCCAGCTGCGGAGGAACTAGTCGGCCATGCTCCGAATCGGAGTTCAGATGTAATGATGGTAGATGCATCCCCAGCAGTCGAGTCTGTGATGGAACTGTTCAATGTTCCGATGGACTCGATGAAAGTCAATGTACTCTACGAAAATGTGCCAATACTCATCGACAGTGTGACGACGGAACATGTATCCCTGAACACAAATGGTGTGATAGAAAGAGGGACTGTCCGAATGCCTCGGATGAAACAAACTGTACTACAGTCACCCGAAGGGAGTGTTCTCCCTTCGAATTCGAATGCGCCAACTCTGTCTGTATCCCAAGGAAATTCATGTGTGACGGGGACAATGACTGTGGAGACAATTCCGACGAGACTTCAGAAGAGTGTCGATCGGCCAGCTGTGATCCTCCCCTTCGATTCCGTTGTGCCCATTCCCGTCTCTGTCTCAACATTCTTCAACTCTGTAACGGATTCAATGACTGTGGCCCAAACGATGCCTCTGACGAACATCTCAGCATGTGTTCCTCCTTCTCCGAATATGGCGACTGTACTCTCGATCAGTTCAAATGTGCTAATGGCAAATGTATCAATGGCAGTCTAGCCTGCGACAGAAACGACGACTGTGGAGACGCATCAGATGAGATCGGATGTGCGAAGAAGAACGGAAAGACGTGCGAATCGCATGGAGACAACGGAGGATGTAAACATTTATGCACAGATGTCAGAGATGGATACTACTGCCATTGTCGAGACGGATTCGAACCCAATCCGAAAGATCCTTATGATTGTATCGATATTGATGAGTGTGCTGGAAACAACACCTGTACCCAATTATGTCTCAACACGAAGGGTAGCTATCTATGTCGATGTCATGAGGACTACGAGAACAATGTCGTCGTGGGCGCGATGACTGGAAAGGACTGTCGGGCCAAGGTAGGTCCTCCCTTCTTTCTCCCTATAGCATATTCAGGGCGATTCTCCGAATGTCATTGTGGCCGCTAATGACCAACTTGTTCAAGTCAGTCTTCACGGATCTGGTGTTAATCGACATGCCGTCGCTCAAGCCCCGTACACAGACAATGACATTGTTGCCGTGGCCTTTGATGAGAGAAGGGGTTTGATGTATTGGATTGATGGAACACAGAAGACCATCATGAGATCGGCCAATCCAAATGGAAACCAATCTCACGAAGGACAACAGCTGGATCTGAACTTCGCTGAACTTGGAGTGACTCCGGTCGCCCTGGCCACCGACTATTTGACCGGCAATCTGTTTATTGCCACTGTCGCTGACAGCGTGGACGTTTCCTTCGTCCGAACACGAAGAATGAGCGAACCCATTCGACCGGATACCGCTGCCTCCACAGGAAGTATCTTCGTTGCCCTCTCTGATGGAAGATATCTCAAAAAAATCCTTGGGGGACATCTACAAATGCCAACAGCAGTCGTGACCCTTCCCACTCTGGGAAGAATTTGTTATTCTGACTCTGGCCTCCACGCCAAGATAGAATGTGCAGATATGGATGGAACACATCGAGAGGTAAGAGAAACGTGGATGGAACAAAATGATGTTTAGATAATAGTGAAGGATTTGATCTTTGCCCCGACATCCATGGCCATTGACGAAGGAAAAGGAAACCGTCTATACTGGGCAGATCCAAAGTATCGAAGAGTCGAAGCCATCAACCACGATGGTAGGTTCTCTTTTTCCTTTGAAGATTCATTCAGGTCGTGACCGACAGACAATCGTCCTGGATAAAAACGTCCCCTATGCCATTGATGTCTTCGAGAATCACGTCTACTGGGTGTCTCGGGAGACTAAGAGTCTTTATGTGACTGATAAATTTGGTCGAGGAAGAGTATCCCTTCTCGCATCCGATATCGAAGATCCTCATGTCGTTCGAATCAATCAACGATATGCCAGAGACTCCACAAGGGCCAAGTCACCCTGTGATGATGCCAAATGCAGTCATATGTGTGTCTCCCTTCCTCGAGACGGATTCTCCTGCCTCTGTCCCGATGACTCCCTCCCTCAACGCGTCAGTTCCTTTTTCCTTATATCTCTTTTGTTTCAGGATGGTTCTTGTGCCTCTCCGAAGAACGAGGCTCTCGTTATGCCGAAACAATGTAAGTGCACCAATGGAGGACAGTGCAAACTCGATGGATCCTGCGAATGTTCATCGGACTTCGAGGGAGAAAACTGTCAGCGAGACTCGACTGTCAGTAGAAAGGTTCTTTCTTTTCAAAAGAGATCCATTCGATTCAGCTTATCGGTCGTCAAAATATTCTTCTCGGAATTCTTATGCTCCTTGCGCTTCTTGCCTGTGTAGGTGTTCTTGCCTTCGCTGGAATCAACCTCTACAAAAAGAAAACCCTCCTGTCGAAGAAATCGGAGGCGGCAGATGGAGCCGTGTCCTTTAATGGAAACGTCATCTCTTTCAGTAATCCTGTCCTAGATGCCAAACAGGTTTGGCCTTCCCTTTGTTAACTATTTCCGTTTAAGGACCCTAATCCAGTGGAATACAGTATGACGGAGATCTCAAGCTCCGGCGAATCCACGACTTTCTCCAATCCAGTCTACGATCTGGAAAGTGACTCAACATCTATCGCGACGGATGTCGATCTTCCCTCCACTTCAAGAGATAGTTTCAGAAGTCAGTTAAGGACGAGTGATCAGGTTATCGGTAAGACTTCTTTCTTTTGATTGACTGTTCTATCTAGCAACCCATGCTGATATAGCTTCGTCTTCGAAGAAACCCGAACTTCCGCCTCGACCCTCCAAGACGGGTGGAAGTGTAGTAAACCCCGTGTTCGACACGTCGGACGAAGTGTCCGATGTGTAGTTGTTTTTTCTTCTTCGTGTAATGTCATTCTGTGATCCCGATTGTGATAGTCTTCTTCTTTTGCCTCCTCAATGTGTGCCTTTTCCCTTGCTCATCCCTATCCCTGATTTGCTCGCGGTTCTCCACAGACGTGTATTATAACAATAAAGAGACTTTTAGATTTTTATCCGATGTTTACAGAAACAAGAGATCCATTCGGAAACAGCCACATCGGGGTGAAACCGTACCAGACAACATTGCCTCGATTCGGAGGTAAAGTTGAGATAGATTTGGATGTGGTGGAAGAAGAAGAGAAAGAGTTGTCGATGGACCAGATAAAACACAATGGATCGCTATAAGGAGAGTATATTATAGAAAGAAGATACCTGGAAGATGACTCCGTATTCAGGATCCCACCTTCATCTGTCGAGTATTTTGTATCAGCAGCATAATAATCAAAATGTTTATAGAGCGGAATATTTGCTCCACAATCTCCCTTCTTCTTTGCACAATAGACGACTTCCCCCGTCGGTATGTACTGCTCGAATGTTCTATTTCTTTCTCCTTCCATCACCATCTTATGATCTCGTTTCACTAAAGCACTTCCTCATTCACAAATACTCACCGAATGCCCCATCCTGTTTATCATAGAGCTGAATAAGTTTGACAGAGCAGGAACAGACTGTTGATGACTGAAGGACTTGACCGAATACGGCGAGTTGCTCATATCCATCGGAAACATTGACAGAATGAGTCGTCAAGTAATGATCAGAGCCGTTTCCTTCTACGAAAAAATGATGAAGAAACAGGGTTACGTTTTGCATTATTATAATAATAAGTAAGATTCTTCAATTCATGGGAAGGAACACTGCTTGAACAATTCTTTACTGTCTGTTCCGATCTCTTTGGTCGAGCTAGATCATCTTTTATTCTATCTGTTCACTTACTGTCGGATCCTGTCGTTGACCCACCCGGAATCGTCCCTAAATAATCGTTAGAAACCACGTGTCTGTTGTAAAATGCCCCCATAACCTTTGATTAATCTCCACGAGTCATTGTTTTCGTCATGGATTATCGTAATCCACTGAGGCCAAATGTCGAAACATACCGTTTGTTGTTGAGTTGGTCAAAGATGGCCAACCGTAGCAGATGGGCATTAGTTCGGGAATGAAATTGGGAACGGATGATTTGTTAAAAGAATAAGCATGAACTAAAAAAATAGGGTATTGTAGGAATAAGATTAACCAATGCCTCCGGGAGTGAATTTATAATGACGTAGTATAGGGATAGTTGCGCCACAATCTCCTTTCTGTCTGGCACAGGATAGACTGATTCGGTCGTTTTGTTTCTGGTTTTATTAATGCATGGAAAAAATTAACCTGATATCCAAAAGGGGTTATGAGAGGAAACGGCTTTCCTCTGACGTGAAGAATCGAATCTGAACAAGTTTAATGAAAAAAAGAAGTACCGTTTCTGGGGGAGGAATACGTCAACAGTTCATATTTACAAGATTCCGGACAGATATTTTCCGTCAAAGGTAAAAGAGATACGATTTCATTGGTTGTTCCCTGAAAACGTTCCCCTGGAGTTCCACTGGAGATATAGAAGACTCCGTCGGATGACTGATTAGCCACAAAAATAGCTGCATTAACTACAGAAAGGTTTATAGCAGCAAGAGAATAGATTTACCTAGCTTGGTCGTCACTTTGATATCTGAGCAGAGTTGGGCGAAAAAGCAATGGAAGAGAGAGGTAAAAACGATAATAGGAATAGAGTTCATCGGGCAATCGAATAAAAACTGACTCCGTTTTATAGTTAGTGTCTTTATGATCCCGATGGAGGGGTCATAAAGGTATATATTTATATTTTCACAAAGGCCAAACATAAATGGATGGTGGCACTAAAATAGAGGGAATCACATTTGAATGTTACCTGAAATAAAACCAATCGATGAATAAAAACGTTCAACAAAAACAGTGAATGATTTTACTGTAATAAATTAAAAATAATAATATAGAAATTCTAACAAAAAAACTGAACATTATTCAACAACGCTGATAAGGACCGAAAGATTTTCCTAGTATACCGTAATATATCAACGATCAAAAGTTGCAATTAATAAATTATACGCGTTTTCTGAGACAACTGACGGCGCCTTCTACTGCATTTTGAGCACGAATCACAAGCTAAAAAGCCTATTATTTATAAAAAAAAACTACTTACCTGATAAACTACCGTCAAAAATAATACAATAAATCCAGATATAAATAGTTCGAAAACAGCAGGTTTGACTTTTTCGGCCAAAAGTTTGTCCGTGGTAACTCCATAAACTTGAGCATCTATTAGCATCACAGGTTCAACTGTGACCGTCTGAAAAGAATTATAACAAGAAAGACTTTTTAAACACCTTGACAAGACTTCTAACAGTGGCAGCAATATTAGCTGACATAGATTTCGTAGCTAAATAATCCGCTGCTGGACGAGGTTTACTAGCAAACTGAAATTTGTAATATTAAAGGTAAAGATGATATACTTGGCGAATAAAATGTGTCAAAAGATGGCGATCGATGGCATCACGAGATAAAATGGAAGAAGTCGATGTAACATGAGGATCAACAGAAGAACCGACTTCTGGTAAGGCTAAAATATATCCAAGAAGAGCTTCGGCTACAGTCCTAAACAGTCATAATAATAAGAATAAATTAATACCGAATATTTCGCTCTAAAGTATCAATGTTAATTTGTGCAGGAGTATCAAGGACAGAATTACGGCGAGGGTCATCAGAAGTAGGATAACGAGAAATCGTAACAGCTGGTAGTCGCCGAATATTAAACCTAAAGGTGAATTACTTGCAACTAAGCATACCTTTCGTGTTCCCAATTAAGCTGGGGAGCATTGAGATTGATCTTTTTTGTTACAAGTTCAACACTTCCATTAGGAGCAGCTAATTTAAGACGTTTAAGTAGATGAGCGGCAGCTGTACCCTCCGCAGGCTAAAATTAAAAATTAAATGCCACATAAGTAATAATACCTGTTTAGACGCATGAAGATGAAGATTTCCAAGACCCCCGACAGCTTCAAAGCAAATAGCCAATTCAACACGATCGTTTTCAACTGTAAAAATAAGTTTCTCAAGTTCATGTAAACATACTTATTGCTGCGGTATTTTTTTCTAGTAAATCAATGAATGCACGTGTACCTTGGTAATTTAACTTTCCGGCGGCTGTCCATGCAAAAACTAAATTATATGCAGGTCTCGTTGCGGGGTTTTCATAAAATTTTTTCAAAATACTCAGTAATTGAAGAAGCATCACAACACCACTTCCATTAGAATCAGATCCAGCAGAATAGCCCTAAATATTTATCAAGTTACTTCCAATTACTATACTAGTTTAATATTAAAACAACAAAAGTTTTAAAAAAAAACATACCGGAAATAATGAATGACTATCATAGTGAGCAATAAAGAAAATCGTCGAAGCACTAGAATCAGAACCTTCCAGTCTAGCAATCACGTTGCTTGACATTTGTGTAACTGGAGTATTAGTTGACGAACCCGTTGTAGAGAACTAAAATAAAGGGATCATTTTAAATAATTGAGAGCGTTTCGTGATAACAATAGACCACTAGTTACCTGGAATGTATTAGCTGAGATAGTGTTTAGAAGTTGTTGTGTTGCTGTAGAAGATTTACCCGTTGTTAGAGAAATCTCGGATAAAATAGATAAAATTTTATCATTTGTCGGAGTAATGTAAATAGCAAGATCTGACGACTTTATAGATGACAAGCGGCGTTCCATATCAGAAAATAACTGAAAAATAATTTGATAAAGATGAAAACATACAGTTTTATCTGCAGCCGAAAGGAGATCAACATCCTGTGGAACAATAATTAGAAGTGCCCCAGCGGCATACGATAAAATATGATCAATATCACGTGTTGCAACATCTCTCCAAAGCATCACAACGCATCTACATTTCTAGTTTAATTTACAATAAAAGCATAATACCTCCTGAGAGCAGCTCCATCTAGTGACACTGCTTCATATTGAACTTTAGCTTGTTTCGAACCGTAGGACACACCATTTAGCTCATGCTGAGTCATACGATAAGCTGGAAACTCTAACTCCACAGCTTCTCCAACTGTTGAGCTGCTTACCTGAATTTACAAAGTTAAAAAAATATAAGTAAAACATACCACACATAATGAAAATAAAGAAGACAGTGTTACGAAAATGATGAAAGGATTTCGAAGCACATCGAGGAATTCGTCCTGCATGAATCTGAAAATGTTATGGTTATAATTTCATATGAAATAAATAGATTTGATATTTCAAAATTACTATAAAGCAAAAATGTTGAAATAAAAAAATTGGTAAGACATCGATTTCTCAAATGAAGGAAAAAATTTCAATTCCAATTGAAGCCCCAGTCTGCAAACACAAAATTTGCTGTCTAAAAAGTGAACTTTGATCTTTTACAAGTTTCTTTTAGAAGGATTTTGAAGAATATTAAAAAACCGAACACAATAATCCTAGAGACAAGGTCCCAAAACGCTACGAACGCGCGCGTTTTCTATTTCTATTCGAACCAAATGCCGGCATATTTTTTTTTCTTCTGCTTCTGTTTTTATTGATTATCTATATTCTAGTAAATATTCTAGTTGTTTCAGAAATGGCTACTACCGAAGATGGAAGCGCTGAAGAGCGCATTATTAACGAAGAATATAAAGTTTGGAAAAAAAATACTCCGTTTCTGTACGATCTAGTAATGACACATGCTCTTGAATGGCCAAGTTTAACAGTACAGTGGCTTCCCGAATCTCAAAAGGTTTATTTACTTTTTATTATTACTAGTGATTCAGGCTGAAGTTGGAGATTATTCTTTGCACCGAATGATCTTAGGAACTCATACATCAGATGAGCAAAACCATTTATTAATTAGTAAAGTTCTTCTCCCAACGGACGATGCTCAGTTTGATGCTAGTAAATATGATACTGAAAAAGGAGGTAAAAAAGATTAATTATTCACAAAATCATTTAGAATTCGGCGGATTTGGTTCTATAACAGGAAAAGTAGAAACTGAAATTAAAATTAATCACCAAGGCGAAGTAAATCGTGCAAGGTATATGCCTCAAAATCCTTTCATTATTGCTACGAAATCGCCTAGTGCAGAGGTTTGTCGATTTCTTATTTTCTATTTTTAGGTGTTTATTTTTGATTATACAAAACATCCATCTATCCCGAGAGATACTGAATGCAAACCACAACTTCAGCTCCGTGGGCATACCAAAGAAGGTTATGGTCTTTCATGGAATAGCATTCGTCAGGGATATGTTCTTTCCGCGTCTGATGACATGACTGTATGTTTTTTGTTAGTTTTATTTGAATATGCACACTGTTTTCGCACAATTTTTGCTTCGTCAAAGAATTGTTGTCCATAAGTTGTGCTAGAAAATAGAACCAATGTTATGGGCTAATCACAATGAATGTCTGCACTGATTGGTAGTTTCTAATGGTACATTTATAGGTTTGTATGTGGGATATTCAAGCTAATGAAACAAGTGGAGGAGTTGTTGACGCAGTGAAAATTTTCAAAAGTCATACCGCAGTAATTCTTAATTTAATACTAAAATCATTATATTAGGTTGTTGAAGACGTCGCTTGGCACGTGTTACATGAAGGCGTTTTTGGTTCTGTTGGCGATGATTTCAAACTGATGATCTGGGATATTAGGCAGGATAAGCCTAGTAGCGTTGTTGACGCCCATACCGCTGAAGTTAACTGCCTTTCCTTCAATCCCTATTCAGAATTCATACTTGCAACTGGAAGTGCCGACAAGGTTTTATTTTTTGTTTCTTGTAATAATTATCTATTTTTCGACTGTTGCACTTTGGGATTTAAGGAATTTAAAGTTAAAATTACATTCATTCGAATCTCATAAGGATGAAATCTTTCAAGTGCAATGGAGCCCCCATAATGAAACTATTTTGGCAAGCTCTGGAACTGATCGCCGTCTTCATGTATGGGATCTTTCTAAAATCGGCGAAGACCAGAGTCCTGAAGATGCTGAAGTAAGATTTTTTTTTCAATTATTAAATTTTCTTTAGGATGGACCACCCGAGCTTTTATTTATTCACGGTGGTCATACTGCCAAAATTAGTGACTTCTCATGGAATCTCAACGAACAATGGGTTATTTGCAGTGTCTCTGAAGACAACATAATGCAAGTAAGTACTTTTATGATATGGAATAAAATTTAATAGATTTGGCAAATGGCTGATAATATTTATAATGATGGCGACGAGGAGACTCCAGTTGACCAGCTTGAAAGCATGAATTAATTACATTATATTTTGTAACTGTCAATCCGGTTGTCATACGGATTCCTTCAGCATCTCACTATGTTCATTCTTTTGTGAATTACTAATTAAACTTATTATTATTTCTTTGGTTGAAATTCTTGGTTCTTTCATTCCACATACTTGTAAATTCTGACCACATTGAAATATCATAGAATGACCTCTCAAATTGTAAGAAACGGTCTTTACAAGGTATCTTGCCGATTCTCTTCTACAAGTGAAACAATTCACCGTATTTCCCAGTTAGGTTCTATGAATTATTGTTAGTATTTTAGATTAAAACCTAGACATAGGATAATAGCAGCTGGTGGGATTCCTCCTGTTGAGTTTAAGAATGAAAATGAACGCTCAAATATAAGACAGCGTTTTGGACAATATGGGTTAAAGAGTGAAATAAGTATGGGTTGCTTATGGCCCACATTGGAAGTATATAGTTTCAAATATTTTTATTATAATTTAGGAAATCGAAGAAGAAAACGCTATTGGTCTTTATAAAGAGTATACAATAGTTTCTCGCGAGTTGGAAGCAATTAAAGTGAAGCGAAGGAATAAAGAACTTTCCCGGTATGTAGGCTAAATCTTTACTTAATGTTTACTAGAATTTCTGAATTGAAAAGAAATCTTGAAAAGTATCCTGCTGCTTTGAAACAATATGAAGCTTCCCAAGTAAAGGCAGAAAAGGAAAGAGATGAAAAAGAAATAGTTCTTGAGAAGCGTATAAGGTCAGTTTCATTCATTTTTGCCAACCTGATTTAAGAGAAATTCAAGAATATTTTGGATATTGGATGGATCCAAAAGATCCTCGTTTTGAAGTGATGCTAAAACAAAAAGAAGTAGAAGAAAAGAAAGCTGAAAAGATGGCGAAGCGTGCGGAAGTTCAGAAAAAGAAAATAGCTGAAATTATTTCATAAATAGAATTCTTACTTATAAATTTATCCAGATCAAAAAATCATAGTGTTTAGTGTAAAATATCATACATATATCTCTTCTTTCTAGTTGATTTTACGTTTAAGATGAGTGGAGTTTTGGAACTGTGTGGTTTAGTTGAAAATTCACATTGCGGCTACTGTCAAAAACGAGGGAAATCTTCTTTAGGTGAGGAAGGTGACACCGGGAGGAGCTGTTCGTTCGGTACGTTCGCGTACTTGTTTCAAAAATATAAGGGTTACTGAAAATATTTTGTATGTTTAAAACTTACCTATGCCCACTTTTAGGGACAGTAGGGTATGCACTAGGTTATGAAGTATTTATGCAATTTTTGGAATTTGGTTTTTCCAGGTCAGTTTCAAAATTAGTATACCCAGCCGCAATCTAGAAAAAAAAAGTATTTTTCTTTTTCGAAATTTTTGTTTTATAGGCCTCTGGGCACATCATTTGTCTGCACCTCAATACCAAGCTTTGATTGATTGCGGCTGGAGACGGTTTTCAAGGATTTATGCATAAATCTGTTTTTCAGTTCTGGAAATTATATATACAAGCCGATTATGGAGAAAACATGTTGTCCTCAATATACTATCAGGTTCGAATTTATTAAAAGTGATTTTTTTCCAGGCTTGATTCTACTAAATTTTTTCTATCTAGAGGACAAAAAAGAGTATTACGTATTATGGAAAATTATTTAAGAGATGATGTAAAGCCAAAATGTAAGATAATAGAGGAAGTCAATACAAAAAAATATGTTAGTGAAGCTGTCATTTTTATATTTTATAGGTGAATGAGGAGGAGGTGAAAAAAGAAACTAAAAATGTTTATCGTCAAGGAGATTTATCAAAAGTACTTGATTCTGAACTTCTGTATATAATATTTATAGAAGAAAAAAAAAAAGAAAGAAATTAGACGATCAAGATGTTTCGATAGATGGATTAAAAGTGGTTTAAATGTTGAAGAAATGAAACAAAAACGAGAGCAAAAAGAGAGATGCAGACGACGAACAATTAAATCTTATGTTTCAAAATATAATCCATCTTGGAAGCATGCTTTAGAAGTAATTCCTTCAAGATTATTTGTAACGATTAAGGTTAAACTTGTTAGCACTCACAGCAATGAAATAAAAGAACGTGAAGAAGAATCTTACCAACTGTATAAAAAATATCAAATGATTGTAATTTTCCATTACTACTTGATTTATTTATATTTTCCAGATTCATAAAGATAACGATCCCACAAAGAGCGGATATCATCGCTTTTTAACTACGGATCCGTTTGATAAAAATCCAATAAACGATTCAAAAGAGTATTTCATTTTTTTTTTCATGTAATAGGCTTCTTTTCAGACCTTCTTATGGTTCTTATCATCAGTGGTACATACTTGACGGTAAATTGATCGCAGTTGGTGTTATTGATATTCTTCCTCGTTGCGTTTCCTCAAAGTATCTTTTTTACGATCCCGATTACAATTTTCTCAGTCTTGGAACTTATACGGCTCTTAGGTTAGAGGAATTTTAATTAGTAGTATATTTTTTTAAGGGAAATAGAATTTACAAAACAATTATCAGACGATCGTCCTGAGCTCTGTTATTATTATATGGGTTACTATATTCATTCATGTCCTAAAATGAGGTATAAAGGCAAGTTTCAACCGAGTGATCTTCTATGTGATCAATCTCTTACATGGGTAATTAATAATTTTTTTTGTTGCATTTCATAGGTACCTCTATCTGAATGTGAACAGCTATTCCGTCCTGATAGTGTTTTTGTTATTTTTCGACCCAATTTGTTCGCCCCTCGAAAGAGATTACAGGATATCCACCTTCTCGTTAACAGAAATGTAAGTCCATTAGAACGATTTATTATTATCACTGAAAAATAATAATCTTCGAGATATATCAGTCTCTTTGTGATCCTGGTCTAAGCACTTTGACTGTAGTAGTTCCTGCATAGCAAGCGTAAAGACTAACATGATATCGATGATAGCATCTCATGAAATATAGTAGACAATGAATATGTTTTTTCTTAGCTTCCGGTACCTTAATGCTTAGAAATTTCTGCACTTTTTGGAGATGATGTTCATATTCCCCTTTGGCTTTTATCTTCTTACGATCTTCCAATACTTCATACTTGTTTTTTGCCTCAAGACAGTCAGTTCTAATTTTTTCGAATTTCGGATATTCTTTAATAAGAAAATTGTGTATATGGAAAAGTTGCTGGTTTGCATCTCGTTGTAGGACCTTTTCAATTTCACTGATTTTATATCCTAGGCGGACACAGTATCGGGGAAAGTTTCCATTCCACATCAGTTGACCAAGCTTTTGAACACACTCGCTAAACTGCTCTCCTGGTGAATCTTTTTCCACATAGTATCTAAAAAACAATTTTAATGTGTGCAACTTACGGATCCTCTTTGCGACAAGTAGGATCGTATGCTGGGTTTCCGTTCAAAACTCTTAGAAGGTCTAAATAGAGATCGCGAAGAACATTCCTATATTCTTCGAGTTCAATGCATTGCTCGCGTATACCATTGGGGAGATTGTTTATATCCATATTCATATTTTTTACCGCTAATTTGAATTTATCTTTTAGTTTTTTAAAGATATTCGTATTCCTAAATACTGATAAAACTTAAATTATGTTTTATTACCCATCATTAGACATAACGACTAATTGTCAAGATTACAAAACGAAAAGTGATCTTTCACTCATACTTTTTTTAACTCATTTTTTACTTGTTATTAACGTAATTATTGCAGAGAGTTCGCTATGTCGATTTACCGAGAATTATAGCTGGATATCGTGAACAAGAACCTTCGGGGGTGAGACAAAGTTTAGAACAATTAACCAGGTTACATTTTCTTATTACACTAAAGACATTTCCAGATTACTCCCAGCATCAATGTATACAGAGAAACTGTACTTTTTTGTTAAAGATATTCAAGAAATGGCAGCTGATTTAGTTATCGGATAATTTCAATTATAACAAGTTGATTATATACATGCTGTCGATTTTATAGTAAAAAATGTATTATTTAAAAATTCTTTCTTTATTATGTTGCTGCATTGCAATACGTTTTCAAATGACCACGGTACGTTACCGTCTATTGTAGTCCGTCGTGCGCAGCTACCCTTGATCATCGATCGAAGTGCGAGCTGCTTTTTCTGCTCTCCTTGCGTTTACCTAAACCAATTTTTATTTTTAGTCATTGAGCGTACACACTAAGCAATTCAGCCAAAAGATCAATTCACATCTCCACGTGTTCATGTTACAATTTTATTTGTTTCTGACCTGTTCTAAATGTTTAGTCACTTGATAATTTATCGAATATTTTTCTGTAGAAATTTAAAACAAAAATATTAAAATTAAGTCGAAATCTAATGAATAAATCATTTCTTAAGAAGGAAGTAATTACCGTAAGATATTTAACCTTTAAAAAAAATTCAATTCTAAAGTTTTCCTTTTGCAGTAGACAACAATTTGTGTATGTTTATTCTTATCTTATTATTTTTTTGTATTATACAATTATTTTAGGGATGCGAACAGTCCTTCTTACTTGTATATATGTATTATCTGTATTAGCTCAAAATAATCCTGTGTTTAAAAGGTTTGAATACAAACATTCTTTTCGATCACCTAATCTTGCTCAAAGAGATGGATCTGTTCCATTTTGGCTGGTTTGTTAAACTTTTTCTATCTATTAGGATTGTCAGGTTTCTGGTGATGCTATTGCTTCCGGTGAACAATTGAGATTGGCACCTTCTATGCGCAGTCGAAAAGGTATTGCTTGGAATAAACGTCCTATGATGGAGAGCGAAAATTTTCAAGTAATATTTAATTTTTGTATTATATTTTTTAGATTGATATCAGTTTAAAAGTGACAGGACAAGGAAGAATAGGAGCTGATGGTCTCGGTATTTGGTACACCGCTCAAATGGGTTCACTTGGTCCCGTTTTTGGTGCGAACGACTTTTGGACTGGAATGGGTTTGTAGTCGTTCATCGTTCTCACTTTTTCTAATAGGCGTATTCCTCGATTCATTTGATAATGATGGCCAGAAAAATAATCCTGCTGTCGCGTTGATGATTAATGACGGCACTCGTTCATACGATCATCATACTGATGGAGCTCAACAAATACTTAGTAGTATGTATTTTAAAATTAAAAGTTTGCTTTATTTTCAGGTTGTCAAAGAGATTTCCGGAATAAGCCATACCCTGTCCGTCTTCGTATTGAATATCTCAAAAACGTGTTAACAGTTCATATAGATGATGGCATGCAACCGATTCCTCGTTATGAACTTTGTATGAGGTATTACCGATTAATACTTTTCAAATTTTAGAGCTGAAAATATTTTCCTTCCTCGTAATGGTTACTTCGGTGTTTCGGCAGCTACTGGAGGTCTTGCAGGTATTTATTTCATATTAATTGCTTATTACTTTAGATGATCATGATGTTCTTGATTTCTCCGTATCATCATTGTTTACTGATCAACAAAAGCCAAATACAGTAGATCAATTGCAACAAAATGAACGACAAAAATATGATGAGGAATTCCAAAGACAAATGAAGGAATATGAAGAAGAACGGGCTAAATTCAAAGAAGCTCATCCCGATAAAGCTAAAGATGATGATGAATTTGACGACCCCAATAAATATTATGAAGATGCTACTGCTAGAGAATTACGTTTAATTTATGAAAGTCAAAATGCAATTCACCAGGTTAGCTAAATTGAATTTTATGTTTTTTTTTCCAGGTTCTTCAAAATATGGAACAAAGACTACAGACGATTGCTCAAACACAATTGAGTGGAGGCAATGTTGCTGCTCAACCTGGTCAACAAGGTGTTCTTACAATTTTTTTCAAAATTAATATAATTTAGCTCCTGTCGCACAAACTGGTGGAAGTTTTCTTCAGCATGAAAAAAATGAAGTTTTGCAAACCTTACGCGATTTGACTTCTTCATTACGAGATATGAAACAATATGTGAATGAAATATTTACAAAAACTTATAATTTAGATCAAAAGTGGGGTCAGGTATGAGTGCTCCAAGCTATTTTCTACTTTTTTTTTCAGGGTACTCAACAAGCTAGTGGTGGTGCTATAGATAGCGATATGCATCTAAAAGTAGACAATTTATTGAGTGAAATTAGAGTTCTTCGCTCCAATCAGCAACAAGTGAGATATAATTTGTCAAAATTTATTTTTAGGGAGGCAATTCCATTTGTCCTAATGTTAGTTGTGTATCTTCATCTTTATTCATTGCTCTGATAGCAGTTCAAGCTATGGCTATTATTGTTTTCATTTTTATGAGGTGAGTTCAACCTTATGTTTGTAATGTAAAATTTTTTTAGAACAAAACAAGATAAGGCCAAGTTCTACTAACTGGTTTTCATTTCGTCTGTTCGAAGTCTCCCAATTTTTTTTAAATTGATTACAGAGATACTTATTTTTTGCTTTCTAGATTCTTTATCAGATTTTTATCGCTCGTTTATGGGGTGCTTTGATTGTGAATTATCGTTTTAAAGGTTTGTGAAAATAAAAATGGTGACGGATATCAAGACAGATATGAATGAAGCACGAATGTTTCAATATTTTATAATCTTTAAAACCTATTTATTTCTATTTTCCAGCTTTCTGAGCAAATCATCTAATACACCAGTAATTGGTTGAACTTCTGGTGGAAGGAGTTTGAAGTCTTCGACAATCTTGCACAATTTTACAAAATATAAAAAAATGACTTACATTTGCAATCATTCTTTTCTGTAAATGGAAGAACTCATCTTTAATCCGTAAGTCTTCGATAATGTTGCGCACAATTTGGACACTTGTATTGTCTTTTTTGCCAAAATTGTTCTGAAAATAACAAACTGATATATATGTTACCTCAAAATCTGTTAAAGCAGGTATTTCTTTTTTGAAAAGCTTTTCTATTGCCCTTGTTGTAACAAAAGTACATTTTCCATCTTGCAAATCCGTTCCAATCTTTCCAGTAACATTGGGATCTCCAAATACATCCAAAAAATCATCTTGTGCTTGAAATAAAAAACCAATTCTATACGCAATTTTTCGTATTTCAGAATGACCTTTCAAAATATCACAAATCTGAAAATGCGAATAGAGCAATTAAGAAAACATACGAGTAGAGCCTGTTCTATTGGATGGAAAATAGTGTAATGAGAGGTTTTATATTGCACTAACTGCTCATATCGTTCCCAAGTAAATGATTTTAACTTCCCTTGTGTTCCTGCATCTAGCAGCTGACCAATAACGGTAATCTTCTTTGATCTGTGATAAGCTTCACAAATTTTGTTCAACTGGGGATGAGCAGGATACAAATGTTGTAAAATTTCCAACGCTCCTACATCCAATAGGAAAGTGTCATTAATTGCACTCAGACCGATTCCTTCCTATAAAAATAAAACCATAGTAAAAACATACTGTATTAAACCACGTTGGTTTTCCACGTCTTGTAATCGATTGATCCATAATGTCGTCAGCTATTAAATAATATGCCTGTATCATTTCTAAAGTAGCTGCTGCTTGTGCTACTATATTTTTTACATCAGATTCAGCATTTGGGTGCAAAGCTTCAAATATAGAATACGATAATGAAGAGCGACTATTTTTCCCCCCGAGAACCGTATTGTCAAATAGCTAAACAATTGAAATATAACTGGACAAAAAACTAACCATTTTAGCTCGATACATAACTAACTGTCGCTCTGATAATTCTGGAGCAAAATTTTGACATGATAATTCCAGAAACCGTTTTCTAATTATCTGAAGGGCGCTTTTTATGATTTCTTGTTTGCTCATTCTGAAACATTATCAAAGTAAATAAAAAAAATGAAAGACATTGACAGACAACCTGATTGATGAATAAATAAATACATTTCTCAGATAATAAGAAGATATTATATATATACAATGAATTTATCAATCCCATTCACCGTCATCATATTCTGCACTTCCTTGAGAATCATCATCTTCGTGGACTGTGCGGACCTGTTCCATTTTTCTTCGTAAAATAGCAGCAACATCATTTTCTTCAGCAGCTTTTTGTTCTTGTATCTCTTCCTCCGCCCTTCTCGTCTTAAAAATAAAACAATTGCAAATAATTAAACAATATTACCTTTCTTAAATCTTTTCCTGCACGTATTTGAGCCAACAGATCATTCCTTGCATCGTTTTTAGGTGGTATAGATGCAGAGGCTGAGCCGTCCATCTATTTAGTCATAAACCGGTTAAAAAATAAGAGCTCACCTTTTTAGCAACAGAAAATGTAGCTGCAGTTTTCGGTGCTGTAAAATTTGGTGGTGGTGGAGGAGGTGGAGGTGGAGGCGGCGCAACCTGAAAAAATAATATAAAAAGTATTAAAAAAATATACTTGTTGTCCTTCACTTGGAACAAACTGGATCGTATTATGAGGTGGTGAAGGCATGTGTTGGACAATTGATGTATGCATTAGTGGCGGAGGAGGAGGCGGTAATTCTTCATCATCATCTATTGCCAGGATCGACATATCCGGAAGGGGTAGATCACGCTAAAAAATCAATTGCATGAAAACAAAAAAAAAACTTTGGTCATCTCTCGCGGAGGACTAACAGAGGGACGAATATCATTTCTTTCAATTAACATGGGTGGGGCACGGACACTCATTCCTGGCGGTGGAACGATAGGAGCGGAAAATTGTAATGGCTAAAACATAAGTATAGACACAACACTAGACAAAAAAAGCTTAACAGATACCATTTTGAACTGCATCTTGTTAAGCTAACAAACGAAACAAACAAAACAAACCTGATAATTCCCAGTTCGGTGCATCTGCAGTCCCAGACTTTGGGGAGCTTGATACTCTTCGGGAAAAGAAAGAGCATTCGACGAAATCATTCTTGAAGAAGTAAACCTAAAAAAATGGAAAAAAAAATAAATGTACACAAGATTTTAAAAAAAAAGCACTAACTTATGACTCGAATGTGTTCTATTTTGTTGCTGTTCAAAAGGTTGTCTTCTTTTCTTTTTAGGGCTTTTCTGGCCCTCCGGAGACTTTAGCTTTCGTCTGGGATCGGGCACATCCTAAAACGAAAATATAGTTTAACAGAATCAAATAAAACCTTAAGCATTTCTTTCCTCCATAAATCAAAGAAAAATCTTGGATTTGTGTAAAGACTCAAAGCATTGTTAGGATCTTCTCTGAAAAGAAAACTATAACCATAAAAATTTAAAACCTGTATGGATTTAAAGCGTCCAAATTTGGTGGCGGATCACATTTGTCATACGCTTCGACAAGTGCGGGTGGAAGTGTAGCTCTATCGAGTGTATGTTGATCGACCAACATGCTACTTTTAAATGCTTTCCTCATATGTAATGAGTCAAGACTAGCTACAATAGTAGATATAGGAGAAAAAGAAAAAAAAACCTTGTTCATTGCTTGAGTCTAAATGTTCTACTTTCGTTATTAACCGTTCTATTCTTTGTTGAAGTAAATTAGTTTTGTGATCCAATTTCATCGCCTCATGGTATATATCACCAAAAATATGTTCTGCATGACGACTTAAAGAACTGAGTTGACGGATCAAGTTAGCTAAAGTTCCATTGGCCACACATTGTAATTCGTCTTTGTTGACGTTACTCGGTACACATCCACGACTAACATCTATTGGCGAAATTGCTCTTTTAATTAAAGGCATGTCTCTCTAAAAAAATAAGTTAGAAAACAACCAAAAGATAAAAGAATTTGAAAAGATAAAACTTTTCATCCAACGGGACGAGAAATTGACGTACGTAAATAACTTGATACGCAACAACACCCCTTGTCACATCTGTCTTATCGTTTCAGTTTCGTCATTCTCTTTACTTTTTTCTTTAATCACTTATTTCTAAACTTTCAATTTGTTTCAACGATTTGTAAATTTCATTTAAAACAATTATAATACTGTAATATTTTAAATCTCCTTGATCATTTGATCCTAAACATCAAATACTTTTATATTATTTTGGCATTTCAATCTGCCTTTTAGACATGTTTCATTTTTCATAGGTTCTTCTACATTAAATAAATAATCTTTTTAAGATGGAGCCTCGTGTTCCAAAAGTTGAATATGTTGGACAAAACAGTCAGCAGCCGTTGCATGCAATTAACAATTCAACTCAGCAGGTATTTTTCCTTTCATAGTGATTCTTTTTTAGGCTAATGTTTTGCCCACTCAAAAAGAAGAGGATAAGATGCCATTATTTCTTATTAAACTGTGGAATATTGTGGAAGATCCAGCATATCAGAATATTATACGCTGGGACGATGTTTGTTTAAATGTTTTTTGTAATCCTTGTTCTTTCAGAGTGGTTACAGTTTCCATATAGTTGATCCCTACTCTTTTTGTCGTAATGTATTGCCTCACTATTTCAAACACAATAACCTCAACAGTCTCATTAGACAGTTAAATATGTGTAAGTTTTTTTTCTTTGTAATATGTATCAAAAGTAATTAACTTCAACCTATCTTTTTAAGATGGTTTTCGTAAAGTATCTCCTTTGGATAAAGGAGGGTTGACTCGCAGTGAGTCAGATCAGGACCATTTGGAATTCAGCCATACCTGTTTTATTCGTGGAAGACCTGACTTGATGAATAATATTAAAAGAAGGGTTTGTGATTTTATTTGTTATTTACTATTGTTAATTTAGCAATCAAATAAGATTATGGATAATACTGCAGTGGCTGTACAAACACAAAATAATTTAACAATTGTAATGGACGAGTTAAGACAACTACATGAAAAGCAGCGTAGCATGGATGTAAAAATGAGTGATCTTACGAAGTCAGTTTTTTTAAAAGGAATTTCATTTTCAGGGAAAATGAAGCTTTGTGGGAGCAGTTGGACCATGTAAGACAACAACATAATAGGCAACAGCAAGTTGTAAATAAAGTATGTTTTAGAGATAGGGAAAAGTACTGTTTAGCTTGTTCAATTTTTGGTTGCTATTGTACAACCCAATATGTCTAAGCGCGTGTTGAAGAGAGGAGTATTGGCCATAGATGAGCCACCAAATAAACGAGCTCGTTCATCGAATCCTCAGAACAGTAACAACATTGTTGATATGCTAGATAGGCTTCAACGGGAAATTGTGGAAGGTGGAGGACTTTCACAACAAAAGACTTATCATAATGATAGGTAAGCGACATTACTAATTTATTTTTCTTTAGAGGTCCGATCATCGCAGACGTTACTGATGAAGTTTATACACATTCTCCAACCAGTCGAAATATCGAATCTCACATCTCCTCACCAGGGTCCTCAGGTATGGATAAGTCTTTATTAACTTTTTTCTACAGAGCAATTTGGATTTTATAATCCGGGTAATAATGGACAACATAATATGCATTATCCAAAAAAGCCGTCTTATGACAATAATACAACCTACGAACAGCATGCTCCAATAACACAAGATAAAACGATTAATAATGACACAAATGTTTCTGGACAGGTATAATTTAAAATATTCTAATAAATTAAAGATTGGCCCTACAAGTTACACGCCGACTCTATCCATGAGCCCTGCATTGGAACGCCAGATTTCCCAGGAACTACAGGTAAATGCGGTAATGTGTGAACGTCTATCTTATAAATTCTAAATCGTTTCTTTTTTATCTTCTACTATCACGATCCTCGCTAGGTAATTTTTTAATCAATTTTTTAGGATTATCTGAATGGTGTCGACATCAATATTGACAGTTGTCGGGATCTTCTTAGTGGAAATTGGGATTATGATTTCCTTGAAGTTAGCATAATTCATTTATATTTACAAACCAACATAGAATTTGGGTGAAGATGATGGAGATAAAACTCACATGGGACAGCAACAACGATTAGCACTTGAACAAGCTCCATCACATGATTTGGGTTTTATTCCTGATATGCCTGAGATTGGTGTTAATGGGGATATTTTGGAACAACCAGTATGTTTTTGTTCATATAATTAAGGTATGTTTTTAGATAAATACGCAGTACCAAAGCGTAAATGATCCAACAACTCCAACGCTGTTGACACCTTGTACAAGCCCAACTTACCACTAGATATGATAGAAATTATGTTTATAGAAGTTGTGCATCTCATACGGAAGCTACGTGTTTTCCTTCGGATACCAGAAAATATTTAGTTTTGGTTAAATTCATTCGTAGAGTGTATCACGGTAAAAATTATGTGGCTTCATTGAAATAAATAACAAGTTCCAACAAATCTGTTAGTTGTAGCAAAAGGCAATCACAAACTTGTAGAATACTTACACAGACGAAATGCTGAATAGATACAAGGTTCTATTAGGTGATAAATAATGAAACTGAATTATGATGATGAGTTGGGGCTTTTAATTTCAATTATTTTCTTTTGTCGTGGTGGAAGGTGACGATTCTATGTTACTGTGTATGGTTTATTACATACTTACGTGTTGTTGAGCTGCTGGATCAAAATAAACTACAGGGGAAGTCTGATGAGAAGGAGGTGGCAGAGTATGTGGCTGGTTGAAATAAACTAATTCCTGACGTGCAGCATATCTTTGACCCCCTGATACCAATTGCATAGAAGGGTCCGTTTGTACAGGATATCTGGTAATGTTTTAGTGCTTTATCCCCCTTTTACCTTTTAGGAGCTGCAGTTCCGCGATGAGAGTCGTTAGAACCACGCGTGCTACCACGAGCGCCTCTTCCACCCCTTGAATAACTTCCAGATAACCGTCGGTCTAGTAAATGTGACTAGAAATACAGTTGCTTACCGACTAGACTACCACCATTTGAAATTTCAGGCCGATCCGAATAACGATTTTCTCGCTCGTATCGATTAGAAGAAGAAAATGTTCTCACAAATTGACGCGGTGGCTGAGAATGAAAGCCTAAAAGTACAATAGGAGTAAAGACAATTTCAGGATGTATTTAAAATTAAAATTGTACAAGAAAAGGTTTCACCTCTAATCGCACCCCTAGTTGCTCCTTTTCTGTGATTCTCCATATTTTCATCGCTTCGTTGTCTACGTGTTTCATCATGCTCTTGCGAACCATTTCTTTGCCGAATCCTAGGAGATTCATGTCGTCGCTCAACATTTCTAGTGAAACATATAATAACTAGAGAGATAATTGACAAACCTGTATGAAGCCCGAGTATTTGTGTTTTGGCCTCGTCCTCCTCTAACATTCCGAACCTAAAAAACTTATTAAAATATCGATTTTTAAAAAACCAATGCTTTTGTAGGCTTTTGTCGACGAATACCACCTCTTTCTCTGCTTTCTATTACGTCGTCTTCTTCAGCAGAGTCTAAAAATGAAAAGTTGAAAGCGAAATAGGTATTTATAATAACTACAATTAAAATTTTAAAAAAAAATACCTCGACGTTCTGTATTCTCCTTATGATTGGTATTATTTTTATCATATCTTCCCCCACCTCTTTGAGTACGTACAGCTCCTCTTTGACGCCCTCTTCCTCTGTGTGATATGCTATCTTCTTCGTGTAATGGACTCTACCACTTCATTTTTCAAGATTAAAAAAACATACAACATTTGTTTGATGTCTCTCATTCTCTGCAGCTTCTTCTTCCGTTTCACCATATCGAATGTCGAAACCATACCTTAATGTTGTAGTTTGAATGTAAGAAAAACAAACTTTGCAACAAGCTGTTTCTTACTCTTTGGTTGTTGATACCGTTCGACAAAACGGTCGTGATTCCAAGAACCATCTGCTCGGCTCCGTTTCATTTCAGCTTCCACAGAGTTATCTTCACTACGAGAATCATGCATGTAATAGCGACCTAAACCGATAAAAGCGTTGATGTTTTAAAGTTTTAAATAAAATAAAAAAAGGCTACCAACTGGATTTGAAAAAAATGTTTCTATGAAATGTTAACCTTTTTTAGGGATATATGCAGGGTTTTCTTCTATTTCGTCATCATCCAATCCTTGTGTATCTGAAGAATGGCAATAAAAATCGTATAAAATTCGAAAATACCTCCTTCTTCAGGTACTTCTTGTTTCAGGTCATCGTCAGATTTAGAAGACATACCATTTTGCTCCTCAACAGAAAGTCAGAATAAGAAAGATAATAACTTACTTTGTCATCTAATTCATTCAATGTAATCCCTTCTATTTGCTTCTCCAAAGAGTCTTTTTTATCATCTGATGATGACTCAGCTAGTTTCCCTTCCAAGTTTTGCGTTACTGGTTCCGCCGCATTGCTTTCTTCGGTCATCTGCAATACGTAACTACAAAAGAAATTTTGTATATAGCAAAAAATGATCAATAAATGAGTTGCAATCTAAAAAATATAGACATAGCACTTTCTCTTGGAATTATGGGTTAAAGGACTAACGTTGGGTTTCGCAGCGATGTTGGATACAGACCTTTATAAAATAGTCAAGTCAACCTCTTTTCCTACAAATTTTTACTTTTTTATTGTTCTAAATACTAGAATTGCATGGTTCTGTTTTTATACAGTAAATAAAAATCTTCTAGAAAGAAACCTTTTTTCTTGACGGGATTGTCAAAGACATAGATTGAAAATGAAGTGGTTTTCTAGAATACTTATTATATATAGTCACTTTTGGTCGCTCTATGCCCTTTTGTGACGATTTCAAAATGTCTATTATCTTCTATTTTTTTCTTTTTAAGATAGTGTAGTCACTCTATTAATATATCGTTTTTTAGAGCACAATGGTGTTCAAACGCTTGGTACAAATCGGCCGTGTGGTCTTCATCGCTAACGGAATCAACAAGGGAAAACTTGCCACCATCGTTGATATCCTTGATGGTAATCGAGTGAGTCCATTATTTTTAAATGCATGTCATTAACTTTTTTAAACCTGGAATTTTTTCAGATGTTTATTAATATCTTTCGCTAATATAATTTTCAGGTTCTTCTTGATGGTCCTTCAACGGGAGTCGTTCGAGGAGTACGTAATCTGAAAGACCTGCAATTGACCAAATTTGTGACGAAAATTCGTGTTGGACAGCGAACAAAAGGAGTTAAAACCGCTTTTGAAGAAGGCAAAATTGCTGAGCAGTTTGGCCAAACCATCTGGGCTAAGAAGATTACTGCTAAATCTGTTGTGAGTTATTCACCTCATCTTTAAATTTTTTAAGCGTGCTAAATTGACCGACTTCGACCGATTCAAGCTGATGAAAGCGAAACAGGCACGAAACCGACTTATCCGTGTTGAGGTTGCTAAATTGAAGAAGTCCTCTAAGTAAAATTGTTATTGTTATTACAATAAAAACTGTTGGAAGTATTAACTAATTGTGAAGAAAGGTATATATAAACGAGGCGTATTTGATAGTTTCATATTCAACAGATTTGTGTTTCCATTTTATGCTGTTTTTAAAAAATATGTTAGATTAGTCGGGTTAGAAAACTTGAACCGCAGTGACAACATTGAACAAGTTTGTACAAGATGTAAAATGTTCTTGGAGTTCCTCATCATGAATGAGTCTGAATTTGCTTTGCACTCCGTTTACTAACGGAACTGAATCGTCTTAGTTGGGTTTCAGTTTGTAAAATTTATTTCATTTATTCTTCATTCTTTTTAATTTTTAGTATGTATTGTTTGCAATGGTTGCTGCCGGTCTTATTTATTCCGAAAAACTTTTTGCACCCAATGTTCCTTCTTGAACAGGCATTATTTATGTGGTTCTATATAGTAGGTTTTTTTCTGGAACGTAGGTGAGTTGATTAGTGATTTCTTTGATTATTTGCTAATATTAGGCCCTGTCATATTTGTACTGCAATATTTGTTATTGCAGTTAGCTTGTTATGTTATGCTGATCCCGACAAGTGAGTGCTATTAATATATTTTTTAAATTTCAGATGTATATTCTGGCCGACATGCACAAAAACGCAAAATGGCGAAATGTGTAATTATGTTTATCAAGAGGTTATTGCTGGTCGTGATTGATTCAGTTAGACACTTACAATCGGTTACATTCCTTTACCATATCTGCATATACAATTCCCGGTATCGCAATTTTTGTTTACATGTTTTCCCAATCGTCATATCATCATAATTTGCAATCTCTACAAGTATTTATGGGTATTGGGTTATTGAATTATCATCAGTTTGAAGAATTTATTTAATATACAGTAATTACCCAGCATCATCTAGTAAACTATTAGCGTTCTAACAAATGTTTGTATTTGTTCTTGATTTTATCCGTGCGTTCTTCTATTTTACGAATATTTAAAGGTGAGTTGCCTAAAAACGATATATATATATATATCTGAATTACGATTGGCTCTGTATGAAATTGTATCTTCTGGCATACTAATATCTGGATTAGAAACATTTAGTTCCGAAACATCAGAAAATCTAAAGCATTTGAACAAGCCAAACAACAAAACGGACTCATCAACGTCTTCCACGTAATAATTTCTTTCAGGAATTGTTACACTAGTTCCTGGATGGTAGTTAGATTTTGGAACACCATATGAAAAGTTCGTATTAACATTGCGAGGTCCATTAGCTTCTGAGAAAACGATACTAGTTCCTTCACGATAATTGGATACAGGATAAGTCAAATCTAAATTAAAACGAAAAAAAAAACTATCAGTACAACTTACTACTACGCTTCTGTAGAAAGGTAGCAGATTCTATCGAATATGGTGGTTGTCCTTGATAACTCCGCTCTAAAGTTAGCTTTTCTATAACTCTCGGACTTCTGAACAACAAGAAGATAAAAGAAAAAGTAAATAGGTTAACCTCTGAAAATCATTTTCACTATACGGATTCGCTTCGTATGCATTTTTATCTTGAGAATGTGGTTTTATACATTCCATCCGAGCTGGAATTATGGGTCTATTATCACCTCGATTTTCTTTGTAGATCTGAACATAATTGGAAAAAATTATACTAACTCGAGAAATGGTGTTTGTGCACAGTTGCATTACCTTTTCAACAAAAGACGGATCTTCTTTGAAAATATTTTCTAAATCTCTAAGTAGTCGTTCTTTTCGATTGGCAATTTTGTTTCTGTCATTTACCAAAGATGGAGAAGATGAGAGACCAACTGCTCGCAATTGTTCTAAATAATTTCGTATTAAAGAAAACAATATAACCTGTTACAGTGTTCTCTACTTGCTCTTTTATTTGTTGGATAAAATCCTGGAAATTTTATAAATATGATCACTACTTAGAATTAACCTCATGTTCTAATATCCGAGCTTCAGTGACTGTAGGTGAATTTTTCGAATTAGCTTTATTTGTTAATGATTCTGTGTATTCTAGATTTTTTTCGGTTTCATGTATCCTTTTTTTCGGTAGCTTATTCATTTGCATTTTCTCGGTAGGAGACACTGGTTTTGAATGAGACATATCTTTCTGATTAATATCTTTCAAAATTCGTCCCTAAAAGTTATCAGATTTTAAAATCCATACCTCTATACACTGAGAGACGTTAACAGTACGGCCAAAAGCGACCGTCTTCTTTTTTTGATTTTCTCGAATCGGACCTGAATACCATAAGGTTAAATATAAAAATGAACAACCTCCAAGATATGGCCTTCTTGGTTGGGCTAGCTTATTAATGTGGTTCAAGGACTCCTGTAAACTTTTTTCCTGTTTTGTGAATCCTGGTTTACTGAAAACAACATTAATACAGAATAATTCCATACTTTGAAGAATGGTTAGCGCTCTTGTTTTGAATAACGTCGTCGTTATTTACAGTAATATAATCTTGAAAAAAAAAGATTTCAAAAAAGATTTAGAATACTTGGTTGATAGTCGTCCAGCAGGTAAATAGAAACTGGGACTATGTCGTCGGACATACGATTTTCACCGAATTAATTTTTGTTGGTCTGTAATTTTGTGCATCAACTTTAAAAAATTAAGTTACACTACCGTATGTTACGGTTAATGATATAGAAAAAAGAAAAAAATTCATCAAAGATTTTACTAGATAAAATTATTTAACAAGTAAAATATAGGCAAAGTCCAAAATACATACTGAGACAAAATACATACAGGAACTACAAAAAATTTATAAAAACAAAACAAATAAACCTTGCCCAAAATTTTTTTTCCGGCAATTTTAGTTTTATAGATATTTTTGTTTTTTGTGGTCCCTGTATGCATTTTTTCCCGGTATGTCCGCATGTACGTATGTATTTTGAACTTTGAAAATATACAACTTTAAATTCCATACTTTGTGACGAGCTGATCAACAAGTACGATGTATTCTTTTTTTGCCTCATCTTGACTGGTACCTATTATAAAAATGGGACAAAAAGAAACCAACATACCTTTTTTCAATGCCCATGCATCCCACTTTGCTTTTCCTTTAAAGTCGAACATACCAGGTCGAGCAGTGTCATTGTCCCCAACAGTAGCCTAAAATTTGAGTATATTATACGACGATTAAAATATTGGATACCTGTTTATAAAGTGCATACAATGATAAGAGCTCGTCATTTGTAGGAGACATTTTCAAAGTCTTAACTTTCGAGGCCGCATCATCAAACTATAACCTTCTTAATCTAAAAAAACACTTACCGGAGTAGACATTTTTTCAACTGAGCACTGAAAAAGACGCTACTGATGAACAATAACACGCTCCATTGCAAAAACGGTTAGTGTAACAACAACGTAAACGGCAAATTCAAAAAATTGTACAGAATTTATTTTAAAATAAAATATAAAAATGTATCTAAAAAGTAAGAATGATTATTAAGCTTATTCAATGTTGTGAGGATCTTCATAAGGGGCGGGTAAACTCTTCTCGAATTCATGAATTCCCCAGATATCTCGGGCATACTCGGCAATAGTACGATCAGAACTGAATTTTCCAGCACTTGCTATGTTCATTAGTGACATATACGCCCATTTATCTTGATCACGATAAGTTTGAGCGACCTTAACTGATGAATAAAAACGAAAAGTTTACCTTATTTTGACATGCCACATAATCATCAAAGTCCGCACATACAAAAAAGCGATCATGATGACGAAGCATATGAATCAAATCATGAAGACAATCAGGTTGATTGGGCGTATAGATTCCAGATTCGATCTGTTGTATGATATTCTTCAAAACAGGACTTTGGCTAATAAAATCTTCTGCATTATATCCACGTTTTTCCAATTCTTTGACACCATTTACAGACATGCCGAAAATGAATATATTATCTAGACCCATTTCTTCAGCCATTTCTACATTTGCTCCATCCATAGTTCCAATAGTTAAAGCACCATTAAGCTACAATACTCAGAAATATAAATTCAGAAATACTACCATGAACTTCATATTTCCTGTTCCAGAGGCTTCAGTTCCGGCAGTTGAGATCTGCTCCGAAATGTCAGCAGCAGGAATGATTTTTTCGGCTAGCGATACTCTGTAGTTCTCTATGAATACAACCTAAAAGAAATTATATAAAATTTTTAAACAACCTTGATCTTATCACCAACAATAGGATCATTGTTCACGGTATCACCGACTGCAGTTATAAGTCGAATAATTTGCTTAGCCATATGATAACCAGGAGCGGCTTTTCCACCAAATATAAAGGTGCGAGGTACCATATCTATTTCTGGATTTTCTTTGATCTGATTGTATAAAGCAGCAACATGAAGAATGTTGAGTAGCTGGCGCTTATACTCATGAATGCGTTTAACCTTAAAAATTTCAATGTAAAGCTTAAACAAAACCAACATGAACATCAAAAATTGATGATGCATTGATTGAGATTTTATATTCCTCAGAGAGATAATGAGCAAGGTGCATCTTGTTTTCTTGTTTTACTCTAATTATCTGCTCCAGGAAATCCATATCATTTCCGTACTTCTTGAGCTTTTGTAAATCGTCCAGATTACTTATCCACCCTTCTCCTATTCTCTGAAAGAAATAACCTTAGTTGAATATATAAGAAACCTCAGCAATTAGATCGGCCAATGATGGATTTGAGAGTAGCAACCAACGACGTGGAGTAATACCATTTGTCTTATTTTGAAAACGACCATTGTAAAACTCATGGAAATCTTTGAAGGTTGTGTTCACCAGAATCTTAGAATGGAGGTCGGCAACGCCGTTAACAGCATGTGAACAAACGATACACAAATGTGCCATATTGATACATTTTTCACCGAACTGATCCGCTTCCTCGACGATTGACATCCTTCTCATTCTATTTAAATCACCAGGATATCTGGCAGCGACGTCTTCCATGAACTTATGATTAATTTCATATATAATTTCCAAGTGACGAGGAAGAAGAGATTGCAGCATACTAACTGGCCAACGTTCAAGCGCTTCGGGTAGAATTGTATGATTTGTGTATGCAAAAGTGCGACAGCATATGTCCATGGCCTTATCCCAAGATATTCCTTCAACATCGACCAAAAGTCGCATCAATTCCGGGATGCCAATAGAAGGGTGGGTATCATTGAGCTGAATTGCAACTTTTTCTGGGAAAGTATCAAAGTTGTTTCGAATAGTATCGCGACAGCCATATTTGCTTGACTTGAATCGACGAATTATATCTTGAAGAGTTGCAGCAACCAGGAAATATTGTTGCTTCAAGCGTAATTCTTTACCAACAAACATCTGGAAATAACAATACTTCAGTAATCCAAGTCACAACTTACATTATCGTTTGGATATAGAACTCGTGTAATATTCTCCGATAAATTGCGATCCATAATAGCTTGTATGTAATCACCAGTATTAAAAAATTTTAAATGAAAGTTGTTTTCAGCCTTTGCACTCCAAAGTCGTAGTGTGTTAACAATATTGTTCCGATAACCCGGAATAGGTGTATCATAAGGCATTGCAAAAACTAGCTTAGTATCCACCCATTTGCTCTAGAAAAAGAATAATAGAGAAATAAATTTTACTCTTCCACTGTCGTCTCTTATGACTTTTCCATAAAAGTTTACAGGTATCATATATTCAGGACGAGCTTTTTCCCATGGATTACCAAACCGAAGCCAGTCATCAGGCTCTTCAACCTGTACAATAATAAAGTGGTAGACAAAAATAACATTACCTGCCATCCATTCTCGATAACTTGCTTAAAGATACCATATTCATAACGTAATCCATATCCATAAGCTGGAATACCAACCGTAGCCATAGAATCAAGAAAGCAAGCAGCTAGCCTTCCGAGACCACCATTTCCCAAGCCAGCATCCTAGAAAAGATAAAATATATATCTTTATACCTCTTCAATTTCTTGAAGTTCTTCAATATCTAGCCCAACCTAAAATACATTTATTATATATAGTAAGCATACTTGATATAATGCTTCATCCACAGTTGCTTGCATTCCTAAATTCATCATCGTATTCGACAGTGTTCTCCCCATGTAAAATTCCAGAGATATGTAATAAACACGCTAAAAATGTAAACACATGATAGTTACTTTGTCACCTTGGGATCCTTTTCATAATAATGTTGTTGAGTTCGAATCCAGCGGCTAACCAAATGATCTCTTACAGTGTTGGCCAGAGCAAAGTAGTAGTCTCTGGCAGTTGCAATATTTCGATCCTTCAATAATTGATATTATTGAAAACAAACTACCTTGATTATAGAGAAATGAACATGTCGATTGAACGTCTTTTTGATGTTGCAAACATTCTCTACTTGTGCAACTCCACGCACCGAAATTTGCTTTCTGCGTTCGTGATCCGTCAACATTGAAAGGCTAAAACATGTTAATATAATAATATACCAATAGTCATGTAAACAAATCATAGAAAATAATGTACATTGCGTTTAACCGTATAGCTAAAATAGTTTAAAAAAATTCTCATGCAAAGAAAAGACTTTAATAAATAGGCCAAATTTAGAAAAAAAATACTGTTAATTTCGTCTCAAAATACATTCGTCATTATCGTAGTTTGAACTACTTTTAATAAAAATGGGCCCATAATTTTTTTTTATCATTCCTTTAATTTTTGTGTGAATTGCTGAACTCTTTTGTTTATTGAATATGTTAAATCTATATCTAATTCAAAAAATTTTAGCTTGAAGTGGCTATGACTAGCCCCCCAACAACACCGAAAACAGGACGGCCTTTTTTTGGGCGAATTCTTCGGTCTCACACTAAAAACAAACGGATTAATGAGGTAATTATTACAACTTTGTTTTCCTATTTTCAGAAACATGATGAATGTCCTAAGATAACTGGCTTTTTCAATGTCCGAAAACGGCTTAGTCCAGTAACTACCGAAAAAGCAGAATATTCCAAGTAATAACTTTAATTGATTTTAATTTATTAAGGAAACGCCGCGGGATGATCATCACTGATTCTTTGATGAAAACATCCAATGATTGTTTTCTGCCAGAAACACCAATGACACCATTTTCTCGTTAGTATATTTTCTTTACTATTTATACCAATAGATTTTCACTCTGAATACGCTCCATCGCCACCTAAACGGCTTCGCGAAAACACTTGCTTTGGTGTTTTTGATGTTTTGGGGACCAGTGAAAAGTTTGATTTTGTGTCTTCCCTCCCAAGTAAGCTAATTTACAATAACATAATCTTTAGTTTCCCTTCTCTCTAAATTGGCTTTGACTTCAGTTCATTGGTGTAAAGTTATAAGCAATTATGTTCTCAGCAATACATGGAAAAAAAGATTTGTGTCTCTCGCTATCAATGGCTTTTTAAACACGAGTGATGATCCATTTGAAGATACTGGTATGTTTTTCTGTTGCATACAGATACATTTTAGGAATTCTATTTAAAGCCTTAACTATTTCTAAGCTCGTCTCGGAACGTATAAAATTTCTAATTAATTTTATAGAAGTAGTGCAAGAGGAAGTTAAATATAATCATGGATGGTTTAAGCTTATTACTAAGGTATGTTTTTCTATGTTTGTAAATATTATTATTTTTAGTTCTGTTATAAGTGGCAAACACATGAAAAGATGAAATTAGCTCGAGCCATCAAAACAATGAGCGATGGTCATCTTGAGAAACAAATAAAGAAGGCTCTTATTCATGGTCATGGTGAGAAACCCGATGCTGAGATAGAAGTACAATTTGTTTTCAATTGTATGTTTCTTTAGGTTAGAAAGCTGCTCCATTGTTATTTCGTAAATCCTCTGTTATCAAGAAAAGCAACTCATTTTGAAAAAAAAGAAGCTGGCTTTTGGCTCTCATGTATTCTTCATAGCGTACATAATATTAGTCTTCAAGGTAGACTTTGCATGATTATTTTTGCACCAGTAGTAGCTACAGATAATGGAGGTAAAAATTTATCTTTTTAGTTATCTTTTAGATCAAATAAATTGGAGAACTCTTGTTGATGATGTTGTCATATCTGCCCAAGACGCAGAATGTCGTTTATTTCCATTAGCCAATGCTGTATCGGCTCTAATAACTTTGAAAGATAACAAAGAAGCATCTTCTTGGAGGCATGATGAAGTTTTCAATCTTATTGAGGAAATTACCAGTTAGTTTTGTACTGCCTTTTGTACGCTAAATGAAACAAAATTTATATTGATTTTTTAGCATATCCTGATCCATGGTCGTTCGATAATTTCGTTGCTTTTCTTCTTCAATGTGGTAATGTACTGCCAATTGCTGTTTGCACAAGAATAAACCATAACCATAGAGAAGAAGCTGGACAAATCATTAATACCATGAAAACAGTAAGCCAATTCATTATATTTCGTAGTTTTTTCTTCCAGTTGTTATTTCGTTGGGGAATGAATACCACCGAATTGTTAGGCCGGCCATTTAGGCATATATTAAACACTCTTAATAGACATCAGAGGGAATGTTTTGTTTTTTCAATACTAGACGCCCATCAAACTCAATGTCGTGAATTCTTACTTTTAGGAGATAGTAAGACTAATATAGCATTTTACTTTAGTTTTATTTTAGTAGCACATAATAGTTATGAGGAGGAAGTATTAGCTCAACTTGCATTTTCATCGCTTTTCAATGAAGCCGTTCATCTCATACGCTAAATTAATAGAACTGCTCTTGTATTATAATTTTTAATTTCTGTTATTTTTTGATACCGTTCTGTTAATATTATTTTGATCTTGCACTAATGTGCTCTGTACCATCATTCTGTAACCAATTTGTTTCTTTTTTCTTTTAAAGATTTTTTTCTGTAAAATAAATAGTTATGGATAGTTAATTTTTGTAGCCATTAATAAATTCGACATTCATAGAATCTATATAAGCGCGCTATATTTTCTTTTTGACTTTTGCAGAATTTTGCTCAACATGCTGATCCGAGCACTTATTTTTATTGTTCTGTATTTTTCGTTGATTTGTAAAGCTTCTATTGGAGATCAATCCAGTTTTTATCAAGACTGTATTTCAATATGTCGAAGAAAGCATAGATGTGATCCCAATTTTTCACATTACGAATGGGCTTATTATAGTTGTGCGACGTATGAATCACTTTATGTTTTTTTAAAAGTATTCAGATGTCGATACACTTGCGTATGGCAAACAGTAGATGTTTTCACTCAATACAACTATGAAGTTCCACAATTTCATGGAAAATGGCCGTTTATAGCGATAAGTGCTCCATCGTTAGGAATTTTCATACAAGTTTTCAATGAGTTTACTAAATTGGTTTGTTTTCCAGGAACCAGCATCTGTCGTGTTCTCTTTAGCCAATTTTTATGCTATGTATTATATGTATGAAACTGTTCGAAAGTCGAATATCGAAAGAAAAATATTATGGACAATGTACAGCGTAGTAGGAATGATTACATGGTATGTAAATTTTGTTTTTATTTCATTTACATTTTAGGCTTTGTTCCACTGTATTTCATTGGATAGATATCAAAATAACTGAATGTTTAGATTATTTTTCTGCCTTTGCTTTCATTATTTTTGCCTTCTACACATCAGTGCAATTTGTATATCCTTCTTTATACACCACTAAAAATGGACGCTTTTTGTAAGCTTTTTTAATTATCACTTTGTTTTAAGTTCTGGTTTTCTTGCTGTAACCTGTATTGCTTTTTTTATCCAGCATGTTTCTGCTATGATGGTATGATTTGTTATATCAAGTTATTATTTTTAGATTTATTTTGATTATGGATGGAATATGTTGTGTTGTATTGCCTTTTCTACTGGAACTTCCTTTCTTTATATTTATTACTTGTTTCGCCGTTTTAAACGAGCAACGAGATTTGATACTTCAGATGTGCTATTAATCAAGTTACTTGTAATTGGTAATTGTTCGGTTTTATTCGAATTATTTGATTTTACTCCAATTTTTTGGACTTTTGACGCACATGCATTATTTCATATGTCAACTGTGCCTCTCCCTTTTCTTTTCTGCAGGTTCCTTGTTTTAGATCAAAGTAATAGAGAATTCTTAATAACTAAGAATATATAATCTTCTTAATACGAGTATTCTTTTAAGTGTTATTAGACGTGTTAATGAATAAATCATCATTGTTTATCGTCTTTTTCTGTATCATGCCCAGAAATGTGTCCGCTCTTAATTTCAAGAATCAGCATAAAGACAAAGGTGAGGGAAAAGAAAATATTTTGACCTAGTTAGTCCAGTTAAGTTTTTTTTCCGTTTTTCCAGTTACCCTGCCAATCTGTTGAACGTAAAGAAAACCAAATCAGATACCGCTAACGAAAAAATAAACAAGTAGCTCTCAAAAAGTAATCACCATATTATTTAAATACTTTAAAAAAAAGTACGTGATATACAAGTACGTGATATACAAATTGTCGAAATTCGGACAAATTGTATTGCACGTACTTGTATATCAGATATAGTCTATAGTCCGTTTCCAACGGAAAAGTCAGACGCGTCGAGGTCTATTACACGTTTCCTTTAATTTTTTCAAGAGCAATCTTTTTTTAAATTTATGTTTTTCTTATCGTTTTCCTAATTAAACAACAACATATTTAGTACTAGTTGACCCTGAGGACCCCTACCTGACCCTAGATCCAAAAATATTTTTTGGAGGGATCAAGCTCGAGTTCGAATTCGATTCGAACTTAAAAACCCAAATTCGCACAGCCCTGCTATATATTGTATTTCACATACAATTTGTATATCACATAGTTATATAACATACTATTTTTCTTCCTTTTTTAGGGTCTTCCTGGTTATAAAAACTATGTCCAGAGCATTATCCGTTGCAATAAGTATAGAATTTTTCTAAAATAATTCTAATTTTTTTAATTTTTAAGCTGACAATATTTAAACGTTGCTGTATATTATCTGAATGCGGTCGTTATTTTTTCCTTAATTCATTTTTTTGTTTCTTCTTGTTGCTTTCAGACTAAGCCTCTATAGAGACTAGACACTTTATAACGCAAAAAAAAACCAGAAAATACCCTGAAAAAAAGGGAGAAAAAATGGTATGTATTATACAATTACTTGATATACAATATGTGATATACAGGGTACGTGATTGCCGAAATTCGTCTTTCCATATTTGTTTAGGTTTTCCTCGTTTCCTTCGATTAACTGAAGACCAGTAAATGGTCAGACTTTTGAGACAAAGACACTTTTGTTAATACAAGGAGTAACTAATTTATCTAAATTTCTTAATAAAATATAAAACAATTAAAAACCCGGCAAACACAACACCGAGAGTAAAAACTTGACGAAATAAATTATCACAGACACACTGCTGAGCAGAGATTGAAAGAATTAATAATCATATATAGGCACGCGAAGAACTGTTTGAATAAAGTAAAGGATAGTTGCATCCAAATGATTAGCACCATCAACACTTCGAATACCATGACGTTCATTAGGAAAAATCTAAAAAAAATTAGAGGGTGATTATAATAACCTGTAGTTGATATGGTTTTCCTTCTTTGAGAAGAGCTTCAATAAGAGCTTCAGTATGGCGAAAATGAACATTTTCATCAACAAAGCCATGGACAATTAATAAACGACCTGGTTCATCAGGCAGTTTGTCTACATATTTTAAGAAAGAGCTCTTTTCATAGCTCTCATTTATAGGATATCCAAGATAACGTTCTGTGTAAGCGGTATCGTATAATTTCCAATCCACAACAGCACCTCCAGCAATCGCACCCCGATAAACCTGGAATAGTTTCAAAAGTTAAAAAAGTAAGATAAACTGACATCAGGATATCGTGCGAGCATATGTAATGACATAAAGCCGCCATACGACCAGCCATGAACTACTACGCGTTCTAGATCCAAACGTCCGTCCATAAGTTTAGCAAGCTCCTGAAGACCTTCAACCTGATCTTCCACTTCTGATTGTCCCTAAAATTAAATATGCAATGAACAAATTAAGCTCACAAGATTAAATTGAAGGGAGGATTCGAATGTGCTTCCTCTATTAGCCGATCCGCGTCCATCTATCATAACAACTGCATAACCAGCTTTAGTATATTTTTGATAAGAAATCCAACTGAATATAAGTAGTATAGTATGCTTTCACCTACCTTGTATAATCGTTTTTGACAATTTGGATTCCTGGTCCTCCATAAACATAATGTACAACTGGATATTTTTTTGAAGGATCGTGACGTGGAGGCATTAATACCATACCCACATGTTCAAAACCACTATTACTTGATTTGAATTTAAAATAATGCGGCAAATCATTAATATCCACTGCAGGCGATTTTACATCCGACAATGGGTTATGTAGAGTAACCTATAATATTCAAAGATGATAGAAACTCGTACTTACTGAACCAACTAATTCAGCATCTGGAAGCATGTTATAATGTCGAAGAGCGAAAAAATGACAACTAGGCGGTTGATCTGAATACTTGACGTCTACATAGTGAGCATACTATAAGCAGTAGTATAGCAAATAAAACCGACATCTGGCGTCAGAGCAAGTCGATGATAAGAACGTTCTCCTTTAAAAGAAGAATTTGGAGGAGACAATTGTTTAAAATTTGGCGTATCAAAAAAATAATCGGAAGCACAACTGAAAAAAAAACAATATTTTTTACAGTGTCTCACATCGCCATTTCCGTACAATTTTGTGGTGATGCAACATAATAGACTAAACCGCGTTCTAGGTCCACAATTGATTGAGCGGATTTACAAACGGAAAATTCCACCGGGGTGATAGGTTTGAGGATATTCCGAATTACATTATGACTAAATAAAAAATCACAAAATATTATAGGTAAATTACTTATTCATTTCCACTCCTACCAAAAATAACTGACACTGGTTATTCCTCTCGCTTCCATATATAAAAGGGATATCTAGAGATTTGCTGTTATCATCAAGAGGAATAATAGAGTTACAAGTCTGAAAAAATAGGATTTAACTCTGCCAAATTTTGTGCAACACAACATATATAAAGTTTCGAAAGAGAAAGAAAGAGAAGAAAGCCTCACATTTATCCAATGTTTGGAGAACTCTTCGTATATAATGGTAGGTTCCGAAAAAGGTCCGTTTATGTCAAGTCCAAATTGTGATTCAGGGACTACTATTAAAGCTGCATGTTTTTGTTGTCTATCAAATGCTTGAACCCACATCCTAAACACTGAATGTAAAATAGACTATTTCCATACGTTTTTCCATCGTTCAAGAAACCAGCACGTGCAATATATTCAATCCATGGAAAGAATTCCTGAAGTGGTCTTCGTAGACTATAATCTTCTACCTAAATCAATAAGAAATAGTTAAAAAATCCACCTGATTTTCATATACTACAATAAGACGAAGAGTACACCGTGAATTTGCAGTACCTGCCAAAGGGTATTTCATTGGCGCAGAGTCCTCTTTACCAGGACAAGAAAAATTCAACGTTTTGACGTTACTATCGTCAACTACTTCATACAAGAGCCTGGAAATATAATTTGAAAATTCCTACTACCACACCTTTGCTCAGTGGGACTCCACCATGTAGCATCGAATCTATCTAATTCTTCTTGTTCGATAAACGAAGCTGTTCCGTTGTAAATATCTTTTTCTTTAGCTGTTGAATAAAGAAGACCAGACTGATTTTCAATATGCACCTACAATAACTAGTACTTATAACTACACAAACTTTTCGATCAGTCACGTATGAGAAAATCTGCGGATTACATGGGCAAAGTTTAGCATCAAGAATATATTCACCTTTCCTTTCTTGATTTGAAGAGCAATCTGAAGGGGAGATAATGTTATTCATATCGGCTTTCAATCTGAAATTTTTAAAACGTTAACTTTAAAAAATAATTACCGGAACAGCTTCTCCCCTGTTGTCACAAGCACCGTTCCGCTGGCATTATCTACATAATAATCATTGACACCAGTAACTTGAGAAAGACGTTGTCGTTCAAGCATCAAAGTGAAATCTTGATTTGGGACAGAAGTTCTTAAACAATAAACTAGCAAAAATACAAATCCTTACTTATGATTATCAATGTCAAAAACCGGATGCAATATAATGTTTCCCTTTCTGACGTCAGCTGCTAATAATGTTTGATTAGGCTGTGGATGAATTGTTCCTAAAGCATATCTGAAACAAACCGAAGCAGATAGTTTACAACTAGTAACTACTTACAGTTTACATCCTTTCTTATTATTTACAAGGTTCAGTCGGGTAAACGGCATTGATAAATTATTTCTTATCTGAAAAAGCTTATTTGCTTGAAAAGATTTACTTCAAGACGGTGAGCCTTGCAGTTTTTAAGTAGATGATCCCATCTGTGGTTTGGAGTTGGAGCTGCTTCTTTCATCTATAATAAGTGTTTACAAAAAAATAAAGCAAAGCAAAATAGAAATATTAAACGAAGATACATATGTAAAACTCAGCATAGCTTACACGTAATAGTTTATTCGGTTATATGTCCTTTTTGTAGTAAAAAGATGGTGGTTGAAAGTCTTCGTCGCGTTCTGATCTTTGTTTTTCAATCCACTGAGTATAGCGACTCTTTCCTCGATCCCAATCTCTTTCAGAATGTATTCTTTTAAGTGTCTAAACATTTTTTACATAAAATAAAGAAAAGGCAAACCTCAGCTTCGAATGAAACTTCTTGTGGTTCCGATGGCCTATCCTCAGGTACACGTTCAATTAAAAGTTCAGGTTCTTCTAATGGTGGGCTTGGTTCCTTAACTTCTAAAAAGATGGAATTATTAAACAAAATAAATAAAAAAAAATCACCTGGAAGGCCCATTTGCCTACGTAATCGATTACTTTTCTCATGTTGCAATCTTGCAGATTCCAGTTGTTCTTTCTATGGAAGTTATTAATAAATAGAAATATATTCACTTACTCTTGCTTTTTGGCGACTAATTTCTGTTTGCTTACTAGCTGCCTTTACTCTATTAATTTCCTGTTGCCGTGTTTCCTCATTTGTAGAGAAAATAATGTGACCAGCTCCGTATACACGTTGCTCTAGATGGCATAAAAATATTAAATACTTTCTACCATCATTAGGGATGTAATGTTCGGGTTCAGGATTCTTAGAGGTAGTTGGTTGAATGTTATGTACTGGTTTAATATCATCCTTTGTCTTTTTCGAAAAATCAACCATAAATTCTACAGGAGATTCATCTGTATGAGTATACATAGTGCCCGACACCAATTTGTCATAAAGTACAGATTTTTCCTGAAAACTTTCGATATATAACAAAACGTAAAAATTACAATCATTCTCTGACGTGATTTATTCAATGCTTCTTCATCTTCTCTACGCATTTTTTCTTCCAATGATGAAATTATTTTTTTTCTTTTCAAGCCCTCATTTTTTATTTGTTTCTTCTCGTCCTTTTTAAAACCCAACACAGCCTAAATCTTTATTAAGATGTGAGAAAGACTCACCGACTTTCCTTTAAACGAATATTCATCTGGTAATGAAGGTTTAACTACGTCATTCATTCGTTTTGATAATTCACTTCGTAAGTTGAGCAAGGACGAAACTTCAGTTGTTTTCAGCTTTTTCGCTTCAGGTTTGATTTCTTCATCGGCATCATTGGCAATTTTTTTAGCTTGTTCCGTTGAAGCGAATTGTGCCATCTGAAAATTATAAAATGACAATTTGTCAAAACATCGAAAAATAAACTGGCAAAAATATACGACTATAGCGAAATACGCCCTATTGCACTGTTGCACCAGTCCTTTATAAAGCAACAGCAGTGTCCACGTGCTTCTTTTCAGTTGTATTTTGTTTTTTCTTTATTGAACATATAATGTTTTTTAAGGTTCACTTGTATTATCAATTATAATTTTTTTAGAAGCATGGCTGACTTTGGCGGACGTGGTCGTGGCAATCCGGGGCGTAGTCATAGAGGACATCATGGTGGCTTTGGTGGACGAGGCGGTTACCCAACTGGACCTGCACCTGGTTATTCCGCACCATCAGCGGTTTGTTTTATTTTGAATTAAAAATTCGTAAATGATTATATTTACCTTTTTTTTAGTATGACTCTTATGGATATGGAGGTTATGGAGGTGGTGGACCTGGCCCTGGATGGAATGACCACGGTGCTTATCCACCACAACCCGGATACAATGGCGCCCCCGGAGGATATGGGGTTCCAGCGGATTATTATGGAAATGCCCCACCTCCCCCAGAATCAAAACCTTCCCCTCTTGATGATGAAATTCAATTAGTTATGAGCGAAATGGCATCTGAACTTACTGCTCTTGATCAAGCTGGAGAATGGGCTGAACAATTTAAAAATGCTCGTCGTCTTCTTATTGCAGGTAAAATATTTTTTTTATCGATAACTTAATTTTCAGAAAAAGATCGTTTAGAAAATAGTATTGATCCTGAATGGCTCGAAGTAGATATTATTAAACCAATTAAAGTTACTAAGAAGGTCCTCATTCCTGTATATCGTTACCATAAGGTATTGAAACTCTTTTCAGCTATTTTTCTAGTTCAATTTTGTTGGAAAAATTCTTGGACCTAAAGGTGCAACATTGCAAAATCTTTGTAAAACATATAAGTGTCATATATATGTTCTTGGCAGAGGATCAACCAAAGATATAAACAAAGAACAAGAATTACTTATGACGAGAGATCCACAGTATGCTCATTATGGAGGGCCATTACATGTTAAAGTATATATCTAAAAAAAATCTAAAGGCATAACTTCTTTAAGATTGAAACAGTCGCACCCTCCCAGGTTGCATATAAACGGGTTGCTGGAGTCATAGAAGAACTTAGTAGAATTCTACAGCCTGTTCGAGAGGATACAACTCCTGAGCATTTGAAAAGCAAGGATGAACAAAATAGCTCTAATTCTGGTTTGTATTCATCAATTTTATTTTTTATATTATTTCAGCAGGTGAAAATGTCGATGTAAAACCACCTATTCCTGCCCAACATGATAGTCGCAGTTCCGGTGGTCCAATGCGAGGTCGTGGACGCGGTAGAGGCGGTTTCTTTGGTGGTCGTGGCTCAGCTGGGTATATTACGTTTTTAAAGTGTGTAATCATTTTTCAGGCGTCCACAACCATATTGATGTGATTTATGACACATGTTAACAAGTAAGTTAATATTTAATTAATACAATGCAATAGATAATTGATGATCGCTTTAAAATTTGAAAAAAATTCTTGAAATTATGCTTTATTTATATTTACGACCCATAAGAAATTTGTTTTAAAATTTATACTTTAGGAATCGTGTTGACGACAAAAATATAGTGAGAAATACACCCATCTGCTTACATATAATATTATTTATATACACTTCATTTGAAACCTATTACATAGAGGTTTTTCAATATTCTAAACTTAGGTTGATCTCTAATCTATAAACTTCAATAATATATTTGTAACTTTAGTCCCAATTAAGCGTATGTCTAAATAAATGTTCGTTTTAAAAAAAGAAAATTTTTACTCATTGGTGACAAAGTTATACAATAATTAAATGGCAAAGCTGACAACTCTTTGGACAATCTCTTAACATAGATTGCGGGAATTTCTGAAAAGATGCCCGCTTTGCTTGACTTTTCATTCTTACCTGCATAACAAGGGGTTAGTAGTTACCCAGGTTCTGCATCCTTCTAGACGGTCTAAACAGCGTTCCTCTTGCAGTTTTGTAGTTTCCAAGCGCTTTTCTTTAATTTTCAATATCTTTAATACAACTGGCTTACTGAGCGATGCCTTATATTGTCGGCTTACTTCATCTAGTACGACTTTCACCCCTGCCCATGTCTCCTTTGCAGTCGGTATTAGTTGATTTTTTTCAAGGACGAAGCCGTTCCATTCTAAATATTATTTTAGTTCCCCTAAATCAGAGCTATAGCCAAAATATGCTGCTTTTTTTCTATGTTCACACACTGCCCACCCAAACGCCGTGCAGTGTATCTTGTTCCATTTGGGTGTGTTCTCCAAACAGCAAAGCCTAACAAACAGCGTAAGTGAAATTTAGGAATGGGATTGATGTTTAAAATTCAATTTTCCCTACCTTCATATGTTGGGCGCAACTCTATAGTATACGAGTATTTCACTTTCAAAGTTTCTTTAGCCCAATCAGTCGAACCACCCGAGAAGGCATCTAAAATTTCTATGATTTCTAAAGTTAAAAATTACAAATAATTTCTGGTCCAGTACCAAAACGATATCGTGTACCGTAAAGCTTTCCTAGTTCAGCAACGGCTAAAGCAGCCACCCGTCTCTATACTTTTTTTTGTAAATTACCATAAACAACTACCGTTTCATCAATATCCGGGGCATAAGTAAATTTACGATGTGAGTACGAATAAATCCAAAGCTGCGAATATGCATGTAATGTGATGTATGCTTCCAATCTTGCTTTTTGGCTCAACATAAAATCCCTGAACGCTTTCGATTCCGGCTCACTAAAGGCTGTCAAACCCGAGAAGATTTCCTAAAATTAAGTCATTTGAGTGTGTAAGTTTCTCTTCATATTATTGTTGAAAGCCTTCCATACAAATTATCAACAAATAAAATAAACCTACCGAACATGGATATTTCGATGCACCGATCTCTAAAAATTTGATAACTTGATAACTTGTTAATTTATACCTGCAAATCGAAAAGCGAAATTCCTATTGAGGTCTACCCCATGACAGCATGCGTTACTAATTCCATCAAATGCACATTGTTTTTGAGATCGCGATTTTCGCCACATTCTTGACTAAATTCTTTTCATGATTTTGATTGGAAGGCTTACCCTTGGGTTAGTTTTGTCAGTTCTGGTGTATTCATAGCCATCGGGATTTAATACGGGAAAAATATAGACAACCAAATTCTGTATATAATCCTGTATTTGAGGATCATCTCTATCATTTATCATCTAATAATTTCGTTTAGTCCTTTTAGAAAGTTCACCAAGTTGATGAAATATGTAGCTGTGTGTATAGCTGCCCATTCACGAGCATGGATTCCAGCATCAATAACTACAACTTTCTTCTGTCCGTCATCTTCTCCAAATCGAAGGCCAACAATACGGCGTCCTTCTACAGTAGCTCCAATGTCAATTAGCTGTACTCCAGGAATACGTTCCGCCATCCTTTCCATCCATGTCAGCAATGTTTGATAGGAATAGTATTCACCCATTCTGAAGTAAGTCATTGCATTTACTTCTTTTTCTTGTGCAATTGGGACTACCTGATGATGCTCCACCAATTGCTTCATAGTTATACATAGACGTCGTAGTCTAAGGAGCGAAACGTTACTTACTTTAGTCTACTGTTTGTGCCCGATACATCGTCATTCAGACGATTGAAAACATTCGAGAAATTAGCTTTTGTATCAATGAAGGATTCCTTTTCAATAAGTAACCTAAAAGATGTTATAGGTACAGGATGCAAACTTTTCAAGATCTTTAATTGCAATGTTGTAGACAAAATTATTTTCTTTTAGCATTCGTTCAAAATTAGAAGTATGACCTGGGCTGACCATGACATCAACCGTACCATTCAGTACAGATGGAGCATGCCAAAAGTCGGCTTCCTGGAAGAAATTAAATAGTTTCCCATCTTTTTGTACCTCTGATGAGGCGGTTTCAAACAATTTTATCATTTGGAGAAGCTGTCGACTTGTATTCGGGACTATACGATAGACTTTGAATGGACTGGAAATGTTTTTCAATTCATAAAACTTACATACCCTTGATTAGACATTCGAGCGATACTTAGACATATATGATATACACTAACCAAAATAAATACCCGCATCTGAAATGTTTTTATTTATTTAATAAGCTGAGAATGACAAAAAGTATACTTCAGGTAAAGGTTATTGGCATGGGATAAGCCCGTTTCTGTTTCGCCAATGCCAACGGTCTCGGCTGCCGCCCTAACAAGTTTTCGAATAGCACAAAGCCTTTTGCTGTGACCTTTTAATGATGAAAAGACATATGTTTGGGGACTAAAGTTAGTTTATTTAGAAATGATGTTCTTGTTTAATGAAATGCATAAACTAGAGAAATTTTTAACAGGAAGTGAAGAAGACTGAGAGTATGGTGTAACGTCGGCCTGTTAACCTTTGAAAACCTGTTCTGTGTGTTCCATGCAAGGACAAGAAGAAGTTGCTGCTTCAGACGGTCAAGCCTTTGCCTGAGGCGCTACGAAGACTGAAAAAAAAAATGTTGCCTGCTGCTGTCCTGTTCGGGCAATGAGTATATCGATAAAAGGGATTTAGCAGAAAAAAACTATATATATGCTAGACCTGTATAAAAGAAAGTACCACTTTTGGTTACACAATTGGTGCGAAAAAAAGTTTTATCTCGATGCAGAATGTATTTTTATTTTGTTTCATTGCACATAAATATTTTATATATTCTTCATAAAAATGTATTTACTTATTATTAGCATCATCTGATCAAACATGAACGAGTCCTGAATATGACAACCGTTTGTCAATCGCAGCTCAGCAGCCGCCGTTTGGGTAAACGCAGTGCAATTTTCACAATAAATCTTCAGCTCTTATATTTAGTTTATAATTCTAAATATTTCAGTTAATGCTTCGATATTTGTCGTTTAGACAATTCCAAACTAATTTAGCATTTTATTCTCAAATAGCTTCAACTAGTGATGCAATTCAAAGTTCATCCTCGGCTGTAAAACTATATGAAAGGCCTGTCATTTTTGAGGTAACTGTGGTTTTCATTTATTATTTTTAGGCTGATGGAAACAAATATGCTACTGATAAAAAATGGAATCTCTCGCTAGCTGTTATAAATATGATGAAAAGACAGTTGTTATCTGAACCGGCAAATCCTTTGGCTCTTTTGAAACAACGAATAATAGACTATTTTCATGCTAGTTATAGAAAATCAGGTTTTACATATTTTTTAATTTATTGTTTTCAGGGAATAGAACACCTTTATTTACAATATGTGATTCTGAACCTCGATTAGTAACTGTTTTTGAAAATTTTGATTCGCTTCTTACTCCAATGGACCATATTTCTAGGTGCACATTTATCTTTTAAAAATGAAAAATGCCTAGGCGTCCATCTGATACATATTATGTTAGTGAAACACATTGCTTACGTGCTCATACATCTGCTCACCAGCATAAGCTTATTAAAGAAGGGTTAAATGCTTTCTTGGTTTTTGGAGATGTATATAGAAGGGACGAAATTGATCGTACTCACTATCCTTGCTTTCATCAAGTACTTGTTTGTATTATTTATTATTTTTTGAGGTAGAAGGTGTGCGTCTTTATGGAGCTTCGCAACTATTTAACTCCGCACCTGGGCAAGATTTACCTATTTTTGATGATACAACAACTCGTAATGATGATGCTCAGGATGGACTAACTATAGATGCCACTAAAGCCTTAGAAATTCAACTAAAATCAACTTTAGAGGTGAAGATTTTCTATATGCTTGATACTTTTTCCAATTTTTTAGGGACTGAGTGATGCATTATTTGGTGCAAATTGTGAAAAACGATGGGTTAACGCTTACTTTCCATTCACACATCCTTCTTACGAACTCGAAGTAAGTTTGTATTTCAAGCAAATAACAATAATAATTTATGTTTTATATAATGGAAAATGGTTAGAGATTCTTGGATGCGGTGTTATTGAACAGAAGTTACTGAGATCTGCAGGTGTAACTGATAAAGTTGGTTGGGCTTTTGGATTGGGACTAGAGCGAATTGCAATGGTATTATATGGAATTCCAGATATACGGTACTTTTTTATTCTCTATGTTACATGGCTGCAGATTATTTTGGTCAATGGATTCTGGATTTTTATCACAATTTCAAAATAAATCACCTTCGGATACAATTACCTACAAAGAAATAAGTAAGCATCCTCAAGTGAGCTTTATTTTTATTATGATTATAACAATCAGGTTATATTTGATGTTTCATTCTTTTTGCCTGAAATAACTTCATTTGAAGACATGAAAGCAAATGTTTACGATTTAATTCGTTCAATTGGTGGAGATTTGGTTGAGCAGGTTTTTATATATTTTTAAGCATTATGATTGTTTTAGGTTAGCCTAATTGACGAATTTACTAATCATAAGAAACACATAAAAAGTCAGACATATCGAATTGTGTATCGGAGTAATGATAAAGTCCTTTCAAAAGATGAAGTTAATGTCATACATAAGGAGGTCGAAAAGCAGCTTGCTTCTCAATTTTCCGTTAAACTTCGTTAGTTTGTTCATTTTCTAAAGAATTGTATTAAATTTTCTACGCGCAACTAGTTTGAGTTTTGGTGCTATGCTCTGTATATGGCTCAGATTCATGTTGGAAGCGTTATATAAACATATGATTCTGTCCGCCTTTATAGTTGTTTTGGAGTTTATTACTCTTGTTACAGTTTCATTTTTAAATGCTTTTTTAAAAGTTTTAGCTCTATGGAGCAGTAGCCGATTACCAGGAGTAATTTTTTAAGGTATATTTTATTATTTTACAATATTACCACGAGTTATTGTCTTCATTTGCCTTTCTAATCTAGCATTTATAATTTTTGATTGTATTTTTGCTAGTATTTTCGGGGTTCCCTAGGGATCGTTTGATGTGGGCGATCAAATTTCTTGAGACGGAGAGCTTGCCTTTGTACACACAATGTTTCAGATGCTTAAATTATGCCGTTTTCGTACAATGGTAGCTTTTGCTTTAATAGGATGGATAGGAGGTATTACTTATATTTTATCTTCCGGTTCTTATGACCAGCGACATGTTATACAAGAGGAATTGGTTTGTTTTTTTAATATAACTGTATAAGCTATCTATTTGTAGAATCCTCTGACGCGATCCAGAACTAGCCCACCAATTCCTCTACAAAATCCTGACCTTGCACTGGAGAAAAATTCTTTAGATGATTTGAACATAATTTCAAAAACCATAGTTGGGTCTTCATTACCAGGTATTTTAAAGAGATAGTTTAATACTTACTTAGATGGTGTGATACTTCATCCGAAACCAACATCACCAAAATCTTGGGAAGAGTTCGATAAAGAAGGATATATAAAGAAAGGAGCTCTAAAAGATGGCGAGGTAACCGACTATTTTGCTACAACACTTCAACAACAAAAAACAAGTACTTTTTAAGGATAAATACGCTGCTAATAAATTTAACCAAGCTGCAAGTGATTCTCTCACCGCTGATAGAGACATTCAGGATAGTCGTGAGAAAGCGTATGTTTCTAAAATTTTTAAAATTACAATTATAGATGTAAAGATTTGGCTTATCCTACATGGGAGTTGGAGCCAACTTCCATTGTTGTAACTTTTCATAACGAAGCTCGCTCAACACTTTTACGAACCGTTGTAAGCATTTTAAAACGTTCTCCACCAAATCTTGTCAAAGAAATTATATTAGTTGATGATTTTTCCTTTAATGGTATTCTTTTCAAATAATATCATTTTTTAAATTTAGACTCTGTGGGAAAGGATATTGCACAAATTGAAAAAGTGATTGTAATTAGAAACAAGCAGCGTGAAGGTAAATATATACTCAATAGTGATACTTTTTTAGGCTTAATAAGATCAAGAGTACGTGGAGCTCAACTTGCATCTGCTCCAATCATTACTTTCTTAGATAGTCACGTCGAATGTAATACTGGATGGCTAGAGCCACTGCTAAACAGAATTCATGAGGTTATCCGTTATTTACTCAGATATGCAGTATTAGAATCCACAAGCTGTTGTTGCACCTATCATTGACGTTATTAATATGGATAATTTTCATTATGTGGCTGCCAGCGCTGATTTACGGGGAGGTATGGATTGGAACCTTATTTTCCGCTGGGAATTTCTGACGGGCAAATTAAGAGAAGAGCGTCACAATAATCCGACAGGACCAATTAAGTAAACTCTATTCTTTATGTTTTATTTATTTGACAGAAGTCCAACAATGGCTGGAGGACTGTTCACAATTCGTAAAGATTGGTTTTATAAACTTGGCACGTATGATATGGGGATGGATGTCTGGGGAGGAGAGAATTTGGGTAAATTTTCTTTATACAAGTTATATCGTTGAATGATTTAGAAATGTCTTTTCGTGTATGGCAATGCGGAGGTCGACTTGAAATCATGCCATGTAGTCGTGTTGGGCATGTGTTCCGCAAACAACATCCTTATACTTTCCCCGGAGGCTCAGGAAACGTTTTTCAAAGGTAAAATTTATTAAAAACATTTATTGTTTATAGGAATACTCGTCGAGCTGCTGAGGTTTGGCTTGATCAATATAAGTCCATTTATTTGAAACACGTGCCATCTGCAAGGTATGTTAAAATTGGGGAGTAAGTTTTCTTTCAAACAATAATTTTTAATAGCATTTCCGATCGTTTAGCCCTGAGGGAAGAACTGCATTGCAAGCCTTTTGAATGGTACCTTAAAGAAATTTATCCTGAGTTAAAGTGAGAGCGTTTTTTTGTATAATCGTTTGTAGAATTCCTGAAAAAGATCTGAGTGAATCTTATGTGATAAAAAATGGAAAAATGTGTCTTGATTCGCTTGGACATAAGCTTGAAGAAACAGCTGGAGCTTACCAGTGCCATGGTACAGGTGGAAATCAAGAGTGGGAATATGACAAGGAGACTGGTGTTCTTAAGAGTTTTATGTCAAAAATGTGTCTCAGTTTCGAAAACTCGGAAATTATTTTAAAGGATTGTGCTTCAGTTAGTTTTCTACTTTTTTATACGCATATTGTTTTTAGAATAACAAAAATGCTCGGTTATTGAAAGATAAAGGCTGGATACAAGTTGATAATAACTGTTTGACTCTGTTAGCTCATGGGGACGAATGGAGGTTGTCATCTTTAAAATGTGAAGAGAATGATGGTAACATGCGATGGATTTTCGAAAAAGTTACCAATTTCAACTGATTGTTATTATATTGTTGTTTTTAATTATGTGCCTTGTTTAATTTGTCATTGCTTTAGGCCACTTTGCAATACTTGCCTCTTTTTTTGCCATACTAGTATACTGGTATCTTATATAGCTTGTTTCAAACGAAAAGCCTCGAAAATCGACTCCCTCTACAGGTTTTTCCATTTGAAACAGACTGTTCTGCATTACTTGCCTTTCATTGGTTAATTTTAGTAAACAATATTGTAAATGTTGTTATTATTTTAAATTCTTCTGTCAAATACTCTATCAAGAACTGGAAATACCATGCCTCATGGATGGACCAATAGAAAGCGCTGATTACCGGTATACTGTTCACAAAGAGCAAGGTATGACAATGGGATAGACAATACAAAGATTTCCCAGTAGAGCAGTAAGACGGGAGGTAGTAGCGCACACATTTCATCCACTGGTCAATTGTCATTTTACACCTTTTTTCAATAATTTTCACTCTAAATTACGCAAAAACTCCTAAAAATCAGTATAAAATAGTTATTTAATCATCCATATTACTGGCTCACCCAGACCGCTCCTTCCATTTCAACCGTTTAAATTTGAGGCAATTTTGTGATGAATTGTATTTTACATACTGCACATACTTGTATATCAGGGATAGCCACTAAATGGCCAAGGGAAATAATTGAAACGGGCAAATACGGCCACGCAACTGTGGAAACGACCCAAAAAGATATTGGCCGTTTTGGAAACTTCCAAAAAGGGAAACGACCCATTTTGGCCGATTTTGTACGTAATACATATTATTCTTTGAAACACGGGGCGGAATGAGAAAGATCCTATTTCACTCTTTCCTTTCTTTTATTTTCTTTGTTTTGAAAAGTAGTATAATTAGAAAATAAAAATAAAAGAAAAGAAAAGGTAAAACAGAATATTTGTCATCATGGGCCGTGTTTCAAAGAATAATATGTATTACGTACAAATTCGGCCGATTCCATTTTGGAATCACTCTTTTTTTATCCATTTCGGATTTCTCCATTTGGTGACCGTCCCGTATATCACATACTGTATACTGTATGTTCTATCACGTACTTATTTGTTTTAATTTTTTTTTAACTTTTTTTCCCTTTTTTAAAAAGGCAAGCCCCAATAAATGCTGTACGACACAAAAAAAACCGGATAAAACTGCGAAAAAATGGAAAAAAAATTAAAAGAAAATAAGTAATACAATATACAGATATAATAAAATATACATGCATTAATGTAGATTTTTTTTGTTTTTTGTTATTTTCCTACCAATATTCTTTATTCGTTTCAGAAAAGTAGTGTTTAGAATAGCTTTTAGAAAAATAAGTGTATAAAAATATGAACATACCAACAGAACTTTTATTTTTTTTACGTATGGTTGTGTAATATTTGTTTACATATTTTCTTTATGATAATAGGAAAAACAGAATTAATATTGTAAATTATGGAAAAAACGAATTCTAGAAAACATTAAACTGGTTATACCACGTTACCGCGCTGACGCACTTTTACATACTTTTTCGGTGGTAAATGTCCCAGGTGGTTTACGTCCTGGTGGTTTTCGGGACTGTTCCATAGCAAATTAATTAAAAATTAAAGATTTTAGAGGAATATTTATGAGAGATACCCTTCCAAATAAGATTAGTAAGGTAGAATGTGTAGTCGTAAATCTAGATATAAGTAGAAATAATGATACTCATTGGTTGTTGCTGAAGACAGGTTTATTTTTGTCTGTTTTGCGAAAATCCGGACGTTCAATTACGGTCGTTTTTGGAGGGCCATCGCCAGCTGGAATGGGCTTAGCTGGACCACGCGGATTGTCTAGGGGTACGGCGATGGCGTTGTTCCATTTACCCCCGTAATTTTCCGAAATCTCGTAACGATCACCAACTTTTCCTTTAATGATTTGTCGGGCAGATTTGTCAGTCATTGCTGAGCGAAAATCTGGTGAGCCGTCTAAAATTTTTTTTAAATTCAAGAAAAAACAACGAAGATGTAAATGAAACTTTTGAAGTTGACAAGCCTTTTTATTGAGCTGCAATTTCTCACTTTTTTTAGGGGTATTTTATTTACTTTTGATAACGCTGTCTTTAGGGACGAAAAAGGCTTGTGATAACGATGCGTTCGCCAACATGTGAAACTAAATACACGCAGTGAATGGTTATGGATTATGCGATAGCAATAATCAACAAAATCGTCTCAAATTTAAACGCTTGAATTCAAAAATGGAAGGAGAGCAATCTGGGTGAGGCAGTAATATGGATGATTATTAAAATAATTGTTTTATACTGTTTTTTAAGGATTTGCGTAATTTAGAGTGAAAATTATTGAAAAAAGGTGTAAATGACAATCGGACCAGAGGATGAAATGGATGCTAGAGACACCATATACACTAGTTATGAAGAAAATAACAATCAGACTGATCAATCCGTAGCCGAGGTGTTTTCTTCCGTTTGTAAATTGTACGGGTAGACATCCTAGATATAGAGGCGACTTTCTTCGTGTAGCCTGATCAAATATTATTCGGTGGCATTCTCGATTTATAATTTCCTTCTACACTCATCTAGAAATCAAATTGTCTAGATTTGAAAAAAAAACAATCTATTTAATGTTAAATGTAAAAAACCATCTAGGCAAAATAAATTGAAACCACAATTCAATTTTGTGCAAATTTGCGTCGGTATTTGCTGTGTACGCATTTTAGTTTACGTGTCATTTCTGTTCTAGGTCTACTTTTCTATTATTTTTTTTGCTCTTTTATCATTATAAATTTTGCTTTCAGCATGATGCTAAAGCTTGGAATTCTTTTATTGTTGGCTAGTATGAGTGAGGCTCTTTATTTTCATATGAATGAAGCTGATAAAAAATGTTTTATCGAAGAAATTCCTGATGAAACTATGGTTTGTTTTATCATGTATTTTAATTCTTCTAGGTGACTGGAAAATATAAAGTGCAACTTTATGATCCTAATACGAAGGGTTATGGTGAATATCCAAATATTGGAATGCACGTTGAAGTCAAAGATCCCGATGACAAGGTATTATTTTTTATTTGATTGAAACTGATTAATATCAGGTTGTGCTGTCAAAGTTGTATACAGCTGAAGGCAGATTCACATTTACATCTCATACTCCTGGAGAGCACCTTATTTGCTTATATTCAAATAGCACATCCTGGTTCAGCGGTGGACAGCTAAGAATTCATCTTGATATTCAGGCTGGTGAACATACTCAGGATTATGAACAGGTATACTCTAATATCAATGTAATAATTTATTTAGATTGCTGCAAAAGACAAGTTAAATGAATTGCAGCTTCGTATTCGTCAACTTTTAGATCAAGTTGATCAGATTTCTAAAGAGCAGAACTACCAACGTTACAGGTACGTTGTTATTTATATATTTATATTTTCTTCTCACTATACATTTTTTTTAAGAGAGGAAAGATTCCGTCAAACTTCTGAGTCTACTAATCAACGTGTTTTGTGGTGGTCTATCGGACAAACTATCGTTCTTCTTCTTACGGGAGCTTGGCAAATGAGACATCTCAAAGGCTTTTTCGAACAGAAAAAACTTGTTTAAAATGTTTAGTATTTTTTTTTTAATATTTCGCTTGTCTTTATCAGATTTTTTTTACTGTTGTCTTCGTGATGCAGGAATATACTGGAGGGTGTTAATATTGTTTGAAAATATGTGATATAATTATGAAATCTTGCATTTTCAATTTTTTTTTCTGCACTGAACCGAATTTCGGAAATTGTTGTGTGTACATTCACAACTGATTATATAGTGGTACTTTTAGTTATTATGAGCTTTCGCCTTTTTGTTGAAGGCTTAAAAGCGCCGTGGTCTGTCGGCTTCTCTGTAATCGGGTTAAGTTATGGTGCCTATCATCTCTGGGAGTAAGAAATTTAAGTGAACATTTTCTTTTAGTTCTACACAATCAGGTACTAAATACGATCTTCATGAAGATCTTACTGGAAAAACTTATATTGTCACAGGTGCCACTTCTGGAATTGGGCAGGTTAGTTGTTGAAGTTTTTTTTAAGTTTTTAATAGGCTACCGTTGAAGAATTGGCAAAACGAAATGCTCAAGTTATTATGGCCTGTCGTAATCGTGAGAAATGTGTTCAAGTTAGACGTGACATTGTTCTCAACACTAAGAATAAGCAGGTATTATATTCTTTTTGCTCATATGGTTTAGGTGTACTGTCGGCAATGCGATTTGAATGATTTCGACAGCGTCAGACAATTTGTTCAGAAGCTCAGTAAGGGAAAATTTGAACTTGATCGAATAGATGGTATTGTTCATAACGCAGCTGTAATGGAAGCGGAAAGAAAAGTTAATAAGGTTCAGAAATTTTTTGGATCTAAATTTGCCTTATATTCAGGATGGTATTGAAAAAACATTAGCAACAAATCATATGGGTTCATTTCTACTCACTGCTCTTATTCTTGATAAATTATTTGCCCAGGATCATAAAGTTAGGATAGTCTTTTTAAATTCTAATACAATTGATAAAACGTAAGATTTTCTAAATTTAAATTTTGTTGATTTTTTTTAGATGTGATCTTGACCTTAATGATCTAAATGCTGAACATAGAAAAAAATATGATGGTTATGAAGTTTACAAACAATCAAAATTAGCAGCTGCCATGTTCGCAAAAGAACTTAGTGAAAAAGTAAAAGGTACTGAACATAATAAAAATTGAACTATATTTACCATATCAGGATCAAATATCTCTGTATTGGTTGCTGATCCTGGAAGAACTAAATCAAACTTAACCGCTCAAATGGATTATCAACAATTTTTCTTGAGCCGCTGGCTGCTTAAACCAGTGAGGTAAGCTTTTGCTTTGGTAACTGTTCCATTTAGCTTTATAATGGGCGAAAGAAGGACAGAGAAGGCTGTTCGTCCTGTTTTATACGCTTTGTGTGATCCAGATATGGAAAGTGTTAGTGGTATTTTTATCGAGTTTGTATTTTTTTCTTTTGTACTCACAATTTAGTCGAGAAAGAAATCAACAAAAATGGAATGCTAATGTAGAAAATGCTGAGCTGCGAAATAGATTGTGGGATACCTCTGTTGTGTGGACCAAATTGGAGCAGCAGTTAGCACAGGTTTCGTAAATTCTGTTGCAGTATTTTGTTCTAGTTAAAACAAGATCTTGGCGATGTTGTTGCCCAAAATGAAAAACCACTTCTTATCTCCGATGCAACAAATCATCAACGTTCTTGGAAAACGCTATGGCTGTGGTGAAAAATTTCAACTAGCTTAGCAGTTTATTATTAATTGAATTTTTTTTTTAAATGTTTTCCTATGCTACAAAAAGTATATTCACATTTATACCATTTTTTTTAAATTTGCGTTTAGTTGCAGATTTTTATAATGTCTTCTAGAGAAGCGCCAGGAACAATATTACGAGTGGGACTCCAAGTATAACTTTAATACTCCATAATTGCTACGTTTAGGTGGCTCAAAAGTTCTTCTTATTTGATACAAGAAAAAAAGCTGTTGCTCTTTTCTGCTTTATTTGCATACTTTCCATGGTTTCATCTTTTATTACTTTTCCTGAGGACGTTTACATTGTCCAGGTTTTTAATTATGTCATTACTTAGTTTCATTTCATTCAGAAACATAGTGTTTTTAATCAATATGGAGTGAAAATAGGATGGTTTTGGACATGGGTTGTTCTTGCTCCCTTTATTTATTTCACTGCAAAAGTTACATCACAGTTAGTTATTACTTCCATTTTTTAATACTCTAGAAATCCATTACCACATGTTTTACGTCTGATAATTGCTACTTTTCTTTGGTACTCTTGTATTGACAGGTAAGGCATTCGCAGTTGAACTATGTCGTTCTAGATTCCACTGGTTTTTTCATATGACGTCAAAATGTGATATAAATACTCATTTAGATAAAAAACAATGTTCTGAACAACGAGGTTTATGGGTTCCAGGTCTTTGTTGTTAGCTTTTAAACGCTTTAGGATTTGATATATCTGGACATTGTTTCCTTATGGTTTATAGTATGTTGATAATGGCGGAAGAAGCAAAAAACTGGAATCGACTTCGAGAAGAAGATAAAGAGAAATTCAAGACTTATACCCAAATTGCGCAGTTTGCATTCATAGGAATGTTTTTACTAAGTATGCTATGGGTTAAGCAACTGACTATATCTGTATTATATTATCACATCTGGATTGATAAGGTTTGTTTCCCTTTTACCTAATTTTAATTTTAGGTTGCGGGAGTTTTATTTGCTATTGGTTGTTGGGCTATTACTTACCGCGTTCTTTATCGTAAGTTTAGTGGGTTATTTCTCCCTCCAAATGAGTGAAGTAAAACCTAGTAATACAATAGTGATTACATTAGTAATGATGTATGTTTCATATTGTGCTGTTCATAGTTAAATTTTTTAAAAGTTTTAGTGATCAATATAATGTGGTTTACTTTTAATGTTTGTATAAATCCTTGTTGATTCAGCAAAGTGACTTGTTCTTTAATTAGCGTGAGAGCTACCGTAATTGTGTGTGACAGCGGAAATAGAAGGCGATGAACATCACGAACAATTAGCAACGAATTGTAACTTTCCAGTGGTAGAAATTTAGCAATAAGTATTTAAATCTGAAAGAAGCTGTGTGATAAGCTTCTCATGAAAGTTGTCGATCAACAAGTTTTACACTGTTATTTGAAAAGTCGATAAGATTGATAAAGTGATAATAAACTTTGAATTTCTAATGCATATGCTGACATGTTTACAATAATCAAAAGTGACTGTCGTCTAATGGACCCTGTCGAATCCCAGGCCCCGCCCCCAGGTTATCCCGGTGGCGGACGTCTTCGGAAGTGAGGCCTACTCTTTTATTATGTACAGCACAAGTGAAATGCGTTCAGCAAGTAAGTTAATTGTTTTGTAATTTTCTATTTATGATTTGATTATCTTTTCTTTTTTAGTTATCAATTCACCATATTCTCGATCGGAAACGACTGAAAAGAAGAAAAGAGACAGCGATGGGAAGAAGCAAAGAAGGAACAGAACGACATTCACCACATATCAGCTTCATGAGCTGGAACAAGCTTTTGAGAAGTGTCATTATCCTGACGTATATGCAAGAGAGGCTCTGGCTGTCAAAGTTCAGCTGCCTGAAGTGAGAGTTCAGGTAGGTGTAAAAACCATGGGTAGTAATTCCCCTAAATGAAAAATCAAATTAACAATCTTTTTTTTTTTAAAAAAAAAATTTGTCTTCATCTCTCGGTCTCCCGCCACAGTATGTTTTGACAGACGCAGCAGTTGATTTGTCTCCAAAATACTAACTATTCCATCGGAAATGCTTTTACCAATTCATCCGTGTCATAATTGACGTAGAACGAACTCTACAGGCGATCTCACAATAGACATTGCTTTGTCTCTTGTAATCCTACAGTAATCCCTGTTAGGTCGGCTGGCTGTCACAATGGACGGATTATGTGTGGTTCTAATGGGCGAAGGAGGCCATCCTCTTCTTCGGAATGTTCTAACGGGTTAGAACTACCAGAAAGCGTTTGAATTCAGTGGCCGGATGTGTTGGTGGTAGACAGCATGAGGTTAATGAGGAGGTACGATGAAATCTGAGATTGTAGCGCTGCGCAACGTGCTAATCGGGACAATTGACCGGAGCAATTGCTGTCACAAGTCATTCGTCTTTAGGTCTGGTTCCAAAATAGACGAGCGAAACATCGTCGACAGGAGAAAATTGAAGGAAATGCTTTCGCCGAACTGAAGCCGTCTCCCTCTCAGATCCCTTCATGGTCTTGGATGGCTCAGACTAATCAACAACAGCCGACTCAAAACGATGACTTCTTCTTCTCGTCGTTTGATCAAAATAAAGTAAGCTGTTGGACAGTCGATCTACCACCTTCAGCCTATTTTCGATATGCGACAGCAGTCACTCTTTTCGTATTTTCCCAGCAATCCGTACAGTGGATTCTCCTCACTCACGCCCTCTCTTAGTAATGGTGGGTCTTTCGATCGAGAAACATTATCTTCAGGTCTGAATCCATTGGGACTGACACAATCTTGTAACAGCGGATTCATGGTCTCACCGTATGGTGAAGAGCAGCAAATCGACCAACAGCTCAAAATCGATCGATTCGATCATTAATTTATTCGAATATATATATAATTGTTCCGTATTTAATACACTGTACTTCTACCGGCTATCGTGGTATCATTATTCTCCTCCCCTTCTGCCGGTTGCCGTCTCCTTCTCTTCATAATCGGTTCGTCCGAGGAGGCCGATATCCTTTCTTCCAATACTCTCATATTTAGTCGAAAATCACGAATCCCGATGGTGTTATTCTGAATAGAAAAATATTATTTCAAGAGGCTAGGATACCTTTATTTGGAGATTGAGTCGATCGTCTTTAAGAGATTTAGAGAGCCGAAGAACTATGCTCTGGAGTACCTCCCTCGCCTTCACATACTTAACATAGATGCCTTCGTCCTTTTTGGCTTTTTTCTGCCTAAAGAATGCTTTTTAATGAATAGATAAAAACATGCCTTCGTTTGGCATTTTCATGGTCATCTTTCGATCTGATTAATCCAACATTCTCGTCTGCAATAGCCATAATAGCCTGAACTTTATTTTGTAGAAGAGCAGCCAGATCGGTGACCGACTGCCAAGAAGAGAGAGCTGGGATAGATTTCTGGTCATTTAACAACTGGAAATTCAATAAATTGATGAGGGGAGGACAAACAATAGTGACAACGGATTCTATGGTGGAGAAAAAGGCCGTCAAAAGAAGGACGAGCCGTTCCTGCTGAACATGGAATTGGTTGTGTAACGGCAGAACATGACTGATTGTATCGCTGCTTTCGTCTATCTTCTCTATCATTTTTGATAAAATCTCATCCACTGAAAGGTTTTTAAAAGATATAAAGGAAATATACCTCTATGTTTTGGATAAAACTCAGCTGTATGGAAGAGACTATTTCGAATCGAAGCCATCCTCTCCTCTGTCATGTGGATGAGAAACTCGACAACCACTGGATAAGTGTCGTTCGAAATACAAACATATCTAATCTTATCAGTCTGAAAGAATATTTGGAAAAAGAGAGAAGAGAACTGACATCGTCACTGAGGAGTTGGATTATTTCATCGGCGAGCGAGGACATTTCTTTGGAAACGAGATTGTAGTCAGAACAGCGGAGACCAACAAATTCCAAGTATTTCAAAAAATCTTTCAACATGGCAATGGATGCTGAACGACTTTTGATTTTTTCATTAAAATTTCATTACCGAAATAATTCTCCGCGGCTGTCTTTGAAAGATGTTTGAAGATTGAGTTAGCTGCCTTTGGGTTCGCGGTCACTTCGAGAAGCATCCAGGCAATCTATGATATATTTTCGATGAAGATCGGCTTACTTGTATCACGTATCGACCCTGTTGTTCAAACTCCTGTTTCTTGTTGATTTTATCTTTTTCCAGAGTAAGAAGAGACGGATATAAAAGGGTTGTCAGAAAGTGGATATGTTGAACGATTGTCGTCGTTCCTTTAAGCTGACTTTGGGAATCATTGATCTTCCCTATATTCAGTATATTTTCGATTAAAAAACTTACAGAGGGAGGTTATTTTCGGTAAATCCTTTTTATATTTTGTACAGAAATATCGACAAATGTGATAGTATGCCTTCAGAGCCTTCGTCTTCGAGGAACAGCCACCAGCCATTTCGCTTATCCAATCGACGCAATCAATTCCTTTAAAGAATTCGAAGAGATTGCTAGCTATTGAAGATAGATGTTTTGAAGAGACGAAAGTGCTGTGAAGGGAATTGGAAGACTGAGAAATGGTCTGAAAGAATTGGTATGGAAAAAATTATGTCTTACAGTGCTTAATTTTACTGCTCTGTCAAGGGCCCAATCCAAGAGGAGTTCTCTTATTTCTTCGACTTCACTCGTTAACGCATTTCTGGAAATATTTTATTAAAATCAACTCTTCTAGTGCAAAAATAAAAACAATCCACTCTTCCCTTCCCTTCCCAATTAACTGTTTCAACCCGATAATAAACTTACACTGGAATCAACCGTTCCAGAATGGCAGCGATAATCTGAGCACTCGTCGCCGTCTCCGTCAAATTTAAATCAATAGACGAGCCTTCGGTTGCTCCAACTAAAGATAATTATTAAGGAATAAACAATCTACCCTTTGCTTCTTTCCTCCTGACTGTCTTCTCTGCCAGTACCTCTTCAACTGCTTGTTTTCTATTCAATAACCCATTCAAACTGTCCCGATCCTCCTCTCTATATCATATATTTAGCTTCTGCCAGTTCCTACCTCTTCAACGTATCAAATTGTCTCCAGACATGTTCGATCAAGACATCATAGAACGACAGCATCATCCTAGCAAATATGAGATTCGATCCCCCAGCAGGAGTGGATGGATTCCATTCTGATATCTTGTCGATGCCGAGATCATGGACATCGTCAGTAACAGCTTTCTCCACCCATTTGTCTAGAATAGAGGTAGCTGTTTGAACCAGACTATCCTCCATCGCTGATGGCTCTTCCTTTGATATAAGGCCGAAGGCAAGGGATTCAATGGCTTGTGCTAAATGAGGCAACGGCTCTTTCAGTTGGATGAGATTTTTAGAGGTAGAGACCATGCTTTCAGATGTCCATGTCTGGATTGTTCCTGCATGATCACAGAGAAGATCAAGACATGGAGCCAGGAGAGATGGACATCGTTGGGCGGAATCGATGAGACTCTCGTAGAGGACGATTTTACTCGTCGCTGGCTGGGTAAGACATTTCTTCAACATTCCAATGACTTCCAAGCCTACTCCATCGTCGGCTGATGGACGGATTCCCATAGCAGTCAGAGACTAAAGAGTATTTAAAGAGATAGACTTTACCTGAGTACTGAAGCTAGCGAAGGACTGAGAAAAGCTATCAGTCTTAAGACATTTCTTGTGACTGACACTTCGAAGCAGGAGAACCATTATGGGAATAGCCAACTGAGCCGATTGATCGTTTAACATAGAATTCTATAAGAGGAGTTAGACTTCCTAAAGTTACCTTCAAAGTTCGGAAAAGTGATTGTCGAAGTTTTGCGCGTTGATTAATGATCGGGAGAAGACATCGAACAAGAGAAATACCGACGTCTTTCTTCATTCGACAGATATAATCAAAAAGACCTGAACTTTATTTAAATTTTGTTCTAATAAAAGTATTCTACCCTCCAATAACTTGGAATTGTTCAATACATCGACAGCACATTTACGGACTATGTCCACGAGAATATCTGAAGAGGATTTTAAAATTCGTTTACTTAAACCTATGAAAATGAGAGCTGATCCGCTGTTCCCAGTGCTAGCGATGGAATGAACGATGGGTTCCAGCTGGGAGGGAATGATGGTCGTGTTTCCAAGAATAGTCTGTCAATGAATTCAGATTTATTTCGTCGGTTACCTCGGTTAAAATTTTCTTAGCAAAAAACCAGATGGATCCGTCTTCGACTATCTGACCATCCACGATAGTCAGCGTTTTCACTGAAGAATTTTCTAGAATTGCGAATCCTAGGTAGAGGAGCGGATTCCCTAGAATAGTCCAATTATTTTCATCTTTTGTTCGATCCATAGTTGTTAGATATTTGGTTATCAAGCATATCTGAAAACTTATTAACCGTCTTTTAAACCATCTACCTGTTGTCTAACACTGTTCCCAATCAGATTGAGTCCCGCTGTCTTCAGCCATCCATGTTGTTCGCATTCCTCTTCAAATTTCCATATCTTACCGAGGACCTTTTTCATTTCTTGTACTGATTGTATTCGAAATCTCTCGATTCCACATAGAGCAATTAAAGCAATGAAACCGAATTGACTAGTCAATATAACACCAGGATGATGCTGTAATGATAAATGGATGAAATGAAAGAAATACCTTGAACAGAGAGAATATTGAGCTACCTATGAGAGGCTGTTCTTCAACGACAGTCTTGAAATGAGAGATAATGAGGAAGATATCTTCAGACAGTTCTCCTTCACAGTTCCAACTGGTGTTTAATGTTAATAGAATCTTCTCTAGCTTTGCATCTTGCTTGGATTCATTTTTGACGATTCCTTTCAGATAAAAGAATGTTTTCCAGGAAGCCTCCACCCGTTTACCCTTCTCCGAAAGTTCATTCACAAGATCATTTGTAAAATATTCATCACTTATATTAGTCAGTTTGAGATCACTGAAAAAATGAAATGATAAAGAAAGAAACGTACTTGATGATAGAAAGAACATATGAGTAGATATCTGGATTCATCGATAATCGTAACAGTTTTGTCAAAAACTCTTCTGTAAAGTGGCTATCGATTGTCTTCTTCGTCTATATGATTAGATTCTATTTAAACTTCTCCTACTTTTTGTTCAACCACTACTCGTTGAACAATGAGAAGTACTCCATCCCTCCATCGAGATATAAACCTTTCTTCCGATTTAACCCGCTCTCCGATTACTGTGGTCAATTTGATAAGACTTTCTGTGGTCACTTTTGATAGCTAAAGAATGGACTCTGATCGAAAGAAGTTACCTCGTCTGACAACAAATTGGATAGAGGAACAAAGTCATGAAGACTGAAAGTTCGACTCTCGAAGCTGATTATAATGGCTTCGATAGCGGCTAGTCGATGTTCCTCCTTCTCAATGGACGTGAACTGAAGGAGATGGAACCTAATAATGAAATAGAAAAAGAAGAACTTACCAGGCAGTGAAGAATTCGATAAAAGAATCGGTTGTTCCTTTTCTCGTGACAAAGCTGAATAGTTTTGTTCGTCTACTTTCTATGGATAATTGGGGATAATAATTATTAATGAAAATAGTGACTTCTTCCGAGGGTTGGCCAGTCTCGATGACCTAGAAGAAGTCCACTTCGATCTTCTTTACTTACACTTCGACTGTATCCAATGAATTCAGCAATAATCTTGTCTACTTTTTGTCTGGATCGTTGTGACTGTTGAGTCAGAATTTCCTGTGTAATACTTTGTGTATCCATCTGAATAGAAGGTTAGAAAGCAATTTGAGAAAAGTAAAGAGATTTTGAAAAGATCAAAGTAAGCGAAAAAAGTCACAAGAAACTGGATTTATTCTTATTATGAACATGAGATGGGAGTAAAAAATAAATAAGAATTAGACAAAAAATTCGTCAAAGATCTCTTGGTCAATGTCGGTTGATTCGACTCCCATCGCAGTCTGTAATGTAACGGGTGACACGAGATGAGACGGCTGAACATGGGAAATCTGAAGAAAGAATATTCTTTCAACTGAAAGAAACATACATGACTGACAAGTTGTTGCTGTATTTTTCCCGCCAATTGGGTCTCTACCTGACCGGGCGGAGCTGCTTTCGTAATCGTTATCGGTGGTTTGGAGGACAGCCTATGTCGCTGCATATGGGCCAAATCCATGACGGCTTGTCCCGTTCGGTTGAGTTCGCTCTGGAAGAGTACATCGTTTTAAAAAAACTCACTTGAAGATCATGAGATTTGGGGGTATCTATAGCATGTCGAACATCTCGAAGATAAGAAACGTCGAATCCGAGATTGTTCAAGCTCTCCAATTCACTCAACAGATCTTCCATCGATTCCTCCTTCTATAATTATGTCTATTAATTCTCTCAACCCCTACCTTTTCCTTGTTTTCCAATGCCTGAAGACATCTCTCGTGTTCCCCGTCTGTCAGAGTACAAAGTAGATCATCGACGGTTTTTATGAAGGAATCAGAACAGTTAGAGACCATATTTCTCATGGAAAAGACCTCTGAAGCCGTCGATCTGTCGCCATATGTTCTGTGATTCTTCTAGAATACGGAGTAAGATTCCAACCTGAGAAGAAGATCAGTGTCCCGTTTGGATAGAGTTGCCCAAGTTGAGTCATATTGAGGAGCAAATGAACTGAATGGTCCATATTGGAGATAATTTATCATATTGACATTGGCCAAACTGAACACACTCATTCTAAAAACGAGGAAATATTTTGATTGAATCCTTTATACCGTTGTTCTCCCATAGTTAACAGCCCTGGATTTCCTTCTTCTACAGATCCGACAATGTCCAACAGTCGGATTTCCTTCTTATCCGTCTCTCCTATCACGTTCAAAATGGTTGCTCCATCCTGAATCTTTTATGAGATGGAAGCAAATTTACTTTGTTGTCAATGAAGCTAATCTTAGCTGGTTTCCTAGTAGACAATCGATCTTTGATGACTGGGTCAGCAGATTCAAGACAGTCGTTCGATGTCATTGAATCGACGACTGCCAGACGTCGTTTGTTTTCAATTTTTGGATAAACTGGAGCAACAGGAGTGAGACCAGCTTTTTCGAGAGTGACCTAGGAAGAAGTAGAAATAGAAAGAGATAATACCTGATTGGCAAAGGGGAGTGTATGGAAGATGAAACGAAGATATTGTTCGGAAAAGTAATATCGTGTAATTTGAGCCAGTCTAGTGGCGGCCAAATGATAGACCTGGAAGAAGTTACCTATTTCCCATTAAACTTACAGTATTCGGATTATTATAAGTTAAAGCATTAGAGACGATCAACTCGGCGTCTGTTTTCATCTGGGGAATTGTCTCGTAGAGATCGTCTTCAATCTTTAGACGCATTTGGGAGAAATCCATGGGATTAGTTATAATTGTGTGATAGTCAGGGGCCATTGATGGGGTTACGGGGAAGGCAAAGAACTCCTCAGGGTCTTTCGATTGTATCTTTCGCAACAGATGATCACACATCAATTGTAGAGGGGAATATCTAATATATCACAATTAGAGGTAGAGTTAAAACAACTAACTTCGATATGCTGGGTATTTTGACGGTAGGTTCTGGAGATGGCTCAGGTGACAGCGGTTTCTTCTCCACCTTTTCCTGGTCCGATTCGGCTTCCGTGTTCTCTTTCTTTTCTGTTCTTCTTTTTTCATCGGCTTTCCTTTTTCGGCTGCTGGCATCACTTTGAGCCTTATGAGACTTCTTTTTCTAAAATTCAATTTTTTCTATTCTTTGAAATCAACCTTCTTCCTCTGCTTTGCAATTTCTTCCATATCATCGTCAGATATGAGATCCGGATCATCACTAACTTCCTAAAAACTTTATTTTACATCTCGGTGGCACAAATAATTATAAACATAGAAAATTTGAATTGCTTACCTCATTTCGTTGACTTTCATCGTCGGAATCATCATCTCGCTTTCTTTTTATTGTTCTCAAAGATAATCGAGCTGATGGAGTTCCTAAAGATTTGTTTTATTATCAATGAATTGAAGAAAGAAACAAAGAACTTACTCGTAGAAAGTCGCCGACCAGCTGCCAGGGCACTGGGCGGTGCGCCTACCATAGATCTTCGTTCAGGATAGACTTCTTCGTCGTCGCTCATCTGAAGAAAAAAATATGAGCTAAAAAAGCATGTTTCTTTTAAAAAGAGAAAGCTATAAATATTGGCGTGCTTGGTAGAGCGCGCTTTCAGGTCGCTTCGCATTGGAGCAACGCCGAGAATATATAGAAATATAAAACTTTTACAATTATAATTATTCTTTATAATAAATAGCAATAAAACATAGAGAAGAGAAAGCTTTTAAAAAATCCTAACAAAAAACCATTGTAAGGAATGTTTCGCGTAATATCTCTAGAAAAATTTCATTGTCAACGTTTTTCTTTGTCTTTTTTAAATTTAAATGTTCATAAAAACAAAATTAACATATAAATGAATATACCTATTAAGTCTTGAAGAGAAAAGTTCTCAGTTCTTACTCTGGATCTTTCAAAATTCTCAAGTTATGAATTTTATTAGATTTGTATTTTGTTGAATTAGTGGACATTGTTATTGGAATAGTTGTGGTTATTTTGAGTAATTAATATCGGTTTTCTGGCAAGTTGTAGATCGAGAAACTTATTCATTGTATGATGCTCTATTTTCATCGCAATCATCAACATTATACTAGAAGATTAAAAAACAATGTTGTGTCATTTTTTGTGTTTATTAATTCTGATATATCTTGTTCGGTCTATTGAAACATTTAACGTCAACATCATTTATTCACGACTTTATCGCATTGTAGTTGATGAAGAGCTAGCCGAATCTAAAAGTTCTCCTGTTTTGGTTAATTTGTGTTCACCGTGGTTTTTGAATTCCATCAAGCGAACGCATCAATAAAGTCATATCGTCAAACTCGGCTATATTTGCTCGACGTTCTTTTGGCATAAAGCGTCTAGTGCTGTGAGTTATTATGTTTTACCACTTACTTTATTATTTGTCCATCATAGCTCCTTTGGAAGGGTGCTTGATAAAAACGAAAATCTTCTAACACCGCCAATGACGTTGAAAAAAGTGGTACAAGCAAGAATAGAACAAATAAGATGCTCATCTGGAAAATTGATTAGTTTAGAAGTAATAGGTCACAGTAGATGTTGGTAACATTTAATATGTTGAAAGCAATCACGACTACTGCAACTGACTCTGCTGACATTGCAATTATAATGTCAAATATTGTAGACAATTGTTTCCGAATCCTATTCAGGTGACAGCAGGAAGGATATCGGCTTGTGTGCCTTCACATAACAACGTTTGATGACCTCAATACAAGATGGAATAGATAAGGGGAATTTAGTTTTCTGATACCATTTGATCTCAGCCTCTGTCACAATAGGGACAACATAAGCCTAAAAAAACTTTAGCAAAAGCTTGAATCAAGAATCTCGTGTAAATTTTTCCGTTCAATAATTAGCGTTTTGTAGCTTAAAATTACTTATTGTTTCTTCTATTGGTTTTGCACAGAATATTTAGTATATATACATACATACATATACATATACATATGGTATATGATATATATGTACTTATATATTTTTATGTTTACTTGTTTGTGTTTATTGTCTATTTTGGTTACAAATATTTATTTGTATATATTTTACATTTTGTAGACGCGGTCCCGAGTCGAAAAAGCGAATCGCACAGCTTTCAACTTCGAAAATATTTCGAACATTTTCATTTATATCGACTTATTACTTTTGAAAATCAATACTTTTTTTTGCTCTGTAACGCAGTCTTTTCTTCTGAATTTCTAAAATTGTGATTCAGTTTTTTTAGAAATGTTTTATTCATTTTACATAATCTTACTTTTTCACCTTTTCTTTTGAATTTTTTAAATTCCTTTAAGGAAAATGACGGCAAACGAAAATGAAAAAAATGATACTCTCGAAGCGGGTATCGTCAAACAGCTGGAATACTACTTTGGAAATATTAATCTTCCACGTGACAAGTTTCTTCAAGAAAAGATGAAACTTGATGAAGGATGTATGTTTTATTGTCCAGCTAATTTTTTTTATGATGGATTGTTTTAGGGATTCCCATTGATACTTTGTTAACATTCAATAGGCTGGCTAAGCTTACAACGGATACCGAAGTAATTAAGAATGCTGTAAAAGTATATATACTTTTATTTCCATAATATAGCATAATTGCAGGATGCTCATTCAGAAATTATATCTCTATCTGATGATGGTACGAAAATTCGGCGTAATGTGGGAAACCCTCTGCCGGAAAACTCGTTAGAATACTGGCAGAAACTGAAACATAAAACAGTTTATATGGTTTGTATAATAACTAAATTTGCTTACTCTTCCTTTTAGAAGGGTTTTGAATCAAATACACTTCTGGATGAAATCATGGAGTATGCGAAAAAATTTGGCACGGTAGAGAATGTTTTGATGAGAAAAACTAAGCCTGATCATATCTTCAAGGTATTTTTTTCTTACTTCTTTAAATGGATCTAGGGCTCGGCGTTTGTTACTTACAAGACTCGTGAAGAAGCAGAAGCTGCTCAAAAAGCTGATGAACCATTTGGAGAAATTAAACTCACTAAGCTAATGCAAGATGATTACTGGGTTGCCAAGAGTAAGGAAACCAAGGTTCGTTATTTCAAAAAGTTTTAGTTTCTTTACTTTAGGAAAAGCGCAATGCTGAAAAAATGGCTAAAGCCGCAAAGAAGGCTGAAGAGCTTGCTGAAAAAGAGGAAGCGAAAAATCAAGTTACTTTTACAAAAGGACTTATCCTTGCAATTGATGGTCTACCATTAGAAGCTGAAATGGGTGAAGTCAAGGAATTCTTCAAAAAATTTGGAAACGTTGCTTATGTTGTACGTGAACCGAATACAACTAATGCAGAAATTCGGTTTGCTATTTAATTTTTCACATGACTTGCTTTAGTTTCGCTATAGATTCGGAGAACGGTGCTAAAGATGCTTGGGAGAAAGCCGAGAAGGAAGGAACAGATGGAAAAGTGTTATTTAAAGAAAGTACTTTATCTGGAAGAGTACTCGATGGAGAGGAAGAGGAAGCATATTGGAATGCTTTCAACGCTCAAGCTAAAAACAGAAAAGGAGCTTCTCGTGGTCGTGGAAGGTATTATCTATAGCTTTTATAACTGTAGTAATTATAGGGGTCGTGGAGGTCGTGGAGGCCGTGGAGGTAGAGGAGGTAGAGGAGCAATGAAGCGCAATAGAGATGATGACGACGGTCCAAAGTCTAAGAAGACAGTATTTGCTGAACATAGCGACGGCGATAATTAAATTCGATTTCTTTGTTACAGGTTGTTTCTTTTTGTTATGCTCTGTTCGTTTATTCTCGTTATGTTATACAAAGTAAAAATTAACCAAATGACTTTTGACGTAGGTATAATTTATAATCCATGTGATAAGAGTCTTCTTCCTTTATTTCGTTTAGTAATAGTAAGTTGGCTATAAATTCGAGTGTATAAACCTTGGAACCAGCTGTCACAACAGAATTTAACTCCTGAACAACTAATATGAAATTTAGAATTTAAAAAACCGTTCTGTTCCATTCTACAGATTTTATAACTATTGTGTGCGTAGGTGCAAATTGAGCAATACTTATACGTAGATTTTCCCTAGAGATTTCTTTCAATGAATTAAAACATACCGGACAACTACTTGTGCATCACCGGCTTCTAATAGGGGTACAACGGAAGATGCTTTTTCCTTTACCGCATATAAAAGAACTCGCCAGCCGGAAAATACTCCTTTCTATTAATTAGTTTATTACAATATTAAAAGCCTACTTTTTGATGCAACGCTAAATCTTGTCTCCATCGAATTCCGGCAGTTGCTATCTGCTTTTCCAAACCATTTAATGTGTTCCTCAAAATAACTTGAGGATTACCCCATTCAAATGGTTCTTCCTAAACAAATGAACTGCTCAAAATTTATAAATAGACAGACATTTATGAACTTTTCAGCTGCTGCACATTCCAGAAGGTATTGCTCTGTCAAAATCCATTTACCTGCCGCTATACAACCCATTAACTTAGTGCCTCTTACCTATAATACTAAAACAAAAAGGTAATAACTCACTAATTTGCCACATACAAGGTGGGTGACATCGCTTAAGCTAGAATTGGGAGCAATTTTCCCTCCTAACTTTACTACTATTTCTTCATAAGTGTCTTTATTATTCTAAAGATCAGTTGTAAGTTTAAACATAAACTATAAAATTTACCTGAATTCCAGTAAAAAGAAAAACTTTATCAGGTTGTTTCTCACGTCCTTCAATTATATTGTCTTCTGTACAACTTTCAAAATTACTAACTCTCCAATAATTTAAATAAGAAAATCATACTTTGTTTTTTTATATGATGGTAAGAGAGGAGTAGTTTTCATTTCGTCACTTATCGTAATTGTCGGCTGTTTATTTAGTAATTTCTGTGGAAAGTTGGCTGCAGGAGGCTCTAGCGAAATGTGGTTTGAATCCTACAGATTATAAGAATGAAATGTAAACAAAATACCTCGTCATCAGCATAACATATTACTCTCTGATTGTTTTCATTTATAATACTTTCCTTCGGTGTATATACATTGATATTATCCTCTATTGTAACCCTTTCCCTTAATAACCAATTTTTATGATTAGTAATGAATACCTTTCTGTTTGCCAGTCTACTGGCGGTTCGATAAGTGAAATATTTCTTTTAACAGGTGGTGTTAAAGGTGAATCTTTGATCATCTCATGCACTCGTTTTCGTTTATTGCCAGAATTTACAGTAGAGGAATTACCAATATTATTTATTTTACCTAAAAGCATTATGAAAACTATCGAGACTTACTTAAATAATCGATTTGTCGCTGCATTAAACGGCTAGATAGAATAGATTCTTGATTTATATCATTTTTTGATGGATCTTTATCCGTCAATTCAGAAGTTTGAATAGCAGGATTATATTTTTTAGGAGACATTCTATAAAAATTGCCCTATATGAGAATAAATAGAAAAATTAATCAAAATACTTTTGCACAGCGGGGTGTGGTTGCAAGTACTGGATCAGTAACAGCTCTATGAGGTTCAGCAGGAGGCTTTCCTGTTTTTATAGCTGCTTCAGATAGCATTTTTCCTACTCTTGTAATGCTCTAAAAATAAATTACTGGTTAGTGAATTGTGAGTTCCTACAAATGTATTTATGGAATTGTTAGGATCTGTAGGAATAGGACTTGGCATTTCTTTTAGAACTTGAGATACTTCATCTAGTTGCAATCTAGTACCGAAATGAATAAAGCCAGAGAAATTAGTAACCTAGGGTTAAATCTTGTGTCCATAGAATTTCTCGTTCTACGTCGTTCTACCACAACTGAAGATATATTGCTGTCGCATTCATGGATGTCATTATCATTAAAGACGATGTTATCTAATTGTTCAAATGGCGTTATAACAGCACGAGGTGTTTCTAAAAATAGCTGTTAAAAAATGTTATTACCTAAGGAACCGGAAATTTGGTCATTTTGATTGCGTTCCAGAGGAGCACTTACCCAGAAATCGTCTGAACGGCCCTGATAATTCTTATACGCGATTTCTTTAAACAAATATTTTCCTTCGGCCAATTTTCGGTCGTTTATAACGCAATCAATAATCCATGAAGGATCCATGATCTAAAAATATAAAAGTTAAAATATGGAACACAAACCTTCAGATACGGTAACTTTCTTCGAAACTCCGCAATTTTTGATATCTCAGCACCAGCAATAATATGAGTACAAGGTTTCTAAATATAGACCTAAGAATAACTTAAAAACCATACAATGTTATCTCTCGGCCGTGTTACAATTGAAGCTTCAACAGTGCCACCAAAATCCTTTACTAAATGGCAGAATGTAAGCTAAATAAATATACTTAAAGTGTTAAATTTTACTTTATCGATGTCTCCTATTGCCACAAAACCAAAAACGACATCTTGAAATATTTGACTGCCTGAAACAGCAGGAAGAGGTTTAAAAAGTGGACGTTTTTGTGAATCAAATATTTGTCGACTTGCAATACAGTGTCTCTGAAAACTGGAAAAAACATTTGATGAAAACTCACTATAAAATTTTCTGTAACTAGATGTTTAAACTTGTCAAGCTTCACATCAGGAACTGATCCGTATTCAATTTGAGGAGCCACAAGATAATCAGTTATAATGTCTTGATCTTCTTCTATTGTACATCCACCATTTTCCTCAATAGCTGTTTGTAACTGAGAAATTAAATCAGGCTCAAGCAAATGCAATCGGAATGTATGATCACTAAATAGCCAATTATAACATAAAAGGCAAAACACATACAGAAAGATATGTGGACCTATTGATGAATGGCTGCCAGGACCAGGTTCTGCGTAATACTGGTCAGTAACTGTTGTCAAAACATTAATTTCATGGGAATGTGAAGAATCCATGGTTTGACGTGATGGACCAACTACAGAAACGGCAATTGTTGAATTCCGGCAGACTGTTTCATCATTATCCCAAAAGTATTCTGAAAATAAAAATGCTACGATACAACAAAACCTTCAGTACAGATTAGATCACGATCTTTGATGCACATAACAAGCCATTCTGGTTGAAGCACGGCAATTCCTTTTTGCTGTGCTTCAATAAGCAAAGTTCGTTCACTTTCCTTGACTCTTGTCACTATTACATGCGTTGCTATTTCAATATAATTCACTCTTGTAGCACCACAGCGATCCAGAATGCGATTAATCCTCTCTTGGCGCCCTTTGTCAATTCCAGCAATAAAAATACTACATCCCTTCAATACTATGATAAGCAAAAAAATTAATTAAAAACTAACTTCGAAAAAGTCAAAATCCCCTTTCAGTTCAGTTTCAAACAAACTATCTAAGCAAGTACTATCACCACTTTTCTTAACATCAACATGTCGTCGACTTTGTGTTCTGAACAAAACTTCAAAACTCAGAAGTGATAATACCTGGGCATATTAGCATGTGTTATCGAAGACAAGCCAACTTTCTCTCTATTTTTTGAAGCATTATGGTCGACCAAAATTTGAGAATTAAGAGTATGCTTAAGAGGACCTTAAATATGAAAAAAAATGACAAAATATAACGTCTATACCATAAATGGAACTAACATCCAAGTCCTTCGGGGCAGCACCTCCTGGTCGTTGCGTGCTGATTTTACAAGGTAAAGGAGTAGCATCTGGATTAAATTTCCTGAATAAAATTAATAAAAAATCCAAAAAAATTACGATTCATCTTGAATATAACCTTGTTCAATACATTTTCTTAACCACCGTGTAGTGACAATATGAATTTCTCCCCATTGTTTCGCCTAGGAAAAGATAACAAGAATAGAAAACAAACTTTTCTATATTTATCTCCAGTAGTGCTGCTGGTTATAAGGTGAGTACATTCACCTCTTTTCATTTCACCGGGACTTTTACCACCATTAGACTCAATTAAACGTAAAACGTCATTTCGTTCTTGTCCGGTAATACCAGTAGTACATATGACCTGACTTGTTTATAAAAATATAGTCAGCCATTACCATTTTATTAAATAAAGGAAGAATATATCTTTCGATGTTAATCTCTTTTAAATAAAAATTTCTAATAGTTTGCAAACTGTCATTCCATGCATCTTCAACCCAGTTTTCTTTCATAATAGGAATTCTTTTAGTTTTAGCAGCCTAAAAAATTAACATATTAAGTAAATGTACCCTGTATTTATCCGAAGAATAATCTCCTTTATCAGCTATCAAATGCGTTACAGAAGGTAGTAAATTACCTTCTGCCGCTCCATTCATGTAGCGGACCAATTTTGACAAATAATCCTAAAGAATAAAGAATAAATAATTCGTAAAAAAATACCCTTCGCTCTCGTGACAACCCGGTAAAACAAACTTTGACAGTATTAAAATGAATGCTATAAACTGGATGTGGTTTTTTAGGAATAGGTTGATTCTGTTTCAAACAATATCTTATCAATGATGTTCCTAGTACTCTGAAAATATTAAAAAGAACATACACAACATCTTACTTGCATCGAACGCTTTCTAAGTGATCAAAAACTCTTCCTTTAAATATTGGAATTACATAGAAGTGTGGATCATTAGGTACTACAGCTAAAGCATCTTTAGCCGATAACCAAATAGGATCAACTCCAACCTCACAAAGTAACTGAAACGAAATAGAAAATATAAAAATAAAAGAACCTCATATGTTTTACGTTGGTATGACGTTTCTTCACTTGAAAACTCTTCCAAATCTTCTATACAATAAAGCTGCTGATCATCTACAGCATAATGAGTCTGTGTGGCTATCTAGATCAAAATTATAAATAAATCAACTGCAAACCGCGAAAGAGTCACTTTTCCTTGATTTTTTTGGCGCTCCAGGCGCAAACATGCTATCGCTATATACAATCTGAAGTATAAAACAAAAACAAAAGTTATAAATAATACTTGACTGACACATAAAACAAATTCAGCTCAATCAATTTATAAGTTTATTGAATCAGATTCTACCATACGTCTTATGGTATTGGTTATTATATGTTCTTTTCCTTTCCATTTGAAAAGAACTGGATAACCCGAAGAATCAAACTTGAAAAGAGGAAAAAGCATATCAGTCAATGAGCTCTTTACTAAACCATATTCGGCAAATGGTGCAGGATGATAGAGGCGTCCGTTAGAAAGCATGGATAATTCAGCCGGCTATTTTTTCATTTTTTGTAATATATGCATGTTCGTTGGAGCGCGGCATTTTATTATTTGATTTTTATTTCTTATATTATTATTATTAATTTAATTGTCAACATACATTTTTTTGTTTGTAACAAAAAATTATATTTATTGGGAAATTAACAACAAATGACGAAACTACTATTCTGGATAAATTTTGAGCAATAAAAAAATCGCGCAATTAACTTTTCGAAATGTAACTAACCTGCCGTGTAACTAATCTGTTAGTAATTATTACTCATATTTCCTGAGACTAAATTTCCAGCCTACAGTCTACCTGCAGTAGATTTGTTCTTGTCTTTTAGGTAAGGTTCGTATACTTCAACTTCGCTTTCGCCATTTCTTCTCAAATAAAAAAACCTAGATATCACAGAAAATGAGCAAAGATGAAATACTACCAATCAACATATGTATCAGAAAAGATATTTATTTCAAAAAGAGAACTATGTATCAACATATTCTTGTTGTCATCAGATGACATGCTGAACTTGGAGTTCGTTTTGAGGAAAAGCAGCTTTTGGAGGCACTCTGTAGATAGTCGGAAAAAATCACCCGTGCAGCACTAAAGAGTCGCTCCAATTCTGACGAAAATTGATGTACTGTCAAATAGAATAATAAATTTGGGAAAGTGTTAAAATTTTCTTTCCAAGAAGTTGTAAAAGACTTTTTCTTGCAACTTTTACCAAGATTTAGGATAGACTAGGTAATTTTAAAGATTAAAAAAAACGTAGCAACCTGCATGGCTGGAATACCTGGTTGCAATAAAAAGTAAAATCGGATCTTTACTATTATTCATTATGTAATTAAGAGATATAAATCATTATTTTTTTGTCGCCTTGCTTGTTACTGTGGATTTTGTAACAACGATAAGTTCTTCTTCACTTTTATCATTATTAATATTTCGCGTAATTTTACGCAATTTTATGCAGTTATATATATGTTCTTGTTATTAGAAGTCAAAATAATAAAAAAGAAAAGACAATGATGAAAAACATCAAATAATAAAATGCCGCGCTCCAACGAACGTAAGCACGTGTGCGTATATTAGGGCAAATTGTATTTCACGTACTGCACTTAATTTCGTTTACTTTTTCTTCACCTATTTTCAGAGTTTTTTCAGGTTTTTTTGTGTTAGCGAATATATCTAGGGGTTATTTTACTCGAAAGAAAAAGATAGAAAAAATTTGAAAGAGAAAAATACGTGATATAAAATACTGCATATGTGATATACAAATTGCCGTATATTATCCATTTTCTTAATAAATTATGTCGTCTAACCTGAAAGGAAACCGTTCTTGTAGAGCCACCAATTCTTAATTTCGTTTCATCGTCAAGTAACTGCGTAAAAACAATCGGTCGATCATCACAACGTAGATAATTTCTTTCACGACCACAATGACTTATGTAAGGAAATACTTCCTAAATATAATATGTCAATAGATTTTTTTAATGATAACCACCTTATATCGGGTAAGGGAATTGTTTTTCAAATTCTGGAAGAAAAAGTTCAAGAATGCGACATCTGAATTAATTTTTTACTAGTACCAAACAAATATAAATGTCATAATCTTGACTACTAACCTAACCTCTAAATGCAGCAGTAAAATTCTTCATTCGAGAGTCATCGAGAAAAAGAAAACCTTCATGGCTGATGTAATAGAAATACTCCCTAAAATAATAAATTCAACAAATGATCAGAATTTTAACTAACCGAAATTTTCCGTCATACTGTCCTTGACTATACAATTTTTTCAAAATACTCATGCAAAACAACTAAAATAAAAATATCATCTGTAAGCCAATAAAAGAAATATAAATAAAGAATCAAACATGCTTGAATTATCAAAAAAAAAAAAAAGAAATTTACTGAATAAAAATTCTACATAAATCAAACAGTATTTCTAGTACCAATGTATCCTAAGGTTAGAACAGACGGAATTCTGATTTTTTGCCTTGTTCTTTGTCGAACTCAGGATCTTGATCCACCTATAATGCAAAAACATTACGAGAATTATGATGAAATAAACCTTCTTGTAGTATTGCCAATCCTTAGATAGTGGCTTATCACCCTCCATTGGAGCCTTGGAAAGGAAGAACTCATAGGGAGGCTCGTAATTCTTTTTATCTTGATAAAACATTCCTTTCTTCCAGAAGGAATAATCAAATTCGCCTCTTTCTATTTTTTCCTAAAAATAGTTTGTAATTATATAAGTTCAACATTACCTGGTGATCTTTATAAGCATTAGCCCTCTCTTCCATAATTTCAGGATGTCTCCTCTCCCAAACAAGACGATGCTTTTGCTTCATATAAGCATCTCTGACATCTGCTTCCGAGCCCAACTCTCCATATTTGATGAAAAAATTTAACTCATTCTCTTCCATATCTTCGATAGTCTATAACAAAAAAATAAAGGAAAAACATAACAATACCTTTACACAAGGAGAATGATCGGGATTGTGGTAAAGCATACATCGATCAACCCGCTGACGCAGAACTTGAAGAATGAACCCGTCTACCATCTTATCGAGACGATACTGTTCATTGGCTTCAAAAAAGCAAGCCTAAAAAAAGAAATAAACATATTTTTTATAAATAAAACCTTATCGTTGACACCGCATTCATCAATTTCAGGGACACGGTTGAGTTTACGCTGGTAATAGGGCAAACGATTTTTATTTTGTAATGGTTGGACCACAGTTTCTGAAAAATAATAAATGAAAAAAAAAACCCCACTTACCTCTGAACCAAGTTGCAGGAGCATCGAAAGCCTTATGCACATAATAACGGACACGAGGATATATGGAACCACGAGAGTCAATATCTCTAAGCTTCCAGTAAGCATCCCATGCAGCCTGAAACATCAATGTTAGAAAAAGAAAAAACCAACCTTATCTTCTTTTTGACGCTGCTGGATCAGCGTTTCTTCACCCATCTGAATGTTATTATATTAAATATATTATCATAAAAGGTTATATAACGTTCCGCATAACGGTAAACATTAAATCTTTATGTGTAGAAAAATCATTTAATAATTAATGTACCGGGAACATCACTTTAACTATAGAGATGCATTTCTAATTTTGAAGTGGTACAAGATTTTAACGTCGATATTTTTGTACTTCATCATCAACGTAATTAGATATATTCGTATCCAAAATATATTCAGCTCCTAAAATAATTTTCCTCACTGTGCATATCTGAAATAAATAAGTTTAAAAAAGGGCAAAAATACATCTTTCCAATCTCCAGCATTTACCCATGCTCTTCCATTCATACCAACGGTAATTTCAAATTTGATTTCTTTTCCTAGTTTCAAAAGAAGATTGCAATTTGGAGACAATAATCTTCTTGCCAAATGTAAAGACAACTGAAGCAAAAAAATAATATATCAAACTATAAATTACTTTGAAAATAAAACCATTTGTTGCAGAAATAAGACCCATTCCTTTTGCTCTATTATATTCATCAATACATGTAAGCTCAGGTTCCAGATGTTTAGAGGTTTGGTAAATCTTAGCATAAATAATATCACCAGTTTTCAAGTTTGGACGATTTCTCTTAGTAGCTCCTTCGAAATTAAGAAAACTGATCTAAAGAAAGATTAAGAAAATCAAAGATAATCAAACATTTGCAAGATCTGCAGACCCGATATCAATTTTAAATTGGTCTCCTTGTTTAGCTTGTACTATTCCTAAAACCCTATCACCTTCATTTGGAATGTACCTAAAACAAGAGTTATGATATGCACAACATACCTCTTACTCTGCACACTGAGCCATGTTTTGCCTTCAGAACTTCTCAAAATACCAGGTTGAGATGCAATGAACGAATCATATTTGCTATTAATTCCATAACTAAAAAATATTTTCATAAAAATCGCAAAAACCCCATAATTTTAGTTTCATTCAACATTTCATCCGGTATTGATTGACCTGGTAAGAAACAAACAGACATATCTGAAATGTTTATATTGTTTTATATAAATGAAAATTAAAACAGCGTTGGCTGAAACACAGCCGTCAGCTGAAAAATAAAAGCGTGTACGCACTCTTTTACTGTAACCCCAAGATAAGTTAAATGATGAATTTTTTCTTTTTTATACTCTCCCCGCAATTTTAAAATAAATATCATAATATGCAAAAGACAGCAAAGCTGATCTCCGACTAACAAGAACAAGTAGAAAAAAAAACAATCTTCTCTACGGATTAAGGTTTTAGATTCGATATTTAACAAATTATTAGTGAATTCCGTTGAATTCATTAATGGAGATATAGGAAACAATTATTTAATTAAAAAATACAATTAAATTTTATCGTTTTTGATTACGAATTCGAAAAAAGAATTGTTTGACTGGAGATTGGAGTAACATAATTGGACTCTCTTTGAGAGACTTTGTTGTCTTCATGGGGAATGAAATCATCCTCGACGAATTTGTCCTCGCCACTCTTCCTGTCTTCTCCTTCCTGGATGTCCTTCATCTTCAACTTCTTCTTTCAGGTTTCCCTTACGGGTATAGTTTGCGATGATTGCCTCATCTTCTAGTTCCACATCGCTCTATGGTTTTTATATTAAAAGCCCTCACAAAAATGTCTTTGGCATCGTCTTCGGTCCTTCAACTATTCAGTTCCGCGAAGTACGCTACTCGAGTTTTGTCCTGTTTGCGCTCTCCAAAGCAACAACTCGGTTTGCGATTCGCACCGTCAGACGAATTGGATCAAATCGGTCTTTCTATTTGCTCTTCAAATTAATGAAGCAAACGAATCAAAAATAGGTCAAGAGAGAAAAGAACAGTTCATGAAATCAAACAAAAAAGAGTTTCAATAGGAACATTCTCCCCATAGATTCATATACCATCTCATCTATTGAAAAACAGGTCATACAGTATCCCGTGGTTTCTGACATATAATTCGCCATGATCGGTGGCTCCATGATTGGTGGCTCATAAATGGCACGACCCCGTTACGCCCGGCAGCGAGCGGTAGCTGAGAGGAGGTGCTTGTTGCAGGCGGTGGAGAGGCCAAACACTCCTCGGCCAGCGCATCACGAACGGCCTCCCCCCCTTCATTTCGTGCCTTACAGTCTGTAACTTTGGTAGATTTAGAAAATGTCGATGCCCACGAAGTCAGTCCCGATTCCAATTCACAGGTAGTTTCATCTGTTTTCCTTCAGATGACCGAGATGCACAGGTCAGCCTCCCACACGCCGTCCATGATGGTCAACGCGAAGAAATATCTATCCGATCGACCCCAATTACTTGACTGTCCTCGATGCAGAGTAAGTTTTTTTTCTTTATTTTTTATTCTTCTATCCTACTTACATCTTTTTTCCTATTTATCTCCCCAATTGTTTAAGAAAGAAGGAAGTCTCCCAATAATTGGCTTTTTGCCCAAGGGTCGCAGGATTTTTCTGTTCTGCCGTCCGTTGGTGTAGCGTTTCCGATTTGCACCTGAAATCCGAGAACACACGCGGAACATCCTTTAGACAAACCCGATGGCAAAAAATCGAGGACTGCTTCCTCGGCGGTCTTTCCCCAGAGATTTGAAAGTTATCTACTTAGGTCTATAGACAGCTTCAAATTCTAGAAATGATGACAAATTCACATTCCAACATAAGCTTAAATCGGTTAAATCGATGAGGCGCAGCTTGTACTTTGCCTGTTTGCCATCTTGAAGTGGTTAGCGTAGGAGAAAAGGCAACTGCCAGACAGCCCTGTATCTATGAAAGAGATTTATTCAGGCACATGGAGAGACGGAACTTCGATTTGTGAATGGGATGTTCACTTGGCTGGCTTTTCTTGTTCTCCTCATATGCGGTGTATTTGTTCTGCCTCTTTTCTTCCTTTGGGTTGGTCGATCTCCGCTGTAATTATCTATCCTTCAGGTACCCTTCTGTGTAGACACTTTTAAAGACGTTGATCATCATTGTCCTTCTTGTAAAGCGTGGATTGGAACATACAGAAGACTTGGCAAAAGCACTTAAAATTAGCAGATATCTTCCGATTAGCAATATATTATATTGAAAAACTCACATCTCGGGAAAATACAAATAAAACTTCATTCATTGTACAATCCCCGCAACAAAATTTCTATAATAAACTGGCAAGTTGAATAAAAATTACGGGAGAAGACACAAATTACCCATAAGGACTAGTTATGTCTATGTATTGTGCGAGAAATGAGAAGATTCTTTGGTTTCATCTGACTTACATACGGGAAAAACGACCCAGATGATGTTTACAAGCTGGACAAGAATGTAAAACATCCAGACATTGATCGGTGAAGAAAGGAAGACAACAGAAGCACCAAGGAATAAAGAAAAGGAAGAAGCCAAGAATAACACAGCCTCCAAAAATTAGCCAGGGCAATACACCGGCTATACGATCAATATGAGTCACGATATGTGCCTGAAAGTTGTATTTACATTATATATATTACCTGGCAGTGGGGACAGTCCATCTCTGCGGGAACTGGACCATAAACCGATGTTCTAGCTGTAACGAACATTGCTGGCTGTGATCGATTACTCTAAAATTTATAATAAGAAATATTGGTCTTTTTGTTTTGTTTTTTTTTTTGGGGGGGGGGGGGGGGGGGTGGGGGAATAAAACCAACCTGTTCAATGTTACAAATATTTACAGACTGAGGAGGATATGAATTCAACTCAGAATTGTATGGAGGAGCTGGTTGATTCATTTCAGCAACCTTTGATGTTGCCTGAAAAGAAAAAGTAGAAGTAACACGTGGGATAAAGAAAAAAAACCATGGAAATTCATATACGCAGAGTAACGTACACTACTTTTCCGCTCACGGTTATTTTGATGACAGTCTTTCTTGTCTTTTTTACCAAATCTTCGTTTTACTTTTTTAATGTGTTTCTCTTTTACAGGTATGAAGATATTTGCAGCTATAGGCTCCAAAGGGTTAGAATTTGAAATTATTTCCGGTGAAAATGCAATTATAACGTTAGGAGATCTCAAAATAGCAATCTGTGAGCAAGGAAATTTAGATTCAGATCGGTTGAAAATTATACATAGAGGTAAATACATTAATTACTATTTCTAAACACATAACGTACAGGAAAAACATTGTCTGGACCTGATGCTGCTCTTTTGGAGAAAATGAGTTTTCAAGAAGGTGATAAATTGCTTATTATGGGTAAGACAAAAGCTGCACTGAAGGTATTTTTGATTCATTTGTTCCATGTTCTTTAGGATGATCCAGGTTTTGCTGCTCTTGTAACATTTGAGAAAGTTAATTTGATAAAATTACAGAAAAATCATGAAGAGATTTCTGCAGACCTTACTGAACTAGAAAAAAACTTCCTAGATAGTAAGTTTTTAGCTTTTGTGTACTTATACAATCCAGATGATAAATCAATGGAAATGGCTAAAAAAATTGATAAACGGCTTAAGCTTTTTGCTGAAAATGCCTTGCGACATTTAGAAGACATTGATGGCTTACAGATTAATTCTGAGGAGACATCTGCTGAACAGGTTTGTTAATGTTCCTATTATTATATGTTTAGGCTACACGGAATCGAGAAAAAAGAAAAGCTCTAGTAAACGGTATCCAGACGCTACTTAATCAAAGTGACAAAGACGTACGTCGTTTAGAAGAATATAATAAAAAACTCACTGGAGAAATTCTTGAGTAGGCGAGGATTGTACATGATGATCTCCCGGTGTCTTATAGAAATAAAAGTTCCCTTTTAACTTTGGAAGCTTCAGAAGCTTTTTAACACATTGACGACCGCGCAAGTCATGAGTGACTCACGCCTTGACTGCCATGTGGGGCCGTGCGAGTCACCGGTGACCTGCACTTTTCAAATACATACTATTCTAAAATTAATAGTATTTATTTATGTGATTTTGTATTTAATAGTTAATTCTCAATCAAATAGCATAAAAAAGTGTTTGGTAACAACTTTATTTTTGATTTTTTATATAACAAGGAAAAGAAAGAATAGTAAATAATCTCTTATGTTTTGTTTGAAAACAGTTTTTTTTTAATTAGGCAAAAAAAACGATCAGGGCAGTATCGGTAAGGTTTTAGGCGACATCTGCCTCTACATTTTGGATGGAAACATTTTTTGCAGTTTGATACTTGGCTTGAAATTTGATTCTTCTTCATTGACGTGTTGAATCGTGTACAACTAACGGAATAGTGATAGCTGTCACAGTTGATTGGCAACTCCTGATAGAAATGGTATCGAGTGAGGCTTGGTTGGTTGTCGGTGATCCTTATTATTCATCCATTGTTTGTATCCAAGATTGCTTGAAGCTCGCTCGTTCGCTGTTTCAGTTGATGCAGTTTTGCCTTTTCAAAAAAAAAAAAATCAACCATTGCATGGGGACTTCGGAATTTTGGATGAGTGAGGGCACGATGTATTCCATGATGTTGGCCTGAGGAATAATCGTTGCGGAGAAGCCGTTGATCTTTCTTTCAAATCGCACCATATGGCTATCGGTGTCTCTTTCATGACATATGAACTATGATTGATTAGGGGACTGTTGATCCTTGTAATCTTGAATTGTCAAGTAGGGTGGGATATATAATAGACAGAGGGACTGCTCTGTCAAACTGTCATTTCCTATCTCTCTCTAACTATCATTGTGTTAGCATCGTAAGCCTTATCGTTGATCAGACACTTAGGCTTAATAGGTCCCATGATATCTGTCCCAGAGGAAGTCCTTCTAAGCACATAGAGGCTTGAATATTTATTGTCACTAACACATCAGAGGGTTAGGATAGGAAAGAGAGAGAGAGAGGGGTAGAGAGAGGAGGACACGGCTGATCGTCATGCCAGTCCTCCGGCGACTGCCTTGCACTGCACTTAGGTAATGATTACAATGTGTTGAGGTGTATCTACTGAATTCTATACAATAATAATTACAAGTTCTATTGAGGCTTACAATTTCATCCATATCTATCCAAAATTTAGCCCTTCTTAGCACATATGTATTTATATCGATGCTGTAAGCCTCAATAGAACTTGTAATTATTATTGTATAGAATTCAGTAGATACACCTCAACACATTGTAATCATTACCTAAGTGCAGTGCAAGGCAGTCGCCGGAGGACTGGCATGACTATCAGCCGTGTCCTCCTCTCTCTACCCCTCTCTCTCTCTCTTTCCTATCCTAACCCTCTGATGTGTTAATGACAATAAATATTCAAGCCTCTATGTGCTTAGAAGGACTTCCTCTGGGACAGATATCATGGGACCTATTAAGCCTAAGTGTCTGATCAACCTTATGGTTTACGAAATGGTAAAGATCAGACCAGATTTCAACGATATAACCAAAGGTCCGGCGGTAAACGTCCCGATGGTATTCATCACGAGTGGTTTTCATGGCATATGATAACCGTACTAGGTGGTTTTTGGGACCGTTTGACACGAAAAGATCGAAGTCCGTCTTTCGAGATTTAGCATTACTGTACTCTCGTTCCATTAATTTTGTGTATATTTTTTAGGAGATTGACTATATGTCGTATTTTTGATAAACCACATAGCAAAATAATTGAAAAAAATGAAAGTAAAAACGTCTAAATAAAATAAAAAATATAACAAGAAGTTGGAAAATACTGTCCAATAAATAATACCCTAAAATCTCATAGATAAGAGCGCTTAATAAGTAAGACTGTTCTGTGTTGGATATCTATTTGTGTCCTACTTTTGAATTTTTTTTGTGTTTTTTCATTTTAGTTATATACTAAAAAAGTAAAAACTTGAAAAAATATTTCATTACCGAAAAGCGCTCATTTTTCCGTCCTTTTTTTGTAAAAATTAAACCGCTCTTATCTATAAGATTTTAGGGTAATAGTAGATCTATGTTTTAATACGCAATATTTATTGATAAATCTACACTTTTGAAAAAGACTATATATATACAAATGTTCGTTATCAGTTGTAGACACTCAGTTGTTCACAGGTTTTACACCAGAAGCTTTGCTAGCATTTCTCACGATCAATTACGAGCGACCAACGAATATTACAACAAATCACGTCGTTTAGATTTTAACATTCACAGAATAAAAGCGTGAATATGAAATTGTCACAAGGCTTTTATCTAGGTCAGTTAATGTCGTCGATATTACTAAATTTTAGATGTTTCTCTTTGTTGTACTGTCCACTCTCCTTCCCAGATCGTATAGTCTTTCTGCCATTTGCTTCGGAGACTTGAAGCTTGATTTACCTGCAAGATTACTATTCATACAGTTAGTTGAAAATGGAAAAAATCTAACAGAATCTCGTGGTCCAATTGAGTTCTCTTTGGATATAATGTAAGGATAACAATTGACTTACATTTCTAGCGACGGCTATAAAGGAGATATAATAGACAGAGGCGACGGTCTTTATATATTCCGCCTTACAATTTATAAATCAATTCCTCAAACCACCGTTTTGCTACAAATCGAAAAGATACCTTTATGTGGTTCTCCGCTAATTATCATTGGTTATAATGAAAGAAATTTGAATCCTGAAACTTGTGACTGTCCAATGGAACTTTTAGATTGGATAAGAATTGCCCAATGTCCTGTAGAATCACAGGTAAGATTAAATATCCATAATACATAAGTGTAGATCAAAAAAGATTTTGAACCTTTTCCTTCTATCAACTTCACGGAGGTTTTAACCAAAGTAGAACAAACGTGGGGCAAATCTCAATACTCAAAAACCTTTGCCTTTTGTCACTACCAGATAATCAACAATAGGGTAACGTTATAGTTATACCAGGATGTTTCATTTCAGGCCTATAGAAAATGTTATGGTGAATATGTTTTATTCAATTCCTTTGTAGACAAAATTTTGTCATCCGTTCTTCGTAAAATTCGCATACCAAACATAGAGTTCATTTTCAATTTAGGCGATTATCCCCTTTCAGCCTCAAACAATGTACAAACCTCAAGCTGTGACAAATAATCTTTAGAAATTACCTATAATTTCATGGTGCGGTTCAGAAGATACTTTCGACATAGTTTTTCCAACGTATATTTACACTAATCAAATAATTGACGGTACTTTTTTTAATCAAATACCATACACTCCTTGGGAGAAAAAGAAACCTAAAGCTGTTTTTCGAGGTAGTTATAATTTTTGAATTCTATGTAAACAGGAAGAGATTCTAACGAGTTAAGATTAAAAGTAGCAAAAATATCGCACGAGGAGCCAACTGGAAATATTGATGCTGGTATTACAGCTTACTTTTTTTTTAATGAGAAAGATGAAACCCCCAAGAAAGACAGAATGAACTTTTATGAATTTTTTGAAGTATATTTTCAACCCAACCAATATTCAGTATAGTATCGATACATAATTTCTATTGATGGAACTGTAGCAGCCTATCGATTCCCGAATCTTATGCTTGGTACATCAGTAATATTCAAAAGTGACTCAAACTACTATGAACACTTTTACAAAAAAATGGCGGCTTCAGTACATTATATTCTGTTCAATGAATATAATCTCAAAAGAACTCTAATTTTAGCAGAAAGACAAAATTTCAACAAAACCTTACAAAATCAGAGACAATTTGTTATTGACCATCTTCAACCTAAGGCTATGTATTGTTATATTTCTCAACTTTTAAAGGTTGGTATTTGTAGACATAATACAAAAAAATTTAGACTTATTCTGAAAGACTAACACACTCTCCAATGAAAAAAATTAGCGGCTTAAAAGACGCAGAAGGTATTTATACGAAATGTATATGTAGTAAAATGAAACAAGAGTTGTAAACACAATATATGAGTATAAATTTAAGTATAAAATGAAAATTGACGGAACTCTGGATAAATAGGGTTACGTTGTAGATAATAGTTTACCCGAAAAAAGGCCTACAAATAAGACAAACATTAATAAGCTACTTAAGAACTTTACAAAACTTAAACTTATCATTTGCTATTATCTTCAACATGGTGCTGAACCTTCTCTGCAACCGCTACACTTGGAAAACGAATAAGAAAACTGCCCATTTCAGTTGAGCTGATGGGTATGGTTATCTAAAGGAGTAGAATAAAAAAATTGCCAACTTACTCTCAACTTTTCTCCTTTTTCATCAGCCTTTACAATTCGCATTGTAGCATTTATCAATGCATTGATCCAAACCGTTCCAATAGCAGTTGCAGCCCTTACCAAAATAGACTTCTTTCCATCAACTTCTTTTAAATGCAACATTCCAACTCCTAACTTTTCGTACTTTTTATCTACCATCTTAAACACTGAGCATCTAAAAACGATAAAAAGAAAAGAAAACTAACTTAACAGAAAAAGTGGCACCAGGCTCATCATTTTCAACTATTTCTGCCTTTGGTGGAATATATTCTCCTTCTTCTTCCTCTTTAGCTTCATCACTATTTGTAGTAGAGGTTCCAAATTTTAATTGTGTTGAAGAAACACCAAATACGAGTTTAGACCTAGAAAGAAATATCAAACAAGCATAGACTACCCTGAGTTTTGAAAAGATGGAAAACATAAACCAGGCTTCGGTTCGCCATTTTCGTCTTGCTTCTTTGGTGCAAAAGAAGGAAAAGATATTGCCGTCTTATTTGAGTCATCCTTTTTTCCAAGAGTGGAGAAGAGCTCCGAAGACTTCCTATAACTTTATATTATAATTATCAAAAAAAACTTACGGAGACTCTATAATCTTAGATTTAGCACTATCAGCATTCTCGATTCCTCCATTTGCATCTGTTTTTTTTTCAAAAGTTCCAAAAGAAAATAGAGGTTTTTGTTGTTCATCGTCCTTTGCGACTATCTCAGAACCAGGAGGAACAATTGCTTGAGCAGGTTTTACAAGATTAACTACTGGTAGTGTTCTGAATGTAACATCAAATATTAAAATATTTATGTATATATTACCCAGAATGTGTTTTATCCTTGTGTTTATCCCAGAAGCCAGCAGACGGTTTGGGTAGAGTAATATTTACTGGAGGTAGGTTTAATGTATCTATCAATAAAATTGAAACCGGATAGAATCACCCACTTTGTGTAGCCTCGTTACCTCTGAAATGAACACTTTCGGCTCCACCGTCGGGGCCACCTCCACGAATTACACGTTTTCTACCTCCCTGACTTTGAGTAGCAGCATTAGAACCATCTTCTGGAGTACTAACTGGTTGAATAGCCGAAACGTCACTAAACAACTGTATGATATGACTATCATACCCTAAACTAAAACGAGGTGGAGCACGGGCTGGTGTTGAAACAGCAACAGATTCATTCAATTTACTAGGATCATTTAGTCTTCTTCTCGCCTAAGAGAAAAATAGTCTAATTAAATAAATCATTACCTTAGCAATTTTCCTTTCACTTTGAGTACTACTGTCTTCCTTTATATTTGAAACAGGATTGTTTTCATCGGTAACGTCAGGCGAAGTATTTTTCAACCCGTACATTTTTTCCAACTCAGCAATGTGCTTCAGATACGATCGAACAGTGTCAGACTAAAGTAAATAAGGTTACAAAATATACTTACAAAGTCGAAATGTGGGCATTGCTCATACCAAATACGAAGAGATTTGAGAAAATCCCTGTTCAACAGTGCCATTTTATCATTAAATTGTAACGTTCTCATTTTGCTAAGCGACGTATCACCGGATGACGACATTTCTGCAATTACTTTATATTGAAGAGAATCAACTGTAGCGAAAAAAAATTAAAAAGAATTAGTCAGAGATAACAAAAAAATTTGAAAAATTGCAACGCACAATTTGTGTGCCAAATAACACCATCGACACAGATTAAGAACGGCTTCCAACACGTGTTTATTCTACTTTTATTTTATTAGACATTGAGTTCTGACTCTATTTCAACTTTTTTTTTCCACTTATTAATTCTAATATTATAGGTTATGAGAAGCATATTAGTTCTTCTGAGCTTGACAATTGGAACCAGGGCTATAGAGTTGACGTTTGAGCTTCCAGACAATGCTGTGCAATGCTTCTATGAAGATATCAAATCTGGTGTTGACAATATTTTAGAGTTTCAAGTAAGCTCTTTGGTTAGTATATATAATTTTCAGGTTGTTACTGGTGGACAATATGATGTTGACATGTCATTAGAAGATCCTTCTGGTAAAATACTCTATAAGGATATTAAAAAGCAGTATGACAGTTTTAATTGGAAAGCAGAGGTTAATTATTTGCTTAATCACAAAGTTTTTTCAGACACCAGGAACTTATAAAGCTTGTTTTTCTAATGAATTTTCAACATTTTCCCATAAAATTGTATACATGGATTGGCAGGTATAATATTTACATATGTTGACGAGTTTTGGATGACATCTTATTATTATAAACCATGTGTTTTAGGTTGGGGATGTGAATAACTATAATCGGGGAGTAACACCTGGAACACATGCAATGAGTAGTCTCGAAAGTTCTTCTGTTTCTATTGGTGATAAGCTTCGAGTTGTAAGTTTATGCGGTTTTTAACTATTTGTTTTTGAAGGTAGACGATTATCAAACTCATCATCGTTTACGTGAAGCAACTGGAAGGAAAAGAGCAGAACAATTAAACGAACGTGTTTTGCTGTGGAGTCTTGGACAAACTGCTGTAATTGTTTTACTGGGTATAGCACAGGTTTGTTTTATGCCTACAAGCTATTTTATGATATATTTAACTCATTTAAATATTCTTTTAGGTGGTCTTACTTCGTTCTTTCTTTTCTGATAAACGATCTCGGTATTAGATGGATGATAACGAAACATTTTCGTAAAGTAACTTTTAATTATTTTAACTATCTTCGTCTTTTTTTTATTAGCGTCATCATTGATTTTCAACGAGGTGTTTATTTATTGTATAGTATTACTCCTGGTCTTTAGGAGTTGCATAATTTTTATTTATAGAAATAAAGACTTGTGGGCTCATTTGACTTTCATAACTTGTTATTAAATCATGTATCGGCAAATCACAATGTTTCGAGAAACATTGTTAAATTGTTATCTTCATTTAATATGCCAGAATTGTTAACACTATTAACCTCATCAGCATCTGGATTACTGAAAAAATTATGAACGATTTAAGGAAAAGGCATACTTCAAACTACATCCTTGTTGTTCCACTGATTTCAACGCATGCTTCCCATAAAATAACGTAGGGGGATAACGACTAAAGCTATTTTAAAGAAGTACAAACAATAACCTAGAATTAGCTTCAGACGCTTCAATTGTTAAAACATCAGGACGTTGTATATTATCTTCCGTCTCGTCAAAGTCGGCTGGCTCAACGACAGGACAAAAAGCACCCACATCAGTTCTTGAGAGCTTTCTTGCATTTTCAGGGATATCCCACTCTCTGGTTCGCAAAGGTTCCATAAAGAGCTGAAAAGATCGATTATTATATATGTGTTACCCGAGTAGCCGAGAGTTCATCACAAGGGAAATCTGGATAACAAACTAGATTATCTCTCAAAGTATAATTTCCCAGTCTTTTTAGGAAACCTCTCAATACAGCTTTTTGTTTGACATCAGTAGCTCGAAATGCTTCAGCCCACAATTCTTGCAAAATATTAAGCACAACGGCTGATTCTTAAAAACCTCCATTTTAATATAACACAAACCTAAACTATTTAGATTTGCAACAACAGATGTAGATGCATCTTGCACTTCAGAAGCAGATGTATTTTGTCCTTCCGATATAATCTTAGGTGGTTTGGGGGGAAAGGTCGCAATCTTTATGAGTGACTTTCGAATTTCTTCATAATTCAAATCCATAGTTGTGTTAGGTTGTCTATTGAACGGACTGTCAGAAACCTGAAAATGAAAAATGCGCAGAAGATCAACACACTGATAAATTGTCAATTTTCTCGGCTGGAATATTCATCAGTGTAGTTGATAACATTTCTTTCATCGCATTATGATCAAAGCTACGAAAGTGGCTTGTGATAGCTAGCGATGCAGTATTCCAGTGACCATGAATGTATCTCTAAAAAATTAAAAAAAAGGAAAAATTTCAGATGAAATTTACATTTATAGGATTTATAGGGAGATTCTCAAGCATATTCTCTAAATTTCCATTTCCCATGTCTTCATATTTTCTTTTAAGTGTTCGCACTTTCTCAACTTTATCTTCATGTATCATTTCACGGATTTCATCTATTTTTGCACTAAAATATATAAAGGTTCAATTAATATATTTACACGACTTGTTCATGAGTTCTGTTTAATCCAAATGCAGCAATGAATTCTAACGCAGCATCACTCGTACCAAATTGTTTGAGTAATATGTATAAATTACTCATTTCCTGACTGCTCCATTCCTCTCGATTCACGCTTTTACCTTCCCTTATACGCTAAATGAACGTGTTCAGAAAAATAAAGATTTACTCTATTTATTATAGATGATCCTGTTGTAAATAAATCGGCATCCTGAAATGGCTATCAATGAAATTTCAAACCTGTTTTTGCCTAGTTCGTGTTCTCTTTGCTTTATTGGAATCACCATCACGATTGCTCATTAGCTTAAAAACTACTTATTAATTGAAACTATTCAAAAATACTTAGGAAATGCCAAATAAAAGTCAAAAACAGAAATTATTGATAGAAATATAATTTGCAAATTTATCAACAGTACATCAACTAATTAACAAGGGAATATTATGCATTATTCGAGTATCTTTTTGTTTCATTGAGATGTATTGGCACAACGTTAGCATTTTGATCTCTTTCCTTTAGTGAAAAAAAGAAGCGTGGCGCAGGTTTCGTCTAAAAAGATCATACAGGAGAAAAAAATGACAAACTCTGTTCATGGCATATTTTTTAACAAATTCCCGTGCATGCTTGGTTTCTTTAGTATGCATCCATTCCATACTTAATAATTCTTTTGCCGAAGGACGATGCAACGGCTAAATATAAAAAAAAATAAATTTTACATATAACTGACATCAACACTTAGCATTTTCCGAATAGCGATCTGGTCTATTTCAGAAATATTATACCAATGATGAAGAAGAATTAAACGGCCTGAAAAGTAACAAACATGTCCGAAAACATGTCACCTTTTTTTATTTGATCATTTAGGGAAAGATCATCATACTCTGTACTGAATGGTGGATATCCCGTGAAAGCTGAAAATGTATATTCTAAAAAAAGTACTGACGTACTTGTAAATAATACTACACCAAGACTCCATCTGAAAACAAAGATGTATTATAATAAGAATAGGAACAAACATATCAACATGTTCTCTATAAGGTGTTCGTTCATTCTCTATAATTTCTGGTGCTATATAACACGGCGTGCCACAGAAGGTTTTCATTGTTGATGCTTTTCTTGACTTTGCAAGCCCAAAATCTGATAGCTAATAAATAATAACATGCATAAAATATTACCTTTGCAATGGTGAAATCTTCTCTATCCACAAGTAAAATGTTTTCTGGTTTAATATCACGATGTGTAACTCCTTTTATATGTAAAAACTAAAAATATAAAAACTGTTCGCTTTGCTTCTTACTTGAATAGCGGAAATAAGCTGATAAGCATAAAATCTTCCTAATGTTTCGCCAAGACCTTTTGACTCCCATTTTGGGTCGACAATTCGTTCAAAAAATTCTCCCCCTCCGACATGTTCCATAATTATATATGAGCACTCCTCGAGATCAAGAAAATCCATTAAACGTACAATATTGGGCTAAAATTCTTACAAACATTATAGTAAGCAAACATGATCGAGCTCCATCATTAATTGTACTTCATTCATTATAACTTCCGCCTTGCATTGACGTCTTTTGATATCAACAGGATACCTTTGCTTATGTAACTCTTTCACAGCATATTTAACGGAGGCATCTGACTTTTCTCTTGCAAGTTCAACCTGAATATATCTTTCAAAGGAAAGGTTTGAATAAATTATTCAAAAGTCTGGGTCCAAAATAATTACAAACTCACATTGCCGTAACCACCTTTTCCTAAAAGAACACCAGTCATTAAATAATATTCAGTCAAAGTCGTAGGATATATTGTTTCAGCCATTAAGTTTGAGAGTAAAAAAACTATAAATCTATACGATCAAATTAATATCAAGCTAACTATCATAATTCACTCCGCTAATAGGAGGAGAAAGGGATATAACGTCTCCGAAAAAGATTTCAACTAATTCTTCTTTAGGGAGCTTCACTCCATTAACAAATACTCCATTCATTGATATGTCTCTAATATAGATTTTTTTGACATCTTGATTTGTACCCTAAGGAAATTTTAAATTTAATCATAAAAATTACTTTTATAATTTCAAAATGTTTCTTTGATATCATTTTAACCCATTTATGATTGTCTTCACGGTCGTCAATTGTAAAATCTGCATTTGGACTACGTCCAATGACTACAACATCTTTGCGAAGATCTAAAAAAAAATATAATGTAAAAACACATACCAAACGAAGAAATAAATGTTTGTAATGGCCTAAGACGTGCGTAAGGTGGAATGGTCGGGTTAGTTTCGAGTATTTCAATTTCTTCCAATGGCGCTGTATCTTCATTTGTTTGTGTATTATCCCTGAAATGGGTTATTAGCTATAAAACAGTTTGATAATAACAATTTTAAACGTTTCGCATGATTAGGACTAAATTGACATTGCAGCTGCTTCATCTAAATAAATATAATTAGATTAATCTAAATGCTATAAAAAATATACAGCTTCAACTGAATACATTAACGTTTCGTAAAACAATTAAAATGTTGTAAAAAAATTTCATTCTATCAAAAGTGTATAAAAGAAGAAATACTTATGAATGAAGATCTTTTTCAAGTTGCAATAACTTTTCGATTAAAACATCAATCCTTTGAGATTCCTCCTGGGCATCTGTTCCTAGATTCTGTTGATATTCAGCTACGATCTACAGAAGGAATAAAAGTTGCTAATTTGAACTAGCCGGTATAATAATTCTTGAAGCCTTATCTTGCTTTAATTTCATTGAGAAGAGTTTTGAGGTGCGTTGTAGCGCAGAAAAGGTATTAGCACAAACATCAAGAAGAATAAGTGTAATATTTTGTAAGGTAAAAAGTCCAGCGTCTAGACGATTAAAATATTTTCTGGAGACATTAATGAAGAAAAAAGATAACCCTACTCGTCTTCATTATCTTGTTCGTTATCCGAAGCTTCGGCTGCTTTGGTTAACTTTGCATCAAATTTTGCCATTCTTTCTCTAAAAGTAAATAATTAAAAAAAAGTTTGTTCAACCTGTATTTCATAAAAAGTTCAACAGCCCGGTCAACCTTTTCGTGTTCATGCTCAATAAACTTGTTAAACATTCTTTGCCTTGATTCGTCGTCACATGAGCGAAGTAAAGCACCTAAGACCTACAATGAATATTAAAAAAGAAAAAAAATGGTTACACAACAAACATGCTCTTCATGTTCATCTGGACTATTATCTTTTGATTTCTTTTTTGTTCCAGTAGGAGTCTTCATGAATAATGGAAATAAAGTGCGCAGTCCTATAATTTAAATTAAATTTTTTGAAGGAAATACCTAGAATATCAATAAACTTATTACAATTTTCTTTACCTTCAGGACCAGCTGTTGCATGATTTAATACCTACACCAATTTTTTAAATTAAATAAAAAAAAAACCTTCAATGCGCTGTTTCTGCTTTGCTTCTTTTCTCTCAACATTAAATTCATTAGTTGCAAACCTTCTCCTTCTAAAAATTTTGCGCGATTAAAAGGTAAAATGAGTGCAGCACAGAGGGCGTTAAACATATTTTCCATATGCTCTTTTTCTGTTGGAGTAGATGGATCATGTTTCTTATAGTAGGCAAGTGCCTAAAAAATAAACAGTAAACATATTGGAAAATCCCGACCCTTAAAAGCATATCAATCCCATCCACTTTCTCCGTTAACTTCTTTTTAGCTGATTCAGATGTTTGCAATAGTATCGCTAGAAGTTCACTAGCATACTCTTTGTTATCATCAACGTCACCCTAAAAAAATCTCAGTCTTGTAAAACAGTAAACATCAATATACAAAAAAAAATTTAAAATTGTACCTTTTTACATGCCCGCTTAAGTAACCACATAAACATTCCTTGTTTAACACATTCTTCGGCCGTTTCGTCTTTCTTTACCTCTATCATCTAAAACATATGTATACTGAAAACCAAACATAATACGTTTTCTAAAACTGTGAGGGCGCTATACAAGGCACGAACGTCGTCTTGCTGGGATTCATCAAATTTCTCAAAGCACGTCACAAATGTTTCAATAATTCTACAATTCAATAAATAGATAATCAGCTCCAATGCTTCTTCATTTCCTTCATTGAGGACATCAACGTCAGTTAGTTCCTAAAGTCATGGCAAACTGATTTTTGTAAAATAAACTATACTTGGAGTAGGTTGACAGTAGCTCCTACAATATCAGTATTTTCATGGGTCAGTAAGGAAAGTAGAATTGTTGGACCACCCGATTCAATGAAGAAACCGTAAAGGTCTGGTTGAGTTGCAAGAGAATGTAGCTCCTGAAAGAATAAAGAGAAGACTTTTGATACCTGTATGCTTGAATCTAGCTCAATTTCTGATTCCATAAACTTTTGTGGATCATCAACATGTTTAGTTCTCATCTCTCTATTTTTTAAACACTTTTTCTCCAACTGAATCAGCTAAAAAAGTAAAAAATTATATTACCTGAGCAGTACACTTCTTTATATAAGCTTCATCAATGGTTATTGCTTGTCCAGCCTCTTCTTCAAGTGCTGCTAGTAAATCATCACCAGAACTTCCAACGGGTGCATAATTTCCATCCTCAGAATAAGCTTGACGAGGTTTTTTTGCAGGAGGCTAAATATACTTCGAAATATGTAGTATTCTTACTGGATTCGAAGACGACGACGATGCTCGCAAAATTTCGTTCACATTGATGGAGGCCATCTAAACAACAATCAAAAATAAAAACAATAAAGAAACAAGCAATCTACTAACAAAAACAATGTTTGAATGGGAAATCCGCCGCTTGAACAAATGTGTACGCAATTTATGTACGCAGCGCACGAGATTCCTCAGTGTTAGGGAGGTGCTCATGGACAACTTTTGTTTATCTGCATGATTTTTTAATTTTTTTGTTTTTCTAATATTATTCAGGGTATATCATATGACAGAAGAAGAAGATATATTAAGGGCAAATCCCCATTCAAATGATGTTTCAACTCCTCCAATGGCTAATAATGAAGACGATAACTGTAAGTATTTTTTGTTTTAATTTCTTTTGTTATTTAGTAATGTGCCGTGTGTGTCGTGGCAATGAAGGCCACCTTTATTATCCTTGTTTATGTACTGGTAGTATCAAATATGTTCATCAAGAATGCCTATTAGGTTGTAACAAAAGTTCAATTAAATTTGTAGAAGGAAAAGCTCGGAAAACTTATGTATCATGAAAAAAAAACATTTTTAACCTAATTTAAAATATCTTTTGAGCTATTTTTTTATAGTATGATTTTTTTTTTGCAAATCCAAACATCAGGAACGTTTGATTTCTTTATTTTCCTATTGGAATGCATAAGTTTTGTGAACGATTTGCTTCTAAAAATTTCTTTGAACTTTTGTTACCTCCTAATTCCAGAATGGCTAAAATACAGGTAGGTATTCCCTTTTCAGTTATATTTTATTTTCAGTAAAAAAGAAGTCTGCGAATTATGTAATTATAAATACTCTTTTCAAGCGATATACCGCTCTGATATGCCTAAAGCTTTGCCTATTAGGGATATTGTTAAAGGTAGAAAAAAGATTATAAAGATATTATACATTTTCAAGGTTTAACAATATCTGCTGGTAAGATGTTAAAAACATGGGTTCTTTACTCTCTTGTACTGTTTGCATGGATTGGACTAGTGCCACTTACGGCTGCTCGTATTTACAATATCGTGTTCTATACATCATCATTCAATGATCTTACACCGTTAATATTTCTACGTTCTGATAATATTATTCCAGATGTTTTTAAGGTGACCTTATTATCATGTAACTAGTTTATATTCAGGGAGGATGTCTTTTGGCTATATTTATCTGTACTTTCATATCTTTAGTATGGCTACGTGAACAAATTATACACGGAGGGCCACAAGATTTTCTCGAAATCCGTAATTTTTTTTTACAGCTACTGCATATTTGAAAATTTTATTTTATTTTTACTTTATAATTTTACAGCTCAGCCACAGGAAGCACCAGCAGATGTACCTCCCCAAAATAATTTGGATCCTTCCGATGGATTTGCACAAGCAGTAGCAATGAATGCTGAACGACGCCGAAGATGGGGAAATAATGCAGACAACGATCGCTACCATGTAGTAAGCGTTTTTTCAATAATTGCGGATGTTTTGAGGAAGAGACGGATGAGGAGGGATCTTCTGACGAAGAAGTTGGACTTGTTTTCCACAGAGAAGATCCTGTAAGATATGATGGGGATGAAAACGATGCACTTCCGCGTGTAGTAGATAATGAACATCAAAACAATCTAAATGCTGATGCCGATGAACCTGCTCCTGCAGATCAGGATAATTGGAGAGAATGGGATCGGTATGGTTATTTTAGGCTGTAATTTTCGTGTTAAGATTGGGCGATGAACTAACATGGCAACGACTTTTGGGATTAGACGGCTCACTTGTATTTTTGGAGCATGTTTTTTGGGTTATTTCTTTGAACACACTTTTCACAGTCATTTTTGGTATATTATGTTTTCAGTTAATATCACAATTTTCAGCATATCTTCCCTATAGAATCGGCTATTACGTACTTTACCAAGCCGGTATTCAACAGCAAATTTATTATTTTCCTTCTATCGCTGCCATAATAACTGGATATTTCATAATAGCATTTATTATATATGGAATACACTCACTTTGTGGTTTTTTAAAATGGAAAGCGTTGGTTATTTAAAAAAAATTACTTATTTTCTTTTAGTCTGTTCCGGCTATTGGGAATTGGATTTTTGGTGCTCAAAGTTTTTCTTCTAGTTCTTCTTGAAATTGGACTATTTCCTATTATTTGCGGGTCATGGATTGATCTCTGCTCTATGGTAAATTTAATATATTTCCTATTATCATTTTTCAGTCCCTTTTTTCCAGTACTCTCTCGGGACGTGTAGCTGCTTTCTCACAATCTCCAGTCGTGCAGGTATTCGTCAGATGGCTTGTGGGAATGGTATATGTGTTCTACTCAGCATCGTTTGTTATTCTTCTAAGGGAAGTGTTACGCCCCGGTGTGTTATGGTTTTTACGAAATTTGAATGATCCCGAGTTCAATCCTATACAAGAGGTCTGTACTTCTTTCAAGTGATAGAAAGATTTTTAGATGATTGATCTTCCTGTGTCTCGTCATGTTCAGAGAATAGTTGCTTCTACTTCTTTATTTTTCTCTACCATTTTCCTAGTAATCTATCTACCTTTGAATATTATTCGACGGTTTTCTCCATCTACTCTGCCTTATAATGTTAGTTGGACTGCAGATACACCTCTTAGTGAACTGTCGCTTGAACTTTTAGTTCTTCAGGTAAGTGAAGTTTCTTGTTTGTTTAATGATAGGTATTACTTCCTGCATTGCTGGAGCAAACCCAGGCTCGTGTCGTTCTCCGTGAAGCGATTCGTCTTTGGTGCCGAGTAATTGGAAAGCTCTTAAAATTAGATGGCTATCTGCTTCCTGAAGAAAACCTTCATGCTGGTCTTGAGCCGGTTCAAAATCCTCAACCCGTGAATGCCGACGTGCTTGGAGGAGGATTAGCAGCTGAACATCAGGCTTTATTATTGATTCGAGAGCCACAGGGAGCACCACATCCATATACAAAACCTAATTTGTTTCCTTTGAGAATAATTGCACTACTTTGTTGTATGGCGCTTACATGGACCAGCTTCAGTATTTTCTGCTTTTACTTTCCAGGTGAGCTTTTATTATTGTTATATATTTTTTAGTGACTTTTGGACGTTTTATTATCCGCTTTTGTACAGGACTACAAAATGTACATGATTTATATACGGTAACACACTTGTTTAAAAACTTAAAGTAAAATAGGCTGGATGTGGCTTATATGTGATTTGGTCATTCATGAGAGTTGGTATATTTCTTTATGAATGGTTTAAAATGGATACAACTGAAATGAGAAACTCTATAAAAACTTGTCTATCATTGGTCAGCTCTAGCTAGAAATATATTTTTTTTAAATTTCAGGTTACGCGATGTACATTGATTCTATTCCCAACATTATTAATAGTTCCATTTCTCTTGGGAACGTTTTTTCAACTAATATTTGTTAGCCCCTTACGATTGGATAATAATCAGACGGGCTTAACGTTCTTATGGCAAGATTGGGCAATGGGAGTGCTGCATTTAAAAATTATCCTAGCTATCATCATGATGGGTCCTGATTGGTGGCTGAGAACTGCGTGTGACAGAGTGAGCTAATGTATACAGTAGAGTGTTGTTGTAGATTTATCAAGATGGCTTCCGAAATCTACGCGCCACGAGGATTATGTGTGTCGTTGTATTACCAGTTGTGCTTTTCCTGGCGTTTTCAATAGCGGTACCTCACTTGTTGTCTCATCTCTATGCTTCTCTAATTGGTAAGATAATCATTTAACAAATGACTAGAAAATTTTAGGGGCCACATATGCAGAATATATTGTAATTAATCGATTGTGCTATCCTCTCTGCGCAATTACCGTTCTTACATTGTCTTTCGCTTATTGGCAGTATAACAAATTCAGAGGATTAGCTGATACCATTAGAAATGAGAAGTAAGTGTTTCTAATAAAGAAAGTTACCTTATTCCAGATATCTTGTGGGTACTCAGCTTGTAAATTATGAGAGAGATTCAAAGAAGATTTTCTAGTCAAAAATAGATTCCTCCAAGATGTATAAAATTATTAAAAACTTGTTCGAGATCGAAGTTTTTGATTTTATAGTTTTGATCTAGAATGACACTGAATTGGTCGGAAAATTGAAAGATAAGGTTCTTGCAAATAGTGTTGGTATACTTCAGGGTTTTTCCAAAGATCCGTATATTGGACTCGATGCGTGGGTCTAACAATATATTATGTACTGAAGTAAAATTATCTTACTTGCTAAAATCTGGAGAAAGATCTTTGAGATCAAGTTGACGTAGTGGAACAAACTCACAGTTTTCTTCTTAAATGATATTTGTACAATTATTTTTTTTGAACCTATATATAGATGATCTCCTGGAAGCACCATTGCTACATTTATACCATCCAAACTGGAAACTTTTTGAGGAGCAATAACACGTGATGTAGGTCCAGTAGCCTTCAATTCGTCTATACCAACCTACAAAATAGCTGAACAAAATAGGAACAACTTGTGATAGGATAAGTAGTTTATAAACTTGTGGTGGTGGAAGCCCTTGTTTTTTCCCCAAACACTCATTGGGAGTTTCCCAAGCGTATTGAACCATTTCATGTTCACACATTCTGATTCTCGGTTCTCCTACAACAAAATAAATTTATAAGTATTCCAACCTTCTACTGGTAGAAGATAAAAATCGGTTAGAAACCTTTTTGGATATGCTTGTGGTGTTAACCATGTACTCAATGGAACCAATTGTTCTACAGCTTGTTTGAATAGAATCTATATCGTAAATGTAAAACAAAACGTCAAACCTGATTAAAAGCTTTCGGATTTTTTTTTACTATGTCCTGCAGCTCAGCTAAGTTGAGATCGTCTGCTGCCGATTTTATACCATGTTCCCCTACTAGTAATCCTGTTTCTTCAAATACTTCCTAAAAACAAAATGAAATATTTTGCCTTTTCACTCTGAGAGCACAAATCCGAGTCGACGGTCCTAGATTTTCATCATTTTCATCAACAATTCCTCCTGGAAATACATATGCATTTGGCATAAATTTTGCATTTGGACCACGTTTCATAATAAGAACTCGTCCTGTAGACTTGGACACTACAAAAATAAGAATTATAAATTGAAAAATACTTATAATAGCTGTTGCTGATAACCTCCATGGCAGCATTTATTAGTATCTAAAAAAATGATTAGCATTAAATCAAATCAAACAAAACACAAAGTTCTGCAGTACGTAATAGTGACAGTGCACAAAAAGTTCTTGTTCTTGTCATACAGAAGATCTTAAAAAAATTTATTTCCTGATTTTTCTAATGCAAGTTCCTGTCTGCTTCCTCGAAAATTCGATTTATCCACAAGGAATTCCTTTTATGTCGCGTCGAATAAATCACTTCAATCCATAAGATGCCGTTGGATAATGCACGTATTTCGGTCCGCCGACGACCTGTTATCCAATGAAGCAACCCGCTTCTCGTGTAGAAACTCCTCCTTGTTCAAATTCACAGTTGATGAAAACATGCGCGTCCTTTTGATCGCTATGGTGTTATTCTCCATTAGTGAAGCTGTAATAATCAAGGCTCTCTTCAGAGCCGTCGGCATTGACCCAGAGACAGGGTAAGTGATTCTCCTACAGCTCTATACTTAATATGAAGAAAGCTATGTGGCTGTTGTGGATGTCCAGCTCCACCTCCCGCGCCGCCAGAAGCACCTGCATGTGGATGCCAGTAAGTATATATGTAAACAACATACTACTTTTTGCTTTTAGAGCTGCACCCTGTCAATGTCAAGTTCCTACTTTGCCTCCCCCACCTCCACCTCCGCCCTGCCAATGCCCGTAAGGTTATAATATGCAAAGAAATCGCATTATTTAGAACTTCTGTACCCCTCGGCTATGCATTCCCCCCAATGCAATACGCACAAGCGCCCCAACCTTTGCCACTTGCTTCGGGATACGCCGTGGCTGGAAGATGAACAATATATGGTGCAATTATAATTTATTTACAAAAGTTTATGAAAAAAGTTTCTTCTGGATAAATATTCGATTGACTTTTAAGTGAGTCAGGTTCCATAGTTATCAATTTTTGAAGGGTATCCTCTCCTTTCCAGATTATTGGCCATTGCGGGGGAGGCATACTGTAGCTTCCGTCCTTTACCATATGAGATCGATCACTAGAGAAAATATGAAAATAAGAGTCTACAGAGAGAACCCGAAAGAACCTATTTGAGAACAAAAATGAATAAAATGTTGCTGTTACCGTTTAAAATTATTTTTGAGACAGATTTCTGGTCTGAATGTCTCATTAAAATAAATTTCAAAAGGACAGGGGAAATCTGTTGTCGAATCAAGATCCCAAACATACCAGCCCTGTTGTCTACGTTCCATCAAGATGACATGATAATCCCATATAACTACAGGACTAAAAATATATTCACATTGATTCTCTTTTCTCACTATCCATTGACGGATTGCTGGTTAGCTGAACGTTGAGAAAATAATGGCACAGTGCGATCCTTGTTTGATATAAAAACTATTTTGAGATCATCGGCTTCTACAGTAGATATCAATCGCATTCCAAGATAATAAATATTTTCTTCACAATAACATGACATATAATCACATTCTTCTCTGTCTATAGTCATCCTAATATTTATATTATAGTTTGCAACTAACAAAGAAAAAGATCAGATAAAATCTGAGAAAGTTTATAGACAAATTATAAAAAAAAGTAGCAACAAAAAAGTCAACTACGTATTTCGACCAATGTTTTTGGTAGAACGTCTAAAGCCCTAATTTTATTCTGCTTTTTATTATTTATAAATATTTTTCATAATATTTGTGTAACAATTATATATTTAGATGTTGGCCCGGAGAGGACGTCTCAATATTAAACCGAACCTCGCCAAAGGTGGACAGAAATCTGAGATAAAGCAAGAGAAAATATTAATGAAACATGAAGAAGCTAGGTTAGTATATCTTAAGTTAATATTTTTTAGTGAAAAAAAATCTATATTGAAAGAAGATTCAACGGAATGTGTTATAGCCTCTAATATTGCAATACCCCATATAGATGAAATAGATATCAGTTTGCAAACAAGTACGTTATTTTTAAAGAGACAGTGACATGGTATTGAAGCTTGGAGGTTTTGGGGATTTTTGCATCAGCTTGTGTTTTAGTATTAAAAAAGGTGCAATAATTGTGCGTAAAACACATAGAACAATAATATACTGTGTCAAAAACAAATATTTGTAATTTTATGATTGATTTGAATTATTTATTTTTCTTTTATTATTTTTCTAATTTTCAGAACCCGTTTTATCGAGCAATACTTGTTCTTCAATGCAAGTTCTAGACCCTGTAAATAAACCTTCGGAGAATATTAGTGAAAAAGTAGTAGATACCCCAGAATATATAGAGGAACAAAAAAAGTAAGTTCTATTCGGTTTTAAAGGAACAGTCTCACAACTTTGAATTCTGGGTAAATGGAGAAAAGTGGTATCTCCTGTACATTGACTGTGCATATACATAAACTTTATATAGCAGGTGGATTTTTTCTACTATTTTGTTTTTGTTTTTGATATTTTTAATTTGATTCTTTTTTTAGCTTTGCAAGTCTTGTCGCTAAACACTAACTGCATTCCATATACATAAAAACCATAAGTAGAAAAAGCTTTATAGAAAAAGGGAACAATAATATAAAAATAAAAAGACCGCATCGAAGTTATAGTAATTTATTTTTGTGATTGCATATGCATACTGTGAGACGGTTCCCTTAATAATATACATGTTTATAGTATAAAAAGAAAGTTTAATGGAGATGAAATGTTGGATACGAAAACTATGAGAATAATGGATATGATCTATTGGAATCCAAAAAAAGGACCCGCACTCTTGAAGTTTCTTTTTTTTTAATTTTACTAATGAATATTAGGAAACGAGATGGTTCAGAGTGCGGTATGTCTACCGCTAGTTCACCGGAAAAATCAACGCAAAGCTTTTCTGTAAAACCAGCTGCACCACAAGTAATATTAATAAGCTTTTACATCTATTAGGTTAAAATTGGACCCGACGGCAATATTATATTGGATGAAAGTAGTCTTGTCGTTGAAGGAGCACAGAATGATACTACATGTTGGGAAACGGTTGATGATGTATGTTTTTTCCTTTCTATATTACATTCTAGGATCGTTTTGGCCGTAAAACAACGTCACTTTCCTTCCGAAGTCGGTTGTGGCGTAAAGGTTCACAATGGTCTGAAAAAGAGACGGAATTGTTTTATGGTGTGCTATTTGAAATATTGAAAAATGTAATTCCTTTTTTAGAAATTCTTCGTTGTACCGGACCTGACTTTGGCTTAATGCATGAATACTTCCCAGCGAGAGCAAGATGTGAGCTTAAATCCAAATATAATAGAGAAGAAAGAACAAATTGGGATAAATTGAAGAAAGTATGTTGTTACTTTATTTCCACATTTGAAAAGGCAATGAGCGTCCCCATGCTACTAGATGATAGTTTAATGGATAGAGTTGCTAAATTACAACAAGAAATTGAAGAAGAAACTGAAGAAAAAATGAAGGAAAAGGGTAGAAAAGGATTTAAGAACCTGTTTGCTGTAAGTTCAATTCATTTTTTTTTCTGTAATTTCTTCTTTTACAGGATGACCAGGAATCAGCAACAGTCGACTGGGATGAATCAACAGCTGATCTTGTAGCTGAAGCTGAAGAAATGATTCATTTTTTAGAAAAAGAAGCCAGAAGGTTGGTTGTTTCCATTCTCGGTGACTGTTCATTGCAGAAAGGCTAGAGAAGGAGGTGATTTGTCGGATTCTACTACAACCATTGACGACTCTGATGACCAGGAATATGGAAAAAAAAGACGAAAGAAGGTTCATACTTTATGTTTAGTATTGCTTAGTTTAGAAAGTTTCTATGGATACAAGGAAAATACTAGCTGCTGCTCGAAAACAGGCACGAGAATGTGAAAAAATAAGAAAAGAAGAAGAAAAACGGAAAAAACTACCTAAATCATATAGCGGATTTGAAGGTTGGATTATTTTTATGTCTCAGTTTTTTTAGAAGTGCCAGATGAACCTGAAGTAGATGATGTTGCTGTATGCGAGGTATTTCCTGTTACAAAAATGAGACGTGATGGCGTAACGGATCCCGTTTTGATCCGTGCTGCCCGACAAGTTAAGCGAGATAGTGAGAAAAAAGCACGGTATTTTTTAAAAATATTTTCTTGAGTTTCTTTTAGATTGCATAAAACTGATCAAGTAAAGAAAATACCTAAAGAGCAAGATGTTATTCAATCAAGCACAGCAACCGAAGGTACATAAAGTTGATACGTTAAACATTTCTTATAGATGACGTGAAATCCGATACAGCTACAGAAGAAATATCGTCTCCTACTATTGAAGAAGCGGATATGAAGTTAGAAACAACTGTATCACGAACAAAATTACTTCCTCGTGTACGAAGAGCGCCGTTTATACCAAAGAAGTCAACGTCAAAGACGTGATCTATACTGATCTCCCATCTTTATATCTTTGTAGTTTTGTTAAAATATTGTTTATTTTTGTTGCAGCTACAACCAACTTGTAAAGATTCATTGCTTACTCGTAAAATTTGAACAAACACGAACAGAAATAAGCGCCTAAAGAAACTAGGCGAGGCTGGAATCACGATGGATACTGTGGTAAGTGAATCAAACTACAAGTACTAAAGGGTAACGCTTTAGTAGAAACTTTAATGACCATTTGGCTGAGGAGGAAGCTGATCACTGATTGTTTCATCCGGAAAATATTCCTCCCAGAGCCTTCTAAGATGTTTTCCTTTGACATCTCTTGGCGTTCCGAAGCCAGTCATTCCCTGAAAAAAAAATTTCAACAAAAGGTCAATTGGTGTATGTGTTACAGCTGTTCCCGGTTAACGGCTTCATTTTTTAACATAGAGCAAACCAACTGTCAGTCTGTCTGACATCATGCGAGAGGACAAATATCGTCTGTCCGTAAACAGACCTTCTGACTCTCGTATTGGTTCGTTCCCGACTGTAGCCGGACGATGGCGTCCGTTGAGCGAAGCTGTTCAATGTTCCATTTCTTTCCATTATCAGCGAATTCTACAGACGTCTGTGTGTTTCGTGGCATTCCGAAGCCGGTTTTTCCCTGAGAACAACATGGACATGGAGACGTGGACAGGGTTAGAAGTTAGAGAGACAGAAGACTTTCTGACACCCACGCTCTCTCTCTCTCTCGGGGTAAACAGAGCTCTTCCGTGCAAAAACAGGACACTCACTCGTTGCGAGTCGAACTGGTTTGTTCCGCTTTGAAGAGGAACGATGGCATCCGACTGACGAAGCTGACGAAGGGTCCATTTGCCTAAAAAAACGCCATTTTTCTACAAAAAGATCTCACCATCATGAGTACGTCTCTCGTTGTGTTCATTGCTGGGCACCTCGACAGCGGTTACTTTGAGTCCAGCTTGTTCTGAATCTTGAAGTTTGATACCCTATGAAGCTATTTGTTTGTTTCAACAGCGTGGAAAACTAGAGCTTTCGGAAGCGCGCTCAGCAAATACAGTAATCTCTCGTTGAAACTTAAATTGAGTCGACCTGACAGGTCTTTACAAATGATACCGAAACCTCATACTGGATAAATTCAATCAAGCTTCATTCCTTTCAGGGGGTTTTAGAATTATCCAGAGGGATACCCTAACCAATGAAAAGATGATGAAGGAGAAGAAGAAAGGAAGAAAAGAGAATGGGACAGATAGAAAAGATTTAATAGATTCCCAAAACCTACCGTTGTTGGCGGCCATGATGGTGGAAGAGAAAGAGTAGAACTGGGAGTCCTTCCCGCCCTCTCTCTTATACTCAAACCCAGCTCTCAACGGCTGTCTCTCTGTCCTCTCTCCTTCTTCCATACTCCTTTCTATCGGCTTCGAGTGATCGCCACGGATCTCTAATCCTCCTTACTCTCTCTTTTTGATTTTCTTTTTCTCAACCACCCCCACGTCGTGACTCATGAAGAGGACGCAGAGAAAGAACAAAAGGTGTGAAAATGATTCGAAATACGTGGAGTTGCTTCACCAGAGAAATACCTTGTGATCTAATGGTTCATTACTGTCTCCTGAATAATTGACTGTTTTCTACAACTAGCTTATTGCGATGAAACTTGAGCCTTTTTGCGTAACGAGCAGACGACGGAGTAGTGCCATGAATATGAAATCTATCAGGGAAGACAGGGCAATGGATACTTTAGAAGATAACTCCCTCTTGTACGTTCTCTCATTTCCTCCTTACCATAAAGAAGATAAAACATCTTTAGTGCATTATGTATGGGATACAATACTCTTCATTTCTCTCTTTTTAATTGCAATAAATACATGGATATATTGGGAGATTTATTGCTAGACGAGAGAAGAGAATGAAGACGGTTTATAGACGATCCAAGCTCACCTCAGCCTCCTCCGGATACATCTCTTCCCACAGTCTGAACAGATTTCTTTATTATCCTAATATTCCCTTACCTTTTGAGATGCTTGCCCTTGACGTCACGACCTGTTCCGAAGGATGTCATACGCTGAAAAATGAGGATAGAAATGCGAAGACGGAGATAAATACCTTCTGGGAGTCTCCCTTATTCCATCCAGCTTGGGAAGGAATAATTGTCTCGGAGATCTTCATCGCCTCGTATGGCAGTTCTCCCCCTTCAGCTTCATATGTCGTGTTACGGACAGTACCGAATCCAATCATTCCCTAAACATTCTCCTTATTTCAAGAGAAAATACTTACCTGCTGCGAAGCGAAGCGATTGGTACCGGACTGAAGACGGACCATACCCTGGGATTTGCGATTCTGCCAAGAGATGGATGGATCGAGGACTTCCCAACGAGGCTGCCCGAATCCGGTCATTCCCTAAAGGCCACCTAGTCATCAAATAGAAGACATACCTTCTGCGAGGCATATTTGTTGGAACCCATCTGCGAGGGGATGGTCGTCTGATCGATGGAGGCCTCGTGATCATACTCAGGATGGTTAGTGTCAACCATCTTCGTTGTCTCGCGACGAGCTGTACCGAATCCAGTCATTCCCTACAAGGTAATGATTGAATTAAAAGAGGGAATACCTTTTGGGAGGCGAATTTGTTGGTTCCGGATTGGAGGGGAATCTCGCTCTGGTCCGGCTTCTCGTGATCATACTCAGGATGCTTCGTGTCGATCATCTTTGTCGTCTCACGACGGCCAGTTCCGAACATGGTCATTCCCTGAAATACTTTATTTTTTTAAGGAATGTTCCTTACCTTTTGAGAGTCGTATTTGTTTGTACCGGCCTGGAGACGGACAATTCCATCGGAGAGACGAATTTTTTCTTCGGGGAGTTCCTAGAAGTAAGATCAATCAAACAGGAAAACTTACGGGAAGGCCAGCAGGATTCTGGCTGACTTTTCCTCCCTCACGACAGACATCACGACCTGTACCGAAGTTGGTCATTCCACGTTGAGAGGCGAATTTGTTGGTTCCGGACTGTAGACGGACCTCTCCATGGGTACGTTGGGCGATATCCTCAGGGATCTCCTGAACATCTTGCTGGTTACGCGACGGGAAATATAGGCTGACAGTCAGTCGATTATACATCGATCATTCATTTCCCTCCCCTTGTATGTTCAGCCGACTCAAAAATCGATCATCTGTCCCGTTAATCCATCGGTCGGAAGCATTTTTTTTGAAGATTTTCTCCCGTTGTTTTCCCTACGGATTACTTTCTTCCACCCCCGCCTCTCTCTTATCTTTTACAAACCTGTAGATTATCGGACTTCACACGAGTATTGGTGTTTCTAGGGGTTCCGAAATTTGTCATCAACTTCTGGGAATCTCCCTTGTTCCATCCAGCTTGAGAAGGGATGATACCTAAAGAGATGATAAAAGAGGAAAGGGGATTTTTTACCGTCTGTCTGTCTCAGCTGGGCGAGGGTCCATCTTCCAACACGCTTTGTCTGGCCCGTTCCAACAACCTTTGTCTCCATCGTGGCATTTGGTTGCTCCTCTGAAGAACTCTATATATAAGGACAAGGAGTATGAGTTAACATACAACATAACACAAAAGGCGAACAAGTATTTAATCTGTTCAGTCTCTAAAACAAACCTAGTTCATCCTGGTCATAGAAGTATTGAGGACGACTGATCAAAGGTACCAATGGAGCCGGACTGGACTCTCTCCTCCTTGACGGTGCTTCCTTCTTCGTTATTTCTGGATAGTTTCCGAATCCATGAGGAGAACGAGGAGCTGCGACGAATTGAGAATAATTGGATGGAAGGAGATTTCTTTCGGAGACGACACCAGCATTCGCATTGGTTGATGGAGGATCATAACGAGGACTGACGGGAGCAGCGACAAAGTGGGCATAGTTGGCAGGAGGTTTGTTTCTGTCAGAGACGACTTCTTCAGAGGAAGGTGGAAGTGGCTTGGAAGAGTGCATAGAAACAGTGGGAGATGCTACGAAATCAGCATATCCACCGGGGACAATGACCTGAGGAATCGAATAAGAAAAGGAAGGGAAGGAAGGATGGGAATATAAAAGAAAGGCTCACCGATGGGAGTTCCTGATCGTTCGAATTGGGTCTATAAGTGTCACTGGGAAAGCGAGGAACGAGAGAAGTCTTTGGAGTGGCGGAGGGAGTGACCACTACAGGGATCTCCCTCGCTTTAACTCGCTGTCGTTCAACGGCATCTGCCTGTCGTGGGCTCAGCGGCATATTAGGCTGTTTGGAAAAGGCCGTCGGATAGTAGTAACTGGGGAAAGTGCCGGCAATGACTTTGTGCTGCTGCACGTACGAGGAGCTGTAGCTGGAGGAGATCATACCGAGGCGACAGGAAGACAGGCCTTGTCAACTGCGACCAAGGCTGCACTGTTTGCTCGACGGGTCGAGTAGCGCCCGTTCCGGACGGATCAGTCCGCCACACGTGTTCTTCTTAGAAAAACCATCATATGTGGATTCTTCTGCTTATACTTCTTATTCATCTATATCTTTCTATCCTTCCACCCACCCTCTTCCTTTTTTGTTTTGTCTAAATTGTGAAATGTTACAACGACGAGTAATTCGAGCTTTGTTTCAGTTGGCACTCGAAAGAGAAGACAGTTTGTTTACCTCGCGAATGCGCCCAGTAGTTTTGTTTAAAAAACTGCCTTTCCTCCTGACGACAGGGGACGTTCCATTGTTTCATAAAACGACAGCTAGACCAACAACCGACGTGTGAATTAATACGAAGGACAAGGAACGTACAGGACGGACCAGCTCACCCTGAGTCTCCTCCTCCATTGGGGTGTCCTCTGCTGGCGGCATTACTCTGAAAGAATGAAATAAGAGATGATGAAGAAGATCGAGCGGATGACACGAGTTACCGGAAGTCATGGAAAACTCTCGGGTTACACTGACCGACAAGACATTTTCGAGAAATCCGACATATGACGTCAATGCTTACTTGAAATGGAAAAGAAATTTTAACTAAAAGACCAGCTCATCCTTAGAAAGATAGAAGATTTTTTGGGAGTAGGGCGAAGAACTCGAAGAGTATACTGTACTTAGACTTATAGAAATGTCATAGTCATGGATTCTAACCACCAGTACTCAAAGGATCAGTGAACTGAATGAATGAGCCTATTCTTTCTCAAGAGGTGATGATTTTAATAAAAATAGGTGTGGTAGTGTCAAAAATAAAATGCCTGCTTCGTTCTTCCCCCATATAGAATAACCTTTCAGCATCTAGATGGATATCTGGTCAGAAGAGACTCAAAAATATAATGGCAGAAGAGGCATAGGTGTGATGATCAAATGCACATCAAGGTGCCCCAGGAGTGGAGGAGGGGGAGGAACAGCCCTCGGCGGGCCCTTTACACTACCGCCCACTAAGAATAGACAACGCCCCCTGTTTTCTATACGAACTCAACTTAATCCGGTAAAAAGTTTATCATAATTGGTTGAGAAGAATGAGAAGGAAGATGGGCGGGCTTGGGGGAACAGTGATGACGACTTCTCATCAGACGACGAATCATTCGACGAGTCAGCGGAAACGACAACGAGAAGGAACACCTTTAATTGTTGGACTAAAGGAAAAAGCTCTTTTTGACACTTCAATTGGTATATTCCTTTTTCTATCCTATGGATACTGAGGACTGTTACTGACTCAACAAATGAGTCCCTGTCCCTCTTGGATACCTCTCTCTTGCGTTTTGTTTTGCCGCACGCATTACAACATGGCAACGGAGCCACGCCAGCTGATCGAGAGAGTCGAGGGCAAAAAGCCGCGAAAGGCTGGGGTAAGAAGCGTTTAAAGTGGCATTCTGTAGGTGAGAGCGGAGCCATGGGGAATACATAAACCTGGGACTCATCGGAAATCCTTCCAGAATAATAAGGACTATTTCCACATGTTTAATAGTATATCCGTCTATGCCTTTTTTAACGGCCCGGCTGATCTCCATGGTGAGCAGCCAGGACACACAAAGAAGCGCTTCAGTTGCATTCTATCTGCCATGGGATCCATACCGACCAAAGCAAAGAAAGAAGAAGAAGAGAAGGTGAGTCCATCTATATTAATCAGCCTTTAGGTTGAGAAATGGACAGAATCTCCTGTCCCTGTAAAAGAAGAACAACCAAAGGGAAAGCCGAGGAAGACGAAGATCAGCCCGGAGGTCAATCCGGATGGTGACAGTCTTCCGAAGAAGGAACATGTCGAACAAAAGTTCGATAAGATTAAGTTGACAGAGGGCATTGTCCAGGACTATGTCAATCTGGAGAAGGAAATCTATAAGTTGGAGAGAAGGAATGTAATCAAGAAGTACGAGTCGCAGACAATCTATGCAGATAAGTTGAAGAATACGGTGGAACAGCTGGAGGCTGTGTTAAAGGAGCTAAGGAAACAGACGTAGGTTATGGTGGGAATAGAGAAGAGTTTTTAGGGAAAGGGAGAAATCGGATCTGATGAACATCGAACAGCCGTCTGTAAAAGATTTTTTGAAACAACAAGGGACTTGGGAGGGGAGACTGGCCAAGGAACAGCAAGATTATACAGAAGCCGTCTCGAAGCAGGAGACTGTCGAGAAAGTATGAAGGTTGATTAGAGAAAGGAAAGATGTCTTTTAGGAGCTGAAGATCTCCCGAGTAAACTTTGACAATGCTCAGAAGATTATGGAGATATACAAGCAACAGACGGACAACCTCTACGCTCTCTACGATAAACAGGACAAACTGTTAGGAGGGGTATTCGGTACGGACTATGCATCTGAGAAGGAGAATGTCCTCGAGGGAGAACTGGACGACCTGATGGATTGGCAACAGCGGGTTTCGCTGGCCATGTTCAAATGGGCGAATGGTCGTGTCCTCCTTGTTCATGCCCTTACACAGATCACTTTTGGAATTAACCGATGGATCGATGCCAAGGGAATGGATTCCTCTAACGGAAGAGGACGATATTTTGCTGCCGCGGAGGCAAGGAATAATTTCATCGCAGCTGCTCAAAATGTCTCTAGTTGTCGAATGTATCTTAACAAGGTCGAATTTCCCTATGCGACAGAGGAAGAGATAGCTATGATGGAGGATACGGTAACAAAGGCATTCAAAGATGTCAATAATGATACAGCCATGAACAAGGTGTTGATTGATCGATATTGATATTAAAGTCTAGGCATTGAAAGTGTTTCAAGACACCCAGCAGAAGGTGGCTTCCCTCATTCAATGGTTCGATAAAGTCATTAATGACACGATCAGGAAAGATCTCGATGAAGCCAATAACAAGGTAAATTTTTTTTTTAGAATAAACAGCCCTTTTAGCTGATAAAAAAGCAGAAGGCTCTTCGGGAAGAAAGATTGACATTAATGAGAAAGAAGGTGAAAGAAGAGTTGGGAAAAGATATTCATATCAAGCATGACGATGTGTCAGATGACGAGTTGGAGAAAGAGTTGAAGGCGCTGGAGGAACAAGCATTGAAAGAGATACAGGCTGTGAAAAATGGTATGGATGTGAAAGAGATACTCAATCATGGAAACAACAACGGAAGTGCCGTTCCTCTGTCCAAGTTGGCTCCCATTCCGAGCAAGGACGCCCTTTTCGGGGATGTGAAACAAAAGATGACCGAGTATGACACGACAAGGAAACAATTCCAAAACAGAAACAATGCACAGAGGGAGAAACAAGCCATCGCTCTTCAAGTTAGACTATTTATTCAACTAATAAATTGACAGGAGAAACTCCGACTTCGTCAACAGAAGAATCGTCGGACGAGGAAACAACGACGAGACAGTGTGGCTGCTGGAACGACTCTCCCCTCCGGATAAAAATATATTAAAATTGTTCATTGGGGTGGAAATAAATTAAATGTTTGTGGCGATTCGGAAGAGACACGCAGCTGCGACGACCTTCCCTCCCATTGCAAGAACATTCGGATGGGCCATGTTCTGTATTATCCATTGACCGATTGAAGCTAGCAAGAATTTGCTGTGTTCGAGAGCCGCGAAAGCACGAACATTCAACTGAAGAAGAAGCCAGAGTTCGGAATAATAGTGACAGGACATGAACATCGTGGAAAGGGCCATTAGAACCTGAAGAATGATGAAAGGGAGAGGAACTCACATAGTCGATGGACTCCCAACTGGCTGTGACAAGGACATGAGAGGAAGAGTAGCTTATGAAGGCGGGAAGAAGGAGACCAACACTTACCAAACCCGTATAGTATAAGCAAAATAATTCCGTGTGACCTAAAAGAGATAAAAGAAAAGGACAGGCTACCAGTTTGGAGTTGGATATGTGTCTTCTGGATAGAAAGAGCAGTTAATCCTCGAATAATGGCCAGAAGAGGAGCACAAAAAAGAGACAAAGATGTGTACTCCAACTGACCGAATTCGAGCCAGGAGATAGAACAGAAAACGCCGAATGGAATCTGGAGAATTAAAAAAATTGGTTCAACTACAAACCACATGGGAAGCACTAGGCTTTGCTTCTGCTCTTGATGGAAGATAAAGATTTCCGAGAAAAACAACGGTCACTGTAAAGACGAAATCAAAAATCCTGAAGAGTTATTAGGATTATAAGGGGAGCTTGCCTAATGAGGTAGAGACCGCCAGTCCTGTTTCCGGAATGAACAATCGAAGAGAGGAGAACCTCGAGTACTTTGAGTCCGACGGGAACGAGAAAGGGCTTCAAGGGAAGTGAGGCCTTCGGAATACATCCAAGTTTAGAGATGAAGAACAGGAAAACAAAAGCAGAGAAATGATGAAGGAAATAGATAACGGGAGCACGGATATCAAGGACGAAGTAGAGGACATTATGAGCAGCGGAGAGCATGAAAGCCGAGGTGACATTAAGAACGAAGAAATATAAGACATCCTGTAGAGAAGAGAGTTGAAAATGACGGAGGAAACAGACCTTTGTGCTGGCGGCAGAGTCGTGGGTTTTGGACATGTTGGCGGACGAGTGAGAATCGCCCGGAGATTTGTATCTCTTTCCCCCGATAAACGCCGTATCGACCAGACTCTTTTATTTTTTAAAAATAAATATTTGATGGCAATGCACATGAAATCCCGTAGAATTGAAGCGGAAAAAAGCAGAAGAACCGGCGGGGAATGGCTAAGCGAGGGAGAACACAACCCTGTTATTGATATCGAGGGGCCGGTGGAAGGGCCCAGAGAACAGCCGAACGGTCAGCTGACGTTGAGAGGAATGAGAAGTCAAACGGATGCCATCTGGGTTCAATGTTTGAGGAATGAAAAAACCGAACCTGCATTGAATGATTTTGTCGCTATGCTCGGCAACAGGCAGATAGATCAAGGGAGCAGTCAGGTCTCCCCGCATGTCTGTTATGACTATTCTTCGATCGTAACTCGCAGATAGAAGATAATACGCCGCGTTGCTGAATCGAACTGTTCTCACTTCATCACCGTGCGGCCTAAATTCTTTTCTTTCAGTGAACTATTGCGCCACCTATAAGTTTGAAGAATTCGATTCCCTGTGACATCATAGAGGGCAACGGAAGCATCTTCATGTCCAGACACCAGCAATTGACCGGACGGATCGACACAGACCGAAGTGACGGGAGCACTGTGAGATCGACTGGTGGAGGGAGTAATGACATTTGTCGCCTGGGGAGTGCGAATATCCCAGAATCTAATGGTTTTGTCCTGAGAACAGGAGACAAACTGACATCCTCCCCATGTGTAGAGACCGAGGATTGGCGCTGAATAAAGAACGATAAAAGATAGAAGGAAGATATACCTGAATGTCCTTTCATGGCTTGGACCACCTGTCCTGTTTGACAATCAGTAACAAAGAGACTACATGTACCGGCTCCTCCACTGACCAAAAGAGAACTTCGACTGATCGAATCTTCGAGGAAAATGAAGTCTCTGATGGTTCCGTCATGCATCGATAGCTCCATTTCAGCTCCTAAATTTGGATGTCTTTTATCGTATTATATTATTTTACCTATTTTACAAAGTTCCGAATTGAAAGACATCAATCTGACTGTTTTGTCATTCGATCCCGTTGCTAACAGTTCTCCTGTGGGATTGAAACCCAGACAGTATACAGACCCTCGGTGTTGTTTTGGCCGATTCAAAAGAATCTCAGGATTTTTCATTGGTTCATAGGGTCTGACTGTTCGTAGATCAGGATATTTACATATTAACAGCTGCTTCGAATTGGTTCCCACCGCGAAATATTTCCCTGTTGGATGGAAGGCGACAGCTCGAATGGCTTGACTATCCTCGTGTCGACAAATGGGAACAAATTGAATAGGAAGACCAGAGGCTCCAGTAGGAAGTGAAGTCGGCCGAGTACCACCCATGGAGACAGGTGGAGGAAGGACAACCGATTGGGGTCTTGGGTGTGGCTGGGGTAGGTTCCTCAAGTCATATCCATCATAGACGGGAGGACAGAGAGGCCGTTGAGCACGGTAATGAACGGGTTTCTGTTTGTTGGCGAATTCTTGAAAAAGACGGGACTGCGTCATTATGTTCTCCTGGGGAGGAGTAGACAATTCTGGAACCGGTGGGAGGGAAGGCTGACGAGAGGTCGGCGGAAGGGACTTCCTCGTCATTTCCTCCAGCTGTCTTCTGACTGGAGTGAAGTCAAAAGTCCCTCCTATGACACTATGAGCCATCATCGAGGGTCCAACTATTTGCGGAGCAATGGATCTATAAAGCAGATCTAAAGAACGAGGATTCAATCTTACCTTATCATGGCTGGTGGAGAAGCGGAAGACCTCAAAGAATCTGGTCGACTGCTCTTAGTAAATTGACTGTGCTCCATCAGATTGTCTATCAGCTGACTCTGTACCATCGCATCTCCTCCAGCATCCGTTAACCCCAAACAAAAACCAGGTGCCGTTGACTGAGACATTGTTTGGGGCTTCATGACAGTGGGAAATGTACCTAAAGCTCCGACTATCTCTGGTTTCTTTTTCACTAACTCGTCGTCATACTCATCGCCATTGGCAACATTGTCATCGACTGACTCATTTTCTCGGCAAATTTCATTTTTGTCGTGGGAACCATTGAATGAGGGAACTGTCCACCTGGTTTAACTGGCGTTGCTAGTATAGTTTCACTCCATTGTGCCTCTAACTTTGGCTTTCTAAACATTATTTAAAATGAAAAAATTCTTCTTACTTCAAATGATCCAACCTGAAATCCAGTTCTTTCTGTTGAAATGGCATGGCGAATTGTTCTCGACTGACCATTTCTAGCCAGCTGATCAATGATAAATCCGTCGATGATATTCTAGGACGATTTGCCATCATATGTGTTGGCTGTGGACCAATTTCTAATCCTTTCATATCTCCCACAGCCTGTGCTTGACAATAATCAACAGCTCCTTCATAGAATATTCCTTTTGTGACAAGTTGGAGAAGTCGATCATTGACCGAAGGATGCTCGACTTGTTCCTTCCCAGTGCAGGGTAAGAGATGACCAACCAAAGGAAGGATCTTATGAAAACATTCAATGCGAGCAGCTGAGGGATTCCAATTGTGGAAGTCTTCATGGTCGGAAAGTTTTGGCAGGGTCAGGAGGGCACACAGTTGGCGAAAATCCTCCGGAGACGGACAGATATGTTCGAGATCTTTCAGACTTTCGACCAATTCCTCAACGGCAAAGTCATTATCATGAAGTGGGCCAGGTTCAAGTTTAACACAGAGCAACTCGAAGAATTTGTATTTAGTTATGAAATATCTAAAGGATAAAAATAAGGAAATAAGCAAACCGGAAATTGGTGAAATCGAACTCCGGAACAGATTTCAATGGCTGCACGAAATCCAAAGCGTTATCCCATTGACCATCTACGATCAATTGTCGAAGAAAGAGCACATCATCCGAGAAAGCACCGTTTATGACACCTGTCTCTCGTTCCAAAGAGAGCTGAAAGGATAAAGAAGAGAAAAAAACATACCTGTGTGATGTGGAGACCTCGAAGTTCGAGGAATTCGAGAATAGCCTTTATTATGTCCCGTTCACGGAGACCCACCATGACGGCGGCCGATGCCTTTCCCATACCATCCACTTAAAAAGTTTGAAAAAAAAAGTAGCTGTAGCTCCTCAAATGTCAACAAACATACGCGAAAATCGATGATGAAAGAGGCCAGGAAGGAGTAATTCCACTAAATTCAGTGAATTATTTCGAAACAGTTAGAGCAATAGATCATAGGTCGGTTGATTAATATTCGAAGAAAAAGAACAACATGCAACTTAAGGAATTGCTATTATTCTAAATAGCCCTATAAAAGTTATAGATCGACTCGAATAATATATTGTAGACGATTCCTCAATAAATCACTAATTAAAAAAAGCAAATGTATCAGGGCAATCGAGAGAGACAGCGAACACGGAGGCTCTCTTGTTACACCGGTCGCCACTCCCGAACCAAGTTCCGCTCGCCGATGCCCCAAATTGGCTGTCATCGTTTTTTTTTATTTATTACTATTTCCATAATGAGCTATGATTGCTGTGTTGGAAAATAAAAAAGGCTTGTGTTAACTGACATCCTCCGGAGAATTTATAAGATGTGCTAATTTCATATTGACAGCTGACCACCTGGCTATCCTTTTCGATAATGTCGATTTATTAGCCAGCGTCAATTGGCTTTTATCATTTTGCAATATAAAGATAAGATGAATAGCTATTTTTTAAATGGATGTTCTTAAATGGGAGAAGGGAAGACAATTTGACGATTCCGGAGTGCAGCTGCAACCGGATCAATGCGGTCATGCATTCATGCCGAAAGGAAAGCCACAATTGGGTAGGCAAAGCCAACCCAGTAAGACAAGCTTTTCATGTTAATTTTTGATAACTCTGCAGATGCACGCTTATATCACTTCCTTTGATTTGTTTCGAAGAGTTCGTCATTTTTGCCATACGTGATCCAAATTGCATAGCTTGTTTCGGAGCATCACATGGAAAACCAAGATGTTTCAAACACTGAAGAATGCATAATTTAAGTGTTAGAAAACTTACATCACGTATAATTTTCTTCTCCCCTACTCCTCGAGGTAAAGAAAGATCACATTTCAAAGTTATTGGCAGAGAATTGACCCATTTTACAAATTCGTCTGATAAAAAAGGAGCACTGATAAATATAATTAAAACGTACGGAACTTACATTAATAAACGCCGTAATTGTTTCGCTACACGTGCATCCCTACCACCGTTTCTATTTCCAAGACGCCGAAGTTCTTTCTCACATTCCTAAAATGCAGAATAACAGAAAAAAAATTTACTATGGCTACAGCGCTATTTCCATTCTTCTCATATGCTGTTCTATGTCTTGCATAACCAGCAAATAATTCATCTGCGCCACTTCCAACGAAAAAATGTTCTGCCGGACATCTTAAATATAAATGTTTGAAAAAGTAGACATACGTAACAATTTCTCTCGTGGAATAATCTAATCCTTTTCCCCTAAGCGCAAACCATAAAACGCAAGCGAGAGAATCATCGAGAACAGAAATTGCTGGCGCTGCTGCCTGAAAAATAGACCGTATGGTTGCAAACTACCTTCACAATAAACTTTGTTCTACATGTTATAAGTTCTTCTGGTGTCACATTTACCAAAATAAGATTCAACCTGTTATATTCATCTGCTTGCTGCAACAAAGGCCATAAAGATAATGCCCGTATTCTGGAAATATAATATCAGAATAATTATTTACCTATCTGGAGCTTCAGAAAATGAATCAGAATTCAATCCAAAAGAAACATTAACAAGAGAGATTTTTGTTGAAGATGGAAAAGAATGTAGAAGTGCTAATGTTATCAAGAGACTATCAACTCCGCCAGAGAATGCTATTGCAATGTGAGAAATATCTGCAGAAAATATACAATAATCCTTTACCAACCTGAGCTAGTGTATGTTTTCAACGACAGTTTGATGAGATTTTCAAAAAACACTGCAGAGAGATTTATATCAAATTTTTCAAGATCATAACTCAACTGAAATATTCTATAATTATTCTGTTAAATGCTATACCGTAATAAGGTCCTTTTTGTCATCAACTACAATATTTTCGAATACCGAAAAGGTATTTCTCCATAAAATATCAGCTTCATCAGGATATTCTGGAAAGTATGTGTACATAACCGCATTTATTTTCTCAACATCAATAATTGAAACCTGTCCATAGGGAATATCATCCCATTTAGTCTAATAAATAATTATAAATACTAAAAACAACTAACATCTGTATTTTGCGACACTAAAGGAGATATAATTATTTCATTATCTTCTGTTCTTCTAAAAAGTAAACTATATCTTCCAAAAATATCTCTTCCAACGAACAACTTATGTAGATCTACCTGTAGAAGATAAGTAGAAAATGTAAGTTACCCGATAGTATATAATAGCCCATGCATCCACTAGTTTTGATAATAAACTTACAATTTCTGTTTCACAATTTGTACGATTTAATTTTTCTTCTGAATGAGCTTCATGTATTTTTTATGAAACGTACCAAGTTCAACAGGGACACCATCGGCAACAATAAAACTTTTGCTGGGAACATCTAAATTTACAAAACACATACCAGCAGACATGCGACAAGAAAAATCAGATGAAATCTTGCTCGTCATACCTTGAGAAAATATGGGGAAATATAAATAAAAGTAAATAGCTAAATATAATCACTGCAAATTAGAACAGTAGTTATTTTTTATGGATTCTTTATTCAGACATAAAAACAATTTTGAGAAAATGTTACGCGAAATCTATCGCATCTGTATGATTCCAGCTTGTTGAAGTTTGAAAAGCTTCTTACGAATTTCAGGATTCTGCATATGCTCTTTTACTGCTCCAGGATCCTATAAATTTAAATAAGAGTTCAAATAAGTACTTACAGAGCTCATTTGTTCCAAAAGCATACGCATTCCAGGATCTTGTAGAATTGCTTGAACTTCAGGATCCGAAAGTGCAGCTTGACGAGCCTAAAATGGTAATTACAACTAAATTTGATTAAAAATACTTTTTCTGGATTATCATCATTTGACTTAAGACAATTTCTTAATCCATCCATAGCGTCGGAATTATTGGGTTCTAATAGTAGAGCGTCTTCATATGCCCGCTGAGCCTTACTCCATTCACGCATCGCTACAAGAGCTGCTCCTTTTCGAGTGTAACCTTTAACTAAAGCCGAAAAAATAAAAATAAAAACAGAAACAAACCGAATTTTGGGTCTCTTTTAATGCATTGCTCGCAATCATCTAGTGCTCGTTGGAATTCCATTAATTTCATATAGCAAGCAGCACGATTAGAATAAAGAATAGCATTATCAGGATCACGTTTCACCGCTTCATTGTAATGTTTCATAGCACCGCCAAAGTCACCTTTCTAAAGAGAAAAATTTTAAATTTAACAAGAAACAACCTTGAACAGTTCATTTCCTTTATTTTTTTCTTCTTGAGCAAGTTCCGGATTAATATAAGCCATGCGCTCTTCTTCTTTGATTTTTTTCTCAAGCTCTTTAGCTTTCTTTACAATTTCCTAAAATTTACAATATTTTGTATAAAAAGAAAGCTTACCGGATCACGAAATTCAGATAGCGATTTTTCATACCAATTGAGTGCTGGTTTATGATCACCTTTTTTGAATGCGGCATTTCCAGCTCGAGCCATTACTCTTTATTTATCCATTAAAAACAGTATGAAAACTTACTTCGATATAAGTTTATAATCGGCGCGATGCTCTCGACCAACCTCAACGGCTTTGCTACAAAGGTCAATGCATTCATCATAACGTCCTTCTTCAAGAAAAGCAGCTAAAAGGGAAAACGTAAATACTAAAAACAACAAACCAGCTTTATTCGAATAGAATGAAATGTTTGTTGGGTCCAGCTCAATAGCTTTGTCGTAATGATGATGGGCTGTAGCAAAGTCTTTTTGCTTGTAGGCAGCATTGCCCAAATCCTTTTCGGCGTTCGCTTGATCAACCATGATTCACGTCTAAAAGATTTTACTTGAATAAAAAAAATAATGTTTTTAGGAAATAAATATCAAAAGGAGAAATTATAAACATTTCAAACAGCGACTGGCCTGAAGGGGATTGTCAATAGAGCAGCCAGAACGTTCGAGAACGAGGCCGTCAGGGCGCGAGGTTTCGCGAATGATTACGTCAGAAAGTATTTTTAAAAGATTTACACCTCTTGTCAGTATGTTTGTTTGGAAAGTGATATATTTACATATAACGTTCAATTTGGGCTAGTAACAGTGATTTTTTAATTTTTTTTTTTTAAATATAATTTGCAAAGAGTGTAAGAGATAAAAGATGTGTAGAAATTATGTTTATTAAAAACAACAATGAGATAAGATTCAATAGATATATTATTCTATATATAGTTTTATACTTGTAGGAGAAAGAATAAAGTTTTCAAGGGCATAGACCAAAAAAGGTAACAATTTTCGGATTATTGGAATAGGCAATATGAAGAGAAAAGGAGAAAGCTGTCGAAAAGATTATTAGTTGGAGATTTTATCTTAATGTTAACGAAATTCTAAGAGTTTTAGCTACAATACCTTGGACGATACAAACACTTGTAGTTTCAGTGGAAACAAGAAAATAGTGATGATTGCACCTTCGAAATGTACTAATTCGAGAGCTCTGGATTGGTTAATTTATCCTCTTGAAAGTTTAGAAGATTATAAGTGACCTTTTCGATATACGGGATAGCTAAATAGTTAGATGGATCATCAGTGTAAATCTCCATCATTTTATCTTCCGACTGGCAAGCATCTTCCCCGACTGAATATCTCTTTTTGATAGGAGAACCAACTTACGAAGAGTCATCGGTCTTCAAGAGATATATTTGGAGTTGTTCTTCCTCATTAAGTTCATCTCCTGCTTCTTTCTTCTTTCATTTAGCTTTCTGCTTTGTTCAACGAGTTCAAGCTTTGACATTTTGGCATATCTCTCAGCCGCATCCTGAACTTTTATTGCTTTTTGAACAGTTACTTCAACGTCGCTCTCCTCATCGTCGTCATCGTACAAATCGTTCGTTTCTTGATTCTTATCAATGGAAGGTTGATTATAAGGGTCGAAATATACCTGTAAAATGAAATGGTCATGGAACTGTTACTTACTGATTGTGTTATAGTGATGGAATCACTATTCAAATCCCAAGCGCTAGTATCAATCTTTCTCGACTTTTCAACTTTACTTCTTTCCTCATTGTTTTGATTAACACATTTTTTTGTATGAGAAGAAAACATCTGTGGATACACCGAATAGAGTATTTAGACCTACCAACAGACCATCTTCATTTCTAAGTTTCTGTGAATGCTGTTTCTTATAGTCCACCTTTTCCTCATCTGACCCTTCCCCTTCTGATTCTTCCGTATAATTTATACGACAGGAGGTTGAAGCTCTTAAAAGGAGAGTATTTTGTTAAAATATCATAATTACCTCATGGGATTTACTCCGAAATAAGGTTCGTCCTTCTTCTTTTTGAAAGTTCTTTCTAATTCCGGTATCTGAATCCTCATAAGCTTTTCCATTCTTTTTCTATTTTTCATTCTTTAAAAATATAATCACAATATATCCAGCTTACCTAGTAAAATATTTTTTGCTTTCTGTCTCATCCTGCTCATTCCAATATTCCTCCAATAACCTCTCACAATGCATGTCGATCTCATTTACCTCGCTGTCATACTCGGGAGAATAATCCTTCCATCTCACCATGTACACATAATAATACTTTTCTTTTTTGTTATTACTTTTGGTAATTTCAATTTTTCTATGAGAGAGTATTTCTTTTACCTAAATTTTGTTTTGACAAAGTTAAGTATTCACCTCGTATTTCCCTTCACCCAAGTTATGAGATTCTTTACTTATTTCAATATCAGACATAACAATAAAAAAATTTATTGTAAGATGAAAAAAAACAATTTGTGGATACGCAATATGACGGTCGCAAAATAGCTTTCCATAATTTGTGCATTTCTTCAAAATTCTATCGTAAAATGTCATTTTTCCTTACTATAAATGAAATTTATTCAGATTTTCTCCAAGTAAATGGTGAAATTTATTGTCAATAGTACAACACCTAACGGAAGATTAGGTAAAATAATAGAATGGGGTAAGTTATCATATATTCTTAATGTTTTCAGGACTGAAGACTGTTGAACATGAAACTCCTTCTGCAATGATATATCTACGTGGTGGACATATTCCACATCTTACTTGGGATGTAGCCCAAACTCAGTTGGATATATCTCAAACACCTATTTATCAACTTACTCTACCTAGTCTGTAAGTGGTTTAAATTACTTATTTTTTGGCAGAGCAGATTCATTGGAAATTTTAAAAAAATTTGGTAGTGGAATTGCAAAATTTTGTGGAATACCTGTAATTTGAGAAATGGTGATATATACTTTTAGAACAATTCGGCTGTACACATGAGCATTCATGATCCATTAATGGAATTCAAATCTGGTTATAATGATCATAAATCAATTGCAATTTGGACTAGCTCTGGCAAACTTAGTGTATGCTTTTTAATTAGTTCAATTAATCTAATTTAGAATCTCTTATTTTTTTTAGATTTTTTATAATATTATTTCAGCTGGACACTAAACGGTTTCATGAAATTTTGACAACGTTTAAATGCGATTCATTCGAAACATTACTAGATTACGATTTACCTCGTGACTCGGCCTATAAACGACTTTCCAAGGCGGTAGATAGAACACAAACCTTCTACGAACAATTAACTGATCGCGACGATTCACCTGAGGTTTTTAACCAGTTTATTGTAGATTTCTTATTTAGGGAGATCTTCTGATATCACTTGGTGGAGGCTTCAGTGAGTTTTATCGTAGAAAATGTGCAGTTGATGTCGGAATGAAAGCTCGCTGTGACGGATTCAACGTATTTGGTTTTTTATTTTTATTTTTTTTTCTTCAGATTGATCTCCATGCCTTTTTAAATGTAAATGACGATGATATAGCTACATTGAAGCGAATATTGCAAGAATCCTTTGTAAGCCTTCGTTATGTAAAATTTTTTTTATTGTAGGAACCAATTAATCCAAATAAGCTACGTTTTGTTGCTGGTCCATTTGAACCAAAAATTGTAGCTGTACTTGTTTCATTGGGTGTAGATCTTTTTGATACTTCTTTCGCCGTAAAAATGACTGAAGAGGTAATATTTTGTTGTTAAATTTTTATTTTATTAGGCTAAATTATTCCGAATTTGTGATACATATCCAAAAGAAACAAACTATGTGAGCATAGACTTCTGTGATACCAAGTGAGCGTTTATTTTTTATAGCAACTTTTAGATATGCTGATATTTTTGTGACGCCTTTTGAAAACTGTCTTTGTTATACTTGCAAAAATTATACATTGGGGTATTTACATCATTTGCATAACACTAAAGAATTGCTTCTTCCTATACTTTTAATGATGTAAGCTACATTAGAAAATATATGTTTTAGTCATAATCTTACTGAGCATCAGCGGATGTTTCATTTACTACGTCAATTTCTCTCATCACAAAAATCTGAATAGATTGTTACTTTTGTTGTTGTTATATTTCTGTTATTAAATGTTTTAATTTTTTCAAAACAAATATTATGCGATTAAGCTTCGTTTTTTTTATTTTTCGACTCTTATATTCAAGTTAACAATTTCAAATTTTAGATGACAAAGGAAGTACGAATGGACAGAAGATATGATTGGGTTGGGCCTCCTGATATTATTTCAAAAATTCGGTCAATTAGGTATTTAATTTCGTATAATACGCTTAAGTCTTCGTAGGCTACGACGACTAGGAAACGAAACTGAGCTCGAGGCTAATTATAGAGATGCTAGAGAGGAGCTAAATAGGTTTGCTTATTTTTTTGTATTTTGACATTTAAGATGGAATTCGGAATTTTGGGCAAATCATAACCGTCTGTTTGACTCTCGTAAAAAAGTCTATCTAGAACAGGTAAGGATGTTACATCACAAAGTTATGTTTCATTTAGAGAAAAAAAGAACTTGGTCGGCACGAAATTGTTTCAGCAAATGATCTTTCGGAATTTTATCGTAACTTTCTTAATGAGCGTCACAAAGCTTTTATGGATTATAACAAGTAAGTATTCCTCCAATTAAACATATTTTAGGGAATGGTATCGCCGTAATCTTTCCCTTATTTGGCCTGCATTAAAAGTTAACCTAGTTCGCTTTAAAAGGCTTCTTTTGAGGAGATAGACAGCTAACACTATAGATAATAAAAAGTTTTTGAGGATGTTTATTATGATTGGTCTCTATGTACTGCATTTCATTTCATCGACTTCTTCAGCGAATTAGTATAGACGTTTAGAAAGGCAATTTTCATGAAATATTTGTCCATTCATATGGCAATATTCTTTGTCTAATGCATTTGTACAACAAAAAGTGGCGCTCACTTATTATCTGCTTGCAGAAGACGCATCGAACGCAATCATGATGCCACAGCTTGTGGTGAACCCGAGTAGATTTGTCGGATAGCGGAAGACCACATCCAGAACACGGTGCATTAGCTAGTTTAGCGTGACAATCCTGGCAAACAATCTCGTCAAAATCTGATGAATGGCGCAAATAGCCATGAAGCACAGAAGTGCGACAAATGAAGCAAGTAAAATGATTCAAATGGTATATACGTCCCAGAGCTACGACATTCATCATTGTATCTGAACCATGAATACTTTCATTGCAGCGATGACATTGGGAATAAATATTACCTTGTTTCTGAAATCACTGGAAGTTGCAGTATTTTTATACCTCTGTATAGAAGATTTCCGTTGTACCTACACTACAAGTTGAAGACGTCGACAATACAGTTCCCATACTTTGATCACCATAAAAATGTCTAATTTTCATTTATATTTTAATTTTTCTTGTTTTGACAACATCATTTGATATATCATTCCTCGAAATAAATTAATAGAATGCTGCTGAAAATTTGTATCTTTGCTCTGTTCAACATCGATACGGTGGTTAGTCCTTTATGTTCGATGAATTTGTCCTCGAATCGTCTAGAACTTTCAATTTTCTCACTCCATTATCATTGTTTCAATTTGCATTTTGTAGTTTTAAAGAGTAAGTTTTATAATAAGTCATTTCAGCGATGAGATAGGATCAATATTTCTTGATTATTACAATGGTTATTTTCTTCCGAAAATCTTTACAAATTTCTATTAATTTATCTTTTAAAGTTGAACAATACTTTCGTAATTAATTCTATCAATTTCAGGTCCTTTGATCTCTAGTTTTCAAATACCATGGTGAAAGAAACAAAGTATTATGATATTCTCCAAGTTAAACCAGATGCATCAGATAATGATTTAAAGAAGGCTTATAGAAAGTTAGCTTTGAAGTATCATCCCGACAAAAATCCTGAAGGTGCTGAACAATTCAAGTTAATATCTCAAGTATGTTTATAATAAACTATTAACTTTTACTAGGCCTATGAGGTACTTTCTGATGAAAGCAAGCGTAAAATTTATGATCAAGCCGGTGAAGAAGGCCTTCAAGGTGGAGGAGGAGGTGGCGGTGGCCATAATCCTTTCGATATTTTCAATATGTTTTTTGGAGGTGGTGGTGGTCACGGTAAGTTTTAATTTTTGTTTGTTTATTTTTATAGGACGTCCTACTGTTCGTCCAACCGTTCATCAAATTCGTGTTTCTCTGGAGCAGTTATATTCTGGCGTCACTAAAAAGTTCAAAGTATGCCCAAAAAAGTTTTTTAAGTCTTATAGATTAATAAAACATTGAGATGTCGTCCGTGCGGAGGAAAAGGTGGATCAAATGTTGCCCGCTGCAATGGTTGTGGTGGCTCTGGAGTTACCATACGGTTAGTTTTTCCAATGTACTATTAGACCTTTACTAGACGAATGCAACTTGGTCCTGGAATGGTTCAACAGGTTCAAATGGCTTGTCGGGAATGTGATGGCGAAGGGGAAGTTATTCCACCAAAGGATCGTTGCAAGCAATGTAATGGCAAGAAAATGGTAAATTCTTATTATTTAAAAAATAATAAGAATTTTTGTTTTGTAGGAGCGTTCTGAAGATCTTATTGAGATTCACATCAAGCCCGGAACCCGTGACGGTGAAAAAATAGTACTTGAAGGGAAGGGCGACGAAACGGAAGATCCTGATATTCCAGCTGGAGATGTCATCATCGTAATTGATGAAGCCGTAAGTTTTATATATTATTATTATGTTTAGGAACACGGTCAATTTGTTCGTAAAGACGATAACTTGATAATGAATTTCGATATTAAACTTGTAGAATCTCTATGTGGTTTTTCAAAGAATATTAAAACATTAGATGGCCGTACTCTTCATTTCACTGTTCTTCCAGGTTTGTTTTCTTTAATTTTCAGAATGTTTTTAGGTGAAGTTATTGGTAATGGTGACATACGGGTGGTCCATGGTGAAGGTATGCCTATGAAGAGAAATCCATCTGATAGGGTTTGTGAACATGTTACGATTTATTTTTTTAGGGAGATCTTTGGATTCAATTCAAAGTTGAATTTCCCGATAAATTATCATCCGAAGTAAGGAGCAAGCTAGCAGATCTATTACCTGACAAAACAACTATCGTGGCCGACGACAGCGCCGAAGTTTTTGAATTGTCCAATTGTGGACCAAGCGTTTTTGGACGACGTTCAGGACGGCGTGGTGATCCTCACGAAGAAGGTGGTGTACGCTGTCAGCAACAATAAGTGAGTTTTGCATTATTTTTTAATCCGTTTATATTATCAGATTTTTCCTGATGTTGACTGGTATCTCAGTTGTCAAGTCGAACGTGATCTTCCGAAAATGCTGTCTTACGTGATAGCTTTTATTATCAAATTACTTTTTAAATTAGTTTTATAGTTAATTTTCCCGGTTTCTATTCAGGATATTTTTATATATCCGATTCAAATGTTAAAATTATGTATCGGTCCGTCTCATTTTGAAATGAATATCACATTCTATTTCATTGTATCTATTTTTTGAAAATAGCTCCTAGCTGAAAAATGCTATCTAAAATTAATGGAACTGTAGTGAATGCAAATAAGATCCAGAAATGAGAGACAGGGTGATAGTCAACAATAAATTTCAGAAGAAAAAGAGTTGCAATGCAGTGAAAAAACATTGAAAATATTGAGCGAGGAGGAGAAGGCATCCGATAAGGAAGTATAAACAGCTGTGCTGTATTTGCCGCCATTGAGATCACAAGTAGAACGATGAATCCAATCCGTGTTTCCTCGGAAGGTACGTTGAAATGTTCTGGTAGATCAGCAAGGAGGTGTGGTTCCTGAAGATCATGATTGATGTGAGATTGGGTTACGAACCTGTTGAAAACAAATCACAAATAAGACGACTGTATGAGCCAAAATACACATGAAATTACCCGAAAGGGTATCTATCATTTTCGACACTGCTGTCAAATATCTGTTGTCAAGGAAACCCATTACTCTAATCGACCGAGCGTGTCCCGCTGCTAACGGGAGGCTGCTCTATTGAGAATCTCTGGTCTCAGCACGATTTTCACTCTTTTCCAGTCCTTTGTTATGAATGTTGCCTGCTCCTTTTCCTAAATTTTTCATGTGTTTTAAACCTTGTAGGATAAGTTCTTCACGATTTTTTTTGTCAAATTTTAGAAAAGAAGCTATCTGCAGAGAACGTTTTTGTTTTTGCACATTTTACTTTAAACTTCGTTATCACAAAACTTGTATTCGATATTTCTTACTTTATAAGAAATATCTAGTAAGGCTTGCTTTTCGCTGACTTTTCAAGTTACATTTAAATTTTTTTTAGGTAAAAATGACTGTAAAGCGTAGGAACCACGGAAGAAATAAGAAGAATCGCGGACACTGCCGTTTCATCCGTTGTACCAATTGTGGCCGTTGTTGTCCTAAGGATAAAGCAATTAAGAAGTTTGTTGTCAGAAATATCGTCGAAGCTGCGGCTGTAAGAGATATTGGAGATGCTTCTGCCTATCCCCGTGAGTCTTTTTTATTAGTTTAAAAATTTTTTTCTACTTCAACTGCGGTTTGAGCAAATTGAAGGCGTTATCTTACGCAAAAATTACATATTTTAGTATAGCTATACGCTCATTACATTATTACATTTAATGTATAAATGATCGCTATATATGTAACTGCAGATTATATCAATTTGGAAAAAAGTCGTTGCAAATTGCTTGTTCAAAGTTTTCATCCTATACATTTTACACTTCGATAGGTTTAACTCTTTTATTCCAGAATACGTCCTTCCGAAGCTGTACCATAAGCTCCATTACTGCGTTGCTTGCGCTATTCACAGCAAGGTCGTCCGTAACAGATCCCGGGAAGCACGTAAAGATCGCAACCCTCCTCCTCGCTTCGGTCAACGTACGGCGCAGGCCCGTACTGGAGGACCTGGAGGACCCCGTCCTTGAGCTATTGTTCTTTGTTGAAAACGGATATAAATCTGTTTATTATGGAAAGTTTTAATTGAGACTCGAGTGTTAAGTGATTTAAACCCGTACTGAATGGTTGGGCTCCAATTGGAGCTTATAAGTGCTAAGGTAGACATTGTGAGGTGCGGATTCTACAGTCAGATCACTCTTCTCATCTTCTTCGATTCGTTTAGACTGCGGTGAACAGTTTTGAGTGATGGATATTCGACGATTTTTTCCTGTTTTGTCGCTCCACTTCTTGCCTCCCCTTTTTTTGCTGATATGAGGATTATCTTGATAAAGATTCTTCAACTTGTACATTCTAAGTTGGGTATATACCCGTTTGAGTTCAGCCTAAAAACGTTTTTTTTTTTTTAATATTGTCACCCTAATATCTTCGGGGTTCATATCAATTATGGGTACTTCTGCGAAATCAATCGTGCCGTTGAGAATATTGTCTCTGAGTTTGGCCAATGAAGGATGTGCTCGGCCAGAATGCCCTCCAAGAGTCATAGAACGACGTGTAGTGTCACCAGCTGTCTGGATAAAAATGTTCGGCTAAAAATGTTTCTCACTAAGTAGAATTTTGGCGCTATGATAATGACGATATTGACTGAAACCGTTAGCTGTAGTTGAACGAAAGATATTGTAAATAAGGTGTCACTGCTGCCAGTATTCCTCATCCAGTATCTATTTATGCGTATTCTACATTAAGAGGCTATTTACCTTATCAAATTTGCTATGAAGGTAATAACTGCTTCCAAACATACAGCTACTGTGAACTGCCATCTCTCTAACCAGTCACTGTTTCTTGCTTTATAACAAAGGCGCATGCCGTAACTGAGGAAGAAGACTTCATAGCCGTGCCAAATGAAATGCCATCCTTGCATTCTACATTGTGGCCAAGCTGTTCTCCAAAGGCCCGCATCTCCCCAGGAGCCAACTGTCCATGCCAATAAACCTAATAAAAGCTATGAGATTATATGGTTGATACCAGTAACAGTAAGTGCCAGCATTCCAGCCAGATACTTGAGCATATCTTTCTCTCTAACGGATACATGTTGTGCCTTCCTCACACGATATTCTTGTAGGTTTCTGCAAAGGATACATTTTTCGCCTTAGTCCCTCGCCAGTCTCCGAGAATCCTCACGCATGATCGATGCGCCCCGTAATACAATCAACGTCTTCTGATGTTCACAAGTTTATCATCATTTCAAAACTATTCTTTGTTCCGGGTATTCATGATTCGTGTTCCCATAGTATGTCTTTTCCTATATAAGTGTCAGCCCAAAAGTGATAGACTGTTGTCCCCTGGGGGAAAGGGGTAGCCAGTTCGATTTCGAGTCGAGAGGTTGATGAAAACAAACCTATAGATTTTAAGAACTATACTGCCGTAGAATATAGAAAACCCAATCTGTCTGAGCCAAACAGCTACACAACATCCCATCTCCGGCGGGACCAGCCAGTCCAGTAACAGCTGAAACCGTTGTGTAAAAAATAGGTGGTAATTCATTTGATGCCAGCTGTTTCCTTCGACTCACTATAGAATAAAGAATCGACGCTCCGACAAGAAAAAGTTCCATTAAGGCCCAGCCCCGGGCCTCGTGTTGTCGACGACGTTCCCTCCAAATAATTGGGATAAGTACAAGACATGTCAATGCACAGATGGCATTGAACAGCATGAGCATGTTCCTTCCTACAAAAGCAATTTATAAAGATTAAAAACACCTTACCCCTTTCAATGTCTGTTCTACAAGTGCTGTCATTGTTCTCCGAACAGCACTGCTTTGCTAAAACACGAAGTCCAGAATGAACAGACCAGGAACACTGAAAACCAATGAACTTGTTGACAGACGTCATTTTTTCATTTTGTAGTTAATGACCCGCCGAATATCCGAAAATTGGCGAAATAAAGCAAATAACGACGAAAAGTTTAAAGAATGTTGATGCCTCTAATTGGCAGAATTATGATCCTTACGTTATAATTAGGAAGGGTGAACTGAAGGACTCTGAACCCTTTTAAAGAGCAGGTGTCCCAGGCGCTAGCCTTACGCGGAAACTAATATCTCGGCTCAATGACTACGAAATGAGAACCTCGTTAAGCTCATCGACATCGCTCTTTGGATACGAAGAGGCCGGTCTATCCTATTCGCTTAAGCAGAACATAGCCTTTCCTATTAAGAAGACGACAAAATCTGTGCCCCGCGGCAAACAAACGGCCTCTCAGCCCCTCAATATCTGGCCCTTCATCAATAATTCCCCTTGTTCAGCCGACTGCGCTCCGACTGCTTCACTCACGCTTGTTCGCATAAATACTCACGTTGATGCGGATTATTTCGTTTTTTATGTAATATAAAACTAAAGGACATCCGTCGCCGGAATCCAAACGCTTCCTGAGTGTCAACACTTGAAAATTTTCGGGAGGTCGAGTAGTGGTTCAAAGATTGGAAGGAAGAACGGAAGAGAGCTGCTCAAAGAAGTAGACATGGCGGCAATTAGACTCAGAACTTGAGAGACAATAGAAAGCAGCAGGGCACTAGATGGGGAAAATATCAAGATTGATGGTTGCACACAAACTCGAAAAATATTTTAAAATTGCTATTGGACAAGGATTTAACTAAGAAAATCTGACCGAAAGTTATGTCGATGAAACTCGATCCATTTCTTTGGAACTCGGAACTTTGTCATCACAAAAGAATTGTGTCAACACAGGAATATCAACACGGTACGCCTATGTGACTTTTACTATTTGTGCGGCAAATCAATTTCGCAAAATCTCATTAGCGGCTCCGAATTCCTATCGCCTGCAGTGAATATCTCACAACGGGATTTCATTTTTGACCGGAAGTGAGAATCACCTAGATGGCATCAAGAGGAAATGAAAAGAAAACGTACCTTTGTGCTGCAATCAGATTTTTTGCAAAGATCGATCTCATAATCTAGCCTTAAAATTAAATAACGTCGTTCATTCTCTCTTGTTGGATGAACGATAGTAGGTATCCATCGGCCAAAAGACTGAAACCATAATAGATATTAAGTTAAAATTTACGTTTCCATCGCCTTCGCACAAATATTGAAGAACATAAACTGGCCCAGTACCGTTTAGACGGAAGGGAGCTTCTTTCTCTAATGTACAATTTTCTACCAATGTCGTTTGAAAGTCCTGAAAAATTTGTTGTAATACCGCTAATAAGAATCGCTGTCAAGAAAAGATTGTTTAAAATGATGCCAATTATTAAGCGCTGCTAATTTACATTCATAATTGGTTGCGGTAACCAGACAGATATATATCCTAATTTCCGATGATACGGTATTCAGAAAAAAAAAATGCACAATCTTCCGATTTTCCCCCCAGAGAATTGGAGAGAACCGCAATCAATCAAAAAAAAGGAGAAAAAGTAAATAGACTTACTTTGGGATGTGTAGCAAAGAACTGAACAAGTTGTAGAAGTCTAGGATAGTTGTCAACAACCGTAGGTAGAATAAGATGCTCCGCTGGTACGACATGGTTACATTCTTTTGGATTGTCTAGATCGCTCAGAAGAGTAACAAGCGCTGGTTGATTTGTCGGTGGGCCTAGTCCGACACCTGCAGTGGCTACCGGGAGCAGTAGCACCCAGAGCGGGAGCAGGAGCATCATAAGCAGCAGGCAAGGGGCCCCAGCGTCAGCATCGATCTATGTGCCGCTGGGCACGCGTAGCCACGCCTACCCAACCACTGCCCTGGCAATTAGCACCGCCAAGGAGAACTGCCAGTACGGGAGGTCTTGTGATCATCCAACACATCAAAAAGGTAGTAGAGATAGAAAAATTTTGTTCGTGAAACTTTATATTATTCATCAATAAACATGCTTGTGCAAATAATTTTTACAAGTTTACATCCAAATATTATCAGTTGAATTGATATTCAATCAGATTAGGTTTAATAGAATCTAATATTTTGGCATTCGTTCAAATGGGCAAGAATCCTTCTGCCAAGAACCGTACGATCATTCTGAAAAGCATTGGGCATTCAATCAAACAAACCTGAATAGTTTCTCTGGCTTGAAAGGCTTTATTGGCACTGGGTATCAATTTATTTTCAAATTCGATCTTTCTGGCTTCACATTCATTTAAGGTATTCTCAAAGCAAAGCTGAGCATTCGACAATTCCTAAAAAAAATTATTTTAAATATTACTAAGTACCTACTTGCTGAAGAGCTTGTACCCCTCTACGTTTCTTATACAAAAACTCCTTTTCCTGTTCAAATTTATCTAAAAACAGTTTTAAAAAATACTAATACTATATTTAACCAACCAATTTTTTCTTGCTCTCTCATACGTTCATATTTAGCATCATCAGAGAACTGTTTAAATTGTAAAGCCTTTTTGTCGATTCTCTTTTGAATGTCAGCACATTTTTCTTCTTCCATTAAGATTAAATTTCTTAATACAAAAATAATCAAAATAGTAGTGCCTACTGAATAAAAGAGATGCTATTTTTCATCTCAGTGATGCTTTTCTCATTGCTGCGTATTTCATCTCCAATTAAAGCTCTTATAGTTTCATATTCATGACGAAGATCATTGACTAAAGCATTATATAGATCTCTAAGACAACACATTTTTAACAGCAAACAACAAAACCATACCTTGGAGTTTTAATCGCATTATCATCAAAACGTTGAAATTTATAATTTAGATTGTCAGCGATACTACTAATAATTCCTGAAACTTTCCTCGATTGTGATGTAAGCTGCAGAAATATTTGTGCGAAAAATTAGAGCGAACCTGTGAAAAAGTTTCAGTAGCTTTTGGTTGGTTTATCCATTGCTCTTTGGAAAGGCTTTCAAGCTCGCTATTTGATTCACGAAGCTGATGTTTAAGCTTAAAACAAGTATAATTCACATTATGCTTAAATGTACCTGATTATACTCTGTCATAATGGCATTTGCTTGACCTGCTTTGATCCCTCGATTAGCTTCTTGATGAACCAACTCTTGTTTCTTTAAAGCAACCTGCTCTTTAAGTGAAGAAACAGCAGTTTTTTGATCACGTGTTTCCGCTTCTACAGATTCCTGAAACAAAATAAAAGTTTGTAGATACTTTTTCAGACCTTGTCTTCTTTTGAAGTTCGGAGCTGCGTTTGTAGACCATCAATATATGGTTGTAGTTTTTTATTATCTTCATCAGTTTTTCGTATGTCATCGCGTAACTCGTTTTCACGACCAACCTATTTGATAGTAAGAACATAATTAAAAACAAACTTTGTTTTTCAGATCAATGATTTCATGGTTGATCTCTTCTAAAGCTTGGGTCATTTCTTTGATTTGGCCACTAAGGTTTTCATTATTTTCAAAGTATTCGTTGACCTGTTTTACCGATGCTGAAATATAATAAGTTAATCTCCTGTAACCCTTACAGTCGATGAATTCTGCCGAGTCTAACGAGCTTTTACATCGCTGATATTCGTGATAAAACTTAGCTAACCATGAAACACGATACTAAATATAAAAATGTACTACAAAGCAGATGACAAACCGCTTTTTGTTGACTGTTGCACTCGTCACCACTCAGTAGCACTTGTGATCCCACAGTAATACTATCGGGTTTCTAGAAAAAAAAACTAATTTAATAATGATTTTAATTACCTGCACAAAGTCAACCAACCAGGAGAGTGCATGTAGAAGGTAATGCCAAGAATGAGCCGCTCCAATCGTTTGGAGAGTAGAGGTTTTTATTTGATACGGATATCCTAATTCTGCGAAAATTTTAGGAATCTAAAAGCAGATGATTATCTAAAATTGTTACTTGTTCCGTTAGTTTCGGAGATTTTGGAAGTTCATAAAGGGGGGAAACAGTTTCATAAATCCTTTCGAATATGAGAATAAAATCATTTTGAGTGGGAGCTTGAATATTCTTTTCCGGTACGGAATCCTAAACAAATTATTACCACTAAAGTAAAGTTGAAACCATACTTCACCATCGAGGTCACAAAGAAATTGATAAATCTTTCTAACGTTTCTTGCAACGACCTCTTTTTCATTTGTATTCTTAGGAAGCACTCCCGTTGTTGCTGTTTTAAAAAGCGATAGTCTGGCATTAGATGTCATCATGTTGCCTCCAATAGAAAAGCGAGTGCTATAGCAACTATGATTTAACATATTTTCTTACTTTCCTGCGGCCGGAGTATGTGCATTTAAAGGGATCCTTTGTTTTGTTGGAGTTTTCAGATTCAGTCCTGGGGCTAAGCTAAAGCGGCCAGTCCCACCAAGTTGAAGTGACCTGGTTTTATCAACTATTGAACGCGGTCGATTATCCATTATTTCTAAATGAATTATAAAAATAAGTATAAGCAATTATAAGAAATGATAACATGCAAAAAGAAAGACAAGTACAAAAACGCACACTTGAAGTGTGAAGAAGGCTGATTGAAAATATATTCTTCAATTTTGTAAAATGTTTTCTGCAACAACAATAAGTGTTTATACAACAATTTGTAATAAATAAAAACAATGAATAAGTAGCATTTTCAAAAATAAAACATTCGCGCCTAAAGGATATTACTGTAGCGTATTAAATACGTGAAACGACATTTTCTCCTCGCTTACACTTACTCTTTCAATTGAATCAAATAAATGATTATTATTTGTTGTTTTTGAGTTTGAAATATGTAAACGTTTCTAAGAATAACTTTTTTCATTGGAAGATGATATCATAATCATAAGAGCGATACCTTCGAAGAAAATCATTGGTCGGATACAGAAAAATTAGTAAAATAAAATTTATTCACAACTTCACAACAAGTTTGCCAAGTGTTCCAGCCGATCCGATTATATCCTCATGAGCCTTTGAGATTTGATCCAATTGATACTCTTTATGAACTACAGGGTGGATCGATCTTTCGACAAGCATTTTATTGATCTCAGCAGCCATTTGGAAATATTCATCCTGCGTACTTTGGGCTAAAGTAACACCTGAGCTTTATATAAATGACTGTTTATAGAGAAATCTACCAAATATTGAAGATTCTTTCATCATGAGTAGTCTAGGATTTATCGAAATTTCTCCTCTATTACCTATAATAGCAACTTTTCCGTTTTTAGCTAAAAGATCCAGGTCTACAGCTAAATTGATATGAGCTGCCATTTCCAAAATAAGGTCGAAACCTAAATATACAAGTATAGTCTCATTCTCATTCTCAAACCTTCAGGATTATTTACTTTGATTTTCTTCACATAACCTTCTTCTCGATGGTTATAAACTGCTCTGGCTCCATTTCTTTTAACATTTTCTTGTCCTTCAGGACTTCCAGCAGTTCCAACAATATCATATCCTTTCCAAGCTGCTAACTGACAAGCTGTAATAATTAATATTCATTAATATTCTCATGATATTAGACCTGCCAGACCGACTCCTCCGGATGCTCCATGGATCAAAATGCGCGAATTGACCTGTATAAAAAATTTGATGCTATAATGGGTATTACGTGAAGATGTCCTTTTAGAAAGAGTGCTCTATAGGCTGTGAAATAAGGAACTCCGAGAGCCGCACCTTCAGTGAAAGAAATATCTGAGGGATTTGTAAGCGAAGCACTTTAAAACCTACGTTCCGGTAATGGAAAGACACGTGTAGTGACTATGTATTCCGCAGCACTGCCTTGTTTTTCAGATAAAAACCAAACTTTTTCCCCCTTTTTCAGATTCTTAACAGCTAAACCGACCTAAAAAGTATATAAGACCGTTTTTCATACCTCTTCAACAGTTCCAGCTCCATCTCTTCCGGGAATATATGGAAGTGTGGGGAGAACTCCGTATTGTCCAGAACGTATGTAGGTATCAACTGGGTTGACGCCTCCAGCAGATACTTTTATCAAAATCTAATTTTTCTTTAATTACATGTCAACCGAACTTGTTCCGGAATTTCGATTTTTGGAATATCACAAGAAGTTGTAATCTGAATGTTGCCAGGAGGTCCAAATGCATGAATACAAGCTGCTCTCATCATTATCGGGAACCGCAGAACAAAAAAATTAGAAGAGATAGAAAACCTTTTTTCTTTTTTCCAATTCAACAAACAAATAAGAAAAAAAAATCGTTTGACAGTGAAACTTTTATTTTGGATATCTCGTGGTCATTCCAGGAAATGTGCTCTAGTGAGACGCGAGGCGGCGAAATCTCTCGCGTCTGCTGAACAAATTCTGAGATCGATTTCATTTTTGAATTTATTTTTATTTTCTTCTATTAGTTTTTGTTTTCGACTGACATATCAAAACAGAAGCAAATGCTAAGTATTGCTTTCATGGGATACGAAGGTAAGAATCCATATACAGCATATAATTTTCAACTTATTAGTTCGTTTCTCATAACTTTGTTTTTACCTTGTTCTTGTTTATAATTTTTTTATTTCAGGTTGATTAAACATAGATCATTTTGAGTAAACTATGGGTATGTGTACTTGTTCTTTTTTTTTATATCTTTCAGTCGATGTACCGAGGAATTTTCGCCTTTTAGAAGAACTTGAAGATGGACAAAAAGGTAAAGGTGATGGAAATATCTCTTGGGGACTAGAAGATGATTCTGATATGACTCTTACAAGATGGACTGGGACTATTATTGGACCGCCAAGGGTGAGCTCATGTAGTTTTCATAGTTTCGTTTTTTAGACACCATATGAATCGCGCATCTACAATTTGAGGATCGAGTGTGGACCAAATTATCCTAAAGAACCACCAACGGTTCGTTTCACGACTAAGATCCATATGAATGGAGTAAATCAGAGCAATGGTGTTGTAAGTTCTTTCTTGTAATTTTACATTTATGTAGATTGATAAACGTAATCTTGGAACTCTTCGCGGCTGGAATGTTAATTTCATGATTAAATCTGTTTTGGAGGACATTAGAAAGAATATGATGACTGCAAAGGAAAATATGAAACTGCCCCAGCCTTCAGAAGGGGCAACCTTTTAGTGTGAGTATTCTTGTTACATTTTTACCGTTACCAGCCGGCCGCGCCTCCGGTCCGGCTTCCCTCTTTTTTTTTTATCGAACATGATTTTATCCCATGTCTTTCCAATACAAACAACGATTACCTTTCTAATTTATGTGCAAGAAATATTGTAATACTATGGAGGAGGGGGAGGATAATTTCAATACGACAAAGGGGGAATGGGAAAAGAATTTCATTTTTTGAACATATTTTAGAAAGCAGGATTTTTAGCCTTAAAGTACGGAGTTCTGCGCGAGAAAGCACGGGAATAAACGATATAAAGCTGCGGAGGGCGAATATGTCACATTGTCTCTTCCGTCTTGACTCTCATGTTTTGTCAGATTGTAAACTTTGAACTATGGCCATAGTGCTAATTTTTCCTTATCAACGACTGGAAGTACTTGACGGATATCAGCACCGAGAATAACAATTTTGCTGCTAAATCGGAGGGATGTCCTGTTAACTAATGTCTTTTAACAGTTTGTCCAGAATATCTTTAGCCTGCGTCCAATTTGTTTTGTTCTCGATACTCTTATACTCGATACCGATAAATTTTTTTGAAGTTATATTCACTTTTTACCAATTGATCAACAATACTAAATCAAATTAGAGTATAGGCTGCGCTTAAATTGGCTCCACGTTGAACAAAATGATCCAGGAATTTTTTTATAGTTCTTCAAGGTTATCTCAGCATGGCATAGAACATATGAATAAACCGCGAAATTCAACCAGTTGTAAAACTGCTTCTAGTAATTCCTCTAGTAAAAAAAGTAAAAAGTGAATAGAAGGTTAGTAGTCATTCACGTTCGTTGTATTGAATACTTTCTGGAATCTCGTAGTAGTTATAATTTCTGGCATCTGGAACAGCGCTTGAGAATGGAATGCCATTAATTCCTAGGTAGCATTCAACTTGAAAAAATCTCTGGGTTCGGATCTGACTTAGTGACAGGTGGTTGAAGCATTTCCACCACAGTGGCGATTTACCGTGAACCAGAAAAATCGCAATGCTCTGAAAAAGTTCCTGTATTAGGAAATTCCGATATGAGATTCTGGATATGTTTTCGCGGATCCACTTCCAGTTAGGATTGCACGTAATGAGAAATAAATTGCCATTTACGAAATATGGCCTTTATGTTTTGATATTTGAATGCATATTCTTTGAACTTCCTTAGAAGCTCGATGGAAGCACGACTCTTTCCCAGAGATCCTTGTGAAGGAAGTCGAGACCACGTATGTAAGTGACGGCTGATATCGATGACCATTTTGACTGTAGCCCGCCGTTTCAAAATTTTTTTCTTTAACAACTTCATTCATCATATTGAAGGATTTAGCGCAAGGGTTGTAGTGGAGAATAATCTCCGAACGTACCTGGAACAGTTGTTGTTCAAGATGCTCAAGACGGATAACGTTTGCAGTATTCAGGTAGTAAAACTGGCGATAAGACTCCTAATTGGGTATTTTCCGCTATTTTCAAAAGGCTATTCCTCCTTTTCCTTATTTTCGTCTTGGTACCTAATTGTAATCGGTAACAAAATAAAAAAAACAAATATTCAATGAATGAAGAAATTATATAAAACATTCATTTTCTGTTTTACGGACGTTTTTCGTAGTGTTAAGCTGTATATTGTAAGCGTCATAAACTTTTTTTTATTGACGTTACCTAAATGTATAATATAATGATCTTTTAGATGATCTTTTCTGAACACTAACATCCGCCGGTTTATCCGCCTATCTGGTCCATTCTCTTCATCGATTTGTTCCGAATTTTAAGTTAAAGATTTGTAGCTGCGTTAGCCTTCTCATAAACGGTTTACTGGTTTGTTAATTGTCGCTACTTCTGATTTTATAAAGTTTTACTTATAACTTGGTTAATTTTCAAATGTAATTCGTTTAATATTTAAAGCAACTTTCTCATTTATTTATTAGTTTAGATAGATATGGATGTGGAGCCATCAACTAGTAAATATTCTGCCATGGAATTTGGTAAGTTATTATAAATCGTTATCTTTTTTTAATTCAGAATCAGCGCTTGTTTTATATAAAAGCTTATGTAGTGGAAAGTTTGCTCGTTTGGCGAGCAAATTGGAGAGAGAAATGGATGGTTTAGGAGTAGGCATACATTTATTATTTTTTTAAAGTTTAGATTGTTCCGAAAAGAATTGATTATATGGGAAACGAACATTCTCAGTCCTTAAAAGAATATGTATGTTAGTTATTGTTTCTTATGATTTTCAGCTTCATATAAGACCTTGGTCTACTATCGGTACGGCTGAATCTCTTCTCATTGAAAAGCAAAGAAGTACAAAGATACTTCTTGATGCAAAAAATCAGAAATGCTTAAATGCTTTCCTAAATTCATCCTTACCAAACAATAAAAGCGTTAATATCATGCAGTAAGCTTATCATTTTTTTTATTTCAATGACTTTTCAGACTATTGAATAAGCGATCAATTGGTATCAATATATCTGACAAAAAATTCCATGATATTCAAATGATTGAACATTCACTTATGTATCAATATCGAATTCTGGGACATATAGATAAAACTTATAATGTTAGGTTTGATAGAACCGGTCGGTATATTATAACGGTCAGTATAACAAGTATTTTGTAACTGTTTTTTAGGGTTCTGATGATGCCTTAATTAAAGTGTGGGACCTTAACTCAGCCATGTTACGTTATTCATTTCGTGGACATCCTTCTCTTGTTGTTGATATGGATGTTTCATTTTGTAATCAGTTTATAGCATCTGTCGGCAATGATAAAATTATAAGGTTTAAACATTTTTGTTTTTTATTTTATTTTCTAGAATATGGTCTTTTCAATCAGGAGCTCAAATAGAAGTCTGTCGGCATCACACTAATGCGGTTGCAGCTATTTCTTTTTTGCCTAAAATTTATGGCAACAAACGATGGCTAGTATCATTTGCAAATGACTGTAATATCATTTTCTACGAATTTGATGAGGAACTCAAACAATTCAAGTATTTTCTTTCTTTTTTTTTAACTTTTAGTGATCGCGCTTTAATCTTCAATGTTCGTACTGCTGTCGGATTAAAAGTTCTCAGTGGAACCCATAGTTCTTGTGGAAACTGGGTTGCTGCAGGAGATTCACACGGCTCAGTACATCTCTTCCGTTTTCAAGAGGAAAACTATATTGTGGACACAGATTTCAAGGCATTACCGGTATTAGAATATTTGATTTGATTCTGCTTTGTTTAGGTTCAAGAAAAATTAGATACTTTAGAATGGTCTAACACAGGTATTTCTTTTGTTGTTAGCAGCTCCCGGCATCATGTGGGCAGAATATGGCGATACATCGATAGTTCATGGAATTATTTGGATTTTTCTCCTCACATGTTAATTTCTAGTATTTTTTAAATTTATTTAAATTTAGTCCTGATATTTCAAGCATTCTCCAGTCTACTAAATTGAAATATGGTATTTGTATGGCTATTTGGAGTTTAGACGATTCCTTTATAATAGTTTCTGGAACAGATTTTAAAAGTATTTTATAATACAAATGGCAAACTTTCTAGTTCGCGTCTTCGATGCTTATACAGCGGAACAACGTTTTTGTCTAGAAGGTCATAAAGCTGAAGCTTTTCATCTTAAAAGCCATCCAATACATGAAAATGTATTTGTCTCTTCAGCTCACGATGGCTTTGTGATAGTATGCCTCTTTTTTTTCTTTTAGTTATATTATAGGTTTGGGACATTGAACAAGGCAAAATGTTAAAGAAATTTACTAACGAAGCTAGTGATGGTGATGGAGATGTTATATCATCGGCGATATTGGATTGTTGTTTTTCGCCAGATGGAACTAACCTTGCAATCGTTGATGATCTGGGTAGACTAACCGTGTATGGTTTTGGAGGAAGCGACAGATATAAAACGCCAAAGGAACAGTTCTTTTCTAATGACTATGAGTAACTACGTTTAGCTTGCTCTATTTTAATAATTTTAGACTTATCGATATTGATGAAACAGAATTTCCGTTAGATTCTGTAACTGGGCTTGCACCACATTTAAACAATCCGCCATGGTTAGTTGATTTACAGCATACTCCTCACGAAGAGAAATGGCAGAGAAAGGTGCCTGGACGCGAAGTATGTTTTTTGTTTTATTTTCAATAACTTTTTGTAGTTGGAGAAAGATAATCTAGAGTGTGCATGGTTGACTCGGGCAGTTGCTCCAAAATTGGATGAAGCGATGCTAAATGTATGGACAGCAAAGCTAAAAGATTTATATTTGGAACGAGAAGAGCATCTTATCAATAATGACAGTCGTTTGAAAGCATATAAATTGCCAGGAAGTGAAGAACCAGTAGTAGTAAAAAGTACAACTTCAAGAAGACGAGCGCTTCCCACTTTTGAAGAAGCTGTTCGCGAACAAGAGCAGCGTCACCTTCAAGATAATCTTTTTAACTATAGAAGCGAAGATGATGCTGACTATGAAGAGTAAAAGATTTCCATTTATTAAATTCTTTAGTGTGTCCAGTTCTGGAGATGAGATTAAAGATGATCCCGGAGATTCGTCTGATTCTGATAATGCCGATGAAGATTTTGGTGAAGGGGAAGGGAAAAATGAACAAGAAAAGGTTACCTTATCAAGATTTGATTCAATTATAGATTAAGACAGTAACCACATCATCTGGCCGCAGAGTCCGCTCCCGCAATATTGCTTATAATACACAATTTCCACAAAGAACATCTCGGAGGAGTAGGCGTAACGCTGGAGAAGATATTGCAACAAATGATGAAGGAGGACAAAGCTCACAGCATCAGAATGCACTTGAAGAAAGCCCTTCGGCTTTCCAGCAAAAGCCTGCAAAATCTAAAAGGAAAAGTACTAAACAAGCTAAAGGTAAAATTATAGTGATAATATTACGATATTCTAGATGAAGTTCTGAGTATTTTTCCTTTCAGTATGCAGATAGTAAAACCCAAAAGATTTCCTTATGTACCACAACCCGGAGATAAAGTTGTTTACTTCAAGCAAGGGCATATGTCTTATCTCAATATTGTTCAAAAATGGAATATTTATCCTGTTTCATCTAAAATGTATCCTGAGTAGGTCATACAATTTTTGACATTTATTTTCATAGCGTAAATTTAAAAGTAGAAGAATTTTGTGTAGTTGATGAAGTTAAGTACACAAGAAAGCCTTATCGTCTGACAAATATGCTTCTTTCGCAATTGAATAAACATGGTGAGCGCAGTGGTATTATTTTTAACGTTAGGCAAGTAAACCTATTGCTTTTTTAAAATTCTATCTAGGTTACATGATCTTCAAGATTGCCCTGATTTTATTATTCTTAGACAATTTTATGATAATGAAATGACAAACCCTTTACAAGAAGGAGATGAAATGGAAGCAATAATTGATGGATCGTGGTGGACTGGAACTGTGAGCAAGCGCCAAGCTCATAGTGAAGAATTTCCAACGTAGAATTTATATATTAATTTAGTGCTTTTTAAGATCCCAATGGAACTGTTTATCTATTCGTTGGGATAATGGGGATGAGGATGTTCTATCTCCATGGGATTGTCAAGTGAAAACCCCATTCAGAAAATCTGGAACGCTAGCTACTGCTGAAGAGGAGGTTAGGTATGGATCTTACTCTCCAGTGGAGGATGATTGGCCAGGAGATGGCAATCCGTCCACAGTTAGAGATGTAGTATCATTTAATTCCCTATTTAATTATTTTAGATGCATTGTAAAAGGCTTTATGCAGCTGTGAATGAACTTAGCTGCTTAGATACCGTAGTGCCCTTTGCTTATCCGGTGAACTTGAGCGAATTTCCTACTTATGCACTCTGTGTGGACTACTGTATTGATCTTCAAACCATTGGTGAACGCCTCAAATATTTCTATTATCGGTATTCAAAAGTTTATGCTTTAATTTTTTTTTCCAGAAATCTCAAAGCGGTTCAGCATGATATTCGTTACATCGCTGTTGCAGCCGAGCAATTCAATGAATCTACCAGCGTTATTGTTAAAAATTCGAGGAGATTAGTTGAGGCTTTGATTCGTTTTTCAAAAGACGAATCTTTGGATCCAAAGAGTATAATTCAACTATATGATAGTTTGTTTGATGTTTCTGATGATGAAATTGTTGAATATCGACAAAGAGATTCTAAAGGTGTGTTTTCGTTTTCGTAATTTCTTCAAATATTGTCACGATATGTGATTTTGATTTGTTCAGAACTTGCTGAAATTATAAAAATAGCGGCATCAAACATGGAAAATACTACAAGTGAAGCTGGGTGGATAAGGGATGCGCGTAGTATTCTCGAGTCAATATTTAAGCATCGCAGTGCTGCTCAGTTCTGGGATAAAACTACATCGGATAACCACGTATTTTTTTTACTTTTATTTTAATTTGTTGAAGGCTTTATGTGTCGCCCTTAATGATAGCGGAGATCTCAAATCAGTGTTGGATGAACTTCATTTATTTTCTCATCCCGAGGGGGTAATTTTACAATATTTTTTTGATACAGTTTTTAGATTATAAAAAAGGTTGGCACAATTATGGATGCATGTAGGGAAGCAATTGATGATCCACGTTCTAGGGTGAGTGAAACGTTTACTCTAATTTTTTTAGTTGCATCATAGTATTAATCAAGTCATGAACATAGTTGAGCAGAAAATGAAAACCATTGTCGATGAGTATAATCGTATAGTAAATACAACATCTACTATCTATAGAAGTTTAAGAAAAAGAGTTAAGAAAAATAATGTTTATCAAACGCGAAGGTAAAATATTGTTTTACTTTGTATTTTATAGCGTCACTCATGATGAACCCAGTACTAGTCGAACTGTTCGACTTAATTCGCCATCGGATCATGGATTACAAAAGACAAAAAGAATTACTAGATCTAATGCAAGTTTGTCTAATTCGAGGGAATCAACCGCAGAAAGAGATGGTCCAGGTAGAGCGTGGTTTTTAAAGAATAAATCATGCTATAGCATTGAGCAGAAAAAAGATACCAGGTTCTACCGATTCTTCGGATCATGTAGGATCGGATCACACTGAGGTGAGAGAAAAAATCTGTTGTATTTTTCCAGTTTATGGACAAAAGCGAATTATCAACTAGTAAACGTAAAAAACAAAAGCGCAATGAAGAGCTGCAACATGAATTAATGGAATTGCAAGAGGATGAAGAGGAAAGGTTAGAAAGTAGAAGACTTGTCAAAAAACGTAAGAGAAAACATAGTTGTTCGAGTGGCAGCGATTTTGATGGGGGTAAGCAATTTATAAAATAAACTGATTTTTTTTGAAGATTCAAATGATTCGATGGCAACTCGTTTTCGTCGTCCACAACGAAGTATGCGAGCACTCTCGGGGCGCCGTTTCTATGATAATTCGGATGATGAGGAGGTCACCAACGTTAGTTCATATGGTAGAGTCAGACGTTCTCGACGATTTGACTAGTTTTATTGTGTCTAATAACTGAATTGAGATAATCATCCAAAATGTGACCTCTTTTATCATATCTCTTTATAAATATCAAATTAATAATCTCATTAGGGATCTCCTCTAAAACCTAATGTCTTTTATTCTCACTTTCGGGTATAGAAATAAACTATTGCATTATTATGTATACTTTGTTATGGGTATAACTCGCCGTTATATCTTTTTACTTATTTTTAAATGTTTATCTTCCTTCTTGGTTACAATGGAAAGCCGAGGTGCCTTATATTACGCAACAAGTGAAGAAGCATTATGGGGAGTATCGTCATCGGGAAAAGGTGAATATTTCTATTCCTTAAGTTATTTCTAGGTAGACAATTACAGTGACATCGAAAGTTGTAACGAAAATATTTGTAAGGATGATCAAGTATCTAAAAATGAATGGCGTTCTTGGGTTAATATTGGTAACTTTTTTTTAATCGTTTCTTCATTTTTTAGATAAATTATTTTTTAAATGTATGTGGAAAGGATGTCATTTTCAAATGAATAATAACAAAACGAAGTTGGAAAATCACATTGCTGAGCATTTTAATTCGCTAACATCAGTTGGTTAGTTTTTTTTTAACTTGGAATTATTTATTTCCGATGAAATATATCAATGTCCGATTGATGGATGTAACTTCTCTACATTAATTTATAGTTTAATACGAAGTCATATTAGTATGCACGTACATCATGCTTATCTTCAAATGGCTGGTTTGATTTATTTGAAAAAATCGAATGATTTGCAAACAATAAAAAAGTAAGCTAAGGTTTATAATTGAACTGCTATAGTTGCGGTTTTTCGTCCCTTCTGCAGATGGAATATGACGGATTAGATTTGAATTGTTGCTGGGAATATTGTGATGTAAGCGAAAAATACTCAAAAATTCCCTGTTCAGGCAGTTTTTGAAGAAGCTACTTCGTTTTATGATCATATTACTCAACATATAGATTTCTGTGATAAAACAGGAATAAGTAATTCTTTTCAATGCGGATGGCAATGTTGTAGTAAAGAATTCAAAAATAAAGGCGACTTTCGGTACGAGTCAATGTTAAAGTTATCTGTTTAGAAAGCATGTCAGTCGCCATGTTGGTTTGAAGAAATGTGCTTGTCCCTTCTGTGGAGCTTGGATGAATAGTTGGGAGAAACTAAATTTGCATTTAAAAAGGAAAATAGAATCAGACCAATTTGTAAGTACCATTTGTCTATTTCATTTTTCTTCAGAAGTGCTTGCAATGTCATAAATGTTTTGCTGATGAAGTCATGCTGTCACACCATATCCAAAAGCATATTTTCAATGAGAAATGCGTTCTTTGCGGTGTTCTTTTTCATTCAAAATATGAGTTGGACAGGTTTGTGGCTTAGTTTGTAGCATATTTTTAGACATATGCAATCGATACATTGTGAACCGAAGGATAGGAATTATGTATGCGATCATTCAGGATGTGGAAAAGTATTTTTTACTCTTGTAAGCTGAAATTTTTTAATATTCTGTTCATATTAAGGTTCATTTGGTGCAGCATAAGCAGTCGCATGAAATTCCTCAATTTAAGTGTAAATATTGTACAAAAAAATTTGTTTTTCGAATTCAACTTAATCGACATAAACGTCATGATCATTCGGTTTGTAATTTTTATAGAATTATGCTTAATTTAGGACATGCGACAATCGCAACCTTACCAATGTCATATTTGTTCTAAAATATTTAATGCCGGTTCTAACCTTGGATATCACCTTAAAAAAAAACATGAATTCAAGGTTCCTGACGGGTTTCATAGGTTCACTTATAAACTATGCAGTGATAACGTTTATCGTATATGTACATTAAAAATAACAAGAGACTTTATTAACGAGTAATTTTGGATTATTTTTTAATTAATAAATGGTTTAATTAGCGGAGATTTTAGTTATTGCTAAACAGTTGTTCTTTATTGATATTTAGTTTTTATACAACTTCATGTTTTTTGAAGATGATCTCAAAACGGATGCTATATGAATTGCCGAGAGCAATTATGATGCAAACAAAAAGGCGAATATTGTCCGCACCTTTCAATCTAGATAAGGTTGGTAAAATTATAAAACTTTTATTTTCATAGGACTGGGCATTAAGACATCAAGAATTGTTGAAACTTGGACTTGGTGGAGATTATGAATGGATTAGTGCTGTACAAAAGAAATTTATCGGAGGTGTTGCAAGGTTTGCATATTGTTATTTTTTTTCATTGTCGAACAGTGCTGTTGATGTGGATGCAGCAGTTTGCATTGCTGATCAACGTGATCAAATCAATGATGTTATTGAACTAGTCTACAAATTGAGACACTCCGAAAATGCAGCGGATATTCTACCGTCCACTGAATATGCGCTTGTGAGGCTATTATTGAAACATGAGCCAGAACTCATTTTCAAACTTGCAGAAGACACTGTATGTTTAATTTGTTTCTAATTGCTATTATTTTTTTAGATAAATTATGGAATTTTTATGTCTGATCACTCCGCGTGTTTAGCTATTGACTATTTTCTCAAGCGAGATAATATACAAGGTATATGTGTGGAAACACTATTAATTATTTCAGGTGCTGCTCGTTTGGCTAGTTGGGTAATGTTGCAAGAAATGACGAAAAATGAACTTTTAAATGTTTTAGGTTTGTTTTTAAATTCTATTTTTTAATACTTTTAGTTCTATATTCGTGTTTACGATGGACAGAACTACCTCTCTCTGAACAAACATTACCATCCGAGGATAAAGAAGAAGATGGAAATGAAGAAGAGGTCTGTTTTTTTTAACTATAGAAACATTTTTCACAGAAAACTGTTAAATTTCCTTGGTTGAAAAATCCTTATTTTGATGGACATTTTGACATTAATGATTCTACACACCTCGTGGGAAAAACGCTCCTTTGGGTATCAAGAGATTGTACAGCAATTTCTGATGATATGCGGAACTCACTGAAATTATTAGGAGCAGTTCTTTACGGCAGGTATGATGTTTGTTAATCAAGAAGTTATCGCTTTCCCATATTGCTTCATATTCTGTTATTGATTATATTAGGTTCGATATTGCTAAATCAGTGGCTTCTTCTTCAATCATTGGTTCAATTTCTTCTTTAATACAAGAACGTTTAACGCCAGCAGAAGGAGTTGAAATTCCAGAAGAACAAAAAAGTTTATTAATTGAACTTGAGAATTGTTCAAAAGGAGATAAGAAGGCTAGCGAAATGATTCTAGAAGTTATAAGAGAGGTTTTTTTTTTGTTTGGAGATTACTTTGTTTCAGCTACAAGAAAAAGAGGAAATGGCCTTGATGAAAAAGCAAACCGAAGATTTCAGGTTTTGGAATAAAAGAAGGCAAGAATTAGTTAAAGCCCAAGCGGAAAGAGTTCTGCTCAAGGTATTTAATCAAATATTAGTAGTTTTATATTTTTAGATACGTTCTGAAGAGATTGCTAAAGAGATGAAAGACTTAGAAAAACAAAATGAGAAGTTATTTTTCTTTGAAAATCGTCTTAAATGGGAGAAAAAAGCTGCCGAGAATAAACAAATTGAAGAGGAATTTGCTGCTTCTAAAAGAGCTGCTGCTAGCATTGTTTAGATATTTTAGGCTGTTATACATAATTTGTTTTCTGTTACTGATTGTTATATAAAATATATTTCTATCTCTAAGGTACTGTTCTGCAGTTTTTTTTCAACTTTTCATATCTATTTGCATTTTTCCTATTTACTACTGCTTATTATTAGTTAATGTCGCACAGAGTCAATCATGTTAGAGTAAAAGAGCTGGAAAGCCGATGTAGATTAGGTAAGCTTTAAGGAAGAGTAAAATATAAAGATATTTCAGTAGCAGAAAGAGTAACGGAAAGTGTAAGAATTTTGGATCATGATCCATCTCTAGCAATGTATAGACTTCAAGGTAGGGATAGATTTCATTGTAAAAATATCATTAGAACATGTTGGACGAAGCATTCCGGGTCTTGTACAAAGAAAAATACTACTTACCCAGCAGGCCCATATTCAATCTGGGGTAATGTTTGATCTCGAAAATGCTTTAAGGTATTTCTATTTTCTTCATTTCATCCAATACTAGCACGGTGGAGAATATGAAAAAGGCTTCGGATAGTTTTGAGAACTGCATCGAAATGTTACGGTCCTGCATGAAACTGGATATAGTGAGCAGTCGAAAAGGATCTGAAACTACTTTGAAAGGACGAAGCAAATCCCTTCACGATGTTTCAAGAAAACCAGCAGCCGAAGGAACTTGAAAAATATATTTATTGAAAAGTCTTCTCCTATTGTCTTCTATCGACGGCAGTACATTTCACTCCGTCACATTCACAAATGGTGTGGAGTTCGTCTCCCTCTACCCAGCGCGTGATCAGAGAATCCTTGTCTTCCTTCTGAACTTCTTTTTCTTATATTCTAGGTCAAACAACCTTTATCGCTCGTTGCCGATGGCTCAACTTCACCCCTTCGATAGTGATGGTTGACATCATCTTACGTCCATCCGGAGTTGTCTCCTCTGATTCTTGTCCAACTCGAAATGTAAATGAACCATTTTTCACTGTTGAATAAAAAAAATATGTCCACGTACCGTCACCCTGACTATTTTTGGCAATAGAGTTGACTTACATTGTTCCGGAATTCAACGGAAGGAGTAGCAGTTCCTGCTACCTTTCGAAGCAAAAAAGAAACACCACAAGCCTTCAGATACGCATCAAAGTCATCCGATTTCTCCTGTTTCCACTTGCCTTCGAAGGTTTCCATCTCTAAAATATCTTAACAGGAATAGAGTGGAGGAATGACGAATGACACAGGCGGAGACGCGTTTCGTGTCCTGTCTTATCAGAACAATAGTCGATAGGGGAACCTTTGATTCGTTAGTTTTCCCCTACAAACAGGTTGATTCAGTGGACTTGATTCTTTATCGAAGGAATTATTCTTATAATGGAAAGACATCTCATGAGGTATCAATCAGTCGTTTGTCCTTTGAGTTAGTGGTCATGGATATGATTTTCTTTTCTCTTGAAAAGGAAATAATCTGTCTGAGATAAAACAAAAATGTTAAAAATATTTGAAAAAAAGACAAGACTACCAGTACTTCATAATATAGGTGACTCTTTTTGAGTCTTTCAACTTCTTCATCATCTTCATGTATTATTTATATCTGATATAAGTGTTCTGGTATGAACGAAACAAAACAATTCTCTCCTGATTCGAGGGAGTCAGACGGGAGATTACTTCAATCGGCCGTTTGTTCTTCATAGAGAACTCAGTGACAGCGATGAAGAAGATAGATAGAGCCGGCCGTGTTCATGTCTTCGCCACTCTTTCCCTCTCAACTATATCTTTACATCTCATCTGCTTATTGGTCTGCTTATTTGTTCCTGAAAGAAGAGACGACGGAAGTGACCGGCAGTGGCTACGGACAGACACGTTCCTTCTACTTGTGATCGACTGGGCGAATCCTTCGGGAGTTGGGTCATAACTGCCCGAAGGCACACTCCTCCAAGCCAGCCAAATATTGTTTTTGGGCGCCTCGTCGCGCAGTCTCCCTAATCGACTTTGCTTTCTTCACACTTCTTCCAATTCCCGTTCCGGGGCCAACACCTCTCCCAGGTGTTTTCGGAGGGGTACTATAACTTCAATAAAGTCCCTCTTCCTTTTAACAACCTTTTTTTTGAAGGAGAAACTTGCTCTATCAGGTAGCCCCAATCTGGCCTTAACGACTTCAATAAAGTCCATTTTGCCCTCGAGAATATTCCCGCTTCATCTTTGCTCTCAATGTTTTTTGTGACTCAAGTCTTTGGGGCCATTGTTGGTTGCCCTTCTTTGAGGTAGGTCGCCCCTTTTGACTCGAACAATTACTTTCTTCTGAGTCGATTAAACTCCATTTCCCGTATTCTCGTAGAGACCTTTGTTTCCTCGATGGAGGTACGAGTTTTGATTGCCGACGGAGCACTCCCTTTGAAAGAAGAATGCGACCCTTCTTTTTATGCATTCACCGAAAAAGTTTCTCCTTCTCCATCCTGGTTTAATTGTTGTTTCCCTCTCTTCTCTCATTTTCAAATTACAGTCTTTCGATGTTATGGCGATGACTTCTCCCAATGTATCGTCTGCTTCTCCTTCTGTTAGTTGTAAGTTCCCTTTCTTCCCTGATAAGTATATCTTAGAATTTTCCGTGGTCTTCGTCTCTCGGCTGGGCCGGCTGGTCACCCTGGACCCCATGTTCCAAATCAGTAAGGCGTCTCCTAAAACCGAATTGTCAAAAAAGAGTCGTTAGCGAGTCTGTGTCCTTTTGTTCTTCTTCGCCTTTGAATTTTGTTCTCCTCTTCCAGGTTTTTATTTGTGAAGAAATGAGGGGAATCGTCGAGAAAGACCCTTTCTTTTTTTCAGTGTGGAGGCGGCGTTTCCCAACAGCTTCGTCGATGTCTGGAGGAGCGATGCTCCGGTCATTCCGTCCGGTATCGTGTTTGCAATGTTCTGGTCAGTTGTCATGTTTTCCTCAAAAAGAGCAAGAAGTATGCTAATGGCCGAATAGTGGAGTCGGCAGGCCGTCGATTTGACTGAAGACTCCCCTGGGCAGACTTTGAATTCTTTGAATTTCAGGATTGTGAGAAGCCATCGCGATCGACGAGGGATACAGTTTGTAGTGGAGAAATCATTCTCTCCAAACAACAGGTCCATATCTCCTCCTCCATTATCATTCTTCTTCAGTGCGAAGTCGTCTGCAAATCTCGCTCCACGGGTACACAATTTCTTTGGCGGGTAGCTGATGGGACTCCGTGTCAAGCGGCCAGTACACGAGCTGTCTGTAGTCAGGGATCTTGTCAAGTCGTCGGCTGTGACGATATCGTCGGATCTTCTCTTCGATTTGACGCCTGTGGTGTCTGTGGAGGAAGAGGGGATACTTGTGATAGTGCTCAATTCGTCTGGAAGGAGTCTGGTCCGTCCCATTTTCTTTCTCCTTTATTCTTCTCTTCAGGTGAATTTACCCCTTGTGCGGGTAGTTGTGACGATGCGCAACAAGCCACTCGCGAGTCCCGATCAGTGTCTGTTTGTGTCAATGCCAACACAGGTCGTGTAGTCCCTGAACGTCTCTGTGCGGATCGTCTTCGTCCGAAACCGAAAATTCGTCTCTGTCCCCCTCTCATTTGTCCATCCAGGTATCTCCCCCCTCCTATCTTTTTTTTCTTTCTATTCAAATCCCTCCCTTTTCAGTTGTCGGTGAGTTTTCTCCCATGACGGTAGTTACGGTAGGCGCATGGTTTGCCCGACTGGGATGGCTTCCGTTAGCTGACTAACAATCTGCTGTGTTACTTCTTTCCCTCCTTGCCTATTCTAATTCTTTTCAGTTGGCTGGCTTCTGACTGGACCGAGTGTCAACCTCCCTGCGGAGGAGGAGTTCGTACTCGATCCGTCTACTGTGTTCATAAGACAGCTGCTCATTCAGTCAACGTTCCTGATTCCTTCTGTGCGAATCAGACCAAGCCAGTAGGGCGATAGAAAAGATTTAGTCCTCTCTAGGTATCTGAAGAGACGTGTGGAGACGTGACTTGTGGTCACTGGCAAACTGGCCGATGGAGCAGATGTACGGCATCGTGTGGACAGGGACTCCGAACCCGATCGGTGAGGGGATAGCTCCTTAGCTGTCTCAAATGACAAATAGCCAGCAGATGTTCGTGTCCTTTTCAGGTGGAATGTATGGGTGGAACAGACTGTGGGGAGTCTCTTCGTCCTCCGTCAGAAGATCTCTGCTATGTCGGTGTCCCTTGTCCGTTAGCTGAAGCACAAGCACTGACGATGAGTAATGATGACCAGAAGTGAGTCCAGGAAACTAGTCGTATACATGGCCCTCGTCGCCCGTGACCTTATACTTTTTAATCCCTTCGAATCCGACTATTTCTGTCATCTGAAGGGCCGAAAAGTGGCGCGTAAGCAGTGGCAATCCATCAAGGAACGCCTTCTTGAGGCTCCGCCTCTCGACCCGCCCAGGCCACGAGGTGATCCCTCGAAATTCATCCCTTCCTATGATTACTGACTATATTGTTTATTGGTCTCTCATTGTCAGTGGAGTCAGGGCTGCCTTGTAAGTTCTTCTTTACCCTTCTATACCCTTCCAGTCTCTCCTTCTACTTCTAGAGTTCCTTTTAAGTCTAGAGAGGTCCTATTTGGTATTGAACAAGTCAGATATATTTTTGTAGGAAAAAAATACACCTGATTGTAATAGGATTACTGACCACTTAGAGAGTATTGCGCATCACGATTGTCGGCCCAATAAAACACTCGAAGCGCGATTTTCGGGCCCGAAACAGCCTCCGGCAGATGGGAGAGTATAGCAGATTTATTATCAGACCTATTGATACATATAGGGTAGTCTTTTTAAATACTCCAGTCTCGTTTATGGCAAGGATGAAATAGCGAGCTATCCAGACATGACAAAGTTTTCCTTAGGGGCTCATCGACCTATGCCCTTGTCGAACTTCGGTTTTACCCATAGTACTCAGGACGTTTCTTTTTTCTTTACTTAAGTATTCCCTTCAAAGTGCGGTACTTTTCCGTCGTTCGGTGCGATAATGAGAGTCGCGAGTGGACAGCTCGACGATTACACAGACGAGATTATGGAAATGGTCATTCTGTCGATTGTCATCCAATTATCATCTAGTTAGGCAGACTGATTATCAAAGGAAGAAAAGATAGATAGAGGGAACTGTGTGTACCCAGCGGTCCCCTTGAACTTATCTCCCGTCGCGTGGCCACGGCTTCTGGTCAGGCCTTTGTCGGCAGAGAGCACATAATCTAGTGGCGTAACAAATAGCTGACATCGGGGACTGATCCCTCGGGAAGACTTTTCCCCTGCTTTCATGACCATCCAGCCTCTCCAGGGATTGCCTATTAAATCTTCTTTTTTTCAGTGTAGATTGGGGTGAGCGACGACTGCTGGATGGCTCATCATACAGTCCATTGGATGGAGGAGGAGGACACTCACCGCGGTAAGAACCCGAAGGGACTAATAGAGGGGGGACAATGGCAACACTTGAGGGTGCGAATTTGGGACATTAAGAACAAGCTGTCGTCCATAAACAGATACATCTCGTAGTCGCCCGAGTGCTTGGCAACCAGAGGAAAGTGCGAAGACTGCTGGATAAAATATGAGATGTTCGTCGGATTGGAATCATTCGCCTCGATGGACCCGACGGATATTCGAGCTTTCAGAATAGTCCCTGGCCCTTGGTCCGATTGTTCGACTACATGTGGAGCTGGTGTTCAGAGTAGGGTAGCCGACTGCATCGCCCTCCATCCCATCACTGCCCATGTCATCAAACTACCATTCATCGAATGCCAATCACTATCTCAACCAACACTTTTTCAACCGTGTGAAATCAAAGCCTGTCCACTACAAGAAGATGCTAAACTTCCTCCAGTTGATGCTGCTCCCTATCGATGGGAGCACGGAGAATGGTCTCCTTGTTCGGCCTCCTGTCTTGGAGGAAAAACAAAGGCACAGCTGAAATGTGTAGAGGCAGCTACCGGCCGTGCGGTTCCTTGGTCGCAATGTGATGCCAGAACTCGACCACCGGAGAAGACGAAGAGCTGTAACCAACAGGCCTGTCCTCCACTATGGCAAGTAGGAGCCTATGACTCGTGTACAGCCAGCTGTGGAGGGGGAGTCAGTACTCGAGCAGTCAAATGTGTCCGACCAGTCAGCCGGTCTGGAGGTATATTGGCTGAGATATGTAATCAATTATATGATTCAGGAGCGGATGCCCATATTGTCCTTCCTGATGGTCAATGCCCTAGTCCTAAGCCTACTCACACCCAGACATGTGGAGCAGTCGCCTGTCCTGCCACCTGGATCACTGGAGAATGGACGGAATGCTCTGCTTCTTGTGGGTCTGGAGAGCAAAGAAGACGAGTAACCTGCGAGGGGAAGGACCCTCGAGGACGTCGGGACAGAAGACCGGAAAAGGAATGTTCTGGAGACAAACCGATCACAGTTCAAATGTGCAGTCTGGGTAGGTTATAATTTTGAATATGATCTGATTGATTATATAGGTTCTTGCGAGAAACCCCAACTATTAAGCAATCGTGTTTTTGAACAGACGGCATCGGAGAAAAAACTGACCATCGGATTAGGAGGAATTGCCCACGTCTGGCAAGGAACCAGTATTAAAGTGAAATGTCCAACGAAGGGATTCAACAAGAAGATGGTATGGTGGGCGAAGAATGGACGAAAGATCAAGAATGACGGTAAGGGATGGATAGAAATCAAAGCAAAGAAGTTCAGCTCATCTAAAAGTTTCTTCCAACGGACATCTTCGAATCTTCCATGCCAGATTGGAAGATGCTGGAGTTTATGAATGTTTCACCGACACGCTGCAAGGGAACATGACTCTCGTTTTCAAATATCGAGAGGACGATCCCCATCGTCTATCTCCTTCAGAAATGATGAGACCCGATCAATCGATGACCAATAAGCCGAATATCAGCTTCATCGAGGGACTCCTCAATGCCAGTACAGATGAGGACGTGGCAATTGAACTGAGAAAGTATGGAGATTTAATAAAGGCCGATTGGAACATTGAACACTGGTCAGACTGTAAGCAATCTACATGTGGCGTATCTGGATACCAGGTAGAAAGCGAAAAGTAAAGCTTAATGTTTTCTAGGCTCGAGGAATCTCCTGCTCCGTTGCGATTGAGGGAACTCATCGACGTGGAGACGACTCCATCTGCCTTGCTCTGGCCGGGAGTAAGCCAGCTGAGACCCGTCCCTGTCATCGAGATGACTGTCCACGATGGGAGGCCAGTGATTGGACCGATTGCTCTGTCTCCAAATGTATTCGAGATGGTCTAGCTCAACAAAAAAGAGAAATCAAATGTGTGTTTCTTAATGGAACGACTACGGATGAGAGGATATGTGACAGAACGAGTCAGCCAAAGACAAGGAAAGAATGCGATACACGTAAGAGAAGATATTAATAGAGAAAGAGATTCAGAGATGTGCAAAGCAGAGTGGAGAGCATCGGATTGGGGAAGCTGTAGTAGCACATGTGGAACAGGAGGAGTTCAGTTGAGACTGTTGAGCTGTGTCTGGGCGTCGACGGGAAAAGCAGCTGGTCGATCTTGTGAAGGAACGAGGAGACCATCAGCCGCAAGAGCCTGTCCTATTCATGATCTTCCTCCCTGTCGACCAGAGGCATTGGCATTGATGCAGGGTGAGTCTTCTACTCTTTCAATCGAATGAGCATGTTTCCCGCATGATCTCTCTCTTTCAGATGCCTCTTGTGAAGATCAATCTCGTTTCTGCGACATCATTAAACTCTTCCACACGTGAGTTTGTCCTCTTCCTCCTTTTTTTTATTTAATAGAAAATAATAATAACCTGGAGAGATATTTTCAGATGTGACTCAGCCGAGGTCCGTCAAAAATGTTGTTCGACGTGTCGATACATGGATCGAAGTCGAAGAGTCTGATTCCTTCCTCCTCCATTCAGGTGTCTAGCTCCAATTCTTTCATCGCTTTCTTCTTGCTGCCATCATCCAATACGGTAGACAGATCTCCTCCCTCTCCTACAAACCCCCCTTCACTTATTGTTTTCGTAGTTCTTTCTATTTATTTTGACATGGCGAATTAAAGCTCGTAACCGTATAATGTATACAAATACCCGATGGATATCTCGTCTTCTTCTTTCTATTTTCGTATCAATTTGGCATACCATGCACTGAGGGCCGAAGGAATCAATTGAATGAAACTGGCAACAATGGACAGCCAGGCAGCGACTCCTACGACATGGAGGAGATCATTTTGTAGGGGAAGGTAGCATGTTGTCGTATAAACGAAAGCTGGATCAGCATTCGTTGGATCCGATGACAAGCACTCCTGTGTCTTGCCGGGCACACAACACGAGTCCGGCATAATTTTCTTCGGTGCTTTCTGATGCATATACCATTTTGAAGTTCTCCAAAGTCTCGCATCGTCTGTTCCATTGACCCCGCAACATTTGAACTAAAAAGAAGCTTTGTCAAACGGCAGTATGCGGTAAGTCGAGGGACAAACATGTGACCTCTCGAGAAAAAGACACTTACATTCTCTTGCAAATGGTTCCAGGCCTCTGTTATTCCAGTCATCTCTGGGTTACCATACAGTTCTCTAGATGAGGTCAACATTTTTAAATGAAGAGGGATCGAATTAGTCAGTTGATCTTGAAAGACGAATCCCATTATTCCACCGAGAAACAACATCACAAAAATAACCACTGAGACGATAGATGACTTAAAAGAGCCATTACATAAAGTAATAATAAAAGATTTACCGAAATAATTCCGCAACGCATTTCCCGTCGGAGGGCAACCCATCCGAGTGCATGATTGACAATAGCGATAGCTGATACAATGGCCAGAATCCTCGCTACATCGACATAAAGTGAAGGGGACAGCAATTCGGCATATGTTCCTTTCGATGCTGCCAACCAGCTGCCATATACCATACAGGAGAATAGGTAACACTGAAGGAGGAAGAATGAGTGTAAGAGTGAATGAGAAACTTACAATACTGAGGACAAGAACGATGTAATAGACATATCGAAGAGAACGGCCATAGGAGCCATAAGCTGACCAGCGACCGAATGTTCCCATTGCTGAAAAACTGAAAGATATGGTCAAAAATTAAATAGTTGTACGGAAGTTGGAGGGAGAAGGAATTTATGGAGAGTAAACAAGACGAGAGAAGTGGAGCAGTGATGTTGGGTGAAGGAAGGAGTACCTATAAGGTATAAGGGTCACGAGGGAAGAGGGGAGGGGAGTGGAAAGGAAGTTGTAATAATAAATGAGAGGACAGGAGGGCACGACCTCTTCTCCTGTCCGGAAGACTTTATACTCGACTGCTGACTGGCAGAGGCGTCAAGATATACCGGAATGTCGATAAATACAGAGGCTGTTTGCTCTTCCGTCGTAGTTCGCCTACGTTGAAAATCGAAGTAGACTCAAGTAAAGGATTATGGCGTTAAGTCGGAAAGAGGAGGAGGAAGATCTTTGAGAGTGATTTTGACGAAAGAATGGAGACGAACCATATGGGTGAAGAATGAATAGAAAAGGAGACAAAAGGGAGAATGAGTCAAGGGGAATGACTGACTAAGAAAAGAGAGAAATGGTGGAAAATAAGAGGGAAAAGAGATGTTCAAAAAATAAACATGATGTCCTCGAGTAATGGCAAATAGATATTCGAACAACATGAACCGTTAGCCGATTAGTCGATGGATTACTCCCTTCCTCTCGGTCAGGGGATTACTGAACTTCTTTTTCTTCGAACAGGGAGTGATTCTTCATTCTACATTTTATACTCATCATTCTGTACAACGAACAAAAGATGGAATTGCGAAACTTAGGCAAGACTTTCCAAAAAATTCTTTCTTTGTAAAAAGGTCGAACGGAAGTAGCACCGTTTGTGGACACAAATATTTTGTATCGCCAGAGGTAATCAGCAAACTGTTGACTATGAAAGAAGAAGAGACAGCGATGGTTATCGTTTGACCCCGGGGGGGGGGGGGGGGGGACAACTTCGAAGAAGGAACAGTTGGCTGGCCGGTTGGAGGCCATTTCTTCCCCGAAGAAGTCCTATCAAGTCGTTATCCAAAAACTGTCTTCGGGTGGAATTTAAGGAACTTGGGACAGACATTAGACGGGAGAACGTCTTTGATATTTTCAATGTTACACACTATTACAATACAAACAATAGTGAAAAAAAGACGGAGATCGAAAGAGGGCAAACAATATTATTAGAAGAGAACGTTGAGATAATGTAATAAAATATAAATATTTGGGTGCGAGAGGGAAATCGTGGGCGGCAGCATTGTTGGAGGCGACCAGTCGTCGCTCTCGTAAACCCGTTCCATTCGCCGAGACGGAAGCCCCATCAAGGAGGAGAAGAGCATCTTCTTCATCTTTTGAGTTATTGAACTGGTACAAGAGTATTTCTCGATAGGGTTCCATGGGTTGATCGAGAATAGAATCTATGTCCATTCCTGTTCTCCATGAAATGGAAGGATTTATCTCTAAAATTATCGATTAAGACGGATGATGAACACGAACCGTCGGGTGAGAATGCTTTCAGCTGGACAGATGTCGACATGCTTCTGAGTGAAATCAATCTTCTGCGTTGTTCTCCCATCAAATGACCCTTCCGGTAGATGAAGATGTTCCCCTGGTCGAATAGGATGGGCATGGTCACCTAGAAACAGTCAAAAAGGAAAGAAGAACCCGCCAGATAGACCAAGATATCCATCCTGATAAGTTGTTTGACCAGCAAATGGCTCCAGATTTCGCAGTTCATGACTTCTAGGTCGTACTTGAACCACCCTCTGTCCCTGTTTTCGCCGATAATCTGCCTGCATCGTCGACTCTCCCTCCATTCTCCCATCGAGTATCATCGTCGATGACAGTGGTCGAATGGCTGTCGGTCTCAATCCCTCTTTCCTATTATAATCAGCCTTTTGAGTAGTAATTCCATCGAATTCTCCACTCTGGACAACTGTCAAAGGAGGACGGAAAGGTGAGAGTCTCTCTCCTTTTTTCCCGTCGAAGTCAGTCTGATGAGTAGTTATTCCATTAAAGTCTCCACTCTGGAGGACGGTAGTCGGAGGGCGAAAGGATTTTTGTCGATCAGCATATTTCCGTCCATAGTCCACCTTTTGAGTCGTCTTTTCATCAAACTCTCCACTTTGAAGAACAGTGACTGGAGGACGAATGATCGCTTGACGAGATCCTTTTTTTCGATCATAATCCGCCTATCAACTAATTATTCATCAGCAAGAAAAACTACCTTATGTGTAGTTGTTCCGTCAAAATCTCCACTTTGAAGGACAGTAACTGAAGGGCGTATTGGGCTTTGTTTGGCTACTTGCTTTCGATTATAATCCGCCTAGGAAACGCTTTTCATAAGTAAATAAGTTTTTTCTACCTGATGGGTAGTAGTTCCATTGAAGTCCCCACTCTGAACTACGACAGTCGGTGGTCTATATGCTGCTTGTCTATCCCCCTGTAGCTCTTCAATTAATTACTTCAATTGACGTTACTTACATGTTTCCTTCCATAATCTGCCTTTTGGGTCGTTTCCCCATTGAATTCTCCTCCTTGAATAATCGTCGTCGGTGGTCTAAACGTTGTGAGTTTATCCACTCTCTTCCTATCATAATCTGCTTGATGAGTCGTTGTACCATTAAATTCTCCACTTTCCACCACTGTCTTTGGAGGTCGATATGCTACTTGTTTCTCTCCCTATATCTTCTCTTTTCTTTCCTCGTTACTCTTACTTTCTTCCTGTTATAATCCGTCTTTTGTGTCGTTATTCCATCAAATTCTCCACTCTGAATCACCGTGGTTGGCGGCCGGAAAGCGGCTTGTCTCTCTGTCTGAAGACGCCTTTCTCTTTTTATGACTTTAACACCTGTTTTCTTTCAAAATCGACTTTATGTGTTGTTTGCCCATTAAAATCACCCGATTGGAGAACAGTCTGGGCTGGTCGAATTGCTCGAGCTCTGAAGAGTCTCTCCATTTGTTCCTAATTACCTCTCGCCCGCTTTTGCCGGATATTGGGTCATGTACTCGGTGTTTCCCTCAATTCCTCCCTTTGTTGCCCATTTCTCCTCCACGTGACCGCATTTATGATTACTAGAAAATGGATAGGAATGAGGTTGAACCTTACCCGCATTCACATATCTGACATATACACTTCTCATTGTCGGAGATGGCCATGACTAGGAGACGGAACGCAAAGAGGAAAGAATGGCGGTCGCTTCCAGGCAACCGACGACGAAATATTCAAAAGAACGACACGCCTACGAAGAAAATTTTTTATTCGGAGGAGTAGGGTGGCAGACCGAATTCCTCTGGAATGAAGTCTTCGAGAGAAGAGAGACAACGATTGATACGGGAACGGAAGACAGGATCGGGTTGGAAAACACGAGGGTCGGGTATGGCAATACACTGCATTCCAGCAGCGAGAGCAGACTCCACTCCGTTGGGAGCATCTTCAAAAACCAGAACATTTGATAAACTCACGGGAATAGGGGAAAATCTGAAAAAAATTTTCAGAAAAAAAAGGACAAGGAGGATACTTGGAGGCTGTGTATATGTATGGCTCTGGGTGAGGTTTTCCATTCTTGACATTTGGATCGTCTCCCGTGTAGATCTGAATGGGAATCAAGTATGTGAACTCACGGAGTAAGGTATCCTTTAAAGCAAAAGTTCGACTACAGGAGCCAGTACATATGGCCATCGGAACATCTGAAGAGGTCTTGATATTGAGAGTACCTAACTATGCTTATGAAGATGTTCGACGAGTTTTTTCGCCCCTGGTAGAGCTTCTGATGTCACGTAGGCTTTATCTAACCACTCATCATAATCTTTTGCATACTCCTCTGCCGTCACTTTCTTATTTATCCCGACCTGAACAGGTCGTTTTATCAGCTATTTCACTCCCTACCTCATCCAAAAGCCATTGAATGGCGTCCATGTGCTTCTTACCCATCATTTCTATAGGGTAATCAATGAAAAAATATTCTTACTTACTTCGTTTGAGCTCCATAGTGAATTCAATATCGTATCTAGCAAGCATCATAGTATTGGCAGCAGTGTAGAGACTTTCAGTATCTATTAGCAATCCGTCGTAGTCAAAGATTACATGTGTAACTGGGCCCGTAGGAGGAGACATTCGAAACAAGATATAAACGTAATAAAAGTAAAGAAAAAAGAGGAATATTGATTAGATATAAATTATCCACTTTACTACAAGATTGAAAGTTTTCTTAGATTTTTTTTCTGCACACAAATCTTTTCGTCGTGACGTCTGTTTCGAAATACGGTAAATAATGAAACCAAATTTTGGAGTAAAGTAAACGTATACTACTGAGTCAACTTTTATTTTCCTTCATAGGTAAACATTATATTACTTTTTTAGTATTTATTTTAGATGTCGGATAAGGAAAATAAGACAGGTGAAGAAATAAAATATACCTATTATCTAGCCGATTGTGAGCTGACGGTTTTTAAGAAACACGAGGAGTTCGTAAATAGTTTAGTCTTAACCAGGGCTTTTATCCAGTACGTTTTTTTAATGACGAAATCAGATATGTAAAAATTTTTTGCTAACGTGTTTTTTTCGAAAACAAATGGTAAAATTTTTTTACAGTATATCACGTATCGTTGCCTTTTTCTCTTCTTTTTTTTTGAAGAATTTGTTCATTTTAGCGATACCGAACTTCAAAAGAAGAGTGATACTGATAAAATTGCAACAACTCTTGGTGACCTTCAAATCGGTGCTGGAACAGGCGAGGAGATTGTAGTCGAACAACCTAGTCCGTCTGCTGTTGATTTTTCAAGCCTTCCTATTGAATTTGGAAACCCAAAACAAGGTCAAAAAAAGTATTCAAAAAAGAAGTGGATTAAGAAGAATAACAACGGTGCTGCCGAGTGGTTACTTTCAACTTCTTTTGCTGAATATTGGGAGGTTTGCATTTTAATTACTTTCATTTTGTTGTAGCATACACATACATACATTATCTACTTCACTTGGATGAAACTAGTAGAAGAACGTTTAGAAGAAGATAAACTTAAAGAAATGAAAGAGATAACCGAGAAAAGTAAACCAGACCAATCTTACGCTCCTCTTATTGAAGAACATATGGAAGACTCACTATTGGTTTACTGTTTTATTTCGGTTAATTCATTTTTTACAGGCTAATTACGTGCCCCTTACTAAGAGTGAACCAAACTATTCTGAGATAATGAAAAAGCCTGAAGAACATTATGCAATACATTGTCAAAAGGTCTATGAGCAAGCTAGAAAGGACTTTGGTCAATTCAAATCACGATCGATACGTAAGAGATGCAGCGATTTCTTTATTCAAGTATTTTGTACCTTCAAATTTTCATTGATTTTTTAAAGGTTAATCGCATGGGCTTTTGTGCTGGTGTCAAGGATGAAGACATCAAACCTAGCAATAACCTTGTTGAAACTTCTGATGATGATATAAATTCAGCATCAAGTTCGGAAGTAATGAAGTCTCTTGATAACAACCTGAAATCTGTAACCATTTGTGATGAATCCCCACCAAGAAAGAAGTCTGCTCGTTTCCCCATTGTGTACGGTGATGACGAGGTTTTATTCTTTTTGTTATGAATAATGTATTTTTCAATTAGGTCTTTGCTAATATTGATTACGATATATATGATAAGCTTGCTGAACGTGGAAGAAACTTTCTTGGTCCCAAACGTGAGAAAGCTCTTGCTTCCGATTCCAAAGATAGCGGAATTGAATCTGTTTCCTCTGGTAATTTTTCATTTTGCATTATAACATCTATATAGAGCCTATTAACATTAAAAACGTTTCTTTCAAATTTGATCCAAATACAGAACCTTATCTTCTAGCTTCAAACGCTCATTTATACTATAAAAATGATCCAGTTAGTTTGTTATTAAACTTGTCATACTTTTTAGGAAATGCGTAAATATTTCTATCAAAGATACCGGCTGTTTTCAAAGCTTGATGAAGGTGTAATTATGGATAGGGGTATTTTTTAATATTTTTATAAAAAATATTTCCTTACAGAAGGATGGTTCTCTGTCACTCCGGAAAGAATTGCGAATCATATTGCTGAGAGGATTGTCACTAAACCGGGAATGGTAGTTGTTGATGCTTTTGCTGGTGTTGGTGGAAATAGTATTCAGTTTGCTCTCCAAGGTGCAAGAGGTTAGTTTTAATTTTTTTTAATAGTTACTTTTACTATTGTAGTTATTGCTATTGATCTTGATCCAACACGTTTAAAGTGTGCTTATCAGAATGCCAAAGTTTACGGAGTTGAAGATAAAATTGAATTTATTTGTTGTGATTTTTTCCACTTTGCTTCAAAATGGACGAAAACCTCAAGTGAAACTACAGAACATGTAATTTATTAATAATCGTTTTATGCATATTTATTTAGATCGATGCCGTTTTCCTAAGCCCACCTTGGGGTGGTCCTTCTTACATGGACGCTGAAGAGTTTCGCTTAGATGAAGGCATTACCCCAGATGGATTTGATATTTTTTATGCATCTCGTCGTATAACGCCTAACATTGCTTATTTCTTACCTAAAAATACCAGTGTTAAACAGGTTTATTTCTTTCATAAATATTATTTTTTTTAGCTGCTGTCACTAGTTGATCGTGGAAGCCGGTTGGAAATTGAACAGAGTTGTCTGAACAAGAAGGTGAAGCTTATTACAGCTTATTATGGAAATCTTGCCTCTGGCAATAATTAATCATGTTGATTTTGTTTGTTATATTTTCTGATTTTATTGTTAAATTTTTAAATTTTAATCTTCTTTGTTCAGGAAAAGATGGATGTAACGAGCAGTCACTTGCTCAGCCGGCCACTAGTTTAAAGCTATTGATTTCCTACCCCATTATCACTTGAGCTGATCTCTTTCTGACACCTGGTCACATTTTTCATAATGTTTAACTTACTTAATATTCCCCCGCGAGCTGTTTATTTCATGACAGCCATCGTGGTTGGTAATAACGTGTATCGGCCCCTGGAGACTTACAGCCATCATGTCCGCCATTATCGACACTTGGCTGTTCTTCAAGGAGACGTTTGTCTTGTCCGAAATCGGATAACAATTGATGACTTCCTCAATTTCCGACGAATATCGATAAATGTCAGTTGGTTATATTCCCTCAAAAGATAGACGGAGTAATCCCTGCCGTAATCCCAAATATTCACGTTTGAATGCTTCACGACTCACAAAGCTTTCTCGAGGACACTCATTAATCCTTCTAACAGCCCTCTTCGAATATATTAGTCACTCTTTTATCTTTTAATGGAACATAAGGTCGTTTCATTTCATCCCATCCCATCCTAGAAGAACAACCACCCTTTTCTTTTTTCGCCTCATTTACATCTTGCTTTTCTCCCTCGTATCACTGCTTATTTCTCGCTTTTCTAGTAACCAGTTGGATGCTCCGCTGAGCCATCATTCTTCGGCTTTAATAAGCCACCATTATGAGGCAGCTTCTCCTACTTCTTCCTTTTATATTGTTAGGTTTGTTTTGTATTGAAGAAGGGGGGATAATGGAGGGAAAATGGACTCCGAGGTATCGGATGTCGGGCCGGGATTTATATCTGATTATTCTCTTTTAAATTTGTTCAGTTTAGCTGATGCATCCGATGATGAGGAGCGTCTTATGGTCGATGTCTTCAGAGGATACAATTCACTCATTCAGGTATAGCCTATTCTTTTTTGAAGTTTCTTTCTAGCCGATTCGAAATATTAGTGAAACGCCCTTGATAGTGAAAGTTGCCCTTCAACTGGCTCTTCTCATCAATGTAGACGAAAAGGAACAAATCATGCACACCAATGTCTGGCTCACTCTGGTTTGTCTTTATTTATTCATATTTAAGCTTTTTTTATTATTAGAAATGGTATGACTTCCAAATGCAATGGAATCCAGTAAATTATGGCGAAATTAAACAGATACGAGTCTCACCTGATAAAGTTTGGCTCCCTGATCTCGTTCTTTTCAATAAGTCAGTTTGTTTACTTTTTATCATCGTGCATTCAGTGCCGATGGAAACTTCGAGGTCTCTTTCATGTGTAACGTTGTCATTGGACATGACGGAAACATGCTTTGGGTGCCTCCAGCCATCTACAAGAGCTCCTGCATTATTGGTGTGCCCAATCTTCTTCTTTTTACTTTCCTTTAGACGTAGAGTTCTTTCCCTTCGATGAGCAAATCTGTACTCTTGTATTCGGTTCCTGGACGGTAAGTGTCTCAATTTTCAAAGGATTTAAATTAGTATAATGAAAACGAGATCAAATTGGAATTCGCCGATGCCGAATTGATCGACCTCGCGGAATATGTTCCATCCTCCATTTGGGATCTTATAGCCGCTCCGGCGTCGTTGGTCAACAAAAGAAGTCAGATTGAATTCCAAATCAGGATAAGGTGGGTGATTAATATGACTTTTAAGGCATATTCAGGAGAAAGACTCTCTTCTACACTGTCGTATTAATCATTCCTACGGTCTTAATGTCTTTCCTCTCTATGTCCGTACTTTTTCTACCAACAGACTCCACCGAAAAGATTACTTTGACAATTTCTGTGCTGCTCTCCATCGTCGTTTTCCTCTTACTCGTCTCTAAAATCCTTCCGCCTACTTCCTCAACTATTCCACTTATGGCCAAATATCTTCTACTCACTTTCGTCCTCAATGTTATCACTATTCTGGTCACTGTCATCATAATCAACATCTATCATCGAGGACCAACGACCCATCGGATGCCCAGATGGGTCAGAACCATCTTTATTGAGCTTCTTCCCCGGCTGATGTGCATGAAGAGTCCGAAGTCAGCATCAAGGAAGCTACAACAGGCCAGATCGAAGAGAACATATACCCAGCTGCCTGGGTTAGGACAGTTTGCCTTGAACAGATCTGGTCATCATCCACTTTGTCCATCGGCCGATGAAAAGTTAGTGTTTTTGTATGTTTTCAATTGATTTATAGAAATCGTAGTCAGCTTCCTCACGAACACTTTCGTGATCCCACGACGGCTTCCTTCTATCCACTGACGACTGAAGCTATAAAGGCGTTGGATGCCATAGAATATATCACGGAATATTTGAAAGAAGACGAGGAATACAAGATAGTAAGGTCTCTCCTTATATAATATGCTTCTCTTTTCAGCACAAGGAAGACTGGAAATTCGTGGCGATTATTCTAGACAGATTGCTGCTTTACGTGAGCTGTGTCCCGTTTCGTGGAGTCGTTCCCCCCTTTCAGGTTTTCTTCGCCGTCACCTTCGGTGGTACGTGTGGTATTCTTCTCTCTGCTCCGAATGTCTTCGATCATATCGACCAAATGAAGGTGTTGGATCATCTACGAGCCGCATATAAAAAGGGCGGAGCTACCGTCGAATGATCTTTCGTGTTTGTTGTGTGTCGTGCGGGTAATAAACATTTCTGTTTCGGTCGGTCTCTGCCTTCGAAGGTGGGTTCTCCCCTTTTCGACGGTAATGGTTCTGTTTAGGTTGCATGTGCTTGGCCATCTTCTCGTCTTTCTCCCTACTTACTACCTGTCATTTCCTCACTTTTCTCCTTCTTCAGTTTTCATCCTCTGTTTCCTCTTTAACACGCTTCCTCGCTAGATATTCTTCCCCTTTGTCATGCTATTAGATCTATTTCAGATGATCTTCCTTTCAAGATGAACCTCATCTACCCTTCTCTCCTAAGTCTTTTTGTTCTATCTCCAGGTACTTTCTCCTTCTTCTCTATTCTATCATTTTTAGTCCTGGGGTCAGACGAAGAGGAGCGTCTGATGATGGACATTTTCCGAGGCTACAATTCCCTCATTCAACCGGTCAGAAATATTAGTGAGATACCTATTATCGTTAAAGTCGCTCTTCAACTGGTTCTCCTCATCAATGTTGATGAGAAGGATCAAATCATGCACACGAATGTTTGGTTGACCCTTGTAAATTCTTCTGCTGACGAATATTACATCATTTAGAAGTGGCATGACTTTCAAATGCAATGGAATCCAGTGAATTACGGAGAAATAAAGCAAATACGAGTCGCTCCTGATAAAGTATGGCTACCGGATCTAGTTCTATTTAACAAGTAAGCTTCTTTTATTCTTACAAGTATTTAGTGCCGATGGCAACTACGAAGTCTCTTTCATGTGCAATGTAGTCATTGGCTACCAGGGTGATATGCTATGGGTTCCTCCTGCCATCTACAAAAGTTCTTGTATCATTGGTGAGATTTTCTTTATGTCTAAACTCATATAGATGTGGAATTTTTTCCTTTCGACGAACAGGTCTGCACTCTCGTATTTGGTTCCTGGACTGTAGGTTTCACTAGGTATAGGAAAATGTTTCAGTACAACGAGAATGAGATAAAACTGGAGTTCGAGCAGGCAGAATATGTTGATCTGTCGGAATATGCTCCTTCCTCTATCTGGGATGTAATAGATGCTCCAGCTTCTCTCGTCTATAAACGGAGTAGAATAGAGTTTCAAGTCCGAATACGGTAATCTCATAATTGAATTTTTTTACGTTTTCAGGAGGAAGACACTCTTTTACACTGTTGTTTTAATTATTCCTACAGTCCTTATGGCCTTTCTTTCAATGGCTGTCTTCTTCCTTCCAACTGATTCAACAGAAAAGATCACCTTGACAATCTGCGTCTTGCTCTCTATTGTTGTTTTTCTCCTTTTAGTCTCTAAAATTCTTCCTCCTACCTCATCTACCATTCCTCTTATGGCTAAGTGAGTTTTTCTCCGTCTCTCTGATTTTTTCTAGGTATCTCCTCCTCACTTTCGTCCTCAATGTGATCACAATCCTTGTCACTGTCATCATAATCAACGTCTACTTCCGTAGTCCGACCACCCATCGAATGCCTGAGTGGGTGCGGACGGTCTTTCTTGAAGTTTGTGCCACTCAAAAGCTTTATGAGTTTTAGGTATTGCCGCGATTCATGTGCATGCGAAAGCCGAAATCAATTTCCCGAAAACTGCAAGAGGCACGAGCGAAGAAGAATTACACGGAGTTGCCAGGATTGGGAGAATTCTCCATTAAGACGACCGGACATCATCCGCTCTGTCCTTCAGCAGATGATCGGTAAAATGTCTGTTTTCTAAATACACTCTCTCGTAGAACTTTAAAGTATTATGATTCTCCATGTGGAGATGAGACAACCTCCTCGGCCTTCTTTCCTCTGTCTCCAGAAGGATTAAAGGCATTAGATGCCATCGAATATATCACGGAACATCTGAAACAGGATGAGGAATATAAGATCGTAAGAATTTTCATATACAAAAAAATCTTTCAGTATCGAGAGGATTGGAAATTCATTGCAATGTTGATCGATCGGATGCTCCTCTACGTAAGTCTCTCTCCTCCCCTTTCACCTTCTTCTTTCAGCTTTTCTTCGCTATCACAATTGGCGGAACATGTGGAATTCTCTTCAGTGCACCGAATGTATTCAACCATATTGATCAGAGAAAATTATTGGAACAGCTGAAGAATATGTACAAAAGTGGCGGATCAGAGTCGTAGAGTCGGGTTAATAAAGTCTTTTATTCTCTCTCTCTCTCTCTCTCCTTTCTTTGTAAGTCCGTCGCCTCTTCACTGACTTGGCTTCTTTTCAGATTTTGCACTCATCTAACGCTTGTTTCATACTCATCTGTCGTGTTATGAGCCAATCAATCAAATATTTTACACACTTCTCCTCTTGCCCGGCTATCTCCGCTTTCACGCTTCTTATCCCCTCTCTCCCGCTCTGGCCGTCTGTTATTGAGTGTTTTCAGAGATCGATGAAATCAAAGAAACGAAAGGGCCGACGGTAGAATGCGGCTCCTCTTTCTCTCTTCCTTTCTATCATTTCTTGTACTCGCTTCAGATGATGAAGAACGCCTCATGGTCGATGTCTTTCGAGGATATAACTCCCTCATCCAGGTAAAAACACTCCTCTTCTTTTAAATTGGATATATAGCCAATCAGAAACATCAGTGAGACACCTCTAATAGTCAAAATAGCTCTCCAGCTTGTGCTATTAATCAATGTCGACGAAAAGGATCAAATCATGCACACCAATGTCTGGCTTACTCTGGTTGTTCCTTCTTCTTTCCCTTTATACTCCTTCTAGAAATGGCATGACTTTCAAATGCAATGGAATCCAGTGAATTACGGAGAAATAAAGCAAATACGAGTCGCTCCTGATAAAGTATGGCTACCAGATATAGTACTCTTCAACAAGTAATCCATTTCCTCTTTATTCTTCATATATTTAGTGCCGACGGTAATTTTGAGGTTTCTTTTATGTGCAATGTCGTCATCGGTCATCAAGGAGATATGTTATGGGTTCCGCCGGCCATCTACAAAAGTTCTTGTATCATTGGTATGTTTATCTCTTAATTAAGCCAACTCTATTTAGATGTCGAGTTTTTTCCATTCGACGAACAGGTGTGCACCCTCGTTTTTGGGTCGTGGACTGTGAGTTATTGCAACGATAAAAATAATGAGAGGATTTTACAGTACAACGAGAATGAAATAAAACTGGAGTTCGAGCAGGCAGAGTATGTTGATCTGTCGGAATATGCTCCTTCCTCTATCTGGGATGTAATAGATGCTCCAGCTTCTCTCGTCTATAAACGGAGTAGAATAGAGTTTCAAGTCCGAATACGACGGAAGACTCTCTTCTATACAGTTGTGTTGATCATCCCGACCGTTCTTATGGCCTTCCTTTCAATGGCTGTCTTCTTCCTCCCCACTGATTCCACTGAAAAGATCACTCTCATCATATCCGTCCTTCTCTCTATTGTTGTTTTTCTCCTTCTAGTCTCCAAAATCCTTCCCCCTACCTCATCTACCATTCCTCTTATGGCTAAGTAAGTCTTCTTCACTCCATTATATTATTTTTTCCTTTCAGATATCTTCTACTCACTTTCGTACTAAATGTGATCACTATTCTAGTCACAGTGATTATAATCAACGTCTATTTTCGAAGTCCAACGACTCATCGGATGCCCAACTGGGTTAGAGTCATTTTCTTAGAATATCTTCCCTATTTTATGTGCATGAAGAAACCAAAATCAACTGCGAGGAAGCAGGAACAAGTTAGTAGACAAACCAACAGTAGATGGTTGTTTAGAAAGTGGCAAGCAAGAAGAAGCAAGCTCAAGTACCTGGACTGGGAAACTTCTCCCTTAATCCACCGAGTCATCATCCATTTTGTCCATCGGCTAATGAAGGGTAAGTCATTTTAGTTTTCATATAAATTTTAGAAACGTGTCATGTAAGGTCTTCGAGACACAGACGGATGACATTCGAGATCCGACGACGGTGGACTTCTATCCTTTATCTCCGGAGGCTATTCGAGCTATAGATGCCATCGAATACATCACGGAACATTTGAAAAGAGACGAAGAGTACAAAATGTATCGAGACGACTGGAAGTTTGTGGCTATGATCATCGACCGACTTCTTCTCTACGTATGTTTCTTCCCTTTATTTCACTGTTAAGGTCTTCTTTGCCATCACTCTTGGCGGTACTTTGGGAATTCTTTTGTCAGCACCGAATGTTTTCAATCAAACAGATCAAAGAAGGGTTCTCGAACATCTCATCACTATGTATAAAAATGGAGGACTTTCGAACAATTGAGCTCATCGACTACGGGTAGAGAAAAAAGAAGCTTTCCTTGTTGTGAATAAGTATTTGGAATGTTCATATCGAAAGAAAGCTCTGTCAATAATAAGTGTCGTTGTAGGGGAGACCTCGTTTATAGAGTTGAATGAGTCGTTTCAGCTGGTCGTGTTCGTCTATCCTCTCGAAGACTGTCGGCGCCGAGAGGAGGATACCTTAAAGTACTGAGCAAACATTTTCTTGACCTACCAAATGTTCCACCGACAGTGACACCTAGAAAACAATAGAGGAGAAATCGATCCAATACCATGGAAACAAATTTCCAGTCATCGCGATACTGTTTGGTTATCTCATCGTCCTTCATATTATCTGTAATGAATTGAATTGAGTCGACAGCCCTCTGAGCATCCGGTCCCAGTTCTTCTTGTTGTCTAGTTGCCAATCGGATCAATGGCATGTTTTCTCTACTATTTTTTTAAATTGGATTCATCTCTTACCTATGATTGTGGGTACAATGAGGATGATGTCCGATGACGGGTATATCCTCACTGTTCTGGCTCGGAATTCCCCTCATTTTCCTCAATTCTTTTCTCAATTGTCTTCTAACTATATCATCTTCTCTGGGAGGTCGTTGCATACACATCATCATAGGAAGATACTAGACCTTTCTGTTACGAAATAGGGATAATACTCACATCAAGGAAGACGGTCCTGACCCATGGAGGAAGTCGATGAGTGATGGGACTGCGAAAGTAGATATTACAAATAATGACGGTAATGAGAATGGTGATCACGTTAAGAACGAAAGTGAGGAGAAGATATTTGGCTACGAGTGGGATGGAGGAAGACGTGGCGGGAAGAATCTTTGACACCAGCAACAAAAAAACAACAATAGACAGTAAGACATTCATGGTCAGTCCCATTTTTTCTCCTGGAAAGGATAAAAGAAAAAGGAAGAAGAGATACCTGAAGCGGTGGGAAGATAGTAGACAGTAACATTGAGAAAAGCCATCAACACAGTTGGAAGGATTAGGACCACGGTGTAGAACAGGGTTTTTCGCCTGAAGAAAGAAATAAGGAGAGATAGTCTCTACTACCTAATCCTAACTTGGAACTCTATCCGACTTCTATCCTCCGTCAGCACGGCTGGGGCATCAATCATATCCCAAATACTACTCGTCGAGTATTCGGAGAAATCGACTCGATCCGAATGGAGAAAATCCAATTTTATTTCGTCTCTATTATACTGAAAAAAAGGAATGGAAAGAGAGAAAGTGACAGACCGTCCAGCTACCAAAGGTTAAACTACATCGTTGATCATCAAAGGGAAAGTATTCAACATCTAGAGGAATATAATGGATGATAGAAAACAAACCGATGATACAGCTACTCTTGTAGATGGCTGGAGGAACCCAGAGAACTTCTCCTGTATGATGAATCAATGCATTGCACATGAAGGAAACTTCGTAAGTTCCATCGGCACTTAAAATAATATGGGAAAGAGAAAGAAGACTAACTTGTTGAAGAGAACGATATCAGGCAGCCATATTTTATCCGGAGCTACTCGAAGTTGTGAGATCCCGTCATAGTCCTTTGGGTTCCATTGAAGTTGAAAATCATACCATTTCTAAAATAGAATAGAAAAACTTGCGAAGTGTTCCTACCAGTGTTAACCAAACATTGGTATGCATGATTTGTTCTCGTTCATCCTAAAAGAAATGGAAGAATGAAAAGAGACTTACGACATTAATAAGGAGGACGAGTTGCATGGCGATCTTGACAATCATCGGGAGTTCGGATTTGTTTCTGACTGGCTGCACGAGGGAATTGTACCCTCGAAAGAGATCGACCGTCAGTCGATCCTCGGCATCTGCCGCCAACAAAGGTCTCATAGCTGAAAGAAGTCATCATGAGGGGAGAGGAACACTCGGAAGAGGAGCATTGTGGCAGTTTTCCGGACGAGTGGACTCCTTAAGCCGCGGCGAAATCCCTGAATCGCCTGCGGCACACGTTATATACGAAACTATCAGGGATCCGTTATCTATTAACATTTTGTTTCGGATGAAAGAAGTAGAAGATACCGATTCAGCCGGAAATGAAAACATCCATCAAAAGCTCACCGATGACGAGAAGAAGGCTCATTAGAATAATAGGGAAATCCATGAGGGAATCGATGCCAGCAACTGACCGGATAATGTCGACTTAACACCTGTTGTCAGCCTCCTCCCACCAGCATTCAGTTGTGTTTACACGAGATGCATTCCAGATACTCCATTACCGCCCAAAGAGTCCTCTACGGCCATTAGCGCCTTCCATTCTCACACTGCCCAATTCTTTTATTGAATTGCCTTGATTATCATGCACCTTAGTAAAAAGGAAAAGGAGAAGAAAATTAAGCGAACAAGTGTCTCTTTTTTCAGAGACTAATCACTTTCAGTTATTCAAACCCATCTGGTTCCCAATCGTTTTAACGACGCCTCTCGAACTTTTCGGTTCTTCATTATCATCCCTGGATTACACTAAAATAGAGAGAAAAACTGAGATGGAATTAAGGAGACTTGACAAAGTCATCTGCTGTTCTTCAAATTCTTTGTTTATCTAGACAAAGGTTATCTGAATATGTATACAGCATATTGTACTTTAGTATATAGTATTTAGTAAAATAGTTAAAAAATAAATACGTACGTGATATAAAATATAGTATATAGTATGTGTGATATACAGGCATGTGCAGTATGTGCAGCATGTGATATACAATTGGCCCATCTTCTTCATCCCACGAGCTACTTTGATACAACAATACTTATCCTTTTGTATTTGGAAAAAAGTATATCTATTTTTCGTGGGTTGAAGTTACCTCTGTCAATAAGGAAACAACAATATCCAAAGGCGGATGCGCTGAAAAGAGCTTCAGTTTTTAATAGACACGCAAAGTCTTTTGTCTATTTTCTTTTGAATGGTCTCATTTAAGATGTTGAAAAATCATTATTAATGATTTATTTATACAGAATAATTAGCAATCAATGGAGGAACAATCTTTTTGAAGACATATTCAATGTTGTCACGGAGAATGGAAGAAAAGAAAAATTTGGTCATATACCACGACACAATGCGGTTGATAAATTTGAAAGTGAGAGCTGAAGAGAAGCTGATGTGTCCACTTCAAAGAGATATTATGAAAAGTTGACTATAGAGGACACAATGAGGCTGGCTAGTGGCCATTTTGACATATATTTCCTTCTGCTTTACATGTAGACATCACATTCCAATTAAATCCTGCGTCAATTACGTTATTGACACGAGAACCTGCACGCAAACCTTTTCAAAGCTTTTCTTCGATGTCATTTATCGATATTATCAATAAAGGGACAACTGTCACTATGAATCTATTCGGCACAATCGGAAATTTCTGTCTACTCTATATGACAATCAAATCGAAAAAACTTCATTTCAAGTGTGGTTAGTCCTTCAAATCTTCTAATTTCCATAGCATATCTTCTTGCAATATTGTCCATTTGCAATATCATTTTATTATTGAATGAATTGCAGCTGTTGGTGAGTCTCCTTCCTTCTACTCCCTTGTCTTCTTTAGTATATTCGTTTAGAGAATATTCAAGATGGTAATCCTTCTTGGTGTTTTCTCTATAATCTTATTTACTTTGTTTTTCAAGTAGTCAATGTAAGGGGAGAATTTTATTAATCATAGATCACAGGTCTCTTTATGGGCTGCCACGGGAGTGGATAGATTTTTGTCCATTTGGAAACCAATATGGTATTTTTTTCTTCCAACAGCCCTTTATATCGTTCTTCTTTGTCTTCCCACAATGATTGTCTCCTTTACTATTTTTGTAAGTATGAAGAAAAGGAAGAAGAAGAAAAAAAGTTTTCTTCAAAAAGAGAAAACTTTTTTTTTCTTCCAGATCTGGGGGTTGATTGTTCTTCCCTTGTCCTCCTTACCTCCTGGTTGTTGGCTCGATCCACTCCCTATGGTCACATTCTTCGATGTCTTGTCAAATGGTTGTCGTCTGACTACCTGTTTTCTTTATGGAATCGTCTATCTCCGTATTCGACATATCCGTATTATTTTTCCTTTTATTCTATTTCCATTTTGCAGGTGGTCATGATCACGAAACTTCTCTTATTAAAAAGCAATATGCACTCGTCGGTTCTTTAGTCTATATCGTCATCCTCAACGGACTTCTTATGTTGCTGACAGTCATTATTCGTTCTCTTCGACGAATCGACGCTCTTGCCTTTTTCATCTCTCTCTGTGAAATGCTCTTCAATATCCTTGTCCAATCCATTTGGGCAGCTGACTTCTACATCTATATATGGCGAAGTAAGCAGCATCGATGGGCCTTTTTAGAAGTTATTCTTCGTCGTCCTCGACGATCTCCTTCCTCTCTCCCTCCCCCAAGCAATACAGTATATCCCCTTTTCAAAGTCACGGGTCCCTCGAACTCTCAATGAAGATATATCTTTATATCACATTTCTTCAGATCAAATGGATCGTGTTCCCGGTCGATGAGTATTCAGAATATCCATGGGAACACCGCTTAGTTCACAGAGATCGACAGACGACAGATTGTTGATCATCGCCGCCTCGATCTGACCGATGTGCTGAAAGGTTGAACATTTTGGAATCAAAAAGGAGGTCGAGAAGACTGAGTAAAAAAAGACTTGCATTGAAACTGGGAAGGAGAAGGGTGCACTTAAGTGCTCTCATAGTTCTTTGGTTGGGAGTTAAATGGGGGAAACGGTTCTCAATATGGATGGCCAAGGCCTCGAGAAGCTTCTCCATCACTCGACTACAAGACAGTTGAGCCTGTTCTGATAAGGGACAATCTATAAATTAATATTAAGATCAAGTAGAAAACAAACCTTTTTGGAATAGGGAAATTGTCTTGACGAGTACATATTCCTCGAACGTCATCTGAAGTTCTTTCATCGGTCGAACAATCAAATCAATTAATTTTTTACAGACGGTACCATAGCTCACTGCCCATCTAAATACTCTTTTTTTCTATAAATTTTCTACTACCTTGATTCCATAGTCCTCTGATCATCATCTCTATAAGGAATATAAGCTCCATTACCCAACGGGATACCCACTTCTTCCATCCCAACCTCATAACATTTAAATGAGTAAGTTATCCAACTAAAGGCCATAAAATTTTGCTTAAAAAGTTGTGTCTGAAAAAAACAATATCCATTCAACTAATAAAAAGAACCTGATCATTGAGTGGAAGTACTCGGAAGTCGGGGATTCCCATGGCCCAGTCAGCATGAAGGACGAATGCCCGATACCATTGACTGTATAAATCGGCTGAGTTCATAGCCCTTTGACAGGCCCAGGTTAACTGGAAGAATCGATATAAGAGATAGCAAAAAGGAGAACATACAGGGGATCGTTTGATAACGAGACGGGGATTTAGGAGACCGAAAGGAAGAGATATATCTCTACTCCATTCACAAAGTTCGTCATGTCCTCTGACATCTTCATCCGTCAACATTTCCATTTGTCTTTCTAGACTACAGAGAAAGGATGTCAACTGGCTCTCCGGCTGAGGAGTGTAGGGGCTCATCTTTCTTTCAAATTTTAATTCTTGGTCCGAATTGTTATCATTCATTCGATCTTTTTGTCGTTCTTCTCGAACATGTTTTGGATTCATTCCTCCTTCCAAACATTTTTTGAATCGACAGGCTCGACATCTATTTCTTGATTCTAAATAGCAACTACTCAATGTGACTCTCTCTTTCCAAAAAATGCTCATTGGAAGTAAGCAAATATGGTTATTCGTATCGTCTCACATGTAAATGTATAATAAACTCACCATTGGCTACTTCACAGTCTCTGTTACCACTGCAGACATAGTTCCTGGACTCATAGACACTTCTTCTGAAGAAAGCCTTACATCCATGACAACTGGGAGCCCCGTAATGAACTCGAATTGCAGATGTAGAGGCACAGCCAACACAGGCATCACCCTGAAAATATCCCTCTTTTTTATCTTTACTAAATTCATCAATGAATTGAACTGGAAGAAAACCTGCTTATTTGGGTCAGTCTCGACCATGTTTTTTGAAGAGATAAACAACTTTTTGAACATCAACAACCCCTCATTGGTCGGTTTGAAGCTGTTTGTCGATAACAGAGCGACTCGAATGGTCGTTTGCTCGCGAGATCAAAAGAGGATACAATGGACGGGGAGTAATCAGCTATACCTTGTTAAAACGGCAGGTGAATCATATAGAGGCAATCAGCCCTAATCCCCCCTAGATTTTAGAAAGATGGATGGTGATTAATAGGAGGGAGAGAGATTCAATTAGGAAAAACTACGTTGCAAAAATATGGGTCAAAGATCGAGAAAGATCAGCGGATCAAATTATCACTTCCTTCATCTCTATAAATAATTAACCCGATTCTATTCTCTCCTTATCCAGTTTTTCACTTACTTGTACAGCTCTTATCTGCCCTGTCCAGGTCATCCAGATCTCTCAAAACAAACAACAAAAACTGGTAGTCTCTCTCGATTGATCGAAAAAGGATCTAATCGAGATCGGAGAGGAGAGAGGAAGGCCGTTCGAATGGCTGTTTTCACCTATAGCAACAGTCTATTTGCATAGAACACGTGGTCTTTTGATTCATAAACAACAACTATGCGAAGATGAAGAAAACAGCAACACAACATAGGTCACGTGTTAAGTGGGAGTCTTTCCTTTTTAGGTATCAATTGTTGTGTTGGAAAGGACTGGAGAAATGCTAAACAGAAGGCTGGCTTCAAAAAGGAAAAAGTTTAAAGATTCAAAAAAGATGAATAGAAAGAGAAAGAGATGGTATATAATAGCTAGAGTTTAGTTTAAAATGATGAGAAATGGCGTCTTACCTTTATAATGCCATTGCAACTCAATGGAGGTTTGATGAAAGTAGCTGGAGAAGGACATGGAGAGAAATCCGCACAAGCAGCGACGGCGGGTAGCATTCTGCACTGAAGAGAAGAGGGAGGATGGAAAGATCAGCGGACGGATCGAAACATCAGGCGAGAGAGTGAGAGAAGAAGAGAGTCGCGAGACACGTCGTATCACACGTAGAGACGAAAAGGGGGAAGAGAGAACAGAAGAAACGAGCACGGGGACCAGAATTCAACTAGTAACTTTCTGCCCCTCACTTCACACACATACACATGCTAGCTAATTTAGATTAAATTAGAGACATGGATTATCCCCCCTGACCTTCAGCTGTCGATTCTAATTACTTGATTATTATACATATTACTATTTTTCAAAATGTACCAAGCTATCCCCAATCCTCATTTTCCTCCTCCTGGAACTTAGAAGAAAATGGCCTGATATGACGACATTGTTTGCGTGTTTACCCGCTTCGTTCGACACAGCAGCTCGAACGAAAACAAGAGGGTGTAAACAGAATTACTCAGAGTATAGATAAAAGACATTTATGCAGCCCGTTGTCAATAGAGAACAACCAGTTTTGGGATAAAAGCACGGGATGATCTCCAAATGGGAGACTAAAAGGACTACCCGTATAGTAAAGTATCATCGGATTAAAGCTTCTTCTTTGGATGGCGTCTCCACCTGATACATCTCTTCAATTTCGTCGTTTTCATAACTGACATCTGTTAATTCACAGTCGGCTTCTTCATCTTCATAGGCCGGTTTCAGAGTGGATGGCGTCGGCTCACTTCGTTGTCTTTTGATATCTAACAATGGCTTCTTTCTCCTTTCATCACCAGAGTCAAGAATGTCGCTATTGTTTGCCGACTCCTGTCCATGTTCACAACTCAATGACCGTAATGCTGCATGTATATCGGCCACCACAATGGCATCTGTAATCGTTGTATATTCGTCCCTCTTCGCGAATCTTTTCAGTTGTCTAACAGATCCATGACTGTCAAATCTTCTCCTGAACGGCTGAGGGGAAGTCAATCCATCGTCTGTCGAGTCTCTCGTCTTATCTGCTCCTAAAATATCTTTTATCTCCCTCAAGTTATTTCCTTTACCGCAGAAAGTATTTGTTCTCGTTCTTTTGGATAATGGCAATGGAGCAAGATTTTCTTCTTTCTCCTCTGTCTCATCAGGTGGATCTATCCTTATATCCAGTCCAGAAGTGACTGGACTAATCCCCCTCAGCCCGATGACCATTCTAATGTATTCCAATATTTCCTCCTGATTCTTTTCTATAGACTGTAGCCGTTGTTCGACTTCAGACAGGGTCTCACGATTTGTTGTCTCCTTCGTCTGGATATCGTTAACCCTGCTCAGGATTTGTTCTGTCCTTTCTACCGTTCGGTAGATTCTTTCCTCATTACTCGTATGTTTTTTCTGGTCCTTTTCCCTTGCTAAGTCATCCATACAATCTTCTTCGAAGTCATGTAACTTTTCTATTTGATCCGGACCAAGGAAAAGTTTCAACGAATAATCGAATTTTTTCTGTCTCTTTTGTTGATCCTTGTCTCCCGTCTTTTCACAACAACATTTCCATCTGATGTATTGGACCAACATCCAGGCATGTCGAATAGGAGTAAAAGGAGGAAACCAGGAGGGAGTAGACTCATACTCCATGACTTGTCTGTATCGTTGAAAAAGCCATATCTGTTGAGCATTGGAATTTGTTGCGTCGAATATATGATTGAAGATGGCTATCAGCATAGACATCAAAAGGATGTTGGCAATGAGAAGGAAGATGGTCATGAGAATCGGAGGTATCCAATGACCGGGAACACATGTGCTGCGAAGTGTGCCATTCGAGTAGAGACTTAGCGGCTCTCCGTCTTCAAAATGAGCATCCCACGCCTCATCTCCACACGTGTCGATCTCGTCAGCATAGACCTCACCATACAGCATAAAATATGGCTTGTAAAAGATATTCCGAACGAGAATCCAATGCCATTCTTCGTTCGGATAGGTGATTGACTGACGGGACAGACCAAAGCAGAGAAGAGAAACCATCAACATTACTATGATATACACCATGTTTTGGACCTAAAGCTACTCTTTATTTAAAAAAAACTACTAACCATCTTGCCAGCCATTGTAATGTAGGGACCAAGCTTGGGATGGACACTCATGAAGTCGAGCAGTTTCATCCCCCAGAGAACCGAATCACAAGCTAAGATCACCCTCCCATAGTTTCGCAAAGTCCAGTTCCTACAAATACTATCTATCTAGAAGATACAGTCACTTACCCAGACAATCTTAAACCAAATCCAATATAGAATGTAATGATGGCAAGGAAGGTGATAGTATTCCAAAAATTGGAGAAAAAGTATCGGATTTTCTGGGAGAATCTCTCCATTTCTGACATCAAGAATCGTCTAAGGTACTCACAACCGAAAGAGAAAACATATGCGAAGAGAAACCACTCCAGATACGTCGGCTTCAACGGTGTTCGAATCAGCAGAACATAAGAAAGAACCATCATGAAGGCGCAGAAAGACAGGGCCCAGTTCCAAAAGGTGGTGATTGGAGCCGCGTAAAACTCGTAGAACTTCGACTTCCACTTCAACTTTCTCATCTTCGGAACGGTTGGACCAGGGAAGTTAGGTAAATGTTTCTTGATAAATCCACTTTCCTTCGTCACGGCGACGGAATTCTTTGTACTTCCGACGACACTTCCTCTGGTCGAGATATCACTCTTAACGTTATCCTTATCCCATTGGACTTTATGATGACTTTTTCTGACGAAGGAGGGAGGGGAGATGGCCCCGGATTGACCTAAAAGAGGGGAGAGTGAAATCATTTTGAAACAAATTGAAAGCAAAACTAGAATAAAGCCACGACACACCTACAAACGTGCCATATGAGACGGCGTCGCCATTTTCTGCCTTTGCCTCAGGACAACTGATATCTCCTTCGTTTTTTTCTTTCTCCTTTCGACGTCTACTGCGAATCAGCTAAATACATTGAATAGGAAGAAACAAAGGACTTACACTGATGAAATTGATGGATTGTGTGCTGCCATGGCTCTGTTTTCTGATTCTTCTCTGTTCCTTATCCGTCTCTTCCTTATCATCATCATCAGATGAACTATCTGAACTAGATGAGGCTGAGCTGTCCGATGTGCTGACATCCGTGCCTCCATCGTCACTCATCTCGTCATGTTCTGCTGCTCTTTGTGGTTGATTCATTAATTCTTCAGGACTTTTGAATTCGAGGCAGAAAAGGAGGGGAACAAGAATAACACAAGTGGCGACTTTAAGATTCGAGTGACTTCTCATCCTCAATCCGCCATGCCAGAGATCAGCAAGAAGGATCTGACAACAGGGATGGGCCAGGAACTGCTTATTATTCACGAGGACGGCCAGGGAGAGACATGTCTGATAGCCCCAGTTGGAAAGTTCATAGGTCAGCAGCTGGACTGTCTGGGCATCGTCTTGTTGGTAGCAGTGCTCGAGAAGTTCCATCGACAGCATTCGAAATTCTCTGGAATTTCTAATATGATTATTTATAGTTCATACTCTGCATATTTCTTTAGCTCATCGCAAATTTCCACCTCGAGATAATCTTCTGCCGCTTCTGTCGCGAGACTTTTGTATAGTCGACAGGCGATCAGTGCCTAGAAGAGAATAAGAAGAGAATCAGGATTTTACCTTGGCCATAGCTTCCTCCCCATGTTGCCACATACACATCGCCATCTCTTGTCGCTTCGTCAATACAGCCCATATGAGAAGTTCACTGAATGGATAACGAAACTCGAATTTGTCTTCTTTTGACTCTGTAGAGACCGAGTGACTTTCCTCTTCTTCGCTGCAGATATCTTGAGATGAGTGGAGTTTCGGAGGGTTCAAATTGAAGGTATTCTGAAAATTTATTTCCCATAAAAACATCATTTGTTTACATCTCTTCGATAAGCTGTCCTCCATAGAAGGTGTTTTCCAAGGGCCTTGTTAGCCGCCATCATGTTCTCACTCAATGACGGGGCATCATTGATTGATTGGGAAAAGTTTCCAAGGATCATTGGATCTGTCGATTGACGAGAAAGAACGGCGGATCCTCCTCTGGATCGTGCTTGTGAAGAGACAACCGATTTGGTTAACTTGTTCGGAGCCTGAAAAATGATCAAATAAAAAATAAATGAGCCTACCCGATATTTCTTCATAAAATCAGTGTACTTGCTCTTGAACTCGCTCGATGTGTATGTCGACTTATAAGCATTTCCCATCAACTTTTCTATAACCATTCCGATGTGAGGTAGCTTCACTTTATAACCAGTTTTGATTTTCACCACGTCTCGGATGATGTAGAATAAAGTGTTCTGCGGACCTTTATCCTGGACAGGTATTTTATTTATCTCCTCTTTTTCTTACGGTATTATAGAGGTCTTCTAGCCTTCCTATGGTTAGGAACTTCTGCATATTCACTCCATGTTCAAGAAGAAGACGAACAAAGTCGACTCGGTCTTGAATCAATGCCTCCATCATTGCATTGTAGAGAGCTGATTGTTGCCATTCCTGAAAGCAAAATAGGAAACGAAAAAATGGACTGACCAGTCCGCCGACGAAGATATCCGATCGAGCAATGTCTACACGATTCCAAGCAAGAGCTAATGACAGCTGGTCAGCTGGAGAAAGATTCTGCCCCTTCAACAGAGCCGTCAAGATGGCATGATCCACGTCGTGTCTTCCTTTTTCTCCCAGTCGAAAGACCGTCATCAGATGTTTATGCTGAGCACAGACGATGAGTTCACTAATGATTCTTTCTGCTCCGGGGGCTGCACAGCCGAAAACTCTCTCCACTAGATGCACCAATTGGGGACGAACTCCCTCAGGGAGACTGCCATCTTCTTGGACTGTCTGATGGGCAAAGGCGAGGAGATCAGCCGCTCGACCACTTCCATCACAAATGACGACAGGAACACGGGGGACACTAAAAATATAAAGAAGGAAGAGACTCACTTGGTTACATAGTCAAGAACTGATCGGATCGTACAACTACCGCCTTCGAGCACGACACAAACTACAGGAACACTTCTCGTTCCACCGAATATCTTCTGTTTCTGAGCGATGTATGTCTCCAATCTCTTCCGAAGAATTACCTCTGCTCCATATCTAAACCCTTTCTACTACAACTTTCCTTTCTTTACCTTCCAACAGTTCCATTATCGACTAATAAAAAGTAGGAATGTCGATTGTTAAGCATCGTAAATCGTCCCTTCACAGTGTGTGGATAATACTGGACTGTGATCTCCTCTCCCGTTAGACTATCTCTATTCTTTAGCAGTCCCCATGGAGAGATTCCAATACAAACAACTTTACTCCTTGTCGACGACCCAGCTCCTGAATGACTCATCACTGATCTTTAAAGGTTTACCTTCGAAGGCGGCCGCTACGTGTCTCACGACGCCTGTGTCAACACCACTTGTGATAATCCAGGCTCCAGTTGTCATGGCTGCTTTGAAGAGACCTTTTCGAAAGACCCGTGCTAGCTTTGCTTGGAGACTAAAGAGCTCATTTAAATGACTAAGGGACATACTCGAAGTTACCAGTTCCTCCATGGACCGTGATTATCAATTTGGGTGGAGTAATCTGCCAGACATGCTCGAAGAGAGACATTATATGGGCTGGATCGGTGTCGAAGGATAGTCGGACATAGTCAGCCTTGTATGGATGAGGCCCACCTAAATAAGTTAATTAGAAGTGAAGAATACCTTGGAACTCTATGTGTCCATAGGCATTCGTCGGCATGCGGATAGTATGTTTCTTGAGGCTCCATCTCTCTGCCAAGGCAGTCTTTGTCCTCCTCGCTGTCATCTTCAGCCCATTGTCTTCATCCGTGTCCTTTCGTTCCCTTTTATTTTCAACGCTCGCTTCCTGGAGATATTCCTCGGCCAATTTCTGGATATCCAAATGAAGTGATTTGAGCCGTCCACAACCACATTTGTTGGTGTCCTTGCTGCTGGAAACAAATCGAGAACATTCCCTTCTCTTGAATGTCGCCGCGATCCAATTGCTTCGATGAACACTCTGAAGCGGATGGTTAGAAGGAAAAAAAAATTAAAAAACTGACCAGATCGGAGGAGGAGACAAATCGCATATATTGGTCGAAGAGGAGGCCGGGAGTCTCCGTCGGATATGAGAGTTCTCTCGGATGAATATCGCTATCACTTGTCTTACGATAGATCTGAAATTTCTCTATCAAAAAGGAGAGATCATCACGACCAATTGCTATAAACCTTCGAGTAAGAAGTCAATAAAGGAGAAACGAAGAACGCCGAATGAAAAGTCTGATCTTATCGAAACGACGGGGGACAGTGACGACAAAGTGTTTCAAAAACAACCAAAACATATGAAGGAAGGAGACTATTTATATCCCTCTATGTGATCATAATCCTATCTGAAAACTCCTCTACCACTTAGAAAGTGGTAGAGGAGTTTTTCCCTATTTAGAACCCTACTAAAAATCCAGTCACTCCTAGAATAAGTTCTTTCCTATGAATCAACGATTAAAAATTTTCAGTATCTCGTTATCGGGGTCAACTTCTCGTTTGGTCAAGGACTGTGAACTGTGATTGTTCCTCTACTATTTATATTCTCTTACCTGTTCATCTTTCTCAAAAAGCTTATTGGTTGTTTCCAATTTCATATTCAGCAGCCATAAAATTTGAGAAAACCGATGGACTAGGCGCTAATAAGAATGACCGTCTTGCGGCATCATCCTCAGAGCAAATAATCCGCGGGGAAACAAACCAAAAAGGAAGAATAGAAGAGAGGAAAAATTTTGAAAAAAAAGGAAACTGACCTCGGTGGGAGAGCGAACTGAATTTTTCTCCTGATACTCGATAATAGCTAACATATCGCGCCAGTCACCAGAATGGACATTTGGTGGAGGGATCTCAAAACCCATCAGATGACGATGTTTTCGAAGATACGTACCGCCAGTAAATGACCCTGAAAATGAATAATAAAATAAGAAAAATGAGGTGCTAAGGATAAAATCGTCCAATGCGTTAAAAGAACCCTCTCATGATTTTAAATATGCATATGTAACCACAAAATAAGGCACTGTAACTCCGACGCGATTTTTATTTATATTTTATGTTTCTTTTTCTTCTCACTTCAGCTAAGACATATATGGTTCACCCGGACTTACAAGAATAAAAAAAACGAAACAAGAAAAATATCAAACATAAAAGAAAAACAGAAAAAACGTCCGCTTGCTTTATGAAAAACTGACAAATTGTATATTACGTGCAGCACCTACGATGTATATTACGTGCATACAAAAATAGTATTTTTTTTTCTCCCATTTTTTGGAGTATTTTCGGGACGGCCACTAAATGGCCATGGGAAATAATGGAAACGGGCAAATACGGCCAAACGCAACTGTGGAAACGGCCCAAAAAGATATTGGCTGTTTTGAAAAATTCCAAAATGGAAACGACCCATTTTGGCCGAATTTGTACGTAATACGTATTATTCGTTGAAACACTAGGCGGAATGAGAAAGATCCTATTTCACTCTTTCCTTTCTATTATTTTCTTTGTTTTGAAAAGTAGTATAATTAGAAAATAAAAATAAAAGAAAAGAAAAGAAAGGGTAATACAGAATATTTATCATTACGGGCCGTGTTTCAACGAATAATATGTATTACGTACAAATTCGGCTGAAATGGGTCGTTTCCATTTTGGAATTTTTCAAAACGGCCAATTCCAAAATTGCTGATTCCTTTTTGGAATCATTCTTTTTTTTGCTGTGTCCATTTCGGATTTTTCCATTTAGAGATACGCGATATACGAAACAGCACGTTATATACATCGTAGATGCTGCACGTGCGTACGTAATATACAATTTGTCCAAAAACTTATGTATATGTGCAGCGGATGCCACTTTTCCCCATTTCCTTAGGATTCAAAGTCATGAGACTGTTTCTCACCACTTCTTCGTCTCCTATGTCTTCTCCTCTTCTTTGTTTCCACATCCACACTTCTTTCATTGAAGAACTTTCCTTCATCCAGTTTACTCAATGGCCTCCTCTAAACCTCTTTTCTTTTGTCTATCACTCTCCTTACCGGACTTCTCGGTGTTGTGTCCCCCTCCTCGTCCAGTAGACGAGTCATCTCGTATTCTTGGTCTCTTCTCATTGTCAATTCCGTGTCCGAAACCGTTCTGACATGGAGAGAGTAGGGCTGAATCGATAAAAAAATAGGGAAGGCTTAGGCTTACTCCGAAGCGATGGGACTGCTCGGGACTTGAAATGGGAAGGTTGTCGAGGCAACTGCAGGAGCCACTGTTGGTTCGTTTCTGAATGGAGAATAGTCAGTTATAAAGGGGATGGAATAAGTCAGCAGCTGATTCATACAAACCTTTTTAACAAAGTGCTTTGAAATGAATGGGTCCCGATAGAGACTGTTGGAAGATGGGGAAACGTTTCCCCATTAAAAAGCTTTTTTTTCGCTTGGATGTTATGGCCTCGGGGAATAATAATCGTGTCTAGCCCAACAGACAAGATATATACGTGTCAATATAAATTTTGGAGAGAGATTTCCAATATTTTACGAAAACGGATATATCACGTAGCGCAAGGTTCGTAAATTTCAAAGATCAAACAACTAGTAGACTTCGCTTTGGATAATGAGCCCTCGTTCGTAATTATTCCAAAGAGACAAAGCCGAATTATTGACAGCCTGTGGTCTTCCGACAAAATTAGGAGTGAAGTATAAAGCAAAAAAGCTGTTTTTCCTGCCGGCGACCATGTGATGTCAAAGGGATTCTGAGCCGTCAACATTCGGCTCTTCGTCCAATTATAGAATTCATATTAAGGTGATAAAAAACGAGGAAGAAATTATGTTCGTGCAGGAATTGATGGGCAAAATAAACAGACAAGGCAAACAGGCTATCAATCGATTATTTTGGCATCAGAAATATGCAAATTATCTGAGAATCGGTGATTTTTAATGGTTTAACAAGAGAAATGTTGACAAATTGAGAAAAAGGAAGGAACAAAATGAGATTGAAATGTTTCCATTTGAAATGGAATGGAGCATGAAAACAAAAAGAGAGTCAACATGACAGGGAAAAGTGATTGGGGAGAACGATAAGACGAGACAAAATGATACCCGGAAAGGCGGGAAAAAGAGAAGACAACAGATGTAAGGGCGTGAGAATATCCCTGAACGGGGGGTGTAGACGATCGATAGGACACACGGCCAGCTGCTGACCGAAAGGGACAGATGGAAAAGGATCAGGGTAGAAAAGGGAACAGTCATCTTTAAACTCGAAGAAGAAAGATATAAGAAGCTATATCGAAGGACTCACTCTCAGTCTCTGGATAGTAGTCATGTCGTCGAATTCACATCTGAAAAACGACCGTAAGGGAGATAAAACCTCCTTAAAATGTTAGAGGGAAACAGGAAAAGAGGTGTTTGTAGAGAGAGGTAGACATAAAAGGCAGAGTACAAGCGGATAGAAATGACGATAGAATCGTATCGATATCAATTAGAGACGGCTGACTGACTGGTTGAACTAAGAGGTCTTCGACAAAGACAGGTATTTACCTTAGAAACGCATGTCATGAGAATAATAAAAGTTTGTTCAACTAAATATCAAAAGACTCGAACTGGGCCAGACAACTGGAAGGATTATTGTAAACAGAGGTTTGGCCTACTCGAAACGAGTTGGTCGGGGAATCCTTTAACCTTTGACTTGATTCCTCGAACTAGTCGACTCTTGTTCTGAATGTGACCAACCCGTGTGGAACCTGTTCCTGATCGACTCCTACACGCATCCATCGTCATCGATCCCCCCCTCCTTCTCATAATCAATAGATACTATCATCGCCCCCTGCTGACGACATTTTTCCCAGACATAGCTTTTCTTTCTTCCTTTGACCTGATTTTAACATTCCACGCGTTCTCTTCCCCCCCCCTTCACTTCTTCTTTTTTTTCTTCTTCCCAGTTGTAACATTCTTTATTGTCAGATGTCAAGTAGTTCGAAGGAGAATGGCTTCGAATTCATCCGAATAGTCGGCAGAGGAGCCTATGGAGTCTGTTGGTTATGTAAGAACCAAAAAGGAGAAAAAGTCATCGTCAAAACGATTATGCATGCCCCCGGAGAAGAAGACAATATTATGAGTAAGTCGACAGACAAAAAGAAAAGAGTTTAGACGAGGTTAAGTATCTTAAATCTTTATCCCATCCGATGATTATCGGCTATTATGATTCTTATATAAAAAACGACAGTCAGGTGTCCATCGGTCGGTTACTTTCTTATCTTTTATTCTTCCCATTTAAGTTATGCAATATGCTGAAGGAGGAACATTGGAAAAATTGGTCCAAGACCAAAAAGAGCCCTTTTCGATGAATGTAGTCCTCAATTACTTCACCCAGATTGTCATCGCGCTTAACCATATGCACAACAAATCTATCGTCCACCGAGATCTCAAAACCCAAAACATTCTCCTAAATAGAAAGAAAACCCTTGTCATGGTCTGTTTCTTTTTCTTTTTTCATTCTCTTCCAGTTGTCTGACTTTGGCATTTCGAAAGAATTGAGCACAAGAAGTAATCTGGCCCATACCGTCATCGGAACACCGAACTATCTTAGTCCAGAAATTTGCGAAGGAAGAGCATACAATCAAAAGAGTGACATTTGGTCACTTGGATGCATTCTATACGAACTGTTGGTCTTGAAACGAGCATTTGAAGGAGAGAATCTACCAGCCATCGTGATGAAAATCACCAAAGGACAGTACCCTGCCCTTCCGGATCGAGTGGATGTGGCAATCAAAGAGTTATTAGAGAGTTTATTGAGCCTGAATGAACAGAAACGTCCCACGACCAAAGGTTCTATCCAATCCCTACTAATCTTTCTTCTAGATATCATGACTAGTCAACTGCTTCTTCCTCATGTCTTAACAGTTCATTTGGATATAGGACGATTAACAGTACCGGAAGAGAAGGTAAGAAACATTCATGAAGAGATTACACCCCTTTTCAGAGGAAAACATCGGTGTACACAGGTGGAAGACTGCGAACAACACCTCAAATGCAGACGATGAGATCCCCTTCTCTGCTCGTAGAGCCAGTGTCGCGAACTCCCAGCTTTAACACTCATCGATAATAAAACTAGTTCCTTTCCTATTCATCTGATATGTAATTAGCCATAAACGATAGAGAAACCCGTACGTCTAGACCACATATTTTTGATATCGTCCCCGCCGTACAGACTCGGCGGGCATGAGCATTGGCGCCAGTCAGCAATTCACATCACTACGACTTTTCTCTTTTTGAGTACCTGAGGATGACATGTAAGCGACTAGGGCGGACAGATTTCCCTTGGTGAATTAGTCCATGCTGAGGGTACCAAAAATTGAAAAGTTTGATGCTTCCCTTTTGGAGGAAGTTTGAAAGAAATGAAACCTTTTTTAAGGAAGCGACGAGACTAATGATTTTTCCATCCTTTGAGCAGTTTAAAAATCATTAGATTCCCAGTAAGTCTAGCTATTCATATTGATATCGTCGATAAATCTATTCTATTAAAAAAATCACTGAATTATTTACTAATAAAACCGTTCATCTGAAAAGAAACGAATGACACAAAAGTAAGAGAAAATAAAATTGAGCTAATTGTAATTATGCATCGCTACACCATTCATTTTCCCGAGCAATTTGTTCTTCTTCTTCTGGAGTAAAATCGTTTTGAATCCCAAAGTGATCACGAAGTTCTTGAACTGATCTACCCTAAAACACAACATTAATGTCATAATGTTTAACTTACCTTCATATGATTGGCAACGACCTTGCAGCACATATGAAGAAGTGGTTTAATATCTAAGTAATTGGCAGCCTGTAAATAAAGTAGACACAGAATACAAAAAAACTTACAATAATAATCTCAAAAAGAGTATTTTGCGATACGTTGAAATATTCCCTGTCCCATTTAGAGATATTTTCAGCATCTTTATCATTTTCAATATCATTGATGTCTTCATCATCCATATGTTGGACTAGCCATTTCTTAATTAAATTCAGGGCATCACTTTGAACATTTGGAACAGGAATATCTTTTTCTTCTTCTTCCTGGATCCCCATTTTCTGAATCTTAGTAATAATAAAAATGTATGAGAGCAGTAAAAAATATTGAAAAATGAAACTAACCCTCATTTCCTTAATAACTTCAGAAAGAAGAGCGGCTTTTTCTGGGAGGCTGATGACTTTACCATCGCCTGAACGGAGCTTGATAATCATATTCGTTTATTATGCTGAAATGAATTTAAATTGTAGCCTATAATTTCTAAATGAAAAATAAAATAATTAAAAAAATGGAAATAGAAAATATCCATGGTTCACAACCCTTCCTACCAGAGCCTTGTCGCTCTCAGTTTGTGAGAGTATTCAAATTAGCTAATTGTAGATAGATCTTTTTAAAATTAAAATTAGCAAAATATATCGACTCTTATTTCTTATTAAACAAAATATTTTCTTTCTCTGATATCTTTTCTTCAAATAAAAATAAGATATGCTGAATTGCATATTGGAATGGAAAAAATGAAAGAAAATAGATTAAATAGCAGAAACGATTATTGTTAAGACCTGTACAAAAGAACCTTACCTTTAAAGGAACAGTGTCACAAGTTTGAATGTGGCTTAGATGGCTGAGGGCGCGTCCAAAAATAGTCGATGCGCAGCGTTGTTTTCAAAGTTTGTATGTTACCAGGTTTTCTTATTATTATTATCTTTTTTTTGTTTATTTTATAATTTTTTTATATATTTTAATGTTTTCTTATATTTAATGCAAAAAGTTATTTAAAGAAGCAAGAAAGGGCATCTCAACAGAATAAGTCCCGAGGATGAAGAAACAAGGTTAGTTTTATTTATTTATTCACAATAAATTGACATTATTTAAATCGGCTATTAGTAATTTGAAATCGTTTTCAATATCAAAAGATATATCATGATTCGATATCGCGGGAGGGTCATCTTCTAAAGTATCGGCGCTATTTTCTTTCTTTTCTAAGTATATTCTGCACATTTCCTGTTTGCCGCCCCTGTGATCGGTTGAAAAGAGCCTTTTTTATGATCCGTGCATATTAGTATGCTACGTGCTTGGCTTCTCTTGATATATTTCTTATATTGAACTGTCCAATTTACATGTTCAGCCCATAATAAAGCATGGCTGGATTCCTAGGAAAATTATGAATAAATTTCCCTTTTTCTTCACAAATATGGCAAGTTCCAATCCTCATTCTAACTTTAACATATTTCTATTACTATATCGAATGCTTGTAATAATTTAATTTCAGGTCTAATCATCGTCGATTACGTCTGTATCATGATCTTATTGTTTCAATAATATATTATTCTGTTCATAAATTATTTTCTTTTTCTATTAGCAATCATATTTTCAGTTGTTGTCTTCAGAACTATATCATTTAGACCTTTTATTTGTATGGAATAATAATAAAACACAAAATAAAGACAATAAAATATAGTATCAACTGAAAAAAAGACGCTACCGTAACCCGTCGCGTCAACTCAGCCATATTCAAACTTGTGACACTGTTCCTTTTGTTTTATTATTATACCACATGCTTTTTTTATTCATTCATAAAGGTTTTTCTATTTTATTTTCATTTATTTTTTTCATCAGTAATCTAAGAAAACACGTTATTGAAAGAAGATGGTGGGGAGAGATGCAGATTGATTATATTATAAAAATTCTAGCTGTATTCCGCGCTCTACCATTATAATTGACTATTTTCATTCCTCTTTGCTAAACAAATGACCGTACTCAATATCTACCAGTGATGCATGGAATACTACTTTTTGTTTCGTGGGAAAAATCTCAAAAAAATACGAGACGGGTCCCGTGCACCATTGATGTCTATCTTATAAACTTAAAAAATCAGTAAAAATAAATAAAATAGGTAACACTTCATAAAGAGTGAATAAAAAATAACCATACGTAGTTACAGAAGTATTTTCCGCGATACAGAGTTTTCGAATTTGTTGGGGGGTGTAATGTAAAGGGTCCAAAATTTTTTGCGTTGTTGTCTTTAAATAGACTATTTTTAAATTTAAATTTTATTTTCTCTCATCAATATGTGAAGTACTTTTCATCCATTTTTTCTATACACATTTTCCATCATTTTCATCCATAGAACTGCCTGTTTTCTTCGTGTTTGCGTCAGGTGTTTCCATTCTTACACTCTCGAGCCACTCCCCGCAGTTTTGCCGAAGTTTATCAAATTTTTGTTTGCTCATCTTCCAAGTCGATGCCGCCTTTCAAGTCGCATTGCGGAATGAGTCAATGTTTCTCGCGTGATCTGTTTACTACCCCGCATGTCAACATCCCACTCTCCATAGTCTTCTTGTTTATGTCTTTCTCTCTTCGATTTGTCTTTCTTTTTTAGATGACTCAAGACGTTTCACTAGCTACTTCTTATGACTTTTCTCGCTGGACACACTTCAGCAGGATTCTTCAATTGGCGTGTCTTACACTGCAGGTGATTTTCCTACGCAACACCAAAGATTGCAATCTTTAACCTGCTTTGGTTAGATCGCGTACGCAAAAAGAAATCATAAACAAATCAAAAGAATTCTCAAGAAATCAAAAGAATATTTTAGATGTTCTTGATCTACACAGACTTCTCTAATCTGTCTTATTTCCAAATAATCGTTTACGAGATCCTTTGTGCTGGCTCTTTCTACATTGTTTTTAACAGATGGTTCGAAACCTCATCAATTAGTCGACAAAAATGTCTTCAGGCATACAGCCGTCGATGGTCGATTCGACTTGGAACAGCTGATAGCTGCGAAAGACGTCCAGAGGAAGCTTCCCTACGCCGTCGCTCTCTTCTCCGCTGTCCTGATTGGATTTCTTATCTGGTCCTTTGTCGAACTATCCAATGGCTTCGTCAACTTTATCTTTCATCTTGCTGGAGCTGTCAATTTCTTTTCCGCTCTTGGTCTTCTAGGCCTTGAAATCTATGAAGTCTTTGTCCTTAAAAACAAAACCAAATAAACTATCTATTCGTCTCACTTCAAAGGCAAAAAAAACACGATGCCGGCGGCAACGTGGCGGGGAACAGCCAAAAAGAGATGGGTGGCCGGTATCTGTGGTCCACAAGGTCGTCGTTGTTTGAGTCCTAACACATGAAAAGCTGATGAAGATGAGCCATGACTGTTTCATAAGTTTTCGCATGGATTGAATTGCGTGTTTTCTCTCGTCGGGAGGCCAAAATAACGAATCAAAAGAGTAATCGACAGTGGGAAAACCAGGCAGACGGGGACAACAAAGGGCAGGCGGAGGGAAAGACATTAGCATATAAAAGAAGGGAAAGGGCAGTTATGGAATGAAATGGATATAACGAAGAGGTCTATGGAAATGTGGATTAGTCGGAGACTGAGCTCGAGAATTTGGAACATAAAGAAAATATCTTGAGTTTGAGGAAATAATGATTTTTTGCTACTTACCTTTTATCAGTTTTTTTGTTTATTAGTTGTGAACTGGATCTGTTTATAAGTTTATGATGTTTGGTCATAACCATTTTTCACCGCACGGGTTCTATGGCTCGTAATATACGTTACGTTTCGTCGCGTGTTCCAAGATCCAGTTCACAGGTGCCGATGTCTATCAAAACGGCTTTTTCTCTCTCAATTTTGGCCATGAAAGCGGGTTCTTTTTTCTCTTTTGGCGCCTATCAAATCCAAGTACGAGGGGTATATAAGCTCTTGGTTGACGAAAGGCATCAACAGTCAGCAACAGCTCATCTCCGCTAGGTAAGCAGTCTCTTACCCATCTTACAACTCTTCAGAATGTTCCGCTCCGTCTTTTTCCTCGCTCTCCTCGGTTTGTCCACCGCCTTCTTGTTCCCATCAGGCGGTGGAGGATGCGGATGTGCCCCTCCACCTCCTCCATGTGGATGTGCTCCTCCACCTCTTCCCCCACCTCCCTGTAAGTCTGCTAATATTTTCTATTCAAACTTATATTTTTAGGCGGTGGCGGATGCGGAGGCGGTGCTCCTATCGGAGGAGTGAGTTTCTTTAGTTTTTTTAGTCGATTTTCCTTGCTTTCTTATTACAATAAAGCAAAAAAAACTTTAAGGGATACGCCGCTCCCCCTCCACCTCTTCCAGTTGGAAACTCCTACGCTGTCGCAGGAAAATAAGCGTCTCCCGTCAGTTATCACTCTCATATCTGTATATTTAGTTACTAATGAATTGCTCAATTTCGTATTATTCGTTTGATGGAAGAACTTTTTAGACAGAGATTAGTTGTCTACTGATTTTAGCCACATTTTTGAGAACCCTTCTTTGATCTGTTTGATTGAAAACATTCGGTGCTGACAAAAGAGTTCCCAAAGTACCGCCAAGAGTGATGGCAAAGAAGACCTTAACAGTGAAATAAAGGGAAGAAACATACGTAGAGAAGAAGTCGGTCGATGATCATAGCCACAAACTTCCAGTCGTCTCGATACATTTTGTACTCTTCGTCTCTTTTCAAATGTTCCGTGATGTATTCGATGGCATCTATAGCTCGAATAGCCTCCGGAGATAAAGGATAGAAGTCCACCGTCGTCGGATCTCGAATGTCATCCGTCTGTGTCTCGAAGACCTTACATGACACAATAGATCCATTTTTTCTGTTCCCATGTACTGCATGGATGGAATGCGGCCGCCTTCGTAGTTATAAGAGACTAAAATGTCGGTGTGTAAAATTCCATCAAATATCTTTTCTCGTTCAAACATACAATAAATCTAGAAGTATTATTAGAAATAATAGTAACGTACTATCCTTGTAAAATTAGAATTGTCAGGATGATTATAACGTGAGACCTTCACAATAAAAGGTTCTCCTGTAGCTGCGGCTTTCAGTTTACTTCGATAACTACAAATTTCTTGTCCACTTTCGGATATAGAATAATATTTGCATACTGTATAAGATACTAAAAAGCATTAAAAATATATCAACTAACTTCCTTTTTTACTCCAGGGAGAAAAACTATCAATGGTAAGTATTTCCATATCTGTGATGGCTATTTTTCGTATAATATAAAAGAAATGTGTTTTAATGTCTTCTTCTAGAGATATTCGTTTGATTTGGCAATCTGTTCGCGTAAAATTGTTTATTGAATTCTTTATTATCACAATAACTAATCTAGACAAACTGACCTTCTATGAAACACTTCATCGATAAAGAATTCGACATCCATAGTTCCAGAAAACTTATGCAAGTGTTGATCTTCACTTAAAATAGGCTCATTCTCATCAATGTGAAAAAGATCATCTGATTCAGACATTTAATTCAAAAACAACAGCAAGCACGCTAAAATATAATAGAGATGATAAAAAAAGTCCACAAATAAAACAATAAATTAAAAGATAAAAAAAACAGTAATAATAAGTTGGCATTCATCATCATATGGCTAAAAGGGCCAAAATATAAAAAAAAAATAAATTTTTGAAAAAAATCCAACGGTAATTGCAAACGAACGGCAAGTCTCTAGACATACTATTACACACAAAAAAACTCTGAAAATACTCCAAAAAATGGGAGAAAAAATACTTTTTTGTCCGTACGTTATATACAGATACGCGATATACAAATGCACGTAATATACATCGTACGCGCTGTACGTGCGTACGTCATATACAATTTGCCATGCTTTTTTATATAATTAGTAATTGAATGTTTCGTTCATTATTAAAATGCTGGTCGGTTATACAATCAAAATTATTTTTGAGATTCTTCTTTCTTTCCAACTGATTTTGAGCAGCTGACTCATTTAATTTCTTTTGAACAAGGAGCTACATACGTACTATGTAGTATATCTTCTGAGATAACATTTGGTAACACCCTAACGTTATCTTAGCCAGCTATCTATATATTTGTGTTGATCTGATTCTTTATTTCTTTCTTTAAGATGGGTTATGTCAAATTTAGATAGTTATAAAATTATGCTCATTGCAAAAGTCACGATGAAATATATTGAAAAGTATAAACCGACGCCGATGGCTCCAAAAATGACCAAACTATTTTGGTGATGTTCTTCTCAGAAGAAACTCAAATCTTTAACCTTTCAATATAATGAAGCAAGATATTTCCCAAGATTTTCTCTTTTCTCTCTAGATCTCTACCTATCTATAATTAATAATTGGAAAAGAAAGCCAATTTTCCTGTTTTTTTCTAGTTTTTTTTGCCACGGTAGAACGAATTGTATATGACTTCCTCTGGCCGTAAAAACGTGAAACACACCAGATCGTCCTCAATTAATCCAGTCAACTCTATTGGAACATATCTTCGAAACCCGTGGCCGTCTGTTTATAGGCTTATTTTTGACCGTAAGAAACTAGTTCCCGTGAGATTAAGGTGTGCCGTTATCTGGCACGAGAACCTGCCGACTACTCTGTATAAAAGGGCATGAAGACGGTTCCGAATCACAGTCAATCGCCATGCTTCGCCTCTTCCTTTTCTTCGCGCTCTTCAACGTCTCTTCTGCTTTCTTCTTCCCCTCAGGAGGGTGTGGATGGTTGGTCCTTCTCGTTTCCCTTATTATTTCCTTTCAGCGCTCTCCCTCCCCCTCCTCCTAGTTGTTGTTGTTGTGCTCCTGCTCCTCAGCCATGTTGGTAAGTCAACATCCCATCTTTTATTACCAACTCTTTTTCAGTGCTCTTCCTTCACCATGTTGTGGCGGAGTTAGTTAATCTCTAAAATACAAGCAAACAATATTTTCTTTCAGGGCTACGGCGGCTATGCGATCGCAGGTAAAAAGTGAAGATTCTCTTCTTCATGCCATATATCTTCTTGTCGATATAATTGGAAATAAATTTCATCAATCTATAGATTTGGAGAATGATATTTTTTTCGAAATAGCAGAAAACAAAGAAGATAGTCACTCAGTAGACGACATTGTGCTTCGAGTGGTTAAAAAAGAAACGTCAGAGATCGAAAGAAGAAAGGGTTTCTTTCTCCACACTCTTCTTTTCATTTTCCAGTTTTTCCAGAAGCTTATTCTCTTTAACAGTCTTCTATGTTTGAAAAATGATCTCTGCCTTCCTCTTTCTACCCGTCTTAACTCACAATATGTAACAACAGGTTTTACTACACGTATGAAAGAGATCAATTTGAGAAGCGGGAAACAGTATTCTCTACAACTGAATGATAGTCGTCATCTCTTCTTCAGAAAATGAGAGATATCCGTAGTAGATGGAATTCATCGACAGTGACTCGCTTAGCTTGTTCCGAACTTCTTCGATGGTCCCTCTTTCCTCTGGTTCCATCTTCCAACATGCAGTCATCAACTCAAATCTGTAATATTTATTTTTTCTCAAAATCCCCAACTCACATTGGATCTGGAGCTACTTCCGGTTTCTCTAGTCGTTCCCCATCTTGTAATGTCTCCAACATGGCTGTTGGATTCACTTTAGCATATGGCATATCACCTAGGGAGAATGTTTCCCATAATACGATGCCAAATGACCAAAGGTCTGTCTGGAAGGAGAAATGGAAATTGCGAAGAGACTCGGGAGCCATCCATTTGACCGGAAGACGACCTCCTCGAGAAATGTAAATGGTCGAGGAGTCGGTAGTGACAGGTTGTCGACAAAGACCGAAATCGGAGATTTTTGCTGTCAAATCTTTTGTGAGAAGGATATTTCGAGCAGCGAGATCTCTAAAAAAAGAGTGAGGGGAAAAAGGAATACCTGTGAATGAGATCGAGACTTTTCAAGTAGCAAAGACCGTCACTGATCTGCCAAGAGATAGATAGAAGATCTTTTAGTCGAAGGGTACCTTCTATTCCGAAGTCGTCTTTATACTTTTTTAGAAATCCTAAGAGGTCACCATTCTCACAGAATTCCAATACAATAAGAGGAAGTTCCACCGCTGTCATGCAGCCAATCATCCTGAGAGTTCTCTTTTCTCAGAAGGTTGTCTTACCCCAAGACATGAGTATGAAAGCCGAGTTTCTTCATGAAATGTACCTCATCTAAGAAGTCTCGTCTTGCGACTATATCCACATATGGTGGAACTCTTTTGACAGCAACCTGGAGAAGGTTTTCTCGTTTTCCTTAGATCTTACTCGCTCGCTTCGATTACTCATCAACTGTGCTGTTGGAATAATCTCGTCCACCGGTCTTCTTCCTTTCAACTTCCCCTCATAAACAACAGCAAAGGCTCCACTGCCTAGCTGTTTGTCTATTAATATTTCTAGTTCATTTTCCATCAATTCCCATGGATCTCTTTCCTTTTCTATCGTCTGCGAATTCTGGTGATTTGACCTTGCTCTTTGTTTCACTCGCTCTCTCAATTTCTTCTTATTTCTCCATCGAATATAGAAGAAAAGGATGATTAACAATATCAACATGGCTATTCCAACAGCGATGAGGATTGCAAGATCTGCGAAAAATGGAATGTTAAGAGATACCTACCAACTGTAGTCAGCTCGTGAGAGTGACAAATAGATTCGAAAGTGGCAGAGACGTCTATCTTACATAAGTCATTGAAAAGAGAGCATTCTTTGAATAGGGAATGAATACAAGCTGAAATACTTTCGTTGTTTCTTTATCGGAATACCTGTATCCCCTTGATCAACAATTCTGATATAATAACCTTGTGAGACTAGAGTCGATATAAACGTCATTTGAGAAGATGTAAGAGATGAAGAACAAAGTGAGGAGCAATTAACATCGGTCAAGACATAAGCAATTCCTGCATTTCCACCAGTCAGGGGATTCTTCTTTAGGCAGTTTGACTGAATTAAGAGGTATAAAAAAAAGGAGACACACAGATTTGTCCAACAAAACTGCTAATTCATCTCCAGTATGATTCTCATTGTCTAGCATATGATAGGTTTTTGCCTGGTTGGCAAAATAGCTTTTTGTATAAGTATCTATGGAACAATCAAGATTTGCATCCAATTTTGAAGGGGAAAGAAAGTAAGCTTTATTGCCAGAAGTGCACGAAATGGATACCTGAGTGGAGTTAGTGGAGAGCGAGAGGACTCACATTGTCTACTTCGGCAACGAATTGTTGATATGCAGACAGTCGATTGGTCATCACGACGACGGCAATCGTCCAATATCCCTTGCAATTATTTCCCACTGAAAGATTCTTACAAGAAGAAAATCTCACAATGACATTTAGCACTTGCAGAAGATGTATTATCTGTTTTTCCGGTACATTGCAGATCGTCACCAGCAAAAATAGCTGTTGAATAGCAGTCCGTCAATAGAAAGAAAACTATCAGCTGAAGGAGGACGACTAATCCCAATCGCATTGGGGTGAAGACAAAGTGATAGAAGGAAAGCAGTTAAGCCGTTTATCAAAACCCTTGTTCGGCCAATAAACCCCTCTCATGATGAGCCGTCTATTTCCGTGGCCCCTTTCTCCCCCACACCCTCGGGGGCTGCTGTTGTTCAGCCGATTGCTCCACGAATGCTGTAACAACCGCCCCCGCTGGAGGAAAGGGCTCCTCCCCCATCCGAAACTCACTCCCTTTCACGAGAGTACACTATGGTGAGTTTTGTTTTCTTTGGGTCTGTTGTTCCCTCTAGTTTGTATTGGAAATTCCTAAGGAATGACTGAATTATCTTAGTTTGTAGTCTGAATGACCATTCTAATCTTAAATTCATTATCATTCTTTCTGACTATAATTTGAATGTCATTTGTTTCCTAATGAGAATAGCAACATTGTACTACATGTATGTTTTCTAAGAAGTCAAGTTCTTTTTGGATCGCTTCAACGTCCTACCTATGGGTCTCCCTCTTATCATCTTAACCTAAACCTCCAGATGGTACTATTTCTTCGTTACTAACAGCTATCTTTTGATAATCAAAAATCAATGTTGGTCCGTGTTCTGGAAGGGCATCTGGTCTCCTTTCTCTACTGAGTGTAACATCCGAATGCCATTGTAAACGAGAGCTCCGATCAAGAATATCTGTCGGTTTTTCAGGCTGAAGATATCGAAGAGATCCTTGCCGAGATCGACGGTTCCCAGATTGAGGAATACCAGAAGTTCTTCGATGCTTTCGATCGTGGAAAGCAAGGCTATATCATGGCCACCCAGATCGGTCAAATCATGCATGCCATGGAACAAGACTTCGATGAGAAGGTAGGTAAAAAAAGTAAATTCATAAGACAGCAGAAAGAAAAAGAAAAGAAAGAGTAAAGGGGCAGTTGTTCGAGTTAAATTGGAAGTTTCCAGACTCTCCGTAAACTGATCCGTAAATTCGATGCTGACGGATCGGGAAAATTGGAGTTTGATGAGTTTTGCGCCCTCGTCTATACTGTTGCAAATACCGTCGACAAGGAGACTCTGGAGAAGGAACTCCGCGAGGCTTTCCGTCTCTTCGACAAGGAAGTCGGTCCCAGCCTTTTCTTGTTCATTTGAAACCTTAGGGTAACGGATATATCTCCCGACCGACATTGAAGTCCCTTCTGAAGGAAATCGCCGATGATCTGACCGATCAACAGCTAGAAGAAGCCGTTGACGAAATCGACGAAGACGGATCCGGAAAGATCGAATTCGAAGAATTTTGGGAGTTGATGGCTGGCGAGTCGGACTAACTCTTGTAAATCTTTTTTCTTCCAATACAAACTTTTTAATGAACCGTGAGATCTGTCTTTTTCTCGATGTAAAACACGAAGGGAGTGTGGTCGTAGATCTTTCCTTTCCTTAGCTGAGCCGCGTTGATGAATGTCTAAGGATCATTCACTATTAAACACAGAACTGTCTACTCACAGTTACTCCATTGGAGATAGCTCCATGGCTTGAATGAACATGCCCGAAGACATGAAACTTCGGGGCGATCTGCTCGACTTTTTCCAACAAATGACGACATCCCCAGCGTTCTTCATCTGCGTAGAGATCCAAATAGCCTACGAGACTTCTCTTTTCTTCTTCAACCTACCAACAGGGGGAGAATGAGTGATCAAGATGTCGGTGTCGTTCGGAATTAGGCTCCATTTCCTTTCCAATCCTCCATTTCTATCGGCATAGAACGGGAATCCAGGAGTCGGATGCCACGGAGACCCGTAGAATTTTACTCCATCTATCTGCAGAACTTTATTCTTAAAAAGATCCTACTACAATCTCCTCGTCCTGCAGATATGTGACTCCCTTTAACAGCCTCTCCCCTCCCTCCATACCATATCCCTTTAACTTCTTTCTTCGAATTGATAAATCTTCAGTCTTGTCCCATCCAAGTTCGTGATTTCCGGCTATCACCAGTTTGTGTTTATGGGGACGACCGGCTGAATGGGGCCAATAAACGTGAAAGGAAGGGGAAACAGACCCATCTGCTGATTAAAGGTTTCAATTTCTTCAGTCGAGCCGAAGATTGTTAAGTCACCCGCAACAATTAAAACATCTCCATCGGGGAGAATCTGAGAAAAATGATAAAGGAAGGAGAAGAATTTACATGAGACTCGTTGAGTTTGTTGTGGATATCGGATATACAGACAACTTTTAGACATCTGTCCGATGGAGTATTGACTTCTCTAAAAAGGATATAGGAAAGAGAAAAGATTGACCTATTTGCAGAAATATTAATAGGTAGTTGTGTCTTGGTCTCCTTGATATACTCCCAGTATTCATTTTCGACGAGAAGTCCTTCCACCTTTGTTGATACAGACTGAGCAAAGCTCCGATACATGGCTGAAAGTGGCTGGTTGATTGACCTTCTATGGATTAGTCGAAGTTAATTTAAGCTGGCAGTCGGCGGTCTTGCACTTCATCAAAAGAAGACATTGTTATCGTGAAAACATTAAACATGTCAGTTTATGGGGGGGGGGGGGGGGGGGGAGAGAACAACTCACGACCATTCTGAGAAGACAGCACGTAATTTATAGCCAGGTTCTGAAAAAGAAACGATTTATGAAAGAGAAAGAATGCGAAGCGCTTTTCGAGTTGCTAAGCGACAGAAAACGAACTTTTCAAATATTTTATTTTTCAAGTTGAAGTGCACTTTCTCGAAAGAATCAAAGAACGAAATAAAGTGTAACTTCCTTTCTTACACGTTATCTTTTTCTTAAAGACAGTTCCACTCATTCTTTCCTTGTTTCTTCGTTGACTCACATAGCTTTCGAGGAGGAGGATAAGTAGAAAGAACGAAAACATTCGACGAGAAGTTGGTCAGCTGTTTGGCGCCATCTTCGGGGAACACAGGATAAGAGGCGGAAAATGTTTATATGAATCGGAAAGTGAGATCATGGAATGCTCTGGAGGAGGGTTCGTTGGGCGAGCATGTGAATGACGCGAGTATCCTTTCGGGGAGCTCGTCGACCATCTATACACAGATACATCGACCACAAAAGGACCATCAAAATAGAGATCACCACGTAGGCTAAGCTATAAAATTTTATTAAAAGAGGAGAAAAAGTAAACCTTATAGCAGTAACGGCCTGCTCACGGGTCCAACCCAAAGCAAAAAAGGCCGTCGAGTTGTTGACCTCAGTGCCGTTGACTTCCATCCATCGAGAATCCCGTCTAGAAAATAATGACACGTATAATAAGTAGCTGACGTTGATAGAAAAGCTTTCAAAAGGAGAAAATCGACCTCGTCCCAAATTAATTGGTCTTTTGAACAGAAAGTGAGGTCTTTTGACTAACATCAGTTACTAACTTTAGAGAAATTTTTAGCATTTCGAAAAACGTTTTGGAAGAGAATGGTAAAAAGAAAAATAAAGAAGTGGAGCTTTTAGGAATAAACAGCAGTGGCGGAAATGTGTTAAAAGGTTCCGGAACTGCTGGTCGAATGGCCCCAGACATGTCTCTCCCAGGTGGAAGAAGTGTCGGTCCAGAGGTGTTACACCAGTTCCTCTTCGAAAAAAAGAAATATTGGACTAGACCGACCGGGGGGAGAGAGGGTCATCCGTAATTAGTAAAGGCAACTGAGCGTGTAATTGGAACCGAGGAACATTCCGGGGAAGGCTCGTCGACACCTGAGATTGTTGATGTTGGGTGAATACGCGATCAGGTATGGAAAACGAATCGAAAAGGAGAGCAGTTGTCAGGAAATGGCCGCAGGGTCGTCGGGATGAATAATGGACGACGAGGACTACGCCCTCGTTAGTATCATTGTCCCGTCTTGTCCGAATCTTTCCGGCCTCCCCCACCCTCACGATCAGAGAGCATACGCTGTGTAGACACACCAAACTCATGATCAAAACATTGTTAGCACAAAAATTATGTTTAGGCTCCACTGTAAAGCTTGGTAGATAAAGAGCCGTCAACACTTACTACTCGCACAATTTCAAAGCACTAACAAAATCATATGTAAAGGGGATAGATTAGGCTCCATTCAGCTGATTTTGAGGAGACGCGTCGGTCGACTGATAGAGTGGGCAAACACATGTCGCGCACACAAATTTCATGAAATTATGAGTACTAGATAAAAACTAGGAACAATTTTTTCAACAAAATGACAATAAACTAGATCTAAATTATAAAGACATATTACGATTTCTTCGTTCTTCTCGTGAGTATTTATGCTGACGAGGCTTCTTTTCCAACCAATTCTGATATTTCTGTTGCTGTTTCTGCTCAAGTTCTATTCTAGTGCAAGTTTCTATATACTCCTAAAAAGTAAATAACACTTCAAAAACTATCATACGTCTATCAAGTTTGCATTGTTATTATTCTTCGGTTTAACATTCATTCTCATATTCTGATAAACATCTTGAATGACTTTGCCTATATCGTTGCCGGAAAAATAGGCAGAAAGAATTTCACATGATTGCGGTAAAGATAAATAAAGTTTTTCATACCGATTAATACTAAATATAAGCAAAAAAAGTAAAACACTTACATTACATATTTGTGAACTGGAATTCTATATGTTTGCAATCCTTCTTTCGCAGCCACAGAAACACTACTGCTCCAAGGCTGGTAATCAGAACTTGCACAAAGAACAACAGCTTTTACGTTTTTTGGAGGAGTATCAGGAAGGAATTGTGTAGCTTTTGAAGAGATTAGCATAATTGATTCTAAAAGTATTAAATTTCAAAAATATCTTACCTTTATCACATCCAGCATTTTCAGTAATTCCTCGAGATGAAATGATGGGTGCGAATGGATGCGGTTGAAATCCAATAGCATTATTGGGTCCATATTGAAAAAGCCAATTTCTAAAAAGTGATAAAACAAAATTTAAGAACTTACCTTTTGACAATATCTGATAGTTGTTGATCTGGTTTGAAATTGACTATACTTATTGGAAATGGTCGTCTAGATGTCCAATTGACATTATATAGTTGATTAATCTCCCTTAACGCATTAGTAACACTAAGAATAATTAACAGACGATGCGAAAGAACTTTGCGTAGTAACATTAAATTCTCTCAAAAAACGACTATCAACCAATAGCTTTGGTAATGGATCTTCTAACGTCTTTTGAGATATTAATCGAGTTCCATATAAACAGTCAATTTTACCTTAAAAAATAAAGAAGGTATTGTTACAAACGTCTGAACTCGGCTCCTTGTATTTGCCAATAACAGTGATAACCCGGAGCGTAAACCATTTCTCCTCTATCATGTTTTTCTTGATTTATCTCACTGATCTATAAAGTTATTTGTAACTAAAAACTTACTTTTCGATTATCAAGCATAATAATATTCGTAGTATCAGGTTTAGATATTTCTAACAAATATGCAATTCTGTCCGCCGCTAAAGGGATATATAAAAAAGTTTTCCAACTAGAGTCATCAAGTTTAGGTAACGAATAGTTGGACGGGATTTTCTCCTTAAAAAGCTAAAAAAAAATATGTATACAAAAACACTCACTTGGAGCTCCGTAATTCGATTTGATAATTTTTGCTTTAATACTGGATTTCGAACATGATTTTTAAGAAAGCTTGCAGAAGGAAGTATAGTTTCTAACCATTTATCGTCATGTTGTGCAGTGGACGTTGTTGCTGACCAGTGAAACCATCTTCTTTTGCTAGTCATAGATCGAAGGACCTTCATCTAAAAAAACGACAATACAAAGAGAACAAATTATCAGTAAACAAGGAATATTCCCAAGATATATAAACATTCAGTTGTTCATATACAATTTATTATGTTATTACAATTAAAAAAACCTCCCCAATGAAATAGCAATTATGCGGAAATCCGTTTTGGGAAAACTTTCATAAAAATGACCATACTTATAAAAGACCAAAAAATAAAAAGAGCAAAGAAAATAATGAAACAGTCAAACCCACATTTATAAGCGTGATATGAAAGACGAACACTTTCAGCTTGAAGACGTTCTTTGTTAGAATCTACTTGGCCTGACATTTTTTCAAGACGCTGAAACAGCTGAAATAAAAAAAAAAGACTTACCTTATTATCATCTCTTATTACATCACCTGCAATTTCCATATTCTTTTTCAAAGAACGAGTCATATTCAATAACTCATTTGCCAAATTCTCTTGTAATTCTTCATGTCTTGAGACGTCCTCAACATGTGCTGAAATGTAAGTACATTAAAAAATCGAACTTTGAGCCATTCGTCTGGTATCACTTCCGAGAAGTTGACTTCGTAGATCTGCTCTATAAACCGCCTTGTTTCTCATTCGAATTTCGGAAGTTGATTCTTGTACTATAGTTGTAGATGAACCTACACCATGAAATAGAAATACAAAATGTCATTACGTTCGGACGCTGGTGATGCTTCCATAAATCTATTTGGAATTTTATCCAATTCAGCAAGTTTCTCCTCAGTATCTTTTTTTTGCTCAGCGTCAATCAACATTGATAATTGATTAACTTCTCGACCATATTGTAATAATACATCAGAATTATGAATACTAATAAATAAACCGCTCTGTAGCTACTTACTGTTTTTCATCCTGCATTTTACTCAATAATGATGTCAGATAAACAACAGACGATTTGACTTTCCAGACATTTGCGGCCAGATCTTCTCGTGATAGTCTTTTGGTTCGCTCAAGTAGACGTAAAAATAGAAGTTCGTTCTCTGCCAACGACATTTACTGAACTAATTGCTACATACAGAATGTTGTTCAGTAAAGAAGTGCTTCTTTACACCTAAACAAGCCAATTATAAAAACCAAAAATTTATTGTAGCTTTAATAATTAAAATGGATACAAAATCATTTTCACAGGTACATAAGATCAAGTCAAAGGATTAATGAGCTTGAGCTGCTTTCTCTGCTTCCTTCTCTTTATCAGCCTGTTCTTGAATCATACGGTCTAACTCGGCAACATTTATTTCCTCGACGATGGTCTTTCCATCACGTCTTATCATGTAAGCCATTTCAACTGCAAAAAAATAAAACAATCAAGGGAAAAATGATAAGTTATACAGCAATAAAAAGAATAGATTACCTCGTTCGGATGTTAACTTAACATCTAATGTCTTCCATAAAACTCTCACAGCCAGCTTCTTGGCTTCCTCAAGAGTAGGCTGCTTATATTCTTGTTTCAACAAAGTTACGGCAGCCTAAATATGAGAATAACCAAAAATATGCACAAAAAAAGTTAAACCTGAAGAAAAATTTTTGTTAGCTAACCTGATGATTATTTCCTATGCAAGTTGCTTTCCAACCAGTATAATTTCCAGATGGATCGGATTGATAAAGCTGGAAACCATGATATTTATCCCATCCCATATATAACAAGGATACTCCAAAAGGACGTTTTCCTGAAAAAAAAGATAAACTTATTAAACTGATTTTTACCTCCAATCTGAGTATAACGCTGCTTCTCATTACAAAGGTTTTGCACAAGTTGCTCAACCGGCATATCTTCACCAAATTGTAGCTTATAATGAGCAGCCCACCAGCGAAGATGATTAATAAGAATATTGGCATCAGCAGTAATTCCAGCAACTGTGCATGTTATATTGTCAGAAAGACGATAAATTTTCTCAGCAAGGACCTATAAAAACGAAAATAAAAAGAAAATAAATATAACTAACAGAATCGTCCAAAAGTTTGTGCACGTTCCGCTTTTCAGCGGCAATCAAAATTCCATCTTGAGCCAATATTCCTAGACATGTACCGGCATGACTGATAGCTTCCATAGCATATTCTACCTGAAAAGTTATGTTTAGCATAATAAAAGAGGTCTAACCTACCTGATACAAACGTCCTTCTGGAGAGAAGATTGTTGTTCGACTATCATAACGTCGAGCCATTTTAAGAAAAGGCAGCTAAACCTGAAAAAAAATGATATGGTTATTACAGTATTACAGAGAAACAAGTGTCGATAAGCTATTGAAACTATTTTATGTCTAAGAGGCGATAAATGTTTCCATGCTTTTCCTTCTCATAATATCAAATACAGCATATAACATGAATATCTTACAAAATAAGCAAGCAAAAATGAACAAAAATAGCAATTTTCCAACCAGATTAAACATAAATCAGCAAAAGTTTGAAAAATATTGTGATGACTTTACACGCGTAAACAGCATACAGAAATGGATCAAGCACTTCGAGTAGGTTGCGGAATGCATAAAAGTCAACTGAATATTTGAGAAAAAAAAGAATTTTTGCATAGGGTGGTATTTAATTCATAATTACATTTCACTTTGTATTTTTTATATTGTTGTTTCATATCTGTACACAATCAATCTTTTAGCTTTCGATGGACAGGACATGGTCTTTGAAAAAATATAATGATTTAACATTACATGGATCTGCTTATGTAAGTTTTAGTTGCTGTATTCTTTTATTTCCAGACAAATAATATAACTTTAAAGTTGTCGTTTCAACGACTATGCTTAACAGTTATTTATAATAATAATCAAATAATAAATGAAGTTTATCTGCCTACTCCCAATTTAATTGTAAAGTAAGATTTAGATTTTTTGAAAAAAATCTTTTTAGAACTCATTCAAACTCAGTATTTATACATTTAGTCGGTGTAGGTAACCGCGAAAAAAAATTTCGTTTTCGTTTGCTATCCCCTGAGGATTGTAAAGACATAAAAACATGCTTATCAAGATTTGTTAAAGTTATTGAGGTTTGCTTCTTTTTTACTTTTAATTTTTGTGGTTTCAGACTGATAATTATACTTATTCTCAGCAGAGCGATAGTTCTCAAGATTATCTGTCCCAAACCTCATCTTGTTCTTCCTTCGATGATGTGGTACTTTTAACTTATTTTAGAATGTTTTTAGTTTTCTACGACTGGTAATAGGGCAGCATCTCAACCATTATTTAATGATAGGTCCTTCTATAGTTCTGAGGTAACTCTTGGTATACTTATTGTAATGTTTAGATGTTTAATTCATTCTCACAACCAATTATATCTTCAACTTTTCCGGACATTTGTAGTTTACAAAAAAAACCCGTATGATTGTTATTAGAATATATTATTTGTAGGAATTATCACAAAGAGTTGATATTTCATCGCCTGTTAACATAGAGCTAATATCAAGAAACAGATTCACATCTGATCATCTTTTTCAACCACCAACTAAACTAACTAGGAAGGTTTTGTTTTTGCTATTGATATATGACATTCTTTTATTTAGGAACAATCCACACAAACTGATGCAGATTCTTATGAAAAATACGATGATGATACAATTAGAACTCTGATTAAGCAGTTAACTAAGGACACGGCGTTTAATAACTTTGTTGAGCGCATAGTGAAGGTTTGTTTTATACTATAAGCATTTACTTCCTAGGTTTCACACATTTTGAATGAGCAAAACCGTAACATTTTGAATACTTCAACCTCCACGCTCCAATCTACTCCAGGAAAAACAAGAAAACGTAAATATAAAAAATAGATGGGCGAAACTGTATTTCTAACCATTTTTTCTGTGAATTATTTTCTGTTCTTTTGTGAATTAAATTCTTTAGATTTATACATTGTGACGTAATTTCTTTCAGAGCCAGATTTTGAACTTCATTTTCTTGTAATATGATTCACAGTATTATTTACTTCCTTTAATGACTCAATTTGTGGGTGTTATCGTAGTCACGCCTATATAACCGATAGATAAGGTGAACTACTGCACCTAAGCAATGCAGGCGGCTACTTCATTCATCTTGTTCATTTTCTTATCAGGTTTGATATGAAATAAGCTAAATTTATTCATTGCAGTAGCCAGAGGATTCGTAATGTTTCCCCAGGAAATAAGTACAACCGACAATGGCTTCTGCAATGAAACTGTCGATGCATCTGGCAAGGTAAGATATAGGATGAGTTATTTAACTAACGGTCACCCCTAGTTGTCATAATTATTTCTTTTTTCAACAGATAGACAAGTTAACATTTACAGTTTTCAAGTCCAGGATATCCGTCGAACTACCCGACTCGTCTGTCTTGTTTCTACTTTTTCAAAGCCCCGATCAACTCTAGGTTAGTTTGGACATTCAGAGTACTTTTTCGCCTCGCTTATCTTTCGCCTCACGTGTGATCATAAACTTGGAGACGAAGAACAGAAACAGACTGTATCTGTCAAATTTCAGATGTAAAGTAACATTCCACTACCTAGATACCGAACCATGTTGCGATTATCTTCAAGTATTCGATGGTCCGAATCAATCCTCTCCTAAGCTGGAAAAGAAGTATGTCAACAGATGATGAAGAGAACTTTTAGACTATCTGGTCATTTGGGAAAGATGAATAGAACTTATATAGCGACCGGGGACGTCCTCACCGTTCTTTTCTACTCTGATTACACACAAGTGTATTCTGGCTTTGATGCATCTTTCGCAATTGTATAAAACGATGATCTCAATGCATTTCTATTAGCTGAACCCTCGTGAACAGATTGTCTAATCGTCTTGGGCGTCGGCAGATTGGATGAACACGATCCGTCTTTTGACTCTCGGCGGAAATTGACGCCGCTCTCCGATTTCACCATACGCTCAGTTGAAGGAGGCAGTCTTCATTTATCTTTCGTTTCTTCTCCTGATGATTATCCGTCTTTCATTTTTTAATTATTCACTAAGACGAAGAAATCGCCTCTTCCCGTCTTCGTTAATATGGCCTTGTTTTCCTTTAAATAATTTCTTTCCTCCCATCCATACCTTTCCTCCTCTACATTTTTGTTCCCGCAACAGCTAATGTTTTGAGGATTACCGTAAGCGCAGTCCATCTGTCGACTGCAGCCAGCCGGTGATTATATTAGTCGACGGATTTCAAGGCGTCTATTAACTCGACAGACGAACACTTAGTTAACCGTCTGTGTAAACAAAAACGAACGATAATCCGGATTTAATTAAACTGTCAGATCGAAGGAATTCGAAAAGCTGTTTAATTGAATTTCTAATAAGCAGAAGCGACGACGACAAGGGCGACTGTAGGAGCAAACAACACGACTCCGTTTACAATCTGCCGGTTTTCAAATTAGGACTGAAGCCTTATTCTTATTTAGAAGAAGGAATGAAGAAGAAAGAAGGGAATCTGCTCATGGAAAGTCTCCCTTCTCATGCCCTCCTGACAGTCTATTATCGTTATATCTTCTTTCTCTGACTATTCAGAAGCAAAGAAGAAAAAGGACCATCCCTGCAGCTCACCAAACAGTCCATTACGCAAGAATTACCACCTGCCAGGCGGCACTAATTCCGCATGCAAATCTCATGCCACCGCCGCTCTTTTATGTATTCTCCCAAATCATTCTTCTAGCCATCTTGAGGAATCAATGTGATTCAATCTCGACTGATAGTCACGATTATAACCATTAGATGTGACCATTACCACCTCGTAAAGTAGAGCTTACGATAGCCAGAGGGGAAAATTTGGGCGTGGTCGACCGTCTGTGGGCGGAGTCGGCCAATGAGAAGAACAGCCGGGGCAGTCCTGGCGGCGCTCCACTTCAGTGCCAGCAATGATGCCCAACAACCTGTGTCCAACAGAAGAGACGACGTCCCCACACTATGCTCAGGTAAGGTGACGACGACGACGAGGTCGACGACGGGGAAAGAAGCCGGGCAGTCATCATTTGAATTGCCGAAAATGCAAATGTGGTACGGGGACGGGGCCCATACAAATGTTTATTCATTGGTTCGTTAGAGGAACGCATCTGATTTCGACGGTTCCTTTTCCTTTCCCTCCCTCCCTCTCTCTGGCCTCCTTTTGTCTGTTTACCCAAACTAAAGAACCCGTTCGCAGCCTATTTGAAAATCATTTTGAAACCGAAAAAAGTTTATGGAGAGATGGGTGGCACCCTTCTTTCTATCTTAGGCTCCCTTTTTTGCAATCTTCCATCCGTCTCTTGGATCTCTTTCTATACGAACCATTCATTTGTTGCTTTTGTTTGACTTCATCGTTTATCCTGCGACAGGTTCATTTCGCCATTTTGAGGGTATCAGATCGATTGTATGAAACTCACCTTCCCGTTACACCTCAAGGACTCTATTTTCTTCCTCCTTTTTGCCTTCCTTGAAGTCTCCTTTCCCTCCCCTTCCTTCTAATCAGAGCCGAAAAGGCTAACTCTCCGTCGGCTGTACATGGCGTGGGAAGAAGGCCCCTTCCGAAAAGACTAATCCATCCATTTGCAGGTCATCAAGCCAACATGTGAGGCGATTCAAGAATGGCCCAACGGGATGGGTACCTGGAATGGTCAACCGCAGAACTTTATCAACAATATCTATGCTGTTCACGGCTTCAATACAGACTGGTTCCATCCGACACAGGGACATTTCCCTCATCAGTTGCCGCAGCCCTTGCTTCAGGTAACAAACTTGATTACGGGGATTACGGTAGGACGGGAGGGGAAGATTGAAATATGGTGAAAATGCACTGAAGAATCAAAAATTGTTCTCCATTATGATAGCAGATGTTCTTTCGTTCAACAAATCTACTATTATTGTTTTCTCTCGATACCGTATTCCGTTGTTTTCGCGGCCAGCAGAGAATTGATTTTGACTCAGCAGTTTCAGGTGGAGACAGATCGACCAGACGTCATCCAACGAATTCAACAATGGCCCTATCAATTTTCAAGCGATGAGACAGCCTCCAACTCGCAGTTGGGTTCAGAAGATGGCGATGCGACGAGCAATGACCAGCTGGAGACATTTGCGAAACAGTTCAAGCAGCGAAGGATCAAATTGGGGTAAGGAAGAAAGAATTAATGAATAAATAAAATTCCAGATACACCCAAGCAGATGTTGGATTAGCTCTCGGGACTCTCTATGGAAACGTCTTCTCCCAGACGACAATCTGTCGTTTTGAAGCCCTTCAACTCTCTTTCAAGGTAGTCCAGAAGTCTCTAAAAGCAATCTTATCTCTTCAGAATATGTGTAAACTGAAGCCGTTATTGTATAAATGGTTGGAAGAAGCTGATTCGACAAGTTCCTCACCGAATACCTTTGAGAAAATGACGGGTCAAGGAGGAAGAAAAAGGAAGAAGAGGACGAGCATTGAGGTTCGATCAATTCCATCCTGAAAGTCCCGTGGCCACGTCGTAAAACAGCGGGCGGTGGGAGTCGGAGGACCGCGAAATGTGGCGTGAAACGTTGAAGGGGGAGAACGCGACAGGGGGAAATTGTTGCAGATTTCGAACTTAAATCTTCATTTTCAGGTAAATGTAAAGTCGCGTCTTGAGTATCACTTTCAAAAGAATCAAAAACCGAATGCGGCCGAGATCAATCAGGTGGCGAATGAACTGCAGCTGGAGAAAGAGGTAGAATCGCAACAAGTTACAGTAAATTTTCTTCAGGTGGTTCGAGTTTGGTTCTGTAATCGTCGACAAAAGGAGAAAAGGATGACTCCACAGTATGAGAATGGGGTTCTTCTGCCGAATCCCTTCGGTCAAGATCTCTATAGTTTCCCAAATGGTCTAGTCGCTCCATCTTTTCCTACTCAAAGCACCTAATTCTCTCTTCTCCTCCTCTTTATCCCGGACCAATCCCCGTGCCATTCGAGCCCTTGCCCGTACCTCTTCATTTCTGTCTGTATCTACTGCCTACGGACGTCTTCATTGTTCACAAAGGGTAGCGATTCGTCGCCTTGTAATGAGCTGAATTCCCCCCACAGAGTCACAATTTTTATTAATTTATATATGTGATATAAAGAAATTTGACTATGAAAAGCCATCGAGTTGGGAGAGATCTTCTTACATTCGTCGAGGGAGCCAGTCCATCTGCATAATAGCTTCTTCTTTCTTAATGGATTACGGTAGTCTCTGTATGGGTATTCAAACGACCCGGGTCAGTCCGTCGCTTTGTTTCCGTGAAATCAGCCTGTCAGTCATCTATTTCAAGGGTGATGATACTCCCCGGGGCGAGCCGGGACACCTGCAGTCGTCTTCGAGCCAATTTATGGTTCATTAGGTCAATCATTCCAATACAAAAGGATGTTAAAAAGAGGATCTCTTCTATTGACAAAGAAGATTGATGAGTATAAGCATAGTTAAAATGAACATTTACATGTGATACTGTCTCCTGCCAGCCACCTGCACTTCTACCCGTAATCCTCCACTCGACCTTGTCTTTTCATCAGCTGTCGATGAGAAGGCCGTCAATCATAGAGCTGTATGCACTATCGCTTCTTCTATTAGCCTATTGCGCAAGAGGGACAGTCATCTTTTAAAAGTAAATCTTATATAGCTTAATATATCTATGCAAAGAAATTGTCTTGAAAACTGTCGGCTGATTTCTTTGTTCCTTTCATTATAATCATTTTCCCAGTGTTTATTCGACTTCCGTCTGTATGTGTCATACTGAACAAACTCGCCGACTTTTTACCAGAAAGGCCTTTTTACCGCCGTTCCCACCTCCAGTGTCTACCGTAATCGCCGCGTGTCGTCGCCCTATTTGATCAGCCCGCTAATTTATATTCATAAGGGAGAGACACCACCGGTAGGCACATCATCACACCTTTGGGGACTGGCATCAATAAGAAGAACGACAGCGGTATGTAAAATAATTCTACTAAGAATTGACCATTGTCGGTTTACTTCAAAGCTCAATAAAAGGAGCTAAACTGACACAGATTGCAAGAAGAAATCCAATCAACATATCTTTTCGATGAGGAATTGTAAATTGAAAAAATAACTTGATTCACAAACCAGCCGACTGTTTCTCGGGTGTTGACTCTCCTTCGGATCTCCCGCGGTGCTACTCGCAACACATCCTTTTGTGTTAGCCGCATTGGTAGACACTTTATTTCCACATAAAATTAGCATTTTCCCGAACCGAAAGAGGTTACGAGGGCCACAAGATATACAGAACCGACATTTTGGTTTATAAAATAGACAACGTAACAATGCTTTCGGTGGCGGTTCTCACATGTAATGATAGAGGATTAATTTCGAGAGGCGCAACGGCGCCTCACCAAAGGGATGAAAAAGTCAGATAATACCCTCTTCACCCAGGATAGCCTAGAGCTGAGGAGACAAAGGAAGAGAAAAAAAGGGGAATATAATAAAACTTGCCCTCAAATGGTACAGTATAACTTTGACATATAATTATTGAACGTAAGCGACAGCTTCTGCACCGGTAGTTGCTTGATTTCGAAGCTCGTGTTGTTCAATTCTCCATTCCAGATCTAAAGATAGACATTAAAAAGCAAAATAAGAAATACCTTTATGGTCAGAGTATATTTTTTGAAGCTCTTTTTCTCTTTCTTCCTGCTTTTTCACTTCTTCTTTTAGTTTAGTTACTCGTTTGTTAATAGCTTTAACTTCATGCTCAGACATTCTTCTAAATGTATTTGTCTCGATTCTCGCCATTTCGATTTCATTCTGGGCTGTTTCCAATTTTGAAGCCAAGTTTATTCCAATAGCCTAAACATTTACATAAAGTAATAAATTAAATTTGCATGAAGAAACACTATTTGCGCGCATCACAATTCTAATTGTTGGATGAGTGGGTTGACAGCTGAAGGGTCAATTATCTTCTACCACCTCACTGTGGGGGACTATTCCGACTGTCAACAAAAATCTTGTCAAGCCATAAAAATACAGATACAGATGCCAACACCTCCAAAAACGCTTCCAATAAACCTATTGTTCTCGACAGTACAAATGAATGGAATCACTACTATGCCCTTCCGCCGGCCATAAACCAAGAGGTCAACCTGTCGCTGTTATATTTAAAAATATAGCAAAAGGGATACAAGATTCCCACGGATGTTGTACTCCCAACCTTCTTCAGGTGGACTAATCCGTTCACTGCCGGCGCAACGTATGATACCCAATTCCCATAGGGCACTTAAATACAAATGAGTGATGCAATTGTATAATGAACCGACAGAGTATAGATTTCTAGAAAAAAAACTCACTTGATATCCAGCTATTTTGACTTTTAGTTTCTTCTCCAACTTGGCTGTTTTCTTAGCCCGAGAATTCATCCAATCTTTATGCATTAGAAATTGTTCATGTAATGCTTCAATTTGTTCATTTCGGGGCAGAACAGCCAGACGTGAAAATTTTCCACGTGAAAGTACCAGCTCGGAGTTACATTGCTCAATAACATTCCACATTGATTCATCTAATGGTGGACCTTCTTGAGTATCTTCCCTAAAAAAAAACATTAATAAATATAAGTATACATACTGGACTAGTAAAGAGGCAGATTTGAGGTCATTATCGTCAAATACATCTTCTGGTATTTTGCCATTTATATCCCAAGCAAGTAGACGGTGCATTTCAGCCTTTACCATGTCGTCTGCCTATAAATCATTGTCAATCTGTTTTTGCTACTCATTTCACACAATCTATCAACACCAGCTGTCATCACGCCTCATGCCATAAATAGCGGGAAACATGAGGCAGATGTGTGGTATACGGTATATGCGAACAAACCAGACAATGAAGAATACTTACTTTATGTAACTCTGAACGATTCATAGAAGGTTTGAATGCAGCATCGTTAATCTTTGATGGTTTCGGCAAATCTCTTTGTATTACCTACAGAATTAAATAGTGACAATTCAAGATTTTACCTGTGTTCTTTTAGATAACTCTCTTAATCTAGCCAACGCACGCTTTTTAGCACGTTGCTCTTCAGCCTCAGCGGCATCTTCAACCCATTCAGAATCAACCCCTTCTTCCATTTCCTCTGATGTTTCTTCTTCAGGAGCAACAATTTCATAATCGTTCTTCGGCTTCGGTAAACTACGAAGAGCACGACGAAGATCCTGGAAGATGATAATTGCATAACAAAATAAACCTCTTTTGCTTCTAAACCAGCTCCACCAGCTTCATTAATTCCCATTTGATCACGGAAAGGAGTTGCTGCTGGTGTGAATCCACCAACTGTAGCTGGTGTCGCTAAAACAAAAGCATATAGATACACTTTAAACATACCTCCGCCAAATGTGCTCGAGGGAGTAGCAGCAACTGCATTCAGAACCGTATTCGGAGTAGCTTGTACTCGTGGCGTAGGTAGAATACCATTAAAGTCAGCCTCTGGAAGAGGGGTATTCAATCCTCCTTTTAACGGTGTTTCTACATTTTGAAGAGCAAGAATATTTTGGACCTCCTGAAAATATAATTTTAAATTAGTTATAAATAAATAACAAGTGTTGCTACCGTATACCCAGGTGTTTGGAAAGTGTCGGCAATAGAATTATCCCCTACGCAGCTCATTATGCAGTGCTGTCACGAGTTGTCCCGTTTGCCAACCTATATAGGAAAACTATGAGAACATGGGGGATTCACTATAAAAACAAAATTAAGTTGCTTTCGAAAAAAAAAAACAAATTAGCAAGGGAGAGAACCAACGAGGAAAGGACCAATCTTGTAAACGATCAGACAAAATACTGATAGGTTCCGCCCCAAACTATGAAATTCTAATCGTCCCCTCTTGTCCTACATATGCATGAAGCAGCATGTTACCATTAGTGGTACTGCTAGCATACCAAATAACCAGATCTCACGTACCATTTGAATAGTGTCCTTAGCTGCTGGTGTTCTTGCAGTACGAGCTGCCATTACATTTGATCTGGCTGAAGCAGCATAATCAGTTAGCAGACCACTAAAAAATAACAATTTTAATGCATATAATTACCTGGTAGCACTTCCATCAGCAAATTGATGAACGCTGTCAGAAGCATGACCAATTTTAATGATTTGTTCCATTTCCTTATCCGAAATCTGAGGAGCAGGAAGGATTAGTTTACTTCGTTTCTTATCTTTTTGCTGGAATACCATATTCGGTTCATCTTCTTCCCTGTAAAAAAATTAATAGTATAAAACAAGGACACGCAGACTTTTTCCGTTTTAGCTTTTCTTTGTCCTTCTTGCGAGCTTCATGTTCAACTTCAACACGTCGTGGTTTACGGACATCTGCCAATGCCTGAAAAATGTCTCGTGGAATCCAAAACAAACATACTCTTTGATGCTGAAGCTCTTCAGATTTATCAAAAGTGTCTTCAGTTGGATCATGAAATCCGGCTGGTACAGGTTTTTCAAACGGAATCTGCAAGAATAATAAGATCAATGTAAAATAATACCTCTGCACTATAATCAATTTCAACTTTTTTCGTTTTCTGATATAATCCAATAGTAAGTCCGGCTTCGCGCATTTCACGTCTCTTTTGAATAGAACAAAGTCTTCGAGCTTCTGATAATTGACGTTCACGAGCCTAAAAACAATAAAAATAGATAATAAAAATACCTTTCTTTTTGCTTTTTTTCCTTGAGTGTTTGCCAAACGAGCTCGTGCTTCCGATAACATTTCCAACTCTAAAAACAAAAATTGCATTTTTTGAGAATAATTCTACCGTCATCATCCATATCCACAGGATCAGGACGAGCAGGCTTGGTTTCAGGAGTTGGATCAATCTCTCCTGGTTTTATTTTCTTTGCCTTTGTAATCTCTTCATCGAGTCCTTCGGCTTTACGTTGTGCTTCATCAAGCAGGTGTTCATATCTATTAAAAGGGTAATATATTTTAAGAAAAAAACCTTTCTAAACATTGGGCTGCTGTCCTTCCCACAATTGGAGCAATTGTTCTCCATTGTGTTGGCATAAGTTTTGCCAAATGTAAAAGTTTTTCATCTTCTTCACGGGACCATTCCGTCTTTTTGATGCCAGGATCAAGCCATTCATACCATCGAGCCTAAAGGGATATGTATATTACAAAAATTAATTTAAAAAAAAAAGGTTTACAGAAGAAAAGACCTACTTTACACTGTTTTGCAGATTTTCTGTGTAAAAGCGATGCAATTCTACTCCATTGGTTCTTTCCATATTTCATAATAGCTGCTTTAAGAATCTCATCCTAAAAATGATTAAGAACTTAAAAAAACACAAACCTCTGTGTTTCGCCAAACACCTCCTTTAATAATAACTCGTACCATGTTTTAAAATTGTTTGGAAGAATATGTATACCTAAAACAAAAAAATATATTAAAAAGTATAATTGAAAAAAGCAAAATAACATAGAAGTGGTTTTACCGACTTTTTAACCATTATAACGTAAAACATTATTTTGTATTATTCATACTCTCTATAAATAATATAGCATTTTAATGTACTTCGTTTAGAAAATTGATAATGAAATAAAAACATTTGTAGTAAAACAGAAACAAAAATCCACAAGAAAAGCGACATTCGAATAAGAAAATTGGTGCACGCTATTTAGAAGTTGTAAACGACGGTCTAAAATCTTGATGTTGAATCATATTTGTTGTCGGCACTTCAGAAGGAGCTGGCATAATGGGAAACAGAAAAATCATAATGATAAAAGAAATTTCTGCGAATTAAATAACGTAAAACCGGAGTAAGAATTATTTTACTCTCACTTTATTATTCTTAGTGATAACTTTATTTCATTTTCGTCGACTGGTATTTCGAATTGAATGGTTTATACTAAGTTTTTATATTGAAACACATCAGTTAATTTACTATCGTTGAGACTAGTCTTTTCTGATAATATATATTGTCTCCCAAAAAAATAAATCCCGGAAATCTTAGCTAATGTTAAATCACCAACAACTTGGATTTTGGTGCTGATAAGGTGATTATTTCATACCCTCAAGCTCTAAATAGGGTCTATAAGACTCTTATCGACGTCGCCTTAGAAGACGAAGTTTCATTCTATCTTCGAAAAGCCTTCAATTCAAGACAACATCATCCCATGTATGGGTTTCTTTTTTTCCTATCACTTATTAATGTTGTCTCGTTATACTGCCAATATCCCCATATAAATTACAAGTAAGTAATTCCTCTCTTCTTACTACTTTCTTCAGTAATGTGACATGCATTGCACCAGGAGGTATCGATGATTATTACAGTGCCAATCTTCGCTGTCTAAACATGGGAGGCATTCTTCCAACAATCTATGACAATACAACGAACAACATAGTTATACAATTAATTAAGGGTAGTTAAAAAGAGGGATTGAAACCTATTCAGATCGGTTGACTGGGCCGGGTTCTTGGATTGGAATTGATCAACGGGATCATTGGGCAAAAGGAGAGGATATTACTTGGAATAATTGGAAAACTGAGCCGACTTTACTGCCTGTGAACGAATGTAAATGCTGAGAGATAACAAATTGATAGATATTCAGCGACACAATGTGGAATGATTGAGGTCAATACTGGGCAGTGGACAAGGCTCGACTGTTCTAATCGAGTTGGTTTTGTTTGCCAAATGAATGGATTAGATCCAAACCCAAACGTTACCTGTAGTCAGACAACATTTGGTGATGATAAGACTACCGGATCTCAAGATTGTTCTCGTAAGTTCTTTCTTATAACTAAGATTCTTCCTATAGCCGAACAACACTGTTCCCATCCATGGAGGATCGTCACTTTCATGGCTCTTCAAAATGAAACAAATTTCAATAACGTTATTAAAACTTTAGATAAGGTTTGTCATCTCGCTGATCAACATTATTTGTAGCAAACAAAGACTTGTGGAAAACATGACGAAGTCTACTACATTTCTCCGTCCAAAATGAACACCCAGATTGAAACGGTTGGTCGCCTTTAGAAGATAAAAAATTTCTAGTTTAAATCTGGATATTTTTCCAACCAATCCAAACATTTTGGAATCGACGAAAGCCTCGACTATGATGCTAGCGACATCATTTCAGAAATGTTCCAAATTGCTGTAAGTTTCTATCGATATTCAATATTTTTCTCAGTTGGCCAATTTATCGAGTCACCCGCTAAGCAATCGAGGAGGACTTGTCTATATTTTTCACGATGTCAACTGTTCTTCTACCTGTGAAGCTTCTGAATCCTTCGCTATAAATCAGTCCAACTTTATCCATGAAATGATCAAAGAAGGCTATTCAGTTAACATCTTCCCTCTTGGATTAGACAGCAATGAGACAGGTAAGTGTTCTTTGGAAGAGAAAAGCTGTTACCAGATTGTATCAAAGGAGCTTATACTCAATGTGGATTGTATAGTAAGAAGTATTGTAGTTTCCAAAGCGATGGTGCTCTGACTGAAGTCGGGGTTATGTGTGTCCCTTATCACTTTCCCCTCGCCGGTAACATTTATTAATAAAATAAAAAAGTGTCTAGCTATTGTTGGAATATCCGTTGGAGTTGGAATAATCCTAATCTTTGTCCTTATTATCCTCTATCTACGATATCAATTCAAACGACATGGGAAGTACAGTCGGTTCTGGAGGGCAATGGCCGGTGTCGGAATGTCGGATATCTATGGAACGTAAATCACTTCTATCTTTATTTGAGAATTCTTTTCAGTGAGATAGATGATTGGGAAATCGATAAGGATGAACTGGAAATTTTCATTGAAAAAGAGCTGGGATGTGGAGCATTCGCCGTCGTTTATGAGGGAAAACTAGTTGGAAGACGACCAGTCGATGAAATTGTCCCCGGAGCCATGTTGGTAGCTGATAGGAAGGAAAAAGTACATAATGGATTTGCTTTTTATTTTCCATAGGTTGCAATCAAACGGGTCCCTACTCATGCTGATAAAGCAGCGAAAATGGAGTTTATAGCAGAGGTTAATTTTATGAAGAAACTTGGTTATCATTCACATATTCTGGGGTAGGATACATGCCCATAAAATATAAAATGCTCATATGTTTTTAGAATGATCGGGTGTGTAGTCGCCGCTGATCTTCCCATGATGGTATTAGAGTTCTGTGAAAATGGAGATCTGTTGGAATATGTAAGGAAGTGTAAGGACGATTTCGATGTGGAGGGGAATGGAACTCTCCGACCGAAGGATCTTCTCTCCATTGCCTGGCAGATCAGTGATGGCCTGTGCTATCTGAAAAGTCTCGATCTCATTCACAGGCATCCTCTCATAAACAATTGCAACTATGCTTTTTTTTTTAGAGATCTAGCTGCCAGAAACGTTCTGTTGACCAAGGATCTGATTGCGAAGATTTCGGATTTTGGTCTCTGTCGCCAGCCAGAAATGTCCGACTCTACCACTATCTACGTCTCCCGAGGAGGTCGTCTTCCGGTCAAATGGATGGCTCCCGAATCTCTTCGCGATTTCCATTTTTCTTTCAAAACTGATATCTGGTCCTTTGGAGTTATTCTTTGGGAAATGTACACTTTTGGAGATATTCCTTTCGCCACTTGTAACCCAACGGCAATGCTAGAAATTTTAGAAAGTGGAGAACGACTGCCACAGGGGCAGATACCCGACATCATGTAATATCTCTTCACCCATTTAATCAACTTCTTTATAGTTTCAACATTATGGTTCATTGCTGGGCTCGTGATGCGGAAGAAAGAAAAGACATTGATCAGCTCAGAGCCGAATTAAATGAAATCCTCTCCTCCAACAGTCAGTACTATGGATATGTCGCTGTGTCAAATGTATCAATGATGGGAGCAGACCAACTCGAATTCGAAACGGACGAAACATATAATTTCGAATATACAGACGATGAAAAGTTTTAACTTTATTAATAAATATTTATATTCAACAATCAGGTTCATAAAATGAAAAAATTAAAGCTCAAGATTTTGACTAGATGATAGTTGCTTTGTGAGAAGACGAGGATAGGTGAAACGGATAAGGAAAGCTCCGGTGGGAGCAGTCGTAAGGATACTCAAAACAGCGATGGCAAAGATGAGAACACTCCATTCATGATGTTCAGGGAGGGAATCGTGTCTAGATGAACAGAGTTCTATAGCGACCGGAGCCAGAGCAGCCTGAAGCATCATTGGATATGGAATGGAGGGGTTCTCACTTGGACAGTAGCTTTTGGAAGCCAGGCGATGGAGACGAAGAGTCGTTCCTTGAAATTTAAAGAACAGCCAAGAACAGCGAAGAAAGAAACGATGATACGAACGATCAAACCGAAACAAAGAACGAGAAGACCAAGTCCAATGGAGTGAAGAGACAGCTTAAAGAGATCTTTAAACAGATAGGAATCTTACAAGATCAAAGGATAGTTCAAATCCTATCAGTCCGAAGAGAGCTGGTTGGAAAAAAAGGTGCCACATGAGAGATAATTGATCCTCCTCCGACATTGGCCCACCTTCCTTCCACGTGTGACCGGCTACGAAGGCAGAAACCAAAACAGCAATGCAACCAATGCTCTCAACTTTTAAGGCAGATGTGCCGAATAGAAGAGCAGTGGAGAACACAATCAGCAAGGATAGGCGGATGAAATGAACATTCTTCTGATCGCGGGAAGGGAAGTAACGAAGCAAAACACCTGAAACAGATATTTGAAGAATCCAGAACTAACCAACAAAAGCTCCGAAAAAGACACCAGCAAAGACTTCAACTGGGGCACGGGCAATTGTTAGAAGAATGGAAGAACCTTCAGAATAATCATCAAACTTTTCTTAATTACCTGTTGAAAAAATGACAGTGAGAAGAAGACTGAAGCACGTGATAGCATAGACATCATCGAGACTTGCAGCCGCAATCACTAATGTAGAAATTCCTTTGGTCACTCCGTAACCTTCTTTTGACGCTTCTAGCATCGCTGGTATAACAACTGCTGGACTGACGGCAGCAAGAACGAATCCAAGAAGTAAACCAAAGAGAAGATCCATTTGAAAGAAGAGCTTCGAGCTTAAAGCAACTGCAAGGGCTTCCATTGAGCAAGGGAAAAAGGCGAGACGGAGACAAGCTCCTTTCATTCGTCGCAAAGCAGCTGCATTAAGTGATAATCCTCCTCGAAGCAGAATGATAATAAAAGCGAGCCGACGGAGTACCACCCCTGAAGATTGTAAATTGAAATATTATATCTTCACCAACCCCAACTTTTGACGACAAACATAACATTCCCAGTAAATGGAATGTTCCTCAAAGCGATTCCTATCAGTAACATCCCTTAACATCTTTAGTGTTTTGTGGCTGAGATAATTACCAAATAGTGATGGAAGTCGAATAAGTTGGGCTAAATATCCAAACACAATTCCGAGGATAACGATGATGGAGATAGAAAGAGCAGATGTAGAATACAAGGCTGGAGTTGGTGTTTCACTACTAGTAGCATTATCGGAAAAGCTTGTGCTGAATGGACTCAAAAATGGACGGCCAAACAGAGAAATGTAAGTTAGATAAAGCTGAGTGCAGAAAAGGACAAATGATATACATGAATTAAGCTAAAGTTATTGGTGTCTTAAAATTAAAAACATACTTCACCCTTGGGACCAATTTCCTCAGATGTTGTTTCTTTGTTCTCTTTAGAATCCCCTACTGATTCAAGAGATATCTGTTGTCAAATTTTGGGAAAAAGATTAACTAACCTTTTCAACTTCCTCGACCATCACAAAAAGTAGATATTCAATTTTTGCATAAGCTATTATATAGACTTGAATTCAGCTTGTGAAACATTGCAAAATCGATAAGCTTATCAGAAACGGAAGCCATAATACATTAGCTATAAATTATCATAACCTGAGTGTATAAAAATATTCATTTTACTCATTCAATCATTCAAAGACATTAGAATTCGAATACATCTCTTTTTCTACTGCTTGTCGAGCATTTTGAGAAATGGCCAGCTTGCTTTCGAATCCATTCGAACGATCAACACCATCCCATCGATAACCCGGACGAATTCCATAGCGATTTGGAGGATATGGTTTATCATACGTTGGGTAAACTGAAAATAAATATAAGCATAATGTAGTTCCCAACCTAAATCGCCACGATCGATAGCTTCTTCTTTATTTTTCTTTCTGATAAATGCTGCCATTGGATCTGACTCATGAATTACGTCTTTGAGATATTTGTTCATATCAACATCCTCTGCCGTTCTTGTCATGGGCCCTGAAACGACTCGTTCCATTTCCGCAAGCTGTGCTTCTCTCTAAAAAGTAATTAACAGATGGAAAAAAGCTAACATCTTGTAATTGTTTTACTCCACGATTCCATTCTTTATATTTTTCAGCCAGCTCTGCTTGTTTCTTCGCCTCTCGTTCTTTCTTCTCCAAATCTTCAGGTTTTTCTTTTCTTCCTCGTTTAACTATCTTTTCACGATACGTTGTTTCCGCATCACGCCCACTTATTCTTGAATCTAGCTCATCAAACATCTGAAAAAATAAATGTTGATAATACTATAACAAATACCTGAGTTTCTCTAGCCCGAAGTCGATCCGACTCTTCTCTTAATTCTTTGGCGCTTTGTAAACCAGCAACTTTTCCTTCAAGTGTTTTCTGCTTAGAGTCTGCCCCAGGAGAAGTTAATCTTCTTAAGCGTGGTGGTGATTGGTCGGAGTCTTTTCTTTTGCGACTACGTGGAGGTGATTGATCTGAATCTTTCCGTGTTCTTGCTCTTGGAGGGGATTGATCTAAACAAAAAGCTAAATAGAAAGTCGAGATACCTGAATTTCTTCGTTGACGTCGTTTTGGCGGAGATTCATTGGAATCGTATCGTCGTTTTCGAGGAGGGGAATTACTTGAATCAGAGTCGTGTCGTTTTCGTTGAGTACGAGGAGGAGATTGATCAGAATCATGCCGCTTTCGTTGAGTACGAGGAGGAGATTGATCAGAATCATGCCGCTTTCGTTGAGTACGAGGAGGAGATTGATCAGAATCATGCCGCTTTCGTTGTGTAGTAACTTCTAAATAAATAATTAAAGTTATATAAGAAAATGTACTTGTTTTTGTTTTATCCAATGCCATAGTAAATTTATTTTCATTATCGTCTGGTTCGGTTTTTACCTGTGGCTCTGATGTACCACTAGATACATGATCATCAAGAGGTTCTGTTTTTACGTCACCATCATCTAAAAAATGAATAGAATACCAAAATAAAAACCAACCTATAGTTGTAAATGTCGATTTGAATCCTCCTTTCATTCCTCCTTTTTTAGCTTTGTTTCTAATTTCTTCATTCAACATTCGGATTTCAAGTTCTTCATCAGAATCATAATCTTCTACGTCATGAGCTGAAGCTACTGATGCAAAAGCATCTGTTTCAATTATTCGCATTCTAAAGCAAATGAATACATATGAAAATAATAAAAAACTAACCCATTTAGCTGTTTCTTCGGAGGCTTCTCATCTTTTTCTTCCTTATTCTTCTTCTTCTTTTTTTCATGAGCAGATCCTGCTGATTTATAACGTTTAAGATAATCAGATTTTGAAAGAGTAGCCATATCTGCAAAAAAATTCTACAATCGTCAAAATAAAAAGAAAATAACACATCATAAGCAGACTAACATTCGAAAATATACGCAACTTTGCGTATTTGTTCTAGTACAGAGAATTTTAAAAGAGAATGTATAAAGTGAAATTTCAAAGGAGTTGTTTTTGTTTTAATGAATAGGTACATACTAAAGCTCTGAAAAAATGAGAAAAAGCTATTGATTATTTCGGAATTAAGTAACTCACAATATGGTGGTTTTGAGCTTCCTTTTTATCGTTTTTTAATGTTAATGTTTCAACGCCTAGAAGCATAGAGGAAGATGCAAGAAGATAAGGACGATGCGAGGTGTCTTCATTAAATGTGTTTGAGCAACAGATTTTGAAAGATCATTCAATCGACTTGGTTCAGGAAATCTTCCTTTGTTTCTGAGGAGTTCATTATCTTTCTCTTTTTCTCATTATCTGCTATATTTTGAATTCCTCCCGAGAGACGAGTTTTCAAGGGCAGGGGCGTCGGCGGTGAGATCAAAGGAGCCGTCCTATCAGCTGCGGGGCCTTTGAAAACGAGGCGGGCACTCTCCTAATGACAAATGATTGCTGACTATTGATTTCAGTCGGACTCATGACTTTAGCTTTTTACGAACTTTAGCCTCGAACAGCAGCCCTCTCTCTGTTGCTAATGAGTTCTCGTAACCCGCTCTATTTATCACTGCAGCCAGGCTCGCCCTTCCCTCGCCACCTGTCTTTCACCCTTCATTCTTCCAAAATGCCAAAACAAGGCTCCCTCTCTCGTCCATCTGGCCGGTCCATCTATCACCGCCGGCTGCCTCCTCAGTCCCTCATAACATCTTCATTTTTACTGACACTGTTCCTTTTTTTTGTTACGTCAATATTCTCTCGTATAACGCGAGAAAGAGATGTGTTCTCAAGTGTGTTCCTCATTATTTGTTTTGTCTAAGCCTCTCGTAGTCTCTCTCCAAAAGACGATCTGTGTCCATTTGGCGACTATAACCAGATGTCCAAAGGGCTTTACGCTGTCAATAATCCACTCTCTTCTCGGGTCATCTCCCGGCCATTCTTCTTGATTTCTTCTTTTCTTGGCTGATATGTTGCGATAAGAGTGAAGGCGCTTCCGCTGTGAAAATAACACCTCACCATTCTTCTCTTGAAGACAATTGACCCATTTGAGTGACGGCTCTTTTGAAGTCTATCGCGCCACCTACTTTTTCCCTGGCGATATTTTCCCACAGTTGTGTCGTCGTCTTTATGTTCAGCGCTACTTTCGTCTTATTCCCTTCTTTCAGGATGATTAGCCGATACGACACCGACGTTGAGGAGGTGTTGAATAGTGCCATCGCTCTGGAATACTTCAAGGAATGGATACGACTTGATCCGACCAGGCAGGAGGAGGCTACTGATCTGTATTTTGCCCTCAAAGGATTTAAGAACTATCTCCAGAGTCACGATGTCGCCCTCCGAGCCCAAATGATTCACCGAAAGTACATCAGGTAGCTGTCCCTCCGTCTATTTACTCCCTTTTTCAGTTTGAAGAGTGGTTCGTGTTCGTTTCTTCCGTCTCTTGTTCGTCAGGAGATGTCCAACAGGATTCACGCTTTGAAACCATCCTCTCCAATCTCCGAAACTCTTTTTGAGCCCGTTTGGCAACCGCTGGTCAACATGTTCAAGTCTTGGCACGCACGATTTGTCTGTTCCGAACCATTTAACCGGCTTCTGGAGAATGACAGTCAGCAAAGCAAGGGAGAGTATCAGGAGATACAGCCAGTGGCTCCGCCAGAGACCATGAGACGGCCGAAAAAGATAAAAAGAGATCTAGGGGGACCGTCAACTAGCCAGGTAAAAGAAAGATGTCCTTAATGAAAATATATTCAGAAACAAGATGTACCACCCAACCACGAAAAAGGGGAAGAAAGGGAGAGATTTGCAAAGGAGCTGGTCAAGGAACTCCAGAAAATATTGGGCGTAATGAGTCGATTTGGAGACGACGTATATCCCAGGCATTTTATCCTTTTGACAGATTGAGAATGGATGTTCAGAGATCTTCCTCGCCGCGAATTCTCTACAAAAGAGAAAATCCATGAGAAGACGACCAGCGACGAAGAACTCGAGAAATACGCGGAGAAGATCGATCGTCGCCGATCTGACTCCGAGTCTCCTCCAACGACTTCCTTTCTTACCAATCCCTTCCCTCCCTTGGTCTCTCGTGTTCCTGGCTATGATTTCAACATCGTCATTCCTGACCGACTGACTTATAATCCGAAAAAGACGAGGACCCCAGGATTCAATGAGTCCAGTGGATTCTGTAGTAATGAAAGCGCATACTTCTCTGAGCGAAGTTTTCCAGGACATAGTAAGTTCTGTTTTGATTTGTTTCAAAATTGATTTCTTTTTAGCCTATTCTGAGCACAGCTTCACCCCATTTACTCAGACTCTTCAAAGAACTCGCCGATCAACTCAGCAGAACTGCTTTGCCACTCTCCCGTAATTCCTTTCCTCATTCCTTAATCTTGTCTTCTTCAGAAGACGTCCTTCCCAGTCCAAAATTCAGTGTCGTTTCTGGAAAGAAGGAGATGTTGCCCCCTACACGGCTGATCTTCTAGGTCCTTCTGTTACTCTTTATCAGTTTAGAAAAACTTTTGGAATCAGAAGAGATGAAAATACCAGGTTAGTATTAGTATTGAGAGAAACATATTATCCAGACTGTTGTTTAAAAGTCCTTGTGATGATGACTCGGCTGCTTTCCAATGGAATCTAATATCCGATGACGAGACAATTCTTCCAATGTTTGGAGGAAAGATCGTAGCAGAAGGACGACGATACGTGGATTCAGATTGATTCTAAAAGAAACGGGAGATGTTTCTAGTCGACTGAAAACGGGGCAAAAGACTCAGGATGTATTGTACTTTCAATAAATATAGAGTCATTTCATCGCGTAACATTTCCATGGCTGACTCGACCACTGAAAGGGCATCCATACACGTCCGGGTTCTTTTTGTTACTGACTGACTGACTCACTGTTTTGTCCTCCCAATTGACGACCAGACATAAACAACTGCAAGTTCAGAAGCTCAACTCCCCGGATTATATCCCTCTTTCTCATACAATACATGCATTAATCGGTCAATTACACTTCCTTTTTTCTAGTATTTTCATCGGTCATGGAATGACAGCCTTGTCCTTTTTTCCAGCAGCTGTTCTCTTCACTTTTCTTTGATTTGTTTAGTTTCTTTAAACATCGATTGCCCTTGAATTAAACGGCGCCGTTTCATTCCTTTTACAGTCTGTCTGTCACTGTTTTAGTCGGGTTGTTTGCCTACTGGCTGTTTGTATGGGAAATGGACATGTGAGCGGGTGATAAAGCCTCGTCACAACAATCATTCTGCCCCTCTTTTATATTCACCTCTCTTTAATAATTAATTTAAAATATTCTAAAAAGGATATTATCTAATCATTTTCCCGTCCTATCTGGCAGTCTCAAACGCAAATTGTTATTTGTTTGTGTACTGCCACCCGACCAATCGATAATTCCGGCTTTCAAACATCTTGTTTTGCCGCGTACATTCTTTTTTATTTTAAAGTTTCTTTTTTTTCCTCTCGAATATTATTTTCAAAACTCCTGTTTGTCTGCCTGTTGGTTAGTCATCCCTTCCTCTCGCTTCTTGTTTTCGATTCGCACTCGTATCGTTTTCAGCAATATACTATTTTCTCATCACCAGCGATGGTATTCGAATCGCTGGTGGCAGAGTTATTAAATCGTTTCCTTGGTGATTTTGTCGATAATTTAGACTCGAGTCAGCTGAATTTAGGCATTTGGGGAGGTGAGAGTTTATTTATTCATCGACTTCCAAATTCAGGCGATGTTAAATTGAAAAATCTCGAGATTAAAGAGACGGCTCTTGATGACTTCGATTTACCCGTTAAGTTAAAATTCGGTCATTTGGACTCATTGATTCTGAAAATTCCATGGAAAAATCTATATAATGAGCCAGTCATCGCCACCATCGATGGTCTCTATTTGATCGCCGTTCCCAATAAAGGTGTTGTCTATAATGAGGAGAAGGTAGATTCACCGTTTTTTCTCCTTATTTCCTTCCAGGCCAAGAAAAATGCTGCGGATATTAAGCAGAAAACATTAGCGAGATTGGAGGAGGCCAGGAAAAACAGAAGGAAGCCCGCCGATCCTCAGGCGGACACTTTCGCTGAGAAAATGGTTACTCAAATCATTAAAAATCTACAGGTTCGGTTTTCTGCTACTTTTTATTTTATTTTTTTATTGAGTTTAGATATCAATTTCTAATATTCATGTGAGATATGAAGACAAATACACTAACAGACACCGACCATTCGTGGCAGGAATCACACTAGAGAAATTAGACTTCACTGTAAGCTTCTTTATTTCTTTGTTTATTTGTTTTTTCTTCAGACAACAGACGCTGATTGGATCCCTACAATCCATAAAGAGACCGTCAAAATCATTCACAAACTCGTCTCTCTAGATAATTTAGCCGTTTATTGGAATTCGAAAGCTGAATTGATCTCTGATTTGACGGATAAGACAGATATAAAACACAAGCTGAAGGAAACTATCCATATTGGAAGACAAATGCCAAATGGATATAAATATAGTAAGTATCCTCTCTTCTCTAAAAATTATTCTTTCAGTTCTCGAACCTATAAAGATGCAGGCAAAATTAAAATTGAATCAAAAACCAGAGACTGATGGAACTAACTGGACCACTCCCAAGGTACAGAACTCTTTCTACTCATTTTGAGCTTATTACAGATCGATTTGGCTGTTGATATGCAGACTTTAGCCTTAGCTATTGGAAAACTACAATATCAAGACGTCTTACTCTTCCTTGAAGCCCAGGAGAGATTTCAGATGGCTGGCCATTATTTGAAATACCGACCGAATCTGCTGGAATATAAAGGGAACTACAAAGAATGGTGGGAAGACAATAGGTAAGAGAATAAAATATCTATAGGTGGCAATTCGCCTATGCTTCAATTCTGGAAGAAAAAGTGCGTCGAAGACGTAACAATTGGTCATGGGAAAGAATGAGAAAACATCGACAACTTGTCAGAGATTATAGGTGGGAGATCCCCATCTTCATATTCGATTTTTTTTAGAGATTCCTGGATCGTCCATCAGACACAGAAGAATCCTCCTTCTCACATTACAGACACTGTCAAAGTATTCTTTTCAATTTTTTTTTCATCCCTTTTCTCTAGGAAGCTGAACAAAAACTCGACGTGTTCAATGTGAATGTCGCACGCCAACAGGCAGAAATGGAGATAGATCGTCAGGGACTGACGCGATTGGAAGATCAACCACAGGGATGGATCGCATGGGGAAAGAGTTTCTTCGGTAGCGGTGGTGGACAGAAACAGCCAGAAAAAAAGAAGGGAGACATCGCGTCGCAATTCCAAGAGGCTATGACTCCAGAGGAAAAATCCAAGTTGTTCGAAGCCATAGATTATCAGGAGAATATGCCACCGACGAACTATCCAAAAGAGTTTGTAGAGAACAAATTCGACTTCAAACTCAATCAAGTTAGTTTGTTGTTTCTTCAAGAATCTTGCAGGTCGCTATTTCCGTCGACGGAGCCATTGCTCTTCAACTTGTCCAACTACAGGCTCATATCGAACAAAGACCAAGTGCGAATGCAATGAATCTCGTTTCGTCGATAAAGGAGTTGAAGATGGACGGTTGTGGAGTGGAAATGCTTCGAGTCAGAGATCCTTCCCGAGCCTGGCTCAGTCTCTTCTTCGATACTCAACCAATTTCCGGTGAATATGACCAGAAAGTTAAGCTCTCTATCGCCCCTGTTAATCTCAAATATCACGCTCCTGCTGTCAACGGAGCTATTGAGGTATGCCCATTCTTATTTTTTATTAAATTTCTTTTTTTAGGTCTTCAAACCACCAGAGTCAGTAAAGTTGAATCAGTTGACAGCATTAGCAATGTCTCGATACGAGGAAGTCAAAATCCGATCAGTTACTGGTCTTGCTCATGCGGTCGAGAACAAGTCTAAGTTAGTGTTGGATATCTGTATCGAACCGGCAACATTGATGGTGTCCGAGGGGGGAATATTCAATGCTGATATGCCCACCATCCTCGCCGATTTGGGTCTCCTGACTGTCAAAACAGTGGACGACTTTGGAGAGAAGAACATGACACTCAGCAAGATGGAATCCTTAACTGAACAGGCCTATGACAAGTTCAGGGTGCAGCTAAGCAATGTTGTCGTCTCACTGGCTGAGGTAACTTTTTTTTCATACCTTATTCGTCCAGAACTTTAAACTAGCTCATGATGCCTTATCAATTAAAGAAAGTCCCCTTCACATCTTAAAACCTACGGGGCTGGATATTCAAATCCATAAGAGTGCTATTGACGATCTCCAATTACCCAAGTATATATACATCTTATCCTATATTGTTCATTTTAGGATGAAAATAGTCGGAGACCTTCCAGATATCGTCGTTGGCATCTCTGACACTCGACTACTAATGATGATGAAACTTTTGAACTCCATTCCTAAACCCGAGGCAGAGCCAGAAATCATCATCGAAGAGGCTGCTCCTGTAGAACCAATAGCAAAATTGAAAGATAGAGCCAAGATGAGGACGATCATGGAAGCTGACGAGATGGATGATGTGATAGAGAAGGCAAGTAAGCCGAAGGAGGAACAAGAGAAGAGCAAAAACGAACAACAAGTTCAAGTGGAGCTGGATCTAAAGCTTAATCAGGTAGCAGACTCTTCAATTTTTTTTTATTATATTTCTTCAGATCGGTCTGGTTCTCTTCCGAAAAGATGAAGTTCTTTGTGATGTGTCGATCAATCGAATGTCTTGTAAACTCCAGATGAGAACATTCGATATGGTAATCACGGCAGAGTTGGGAGCCGTACAGATCCAGCTTCCTACCTTCTCCTCCCTTGATCCTAATAGAAAACATCTCTATTTGGTTGATAACGATGAAAAAGACGGAGTTTTGATGAAGTTGAAATTCGTCCAGGTATGCCAGCCTTTTCCGTTTTATCTATATATATATATATACAGGCCAATCCGGAGTCTCCCTTTTTCGATACTGATTATAACAGAACAGAACAAACGATAGACTTCCACTTCAGTCAATTGAATGTCTGTCTCCATCAAGAAGGACTTCTTGAGTTAAAACAATTCGGAGAAAAACTCCAGGTGGAAATGGCTAAATTGGAAACAACTCAGCCAGATGGAAAGAAAGAAGATTTGGGAGAAAAAACGAGGAAAATCAGTCGAGCCATCAGTGATAGTATGGAATCGTTGGCTGCTTTGGCTAGAGAATCACAGTCAGAAGCAGCAGCGGAGAAGAGAAAGGCAAGAAAAGAGAGAGCGATGGTGGAAGCAGATCCAACAGTCGGTAGGTCATTTGTTATACAATATAAAAGAATTTAGTGAAAATGAGAGTGGATGCGAGGATCGGTAGTTTGGCTCTTTTGATGGGAACACAGAGAGATGGATTAGAGACAAGATTCGCCATTCAGACGGTCACTTCAAATGTCACGATGACTCTAAAGGCAACGGAAGTAGGAGCTACTCTCAAAGCCATCACGATCGAGGATTGTACTCATGACGCTTTCTACAAGTAAGCAATCTCTTTAGATATATATATAAGATTTTAGGAAATTGATGTCAGTCTCAGGCGAGAGGGAAATGCTAACCTTTGAAATGATTCAGTATCAACGAACAGAGGCGGAGAAGAATGCCATGCAACCACATGACATCGACATGAAAGTTAAGGTCCGACTGGCTCAGATGAAGTTCGTCTTCCTCAATCTTTGGCTTTCTCGACTGATGCAATGGATGGTTCCTTTCCAGGAAGAAGCTCAAAAAGCAGCTGCAGTAGCTCAGCAGGTATAGATAATTTTTCTTTTTTTTTTTCAATCACTCTAGGCTGCATCGGAAAAAGCAGCCGAAGCTGCACAAAATGTCAAGCAAATAATGGAGGCATCACCTCCCCGAATCGAATTGGATGTTGAGCTGATGGCTCCGATGATCGTCATACCTCGTCTGTCCTCCAGTCCCGATGTCATTGTTGCTCTACTAGGAAATGTCTCGGTGAAGAACAAGATAACAGGACATAAGGATAATAAGAAAGCCGTTATTGACCTAATGGAAGTTCATCTGACAGATATGGCTCTCGGAATTGGAGCTATGAACGAGTCCGGAACTCAAGTGAAATCGACCTGTGAGATTCTGAAACCTCTCACCTTCACTCTCCATTGTCATCGAAATTTGACATTTGGATCTGCCAAATCGATTCCAGAGATCACTGTAAATGCGAAAATTCCCGCCATTGAGATGAATATGTCCGAGCATGACTATGCTACTATCATGCAGACATTGAGTGGAAACTTAGCAGAAGGAAAGAGCGAGATTGAGCCAGCTGCCGTGGCTCCAATTGAGACTACTACTCTCGTCAATCAAGAAGAAGCAAGTGTTGAAGAGGAATCCATGGAAGAAGAGACAAAGAACAAGAAGAAGTCTATGCAAAAAAGGTCGATAGCTGCCTCTCCAAAGGATCGAGAGGCCAGCACGGGTCCTCCTTCAGCATTCAATCGATTCGTCTTCCAATTTTCACTCGACCGAATCGTAGCTGTTCTCTACACTGGAGGAACGGAACACGGAGCAGTAAGGAGGGCTGAAGATGCTTTTGCAGCTATGAGACTCCACGACTTGAAATTGAGTGGATTGATCAAAGAAGACAACGCCATCGATGTGTCGATGAGTTTGAATACTTTTACAATGGATGACGAGAGGAGAGCTTTGACAAAGATCCATCGACTGATGGATAAGAAGCCACACCACGAAAATGATCAGTTTCTCTCCCTTCGATTCAGTCAAAACCATGAAGCTGACAAGAACATCGCTCTTAAGATGGCCGCTTTCTTTATTTGTCTTTGTCCAGAATTTCTTGGTTGTCTTTCTCGTTTCTTCGCCGTTCCACCAACCGATGAACAACTAGAGAAACAGGCGCTAATTGTGAAGAGTGGACAAATGGCTCAGTCAACAGGAGATCAAAAGGCAATCCAGCCGACAGCCCCCGCAGGAACATTAACTGTCGACTGTACTATGAACGGAATCGAAGTTGTTCTAGTTGAGAATTCTATGGAACCAGAGACTACACAAGCCCTTATTCTATCCTTTAATGTCAATGTGGATGCAAAGCCGTCGGAAAAAATAACGACGATGAAAGGAGGCATTCAAAACCTAGCCGTTTTTTCCTCCTACTATGCTCAAGCGAGACGTAACGAAGTCATTTACGAGGTTTTGAAACCGATGAAAATCGAAGTAGATGTCATGATGGATGCGGTCAGTAAGGGATGCGAAGCAGTATTGCGAATGTCGGTTATGGAAGTTAAGATGTCTCCCTCCGTCATCCGTCTTCTCTCCTCTGTCAATACTGAATTCGCTAAGAGTTCTGCCATTGACTCAACGATCCAGTCAGCTGCTCCTAAAGTTCGAAATTATCCAAACTATTGGGTAAAGAGGATGATCGACAAAAAGAAGTTTTGGTTTTTGACTGTTCCGACAGCAGATGAGGCTACTGAATGTACTGAGTCAGGAGTCGATTCTCCGGCGGAAGAGGCCGTGTTGGCGGCTCTTCCACCTCCAGAAACGGCAACAGTTCTCATTGAAAGAATTTCTTTTACTCTGGAGGCTGGAACTGGAACCATTCCTGTCCCGATGATCTTTCTCGATCTCTTTGTCAATGCAGAAGCAACTAACTGGTCAAGTGCCTTGAGGGCTCAAGCGGATGTTTCTATTCAGATGTCCTACTACAACGAGGCATTCAGCGTCTGGGAGCCTGTCATTGAACCATTTGAAGTCAGTCCTGAAAAATTCGAACGATGGAATCTGAAAGCCGCAGTGAAGGGACGCAATAAGCTCGATCCTACAGACACGAGTCCAGCGATGGATGTAAAGATCGAGGCTGACAAGATTCTCAATGTGACCGTCACCAAATCATTCCTTAATCTCTTGACTCAATTGTCGGAAGTCTTTGCCCAGGCGGCCAAACAAATCTCCCCTCCGACTACACGAACTCTTCCTGGTCGATCTCCCTTTGTCCTTCTTAATGAGACGGGCCTTCCTATCAAGATTCAAGATTCTGGCAGTATCTCCGTGGCTCCAGGACATTCTGACGCTGCTCATGGAATATTTATTGATCTGGTTATGAAAAAAGAAGCTCCCAAAGTCACTACAGAAGTAATTCGATGGTCTGTTTTCAAAAACTTTACTTTAGCTAGCTCCAACCTGTGCCAGCTGTCTCGATATCAACCAAGAAGAACTGTCAGCTCTTCTCCGACTGGAGATCCTAGAACACGTAAGGGAGTTGGCTATTGGACGAGCAGAGAAAAGATCAGTTCCCCTCGGACAAAGAAGTGAAGGTGGAAAGCAGTGGAAGGTAGGATTTATTATGTAATTTTTATATAAGATTCCCAGGTTATCGCCGAGACTTCTATCGAAAGTGGTCGTCGACTAGTCACTCTTACTTCCCATATCCTTGTTCACAACCATCTGGACGTTCCGATGGAGTTATACTCAAAGAGGGATACAACAATGGATCTCTTCGGTTGCGTTCAACCAGGACAGATCATGCCCTTGGCTGTTCCTTTGCTTTATACACTGACCGGAGAGATATTCTTTAAACCAACAAATGACGAGTAGAGTAGATAGTAGTTAAAAATGAGAGATTTTAGATGTGAAGTGAGCTTTGAGTCGCTGAGTTGGCATCAGTTCGAGGCAGAGCCAAACAGGAGACAGACGATTCGATGTGATCTGAGTAGCGACCTGAAAAAAGCCTACTATTTTGAGACAGTTATAGAAACGGAGGATGTCATTGAGTGTAAGTCTTCCTTTAGATATTATTTAGATAAGTTTTTAGGCTATGACAAGCCGGGACATCTTCACACGATCCATCTCTATCCTCCCATGCAATTCCATAACAATCTTCCCTTCCCAATCACACTGGAACTCCCCGTGGCTCAAGATCTTCTATCTGGAGAGAGTATCCAGTTGAATGTCATCACTGGCTGTCAGTTGAAACTTTGGGTTTCTCATCTGGGAGAGATGTATTTCCTCGATATGAAAATACCCACAGACAAGAAACAGGTGGATGTGGTGGCACTGAACACGGAGACGGGATCGGCTGAACTGGTAGAGAATTTCTTCAATTTATATAGATTGTTTAGCTGCTTGGCTTGAATTGGTCACACGAGCACGGCGATCAGAAGGTCTATCTATATGCTCCCTTCTGGCTGGTCAATAACACATGCCTTCCTCTTCGTCATGCGGTAAGAACTTTAAATTCTGTCGGCCGCCTTGGGATTGAGTTAATGCTCCTTTCAGCATAATTTCTAGATATTCGTCGAGCAATCGTCGAAGGAATTTATAGTAAGACACAAAAAAACAGAACCTTTGTCCGTCTATGCCGAGATTCTTCCCGCGATACAGACACTTTTTCCACCAATTTTCCTTCCGCTTCTCCCTCCCCTCTGTCTTTCTTTTGATTTCTTTTGAGTCCATCTATTCAGGAAAGCGGTGGAGGCTTCATCTCGTCGGCCAAGGGATGTGTTTCGTGTACGAAGAAGCCCTCAGTGGACGAGGTATCCCTACTTGTTTGACACTATGTAACACTTTTCGGGTTCCCACCTGTTAACTGCTTGCTTACACTTTTCTTTGTTTCGTGTGTAAAAAGTGCATGTCTAGCGGGAAATCCTTGGTCAATTCTTGGCTCCTTTTTTTTTATATCATATAGATGTTTTTTTTTCAGTTGGATTCCACCATTCGTCACAATCCTGATGAAAATCCAATCATTCTTCCCTTCCCAACAATCGATTTGTCCAAGAAGAAAAAAGTTTGTCTCTTCTCTACTTACCTTATTTTTCCTAGGGAAAAGTCCAAATTGAAAACATCTCTGAATGGTCCGAAGAGATTCCACTCGATGTGGTTGGAAATCCTTCTCGAGTTGTTTGTAAAACCCAGGATCGTGACTATGAGGTAGGATATACTTTATTGTTTCGAAAAAAATATTCAGCTGACGGTAGACATCAAGTTGTGCCAATCTGGATTGACAAAAGTAGTCACCTTTACTCCCTTTTATCTTGTATCGAACCTCAGTCGAGGAGATATGCAAGTGAGGGAAGACAAGTCAGATGTTTGGGTTGATGTCCCAGCGGAAAAATGTGTCGGAATATGGCCACAGAATAAAGGAAAGAAGAAATTATACACAGTGAGATATAAGGACAGCCAGGAGGAATCGCTCCTCTTTCCAATAGCTGAGAATCTGGAAACTCTTTGCGAGGTATCATTCAACCACCTTCAATATGATAAATTCAGATCTCTGGTGACGCGACTGGAGTAAACGTTTCAGTCTCGACAAGTGAATCCTCCGTAGCCATTCATCTCTCCAGTTTCCAACATGGATGTGCTCCTGTCTGCATCATGAATGCTCTCAAGGTTATTTCAGTCTTTGCTCTATTAAAAAAATTCTAGATTCCTATCCGTTTTGGGCAAAAGGGACACAGAAAATTTGAGCTGGCCAAGAACGAGATGGCTTACTTCACCTGGGCGAGTATAATCGAGGACAGGATCCTCGAATTGGAATGTCGTGATTGGAGCGGAGAAGATAGATTAGAGATGAACAGATTCCTCGATATTCAGCCAGATAAAACCCGTAAAAGGTAGAAGACATTTCTTCGATAGATATTCTTTTAGATATGTATACATGACCAATTTCCTCGTTGGCCGTCAGCGAACGATTCTCTTCACTGAAGATGTTGATGTCGGCAAAGCGGCTTATGGTTCTTGGGAGACAGATAGTGTCGATATGCAGACGGAAATATCCCTTCAAGGAATTGGATTAAGTGTCGTGGATAATCTAGCCGGTCAAGAGGTAGAGCATCTTCTTTATTCATCTTTTCAGATACTTTATATTGGTATTTCCTCCTCTGATATTTTATGGGAGGAAGAAGTAAAAAAAGGACGATTCAAGCCATTAGCCGTAAAGCATATGGAAGAGTTGGAGAAGAAATATCAAGAACACTTGGTTAGTCCGACCAAAGGCTATCAATCGATCGATTCCTTCGAAGTCAGTATGCAATACATGCTGATAAAAAAGAAGAAAGGAAAAGAATATAAAATCAGAAGGATATTTGAGAGAGGTTGGACGCTTCTTCTATTCCATAATGAATGAATTATAGGAGTCTGGATGAATTACGGTCAATCTGCACAGAGGAAGAGACTTCACTTCAAATTAAATCATCTTCAGATAGACAATCAATTGGATGCTTGTATTTTCCCTCGAGTATTGTCTGTCGTTCCACCACCAAAGAGTGTCATAGCTGATAATGCTCCCAAAGCATTCATTGAGTTGTCTCTCCTTCAAAGAATCAGTGAATTCTCTACAGTTCCGGAAATAGAATATGCTCGTGTTCTTGTACAAGAATTTGCTGTCCAAGTCGACATAGGTCTCTTGAATTCATTGATGGCACTGGTAGACAGTAAAGGACAGTCAAAGCCTTATGGAGTAAGTTTCTTTTTTGTCTTTATAAGAAAGTTTCTTTCAGAAAGAGATGTTCGATCAGGACTTCGCTATGGCCAATGTGAAGCTGGAAGACACAGCGAAGTTATATAAGGCCTTGCGACCGAAGAGTTTCTACAACGATCTTCATGTCTCTCCGTTGATGGTAGGACCCTTTTTTTCTTTAAACTTTTAGATCCACCTATCGTTCTCTCAAGGAGGAATGTCAAATGAAGGAGGAGGCATAGCCATACAGTCAGAATTCATCAATCTTTTCATGAAGAGTGTTGGAGTATCTCTCACAGAACTTCAGGACGTCGTGTTCAAGTTAGTTTTCTTCTTCAATTTATAATCGGTCTATAGATTGGCCTACTTCGAAAGGAAGTGTGTTTTCTACAGTCCGGATCAATTGAACAGCGAGATCGTCTCTCACTACACGAAACAATTCATGAAACAGTTGTATGTTCTCGTCTTGGGTCTCGACATTATTGGAAATCCCTTCGGTTTGGTACGAGATCTGGGAGCAGGAGTTGAAGATCTCTTCTATCAACCCTTCCAAGGGCTCGTTCAAGGACCCGAGGAATTCGTGCAAGGCGTCGGCATCGGAGTACAGTCAATGTTCGGTCACGCATTGGGTGGAGCAGCCGGAGCTGTTGGACGTATAACCGGTACTGTTGGAAAGGGAGTTGCTGCGTTGACATTTGATCAAGACTATCAACGAAAGAGACAAGAAGACATCAATCGAAAACCACAAACGGTTGGAGAAGGAATGGCCAGAGGATTCAAGGGACTTGGAATGGGAATTGTCGACGGAGTAACGGGTATTGTAACGAAGCCGACCGAAGGAGCGAAACAAGAAGGAGCAAAGGGATTCATCAAAGGAGTCGGAAAGGGATTGATAGGAGTCGTCACCCGACCAGTCTCTGGAGTCGTAGACTTTGCTTCATCTACTATGGATACTGTTAGAACAGTGGCAGGAACGAACAAAGATGCTGCACCTCTTCGACCACCTCGAGTCATCCGAGAGGACAAGATTGTTCGACCTTTCAGTCTTGCAGAAGCCGTTGGTTTCAAAATATTCAAGGCAAGGAATCTATCGAAGAAAAGTAATATTTTTAGGATACGGATCGAGGAGCCCTAGCGGAGACGGACGAATTCTGTACCTACGCTCCGATTACGGACAAGATAGCCCTTTTAGTGACGGATAAACAACTCGTTTTGGCGAAGAGGACGGATGTTATGGGAGTCTGGTCAACCGATTGGGCAACAGAATATAGCAAAATTCATGAGCCACAATTCGTCCAAGGAGGAGTGAAGATCCTGTTGAAAGAGAAAAAGAAAGGTTTCCTTGGATTTGGAAGCAGCGATGGAAAAATCATAACCTTCCCGAAGCCTGAGACAATCCAACAAAAAGTACTGGCAGCATATCGAGCAGCCACTGGACAACAATAAATTGTGCATACAACTATTAGTAACCGGTTTTTCCTTTCTCTTTTAGCTGCCTTGCCTTTTTTATTTATATGGTAATAAATGTCTTCTTTGATCTCTTACACTCATTTCTATTAGGAAATCGCCTTGAGCGCTATGCTCATTTTTCGCGCGCGTCAGAGTAGTCGACGGCTATTCTGGTCCTTTTTGACGTTTATAACCTGACTCAGAAGGAAACAAGACACGTCAGAAGAATGGATATGTTGTTTGTTAGAGAAAGGACACAGATGCTAAGAGTAAATGATTGCGAAGCATGGAACAGGCGAGAGAGCAGTTGCAGGCAGGAGGGAGCAGAATCGATTCCGGGTGCTTCCGGTAGAGCGAGAGAGCCGCGAGTCAACCCGGCACATGTTTGATCTACCCTTTTTTGTTTCTCTATGATGAAAAGCCTCATAATATATTCAGGAAGGTTGTCATTTGATTGGGGGGGGGGGGGGGGGGGGGTAATTTATTTGTGACGTATTTCGTCGACTATATAAGTTTCTCATTCTCTCCAAATTGAATCCGTAGGATGATAAACATGTCCTTTCCATTGGCCTCATCCACATCAATCTTGAATTTCCCTCGACAACCTAAAGAATGATCTGCTTGTCTGACTCACAGCTTCTCTCTTCCACGTCATTTGACCATTTGGTCCTTTTCCAAGTTTCTTTAATGTCCCTCCTAAAGAATTTAGGCTCCCCCTAATTAGTTCGCCTTGTTCTGTTTTCTCGCCGGGTGGCACCATTCGATGACTCAACCTCTGTCATCCTTTTGACAGCCGCAAAACGATTACACCCATGGTACATGCGTCGCTTATCGCACTGCGGCATTCTGATTCATAAACAAGGGAATGTCATCCAAAAAGGGTCTCTGGAGAGTCACTTGACAAGGCAGATATTGGGTTCCCGTGATCGTTCTTCGATCTCCGGATTAGTTTTCATAATTTCGTCCTGCCACCCTCGCCTCTTGTTTGCGGGGTGTAGGCGATTAGAGAGGCCCATTTCCCCTATTTTTTGCCCCATTCCAGGTACTGTCAATATATGACGAGTACTTTGACTTTTGGTTCTTTTATTTGATTACCGTATCATCGATTGGTTTGTCCTTCCAAACTATTTACGGTTAGTTTCGAGCAAATAGTCGCAATCGGACATATTCCTTATCGGTTCATTTGCTACTCAGAGACGTTCAGTACCAGCTTAGATGTGATTGGAAGTAGACTGTTTGACGCTTTGTCGATTCCAGTTCCCCTTGACGGCCTATTGTTTCCTCCCTCTGCCTTCAGTTCTGATGTGTTGTTATGTTGACCCAAAATCAACCATTCCACCTTCTTTCTGCTAACATTCAACACTTCTCTTTCTAAGAAAGGAAAAAAAGGAGGACGACTTCGCTTGTACAGCCGGTCGATGACGAATAATTGGTGCGCGGGAGGTAATACTCTTTCTCTCTCTCTCTCGCTTGCGCATTGATCAACTCTTCCACATACTTACTTTTGTATCCAAAGAGAAGGACTTGCATATTGATCGCCGAAAGTGATCATTCTACCCCCGGACCTTGTTTGCCTTTTCGCTGCCACGCTTCCAGAGCCCCGCTTCCGGTGTGAAAGGTCGTCGATGGCCATTTCTTTGCTGTTTCTGCCACGTATTTTTCTTTATCTTATTTTTCCAGTGAGAATGTTCCTTTCCCAACTTCACACTAATATTATCTCCCTTTATCATTTTTCGATAAACTATTCCCACCGTTATTCACTGTCAGATGTTATATGTTTACATCATGCATCCAACTCGTCTTTGGCCATTTGGCACTCCATTTTATAGATCTCGTCTTCGTCCTCAAAGAGACTTCCGTCAGTCGATAGATCACCCCTAAATGGGTCATCCTTCAATCTCGTTTCTCATGGTCACATCGTTCTTTTTTTTCGAGGTCTCTCGGCAGCGGCCGTCGTCTCCTCGCAACCTGCAGAAACCATCGGTCAACCCTGCTCTTTTTCTCTGCTTTCCAATTACCCTCCCCCACCTATTCAATAGCTTTAAACTCTGCTCCCGTTGCAACTTGTTTTCTTCTTTCTGATCTGCCGCATATTGCGAAACTCAGCTGATCCTTATCAGTCGGAGAAATGACAGTTGTTACGAGAATGAAGAAGATGGAGAACAGACGCGTCCGAGATTTTTCAACTTGACCATGTCATTTTTAAATAACTTGAAAACTGAATCTTTTTCTTGTCTATCGAATCCAATCAATCCTCTCTTTTCAGCTTAGTTACAATTAATATCGAAGCGGCTACGGCCGCGTCGTCATCGACAAGAAGAAGATGATAGCGAGTACATCATCAACCATGATCACATCAATTAGCGACTCAACAGCCAATATCGGTAGGTTTTTCAATCAAATGTCTTTTTTCTTATCAAGCAAAAGAGAAAAAGTCTGTTTCTATTGCGCTACGGGACGTTGTTGGCGACAAATCGTCCTCGTTTTGCGCCATTTGAAAGCCAATCAATCAAGGTATTTAGGCATGTTCAAGTCGGATATCATCTCACAAAGTGCCCCAAGTACACCGGTTGCCCATCGAGATGCCCGAGAGAAGGAAGTCGCCGCCGGTAGGTGTTTCTACCTCATCTATTCATTCTTCAGCCGTGGTAGCTATGCCGGTCGGGAAGAAGAATCCTCTAGACCACGGACGAACTATCCTCACCTCCGCCTTCACTAGCTGCTTCAGCTGGTTTCCTTATTTTCACCCAAAGAACGATCTGTAAGTTTTTAGTCTAAAATAGGTAATGACTCATTGACGTAAATGAAATCAAAGTTCCGCGTATATTTTGAATAGAATTCTAAGAAAAATAAAGCCCAGGTGCTATTTCTTTCGCCATCAAATTAGCTCAGAAACGGATCATGGGCGATTCAATCTTTGTCTCTGACGATTATTCAATTGAGAAGTTGAGGAATGTGCATGTTCCTCTACTGTCTATCCGTCAAATTATTCACAAATTACATTAAAAGGTCCTTTATATCTTTCTTCTATATATCATGTTTTTCAGACAGAAGAGCATCCACGACGATTGGGAAGTCCCCTTCGAGGCCATTACAAATCTTCAATGGGTTGGTGCTGGTACTCAGGGAGCGGTGTTCTCGGGTCAACTAAATGGACGGACGATAGCCGTAAAAAAAGTGAAGGTGTTGGACGAGACGAATATCAAACACCTCCGTCATTTGGAACATCCTAATATTATCAAATTCCTCGGTATATGTACCCAAGCTCCTTGTTATTGTCTCTTGATGGAATTCTGTCCTCTAGGGCAGCTCTGTACCTTCCTCAAGGGACATAAGGAGATTGGATCAGAGATGTGGACAAATTTTGCCATACAGGTAGAATTTCCTAATGATTGAAAATAATTTTATTCAGTTAGCGGATGGGATGAACTATCTTCACAAAAATAAAGTCATCCACCGCGATTTGAAATCGCCCAACATACTTTTGACGGATAATGACACCTTAAAGATCGTTGACTTCGGTACTTCCCATCAACAGAATAAATTGAATTCGACTCTTATGAGTCTAGTGGGAACAGTCAGCTGGATGGCCCCGGAGATGATCAGAAAAGAACCGTGTTGCGAAAAAGTGGATATTTGGTCCTTCGGCGTCGTTTTATGGGAGATGATGATGAGGGAGCAGCCGTATAAAAACATCGATCAGATGGCCGTCATTTACGGTATTGGCAGTCAGTGAGTTCTTTTTTTTATTGGATGAAATATCTTTCAGTAATCTGACTCTTCCTATTCCTGACTCCGCTCCCGAGGGTCTCAAATTGTTGATGAAACAATGTTGGAGTACGAAGGCACGCAACCGACCATCTTTTGTTTACATTCTCAACCATCTGGAAATACTCAAATCCGAATTAGCCGAATTAGGAGAAGAAGAATGGACAAGACGATCAGCTCAGTGGAGAATAGATGCCCAAAACATTGAATATCCAGAGACGCTGACTAGAGGAAGTTCGAATCTGTATGGAGATGTTGTCGATGGTTTGTTATCCCCTCTTTCATTGAAGAGAGAATTGCAGATAGAGAACTGTGTAGGAAACGAAAGGAGGAATTGAGACATGCCCAGGACATCAAAGAGATGTACGAGAAGAAGTTGAAGAGAGCGACAAAGATGTACGAACAGATCAACGAGGCATGGATGTATTTGAATCAAAGAGAGATGGAGTTGATGGAGGCGGAACAGAGTATCCGAGAGAGAATAGCTCAAGTCGGATTAACCAGAGGACGAGGATCTTCCTTCTCCTCCGCCCTTCGACCAACAATGATTAGGGTTGGATCGAGAACTCTGAAAGGAGAGCGAGAGTATGTTCTTTTCTTTAATTTTATTATTCTTTAGCGTGACATGTACTGTTTTGCCCAGCTATTCTGCATATGGAAATCCAGAGATGAGTACTTCAGAAGAGGAAGAAGAATATGTCCGCAACTCCCCTCATCGATGCAGTGCTAGCAGTTCTTCCGGCTTTCCTAGCAGCCAATCTGCCTGTTTTAGTCGACAGTCGAGTTCGCGCAGTTCGACAGGAGGATTGAAGAAGAGAGAATCACGTGAGTTTATTAAAAGAATGAATTTTTTATACAAAAAAAGGGAGGAAGATAACTGGTAGGAGAGCGGCTGAGACTGAAGCAGAGGCTAACGGCAGAGCGTGAATCGGATCCTTTAACTTCTTATAAGCGTTACACAAATCAGTAGTACAGACACAGTCGATGTAAGCCTCTTCCGGTCGATGAACAGGATCCACGATACAATTTGTAGTACCGAATTTTGGTAACTAACAAATATATGAATCAAAAGGAACACACCTTTTTCGGGGAATCATTGCAGCGTTGGTCCATAATCATATTACTGATTTGGAAGTGACATCCCCATTCACAGTTAACCTATCTACTGCTTTGATAGATAGAAAAGAGCTTACGATAGATTCATCGGCGGCGAGGGTCTTCGTATAACAACGAATCCTGTTTTGAGTAAGAACATTTGTAGGAACTGCAGTAGTATGTTCTGGCAGGGGATCAACTATGCCATATGTAATATGGTGGGTTTGAGAGAAACAAAAAATAGGGAAAAAAAGTAGAAGCCAGGGAAAGGTCATTTTTTTTTACGTAACAATGGAATACTTTCTGACGAAGAGATGATTTTATAGCCGGGGAATGACTGTCCGTCAGAAAAAAAAACATACTTGAAACGAAGAACTATACAATGGCTTTTCAGCATATCGAAGTTCCTTCGGTAGTCAATGGGGAGAACTTGTAAGAGGAAGCCCGGCAAGAAATAGTGGATGTTCAGAAGACAGTGGTGTACAAATGTATGACAGCTGTGGAATGCTCAATACTCACTTACAGGTGTCTCGTCTCTTCCCTTTAATACATAATTTCAGAATTCACATCCAACAATATATCGAAACATCGAAGGAAGATGGTCGGATAGCCGAATATCAGCCAGAAGAAAACCGAAGAAGGGACCGATCTTCTGTCGAGAGAGTCCATCTCGTCTCCCTAGAGCCAGGAGCAAGGCCAATAGAGCCAGCTACCCCACACAGAATGATTTGGCAATGGAATGTGACTGTGGAAATGAGAACTGCTGTCGAAGACGGGCCCGATCCATGTTTCCTGAGAGAAATCATCACTCTCCGACTCCCTATGATAACCCAACGGAACTCAACGTCTCCAACCTTCCTCATTCTTCTTCTTATCAAGAAGCTTTGAAAGATGTGCAGGATTCAAAGGAGACGACCCCAATCCACGGAACAGGATACGTCAATCCGATCTATCAGAGTCCCGTTACAAATTATAAAAACCCCTTGACTACCTCGGAAAAGACGGAGTCTACCTACCTCTCTGCTCTCGATCCAAACACTGATCTCTTTTCTTCTCTTGACTCGAATAATCCTCAAGTTTCGAGAGTATCAGATGCATCATCGGCTGATGATGAACTGGAGGAAATGAATGGAAACATACTCGACTCATCCATTGACTCTCAAAAAGCCATGAAGACCTTTACGGAATCGACTAATTACGAGGAGAAGGAGACCCGAAGACGACGGAGAGAATTGGCTATGTTGACTTCTTCCTCCACGATGGCCAGTTCCCTCGAAAGATCCTTAGAATTGGGAGCGATTCATTCAGATGGACTCAGTGACAAAGAGAAACAAGTTAGGGCAGTCAAGAACACAATTAAAGGTCATAGGAGAACTCATTCCGTAAGTAATAAACTGAACGAAGAAACTAAGACGAATGTTTAGAATCCCCAGCAGCTGATCATGATGTCCGTGGTGGATGAAACATCGTCCGAGAGTGACGATTGTTCAGCTGTTGAAATCTAGCCATCCCCCTGCCAGTGATATTTTGCTCACATATTTGTCTGAATCTCTTTTTATTTGTATCTATCCATTTGTTACCGGTGCTCATCTCAGCTATTTGTTTTACTTGTTTTTTGAGATTTTTATCTTGCCGGTATAGTAAAGTAGATTAGAAACATTGTTTTCGATTCTTCTTCAACAGGTCATAGGTCAAATCTCGACGAGATGGCTTCTAGAAGGGGATTATAAATTGACGTGTAGAGTGTTATTTGATAGAAGGGTATTCGATCAGCTCTTGTCTCTACATCTAGGATGTCTACCCGTACAGCTGTCGCCTCACAGGAAGGAGCCAACACCGGACGTGAATCAGTTCGTCAATCTCGCGGTGGAACCTCCTGTCCAAATGGTAATGGATCTCTCGCCGGACTTTGTCAAGCTCATTCGGATTTTGTTTCGTGGTGGAATGTATCGCATGGCTCGTTTTTTGACCAACAGATGACAACTATCGATACGAATGGAATCAAGAGAGAACACCTTGGCTACGGACTGATTAGTCTAACTGTTCTTCTCCTCTTCACCCACCTTGCTCCTCTACTGGGAAATCTTCTTTGCATCATCTATCCCATCGTCGCCACTTTGAGTATTCTTCGTGGACAGTCGGCCGATTATCAGCGTTTCCTCATCTATTGGTCCATCTTTGGAGTCCTTTCCATCTTCGACTACAAGTTTGCCGAGTTCACCCTCTACTGGCTTACAAAAGTCATTATCTGTATCTTCCTCTATCTCCCGCAGACTCAAGGAGCGCAGCTTGTCTATTGCCTCGCTATCGAACCTGTCGTCAACATCCTCGATGCCCAGCTAAAGAAGCTCGCCTAGATATGCTAATAAAAATGAGGCATTGTGTTTTGTTCTCTCAATGGATACTACTAGAAGTGTCTTATCTCCTCTCCTGAACGCGTCGAGGCGTGAAAATGACCGTCCGTTTAGCGGTCAGCAATGAGGGTAGCACCCTCGGACGTGTTTGTCCTCATTGATAGAGAGCGAGAGACCCCCGATCGGACACTCGATCGCCCCCGGCTGGTCGAACGGTCCTCCTCCTCCCACTACCTCTCGACACTTTCCTTCTTCTCTGTCTTTTCTTCTATTAAATTGGTCATACAGCAAGATGGTTTTCGGCACAAAAAGAGCCAGAACGGGTCTCTACCATTTGATGTTGGCTAATAAGCCGCCATCCCTCTTCCGCCACTCCTTTCTCGAGAGAGGCCGTCTCGTCGTATGCAAATGTGGGAGGAAGACTGTCAGAAATCGGGCGGGAGGGGAAAGTGTTGGGACGTAATCTGCGCTCGTTGTTGTCCGCCCAGGGCAACCTTGAAAGTAGCCATCCGCGGCCCCCTCGTCCGTATTATACACGGACACCCCCCTGGCGATAACCGGCTGGCAGTAGTTGTCTCGTCCTTTTTTTCTCTCAATACTTTCCCCCTCCAAAACATTCTCTGACTCAGCCCTCTAGACGGTTCGATCCGTGACCCGAACCATTGACTCACCTCCTTTACATCCAGTTCCTTCATTCTTTCCTTGTATTCCAGGATGGACTCAACGTCCTCCTCAACATCGCTAAATCTTGACAGCGACAGTATCTGTTCCTCCGGGAGGAATGGAACCCTCAAAGAGGGAGCTGTTCAGATGACGTCCCTCTCTTCCCTTGTTGTCTTCCATCGGTACTTTTTCCTCTATTCCGACCATTTGATCGTCTCCAAACAGAAGTGAGTTCCCTTCTTTTTTTTATTGTCAATTTATAGAGGAGTATCTCACTTCAAACTGAAGGAAAAACATTCTCTCAGCTCTGTCTGGGTGGCTGTGCATCATCCCTCTGACACATCGTTCCTTCTCGGCTGGCCACTGCATAACTTCTTGGTTCATTTTCGATCCCGTGAAGAGAGAGACGAATGGTTCGGACTGTTCAGTTCAAGTATTCAAAGATGTACTCGATCAGTCTCGACAACTATACCGATGCATATTCATGTGAGGGGAAGAAAACAGGTTGGTTAATGAAAAAACCAACTAAACGACTGTCTAGGTAATCAGAAGGCGAGTCCAGAATGGAAAAAAGACTGGAGAATTGATCGTCGAAACGGCGACAGATCTCGGTTTACCGACAAACAGCTACGAGTTAAGAGTTTCTGTCGGAGAGAATCACGGAAAGCCTCTACAGGGACCGGAGAACGTCTACGCTGTCATAATGCATCGAATAGAGAGAAGCGGAGTCAGGTAGAGTATTTGAGAAGGGTTAAATATTCTTCCAGGTTATCCGAGAGTCAAAGACAGGCCCTAGATGCATGTCCTATCGCTCAGACAAAGTTGATTCTTTCGACAATGAAAACGAATCATACTCCAACACCGATGCAAATTATGAATAGTATCAGGAAAAAGGTCCTTCATCGTTCGGATTCGAGGGGATTTATTGGGAAGGATCTTGATGGGCCCACTCCCCCACAACCAATAATGACTATCGTTGATCATCTGAGAATGAAAGGATTTGACTCAGAGGGCATCTTTCGGTAAACATTCGCTCATCTAAGGTAAATTAATTCAGAAAGAGTCCGAAGCAGAGTACTTTCAAAGAATTAAGAGGAGAATTGGAAAGAGGCGTTGTTCCTGATTTCAATCGATATAGTACTCATGTTTTGGCCTCGATGCTCAAGGTATTTCTTTTTTTTTCTTATTCAAAAAGCTGTAGGAATATCTTCGAGGCATCCCGGGAAAGATTCTCCAGTCAAGTAATTATGAGCTATGGATGAGAGAAATCGTTGACGAGCCGGATCACTCGAAGAAAGTTGCGTCTGCAGCCAGTTTGGTAAAGTTGCTGCCCTCCTCACATGCTATCCTGCTGGCGAATGTCTTGAAGCTGTTGAGTAAGGCAAGTCGGACAGTCATTAAATGGGATAATCGGCCAAACCAGCCATTTTGTACGACTAGGCATTTTTCAGATTTCTTCTTCACCGGCGTCGAAGATGACAGCCGCCGCTCTTTCTGTCTGTCTCGCACCGAGTTTTCTCGAGTCACCAGGTGAGAGAGACAATGTTATCAATCAGCCAGTCGGATATCATAATCAGACGGCTTGTAAACAGCGTGCAAATGAGGGCATTTTGCGCACGGACGACGGGTAAATAGGGATATGATAATGGGATGACCTGGAAAGAGATAATAGGCGAGAAACGAAGAGAGACTTCAGATCCCATCGAAGGAGGAAAGAAGGTCCCTTTACTCGTAGAGTTCCTCATCGAAAATGCTGCTGACATCGTGCCTGGATTCTCCTCCGACAACATATTCTCCATCCTCCACTCGGTCGACTTAAATGCCAATGTCATCGGCAGTCCCACTTATTCTGATGATGATGCGATCTCTCAGAAGACGCCGATCATCGAAGAAATCGCTGGTAAGATACAAAAGAGACAGACAAATTCTTCAGAAGACAACACATCTACCTCTTCCATCGCCGTCAGCTCCAATTGGTCCGAGCCAAATGAACCTGAGCCTCCGTTGAACTTCTCTTCCTCCGAGGATGAGGAGGAAGACAATCGGCCTCTATCCTTTCTTTCCGACACCCTTCGATCCAATGACACGCTAGGAAAGGAGAAAAAGGAGGAAAGGACGGCATCGGTTGCGAAGGAGGAGAAGGAGAAGACGCCTCGATCACCGTGTTTGAAGAGAATTCATTTCCAACGGACGGAAGCACAATTCAGAGCATCGGAGATCTTCCAATCACGTGCCGATTTTAAGTTCAACAGTCGAAAAAACAGTATGGAGAGAGATCAGGTGAGGTGACGAAGATGTTTTGACTGGATATTTTTAGAAAGAGAAAGTCTCATCGGAGCCACCATCAAGAAAGGAATCTCGCGAGGAAGCTACCCAGACACCTGACTGTCTCGGCATTCCTTCTCTCATTGCTGCCTCAAATCTCACTCGATTTCCTGCCTTCAAAAGCAACAGTCTCCTCCAGGAACCGATAAAAACTGAGTCGGTCTTCGCCAAGCCAGTTACTCGATTGGAGGAGAAGCCGATGCTCCAAGTGCCTCCATTCAGTTTGGAGAAGGAATCCTGTCTCTCATCGGAGCCGTCCCTTCAATCCATTTCCGAAAGGCTCAGTCAATTAAGAGAAAGGAGTCGGATAGAGGTGCCAGAATCTCCAAAGTTTCTCAGAAAACTTTCGGCAACAGCTTTTAGTCAGCCTCCTCCTATCGAAGTAAGTCTTCCTCGGAGGATAACGGAGCCTATTTGGAATGAACAGCCCGTAGTAAAAATGGAGCCAAAGCCGAAAGTGATCACGGAAAAATTCAGTCCGTACTGTCTGGAGCCGAAGGATTTTATTTTGGAAAAGAAGGTCGAACTACAACGATCGAATTCCCAACGAAGTGATAAAGTGCCAGCTGTAAGGGAATTGACAGAGCTGCAGAGAGCGAGTTCCGTTCGTTGTTCCGCAAGAAGGGACAGAGCTTGTGTCGGAATGGAGCCAATGGAAATTAATTGGAGTGTTAGACAGTTGAAAACACTCTTCCAAGTGAGTAGAGACAAGATAAAAAGAAGAATTTAGGATGCAAGAGCACCGTCGATCGACACCGAGTACAACTATCCATTCTAAAAAAAAATAGAAAAAGAGAGACATTCCAGATATAATAGACATTCCCTTAAAAGATTTGTACTCGGAATGAAAGTATAAAACTTCTTCTTTTATTCTTATCACATTTATTAACCAGGTAGACAGAGGACATATGCTGCTTGACACGGGAGAATATACATTGTACTGATTAATGGAGTTTCGTTGCCCATCGGAGGTCGTCTTCTCTCGGTTGCATCCCCGTCAACGCTGTCACTACATTTTCTGCCCTCCTCCAAAATCCAATAACTTCTAATGGATAATTCAACCATCCAGTTGTAATACAATAGTAGCAGGCATGGGGAGAGATATGATGGATCTTGTGATGTGATCGAGGAAGGATGATATGCGCTTTTTGAAGAAAAATGACCCATTGAGAAAGACCGAAGTATGTGTGAGACCATTTGTGAATCTGAAAGGCAAAAATTAGAAGGGAAGGAAGGGCTGGTACCTGATTGGTAAGAGCAACATAGATACCAAGAAGAAGGATATACCAATGAAATGTCGCCCATGACCTTAGTTCTTCTGACGAATAGATACATTGTTGATAGAAAACATGAGACAGGAAGGGGATACAGATCATGAAATTGTCTCCATTCACCTGAGACGTCTCTATAAAGAGAAGAGAGAAGGAGACTACCTCAATGAAATCGTGTCGAGTAATGGCTGTTGGATCAACATGATGTTCTCGAAAGGGACGGATAAAACTTCTTCCAAACCATGTGTCAACACTGCCGAAGGTGTCGGCTCCCCAATGAACGAGACCTGACGTGAAGTCGGCTGTCAAAATACCGAGGACGGCGTAGAAAAAAACGGAGCCCCAAATGGAATTGTCCCAGGTTCGAAGGAGATTGATGAAGACAAATATGAAGAGAAAAATCGACACCGTCACCGAAACTTTCTCCTGTACTCTCTTCTCTATATAAAAAAATATTTTAAAAAGAAAAAGGGAGTTACCACGACTGTACATCCCGGCGAGGGCTTTTGCTCCGGCATGTTGAGGTCCCCATCGAGGTGCGGCCATACTAGTCTCCGTATTTACATTACCATTTGGATCATCTTCCGGCATCGAAGGCAAAGTCGACGGATCACATTCGAGTGTCGTCGGAGCTGGATCGGGCGATAAAAACCTCTTCTCCTCCCGCAGCAGGACCTCTTTCTCTTGTTCTAATTCTCTTTCGTCCATTGTGTCTGGAAAAATAAAACAATAAAACAGAATAACTGGCCAAAGAAAGAGACTAAATGAGGGAGAAGAAGAAGAAGAAAAAGAAAAAGAAAGATCACAGCTGGTCGAAACACGAGGCTGTCTTCCCGAATAAATCCCGATTACTTTATGATTCGAATGGGAAATGACGTTAGTCAAAGGAAAAGAGTTAAGTCATAATGTAAACACCAAAATGACAATAAACACTTGTTTTAAAAAAAGAAACAATGAGAATGACGAGAGGACAGGTCCGAGCAGTTGGTGTAAAGCAACCGCACGCATGTTCCGTGTGCATGCCGCAAGATCTCAAAGTACGAATTTCTCCATCATTTTATGGTGTGATTGTTGGACGACGAGAGCAGCTGGAGGAAGAGGAGTCAAAGCAGGCAGGATGGGCAGTTTATTGAAAGGAAGACTAAACAAAAGGTGGAAGACGGAGGAAAAGGAAAGGACACGGCAACCACAAGAACAGAGGATTAAAGTACAGTGAAATACTGCCTCAAAAGACATTTTATTAGTTTTTTTTTGAGAGAAAATTTTGGATCGGAGAGCTACATGTATATGAGATCATTAGTAAAATTTTTTGATGACTGATGATTTATTTATAATCATAATCCATCCGTTTTATTACTTTTTTTGTGTTTTATTTAATGAATATTATACATGAAATTTACGGAAAATCGTTGATTGAATGGAATTTCTCCACAAAATTTAGAAAGAAAGAAAAACAAAATTTCAACATCAGACTATTCGTACATTTTACATATCTTGTTGTTTTTATTATAATGTATGTTTTTATCAATTAAATTTCAGATTACTGAAGAAAGATGAAAAATCAGCGAAAGAAAAATAAAGAAAGAGCCGTCAAAGATATCAGAGCAGAAAACGCGCAGACGGAAGAGGAATGACCAAAGTTGAATTTTTATGAAACAGAAATTGCTTGTTATTAGCTCTTAGGTTATTATTGATAATAATAGCAAAGTCGAACAGGGATGTTTTTTTGAAAGACAATATCAACACCTACGCAATGTCTTCCTGACAACAGATAGTGCTTTCGAAACTTTGAAATATTTTCAGATAGACTGTAGTCAACACCGGAAAAGGTTTTAAATTTTCGATGCATAGATTTCTACGGAATATGCATGATTGCAAAGAAGAAAAGCGGGAGAAAAAAGATCCCTTTGGCTGCTTTCAGAAAGGCAGGTGTTTGATCGAGGATATCCTCGAAAATCGTTTAAAATTGCGGAAGAGTCCTCAATCAATTGAGCTCTTATCGCTGTCGAAGGATTCGGACAACCCTTCTCGGAAGGTTCGAAGACTGACAGGAGAGATAACGGAAGGACTTCGTCATGCAAGTCCTATATTCTCACGCGTTTAACTCAACAACAAAGGATACGAAAAGACTAATGGAAATTTGAAGTAGTTGGTGAGAAGGTCTCAAATGGTCATTTCCGGGCAAGGACAACAGGAAGGAAACTGCCAGCGAACAGAGGTCTTTCGATAGTTTTGTAAGGAAGAATGAAAATTTAAGTTCAAGAGGGAATTATCAATAAAATCAGCTGAAGTAGTAACGAAGAATGGAAGAAGTGTGGTAAATTAGGTGATAAGAAGCGAGCCGATAAAGTCGGCAGATTCGTCCGAACAAATCAAGTGAGGGCTCAAACACGCGACAGGTAGGTGAAAACATGAAATAATCATTTGATTGGAACTCTTACTTCCTGGCTGCCCACAACCTTTCTTTGTTTTTGAAGGTTTTTTACCTCAGAATCTGCACATAACGAACTTTGTATGATTCAAACGCGCATGAGAATTTTAAATGACCAGGAGCAAAATGTCATGGGTGCAGAAGATATAAATAGATGGGCTCAACTATCACATCGTTTGTAGCTGTAAATCAAGCCATTAGCCCACGAGTAAGAAAACAGCAACCTGGCAGGAGGCGGGTTCAATCGACAGAATTGTTGACTTAGTCGGGTCATAGTTAAACGACAGAGACATAAAGTCTGGAGAGTTGTCGGGGAGACCCGTGAATTTTTAATCAAACAAGAGTAGGTGACAAAGAGCAGACGAATTGAGTTGGATGTCGCGTTAATTAGGGTGAGAGCTGCGGGCGACACTTGAGATTGAGGGAGATCTTCGAATATGAAGCTAACTATGTGAGGTAAAGCAACAACTTTCACAATCCAAGTAGACAGAAAGGTTTGTCAAGTTTTTTTTGATCTCATATAGTCATTGTATAGTCATAGACTACAAAGATCTGTCTTGACACGATGTTTCCGACAGGTAATTTTCCTGTCCTAATGAAGTCAAATATCGAAAAAGAAAATAAAAATAAGTGACAACGATCGACTAATTGCAGATGGACATCGTCGTCTCAGTCTGAGCAGAGTCCAATGTTGTATGGCGGAGATAAGCCTGTAGTGAAAGTAACCAGGTGACGAGGAAGCAAACAGTCTCAAAAATAGTCGGGCACAAGATTTACATAAATTTTCACCCAAACAACAACAGAGAACGTCTCTCTTAACACAGACAACCACTCAATCAGCAGTAATTCCGCAGTCATTATGAAAGTCCTGAAGCTCAGAGGAGGCCTAATTTGCAAGTCAGGAGACGTCTGGGGACACGACAACGACTTACTGAAAGGAACTAAAAGTACAAAGAAAGATAATGACTGGGCTTCCTCATAGAAGCTCATATCCATGATCCTTTTCGAGTCGCTTCTTCCAGGAAAACGACGATTAGGCCGGAAGTCCATTTGGCGAGAAATGCAGCAAATTAGCTTTGTTTTTATACACCGAGTCTCAGAGGGATTGAAGTAGAAATAGAAAAGCTAAACATTTGTCAAGAAACATAAGCCGATTGTTAATCATTAACAGCTTGAAAAGCTCGTAAATTATTATAATATTTCCATTAACTCAAAACCTTTGAATCTGTTATCTTGCAACCTCTTAAACATCAACAATTTAATTCAAACAAGAAACAACGAGGAAATAAACTCAACAAAGTAACATAATCAGTGTGAACCTGACTTCTTCTTCTGCTTAAATGCAAGAATTTTAGGACGCTTCTTGTACATTGCATCTGATAATTGAGATTTTACTTCAACCTACAAAATAACTGATTGAAAACTTTTAAAAACATACTTTCGGTTTATGGCTGATGGGCAATTCAACAAATGGTGGGACAGAAAATCCGAAAGATTTGCTGACGTTGATTAGATCTAATGTATTAACATTGAAAATATCTTTAAGAGAGTGCGAATCATAAGCTCTCACATAGCATTTGTAAGCTTCCTTGGCAGATTTGTTTAGATAATAATTTTTATCTATCAAATTTTCTAATTGAGATTGAATGTTGGCCACCTAAAAAAGTATTTTGAAAACTATTATTAATGAAATTATACCTTATTCCATGAAAATTCAAATTCATTGAGGACAACTTTGGCTGCGCGAAGATAACGTAAAAATCCGAGTTCTTCTGGACGAAGGACCAACAAAGCATGGCCCTTACCGTCCTGACCTCTAGCCGTTCTACCGACCCGATGGATGTATTCTCTGGGCTCATCTGGTGGATCAAATTGAACAATCCAATCGACTGAAGGAATATCAAGTCCTCTACAAATAAAAGTTTTACAATTAGATTCAATACCTAGCCGCTACATCTGTGCATAAAAGGATACCTTTTTCTGCTTGACAAAATTGAAAGAATGTAGATGTTCGATTTTGTTGTTTTTGCTTTCCCTATTAAATGTAAATAAATAAAAACATATTTACATGAATAGACATGCAAGGAATGTCGATATAGTTCAATAATTCATGGTGGAATTTCACAGAATTGCATGAAGAGAAGAATACCATTACCTGGAGCTCTAATAAAACATATAAATAAAAAATACCTTCTTGTTTTTATTTTTCTTTAAAAACGTGAATAATAATAAAAAGCGCTTCTCTGATGGACATACAACATAGCCTTGTTGTAGGCCGTCCACTGTTGCTACTTCACTTTTCTCAGCAACGGAAATTTTAACTGGATTGGAGTGTAAAGCCACTTCTACTAATTCATCAACCTTAGAAGTATGAGTAGCCGAAAAAAGCATAGTTTGTCGTTTCTTAGGAAGATGCCTCAAAATCTAAAACGAAAATTGTGTAAAGATACATAATAATATAATATATAAAAAGATATTTTAAATCTTACTTGCTGCATTTCTATTTCAAATCCAATGTCGAGAATTCTATCTGCTTCATCAATTACTAAACATTTAAGATTTTTTACGAGAAAATCATTAGTATTTTGAAGATGATCGAGAAGGCGACCAGGTGTAGCTACTATAACAGTAACACCTTTGGCTAACTTTTCCTTTTCAGCATTTCTGTTTGATCCTCCCATAATGAGTCCGTGAGAAAAGTGTGTACCTATAACAATAAAACATAAGAATCTTTGAACATACCTTCAAGAAGTTCAGTTAGTACGCCATAAATCTGCATAGAAAGTTCTCGGGTAGGCGATATTACAATAACTCCTGTACCATGATGCTGTTTCCAATCTAGCTTATACAGCAATTCAATTGCGGGAAGAAGAAAAGCTAAAGTCTTTCCCGATCCAGTTTTCGCCGCACCAAGTACGTCCTTTCCCTTTAAAAGTTTTTTTTTTTATCAAACGTTTAATAAAACCTCTAATAAAGGAGAAATACTTTTGGCCTGAATTTCAGTCATTGAATTAAAACCCATTTTTTCAATTGCTTGTAATAAACGTTCGTTTACTTTGCCTTTTAAAGAAGCAAAAGATTGTTGTGAAAGATACTCAGTAACATTTTCCGTAGTTTCTATCGATTGCGGTGTCTGAAATCATAAAATGAAATCTAAAAAATTAACAACCTCAGAAACACACATTTCACTTTCTTCAACTTCATCTTTTACTTCAACTATAGGTGTCTCAACTGGATCCTTTTTTCGTTTATTGGCTTGTGCAGCCTTCATTTTATTCAATTTCCTCTTCAGCACTTTCTTTTCCACATCTACTTTCATTTTGGATCTAAAAAATTTTAAATATAAAAAATAAAATAAAGATATAGTATGTACAAACATCAATCATTTGTAAATGAAACTTAGAAGTAGCTTAATTAAAGTATTTAATAAACCAGTATTAAATAAAAATCTGAAAACATCTACTAAAATATATTCATATATTTCATCAAGTTAAATATCAATAATCACATAAAGATCAGATCGATCTTTTTTATGAAATATTTGCATATTGGAATAAGTAATAGCCTTCACATCAGTTCCCTGAAAACCATTAAAAAATAATAAATAATCAAACTTGTTTATGTTTTACAATTTCATAGGATTCTCCGTAAGCATGATACTTGACAGTAAATTTTTCTAAATCTAAGGAATCAATCTAATATTTTAAATTTTAAATAATTACAAAATCTAACCACTACTCGTTTTCCAATAAAAAAGGGTTCCGACTGGAAAGATACTAATGCTTCATCAAGAAGAGCAAATATTAAAGTATCCATATCTCTTCCGTTTGCTTCAAAATAATATTCATAAACCTAAAAATATTTGAAATTAAAAAAAAAACCTCATCAACTTTTTTCAATTCGACATCGTCTATAAGATAACTATACATTGAAAGCACAAGTTGCTCCATTGCTTTTTCCATCGTTTCACCCCAGGCATGAAGTTGAATATCCGCCGGATGATCTAAATGTTCAAATCCAAAATTGACCTGAACATATGACAAAATTATCAAAATATCAAACTTTAGACAGTTCTTTGACAATATCGTCTTCTAATGATTCTTCTTCTGATGCACTGTTCGAGGACCTCATTCGTTTCATCTGAGGACTATCTAATTCTATAGATCCACAAGGTTTCGCCACAGACATACTAAAATAAAAAAAAAAAAAATAAATGTCAAGTATGAGTTGACTGAAAATAATTTTGGTGGAATATCCAGTTGCAAAAAATTTAGAAAAAAAAGCATGCATATTTAAAGGCAAATAGAAAACCTAAAATTTCTAGACGGACATTATACTACAATACATGAATTCGAACCTAAATACATTAACATTGATTAAGTGCTTGAAGAGCTAGAAAAAAAACTATCAAATGCTGAGGTATGGGTAATTGTCCATCCCTGCTAGACAATCATCAAGGCAATCATCAATTGTCTTACAAACGCGTAATCTAAGAGAATCGGGATTCTACACGTGAAGCTAAGATTTTTACAGCTTGGTATTGATACATTGGGTGTCTAGTTTGCGCTAAATATATGTACAACTAAAAGCAAGAGTTAATATACATACGGGTCAGAGTCCAAGTTCTCAAAATCTAATTCATCGGCAGATAAATCTGCGCGATTTTGTGAGAGAGCACGGCAAGAAAACAATAAAATCCGCTTAAGATACTGAAAGGTATATTAAAAAAGTAATAAGGAAAACTAACTTTGTTATAGAACAAATAATTTAAAGACCAAATGCAGCCTTCCTCAGAGAAAGGATCCTCACCATAATCCGTCTGGTAACCAAAGAGTTTACATTTGTTCGGTTCAATTTCTCTTTCAATAGCATCCCATAAGTCTTCTTTAGTTGTAGAATAATCGTTTACAGTTGCCAGAAAGCGGTTATCTACCATATCAATCACATCCTAAAACACCATCAGAAACATAAAAACGTTTACATCAAATGAAGGAATTAATGAGAATGCATCGCTTTTAACAGCGGAAAAGTCATAGTCTGGAAAAGCATTGTCTAAAACAGAGCGAAGATCAAATAACGTTTTCATAGAAACCGTATCAACCATCACGATAGCCTATAACTTATTATAATCCTACAAAAATAGTCAACCTCATCGTTATCATTATCAGAACTACTCCGCTCAGAAAGATGTCTCATTCTGTGTGAATGGCCAATTGGGGAGGCAGAAATGGAGAGAAAATCGTCGGGAGGTGATAGAGGCTGAAAAATAAATCTAGAAAGTTAACATTTTTTTACCTGTCTTTCACTTCCGTTTTCCATAGTTTTCCACAATTTCTTATCACTTTGAACCATTTTGCAAGAATAAGATTCCAATCTAAATTCAATATTGAGAAGGTTCCTTGTGATTACTTGAAGTCCAATATGCAATCGATGGCTCCATTAGCTATTCTCGAGGAGAGAGCTTCAAGTGATGAATTTTCGAGTAATTTCATTGGTACTCTGTACGATCTAAGAAATGAAAGTATGTTAATGAAATAATAAGAAAAAAGAAGTATATATAAAAAAAAGAAAAAAGTAGTAATCATGAAGAGTATAACAAGTTGGTAAACGTCGAGCATGTTTCTTAAAAAATCTTCGTAAAAGCAATACTTTTATAAAGAAATGAATATTTTTCACTTATACAATGTGAACCAGGTAAAAATAAGTAGATATGATTGAAAAAATCGCTCTAAGAAGGCGAAACAGATCGAGTGTAAAGTGTATTCTGTTTAACGTCTGACTCATCTACTTTCAAAAGGCAAACCTTTTCCATTTCCTTCCTGTCTGTTTGTTTTATTATAATCTTTTTTCTTTTGCTAATCAAGAGCTTTCAGATTCAAAAGCAATATATATTTTGGGTGAAATATTGCTTTATTGTCCTTATATTTATGTCCCGATATGATGGTATGCTGATTTTTCTCATTTTTCAACTTTTGCAGATTATATTCGTGATATACCAATGGAAATCGGTAGTAAATTTTATCCAAGACCTGAAATAATTTTACCAAGAAGCGTTTTACCCCGTTTACCAGATTGTACAGTTAGGGTGAGTCATTTCGACTGGTTTAATGCTCATTTTAGTATGATTTTCAAGTAGAACACCGAGCTAGAAAAGCATACGATACAAAAAATGACCTTCAAGAACCACCGGATAAATCGGCGGAATATACTCCAATTTTGCATCCTTCCACTTCTACTAGCTCACTACCTAATAATCTGGTTAGTTTTTTCTAACCTTTAACTTTTTGTTTTAGGAAGTTTTGCAACCTTCACGTATTGATGTTTTCCCTAATGAATCGCAAATTCGAGAAGAAACTCCAAAACCTATTGTATCTTTTGAAGAGTTTGAACCAAAAGGAAATGTTTTTGATGAAGTCGAATGGAAAAGTATAGACGATCGAAAAGCATTGAGCCAGGTGTTTCTGTTGAAACATTTTTAACGTTTTCTTCAGATATTAAACGGATTATCATATTCCCAGTCTGAGCCAACAACACCGAATCCATTAAAAGCAGAAAAACTTGCAACCCCTGGTTTAAATCTTCCTTCATTTCCTAGTTTGAATCTTAACGTAATCCGTCTTTTTTTTTAATTTCTTGATTATTTTTAGGGAACGGAATCAGAACCAGAAAAAAGTAAGTTGAAAATAAAGTGGCTGCAAACCAAATAAGCGCTATTCATTTTCTAGATTAAATCCATTTTTTAAAATATCGTAAATTCTCCAATAGAACCCCCGGGGGTTCTATTTTTCAATACCTTTTTGAATATGTTTTTGTATATATCGTAAACCAGATTCGCGTTGACTCGAATAGGTTCAATAGGTCCCATGATATATATTCCTAATTTAGTCCTTAGCACACAGTGGCTTTATATACTTTATATCATTCCACAGTCAATATGTAGAAATAATAGAATAGATTTTGAATAAATGAAATCTGTGGCACTGCTCCTTTAATATAGACTCTTATTCCTATGAAAAAAATTAAAAAATAATTATAACATACACAAAATGACAATCAGTCTGTTTTGGTTTGCAGCCACTATTAAATGTGCAAACCATTTTTTACACAAATTATTCAGTCCCAAAAACTTCAGCTCAAGTTTCCGTACCACAAACTTCAACAGCACAGGTTTTTCATTTTATTCACGTTTTATACAATTCTTTTTATAGAGTTCTAAAGAGCGATTAAGACAACGATTATTAACAAAAGGATATAGAGAAAACTTAGTTAACATTGCAATGGCGAAGGTTCCAGCTCAACGGGTTATACATGTAAGTTTGTCTTTATGTTATAATATTTTTAGATTGAATATTATATGAAAGGTATGAGTATCTTAGAGAAAAGAGGTGTACCTTCTGAATCATCATTATCATATCTGTTGGATTCCGGCGTCACAGATAAGCAGGTTGCCATTTTTTTTTGTTTACACTGGGTCGATCGTCAAAGATGGCAAAGATATGTTGTGGGGAACATGTTAGAAAGTCTCAAAAGGTCATCTGCGCATCACCTTCTGTATATCACGTGTTCTAGTTTTACTTTTCAGGAAATAATTTCTCGAGCACAGACGGCAGATCAACTTCTATCTATGGGTTTTACTTATGAAAAAATCTTCAATGCCCTAATAACAGAGCAGGGTGATCGTGTAAAAGCTTTAGATATCATTCTATCAACATAACGTAACATATGCTTGTGATTTATTAATTCCGGTGTTGTGCAATTCTTGCAAATCACTTTTCATCAATTTGTGCCTATTTTAGCATATAAAATTTTATTACTTTGCTTTAGATAAATTTCCTAAAAAAATTTTTTCTTGTAATTGTGATTCCGTGTGCCGCTGACAACCGAGACATAAAGAGGATCAAGATGTTTATCTGTTAATCTGCAAATAAACACAGGCGTCTCACCTGCAAATAACCTTATTTGCACAAGTGTTCGAGACGAGAGATGAATTAGTTTTGTCATTTATAAGTTTTTGGTTAGTTGCTATGAAAGAACAACTAGCAAGAAGCTTTTGGATTGATGCAACATATAAACTTTCTGTTGCTATTTTACCACAGGATCAAGACGGCGGGACATGGCTATTATAGGGACCATTCGTCTACAACAGCTGAGGGCTACTCGCATCGATCGTATTGTGGGACACTAACCCCGCCCAACACGCGACCGACCACCATTTGAATGTGAGGCCCGGGCCGGAGATTCGATTCGGCCAGCCGACACTCTTGAGGAATATTCGACATGCCTCCAGCTTTCTATTCTTTTACGTTTCCTTGGTTTAGGCTTACGCTTACTCCTTTCATTAAAACGAAAGATTTTCTTCATTTAATTGAATTTTAATTTTATCCTTTTCTTACTGTTTATGTTTATTTTTCTTCTCCCATTTGATTCAGACTTTCCTCAAGTTTTCAATTTCCAGAATTTCGTCTACGTCGAACTGCGGTAGTTAGCCATGTGGCTCCAATTTATAATCCTTCTCCTTCCTTCGGTTATTTTTGCTTCTCGTCTGCCAGGTCCGTTTCCTTTCTGTCTTCTGGCGGTTGGAAGAGGGAGACGATCAATCAAAACGAGGTCAATGACTCAATGATTTGTATAATTGGCGCCTCCTCGTTCGCCACCTGGTACTCTTCCGTCCGCCCGGGGCTCTTTTTTTTAAAGAATTTATGGTCGTTTACAAAGATTACAAACATCTGGACAACTCTCCTTCAGATAACTTTTTCTCCCGTGGCGATCTTGATTATCGAAACCTCGTACTTGATATCAACTCGGCTTCTCTTTATGTCGGAGCGAAAGGATATATTGCCCGCCTCTGGGCGTATAACATCAATGATACGTCTGGAAATTTGGTAAGTATTCAATAGAACATAGAAGAGAGAAATTTAGTTCGCAGAGAAGAAAATAGTGGTCTCTGAAGCTGAAATGTCAGAATGCAGAGCTGCTGGTAACACAGATTCCGACTGCCAACCTTCGACTAGGTTCATGGCCCTTCAAGATCAGAAAGAGACTCTCTATGTGAATTGTTTTATTCAATCTATCTATTCATGTTATAGATCTGTTCCTCTGTTGCAATGAAGCCGGAGATTCGAGTATTGGAATCGGCGACTTTGAAGGATAGACGTGATCCACGGACGGAAATTGGTATTTGTGCACAGGATCCTCTCGTCAATTCAACTGCCGTAGTTGTTGGTTGGTTCCATCTCCTCCTATTATCACATAAACTGCTTTAGAATGGGGAAATCCAAAAGAACTGCCGTCCATTTATTCGGGAATTCGGACAGGAATGGCTGGTGAAAATCATCTCATCTATCGTCCTGCTCTCTTAGATAAAGGAAGAGAAGTTTCTTCCAGCATGAGAACAGTCTATACGGATCCTCACTGGCTGAATGGTGAGTCTCTAATTTGTCATCTGTCACTGGCAGGCGGATCGAATTATTCGCCGAGTGGTAATTGAATCAGTCGGGAGATGTCTCTCTCATAAAGATATTTAGAGCCACAGTTCGTCGGATCCTTCGATATCGGGGAATATGTTTATTTCTTCTTTCGGGAGATTGCTTTGGAGAGTCCGGCGACTGATAGAGCCATTAGATCACGTGTCGCCAGGATATGCAAAGTATCCCCCTCTTATTTCTTACATCTTTTTACAGAAAGACACGGGAGGAAAGACAGTCCTTCGTCAGGTGTGGACATCTTTTGTCAAGGCTCGACTAAACTGTTCTATTTCCGCCCAGTTCCCTTTCTATTTCGATGAGATTCGTTAGTTTTCTTTCCTCCTCAATCATTCTACTTACAGAGGCTGTCACTCGAGTTGAAACCTCGGAGGATACCCTTTTCTACGCGACAATGAGTACCTCATCCACCGCTTTCACCACCTCAGCCATCTGCTTCTTCTCCCTCAAATCTATCAATCAAGTATTCAATCATGGACAGTTCATGGAAAATACTGGTCCCACCTGGGGAATCCTTCCATCTGACGCTGTCCCCTCTCAATATCGACCTGGCACATGTACTCAAAACAGTGAGAGTCTCTCCGTAACTGATCTTCATTTCGCCAAATCACATCTCTTGATGGCTGAGAATGTGCCAGGTAATCCTTCTTCTCGTCATTCTTTATTCTTCAGGTGGAATCCCTATCCTCTCTACCAGAGACGTCATTTTTACTCATATCGCTGTGGAGGCAAAGACAGAACAGAATCTAATTGTGGCTATCGATGGTCGGTTGTCAAAGATGTGGAAAATATCCCATTGGAAGGAGGGAAGTGAATGGAAATGGTCCCTTCTGGAATATCGAAAACTCCTCGCTGGCGGATCAATCACCTCTCTGGCTTTTCTCCCAGGAGGTAAGCCCTCGTCTTCCCGTTTCATTTTGCCTAGAATTCTTCTACACCTCCTCCATGTCGGGTGTTGCCCAATTTGCAATTTCCTCCTGTTCTCTCTATCAGTCGTGTTCCCTTTGTGCTATCGATCCATACTGTAGTTGGAATACGGCAAAGGAGTCGTGTCAATCGAGAGAAAAGATTCATTCCCAGAGTGTCGGGTGGATATCCTCCTGGCCAGGGAGAGGATCTTCCGAGTGTGTAGCCGTTACTCGTCCAGTCTACAAGAAGGCCTATCCATCGGATAGTATCCATCTCCTGGGAATTCAAGGATGCCAATGGCAGAGGGATGGCAGTCGGCGAGTTCAGTTTTTAAGTCAAAGAACTTTCGTTTAGTTTGCTGATGACAGATCGTCAACTGTTGACAAAAACAGATGGTCTTCTTCTCATCGACGTCTCGAAGACTGACAACGGAGACTACGAATGCTTCTTCGAAAACAAACCTATAGTCAAATATCGTCTTCACGTCGATCATGGTTTATATTCCTCAATCTCCTTACCATTTTCTTTCAGAAGAATGTGCTGTTCCCTCAACTGTAGAAGCCTATAAGAAATGTTGGTTGAACCATTGTAAACGACGAAATGAGTTCGATTTCGCCCAGAAATCATGGAATTTGGAGAAAAACAAAATAGTAAGGATATTCTCTATCCTTCCATAACCTTCTTTGTAGCTCCAGTGTCAAATAAACGAATCAAAGACGATCAACCAAATCGACTGAATATCTCGCTCACTTCATGGCCAAATTCTTATCATTCGGGTCTGTACAGCTCACTTACATAAACTGTTGTATTCTTTGTCTTTTAAATTCGACAATCATTCGCTTATATATGTGTCACTTTGAGCAAAAATTGACAGAATAATTATAGAAACTACGAGAAATGTAAAGATGAGAAAGGAGAAAAAGTTACAAGAAGACCGACTGACCCACAGTTAGTGTCATTTGTACTTCTCATGGTATCAACAATTAAAGGCAAAAAGATCTATTTCACGAAAGTAAGCTATAGTTCAGAAGATCTCCAACAAATCTTTTAGTTAAAGAATTAATTAATAAAAAATTATATAGCCTATTACTAATGGAATAAAACATTACTGTGGAATACTACTAAGATACTAAATTAACCCATTGACGACCGTGCGACCCACGGGTGGGTCACACATTTTGGGACGCGTGGGACACTTATCTGATCACCAGTATTGCTCTATTTTGAACTTTTTTTTAGAATTTTTATGTTTTTAATAGGTGATTTACATACATTCAAACAAAATTAGTACAAGTAGTGGAAAAAGGAAATTTATTGCTAACAAGTTAACATACACGCACTAATAAGGGTTACATTTTTTGTGAACCGTTTGGAAACAGTCAATGCAATAATGTGATAAGCATTTACTACATCTCGTAGATACTTTTCGACTGTGACTTGTGGCGTAAAAGCGTCCTTGCTCGCGGGATAGCCTCTGATAGCAGCCTGCGCATCTCTTGGGGACAGTTGCTTTTGACCCTCTTACTTCTTCTAACTTGTGACTGACCGTCAGAGGAGAATGACGGTAACTTTCCAAAAGAGACTCAATTAGCGACAGCTTGAAATCATTTAATTTAATTTTAACTTTTGTGTCATTGTAAAGTTTCCAAGCATTGACGATTGCAGTCTGTTGTAAGCCTCAATAGAACTTGTCATTATTATTGTATAGAATTCAGTAGATACGCCTCAACACATTGTAATCATAACCTAAGTGCAGCCCCGCCCAAAGTGCAAGGCAGTCGCCGGAGGACTGGCATGACGATCAGCCGTGTCCTCCTCTCTCTCCCCCTCTCTCTTTCCTATCCTAACCTCTGATGTGTTAGTGACTATATAAATATTCAAGCCTCTATGTGCTTAGAAGGACTTCATCTGGGACAGATATCATGGGACCTATTAATCCTGTTCGAGTCGACGCGAACATGGCTTACGCTGTATCATTAAGTGAAAAAATATTCTTAGGTACCATTTTGTCGTTTTTCTAACGAATGGGGTATAAGCCATTTGATCGCTTTGATCAACAAATCCCATCAAATTGTTGTAATCTTCTACAACTTTGGGTTTGTTGCTTTTACCTATGGAATCATCATGAACAGTGGAAAGCATAAAAAGATCTCGCTTATCCTTCCATTTCAATACCAGAATTCCTTGCTGATTCTGCTGAGACTTTATCTGAACTCTTTTCAGCTTAATTTCTTTCACTTTTTTAGGAATACCCTTTCTATTTTTACGCATAGTACCAATCATATTTGTTCTTCTTTTAAGTAACTTCTTAGCTAGTCTAACACTGGCGTACCAGTTGTCTACACATAGCCGACGTTATCCAGCAGTCCTTCCATTAATTCCAAAACCACTGAGTCAGCTCCGGGATTATCATCTATCTATTGGTTTTTCGCACAGATAAACTTCTTCAGTAGGCCCAGTTTGCTCGGTAAATGACTATGGGTTATGAGATTCGCAATCACTTGTCCATGAATCAGTACTGTGTGTAGTTTGAATTGTCCGAGTCAGAATCACTGACATCTTGAACAATTAATGGTTCGATTTCAGAATCATCATTAGTTGCATCATTTTCGTCATTGTCAGAATATAAGAGCAAATTTGGAAAGTTTTCGTCAAGAACTTCATCATCAGAACTATTCATATCCATTATTTTATTAGAATTAGAGTTTTACTAGAAAAATAGAAATAATAAGAATATCAATATGAAAAATGAAAAAAATAACATAAAAAGTAACAAACATTTTGAAAAAAGTTAAAAAAAAAGCCTAAAAAACACTGTGGTCCCACGCGCCAGACATGGAAATAACGCGCGGTCGTCAATGGGTTAAGGGATAGATGAAGTTTCATTTGTTGACTACCTTATTCTTGTTATTCGTCTTACGAAAGGTGATGAGAAGACAGAATTTAAAACAGAAAATAATCAGTAAACTGGGAAAGGATAAGCAATAAGCAACAGAATCAATGAATGACCTACGAAACGTGAAGATAATCGGATTACTTCAAAAATAATTACAAAGCATCACAATTGATAAATAGGGAAAAAACTTTGATGAGAAACGATGTTTTGTGGTTTCTTCTGGTAGAAATACTGAATTAGTATCAGATAAAGACAAATAAAACTTACTTCAATTGCATAAATCTCAAGCCAGACCTTTTCGAGGAAAAGCTCAAGCTGAAAGGAGTAAAAAATTCACATAATTTCATACTTCTTCCACCTGACGAGGACGACTTATAGGAGGAAGAAAGGGCAGATTGGACGATTCCTAGGATGCAAATAATGAGATTGAGTATTACTGGCTTAGTGGAAGAAGTAGACTGTACCATGTTTGCCGTTTCTTCGTAGACAGTCTCCAGGACATACTGACGTGCAATCGAAGCAAAAGTGTTGACCTTCTTCTCTTCGGAGATGTCAAAACCATTAATTTTGAATTCTTCGAGATCGATCTAGTTTTTATTAGCCTATTCTAGCTAGAAACCTCGCGAATGAAGGGAGGATTTCTATAATAGTTTTCGATGATTCGGAGAAAATCAGGGCCAACAGAGTACTGTAATCAATTTGTAACCTTTTGAGAAAAAATATTACGTTGTAGGAAGATTTGGGAAGACGGAGGTTTGTCAAAGGAGTGAAATAATAGATATCCATTCTTAAAAAATAAATAAAAGTTTTTATTAATAAAAAGCTCGTGGTCGATGACATATCAATGCAGAAAAAATATGAGCACAAGGCGACAAGCTGGATACAAACTGCTCGACTGATGAATCATACTGCCTCTATGATAGAAATAAAAACATCAAGGGGACGAATGATAATTGGAATTCAAAAGGGTTGAAAAGAGCAGAAAATGGAGACGATGATCCATTGCAACAAATGAATGAAACATGTGTTTATTCAAAAAGTCAGGTCATCAGATAGACAAAAGATCCCACAGATGGTTGTTGTTTACTGATCTAATCGTCGGCTTCGCTTTTTCTTTCTATATCTCCCCGTCAACTTGGTCAGAGTCTCCTCAGCACCAGGGATTCGAATAGTCGTGAAAATCTGTTCAGCCACTTCAACTCCAAATCCTCGATAGCCGGGGACTTCAACAGCTCCTTCCTCGTAGATCGGTTCAGGAACAAACTTGAGACTAGTGTTCCATATTCAAAAAGTAACTGACCACTAATTCGTCCCCTGGTGGGATTTCCTTTTCCAAACAGATGGTAAATTGAACAAATCGATAATCTTTATGACGTCCACTGGTGTCAGAAGTGTGACGATAGATCTGAATTTGAGGCTCCAACCAGCTCTGTAACAAGGTGAAAACTAGAGGAGATAACTTACAAAATTGCTGATATTTCGGATAACAATTCTAAAGGCTCCACTACTAATGAGAGCGATGTTTCCCTATAAACAACACAAATACAACTAATTAAAAAAGTGATCCTACTTCATTCTCCTCGATGAACTCTATGTTCTCATAACTCTTACTGCTGGCCAGTGGCTAAAGTAATAATATTAAGAGTATAAATCACTCACATTGTAGCCAGATACTTCATAATTCTCATGAATTAGAAGAAAGAGAACATCACAGATGCAGATGGTCGACAGGAGAATCAATGAAGAGTACGAACGGAGGGGAACGAGACCAGGAATAACAGGATCAGAGGTGGAATTTTGGGTTATGAGTAATGAAGAAATTAATTTCGTCAGAATGTTCTATAAGATGATGAGAAAAAAGGAGAGGAAACGTACGAATATGGCCTGAAGAAAGGTGATAGAAGTTATACGATGACTGCAAGGAATATCTTCTTTCAGCTGAAAAGGAATCAAATGAGGAGAAGGGAGGAATACTTTGTCCTTTCCTCCAGGAAAAGTAAACAGATACATGGAAATTATGAGACTGAGGAAGGTAAAGAAACCGATGCCAGTGGAAGCTGACCATTTGAAAGAATTCTTCTCCTCACCAGGATCCTTTTCGATAAGACTCAAGGCAACAATGATCTTCTAAATATATTTTGAAGAGGAATGGAAAATTTGCTCACTGCAATACACTCCAAGAGGCCAAGAAGGAAAATCAAAAACATCAAGGAATGCCTAGAAAAAGAGTAACAATGGAGAGAAAATAACTTACTTGGGCTCCTGAATGACGGAGGCATACTGTAGCCTTCTTTTGTCAACACGTGGGTCGAACGGATCAATTTCCAAAACCTCCGCCATACCAGGGAGTAGGATACTTTGCAAGTAGCGTCTTGGAATCCATTACTCTCGCTTTACATCGATTTTTCATTATTTCCGGCGCTCAACTCCCGAATTGAATGGAGACTAATGGATTCGGTGTATATTTAGAGACTTGCAAATGATATGCTGTGATAGATAGATATTACCTTCGACAAAGAGGACTACAACGTCTTTAAGAAAAAAAAAAGAAATAACTTTGTTCTTATAATACATAATTTTTTAAAGATACTTCTAAGTTATTATTTCCAGACAAATTTTCCTTATAAGAAAGACTAGATATATCTATTAGTTACAACCATGATAGCTATTAATTTGAATTTTTTCTTGAAGTTAGGAACTATTACTTATTTTTCGAAATAATATTACTATCGTTAACGCTATGACAGTAAAAAAATTGGTAGTATACGCACACGTGCCTTAGTTCATTGGAGCGCGTTTTAGCATTGGAGCGCAAACTATGTCTTTTTGTGTTTTTCACCATTTTCTTTCATTGTTTACTATTTTTTTACACAACTGATCAACTTTTTTATTTTTTAATAACTTTTATGATATATTTATTGGGACATTAACAACAAATGCTACTATACTGGATAATTTTCAGCGATCAAATCGCACAAGCGCAAAAAAGAGTCATTATAACGCAATACACCATTGCAAGTAAACCACCAATATTTGGCTAAATGGCTATCAATGGTATTTTTAGCGGCCTCAGGTGACAAACGTAGTTGGTCAGTTTTTAATTTTCGCCATTGGCGTTCTATACCCTGGGTATTAGCCTGGTTAGTAGGATTGACAAAGTTGATGGAATGGTTCACCGTGGCGTGGATATATCCAAGTCGATTGAGGCCGGAATATCCTTTCCACTCATCTGTATGCACCTTGGTGCCAGGTAGAACGTTTCCCAATAAATATATCATAAAAGTTATTAAAAAATAAAAAAGTTGATCAGTTGTGTAAAAAAATAGTAAACAATGAAAGAAAATGGTGAAAAACACAAAAAGACATAGTTTGCGCTCCAATGCTAAAACGCGCTCCAATGAACTAAGGCACGTGTGCGTATACTACCAAAAAATTACAAGAATGGTGGTAAATTATTAGAATTCATTTCTAGTCTGTGCCAAAATTACATATAATGGGCGAATTGACAATATGATTTTAACAGGGATACATTTAAGGTTTTTCTTGTTTTCTTATCAGTCTTGGCAGAAGTTGAGAAAAAAGACTAATGGAAATTATCAATGGCACTCAGAAACTCTTAATTTAACCGCAGCTGATTACCAACGATTCTTTGATTTTTGCAGATGTTTTTAATTTTATTGGCACTCACGAAACGATATGAAAAAAGGATTCAAAGGGCAAAAAAAGTTATTTTCGCCGATTAGATGGTGTTACCCCACTGGAACAGTAATGATAGAAGGATTTTCAAAAAAAAGTCAGAAATCAACCATAATGGCAAATAACTGTCGTCTAAGCAGATAGTGATATGGAATGCTTTCCAAGTACTGTATTGTGATTATATTTACAGAGTTGGAGGTCGTCCTTTAAGATTTTTCAATGGGTCTGCGTAAATCGTCAGTATGTCTCGACAAGGAGAACTACTAACGTTGTTGAGCGATGGCATCGCTCTTTACATATGACCACCAAGCAACTTTATCTTAAAGCTGGAGAAGAAAATAATAGATAAAAACGATGTAACAAATCATATAACCTCAGTTATTAACAGTAATCCTTCAAAATTTTGCTAATATGAAAAATATTTTCATAGATTAAACGTTCATCTGCTATCAAAAACAAGCTGAAACCAACAACCATCGCTAATTTACAGTTGAACCACTAAAGTTGTCTATTTTAAAAGACATAGATCTTGTTTCTCGTTGTCTCTACGAACTCGGCATTTTGAATAGGTTGTTATGTTTTTTTGTTATAAATAAGTCATATGGGTAATATTGTTTGACACACATATGGAAAGCAGTAATTCATAATATAACCTAGAAAAATCTAAAAAAGATTATGTATAGTAAGAACAAAAAACTCAAAAAAATGGAGAATCATGTACAGATCGCCGTTTGCACGAAAAAATGTTTACAACAATCTAAATGACTTTCAAAGAGCTTGTTGTCGAAATCATCGACTGGTCAATGGAATTGTTAATCGAAATTTCAATTTCACCAGCTGCCATTTTTGTGTCCGGAAACATTTTTTGAAAAAGAAAAATAAATAATCTCAATATTAAAGATTTTACCAATTATTCAAATGGATTTCGACCATTTTTTTGATTGAATGTTTCGAAATCTTTCAAAATTTTCTCTTCCTCCGCACCTTTCTTTTTCACTTTTCAGAATTACTCTCCCTGTTTTTGTGAGGGAGCACGTAACTCAATAATAGTGAAATGATAGCTAGGTTTTTTAGTTTATTAACACTAATGGAATTATAAGTAGTACGAGATTCTCTATTTCACTAACTCTGTGGAGGAATTTCAAAACTGTCGAAGATCAGGACGAGAAATGAAGAGGAATGGAAGAGGGGATGATTAAAGATGATCAAAGGCCACCGTCTTTTCAGAAGAGCAGAGAACTTTCTGAGATTATGTACGCGCGAACCGGTGAAATTCGTGTCGTAACTCCATTGCCGACGCTTTTCGTTGTCTTTTCGACAATCAAGAGTAACAAGATGGGAAGGGGAGACTTTATTTTGGAGAAGAACTATTGCTCCGATAAGAAAGCGCTATAATGGGATTGTCTGTCCGTTTTTGAACTTTGACTCTAAAATATGTACCAGAATATCGATTATATTGTTGACGGATCCGGTCATTGACGAAACTGCTTCATTTTGGACCAATGAATCTTGGAGAAAAAGGAATGAAGATCTTCTTCTGTCGTCAAGTATGTTACAAATACTCTCAAGCTTTTAATCTGGAGGGATTACCCTTGTTTTTTTTTTATTTAAATAATTCATTTTTACCTTTTATTAGAGATATAAATAAACCTGCGCTATTAAAAATCTTTCCCACGATACGAAAAAAATTCAAGCAGCTGCTGGATGACTTCATGGCCATCGTGTGAGTATGGTACTAATACACTCTCTTTCCCACGGCCTCAGTCGTTTCAAAAAAAACATCTTCACCTATAACTCCTCCCCCCATTTATGTTTAATCCTCCTATTCGAAATTCTCACGCCCTGCCTTCCGTGAGGGCATTCATGTTTGTCGGTTATCCGCTACCCGGCTGGCAATAAGTCCCCGCCCCAGCCACGCCCCTTTTGAGGGTCACTCTCTCTCTGTCGAGCAGACATCAATTATTTAGGCTCGAAACGATTCTTTTTGTATCAGGCTGTGTCCAGCTGTCCCGCGGTTCATTAACTACTCCTTTGATTATTTCATAAACCGCGCTATGTTCCCCCCTTTCTGCTGCTTCTGTTTTAATGTCTAGCATTATTTTGATCAGTCTCGGATATTTACAGTTGCTTTCTCAACTGGAAAACAACAAAATTAGCAGCTAGAAGAGTCTCAGTTGATTCAAAACTGCTCAATTTCTAACCAATGACCTAGTGTCCACTCTTCCAATGAAATAAGGAACTGCACTTCTAAAGTTGAGTTGATTTTGAGTGAGACTCGTATGCGCAGCAATTCGATTCCATGCCGAGAGCCTTTGGATACGAGCCAATTAGACGGCGTTGTACTACTTAGCCAAGTTTGGTTGACGATAGCCTGACCTCTGACTCAATTCAAAACCATCTCTCGCAGCTCACTCTCACACTGAGTCATATGACCTTTTTTCCTCTCCCGCTTTCTCTTCTTCTCTATACTAAGCATTTCAGATGGGTCGTAGGAAATGATTTTTCTGTTTTTCTCCTTTTTCGGCCTGCTTTCAGCCGCTCACATCGATGTAAGTTTGTTCTTTTTTCCCTCTCGGCGTGTCGTTTTCGTCGCAATCCCCTTTGCAAACGTCGTTCTTCCTGTTGTCCCTGTCCTTCCAATCCCCTACACATTTTACAAACACCCTAAACAGTGTACTTTCTTCTTCTTCTTATGCTGGAGGGTGTGAGGAGGAGCCGCCGCTAATTAGCATAGTCTGGACGAGATTTACAGGCGGCGGACCATTTGGTCTAGAACAATTCGGAAGGGGTTGCTCCTCTCCTATAATTAGGAGCGGACGACACGCGATTTCCTGGCTGGATAAGTTTAGTATAGCAATGTGGGAGAGGGGAGAGACACGTGTTTATTGGATGTAGCAACTCCCGTGTCCATTTACAACCTCTCGAGGTTTGCACAATACGAGAATTGCCATATGTCTGTCCATGGTCAGGAACCAATTACGAGGGAAAATCGGGAAGAAGAAGCTATCTTCGTTTAATTAAGACTGGCCTGCCACTTATCGACCCAGTCCTTTTTCCATTCCTGAAGATGATAGGAGGGACAAACACGAAGGAAAGGATTAGAAATCCATCCATCGTTCGGCGATTGACTCACCATCTGTCACCCGGTTTACCTCTATTGGATTAGCTCAATCGCTTATGCTAATGAAGCATAAGTCTAGTGGAATTCCCGTACTTTTACGTCTACCCCCCCGGTCACCAGCTGTTTTCCCTTGATTGAAAGGAGTATGAATAAGAGAGAGAGGGACAGGTGGCGGAAGACAAAAGACCCAAATTGGATGGTCGAACAGAGGACTGTTTCAGAGGCCTTCTTTCACCGTCAGCCCTGATTCTTCAACAGGATGGCTGGTAGGGGACCTTCTATATCAAGATCTTGTGGGAGCGGAAGAGAATGTCGAATTACAACCATCTCTCAATTATAAATTATTCACGACGAATAATAGGAGTCAAGTAAGAAGTTTCTCCTCTTCTTTTTATTTCTTCAGATATTGGTGGCTGGATCGTTGGAAAATGTTCGAGGGAAGAGCATTCCTCTCTATATTCTGGCCAAGAGAGATCCCTTTCAACGAGTTGTCACCGTCTTCATCAACGTTCCTCAAAGGTGTTCTCCTTTTTTTTTTGACCTTCTTCCAGTCCTCTCTCTTTCTATCAGACTGTCTACTCGGCTCAAATTCTCTCTGATAAAAAGGCAGAGACAGAAATATCCTTCGGTCATCCGTTGGCTATTTCATCTCCACTTCAAGGAACTCTTTACAAGTTCTCCCCACTCGTAGACATCCTTCGTCTACCAATTTCCATTGTCAATGTAGAAGAGAAGAACGGTCTGGTAAAGATATATCTGAGGAGGAAGTTGAAAAGAACCGATGGAAGACGGATGGAGTTCTACCTATCTGCCTATGATCAGTTCAAACAACAGACGGCCACATGCAAGGTAGGAGATCTCTTTCTATTCTTAGTCGTCTCTGCAGATTGTCATCGATATTGTTTCGAGGATACCGGAACCGCCGAAATTCGATGCTAGTCGCTACTTCACGACCCTATCGAAGGTTCGGGCACACGGCAATGTGTTACGTGTCCAGGCGAGGTTCGTTTTTCTGGATCCCATTGAGGATTGAGTCATCTACCAAGGGTGTTGAAAGCCGTCTCTTCTGCTCCTGGTACTCGAGGCTCGTCGCTTAACGAGATTAGCGACGACCCGAAACGTAGCCAATTTCGATGCTGGCGACGGCCATCGAAAACAATTCGGGGTCATAGGCCGATTGCACCCTCGGGGGAAAGGAAGGAAAAATATCTTTCAGGTCGGATACTGGAGTTGTTGTTTATAGTCTCGAGCCAGAAGATGTTCCTTTCGACGTAGCTCCTTTTTCCGGAGATATATTTTTTAAAGGACAGCCACCTGTTGGAAGGCATGTCTTTGAAGTTATTGCGAAAGATTCTTTGGGGCAGGTGAGAGCCTCTTCCTTCTTTTTATTCTATAAATAGGAAGCGAGGTCGAGTGTGAAGGTGGTCATCGAGGAAGAAATGACGAGGAACCAGTTAAAAAAGAAGACTAGACAGCGACGAGAATTGTCGGATGAGATAACCATTCGAGTCAAGGAAAACGAGGCTCCTCTCTTCATCCATCGAGTAGGCCTCTACTTCTCCCTTATCTCTTTTTTTAGAAGATCCCAGTCTCTATTTCGGAACAAGTAGTCGGAGCTCCTGTTGTTAAGGAATATTTTACGATTCATGGAAACGGCTCTCTTCAGATCACAAAGGTACTCTTTCCATCTTTGTTTTTCCATCTCTTCATTTTATTTCAGCCATTCAATTACGAAAAGATGAAAGAGACTTTTGCGACAATTCAAATCGACGGAAAAAAGAGAAGTGAGTGGTGTCATGATGATGTCCCATTGTATCCTGTTCACGCGTCGACTGCTTGTCAGTTCTAGCATGACACGGAGCGTGAGCGGACGGCATTTATATATGATGAATGTAGTGCATGGAGAGTGAGAGAAAGAGAGAGAGAGAGAGAGAGACCACCTGAATGCCTTTGGGGCAGTTTCATAATTGACGACCCTCTGTTGACACTTAATTAGAAATCTCTGCCGGATAATCTGGATGATTCGAAGGACTCTTCGCCGGTCAGCCCTCAGGGGACATCACTGAATTCGAGACTAATTGCGATGAGGATGCCACCTAATTGGGGACGGAAATTCCAAAAGACTTTAGTCTTTCCTCTTCTTATTTCTCCATCAGATATGAATCCCCCAAATACGTCGCAAAAGACTAATGACCCGGTGAATAAGAGCCGACTGGGGGGTAAAAAGAGCAGCATGGGATATCAGCTGAACATATGGAGGGGGAAGAGAAGAGGACAGCTGACACCGGACACAGACACTCAATGGGATTAACACTGTAGGAAGACATCTGTCTCCAAATGAGTCCTTCTTCATTCTTTAAGTGCCTGGGGGGCTGCTGCCTTCACGGACCGGTAATTATGCTTTCGGCGTGAACAATGACCAGGGACAGGTGCATTTGCATAATCTGAAGATAGTGGCCGAAGAAGGGACTTCCTTCCATATAAGAAGGGGGGCTGTCATCTGTCCGTCTCATACCGCACTTGACCTCAAGCCGTTTAGCGGATTACCCATGGCCAAACATAGCCACCTGGGAAGGGGGATATTATCCCCGTCGGCAATATGAGTCTTCCACCTGGTCAACTCTCTCGACTATTGAATATCTCGAGCATGAGAGAGAGCTACCCTTATGAGATAATCCGTCGTGATTAAAGGCACGAGCCTCCATCCGTAATTGGTACTCTTGGGCTCATTTCCCCTTGCCGGAGGATATATTGTTTACAACATTACGCAAGATGGATCGAAATTAGGGAAAGAATGACTCCTCTCTTAGTATGCAAATGGACGTCTCGCAACGACTTTTTCGGATTAGATGAGTGTCTTTCTTCGAGAGAGGAAGATATTTAAGGGGGGAGGGTAATAATTGGATGTTGTAGTGACTGCCCAGCTGTGATAATTGTCAATGGTTCAAGAGAGAGTCTCCATTGTACGTCTTTGATCGACGACTGTTGCGTAACTTGTCAAGAGAGCGAGGATGTGTCGCAAATAGATAGGGTAAATTCTAGGTCGTCTTCAACACATTAAAATCATCGTCGAAGATGTCGATGAGCCGCCTACCTTTGTCAATTCACCGACTCCTTTCCTCGCTGCTGTCCCAAACGAACGACCCATCGGATTTCATGTTTACAAGTTCGAAGCAAGAGATGAGGCTGGAGATGGCGATTCAAATGTCGAGTACAAGCTAGTAAATGTGGAACCATCTGGAATGTTCACTGTCGATTCGGACGGGGTGGTTAGAACAGCCGTGAAGAGATTCCCAGCCGGACAGACATTCAAAGTAATGGTACAGGCGATTGATAGAACACCGACAGATAATATGACGAAACAGGTAGAGAAAAGAGGAGGAAGGAGAAAGAAGTTTAGGAATCGGAAATAGCCAAACTAGAGATACTGGCTGGTGATCGACCTCCGCAGTTTCTTCGTTCACAATATGTTATCTCCCTACCGGAAGATAATCTCGTTGACTATAGGTACTCCTTTTCTTTGATCCTCATGATATTCTTAAGTGTGGCTGATGTCCGAGCTGCTCGTTTCCGTCCAATCGATGATAGAAGATCGAAAGGCGACGTGGTCTATTCCCTCTGGCAATCGACGACAAACGGTGATCGTCAACCCTCGGCCTGGTTCGGAGTCGATCCCCAATCGGGTGTTGTTCATTTGAAACGTCTTCTCGACTATGATGATCCGTCTCTTCCGAAACTCCATAAACTCCACGGTGAGTAGTGTGTTTAATCTCCTCCGTCTGTCTCATTCTTATGTAAATTGCCCCGTTTGAGATACGATCTATCATTTCAGTCGGAGCATCGGAAGATGGCAAGGAGAGTGTTGCCCCGCTGGAAATTAACATAACTGATGTCAATGACAATGGTCCTGTCTTCACTCGACCTCTTTACACCGCACAGGTGAAGGAAGACGTGCCGTTGGGAGTGACGATACTCAAAGTAGAGGCCGAGGATAAGGATAGTGGTGACAATGCCAGGATCAAATATTCCGTAGATAATGAGCACTTTTCGATCAATGAGAAGGGAGAGATATCGGCCACGGTAAGAAGAAAAAAATGGGTAATAGATTGAATAGGTGAGACTAGATGCTGACCAGAACAAGGAGAGATTCTTTATCTACCGATTCAATGTGACTGCCACTGATCAGGGAGATCCTCCATTGAGCTCATCGGCCACCGTTCATATTCGGACGGAGAACACCAATGATGAAGCTCCGATCTTCCTTCCGACTTCTCAATACACAGCTTATGTGGCGGAAGATGCTCAAGGAGGTACTCCCGTCGTGCAGATACAGGTAACTCAAAACAATAAAGAAGAAAGAGAAAATTTAGGCAAGAGACCCAGATAGAGACCAAGTCGAATATGCGTTTCTAATCTCAGCTGGAAAAGAAGTTCAAGAGACAAGACTCTTTCATATTGACAAAGACACGGGATTGATCAAATTGAGACCAGGAGTCCAGGCTGAGGATCTACTAAGGGACGAGTCTCCCTACAATCTGACAGTGATAGCTAGAGACGACGGATCATGCTGCACTTCACGATCGATATCTCACACAGCGACAGCGACAGTCTTAATAGGAATAGAAGATGTTAACAATAACAAGCCAGAGTTCAAAGACTGCTCCCGATATTCGGAAATAGCTAGAATACAGGAAGGAGTGTACAAGAAGAACCCGCCGACGATTATTCGAGTAGAGGCTACGGATGAGGATTCTTCTTCGAATGGACAGATCGTCTACTCTCTATATTATGCTCAGTCTGAGAGTAGGAAACCTTTCATCATCGACAAGTTGACCGGTGTTCTGACACCTTCTCCCCATGTCATTTTCGATCGAGAAACCCGACCGAGGGAGGATGTTACAGTGAAGGCAACGGATCGAGGAGATAGGCCATTGATCGGATTTTGCCAATTCTCCGTTGAAGTCGTCGATGTCAACGATAATGTCCCGCAGTTCGACAGGGCTTCCTATGAGACAAGTGTCTCTCGAAGCGAGACTATTGGGTAGGTCTCCTTTTTCTCCTATATAAGTTTGTTCAGGACCTCTGTGGTAACGGTCTTCGCGTACGATACAGATGCTCCTCATAACGCCAGAATAACCTATGAATTGGAGACAGATCCAACAGCTGGACACGAACACGAAAAAGATAGAGAATATTTCGAATTAAAGAATATTAACTCTGGGGAAATTACATTGGTGAAACCGATCCCGAAAACGGCAGATGTTAGTACCCCTATCAACTAATAATATTGAGATATAGAAGAACAAGTTCGTATTTAATGTTGTCGCCAATGACAATGGAATACCTGAGGCACAGAACTCGACTGTTCAGGTGACTATCAAAGTCCATGAGAAACAGCAATCGGCTCCAAGATGGCAGACATCTCCAGATTGTAAAGACATCGTGACTGTGGTGGAGAATGCGGAGGTATTTTAAAAAAATGAAGAAATCGAGAGATATTTAGATGAACAAGGTTCTTTTGAAGTGTCATGCTGTGGCAGGAGATGGATCGAAGAGTTCCATCGTCTACAAGCTGAGCACTGGAGGAGGCAGATCGAAGGCAGATGCCAAATTCCGACAGTTCAACAAAATCGAAGATGGAAGGGAATGGGTAGAAGTGGCCATCATGGAGCCCTTGGACTATGAACAGGCTCATAATTATACATTGACTCTAACAGCTACGGTAGATATTTCTTCTTTTTTCTGAAAACCCTTCTAGGATGTCAACTCGCACGTTTCCTCCTCTCGTATCTTCACGGTTCTAGTTCTCGATGTCAATGATGCCGTTCCCCAATTCACTGTCGATTTGTTTACAGGAACGATTGATGAAGAAATGTCACCAGCGGAATATTTTGAGAAGAATGGAAGGAAGGCTATAACAATCATCAAGGCGAATGATGCTGATTCGACGGGACCACAGAGTGAAGTACATTATAGAATTCTTGATGTTCCTGATGCGGATGGGCCGAGATTTTTCCGAATAGATGAAGTAACTGGGGAAGTATTTCCAAGTGCCAAGTAAGTAACTATTATGAAAATAGAAAGTGTAGATTCGATCGGGAGCAAAGAGACATGTACATTTTGACAGTCGAAGCAAGGGACAACATGCCATCTGCCTTGCCTGGAGTAAGAGGACCAAATAAAGGTGAGGGTATTTTTTAAGACAGACAATTGGATTCAGATAATGTAAAGGTTCAAATCGTCATAGCCGATGTTAATGACAATGCTCCAACTTTTGACGAACCTAGATATCAAGGCAGAGTCGCGGAGAATGCTGACTTGGGACATGACATCATCACCATCAAAGCACATGATCTCGATAAACGTAAAGAATCATTCATTCCTCATGAAGATAATGATTTAGACTCGAACCTTCGCTATGACTTGGCTTCTGCTCACGGTGGCCGGATCCCTTTCGGAGTCAGAACAGATTCGGGTGTCGTTTTTGTTAAAGAACCCCTAGACTTTGAACAAGAAACAGTCTATCAGCTGAAACTGGTCGTGTCTGATGGAAAACACAACTCAAGTACAGATGTCTTCATCTATGTCGACGATGTCAATGACAATGCTCCCGTCTTCGAACAACCAAACTATTCAACGACCGCCTTGGAGGAGGATCCCGATATTCCGAAGACACTATTCCGAGTTAAGGCGACGGATGCAGATATGGACGAAAAGAGTAGAAGGATAGTGTATCGACTGGAGGGGCAAGGAGCGGGAGAATTCTTCAAAGTCGATCAACATACTGGAGAGATCGAACTGGTCAAACAACTCGATCGGGATCCGCCGGATGGAGTACCGACTTGGAAGTTCATAGTACAGGCGATAGATGATGATGGAAGGGGATTGATTGGATACGCAGATGTCCAAGTAAATCTGAAAGATATTAACGATAATGCTCCTGTCTTTGCGGATGATTTGTTTGGCTATGTGGAGGAGAATCGAGTACCTCATTGTAAGCCCCTTTTTTGTCTTGATAATCGATCCATATAGCTAGTGATGGTGTTTATTTCATGGATGTTCGTGCGACAGATTTTGACGATCCAACCACTGACAATGCCCGACTGGAATACAGCATTACCAGAAACAAGGAGATCGATGGTGTGCCTGTCTTTAGGATCGACCCGACCGCAGGAAAGATCTTTGCGATGGTTTGTATTACAAATATTAAACAAAAAATAATCAGAGAGCCTTGGATAGAGAGCTGCCGTCAGAAAAAGAATTCACCATCGAAGTCAAGGCAATGGATATGGGTATTCCACCACGAGAGGGATTCGGAAATGTGACGATCAAAGTGCTAGATAAAAACGACAATCAACCATTCTTCGAGAGATCGTTGTATGAAACAGAGGTAGATGAAACAGCCAGGATTGGATCAGCTGTTATCAGTGTATCGGCCATGGATCCTGACGACGAGGCTATGTAAGAAACTTTATTACTTCGATTGAAGCCTTTTCAGTGACAATGTATTCACATACAGTCTGGCGGATGATTCAAAGTTCTTCTACATGACGACGGACAGAGACTCATCCAATTCGTATGTGGGAGTATTAAGAGTCAAACAGGTGAGGTTCTCCCTCTTTCCAGGTGGTGGTGGTTATTGTGGCTCGAGTACTCTCACTATAGTCCCTATTCCATTTGTCTAATCAGCATTCCTGAGCTTGTCGTCCTCATTAGGACCTCTTAGCGAAATTATCCGATAACTCCAATTTCCTCTGTGCCTACGAAAATAGTCATTATGGTAAAGGAATAAGATCAGAGAGTTCCCATGGCGGGATGACACAAAGAAAATGTTTCCGGTCAGCTGTCGCCATAGGGATTACGCATCCCGGGCCGAGAATTAGTCATACAGCATGGGAACTCTCTTTAGATTCTCTTCTTTCGGTCGAATGACATAATCTCCTACCGGTTCCTCGTCCAAATCGCCTTCTTTTTTGCCTCCGCCAGCCTTCCTCAAATTTACGCAAACTGCCGTCGCAGCTGACGGTTGTCCTTGGATGGAACGTGGCCGCTTTGTCCGAGATCGGGGTCACCTCTGTGCCCTCGTGAAGGGAGGCTAATTTGTCGGCTTTGTCGAGCCTTATGGAAACGTAACGGGTTCTCCCTTATCTTCCTCGCACCTCCCTCCACTTTTGAGGTGTTCCTTCTTTCTATGAGGTAGATAAGGGATAGAAAGGAAAGACGTTAATGGCGAGGACCTCTTATCGTATTTACCTGGCCATTAACCTCCCTCATTCATCCCGTCCCTTTCGGTTCAACTTCTATTTCTCTTTCTTCTCCTTACGACCTCTAATTACCGAAGATACTCCTCCTCCGTCAACAGAATAATTTACGACCCATAGCATCTGGTTCGAGAGGCTCACAAATTATTCATATACCGTCGTCTTTTTCGAATATTTATTCCTTCCGAACTGGTCAGTAGGAAATGGACGCCAATTAGTCCATTGTCCAAGTGTGGCGCAACTGAACAACACAGAACTTCCGAGGCCGATTTTCCATCGAACAGGTGCTTTGTTTGATTTCTCGAGATCTTACAACACATTCTCTCAAACCAACTGATTCTTTCGACCCGACCGATTCATTTCGAGAGAAAGATCTATCTCCTAACACTATTCTCTTCACTTTTACGAGCGGTGGTCGGCGTCTCTTTTGACGGGTCTGTAAACGGGCTCCGACTCGATCAGCACGAGATTTATTGGTCAGAAAAAGAAGAACATGTGGCTTCTCTGTTTATTTCATCCTCATTCCCCCAATTACCCCCTCTCAGTTTATTTCTCCGAGAGTGACAGTTGGCATTTACAATGGTCGACATGAGGAGAAGAGGTTGCGCAAGAGGAGGTCAGGAAATACGAAGAGAGACTAATTGGATACAAGAAAGGCAATAATCCCGGGGACCTCGTACTCGAATGTTTGCGAGACAATCGATCGATCGACCGGCGGAAGTACTCGAATCGCCGACGCTCTCTGGTCACTCTTTGGCTATCCTTTGGGCTCTTTCTAAATTTTTCCTTCTCTCTTTTCCTATAAAACTTGTTGGGGAAAGTCTCCTCCCCATACAATCCATTCTTGCCGATGTCTTCTGTCAACCTGCTTCCCTCCTTTCGTTTTCTTAATTAATTCCTGTCCGGATGTGAAAAGTGCTGACTAAGCCAGGCGTCGCCCTCTCTTCTTTTGTTTGTTTTGTCCACTCTTTGCAGTGCTTTTCGTCTTCCGTTGACCTCCCAGTCTGTTGCGAAAATCACAGCTTTTTTAATCTCTCTTTTCTGATTCATCTTTTGATTCAGTCAGTAAACAAACTCCCCTCAGAATAGGACGAGTTATAATTGGAAGGAGAGGGCTCCTTCTTTTTGTGACCCTCATAATAACCCGAAGGGCTAATGAAAGTCGGTCCATGTACAGTGTCCAAACAGCCCCTCCGGCTACTCGAATTGCTCTTCTCGAATTTCTTCAGGTTAGATAAACAATGAGACGATGGGTAATCATGTAATGAGGTGTAGGGAGAAAGAGGAAGGTAGCGGTAGTTATGAGACTCCAATTACGTGTACGAGTCTCACGTCTCTCCTGAGGCAATTTGCGAGTGGCGCAATCGTTTAGAGGTGCCAATTGGAGTCCTCCGAAGGACCCTCGACGGCTCTCTTTATTAGCTTACGACGCTTTTTACTCTGTCCTCTGTGAGTTAGTCCTCTCCTTGGGATGTCTTCTCTGTTTATAAACACTCTCCTCCTTCTGGTTCCAGTCTTATGGTCACTTTCTCCCGGCTAATCCAAGGAATCTCTCTCTAGAATTTGTTCGGGATTTAGTCTAGGCTACCATCTCTCGGTTAATCCTCCCTCCCTATATCATAAATGACTCAAATTATACGACCTGAAAAACGACTCCTCTAGCGCCCCCTACTTCATCGATCTGCCTTATCAGAGGCATGAACCGCTTTTCGGGCCAGCTGATCCCATTCAAAAGATCCTTTCGCTATCTCCCATTTTCTACCTGTTTCTTTCCTAGCTCCTATATCCTTTTTCTTCGTCCTTGAAACGTTCAATTCACGGGCGATTTGACGCGAAGTTGGCTCAGATGTTGGCCGTTATGAGTCACCCGACCGGACTGTCTCCTTATCGGACATCGATTCGATGTGTCAGAAGAGCATGGGGGCGTCCTTTGTTGTCACAAACTGGCTGTACTTCGTCTTCCTTTTATTTTGTCTCTAATTTGTTAAGTTTTTTTACCGGATGGGTCATAAAATAGATATTCACAGTCGGCTGCGTCTTGTCTGTCGCGATGGCAGCCTTGACCTGTGGTGTTCGCGTTCTGATATAGCCCTCTTGAATATTCATGTGCCCCTGACTTCCCCCACTCTCGTTCTTCGTTATTACTAACTATAAAATAATGGAAAAATCAAGCGATAAGGATTTCATTTGATCGGTTTACACACGGTATTTAGCGGAGATGTAGAAATGCACCAAAAACTTTCAATTCAAATCTAATTCTGTCACTTTCTCTAAACAACTACTTTTTTATACACTTTTTCTATTGATTTTTTATATTTATATTTCTTTTTTTGTATCTATTGAAATATATAAAAAGCGATTTCGATATCGATTCTGCGAAATTCTCATTTAAAAAAAACTTTATTTCGAAAATTTCTTTTATCTTATCTGTGTAGTTTTAGCCTTTTTTTGCCTCCCATTTTGATTCCCATGAACATTGTGTGAAGAGCCACGAATGCAGTATTTTTTGCCTTGATCGCCTCAGTGCTCACGGTGTGATTCACGCCTTTGTGCTGGCGCACCTTTGCCAACACCTGTTCGCGAATCTCTACGAAGAAGGATACGATTTCATTTCGTGATTTAAGTTAGAATTTACTTTTCCCCATTGTTGAGTCGGCGACTTGTGTCTTTGCGCCGACTTCACGCCGGATCTGATTACTGCCTGCAGGGTCGGACTCGTTTCTCGACTGTTTTTTCGCCATCCGAGCTCGTTATTCCATTGACTTGTGCCGGGTTAAATTGATTACAGAAAACTGTCGCTACTTCCATGTCTTTTTCCTATTTGACATATTAAGAAAAGAATATTTAATTCGAATCTTTATTTTTTGCGTTTGTCTAGTGCCGGCAATGTCGGAAATGATCCATTTCCTTAGATTTTATCTTCCTTCGTGCTCTCTCAAAAGAGCTGGCGCCAGCCCCGGTCATTACCGGCCCTCACCTAGATGACCTTTCGTTACGTCCTGCCATACCTGTGAAGGGGGGCGTGGTTTTCCTCTCTGCGTCTCTTCAATTCTTAACGCTTTTGACCTCTCCCTGTTTTTGCTTTGTCGGGTGTCTCTGCAAATCAAATAACCTATCGCGCAGCGTATTTTCTATGCTCTCTTGCCCTTCTCGGTCACTCTCCTCCCCTTTCTATTCGGCTATATTCAAAGCTCGTCTTGCCCGCTTGAGCTAACTTCTTATTTTAACCTATTTTTGATATGATATTTGGATTTTATTCTATGTGTTGGTTTTTTTTGGCTGAAATTATATTTTCATTAAAAATTAACTAGTTATTCCTTTTTTTGCATAAAATTCCACAGATTTCATTCTTCCTTCTCTGTAATCTGCCTTTATTCTTTAAATGCTTTCTCATTATTTCTTTTTTCCAGGATCTTCCTGCCCGAACGGGTTTAAGTGCCTTCCTTTAGAATATTATATGCGAAAATTAGAAAGTAATCGAGCCACTAGCCACCACCACACCCCACCTAGTACCAGCTCTTTTGAGCTTGGAACATCTTCCCATTACAGCCATTGGACTACGAAGATCCGTCCCAAAGACACGGATTTCGTCTCCAAGTACGCGTCAGCGATGGAAGACATGATGCCTCCAGTGAAATTCATGTCATCTTACGTGACACAAACGACCATCCTCCGGAGATCAACGGACCCAGTGAAATTTCAATCAAAGAAGATGTTGAGAGAGGAGAACGAATTGCAGAATACTCTGTCACCGATAGAGATGTGGAAGATGCCGATCAGGCTAGGTAAGGGGAGTGGTTGGTGGCTATGGTTGGCAATAGTCGCCATGTGTATACCTGTGACTCTTGGGCTAGCGGATCTTTCTTTACCCTTTGGATTGGATAGTTCTCTTGCAAAGTCACGGTTTTCCACATATGTTGGACCTAAAGCCCGCGATATCCGTGTTTTTGTTATGAAGAACATAAGTGAAGATACTCCAATAGGAACGGTTCTTGATACATTCAAAGCACATGATCCCAATCTTCCCACCTATAATTTCACGTGAGTTTTCTTTTATGTTTATTAATTGCACAAGATGTTTTTTGGGGAACCATAAACTAATAACGAAAACGTGTAATTACTGCGGTTTTGCTATCTAATTTGCGTTTGTGGAATTTTTCTCGTAACGGAATGCATCGACCGGTTTCGAAGGTCTTTCTCCGTTAATCGCCATTTGCATAAAATTAGGGTTTATTACCGATTGTGCTGCATTGATAAGCAGAAACTTGGGAATTTTGGGCTGAAGACGGCAAAAGGATGTCTGATTTTGTTTTGATTAGAATGGCCACTGCCGCGCATCGATCTAGTCGTAGTTTTTAGTGAGATTACACTTTTTGACCCAGTGCGTGAACAATCAAGAAAAATTTATGAATTGTCAGGCATTTGTCAATAGCTATTGTTTTTGATGAACGATGGCGTCGACTTTTGTTGATAGAGGCTATCTAATCATGCTAAGTTGGAACGGCGGACCGTTCACAGCGGGAACGACCTCATTTCTAACAGGACCGTAATCCGTCCGATCTAATTTTCACAAAGCAATAGGGAAAATTGAAAAGAGGGATTAAAATAGGCGTTTTTGACCCTTCGCTGTTTGTTCAGGCATTAACTCGGACACACGTCGCGGCTATTCACCCTCGGTATTGGGGCACAGTCCGTGGACCGTGACGAGACAAAGAATAGCCTCAGCTGGTGTTTCTGGAACAAACAGCTGGTGAAGAGAGGTCTATTGAGATTTACTGGGGAATTTGATGTTGATGGGCTGTCGTATCGAATCAGTCGACGAAATCGGCGCTGGAGATGACTATCTCTTCTGTTCGCTTTGGTTTCCCGTGAAGATGACATTTAATGGGGTTTAGGATCGTAATGATATGTTCCCTTTTATAAAATTTACAAACTACGTCTAAAAACAACCTGGGAGACTAGCCAAACATCGTACGACCAAAAAAGGTTGTTTAGGCAGGTGTTTTGACAAATGTTTATTCGACTCTTGGCGGCTGTGTAGGTACTCGGGGTTCAAGTGTTGTCGGCCTCACGCACCAGCTGCGCGAGTTGTCGCAGCAGATCTGTCATTCCCTGGTCGTAGAACTAACGCCATGTGCTGAAATCCCGCACATAATTGCCACCTATCGCCAGGAAGGGATAATTGTAACCTGACAGCAGGCTGGGGGCCTTGTGAAAAGATATGAAAGGAAGTGGCTGGTTTTTCTTCATTTTTTATTATGCAAATAGCTACATCTGTCGTGGTAATGACATGATTGACGCCTTCCGGTAGTGCTAGCCGCCTAATGCTCTTGCGGGTCCAGTCTCTTTCATTGCTTTCTGAGGCGTATCGAATCAACTCCAAGCACTAACACTCAAGCGCTAATGTTGCAAGTAAAGCAAGAATGAAACTTTCACGCGTGGGAGACGTGATGAATAAATGGCCCCGCGGGGTATGAGATGAGGAAAACGAGATTTTGGCGGCAGGGATATACACTATGAGTTCAAGTACCTCTTGTCAGCCGGTTGTCATTGTTCTAAAGCCGTTCCTGGCTAAGGAGGCTTGTAGATAAAAAGACCGGCCGCCAGATAGCATCCAGGGTTAATATAGTAATGTCTGGCTGTATGTTTGATTTCTGGGATAGGTAAACACTTGATCGACACAGGTCCTCTTTTAATCGAGCTTTCAACAAGTGTCGCAGGTGTCACTGTTCATTTGCACAGTCGAGACGCATTATTAGCATTTGGAGAATGTTGGACGATTTTATTCCAGGGATAATGGTGATAAAAATTATGTTTCAGGTTCCGCATAAATCGTCAGTCTGATCCGAAAAGACAGTTTACTATCGATCAAGATGGAACATTGAAAGTAGCTCAAAGGCTCGATCGAGAAGATATTGCTAGCTACAAGCTTATCATCGAAGCCTTCGATACAGGTACTATTGTCTATTTTGATTCATCATTTTTAGCCGGAAATGTTGGAACTCAAATGGTTGCCGTATATCTTCAAGATGTTAATGATAATGGTCCAGAACCATATACAGTTCCTAGAACTTGTATTTTTATGGAAAACACTCCTGTTAATCAAATGGGCACATGCGAAGTTCGAGCAACTGATAGAGACACCGGGTTTGCTCTTTTTGTTCGTTTTTATTTTGTATTTAGTGACTATGGACCTCCATTTAGGATGGAACTTGATCCAACTTTTAAATATGGACAATATCTTAGTGTGACTTTTGACCCTAGTAAGATATTTCTTTATTTATTTATCTTCTTTTAGATGGAGATGGGGGAAACGGTTCAATGACTATTCGGCCGTTACAAATATTCGATCGTGAAGCGCCACAGCCAGGAAAAGTCCTTGAAGTTCCTTTAATTTTGACCGATAAAGCCGGGAAAACGAATCACGCTTCAGTGTATGTTGTAATTGGAGATGAGGTTGGTTTTAATTTGTTTGCGAAATGACCTCATATGGAGATTTTTTTTCAAAAAACCAATGGCGGGATTTTTACTGCATTCAGTGGGTGGTAACCTTGCGGCAGGTTTATTTGATCCGTTTCTTTTGAGTAACCGACCGGATTTGTTGCGACCTAAGCGCGGCTAGTAATCCGAGCAAATTGCTAGCCCCGATCTGCTGCACATAAGGGGAGACTATTTGCAGAAGGAAACATTGTATTGCTATGTTTCTTTTAAAATCTAAAGTGTAAAAAATGATCGTTTTATCCACTCGTACGCTGCTCATTTGTTTCACATATGTTGCTATACTATATGAGAAATAGTCCCTAAGGGGATTAGTGTGACAACTTCTGAACCTCGTGTATTATAGTATAAATGTCGTGAAACTGGATATATGTCAAAAAATTAATACTTATTTTTTTAGAATGATAATCCTATGTACGATGGAAGAATGACAATAACTGTTAACTCTTACCTTGGAAAGATGAAGCAAACTGTTATCGGTCGTGTTTATGTAGAGGATTTGGATGATTGGGATAATGTTGACAAGAGTTACTCATGGAAACAATCTGCACCTGGATTTGAAATTTCTCCTAGTGGCCTTGTTTGTTTTTTTTTAACTTTCTATTAATTATTTAAGATCACTATGACATCCAATATGCCTCCTGGAACATATACCATGTCTGCCAATGTTCATGACAATGTGCGGAATGAAGATGCTGTTGGATACGTTACTGTTGACGTAATTAAAGTAGAACAGTCAGCTTTCGACAACCAAGGATCAATGCAACTACTTATTGCTGAAAACACAAATCTTCAATACCCAGAAGACTTTATCCGAATTAATAGCAGTGGTGCTAGTATGCAGAAAATATTCCTCGATCAAATGAAGAAATACATGGACGGTGTAGCTGATATTCGTGTCTTCTCTGTACAGGTTTAACTTTTCTTTTCTACTTTATTATTTTTTTCAGTTGAGTATAGCTACTCTGCAAACAAGAGATGTGCCCGTTTTGAATATTCGTTTTTCTGCTCATACAAGCAGCTATATTGATCCCATTCAACTGAATGGCTTGATTTCTACACACAGGGATGAGCTTCAAGCTCTAATGGGAACTACAATAGTCGGTGTTGGAATTGATATGTGCAAGTTTACTACATGCGATGCTGGTTGTCAAACTGTTAATACTGCAGACTATGTACGTTTTTTTGAATTTTTTTTATAATATTTTAGGATGGGGTCGTTGTTTCGGCTAATAGTACTGTGCTTGTTGGCGTTAACTCAACATCCCGTGATGATTGCACCTGTCCTGTATGGGATTCACCCAGTCAGTGTGAAGCTGGTATTTGTCATAATGGAGGAGTTTGTCACAATACTCATCCAGGATTTTTGTAAGACAATATGATTTTTTGTATTCTTTTTTTAGCTGTGAATGTAGAAATGATTTATTGAAAGGCAATCGATGTCAAGGAACTACGCGCTCATTTGGTGGTCAAGGCTATGCTTGGTATAAGCCAATGCCTGCATGTACGAGTCTTAATATTACTATGCAATTCATGACAGCGTTAGTTTTCTTATATTTCACTTACAAATTATCTTATAGACAACCTGATGCGCTTCTTTTTTACAATGGTCCTACTGGATCGACAACAAATGATCGTCAAATTGATTATGAGGATTACTTGATCATCCAATTGAGAGGAGGAAGAGTTAACGTTGAGGTTTTGATATTTGGTTTTGCCTATTGAACATTTTACAGATGTCAATGACTGGTTTAAATAAGGTTACGATGCAAGTAATGTCAGCACCTTTAAATGATGGAACTTGGCATGATATTTCATTGACACAAATTGGAAAGGTAGGTTACTAATCAATTAAGCCCATAAGTGGTTGTTCCTACTCCCGCCAATTAGACGAATCTTGTTTACCGACCCAAGATGTTTATTCATTTACATAATTAGGGGTTTGTCCTCCTTGTCGGAGGTCAGGGTTGAGGTCTTCCTCTTAATTGATTACAGACTCCCCGCAAAGAGAGCCGTGAAAGATATTATTATTATTATTATTACATAATAGCATTTTTCAGCAAATAACTCTTGTTGTTGATGATTGTCGATACCTTGGAGCACAGAACATCTCTACTTGCCGACAAGTTACCTTAACACCAGATGATGATGAAAGGCTCAACATTGTTACTCCAGTGCAAATTGGTGGAGTCGCTCCACTGTCGAATGGACAGCAATATCCGCCATCGGTTCCTTCAACTGGTCTCAATGGCTGTGTTCGTAACCTTGTGGTATGTTTGTCTTCATTCTATGTTTATGCATGCATTTACACGCCTGATTTGAGAATTAATGAGGTATTTTCAGGTGAATGGCGACCAATACGATCTTGCTTCACCCGCCTACGAAAAAGATTCTGAAACTGGATGTAAACTTTGGGGATCGGCTTGTGATAGTAATTCTGTCGAAAGTACCAACTATTGCATCCATGGTGATTGTTATGCTGATTCTACTACAAGTTCTCCTAATGGAAACACTCCGAAATGTATCTGCGATCCGGGATGGGGCGGACCAAAGTGTGATAGAGCTATCCAATGGGTTCAGTTCAACCCTGGTGCTTTTATCGACTATGAACCAAAAATTATGTTTATGCAGACGGTATTTCTCTTCTTTTAAAACTAAGATCTCATTTTAGACTAATAATATTCAATTGCTTTTTATTCCTGGAAAAGTTTCTGGAAGTGCAGATTTAACCTACGGCTCGGATACACGCCAACAAGGATATGTCTCCACCTTAGCTGTCCAGACATCAGATGGATTAACACCTACAGCAAAATTCGATGTTGGTGTTGTCCGCGAATCACCTACTGAATTACGTATTCCGGAAGTCAATTTAAAAGAAAATGGCTCATATTGGATGGAATTTACTAGAAATCCTACAAAGTAAGTTGCTTTTTTAAAACAACATATTTTCAGATCTGTGTTAACTATTGATGGAGCGTATCAAACTTCCGCTCTATTAGATCCAACGGCATCAAGAACTCCACAATATTCACTTCCAATTGATCAAATTATGCTGGGTACACAAGGTGGGGGAAATGGATTTAGAGTAAGTGGTTTAAAAAGTTTAAACATACTTTAAAGGGATGTGTTGGAACATTCCGTTGGGATAATCAAGATCTTCCTTTACGAAAGCCAAGCGATCAGGCGGTGGATGACGAAGGAATTGTGACTATTACTAACTCTGCAGGTGTTCAAGATGGATGTTCTCTTCGCATTACTTGTGCCGATTTACCTAGCGGCTATTGTGGAGGATCATTCGTATGTATCGACTTCTGGAAAGGTCCGTTTTGCACATGTCCTGATGGAGCTGCTCCACTTCTTGGTGATGATGGCCAAGTCGTAGGGTGTGGAGAAACGTTAGCTGTAGCGAAGTTGGGTATCAGTACTTCAGCTATTGTCCTTGTATTAGCCTTCTTCATTCTTCTGATTCGTAAGTTTCCTGTGCCACTATCATATTTATTTATAGTACTTGTTCTAATGATGCTTATTTTGTCACGGAAACAGACCACAGCATTTGAATCTGTCCGTCCGGAAGATGGAACTAGGGATAACATGAGACAATATGGCGTTGAAGGAGGAGGAGAGGCAGATAATGATCAGTACTCCATTGCTGGACTAAGAAAACCCGTCATGCCTATAGATGGAAATGGCTTGGGTCCTGTTGCTCCTCCTATCTATAATAGACCTCAAATTGGTATGAAATTTCACAAGATTATATTTTTAGATGATCGCTTGAATTCACAACTTCAAGATTTGGAAGGCGATCAAAATCATGCGCCATATGACGAATTGAGAATATATGATGATGAAAAGGACAACATATCCGTAGTAACACTTGAAAGTCTTGATAGTGTTGCCGGTCAACTACATCCCGCTGGTCACATGTGAATCAAACATTCTTCAGAGTTCCCAGATCTTTAGTCAAGATTAATCTCGGTGGTTTTTCACTTTATCCGATTTATTATCCTATCATGTTCTCGCGGGTAGCCAACCCTTTATAATGACTGCTCAGTTCCACATACGTATTTTGTTTAATTTCTAGGTATTGGTTGTGCCCTTTTTTCTTCAGGAAGATGGCCCTTTCTCTGCCCACTGCCACGCAATCTCATCTTTCTTACTAACATATGCCCCCCGTTTTATGTACTAAGTTTTATATTGCAGTTTGTCACAATGTCATTGTACAGATTTTCTGAATTCAGAAATAAAAATATTAATTTATACCGGTAAATTTAGCCAAAAAGACAATTAAACCACAACATTTTCTTAAAAATTAATTTTTATTACATGCGATGTCTTCTGGGTGATAGTAGTCACCGATTAGTCTGTAAGTTAATAACTGTTATAAAAGATTGAATGCGCCAATATGGAATCTTACCTTGGAAAGAATAACATAAATAAGTTCGAAAGTGTAAAAAAAACTAACCTGTAAACATGGGCAGGAATTATCGCAGAGGTGCTAGTGACATATAAAGATACGAAATGTGCAGGAACTAGATCAAATGCGGGGTTGATAATTTGTAACTTTCCTGGAAAGAAAGTATTAAAGAAATAAATTTCTGCACCTGCTACAGCACGAGCCTCAGAGAAATTAATCTTAGGCGGTAAATTTGGTATGAGAACTTGAGGATCCGGTATAAACATCGGCGTTATCTACAAAAGATTTTGAAAATAGTAATATTTACCTTATAAAATGCCGCCAAGATATACACAGGAATAGCATGTCTGTGAGCAGCAAGTATAATTTGAAGACCTCCAGCTGGTACAAAACATGATCCATCAGGAAAAATAGCAATTCCTGGGATAACAACCTGAAAAGTAAATGAATCAGATATGTAAATAACGTACCTTTGTAGATTCAACAATTTTAGAGGCAACATCGACAAGGCGAATAGGTGAAACATTCTCAGGACAACAGTCGAATTCATTATCATCAAGAGTAACAGAAAGAACCTAAATACTAAAATGACATTCACCATAATACAATACCCGTACAAGTTTTTTCTTCCGAGCCTCGGTAAGAAAAGCATTTAAGGTAGGTGATTTACTAAGTGCCATACAAATTATGCAATCATCAGATTGGATAAGATCAGAAGCTTGATGCGCAATCTCTTCTCTACAATTGTTCATTTCAGTAACAACCTAAAATCATAATAACATAGAAATGTTAGGAACCTCTTCTACGGCTCCAATAAGGACACGCTTAAGTTTCTTTGCCTCTGCTGAGCCGAAACTTTCACTTTTATTCCAGAATTTTGTTATGGAATCATTCTGTGATGTGGAGTCTTCGTATCCTTAAAAAGTTAATAATTGAAAAGACTAATAAGAAGTACCATGAAGTTTAAGATTTTCTTCACGAATTAACTTTTGGACCAACCAAACTGCATTTCGAATGCAAAACTCGGAAGGATTAACTGCAATTACAGGAATACTTTGCTCATCTAATAGTTCCAAAAGTTTACTGAAGAGCGTATGTAGAGTTAAAGAAACTAACATACCTACTATTTTCGTATTGACCATGAAGTACTATACATCTTAAAAACTTCATTGATTCGATAGCCATTGCACATGTTGAATCTCTCACAGCTCTACAATTGCACAAAGTTAGGGATATACAGATCTTGTTGATGTGAATTAATTGAAACGCTACAAGAATAGACAATTTCGTTTTAGTGGATATACTGGTGTTATAAATTAGATGAAGTTGTTATTAGAAATTATATGAAAAAAAATATGATGAAACTTACTTTTTTCTCAATGATGCAATTAACTTTATACGTATTTTATCAATGTCAACTAACAGAGACATCGTTCTACAGCTAATCTTAAGAAAAACCTGAAAAAAAAGAGAATTAAAGTTATAAATAGTTGAAGGTAAAGGAAAACAAAAAAAAGAAAAAGTAAATAAAGTAACGTTACCACTACGAGCAAAGTACGCAATTTATTAATTTTGCATTTTCAATAAAACATTTGAATTTTGTTTAGTTACTATATAGCTCGGGCTTTAACTTTAGGATATAATAAGGGTAAATATGCCAAAAAGAACTGAATTACACGTTGGCGATGACTGCTCCACAAATTTATCGAGAACACAGGTCAGTAATTTTTGGTATATACATACATATTTAGTTTGATGAGGGTCAAGTTATCATCAATAACTGGAAGAAAAAAGATTCTAAAGTAATGTATGCAGATAAAGCAGTTAGGAGAGAAAGTCAAGAAAACATGCGTAATACATTGCTCAGTAAGTCTGTATAATTTTGTAAAATGGAGAATATTAATAATATCTAAGACGAGAAGAGTTATATCCAGCTTTTTTTAGATGAAATTCATAATGATGAGCATTCACAATATGACAAATGTGTTCGATTAACAGAGACAATCACGAAAGTGAATGATCAATTTCATAAGATCGAGGTTACCTTTTTATATTTTTTGTAACTTTAATTATTGAGCTTGGTGCTGATGGAAAAGAATTGTGTCGTGACTCCAAAATCTTAGTTAATGCTGCCAATTTACTTTACAAAAAGACATCGCATCTATTAGCCGGAGACATGAAACAACAGTTCAATTTCAGTCGTTTTCATTCGCATTTAGTATGTTTGAGTATGGTTCATTATGATCTTTCAGAAACAATACACATTTGATGCTGCAAAAGAAATGCGTCAAAATGGGAGTTACGAGACAGATGTTTTACCTTCTCATATCGATACTCAATTTAGTACACAAGAGTGTGATTATAATGCGGATAATGTACTGGTTCGGTTTCGTTTTTTGTTAATCTGTAGTTTTATTTGGAACTTTGGGCAGTTATCGGATCTAAATCTAGAAGAGTTACTAAATGTGCTCCTGGAAATGCTTATATGTAACTTTTTTATGTTGAAAAATTGTTTTTAGTTTACCCTTGCTGGACACTAAAGGATTGAATGGGCCTACAGAAAAAAAGCAACGTAAAACCAAAGATAAGAAAGCCGAAAAGGAGGAAAAGGAAGTCGTTATTGAACAGAAGAAGCAGGAAGAACTGAGCACAAAAGAATCAACAATTAGTAAAGAACTGGATTATGTATTGAAATGTCTGAAAAAAGCTTTAAAGAAGAATAATGGTAGTATTTCCTATTACGGTTTTGTAATAGATCCAACTTCATTTGGAAGAACAGTATGTAATTTTCGTCTTCAATATTATGTTTGTTCAGGTTGAAAATATTTTTCATGTTTCATTTCTTGTGCGCGATTGCATAGCAATGTTGAAACTTGACGACAATAACCTCCCTAGACTTTGTAGATGAATAAAATCAAGTACTTACTATGTTTTTAGATATTATAAAATCTGATGAACGAAATCGCCTGCAATCTGACGATAGCGAAAATCCCACAATTCAGTCTATTCTACCCTTCAATTATAAACTTTGGAAAGTATGTATAACTATGTTATTTTAATTATTTTCTAGGGAATGATCGAAGCTTTAAAGATTACAGAACCAATGATTCCCAATCTAGAAGATTGCTCCTAAAGATATCTCAAGAATATCTTTTCCAAAAAAATATTTACCTATTACAAGTATTTATGTCTTTGTCTGTATAAAGTATTTAGATAGCTTATTCAGGCATAAAGTTTTTGGGGAAGCGGGTTCATGCATTGTGGATAAACCGGGCAAGGCTCTGTTTGCATTTTTGATTGACTTGTCCACCCTCGATTTTTACTTTCATCTATTTGCATTTCGTACACTAAGATATTTTTTTAATGGCGAATTATACCTTCAAGAGACGGACAAGTGTTTCTTTATATAATTCTATGAATTGGAATCCTGGTTTAAAAATACCTTCTCTTTTCCGATTATCTCTGACCAGAGACCCTCTTTGTGCTAATTATACTAGGGTCGGGCGGGCAGCGCTAATCAGGCTTTCTGCCCCGGTAATTGCTTTCTCTGTTTCAGCGCCACTCATCGCCCTACTGTCATAGAGAAAAAAAGTCAATTGTACCAATTATTTTTTTTATAATTATACGCCACCTCTTCCGTTTCTGCCTGAGGTGTCAATTCATGCGGAATACCACAAATGAAATGCTCAACATCGTCGGTCACCAATTGAAATTGTGGGCGGAGCGGTATGACGTTTCCTTTTACCGAATCTTTTCTCTCTTCTTTCAAAACTTATCTTTCAAACCTCTTTCATCTTCAATCTATTCCCTTCCCTTCATGGTCATTTTCATTTTCCGCTTCGTATTTCTTCTGATTGACGAGTTATTCAGTGATATAAGATATTCATAGCTGACTTCCCTGTTTCCGACGTTGTATCCGTAGATCCGAAAGCGGAGAGCATAGTCTCCCCGCCGACTCGAATTTCCATGTTCGTGTCAACGCCATTTGGGGACACAACCATTCTTTACCCTTCCTCCAGCTGAATCTGACAACCCTCCTCCGCTATTCTTTTGACTGACTGACTCACCGTTGACGAAGACAGGTGCAGTTCGTTGAAATTGAGGCCGGTAAAAAAGGCGTCGTTTTGTTACTTTGAGAAAATTGTCCTCCCCCGTTTATCGTGAGCTTCCAGCTTAGGCTAAGAAATAACACGCAGCTGTTCCCTAATTTCTACTTCCTCCCAGCCAAAAATAGGGGCGGCTCAGGGAAATAAGGTGAATTTTTTGGAATAATTGGTCGTCATTATGCGTCTAGCCTCATGAGACGACCCTTTTGTCCCGTCTAGGTCAAATGAATTCATTCTCTTTCTATTAATATGATTGGGCAGATTATTTGTTATCTCCCTACGCTTTTAGTTTTTTGTAATTACACTATTTCAATGGCAGGTCATAAATATGGCCGTCGGCAGTCAATTACGGCCCTTCGACTATTCAGTCTCTCTCCGTCCGTTTCTGACGAACAGGTGGAAAGGGCCATTTCTGTGAAATCTGACGACGGCACCAGGGATTATTCCATTTTGATGTCTTTTTTTTCAGATGAAAACAGAAGACAGCTGGGATCTTTGGCTTACTTCTGATTAAATCCCCTCTCCCCACTGCTCTTTCTTTCCATGCTTCAAAAAATATTATGCGATGAGTGGGATTAGATCGACTTCCTATATTCAGCTTAGTCCCTTTGCTAAACTGCTTTTCAAGCTCTCTCTAATTAATTAGTAAAAAAATATAATAAAAACGGATCCATAGACAAATGTTGTCTATGAAAAAAGTCTTAAAAATAATGTAAAAAGAGCCGCTTACTTGGATATATTATCAGCTTCTAACAAAATCTTTCTTTAGTGAGATTTTGGCTTATTTTTCCCACTTACTTCATACTTTTTTCTCCCTAATCCTGAAAAATTATATATGAGTAATAGAATAGTAGAAGCTATGGAAATAAGCAAAAATAACAAATAAAGTAACAATTATCAAATAGAAATAGGGTGAAAAATTAGGGAGTACTTTGTACGAGTTTTCGCATATTCATTTGTTGATTGTCTTCCTGGCTAAAGGCGGAATAACTTTCAAAAAAGAAACAAAAACTACCGTTTTTTTAGAATTCCATCATCTACACCTCAGTAATCCATCCTACGTCAATCTCCAGATTTTGTAAATCCGCTCTCTTGTCATCCCTTCTTCATCAAACTTCATCCTGGCTCTCTCCTAGCCATATCCAATTCGTATTCTTTGCCATTTTTCGTGTCATCTCTGCTTACAAATGAGGCTGTCGAAATCCTCTTTTCAGGTTATATGACGTCTCGGACCCCTTCACGACAGTCTTCAGCTGAGGAGGAGCCGAAGCCCGGTGGTCCATTGACTCGACTCCTTTTCAATCGACAGTCTTCTCGACGGAAAAAATCTCGAGCCTCTATCAAGATTACTCCAGATGTCGTCGAGATCGGTAAGTCAATCAAAACTTTCAAAACGAGGCAGGTGTCGATCCAATCCGACCTCCATCACGAGAGTCTGAACGAAGTTGCGAGAGACCAGTATCACCAGGGACGGCGACACCTACTCGATCGAGGAGCAAACGATTCACGGGCTTCGCCTCGCGGTAGGTGGTTCAGCTTTCTTCTTCTAATCCTTCAGCTCTCTTCGAAAAAGTCAGTGGCGTCTCTTCAAACATCGAACTTTCTTTGGCAGTCGAGCAAGTACCAAAACGAAAAACAATCAGCTGTAAGTCCGGAAAGCAGTAATATATTCTGAGGAACCGCCAATTTAGGCAGTTTAGATTAATTCAAAGATCATAAGATCTGCGAATGACAACGGGTTGGCTGATCTCATTAGAAGTCCAGACAATGGAAGTGAACGTGTACTTTCTTGGGGGACCAATAAGAAGATCTAGGGAAAACTTCCGAGTCGTGTTTTTCCCGTTTTAATCCTTCCACCTCCTCCTCTCTTTTCGATCTTTTCACCTGTCGTCTGACTCGACAAATTCAGTTAAAAGAGTTTCCAATATCTCCGGATGAACTTGTTTTATGAAAGGAGCGGCTCAAAAAGTTAATGGAGAGAAGAAGTCGACGATAATGGAGGGCTACAATTAAGCCGGACTCTGTCTCTCCGTGGAGACCTCATTTTGTTAATTCTACTTCTTGCCATTACCGAAAAAAAAACAAGCATGATGTCAATTCGCGAGGAGTTCAGATTTGTTTCCCCCTTTTCCTTCTTGATCCCGCGACATAAATTGTCTCATAAAGTCTCCGTTGCATAACAACCTTTTTGTTTTGTCTTCTCCCGCCTCCGTCATTTCGCTCTTTTCCTCTTCCACGTGTCCCCTTAAACGGACTCAAATTGAGTCAGACAGAGAGAGTGTGATTGATGGCCCCCTCATTTCATACAGGTATTCTCAAATGATAGCTAAAAAGGGATTTCCGGCTTCGAAATTACCTACATCTTCTCCCGTGAATCAGACAACAAACATAACCTTCAATAACAAGCTCATTTTGTAGCCAATTGCCTCGTCTGACACTTCGACATCCTTCAGTTGACGGATCGGCAATGCCTCTCGCTATAGACGGCGATGGCGATGATTTTCTCGCCACTCGAAATAGTCAGCGGCGATGGACAGAATCGGAATCATCCGTGAGTTGTACCATATATGTTTTTCTGTCAAAATATTCCTCTAACTGGAAGCCCGTCCTCCACAATCCTGTTCCGTTTGTCATAATGGGATCCTCCTGGATGCTTCTTCACAATTTGCTTGTCGCGTGGCCCTGAGAATCCAAAGGAAATTGAACTCTTCCCCCTCTCGATGAGTACATGTTCTCTCATTTGTAGTGCTTAATTGACCTACGTCTGATATTTTCGTGTCAAACTGACCGTCTCTCTCTCTCTCTCTTAATCAAGCTCTCGTTCTCTTTCTTTCCTTCCAATAGACAACAAGACTCTTTTCCTCCAACAATATCCTTCCGTCGGTTCCCAGTCTCGATTCTGAGAGCCCACGCAGTGTCTCACGGCACATGGAAATTTATTATTCACCGCTCATTCGGGTCAATACCTACAAACAACCTGGCTCCGTTTCTCTTTTCGTCTCTCTTAGCATGTACTTTGTCCCTTGGGGGAACCATCGTTTCCTTGTTTTCAAAGATACTGTCGGAACTCTTCGAAGAATCTCTCTCCAATCTCGAGTAATATTCTTCCTTCCGGCAATCTCTTCTACCCGTGTTTTGCCTTCTCTCTTTCACTCTCCTTTGTTTTCCCCAATCTATGAATGGTCAACTAATAGACAACTGGACGGATGGCCAGCGACATTGACCTGCTCAGCGTCAAAGAAATTCGACATCGAGTAAGTTATCTGCCCATTTCGCGACGAATTAATTGACAAATCCAGGTCGCCGAACGATGCTACCGTGTCCATAGTGACGTGAGTTTCAAAAAGTCAATTACAAAAAGAGGAGACTCTTCATTGTCTATTAATCCTCCTCCTCCCTCTCCATACTCAGAATTCGGGTGTCGCGTCTGCCAATTTGTCTCGTCGCGTTCGCCTCTCGTGTCATTTGCCTCCCAATTGAATATCCAATGTCAGGTGAATGGCTTCCAACTGATCTCATCTCTTTCTTCAATTTTTTCATTCTCATATTATTTCGTATTTGGCTCAGTTTCGTCGTCGATACCAATAACAATGGCTTTTTCGGCTAATTGTGCCTCCAGCCTTCCCCCTCTCCGAGTCAGAAATATGGGTCTCCACCTTCCTCCCCCCCCCCCCCCCGTCGTCATTTCTTTTTCTGACAACGAGAGATGCTTGACGGGCTTCCAGTCTAAACATTTATATTGAAAACGGGGGAATCCTATCTTCTCCGCTCATTTTCCTTTAGGGACGCCTTCGTGACTCCCGAGATTCTTCATCCGGATACGATGGATCACACGATCCACTCGACGAGCAACAGGCCATGACAGCCCCTGTCTCCCCGAGTGTACCTCTGTCTGCCAGCAGGTAATCCTTTTTCTCCAGCTAATCTCCTTTCAGCAGTCAATCCGAAGGATGGAAATACAATTCACAGCGTCTTCTGTTCAAGCTGAAGACCCATCGACTAGGATATATAACGGGGTTTAGCCATACGAGCAGCACGAGCTCGTCGACTGACTCAGCATGGAAAAGTCTCGACAGTCAGACATGGAGGCATTCACTAGATGATAAAGAAGTCACGTTGAAGGGGGCACAGCTGGAAACGATCAGCGACGCCGAAAGAAATGCCCTTCAATTGATAGCCACTCAGAAACTGGCAAAAACATTACCAGGCATCAATTTGAAGAAAGGTTTGAGGCGAGAAAAATTAAACATTCTCTTCAGAGACTGGAATACGACAAAAGAGACAAAAATTTGTGAAAGGAAGTCGAACACTAACAGCCGGGGATGTCACTCGACGACAGAGTGGATCTAGCAGTGAAGTTTTAGACGAGAAACGGGTCTTCGGCGTCTCACTGGTTGATTGTGTTCAGAATGATCGTCGTCTTGACATCGAGAGTCGTTGCCGATCGCTTGACGACTCCGCTGTCGGTCTATCCGCCCCAAGAAAGTCCGTCCATTCTTTATTCTCCACGTCATTCTATTTTAGTCAACGATCATCTTGTGGAAGTAAATCAGTTCGAAGTGAGCCAGAAATAGTGATGGCTGTCGACGAGAGCAAGAGATGGCTGTATCCGTCGACCCAAAATCTCTATCCAAGTACTTCTTCTCATCCTCCATCACCGTCTCCTCTCACAGGTTCCGCTCCTCCTACTTGTTCTCTGCCTATCAAAGAGAATGGTAGCTTCATCAACCAAGTCACCGAGACTACGGTAAACATCATTTAATTCTCCTATTGCTGAATTCAGGGACGGTTCATTAAGAAACAACGACCAGCGTCAGCGTCGTTTTCGTATTCATTGGATCATGGAGTAGATGATATCGATCCCCATACTCTACGGGTTCCTCGAATAGTCGAAAATTGTACCCAGTATCTCATGACATATGGTGAGCTATTTCTCTTTAATGAATAAGTGGAAACAGGACTGAATGCAGTTGGATTGTTCCGCGTGGCTGGCAATACGAAAAGATGTCGACAACTTAGATTGGCTTTGGAAAGAGTAGGAGGAGGAGCAGCGATAGGAGATGACATGGTGGAGAATACAACAACTCATGATGTGGCGACCCTCCTAAAGGAATACTTTCGCGATCTTCCACAATCCCTTCTGCCAAAAGAACATTACCAAGCATACATAGCAGCTTCTAGTTAGTTGTCCTTTCATGTCTTTTAAAAATGTAGAAATATCGAATCTGGAAGAAAGGATTGAGTGTTTCCGTCTACTTGTTTCTCTTTTATCTCCACCGAGCATTGATACGCTTTTCGTCCTGTTAAATTTTCTTCATGAAGTAGCGGAAAATTCGGCTGACAGAGAGAACGCGACGACAGGAGAGCCTACTATAGGAAACAAGATGGACGCAAAGAATCTGGCGACGATATTTGCACCATGTATTCTTCGTCCTGATCACGATAAGGCTGCTGCCATTCTCCAAGAGAACGATATGCAGGTGACAGCATTAGAAACGATGATCACTCACGTCGAAGAGATATTCAGAGTAGGCAATTATTGATTTGGTAGAAATGAGATTTCAGATTCCCAAAGAGCTTCATTGTAAAATATTCAACAAATTGAGAGCGACTGAACCAATGCGACTGGACAAAATACTCGATCAGATAGCGAAAGCCGAAGGATATGTCGAACATCCTCTACAATCTCCCTTCCCTGCCACAGTCGAAGAGGACTCTCCTCGTGAGAAAGTCCCTGAAAAACATCCTAATGGGAAAGGTAGGTATCAAAAGTATAATTAATGTTTGTTGATTCAGTCAAAGTATGTTCACAACGAAGTGGTTCCTGGCCATTCTCTTTACGTTCGCCTAAACCACAACGATTTTTCCCGAATGATGAGTCTGTCAATCCGTCAACAAGTAGCACGACATCGACGGCTGATGATACAACAGTCATTTCTGGAAGTTCGACGAAGAAAGAACAACTGACAGTATCAACACCAGCTAGTGCTCGTTCATCTTCACGAGAAAGAGATCTTCGTAGCGCAGCAGCCTCTGCACGCAGACGTTTACGCAATGTCGCTGCAGTTGTTCGAGCATTTCGTTTTAGCAGTGTCACTCGAAGCTCTAGTTCTAGTACGCCTAACATGTCAAGTTCCAACTATTAACTGTGATACTTGCCTTTTAGCTAGAGAATACATGCATATCTGTACATACTTTTCGTGATACCCATCGCGCTATACGGTTTTATGATAAATTCACACATCTAATCAGTGATCTCGGCTTTTTAATAATAAATATATTTATATAAATCTGTAAAGTTTTTTCATCACCGTATTATAGATATAACTAAGTGAAGCTGGTTCTACACAGCGGACATGCTGTGTTGTTGGAAGAATCAAACCATTTGTACTGAAAATTAAATAAGAAAAATGGATAGCAGCTTACAAGACAGGTTGAATGGAATTTGTTTTTACATTGTTTACATTGCACTCTTGGTAGTTGATGGCTATTGGAATGAATTGTCATCATGCAAATGCAGCAAGCTTCGGCTCCTTCAACATCCTTGTCAACATTTTGTTTCCATTGTTGTATTCCATTTACAATTGAACCGTTTTGATAAAAGAGATATGATGTTAATTGAAGTAGCCATTTTTTTGCCCTTGTCGATGGAACAATAGCCTAAAAAGAAAACTAACAAAGATAAAAAAATAGTGGATACCTTTTCAAGAACAATTTCCGGCACAGCTAGTGGGTAATTCTCAGGCATAGTAATTGTTAAGATCATTTTAGTTTCATCAACTGTGTATTCTGCAGTAATTTGTCGTGTATGGGGTATAAAGCGAATCTAAAAGTTATGACTTCAAGGAAATTATATGCAAATCTACCCGGAGGGCAACTTCTTTTTTCCCTGCCTTTTTATTTTCCTCTTTCACTTTGCTAAACTCGGAAGTAATTAATTCTTGACTAACATTGTCTAATATAAATCTGGAACAGTAAAACTATAAGAAGATGAAACACATACTTATTGACAATAGTTTGCGCTTGTTTAGGAAGCGCATTATACCAAGAACGAACTACCGCAGGAATAAGGGAGCACGTCCTGAAACATATATATTAACATACCAATATATTAACATACTCGAATAATATAGAGGACAGCTGTATAACTGGTGAACCAATACTTTTTATAACAAATAACTGGTACTCTTCTCTGTCTGGAAATATTTTTGTAAAAAAAAAAAAGAAAAACGAACCACGGTCCTGAATTGCTTGGATTAGTCCAGGAAGGACAATACTTACAATTGGAGCAAAACTTTCACAATATAATAACTTCTCTGTTTCAGCTAAATTATCGCTCTAAACTGATTTAAAGGATAATGAACAACGCCTACCTTCAATGGTTCTAATGCTGCACGTAAACACGCAAACTGTGGAAATCCACGATCTGTTTCATTTCCAAAAACAATTTGAAAAGGCACTGGTATTTTTAGTTTTTGAGGAGAAGAACTCAAGTCTTTCTCTTCTTCTTCCCATTCTCCATTATCCAACCGGAATAATTGGGCAGAAATTCTGTGGGGAATTAATATATCAGCAACAACAAGTACTTACAGTTTTAAGACGTGTAAACTTGAATACTGATCCAAATAACTGTTTGCTCGGATACCCTTTAAAGAACGATGGACTAAAGCAGCCAATTGGACGTCATAAGGATAATGTTTAGGATCTTCTGTTGGCGGCCAAAGTCCCAAATCTTGTGGAATTTCAATAAATGAACAGACAGCATTAACCAGTTCTCGCCTTGCCAAATTTGGAACATCTGAAGCATTGAATATGAAGCAAATAAATATTACCTGGGATTGTTATTTTAGACCATATCCTAACAATTATTCTGCTGATGAAGGGATAATAAAAATCTTTCCAATCCTACAAATGAAAGAAATACAAATGTGCAACCTACAGAAAATGCCACACCTAGTCTTTTGTGAGCTTGACAACATGTTTTGAACAATATAATAGCGTTTCCTAACAATGCTTCACATTGTAACGTTGAAGGTTCATCATTGGCATAAATATCATCAGAGGTCTAAAAAGTGAATTACTTAAATATGCTTACTTCAAAAACTACTACTAAGCCACAAAGAATAAAATCTAATTGTCCTGATGATAGAGAATTGAAATCTTTAGATATAATATGATTAGCTGCTTGCAAAATGATAATGTTCAACTGCCACATGTGTGGATCTCTTGCTCTAAATAAATAAAAAATAAAAAACAAAAACAAAATATGCTTTGCACTAAAAAGTCGACTCTCTTCTTGCCAGCTGGAATCTTCACTTGTGCAAAATTTATGTATATCGGCTATAAAAATAGATGGATTTTGAAGCTCAATTAAATATCTAAATATATTATCACATTCATACAAGTATAAATACTCTGTTAAAAATCGTTCTGCATTATCTATTTCTTCTGAAAAATAATTATATCCCAGAGCGCAGCACATAGAAAGAGGTAAATTCTTATTTTCCATTTTAACATTTTCTGAAAGATAATTTGAAAGTTAGTAATCATAAGCATCATATACCAGGGAATATTTGACGAATATTGAATAATACTTTGTGAATGACGGATGACGTAGCATATTTTTCTTGAGTCAAAAATAATAAAACTTTTGTTATTCGTGAAGTATCCTGAAAATAAAAATAGAAAAAAATAGCAATGCCTCTTCGAAAAATGTGCTAATTGTATTTATACAATCTTCATATTCTTTCCTATTCCGTATAAATTCTAGTACGTATTTTATATAAACGGAGACAACTTGGAAAAAAGCCAGAGAAAGCGAATCCACATCGGAGAACTTCTCTAAATAAGAGTTAAAAAAGGGATGATAAACATACTTGTATTCAAAAGTGCTAAGTAGACTGGTACGGCTGTTATTAGTCTATCAATAAACGTTAGAATTTCACTTTCGCTTCGATTAGAAAAACTTGGATAATCAAGTGAGATATCGACAAATGGAGTGCTGCTGGCTAATTCTTGTGTTACCAACTAAAATCAACTAATTGTATTAAAAAAAATACCAATTCATCAGCCATATTCACAACAAACTCGAAAAATTCAGAAGATACAAGGATAGACTTCCGGATAGAATCATGAGCATCACATAATGTTATTAATCGCTCATGAAATTGTAAATAACTGAAAGGTAACTTTAATGAAAATAGCTAACTGGATCGGATTGCATATTTGAAGTTCTGATTGTTTTAAACGTCCTGTGAAAATCGTATCCATATTACTGAAGAGCTCCGGGAAAAACCCTTTGATTCTTTCAGGTGCTGGTCGTATTTTATTCACTATATCCTTCCAATCTGGGAATTTCAAACTAAAATATTGAAGTAACAACCATATTGAAATATCTTCCTTTACTTTTTCTTCAAACTAAATAAATATAAAATAAATATTTCAACATACGTCAACTTCTTCTATTAATTTCAAAATGAAGTCAATAGAATTGTGATCAGCCGAACCCAAGATTTGATAAACAACAGTATTCTTTTCATTATCCTAAATATAACAAAAGTAACAGAAAAAAACGAACTTTAAAGGACATAAATATATTAATCAAAATATTTGTAATGATTGGTTTAGAAACGGGATCAACATTCATAAGTGATAATACAACACCAGAGTCTTTGATGTCTTGAAAAAGGTAAAAAAAGGAAAAGAAAGTAATACCTAATTTGAGGCGATCTAAAAGTGTAGAAATATCCATATCGCATTTTCTAGATGATTGGTTCCATTCCTTTAGAATGGCTATAGTTAATTGACTATGTAATTTTGGTATCTAAAATTTTTTGTATTCGGTTTCAAAACGAACTTCATAATTTTTGTTTGATGTTTGTAGCAAACGTAATGCTACTACAGCGGTCTCTTCAACATCATGACCACCGAAAGAAAATTCTGCTTGACTCAACGTGAATAATAAGTTAATATCCTGAAAAAACCATTGTAAACACGAATATAAAACCTTAGTAGCTTGTGTAAAGTATTCTTGTTCTGCTTTTGCCAGTGGTACAATAAACGATAATGGAACATCCGCTTTGTACAAAGCATCCCGATGAAAATTTGCCAATTCCATATAGTGTAGAGAAAAGAGTTTGGTTATTATACCATCTGTATAAGGACGCTGAAATACTAGTATATAAAAAAGCAAGCATTCTACTCTATTAATCAGGTTGAATTCCAAATTATTAATCAAAGATGACATTTGTGACAGTGGAAAAGGCTTCTTATCACATAACCATCGAATTAAGTTGACAATGTCACTCTGAACATCGTCCACCAATAGATCAGCCTTTTCAACCATATTTAAAATCTGCAAAAGTATACTTTCAAGGATGTAACTTACAATAGGTATAGCTTGCTCTATGATATTCAATGGAAGCGTTGATACCCGACTAACAAAATACTTACAACATTCAACAAAAGCTGTAGACCATGTAGAAACTGAGACAGATGATATCTAAACTTAAAATCAAAAACCAAAAAAATTCTTACAGTGAATGGCATTGAATCCAAAAACGATGTTAGAAAATTTAGTCCAAATGTTAGTGCTTCTTCCTGATTAAGTTGATTTAAAATACTAGCAAATATCGGTAACAAAAAGGGTCCACAATATCTCCAGTGACCTAATTTCTTCCTTACAATTGAATGAACTTGAGGGATAACAGCTTTCTTCACATCGAACTTTTTGAAAAATCTGGAAAAATAAATAAATAATTATAATTACATACGTTTCAGAACTTTGAGATAGAAGTAGATTAAGCATATTGAATGAAGCTAATCCAATTGTCGCATCTCCATTATCTAAATTATTGAATGCGAAGAGTGAAATAGGCGATTCGGAAAGATTATATGAAGATGGTAACTTTTGCGCCAAATTCAGCAATCCAGATTGAGTCTTAAAAAATATTGAACTAACACAAAAAAACCTGGGGAGTAGATGACTGTAGAATCTTTTTCAATCGAGCCGTGTCCTCATAAAGTTCTAAAGCTTGATTAGCCGAATTTGTAGACTTCTCGGATAACTTGGAAAGTAGCTAATACAGTATAATACGAAAAAACATATAAGACCTACATTAAGGCATTCAGTAGTAATACGGCTTTCTCTCTGTGCAGCTGTTTCCTCTTCATCGTATCTGAAAGAAAGGTATATTTTAAAGAATTTCATACTTTTGTGGCTTGAACAAACTATGAGTTTGTTTAATGAAATCACAGCAGATTTGAGAGGTATCTTCAGAAAACAATTGAATTACCTAAAGTTTCATTTACTAAGCATATGCAAAAAGCACCTTCTCAGCTTTGCCTTCTGGAAAACAAGATCGCAAAAGATCTTCAGCTTGCGTACAGACAGAAGAACTTAAGTCACAAGTGCAAATAAGTACAAAGGAAATTAACTGTAACCTCTACTTGAAAAAGACTTAAGATATACTTTTTTCAAATGTTTCTCTGACGCTTTCTTTAGACTTAATATGAATAACGCTAGACACTTAAGAGAGAGTTGACGAACAGTTGGACTACCATCCTAAAAAAAAATCAAAGCTAGGAATGACTAACTAAAGCTAATTTAGGAAAAGCAGTGATAAAGAATGAGAAGATATTTTCAATCGTCTCTACTGACTTTGTAGGAATACAATCAATCAACTCACGTAATGCCTGAAAAAGAAACATAAAAGTTGAAAAGGAACTAACTTTTTCTCGCGTTTGCGGATCTTTTTTAGACAATTTCTTTAATATAATAGCTACATCAGTATCAATATTTGTGAATTCACTGTCGACATTCTCAAAAACATTAGTAAACCCTGTAATAAAGAGAAATAAAGGAAAAGAACAAACCTATATCAAATCCAATAAATCCTCCTGCACCTAAAAGATCTGCAGCCTGTGCACTGCTGGCAGTCTAAAGTGATAATAATCAAGGAAGCTTGAAAAGTACCTTAGCATTTCCTTTCCTTCGTTGTCCTTTACTCATTGACTTCTCACAGTCTGAAAGCACACAATTAAATAAACTTCGCAATAAAAGAAGTGGTATAAAAGGGCCTGACTGTCAACTACAAATTGCACAATCAAAAGAAAGAGCGTCGTCGTGTAAATAAACGTTTTCCGTCAATGCGTACAACTGCGAATAGTTCTGAACAGAACAAAGTTTCCACGGTTTTTCTAATAAAACTTTTGTTTTTTTTTTGATTATTTCTTAAAAAATAAACGAATGAAAATGAATTGTGTTTGTGAAGAGATAAAAATGTTACTAGATGCAGTAAAATGATCTGTGGTGATAAAATTCTCAAAGGTCTGCAGAATGTTATTTTTCCTAATGTACAGTTGCTGTTTATTTTTTTTTGTGAGTTTTATCTTGCAGAAACATTGCAGATCAGCAATGGATGAGATAATCCTGCTCCATTTTACATTACACAGATCGACTCTGCATGTTTGCTCGTCAGGTTGAGTGGAACCTTCGATTTTCGCCACCTTTAATATTTTTAATGTTTGAATGGCTGAATGTACCTTCACAATCTCGAATAAAAATTTTCGAAGAAACTGGCAATGTTCATATTGATCACTGTTCTAGATGTCATCTAGCTGTTTGTCCTTTCGTCGACAACTTTGGATGTCCTGTTAGTCTTACCTTTTACTTCTCTCTTATCCATTAGGTTGTCGTTTGTCCACAATGCGGAATTAAAATGCACGAATGTAAGATAGAAGAACACATCGGGGAAATTTGTTATCATGTAATTGGTTGCCTCTTTTTTTATCGACTTTATACAGACCCAAATACGTTGCATTAATGCTGGAAATGGGTGTAGCTATACTTTTCGTCGATTTCGCCTTCACCACCATCTTCTTTATTGTCCGGCCAATATTGTCGTCTGTACAAGGTTTTTTTTCTCCCCGTTTCATCTGTTTCTCAGAGAATGGGCAAGGAAGACGATATCCAATGAGAAAAAACTGGAAATGAAGACTGTGGCGAAGGAATTATCGTCTTGGAAGAAAGTAGAGATAGACGAATATCAGTTAGATCTCGCTGCTGCTCATTCAGATCAAGTTTATACTTCTATTTCATCTCCTTATCCTTCAATAGAGAATTTTACTGGAAAGCTATACCTATCGACGTAAACATCGAGTAGAGCAGAGGGACAGGATCCACAGAGCACATCCTCTTCTTCCATTGAGAGATGTTTATCTGTCATGGGGTGAAAGAGTAACTCCTGGAGGACATGAAGTCAATGGAGACAGTAGTGAGGAGGAAATGGAGGCAAAAGCAGCGAAGCTGAGACAGAAGAAAGCCCTTTTCGCCAACTGTTACATGTGTCAGATTGATCCAGCCACCCAACATCTCCACACACTGGGAAGCGAATCAGCGAAGTTCAAGGTAAGCATCTCATCTTTCTCATTTTGAGATTCCAGTTGGGTCGTCCGATCAAGAAATGGCCAAAACAAGTAGACCGATTCCATTCTTTGAATAAACTAATGGTAAATTTTACTCCTCTTTTGAATTTGTTAGATCGACTTCTCCCTTGTCACCACTTACGAGGATCGACACATTCTTTTCCGGAAATCTCTCTACATCCGTCGGTAGGCATCTTTCCTGTCTTCCATCTTTATCTAGATGTCTACGGGTCTTCCACCGACGGGAAATTGGAGATCATGAACTCTCTCAACATCAAACGGGTTTGGATAATCTCAATGAATTGGTTGTGAGATGTCCAAATTGGGAGAGAGGCTGTGAATTTTATACAGCAAGGTTAAAACCAAAGGAAGGCAAATTGAGGTGACTCGGTAAAGTCCAGAGAAAAATTCAGATTCCAAAAAGAAATCGATGGAGTTGTTCATAAGCCTTTACGTGACGATATGCCGGTCGATCTCTCCCTTTTGAACATCCATTCTTGGGTTTGGACAAAACTCGCTGAATATCTTCCCGGTTCTTCCCTTTACAATCTTTCCCTCGTCTGCTGGTAATGTCTTTGATCTTTCCAAATGTTCTAGGGATTTGAGGAGAAATCTGATTAGAGCATTGGAAGATTTCCAATTGGTCGATATAAAGTGGAAAAGAACCAAAGATGGATGGATAGAGGATGGATATGTAAGATCAATCATATTGTATTTTACAGTTTTAGAAATATTTTTTCTCAATTGCTGATCGCCCGACGAAGCTTGTCTGGCAGCCGGCTATCGGTCTGTCGGAACATTTAAAGATATGTGAACATGGAGAGAAGAAAGAGCTGACAAAAGAGAAGGTCCTCGTTATGATATAGACAAGAAACTAATAAAAGTCTTCGTCAGAAGGAGACTCATAATTCTCGTCGAGGATATCAGCGTCTTCGTAAACCACCTAAACATTGTATGAGTTTACATTGGAAATGATGGTTACCTCGCCAAATATGGAGAAATCCTCTCTCTCCTCAGACGGTATCTCCCCAATTGATGATGATTCGCCTGAAAATTAATCTTGTCTATTTCTCCATACCTTTTTCTTCTTGTGGTAATTTATAAAAATCTTCCTCTTCGACGTCAAATTTGTCGTTACTTTTTTTCCTTTGCCCAGTGCCCCCATTTACTAACTCTATTCTATCTTCTTGTGGAGATCTTTTGTGAACAAAAGGAGATCTGTTTCGAAATACAATTCCATTCGGTCTCTCTACGCCAAACATAATTGTGTCCTCAGAATAATCCAGCTCCTCCATTTCCTCGTGAGATTGTGAAGGATTACCAACTTCGAATTCTTCTTCATCAACAACTTCAAATTCTAAAATAATACATAAGAATTGAGTATCACATTTACCTTCATCATCTACTTGAATCTTGGCTTTCTTTTTGGGGCTTGATACAGATGTATTATCGGTGTGAAAAGTCGCTAAAGAGGTAGTCGAATGAATCAACGAAACAGCGAACACTTTATGTGAGGTTTCTTCAGCTATTTCAGCCATCTCTTCAAGTTTGCTATCTTCAATTTTTCTACTTATTCGACTTTTCAGCAGACGAGAGGATATCTTGAATGCTTCTTCCACTTTTTTGGTATTCTTTTCTGCCTTCTCGTAAGAAATTTCTTTTTGCTTGTTTTTTTTTTTATGTCTATCCTCCCTCACCTTTTCCTTCTGCTCTTTCTCTTTTTCTCTATGAAGAAAAAGTTTCCTTGACTCGCTTAGGGACTTCTCTTTCACTTTCATTCCAGGTTCCGTCCTTCTTTCTAATTGGGATTTCAGTGGAGAGCGTTTTCTTTTCAGTGGCTCCTTCTTCTCTTGAGACTTTTCGTTCACGTTTTCCTTTTCGTTAGGTTCATAGGGAGGTGTTTCAGATATCACTAATCTGTCGGACAAAGGTGACTCGGCTCCAATCGACGGCTGTTTTTTTTGGATAAGTCTTTCAACCGGGAGAAAAGTGACACATTCTCTTTTTTTGTCGTTGATAATAATTGTTTTCGACTCTTTATATTTTAAGGGAATGCCTTGAAAAAGTCGAGCATCTTCTCTTTTCCTGTCATTGTCATCTCCTTTTTGTTTTTCAGAAGGCTAAAGAATTGAAAAGCAAAACAAATAAATTACATATTTTGGCAGCGTTTTCCGAATTATATCTTTCTCTTTCTTCATAGAGCATTTGTTAGAAGTTTTTTCTTTCTCTTCTTTTTTTTTCTTTAATCGGATGTCGTCGGATGCATCGTAGATCAGAAAATAAAAACTTTGTTGTGTACAACAAACCTTTTGTTTAATCGATGGTTGTGTTTTTTTTTCGCTATCTGTCTTCCTATTCAGTTCCTCTGAAGAGCTAGGACTATCTTTCGATGTGCTAACCATCGAAACTGTAGAGTTCGATTCAACAGCTGTTTCTTTTGCCAATTTATCAGCTCTTTGCTTCTCCTACTAAGTTATATTTATATATTTCCTTTACTTCACCTCTAACTTCCTTCCAATCGTTGATTTCGCCTCTGACAATCCTTTTGGTTTCTCAATTTTCTTCTCCGCTAATACAGGAATGCCATTCTCATCCGTCTCCAACTGACTCGCTCTCATATATTCCATCAATTCTTCTTTTCCTTTAAATGTCAATTCTAGAACAAACCGTCCGGGATATGCCTGAAAGGATAACACAAAATTGCTAATTGACTACCTTGATATAGTGAGGATAAACTCGTTGTTTTTTCGATTTGAACATCAATTTACACGAAGGACAACGAATAACCGGATCGGAGTCTTGTCTGAAGAAAAATAAAGAACATAGAAGGTCTCCTACCTTTCCCGTAAAATTTTATTCTCCTCCTCCAATTGTTTTATTTGATATCTAGCTGTTATCACTAATTTCCTTATATTCTCCAGGCAAATCTTCAACTTCTTCTTATCTTCATCCTCCTTTTGGAGCTTCTCCTCTTTGGCTATTGACTAGAATTCCTTCTTCTTCAAACAACAAGGAGTCTACCTTTGCTGCTGCTACAATATTCGGCAGAGGAACTGATATCCCTCTATTCCTCTCCTCTTTTTGATGTTCATCGGTCATCCATTCCCACAGATCACTATCCAGATTGCTTGTCAAATCAACCATGATTACATCAATTCAATAATATAGAAACTGAATGAAACAATTCAAAAAGTAAAGATTGGCGGTATAATGTACGCGATTGCGAACCGAATTTTGTTCGACGGAAGGAAGAAATGGTTGACTAAGCAGAATTATTGGACAAATGAGATCAATCCCTCAGAGCATAGAATTGAAACGCGAATGAATCAATATTTGAAAGAAGATTTTATTTGGCTGTTCGAATAGACAAGATCATGAATAGAGATCAGTGTGAAAATTGAACTAAAAATAGACGATTAACTGGCGGAAGCCAAGTATCTTCTGGTTGATGGCCATGATTTCACCTGGAAGATATTCTAGGGACTATTTTCTAAATCTACTTTTGATATGTTGGTGTAGAAGTGGACATTCTTTCTATTAACTATATGACCATCGAATGGAAACTGCTCAAAAGAGAGAAGGTGAAGGAACAAATGAGGCAGAAGGAGCTCAGTTTCCTCATCCTGCTTAAAATCACTAAAAAAAATTCCTCATTGCAAATATGAACTTACATTTGAAAGACTTTCAGAAGTTCTTCCTCCGCCTCCAGGACTCCGACGAGGGCAATCAAAAAGGCGATGAGTCTCATCCAATAACGCCATCTGAACATTTTTGAATTTATAAAGAAGATGATAAGACAGGGACAGAGAGGGTGTCCCCAATGTCTGTGACAGACGTCCTCGGTGCAAGGGGTCTATCTTATCATGGACGTATTAATAGACAGCTACTGAACTACCCAATCTCGACTACACAGTTGTCTGTTAAAACCGAGGGAACAGCTGATCTTTCGCAGGTCGCGACTATGGCCGACCCGGCATCCTCCATCTTCAATCGATACTCTGATACAAATGGTAAAGATATCTTTTTTCTTTTTGATCATTAGTAGATGGCCTTCCTCTCTTTTCCCGAACAGCTTCTGTTCGTCGATGTCAACACACAGATTGGGATCTTTGCGAGTCCGTTCGACTGCAGGAACTGCAAGAAGCAAGAGAAAGAGCCGCCCAGATGGATAAAATCCGATGGTGGAGTGAATGTACAGCGGGATGGAGAGCGAAGTGGAGTGTAGTTAGAGATGAAAGAAACAGAGCAAGGGAGGAGGGACAGAGTCTGAGGAACGCCGTTCAAGAAGCCTATGTACGTTGATTGAGATCCATAGAAGAAATATTCAGACCAAGATAGACAAGTTACAGTCAGAAAAAAGAGATGTTGAGGTGGAACTTCAAAAAATGAGGACGGCTCTTCATAAAATGACTGTCACTCATCTACAAGCGAATAATGTACGCGAATTTCAATTATCTTAAAGGATTTCAGTTGGTTGATGACTCCGAAATATCCTTGGAACGAATACAAATAGGTACTCAAACATCTCCTGAAGTATTGTCTGTTCAGACGCAAACTGATGAAGATGTAAGTGTGCCGAAAACAATAACATTTAAAACAATCCTTTAGCCGAATGTAGACTCATTTGAAGTAATGACATCTTCCACTAGAAGTATTCTTTCAACTTCTTTCATTTCGAGAGAGTAAGACTATCATTTTAACAAAGAGCTTTAGACGGGGTGCATTAGAAGAGAAATGTTCTGACCTACAAAATGAATTAACGAATGCAAAAAATATGATAGAAGAACTGGAAGCAATAAGAGAAGCGTTGACAGAAGAAGTGAGAAAAAGATAATAGTAAATCTCATATTAACAGGTTGAGGATAGGAAAAAGGAAAGAAATGATCTGCCTAAGATTGAAGTTGTTCATCCAAAGGATCCTATACTCGGAGAAGTTTTAGCAGAAGACATCGTCCATCATGTACCAGAACAAAAACAAAGACAGATTGTCATACCAACGGTTCGAATAACGGATGAAGATGAATAAACCAGTCAATATTGATATTTATCTTCTTCTTGTTTTCTCGGCATAATGTATTGCATAAATTTTGTTTGCTTTGTTATAAAATCTAAAAAATAAGGAGAAACACCCCCGACAAGCGAGAGTCAGCTGTTTGACCCTCTGCAATCTTAATTCGACGTCAAGTTGCGTACGACTTGCATTCGAATCGTTTTTTTTCTCGATTTCTTTTTTTCTCTCGTAAATTGTGTTGTACTCAGTGGAAAATGTTTTCTTAATTGTCTATTGTGTGTTTTGAATATAATAGAAAATAAGTAACATTTACATACAATATTGAAAACGAAAGTACATTTTTTTTTCACTCCACAAGAACCTCTTTTCATAATGTCTAATATTACAATGCTTTTCAGGTCAAACTTCGGAAAATGGATGAAGATGAGGGGGCGACTACCCTCAAAAGAAAGGTAGCTTCATATCCAGTGGTATGTTTTTATTTCTTTAGTAGAATGTCTTGTTTTAGTTACGAGAAAAAGCTGCCGATACTCCGTACGGTTTACGTCAAGGTTCAAAGTTGCCTGCTCGATATCGAGACGACGTACCTGATCCAGAAAGTCCACGTCACAGAAGCCCAAGGAATAAAACGAAAAGGCATGTGTTGCTTTTCTTTTCAATTTTATTACTTTAGAATATCGACTCCACTTGGTACTACGCCCATTAAGAAAACTATTGCAAAAGATGAGCCTCTCTCGTCAAGATATGAAACATCTTCTGATTCGATGGATTTTCTTGATGTAAATTGTTTTCCAGATCAAATATTTCTGAGTTAAGAATGCTTATGATATTACACCATCGAAGCCATTTACTGCTCACATGAGATCAAACTCATCTTCTGTAGCATCTTTTCAAGAGGTATTTCATTTTTTTTTGTTTCCTCCAATTTTATTTTCAGATTAATACTGAAGCAGCCGAAACATTTCATGCAATTCAAAATCCCACTTATAGTTCTCAAACATTCAGTAATTCAGCTGCAGCGAAAAAATTGACAAAGTATTTCTATTTATTTTTACAATCATTTAATTAGACTTGAACGCGATCGTGATGTCTTAGGTGAACGATTGGGAACGAAACGCTTAGAACATACATTATCATTACATAAAGTACGTTACTGTTATTGTAGTTTTTAATTACCTATTTTAGGCTAGAAGATGGACTATTTGTGAATTTTTTTATTCGTCTGTTGATGAGGCACTCTTTTTATCGGATAATGAATTCACTACTATTCTAAAAGAATCTTTTCCCACTTTAAAAACTAATATGCTAAACAGACAAGAATGGAGAATTATTAGAAGAATGTTAGGTATAAATTTATAATTTTATGGTAATATTGACATAGGTAAACCAAGACGCTGTTCTCCATTATTTTTTGCGGAAGAGCGTGAAGCTTTGGAACAGAAACGAGCTAAAATTCGTGCAATATACGATGGTAGCTTATTTTCTGCGAACACTTATGATCTTTCCGACTTACCAGCAAAAATATCCAGACCGTTAACTGTTGGAAATAGAGTAACACAAAAAGTTTTAAATTTTTAGTGTAATTTTTAGGTTTACGCCAGAATCCATGATCCGAAAGATGGAATATATAGTGGCACTATTGATGCTGTGTTAAAAGATGGTTATAGAATTATTTTTGAAAAGGTTGGGAAAGCATATTCATCCAAATATTGATTCTTATTTTCAGGAAGATATGATTCCTCCACTTGAAGTAGACGATATTCAAGTAATGTTGGATGGTCCATTAGATATGGTACCTATTTCTTATTTTGTTGAGCAAGTTTCGGCAAAACTACCTTTTGGTATGCCACCAATTAAAGGTAATAATTTTTTTTATTTACAATATGTTTTGTTTAGCACAACAAGTAATGGACAAAAAAGAACTTGCAGCAAAAGCTGCAAAACAGCGCGAAGAAACGGATAAAGTTGGCAACTTTCCTGTTCGTATGTTGGTTATATTAGTGAAGTTGTCGAAATTGATTGATTTGAAAAAGAAGATGGTGAAGCAGCTTACCGAATTAAATAATGAAGCGGAAAGGATAAATTTGCTTTCCGACACTTATAATCCCGTTTTTCAGGTTTGTTTAAAAAATTGTTTTTAAAATTTGATTAACGGTTTTAGGAAAAATATGCACAAGTTGTTTTGGATTTAGAAACAATTAATAAACAAATGGCTATATACATGCAAGGTGTTCAAGATTACAATGTATCTCTTACAGAACAATTAACCGAGGTAGGTCTTATAGTTTTTCATTAAATTGTTCAGGGTCATGTATCTCTTCGAGCAGATAATATGAGAAAACAATGCTTCTCTCAGGCGCAACAAATTGTGCGAAAATGTAATAGCTCTTTGAACATAGAAGATGGCCATGCATTATCTCTTATTACTTCTTTAACAGCACTATTACTTCAAGTTTGTTACTTTTAAGTCAAATCTAAACTTGAATTTAGATTAGAAACTTAGGACAACATACACTGAGTCCTATTGATTTACAAACTTTAAGCGAAACTATGTCTGATATTAGGAATAAGGTTTAAAACAAAATTTAACTTAATGTTTTTCTAGGTCTCACCGAAGAATGCAGCAGGTTTCCAAGATTTTGTTGAAGTACCTTTGAAACAAATCCACTTGCTGATGTTGCAGAGCGGGGCTCTCCTAAATCGGTGAAAGTTTTCTATATTATTTAGCACTTATGTCTTGAAAAGCTATTACTTTGATTTGTGTAATTGTACAAAGTTATGTATCTTTTCTGTCATCATTGCCGAATGAACTAGAAAATAGAGTATTGAAGGTTGCACAGACTCTCAAAATATTTGATCTCAGAAAACATCAAAGGTCGAATCCAGTTTGAGTACAGTGAGGAAAGGTATGGAGATAGTTATTATGTATTAAAATTTATTTAGTACACAGCCCACAGGCAAGATAACAATTTTGAAAATAAGGAGAGATCAGTTAATTACATGTAACCTATAAAAACAATGATGAGTTGAGCAAACCGGCCAATAGGCGGCTCTTCGTTGTATGAAGGCACGCACAAATCATTTCATAAAAAGTAAATTAAAGCTGATGAAGACGATCTAATATAGACCGTCGGACTACAATAATTAGCTCGGGATGATGAGACTAAAAGGCCCGTGAAACGGAGGAAGAGAATGGAATGTAGTGTACACTTTCGACGGAACATCACAAATGATCAAAGCTTGGGACGTTTTGCCTCATTCACAAGACAATCGTCCTCTATCTTCCTTTTCTTCTCAAAATGATTCTCCTTTCCTGCATCTAGATCGGTAATAATCGATTCCATCGGCGGGGAGTCAATCACTTTCTGAACCACAATATTTCATCTCAATGTCGACTTACGAAAGACTTCATCTCGGAATAGGAGTAGTTATTGAGAGAAAGGAAAAGTTTATCACTCGGTTCAACTCTAACTGGTTGGAGGGGGAGCGGATCAAGGACATCGGATAGCGGAGAATATGACAGATCCACCAGCTCGAAATTGGAAGGAGCATCCAAGTCGTAAGTAGTGAAGCTAAATAACTGTCTTCCGGATGAATCCTTTATTACCTATCGTATGAGTGAGGTGGAACAAATCCGTCATCTGTGGGAAGAGTTGCCTCCGGTTTCCCGCCTTCAGCAGTATTTTCTTCTGGACTCACGAAGAGATCGTACAGACGACTCGTTAGCTTGCTGTCCTCGTTTAGAATCGAATCTCCGAGATATTCGCTGAAGCTGTCGGGAATGTTTGTCTCTCCAGCTAGCCACAAATCGGACTTCGACAGTTCTCCCACCACGTAATTTGGCTCGCAAAGCACAGATCCCGAAAGGAGTGTTACCGGCGGATTGTCTTCGATCAACTAAAGAGGTATCAGTATCTTCTTTTCTCTTACTAAGGTCTCCTCGATGATTTCCGCCTCACAGATTTCTGTTTCGCGATCGTTTTGAACCCGTACTAACTCCTGGACGAAGTTACGGAGAAGAACCCTAAATCAGAATGAACAGACTACAAATACTTACCGTTTCCTCATTGGAAGTCCTCCAAGACCGGCCCTTCTTTTCTCAGCTTTGTCGTTACATTTGTCCAAAGCAATACTACACAGATGGCCGAAAACTTCGTCGCTTAGTTCCGCGATAGTGTACGATTCCATTCCTACCTGAAACTTTTGATCAAAAGTCAGAAGAAGATAAAAAGAGAAACGGCGTGGGGGAACACCCCTCCGACGTCATTAGATCGCTTATCAAAGGGCAAGATCATGGGAAAATCTGTCAAGTGGAACCCGTCTCCCACACGGTCATCTGATTATGTGGAAAGTGAGATGATTCAGCAGCTGGTGGTCAGCTATGAATAGCGGAAGCTGTCAAGTTCATGTACTGCTCCCAGAAGAGAAAACGTACAGCTAATCCCAGGATAAAAACAGGCTTACGTAGGAAATATCGGAGATGATTAAAAGTAGTCATGGAAGGGAGAAAGATGGTGACAAGTGTCTGTTCCACCTGATCTTTTATCGCTTTAGACCATCGCTTCGAAAGGAACGCAACCTATAACTACGCTTTTAAAATCCTGGCTCCCTGAATGTTCTTTAAAGCTCGGTCTATAGAAAACAGGTTCCCTTATCAAATGTGAAAACTGTGTAGTGAAAAAAAGAGTTCAAGGTCTACCCAAGAGTAGGAGGAAAGGGAGAAGAAGGGTATCTACGTTCCCTTTCTACGTGATATCCCTTTTACATTGGCCCCGTTGATCTATCTACGTCTCTCTAGATCGATTGCGAAATGATCTAGGTACCCTCGCAAGGCGGCAGCTCTATTATCCAGCCGTGTTTTGCACGGCGGTTTGCATGCTTCTTCGCCAATAATCGCGCCGTGCGACCAAAAGTATTTGTAATGCTCAAATCTAGCGGCCGGGGGGGGGGGGGGGGCGAAGTCGGGCTGGCGGCGGCGGGCGCAGACTCGTCCGCTGACGGCTGCAGTCAAGCGAGAGACTAGGCGTGTCTGCGTCTCTGCCCAATCGATTAGCCCAGCCGGCTCGCCACGAATAGACCGACGTAGCGAGGGAAGACTGAGCTATACACTCGAACAGGGACTGTGTCCTCTGATACTTGTTCATAATTGAATCTGAAAACCATATTTTACGGATAATCCTGATGTTTTTAGAACGGTCAAATATTTGACTTTCTCTAAAAAGTTAATGTTTCCAAAACAATTAAAACATTCTTCTTTTCCAATTATTTAAGTAAGAGCTCTTTAGAAACAGTAGTATACATATGCTACTTCTAGCGCACCCACCCCAACAACCAAACCGCTAATTTACTACTAAATATTA